>CM062807.1:961995526-963337459 GCA_031772625.1 Pinus tabuliformis
AAACTTTGCTTTTGCATGACAACTGATTTTTTTAAGAAACAAAAAAATTGTTAAGTGACTACCTGTTTACAAAATCTTATGTATTGCATTTGTCCAACTTCTTGCGTAGGGAGTTGATGCCTGAGAATAGCACCATTGTCTCCTCGCCTCTGTGTACTTGAAGAAATTGGGAGCCACCCTAAACAGGTGATTGATCTCTTTCATTATAAAAAACAGATTCTCTGACTCTGTTGTAAAGAGACTGTCCTGTGGCTGGCCCTGTTTCCTCTGAGGTGCTGGGCTTATCACTGATCTGGCTAGTGGCAAATGTATTGACCCTTTTAGCATACTGGTCATGTGGTGAACAATCTCCCTGCGCTGTTCAGTAAGCAGGGAGTCCTCTGCTTTCTAACACTTGAAACTTTTCCAAAAACTTGTTCACCTCAGTTGCATATCCTGGGTTCTTCTCTCCAATGTCTGCACTAAGTTTCTCAGTGTGAGAACCCTTTTGACCATTTGGATTAGTCTCAGTTCTGTTTGTAATTCCCATGGTAGCCAACTGAGAACTTGTTCTATGGTTAAGTACATTGATCATTCTGGTGGCCACTTCAGGCATATTGCCCAATGAAGCTCTTGATCTGTAAATCTCCTTCTGTGCCTTTGGGATGAGCTCTAATTGCTCATGGATTGTCTCAATATATGGCCATTGCACATTGATAGATTGACCAATGTTAGCCCAAAGCACTATTTTAAGCTCAGCCACCACTTTATCTAACTTGAGCTCATTCTCTAGCTCTTTGATTTTGTCTTTGAGGGCTTTGATTTCCCTGCCCTTTTCTGCCATTCTCTCTTTGATTTATCATGTCTATCATTTACTTGGCCAACTTATCCTTGGTTCATTTAACTCTGTCATTTGAGCTTCCAGGATTTGGATTTCATTCTTCAGCTTTTGCATATCCAGGCTTTGGGCCTGCTCTGTAGTTGTTGGCACTGCTGAAGTAGATGTTGCTGTTTGTTCAGTCTGTTGAGGAGGAGGAGCAGTGATAGGAGCAGTTTCCTCAAGATTTATGATTTGAGGAGGAGGCTGAGAGGTCTGACCCTCTTCTCTTTGTTTTAATGCTGCTTGCAATGCTGCCTTTGCAGCCTCTGATTCTCCTAATTCTCTTGTGCTTGAACAAGCTCTTTATAAATGGAGATCAACAATCTGTGGTATCTTTCTCCTGCCTTTGTTGGGCTACCTCATCTGTCTGAGGGTGCATGGTGGCTGGGAGTTTGATTTTCTTCCTCATGGCAGCCATGTCAGCATCCCTCAACTTCAAGATTTCCTGTATCCCTGAAATATCTTTGGGATCATGCCCAATTTCAATGATTATGTCTTCCAGGGACCTTATTCTGTTGTCCTTCGCCTGGGATGATGCCTTCTCCAATTCCAGTTGAGAGGCTGTGGCATTGAGGCTGCTCTTTAGCTTATAATTTTCCAATGTTTCATCTGCTAAGGAGGCATACACCATCTCACCAGTTTGTTTGTGCAGTTCAATTTTGTCCATTGGGTGTATGTCTTTGGCCATGACCTCCAGGTTGGTCCTGAGGTAATCTGAGGCAGATTGGGGATGCAGTGCTGTGGGCATAAAATGACTCATGATCATTTTGCCTTCACCTACATCAAAGGCAGACATAAGTCTTTGCTGATTGGTAGGAGCCATGTTTAGCAGATGATTGTACAGCTGTATTTTGATAGGATCATTCCTCCTTTTGATGTCTATAAATTGCTGTTTGATGCTTATTTGTCCTTTTTTTGCTGGCTGGAGGAGCTGACCTCCCCTCCCATGGTCCTGTCCTGTTCCTGCTGGAAGGAACTTGCTGAAGCTTCTCTGCTGGGTGGGCCCATGCCCAATGCTTGTCTTATTGCTATGCATCTCCTCAGAAAAGTCATTTAATCTTTGTCTCTTCTCTCCCTGGTTGATAGATGAAGTGAGAGGAGTTTCTCTATCCCTTTTTCTGCTTAAGTCCTCCTTTTGTGGAGTTTGGAGGACCGAGGCATCAGTGGTGACTTCTGGCCTAGGAGGCACTATGTTTTGAGCCTGTTGCTCAGTGGAAGTTGGAGTATCAATTACTCTCTCCTGCTGTAAGGGCTGCTGTCTGTCATGTTGCCCTTCTTCTTGCTGCAGATCTTGTTGCTGTTGTTGCTCTGCCTGCTGCTGCTCTTCTTTATCTGTCTGCTCTGTCTCCATTTCCTTTTCTTTGCCTCTGCTGGATATATTCTCAGTGGCCTTGGTAGTTTGCTGCTTGGCAGTTGAGGAGGATTCAGCTGCTCCCGTTTGTGTGCTTGGAAGTGTGAATACCTGTGAACAAAGCTCAAGGTCAGCCAACTTCTTTAGATTCCTTAGTGCCCTCTTGTTCAGCTCTTCTTGTGACAAGGGCTCTTCTAAGGTCCCTCTCCTCCATTTGTCTTGGTTTGCATATTTTTCAATGTGAGGGATGCTATGGTGATCATAGGCAGATAACTTATATTTGAGCCTCCTCATGGATATGAAATGATTAGGGTCATAGGGTACCCATATGAAACTGGTTTGCAGGCCAAGGGCCTCAAGCATTCTCTCTGCTTCCCTCCATCCTTGCTCCCTCTCATTATAGATAAAATGGCCAAGTTGGCTTTTGACCTTCAACTGTGCCTTTTTGCCTTTTCCTGAAAAATGAAGCACATCAACTCTGCCAAATTGCCTAAAGTACTCTAGGGCAAATAGCCTCATAGGCACATACTTGGGTAATTTGAAAGGAGGTAGATCACACCCATATATCCTGATGACAGTGTGGTTTTGGTAGAAGTACCAATCCCCAATGCTATAAACTTTGGACAGCTGAAGAATTCTCTGCATGTCATCAGTGAGTCTCGGAGGAGGTGAGCTCATCAGCATTGCCATAGTTGGATGGATGAACAGATCCATGAATTCACAGTAAGTGTATGGAGACTCAGGTGTAATGTGGAAGACAGATGACCAGTAGACCACTGATCTGGGATTGCCTTGGGCATCCATTCTTTTGATTGAAAAGTGAAACTTCTCATGTTGATGGTACAAGATCAAATGGTAAATGTAGGAGGTGTATCTGAACATCCTATCTCTCCTTAAATTCATCAATTGCTCATGAATCTTGTCTGATATGTAGGTGGCGTAGTCATAGCAGATTGGTGACTTGCCAGGAGCAAACATAAGCATCAATACCAGCACAGTTGCATCAATATGCTCAATTGAACTATATCCCAAGATGGGAGAAATCATATCTGCAAGGTCTCTGCCCAGCTCATTGAGGTATACATGAAGAATTGGAGGGCCCATCACAATGTTAGTTTTGATGTATAATTGATTAAATTTGACAATTTGAGCATCTGTGAGTTTATCCCCTTGTTTTATCAGGTTTACCAGTGATAAAGGAACCAACTTCTTCTGAGGGTTGAAGCAAAGCATGTCTCTGATAGCTTGAGGGGTAACATAGAAAAGTACTGAACCAGATGGGTCAACAACAGCTCTCTGAGAACATCATATTGTTCAGCACAGAGGTGGATTAGTTCAGGGAACTGGTTGACCTGAGGGAGCTTAAAAATAGGGAGGAAAGAGTCCCATAAGCCCAATATATCTGTCCCATTTTCATGCTTGGCTTTCAACTCATTCAACAGATGAATGTGGAATTTGCTGCTCATAAGCTTCTCTTCTGTAATTTGGTAATCCATATCTGCCAAGGTTTGCCATTTCAAGTTCTTTTGAGGGGCATTCAGAGGTTGAACATTTAGTACTACAGGTGTCTCCATTGTAAAAGAGGATTTTGGGTTGAGTGCTAAGTGGTTTTGACTGAGCAGACAGTGCTGAGGAATTTCTCTTGTACCAGGGAGGTGAATTATGAGGAACAGAGAGTGGTTCTATAAGCAGCAATTGAAATACTGTTTAGAGTGTAGATAAGACCAATGCTTGGCCTCACTCTGTTCTCGTGGCAGGTTTCTTAATGAATAACCCACTGTCTCACGATTGCGCGAGCAGTTGAACAGTTTCTGATAGGAACTCGGGAATTAAGGCTCGGCTAGTGTTTTCGACCTTGTAGTTGACAATAGAGGCTCTGCAGGGGGAACTCGCCGTGAATTTATGAGTTTAGCGTCCTTTAATCTTTCTGAGTGATTTATAGACAATTCAAGGCGTACGGAGGGAAGATAACGAGAAATACCTGGCAAACAGCAAGCAGAGGTCGTATATGAGGCAGGAGGATGGTGCTCTGGAGGTCTCCTGGTCAGGTTCTGCAGGTTGGTGGACTGCGGACGTAAAAATTGCATGCAGGCGCAACAAATCTTTTGGAAGAAAAAAATGGAAAAAAACGCGAAATTTCACTATAATATGGTTTTTTTGGACTTTTGGCGCGTTTTCTGCTGACGTCAGCATGACGTCATAGGTGGGGTCAGGGTCGGATGACGTCAGCATGACGTCATCAGGCCAGGTGGCGGGCTCTGATTGGTCCAGGGGGATGATGAAGTGGCATGACAGATCGGCCAATGTTGAGCGCAAAGGTTGACGTGACGGCATCGGTGGCAGTGACGTGGGGTGACGGGGAGCTGACGTAATATAGGTGGGATGAGGGAAACGGAAACCGTCAGCGGTTTCATATCGCACCGCTTATGGTACGGGGGAGGTATGTGTCAGACGTACCTCCGACGAGCTGTGGCGGGGACGCGTGGCTGCCGCGTGACGTAACATTTTACGGCCATCGGACGATATCGGTCGGATGTGAGACCCGCTCCGATATCAATGATGGACCGTCGGATCTGGAGGGCCTGATCAACGGATATCGGGGGCTGAGTAGTGAGGTGATCGGCGGGTATGGCGCGGGCGGTATTATTTAACATTTATTTTCGGGATGCACGCTTAGGTGGGAAGACCATCGGGGTATGGTGGTTTGGTAAGGTTTTTCAATATATTTCGAAAAAACAAATATATGCGCCGAGACTTTGGTTTAAGCGGCGGAAATGGGTTTTTTTGGATTTTTCATGATTTCAAAGGGGTTATGGGTCAAAAAGGGGCTTGTATAGGGTTTATATTGCAAATGGGGTGCAATGGGTTAACAATGGATTCAGAAAGGGGGAGGAAGGTTTGGGTTAGGTTTATCAAATGACCAGATGTCATTTGATCCCTTTTAGAGAACATATGGCTATAATGCCAAGGGGAGGGATATTTATACAAAATTTGGGGTTTATACACCATGGTGTTAATACTAGTAGGGGAAAGGCAATATAGGGGATTTACATAGTAGAGTTAGAGTTAATATGGATGGGGGAAGTGAATGGAGGGGGAAAACACTAAGTTTACTTGAAACTCACTTAGTTTAGGGAGTAGATCAAAATGAAAAGATTTTAGACAAGAAATGTGGCTTCTAAAAAGATTAAGAACCACCATGAAACCATAATTCTTCCATGAATCTCAGCTGATGAGGGGATGTTAGTAATGAAATGGAAAGGGGAGGGAGGGAGGTTAGTCATGCTCCTTGCTGTAACTTGATGAAGATGAACACCTTGTCAATTGATTGACTTTACTCTGGTAAACACAGTTAACATATTGCAATGGTAAAGATAACCTTTCTGCAACCCCAACTACTTACCCAGCTACTTGCCTAGCATTTTTTATTTCTTCTTGGAGGGTGCACTTGGACTTGCAAACCCTTACTTGCCTTTTCTTTTCTTTGGCTTTTTCTTTGTTTTTCTATCTACTTCTACCCTTATCTCTTCCAAGGTCCCAGATTAAGCTGTTGGGAGCCTTTTCTTCTCTACCTAAACTACTTGTCTGCCAAGATTAAACAGTTTGGACAGACTCCTTTCTCTATTCTACAACTGCAAATTTAAACCATGGAATGATCCAGATTAGACTGTTGGGCCATCCATCAAAATTTTAAGTCCATACCAAGCTATAAGCACAGATCAGACTCTCTAGGAAATATGTGATCTTTGAATCATCAAAGCAGAGCATATTTGGACCTTCCATAGCCAATCATGAAATATGAAACCTATTGGTATAGGTAGCTAACAGTGGCTCCACATGGGGATGGTTTTTCATTTGAAAGACCAAGAACAGCAGGTCAGATTGCCTTGCTCTTTGGCTGCCCATATCATTCTTGAAGTTTGCTGCTTTGAAGTGCCAAATTGTGTGCTTCTCTTCTTGGTAGACCTCTGATTCTATTTACCTTTTGCTGGTCAGTCAATAAACTTGGAAAACTGCATTTTTACAATCTAAACAGAAAATAATATGTACATCTGCATATATACAAGGGAACCTCAGGTTGCACTCATGGGAAATAGTCAAAATAGTGCTTCAGCATCCTGCCATTGACAGGACCTTCATCCAAGTCAGTCTCATTAGACTTTTAAGGAAATAAGTATTGTTACCTTGTACTGCTTGGACAGCAAATGGTCCTCTCCATAAGGAATCAAATTTTCCATGTTTTCCTTTGTCTTCTCTTCTTGCATCCCACTTGAGGACTTTATCACCAACATTAAAATCTTCTGCTTTGGTTCTTCTGTCAAAGGCTTTCTTTAGTTTTTCTTGTAATACCTGAACTCTGCTGAAAACTTGATCTCTGGTTTGATGCAGACATATGATTTGATTTATCCTTCTTTGCATATCATTTGGTTCAGCTTGGCTTTCTTGAAGAAGCTTCATAACAGGCACTCCTAGTGATGAGGGAAATTTGGCTTCTAGTCCATAAACCAACTCATATGGGCTGGTCCCAATTGATCTTTTTGTTGTTAGTCTATCTGCCCATAAGGCATTGACTAGTTTCTTATGCCAATTCTTTTTGTTCTCTTCAAGTACCTTCTTTATAATATTTACAAGGCTTTTGTTTGATGATTCAGCAAGGCCATTTCCTTGGGGATAGTATGCAGTAGAATGGCCCAAAGTAATATGAAATTTGTGGCAAAAGTTCACCATTTTCTTGGATCTGAAAGCAGCAGCATTGTCTGTAATTATTTTGTCAGGACAGCCAAATCTAGCCAGTATGTTGTTCTCCAAGAACTGAATGATTACTGAATCATTTGCTTGTCTGCATGGGGCAGCTTCAATCCACTTGGTGAAGTAGTCTGTGGCTGTTAAGATCCATCTATGTTGGCCTGAAGATGAGGGATGAATTTCCCCAATGAAGTCCAATCCCCATTGTTGAAAAGGTCTCTCTGTTGCAATAGGCCTTAAAGGAAGTGGCAGCAGTTGTCTCTTTCCCTCAAACACTTGGCATTTATGACATGATGTGATAAATTTCTTGACATCAGAGAACATGGTGGGCCAGTAGTATCCAGCCCTTAGTATTTTATCCACAGTGGACTTCCAGTACAAGTGTCCACCACAGTCTCCTGCATGAAACTCTTGCATGATATTGTTAGTTTCATTTTCAATTAAACAGTGCAGCAATATCCCTTCATGGTTTTTCCAAAGTAAATTGCCATCCATCACACAAAATCTTGATGTTTTCATTTTTAGGAACCTACACTTAGTTTTGGACAGTCCTGGGGGAGCACACAGGTTTTGTAACACATAACAGATATCAGAGTACCAGGGGGATTGTTCAAAGGCTACATTGATCTTTGGAGTCGCCAGCTCTGTTTCACTGTCCAGCTGATTGATGTCTAAGGCTTGAAAATTTGTTTCTGTCATTAATTTGGCCAAGCCTTGCCCTTTTATTAGTTTTGTAGGTTTTATCTCAATGTCAAATTCCAAGATGCTGGCAATCCATTTTCCTCTTCTGCCTTCTAAATTTTCTTGGGTGAGAATGTCTTTGACAATAGGACTTGGCACATATGCTTTGACATGGGAATAAAGGATATAAATCCTAAAGTCTTTGATTGCTTTGACTAAAGCATAAGCTTGTTTTTCCATGATTTGATACTTCAAAGGTGCATCTCTGAGAGCTTTGCTAAAGAAAGCAATTGGCTTCTCTTTTCCTTGGTCATCCTTTTGTAATAAAACAGCAGCAATAGTATGTTGGGAAGCAAGAAAAATAAATTCTCTGTCAAACTGAGGATTGGTCAAGACTGGGGTCTGGGTAAGGGCCAATTTTATACCTTCAAATGCTTGATTGGCTTCAACAGTCCACTTCACTTTTGAATCCTTTTTCAGCATGTTATTTAATAATCTGGTTAGCTCTGCTAGGTTTGGGATAAACCTTCTCAAGAAATTGATTTTTCCCAAGAATCCTTGTAATTCTTTGACATTCCTTGGGTGAGGCATTTGCAGGATAGCTTGTATCCTATCTGGGTCAATTCTAATGCCATCTTTTGAGATGATGTGTCCTAAGAGCTTGCCTTCTTCTAAACCAAAGAGGGACTTCTTAGGATTCAAGGAGATTCCATATTTTCTGCATTTTAGGAAGATCTGTCTCAAATGTTTTATGTGTTCTTGGTCTGATTTTGAGAAAGGCGTTAGGTCATCTAGATAAATGACTAAAAAGTCATGAATTTCCTTGGCAAAGGCAATATCCATTGCTCTTTGAAATGTTGCCCCTGCATTCTTCAATCCAAAAGGCATCTTTACATATTTGAAAGTTCCCCATGGGGTTGTAAATGCTGTTTTGTCCTGATCATCAGGGTGAACTAAGATCTGGTTAAAACCTGAAAATCCATCCAGTAATGAGATCCTTGAGGCCCCCACCACCCTTTGAAGAATGTGATCCATCTTGGGTAAGGGGTAGTTGTCCTTTAAGGATACTTGGTTTAGATTCCTTAAGTCCACACACAGCCTGATCTCACCTGTCTTCTTTCTTGTAGGGACTAAGTTGGAAATCCATTCAGAGAATCTGATTGGTGCTATGATGCCTGCTTTGAACATTTTATGTACCTCTTGTTCCATTGCTGGGAGAAGCATAGGATTGATTCTCCTCAGTTTTTGTTTAAAGGGCTTTTGATCAGGTTTGAGAGGGATGGTGTGTTGGATTACAGAGGTGTCATAGGACTTTAGGTCCTCATAGCTCCATGCAAAAACATCCTGGAACTCTTTGAAGAGGTCAATGTATTTTGGCTTTTGGTCAGGAGGTAAGGAAGCAGATAATTTAATTATCTTGGGTTTGTCAATTGTACCTATGTTGCACTCTTCAATGGCTGCATTCAGGGGCTGCATTTTTGGTTTTCTGGGAATATCATTTGAGTCAAAGATGTCCTCTAGTGGGGTTAGGCCTGTTGGTAGAAAATTGTCTTTTAGCTCAATGATTTCAGTTTCAGCATTGGATACTCCCTCTTCCCAGTCAATTTGTTGAATTTGCTGGATGTTTTCTATATTGAAAATAGTTGGATTCAGCATTTGTTTTGCAGTTCTAGGTGATATTGGCTGAGCAGTCTGTTGAAACTGTATTTGTGATGGACTTGCTCCATCAAGTATTTGTGATTGACTTGCTGACTTAAGTATTTGTGATTGACTTGCTGTCTTAAGTATTTGTGATTGACTTGCTGTCTCATTGTCAATATTTAGTCCTGCAAATTCTTGCTGCAGAGTTAAAAAATGATTTATTTGCTTGTCATCCTCAAATACTTGCCAATCATTGATGTTGTTTGGAATGGATGGTCTGTGTTTTACCTCAGCTGTGAAACAATGGTGGGGCTCAAAGGGCAACTTGCAGGTACTTGCAAAGGTGGCTAAACTATGAGCATGTAGATTTTGGGTTCTGGGAATTTTAGTAATTTGGAATTCAGAGAAAAAGTTTAGTATCTCAGCAACAGCAGACCTATAAGTCCTTAGTCTTTTGTCATTGGTGACAAAGTTCCCTTTCACTTGTTGGATGACTAAATCTGAATCTCCCATGATTGAAACCCTGGCAGCTTGTAAGAACTTTGCCAACTTGAGTCCTAGTAAAAGGGCTTCGTATTCTGCCATGTTATTAGTACATCTGAAATTCAATCTATAGGCTCTGCCTTCTGCATGACTATTTTCTTTATTGTGTACCCAAACTCCGGCCCCTGCCCCTAATTTGTTGACTGAGCCATCAAATTCAAGGAACCATAGAATATCTTGTTGGGAAGGAGATTTTATGATCTGTTCATGGGCTGGTAATGTAAGTAGCAGTTGTGGTTTTTTCTCTAGCTTGTCTTCTAGGGCAGTCTCATCATTTAATTGAATGTTCTTGACAACTAAGGCAGCAACACTATCTAATGTTTGATTGACTGTTGTTTTATGAGTGATACTACTCTCATTTGCATCTTCCTCTTGTATGAATATCTTGGTTTCAACTTCACCTTTTGAGGGAGTAGTTGTATTATTGAAGAGAATGTATGAGTCTATGTCTGAATGGACAGCATATATAGGAAAATTTTGAGGTTTTTCTTCACTGCTGACCATGTACTTCATTAGTGTTTCTCTGTACAGTCTTTTTGGTTGCCCAAACACAAAGATGGTGGCATATGACATGTCTAATTGTAGGGAACCTTGGAGTTTGGCTCCCCATGATCTTGATAACAGCATTCCATACTTAGGTGGGATATCAGCAACTACCACATCCATTAGGATTGTCTTGTTTGGGTATTGAACTAGAGAGACACATAAGTCTTTTATGAGACCTAGACACTTGACTTGGCTGGAGTCAAAGGAAAACAGATCCTTGTATGGTCTTGTTATGTCTAAATTCAATCTTTCCATGACTGCTTTTGGCATAAGGTTGTGAGAGGCACCTGAATCAAACATTGCATTATGTAATATTTTATCATGAATATGTAAACTGACATAGAAAGGCAGTACCCCTGTGACTACTGTTTTTCCATCCACTTCTGGGCCAAACAGGAGTTCTGGGGTGTCATCCAGTACATTGACATCATCTTTGTTGCTAGTGAGTTGAAGGGACCTTTTGATTTGCAATTTGTAGCTGTCATGCTTGGCTAATTCCAAGAGAGGAATAGCTATTTTTATTTTGCCAATTTCTGTTTCAAGATCAAAAGGTTTCTCAGATTGGGTCTTGGGGTTATAGGTGACAGTTCTTTCCTTGTTCATTAAGTCTCCTTCTAGATTTTTATCTTGACTTTGAGATTTATCCTTTTTACTCATCTCTTGAGGAGTAACATTTAAATTAGGATGAGAAGATGAAGTGTCCAGAGACTGCTGTCTTAAGGACAGTGGCTCAGTGATTTCTTCAACAATCACTTCTTCTGTAGGTGAATTTAGTTTGTCACTAGGTTGTGTGACTATAACTCTTTCAGGCTGCTGATTATCCTTTTTCTTTTCAGGCTGGTTGACATTCACAGTTCTGCTCCTTAGCTTGTACTGTTTATGGACTTCATAAACAACAGTGTCATAGCCTTGTTTGAAGTCAAAGGATTCACCTGATTTAGTTTGGAATAGTTTGATTTCATCATCTTCATGATCTTCTTGTGTTAAGAAAACTTGACTTTCACCATCTAGACCCATTAAATTAATCTCAGGATCTTCATTGGGCTCAGCTGATGTGGAAGTTTCTGCATAATTTTCTTGGAAAGGGGGTCTTATGTCCTGGTCAGCACTGGTCTTGCCAGCGTTTGGGTTTGAATTTCTCCTAAAATTTGGATTCCTAGGAGGATTATTTTGTGGTGCTTCCCATGATGCTTTTCTCTCCACTGATTCTACCCTATCACCCAACCTTTTCATACCATTAAGTATTGCATCAAGTTTTTGATCAAAGGCTGTAGTTTCTTCTTTGTATATGCTTCTCTTTTCTAACCTTGCCCTGTTTCTTTTGGCAATCAGGTTTGCTTCTACTGTGACAGCAGCCTTCTGGGCGTCTTCAAGGGTTTCAGGTTCTCTTTCCTTCAACTGATATGCCATGTCAGGATCAAATCCATCAGGGAATTTGTACAAGGCCAAATCAGGAGGAGGTCTGAGGTTTTGTGGTATTGCATTGTACACATTGTTGAATCTAGCACAATACTCCAGAACGGTCTCTTGCGGACCTCTCTTGATTGTTTCATATTCAGCAAGTATGTGCAGGGGATCTTTCTTCTTCTCCCATCTGGTAGTAAAGGCTTGATACAGATCATCAGGAGTTGCAATGGAGTTTGCATTCAGGGATCTAAACCAAGTTCTTACATCCCCAGTTAGGCTTTGAACAAACATCCTCATTCTGACACTGTCATCATCTATTTCATAGGTCTCAAAATGGTCTTGCATCTTCTTCGCATGCTGGACAGCTGTCAGAGGGCCATTGGAGTCAAAATATGAGATTTTGGTTTGGTAGTCTTGAGGTAGAGCTGCAGCATTAGCTGGTATTCGCAAGGGTGCATATCTGTTAGCCATATTTGGAGGGTTGGGTATATTAATAGGGGTTGCTGGGATAATAGGAACGATGGGTACCACAGGGGTAACAGGTGAAGCGGTACCAAGAGTATTGGTCAGGGGAATATGTTCAGTGGATGACGATGTGAGAGGAGGACTGTGAGAAGTGGATGGTGAACTAGGGGAAGTAGGGGTAGACCGGAAAAGAACTTTTATTGGAGTAGAAATGGGGTTGGGATGAACTGTATGAGGGGTTAAGTCAGCAGGGTGCTCCTGCCTTTGCTGCCTCCTAATGTTTCTTGGGATGGTATTTGGATTATCAACAATGATAGGTGGATTAGGGTCAGGATTTGCCCTAGTATGCCGTGGATTTTTCTTAGGAGCCAGCTTCTAATTGTTTTTTAGGATTTTGTAGGAAATTTTATTATCTGGAAGGACTGGATGAAGATTTTGGAATGGCTATGTATATTTCAAAGCTAAGATGAAGATTCCCTAAATAAGCTCTTCCCTAAAGCTGTCACTGTGATGCAGAAACAGTTTTAAGGCCTCTTGGCTGATTTCAGGCTTGATGGTAGCTATGGAAGATAAATAGCAATTTAACAAATCCTAAAAGGTCCCCAGTGGAGTCGCCAATTATGTTAACACCCAGGTTGTTCCCTATGACTCCCAAGGGAATACGGCCGGGGTAACCACTAACCAATCTTTGGATCACAGCTTCTAGCCAAACTGTGATCAGAGAGGGCTCTCTCTTTATGATTTGTCTCTGTTATGATGGTGTTTTTAGGCTAGCTATTATGCTCAGGTTTTGGTTTATGTTTGGTTGAAGGATTTCTTTCAGGTCTTATGATATAGTGTTTAGATAGTGAAATACCATTGGGCAATGGAGTCTGGAGTTGTGAAATGATTTGATATGCTGGATTGGTGGTGTTCAAACTGCAGGGCCTATTGTGTATTTTAGACAAACAAAATTAGCTTAAATGGTGATGTATGTCAACCAACAGAAAGCAATTAAGAATTTTCTATTAAGTTGGTGAGGTGAAGGTGAACACACTGCACAGGAGCAAAACTTGAATTCCTGTGACAAAGGCCACTGTGAAAGGTGTATTCTGAAAGTGCAGCAATTAAGAATTACACTTATCTAGATTACAGCTGAAGAAAACATTCATAAACAACACAGATTGAACTCAGGGTACTCAGTGAATAAATCCTGAAAGTTATTCTTTTTCTTTGTTGCTTAGTATTGAAAATCAGATAACATATATGGATTTTAACAAAACAACTAATTGACAGAGAGAGTTACAGAGACTTATTGTATGGTGAAATACACAGGAATCCAGCAGTTATCAACAGACACCAGAACGCATTCAACACTTCAGAAATCCGAGAAATTCCATCACTTTCTTTATTAAACTTCTGAAAGGATTACAGCATAAGAATTTCTTTAGGAGAAATCAACAACAACCCTTGCAAGCTCATGCGAAGGGGGCTTTATAGGAATGTGTATACAAAATATCTCAGGCATTGAGTCATCTGAGAGAGAAAATATCTTCATAAATTTGTTCAGAAAGTAGAGAAGAAGTTATTGCAACTTTGAATGCAGCATAAATGCTCTTTATGTCTGTCAGAGGATAATTTGACCTTTGGAGGTCATTGAGTCGGTTGAGCCGTTTTGCTTTAATGCTGAATAATGCGTCTTTATTTCTTGCTGCGCTGTATTTTCTCGGCCCTGCCACCTGTAGTCTTCTATTTCTGCTTTGTTGGCCGATCCATCTGCTGAGTTGGCTCAGCTTTAATCCGCCGTGCATGCTGATTTTGTTAAACTTTGCTTTGCATGACAACTGATATTTTTAAGAAACAAAATTGTTAAGTGACTCCCTGTTTACAAAATCTTCTGTATTGCGTTTGTCCACCATTCTTGCGTAGGGAGTTGATGCCTGAGAATAGCATCCATTGTCTCCTCTGCCTCTGTGTACTTGAAGAAATTGGGAGCCACCCCAAACAGGTGATTGATCTCATTCATTATAAAAAACAGATTCTCGACTCTGTTGTAAAGAGACTGTCCTGTGGCTGGCCCTGTTTCCTCTGAGGTGCTGGGCTTATCACTGATCTGGCTAGTGGCAAATGTATTGACCCTTTTAGCATACTGGTCATGTGTGAACAATCTCCCTGCGCTGTTCAGTAAGCCAGGGAGTCCTCTGCTTTCTAACACTTGAAACTTTTCCAAAAACTTGTTCACCTCAGTCTGCATATCCTGGGTTCTTCTCTCCAATGTCTGCACTAAGTTTCTCAGTGTGAGAACCCTTTTGACCATTTGGATAGTCTCAGTTCTGTTTGTAATTCCCATGGTAGCCAACTGAGAACTTGTTCTATGGTTAAGTACATTGATCATTCTGGTGGCCACTTCAGGCATATTGCCCAATGAAGCTCTTGATCTGTAAACCTCCTTCTGTGCCTTTGGGATGAGCTCTAATTGCTCATGGATTGTCTCAATATATGGCCATTGCACATTGATAGATTGACCAATGTTAGCCCACAGCACTATTTTAAGCTCAGCCACCACCTTATCTAACTTGAGCTCATTCTCTAGCTCTTTGATCTTGTCTTTGAGGGCTTTGATTTCCCTGCCCTTTTCTGCCACTTCTCTCTTTGATTTATCATGTCTGTCATTTACCTTGGCCAACTTATCCTTGGTCTCATTTAACTCTGTCATTTGAGCTTCCAGGATTTGGATTTCATTCTTCAGCTTTTGCATATCCAGGCTTTGGGCCTGCTCTGTAGTTGTTGGCACTGCTGAAGTAGATGTTGCTGTCTGTTCAGTCTGTTGAGGAGGAGGAGCAGTGATAGGAGCAGTTTCCTCAAGATTTATGATTTGAGGAGGAGGCTGAGAGGTCTGACCCTCTTCTCTTTGTTTTAATGCTGCTTGCAATGCTGCCTTTGCAGCCTCTGATTCTCCTAATTTCTCTTGTGCTTGAACAAGCTCTTTATAAATGGAGATCAACAAATCTGTGGTATCTTTCTCCTGCCTTTGTTGGGCTACCTCATCTGTCTGAGGGTGCATGGTGGCTGGGAGTTTGATTTTCTTCCTCATGGCAGCCATGTCAGCATCCCTCAACTTCAAGATTTCCTGTATCCCTGAAATATCTTTGGGATCATGCCCAATTTCAACGATTATGTCTTCCAGGGACCTTATTCTGTTGTCCTTCGCCTGGGATGATGCCTTCTCCAATTCCAGTTGAGAGGCTGTGGCATTGAGGCTGCTCTTTAGCTTATAATTTTCCAATGTTTCATCTGCTAAGGAGGCATACACCATCTCACCAGTTTGTTTGTGCAGTTCAATTTTGTCCATTGGGTGTATGTCTTTGGCCATGACCTCCAGGTTGGTCCTGAGGTAATCTGAGGCAGATTGGGGCTGCAGTGCTGTGGGCATAAAATGACTCATAATCATTTTGCCTTCACCTACATCAAAGGCAGACATAAGTCTCTGCTGATTAGTAGGAGCCATGTTTAGCAGATGATTGTACAGCTGTATTTTGATAGGCTCATTCCTCCTTTTGATGTCTATAAATTGCTGTTTGATGCTTACTTGTCCTTCTTTTTGCTGGCTGGAGGAGCTGACCTCCCCTCCCATAGTCCTGTCCTGTTCCTGCTGGAAGGAACTTGCTGAAGCTTCTCTGCTGGGTGGGCCCATGCCCAATGCCTGTCTTATTGCTATGTCCTCCTCAGAAAAGTCATTTAATCTTTGTCTCTTCTCTCCCTGGTTGATAGATGAAGTGAGAGGAGTTTCTCTATCCCTTTTTCTGCTTAAGTCCTCCTTCTGTGGAGTTTGGAGGACCGAGGCATCAGTGGTGACTTCTGGCCTAGGAGGCACTATGTTTTGAGCCTGTTGCTCAGTGGAAGTTGGAGTATCAATTACTCTCTCCTGCTGTAAGGGCTGCTGTCTGTCATGTTGCCCTTCTTCTTGCTGCAGATCTTGTTGCTGTTGTTGCTCTGCCTGCTGCTGTTCTTCTTTATCTGTCTGCTCTGTCTCCATTTCCTTTTCTTTGCCTCTGCTGGATATATTCTCAGTGGCCTTGGTAGTTTGCTGCTTGGCAGTTGAGGAGGATTCAGCTGCTCCCGTTTGTGTGCTTGGAAGTGTGAATACCTGTGAACAAAGCTCAAGGTCAGCCAACTTCTTTAGATTCCTTAGTGCCCTCTTGTTCAGCTCTTCTTGTGACAAGGGCTCTTCTAAGGTCCCTCTCCTCCATTTGTCTTGGTTTGCATATTTTTCAATGTGAGGGATGCTATGGTGATCATAGGCAGATAACTTATATTTGAGCCTCCTCATGGATATGAAATGATTAGGGTCATAGGGTACCCATATGAAACTGGTTTGCAGGCCAAGGGCCTCAAGCATTCTCTCTGCTTCCCTCCATCCTTGCTCCCTCTCATTATAGATAAAATGGCCAAGTTGGCTTTTGACCTTCAACTGTGCCTTTTTGCCTTTTCCTGAAAAATGAAGCACATCAACTCTGCCAAATTGCCTAAAGTACTCTAGGGCAAATAGCCTCATAGGCACATACTTGGGTAATTTGAAAGGAGGTAGATCACACCCATATATCCTGATGACAGTGTGGTTTTGGTAGAAGTACCAATCCCCAATGCTATAAACTTTGGACAGCTGAAGAATTCTCTGCATGTCATCAGTGAGTCTCGGAGGAGGTGAGCTCATCAGCATTGCCATAGTTGGATGGATGAACAGATCCATGAATTCACAGTAAGTGTATGGAGACTCAGGTGTAATGTGGAAGACAGATGACCAGTAGACCACTGATCTGGGATTGCCTTGGGCATCCATTCTTTTGATTGAAAAGTGAAACTTCTCATGTTGATGGTACAAGATCAAATGGTAAATGTAGGAGGTGTATCTGAACATCCTATCTCTCCTTAAATTCATCAATTGCTCATGAATCTTGTCTGATATGTAGGTGGCGTAGTCATAGCAGATTGGTGACTTGCCAGGAGCAAACATAAGCATCAATACCAGCACAGTTGCATCAATATGCTCAATTGAACTATATCCCAAGATGGGAGAAATCATATCTGCAAGGTCTCTGCCCAGCTCATTGAGGTATACATGAAGAATTGGAGGGCCCATCACAATGTTAGTTTTGATGTATAATTGATTAAATTTGACAATTTGAGCATCTGTGAGTTTATCCCCTTGTTTTATCAGGTTTACCAGTGATAAAGGAACCAACTTCTTCTGAGGGTTGAAGCAAAGCATGTCTCTGATAGCTTGAGGGGTAACATAGAAAAGTACTGAACCAGATGGGTCAACAACAGCTCTCTGAGAAACATCATATTGTTCAGCACAGAGGTGGATTAGTTCAGGGAACTGGTTGACCTGAGGGAGCTTAAAAATAGGGAGGAAAGAGTCCCATAAGCCCAATATATCTGTCCCATTTTCATGCTTGGCTTTCAACTCATTCAACAGATGAATGTGGAATTTGCTGCTCATAAGCTTCTCTTCTGTAATTTGGTAATCCATATCTGCCAAGGTTTGCCATTTCAAGTTCTTTTGAGGGGCATTCAGAGGTTGAACATTTAGTACTACAGGTGTCTCCATTGTAAAAGAGGATTTTGGGTTGAGTGCTAAGTGGTTTTAACTGAGCAAGACAGTGCTGAGGAATTTCTCTTTACCAGGGAGGTGAATTTATGAGGAATAGAGAGTGGTTCTAATAATCAGCAATTGAAATACTGTTTAGAGTGTAGATAAGACCAATGCTTGGCCTCACTCTGTCTCTCGTGGCAGGTTCTTAATGAATAACCCACTGTCTCACGATTGCGCGAGCAGTTGACAGTTTCTGATAGGAACTCGGGAATTAAGGCTCGGCTAGTGTTTTTCGACCTTGTAGTTGACAATAGAGGCTCTGCAGGGGGAACTCGCCGGTGAATTTATGAGTTTTAGCGTCCTTTAATCTTTCTGAGTGATTTATAGACAATTCCAGGCGTACGGAGGGAAGATAACGAGAAATACCTGGCAAACAGCAAGCAGAGGTCGTATATGCAGGCAGGATTGGTGCTCCGGAGGTCTCCTGGTCAGGTTCTGCAGGTTGGTGGACTGCGGACGTAAAAGTTGCATGCAGGCGCAACAAACTCTTTTGGAAGAAAAAATGGAAAAAACGTGAAATTTCACTATAATATTGGTTTTTTTGGACTTTTGGCGCGTTTTTCTGCTGACGTCAGCATGACGTCATAGGTGGGGTCAGGGTCGGATGACGTCAGCATGACGTCATCAGGCCAGGTGGCGGGCTCTGATTGGTCCAGGGGATGATGAAGTGGCATGACAGATCGGCCAATGGTTGAGCGCAAAGGTTGACGTGACGGCATCGGTGGCAGTGACGTGAGGTGACGGGGAGCTGACGTAATATAGGTGGGATGAGGGAAACCGGAAACCGTCAGCGGTTTCATATCGCACCGCTTACGGTACGGGGGAGGTATGTGTCAGGCGTACCTCCGACGGGCTGTGGCGGGGACGCGTGGCTGCCGCGTGACGTAACCTTTTTACGGCCATCGGACGATATCGGTCGGATGTGAGACCCGCTCCAATATCAATGAGGACCGTCGGATCTGGAGGGCCAGATCCAACGGCTGTCGGGGCAGTGAGGTGATCGGTGGGTATGGCACGGGCGGTATTATTTAACATTTATTTTCGGGATGCGCGCTTAGGCTGAAGACCATCGAGGTATGGTGGTTTGGTAAGGTTTTTCAATATATTTCGAAAAACAAATATATGCGCCGAGACTTTGGTTTAAGCGGCGGAAATGGGGTTTTTTTGGATTTTTCATGATTTCAAAGGGGTTATGGGTCAAAAAGGGGCTTGTATAGGGTTTATATTTGCAAATGGGGTGCAATGGGTTTAACAATGGATTCAGAAAGGGGGAGGAAGGCTAGGTTTAGGTTTATCAACATGACCAGGTGTCATTTGATCCCTTTTAGAGAACATATGGCTATAATGCCAAGGGGAGGGATATTTATACAAAATTTGGGGTTTATACACCATGGTGTTAATACTAGTAGGGGAAAGGAAATATAGGGGATTTACATAGTAGAGTTAGAGTTAATATGGATGGGGGAAGTGAATGGAGGGAGAAAACACTAAGTTTACTTGAAACTCACTTAGTTTAGGGAGTAGATCAAAATGAAAAGATTTTAGACAAGAAATGTGGCTTCTAAAAAGATTAAGAACCACCATGAAACCATAATTCTTCCATGAATCTCAGCTGATGAGGGGATGTTAGTAATGAAATGGAAAGGGGAGGGAGGGAGGTTAGTCATGCTCCTTGCTGTAACTTGATGAATATGAACACCTTGTCAATTGATTGACTTTACTCTGGTAAACACAGTTAACATATCTGCAATGGTAAAGATAACCTTTCTGCAACCCCAACTACTTACCCAGCTACTTATCTAGCATTTTTTATTTCTTCTTGGAGGGTGCACTTGGACTTGCAAACCCTTACTTGCCTTTTCTTTTCTTTGGCTTTTTCTTTATTTTTCTATCTACTTCTATCCTTATCTCTTCCAAGGTCCCAGATTAAGCTGTTGAGAGCCTTTTCTTCTCTACCTGAACTACTTGTCTGCCAAGATTAAACAGTTTGGACAGACTCCTTTCTCTATTCTACAACTGCAAATTTAAACCATGGAATGATCCAGATTAGACTGTTGGGCCATCCATCAAAATTTTAAGTCCATACCAAGCTATAAGCACACATCAGACTCTCTAGGAAATATGTGATCTTTGAATCATCAAAGCAGAGCATATTTGGACCTTCCACAGCCAATCATGAAATATGAAACCTATTGGTATAGGTAGCTAACAGTGGCTCCACATGGGGATGGTTTTTCATTTGAAAGACCAAGAACAGCAGGTCAGATTGCCTTGCTCTTTGGCTGCCCATATCATTCTTGAAGTTTGCTGCTTTGAAGTGCCCAAATTGTGTGCTTCTCTTCTTGGTAGACCTCTAATTCTATTTACCTTTTGCTGGTCAGTCAATAAACTTGGAAAACTGCATTTTTACAATCTAAACAGAAAATAATATGTACATCTGCATATATACAAGGGAACCTCATGTTGCACTCATGGGTAATATTCAAAATAGTGCTTCAGCATCCTGCCATTCACAGGACCTTCATCCAAATCAGTCTCATTGAGACTCTTAAGGAAATAAGTGTTGTTTCCTTGTACTGCTTGGACAGCAAATGGTCCTCTCCATAAGGAATCAAATTTTCCATGTTTTCCTTTCTCTTCTCTTCTTGCATCCCACTTGAGGACTTTATCACCAACATTAAAATCTTCTGCTTTGGTTCTTCTGTCAAAGGCTTTCTTTAGTTTTTCTTGTAATACCTGAACTCTGCTGAAAACTTGGTCTCTGGTTTGATGCAGACATATGATTTGATTTATCCTTCTTTGCATATCATTTGGTTCAGCTTGGCTTTCTTGAAGAAGCTTCATAACAGGCACTCCTAGTGAAGAGGGAAATTTGGCTTCTAGTCCATAAACCAACTCATATGGGCTGGTACCAATCGATCTTTTTGTTGTTAGTCTATCTGCCCATAAGGCATTGACTAGTCTCTTATGCCAATTCTTTTTGTTCTCTTCAAGTACCTTCTTTATAATATTTACAAGGCTTTTGTTTGATGATTCAGCAAGGCCATTTCCTTGGGGATAGTATGCAGTAGAATGGCCCAAAGTGATATGAAATTTGTGGCAGAAGTTCACCATCTTCTTGGATCTGAAAGCAGCAGCATTGTCTGTAATGATTTTATCAGGGCAGCCAAATCTAGCCAGTATGTTGTTCTCCAAGAACTGAATGATAGTGGAATCATTTGCTTGTCTGCATGGAACAACTTCAATCCACTTGGTGAAGTAGTCTGTGGCTGTCAAGATCCATCTATGTTGGCCTGAAGATGAGGGATGAATTTCCCCAATGAAGTCCAATCCCCATTGTTGAAAAGGTCTCTCTGTTGCAATAGGCCTTAAAGGAAGTGGCAGCAGTTGTCTCTTTCCCTCAAACACTTGGCATTTACGACAAGATGTGATAAATTTCTTGACATCAGAGAACATGGTGGGCCAGTAGTATCCAGCCCTTAGTATTTTATCCACAGTGGACTTCCAGTACAAATGTCCACCACAATCTCCTGCATGAAACTCTTGCATGATATTGTTAGTTTCATTTTCAATCAAACAGTGCAGCAATATCCCTTCATGGTTTTTCCAAAGTAAATTGCCATCCATCACACAAAATCTTGATGTTTTCATTTTTAGGAACCTACACTTAGTTTTGGATAGTCCTGGGGGAGCACACAGGTTTTGTAACACATAACAGATATTAGAGTACCAGGGGGATTGTTCAAAGGCTACATTGATCTTTGGAGTCGCCAGCTCTGTTTCACTGTCCAGCTGATTGATGTCTAAGGCTTGAAAATTTGTTTCTGTCATTAATTTGGCCAAGCCTTGCCCTTTTATTAGTTTTGTAGGTTTTATTTCAATGTCAAATTCCAAGATGCTGGCAATCCATTTTCCTCTTCTGCCTTCTAAATTTTCTTGGGTGAGAATGTCTTTGACAATAGGACTTGGCACATATGCTTTGACATGGGAATAAAGGATATAAATCCTAAAGTCCTTGATTGCTTTGACCAAAGCATAAGCTTGCTTTTCCATGATCTGATATTTTAAGGGTGCATCTCTAAGAGCTTTGCTAAAGAAAGCAATTGGCTTCTCTTTTCCTTGGTCATCCTTTTGTAATAAAACAACAACAATAGTATGTTGGGAAGCAAAAGAGAAAATGATAAATTCTCTGTCAAACTGAGGATTGGTCAAGACTGGGGTCTGGGTAAGGGCGAATTTTATACCTTCAAATGCTTGATTGGATTCAACAGTCCATTTTACTTTTGAATCCTTTTTCAGCATGTTATTTAATAATCTGGTTAGCTCTGCTAGGTTTGGGATAAACCTTCTCAAGAAATTGATTTTTCCCAAGAATCCTTGTAATTCTTTGACATTCTTTGGGTGAGGCATTTGCAGGATAGCTTGTATCCTATCGGGGTCAATTCTAATGCCATCTTTTGAGATGATGTGTCCTAAGAGCTTGCCTTCTTCTAAGCCAAAGAGGGACTTCTTCGGATTCAAGGAGATTCCATATCTTCTGCATTTTAGGAAGATCTGTCTCAAATGTTTTATGTGTTCTTGGTCTGATTTTGAGAAAGGCGTTAGGTCATCTAGATAAATGACTAAAAAGTCATGAATTTCCTTGGCAAAGGCAATATCCATTGCTCTCTGAAATGTTGCCCCTGCATTCTTCAATCCAAAAGGCATCTTTACATATTTGAAAGTTCCCCATGGGGTTGTAAATGCTGTTTTGTCCTGATCATCAGGGTGAACTAAGATCTGCCTAAAACCTGAAAATCCATCCAGTAATGAGATCCTTGAGGCCCCCACCACCCTTTGAAGAATGTGATCCATCTTGGGTAAGGGGTAGTTGTCCTTTAAGGATACTTGGTTTAGATTCCTTAAGTCCACACACAGCCTGATCTCACCTGTCTTCTTTCTTGTAGGGACTAAGTTGGAAATCCATTCAGAGAATCTGATTGGTGCAATGATGCCTGCTTTGAACATTTTATGTACCTCTTGTTCCATTGCTGGGAGAAGCATAGGATTGATTCTCCTCAGTTTTTGTTTAAAGGGCTTTTGATCAGGTTTGAGAGGGATGGTGTGTTGGATTACAGAGGTGTCATAGGACTTTAGGTCCTCATAGCTCCATGCAAAAACATCCTGGAACTCTTTGAAGAGGTCAATGTATTTTGGCTTTTGGTCAGGAGGTAAGGAAGCAGATAATTTAATTATCTTGGGTTTGTCAATTGTACCTATGTTGCACTCTTCAATGGCTGCATTCAGGGGCTGCATTTTTGGTTTTCTGGGAATATCATTTGAGTCAAAGATGTCCTCTAGTGGGGTTAGGTCTGTTGGTAGAAAATTGTCTTTTAGCTCAATGATTTCAGTTTCAGCATTGGATACTCCCTCTTCCCAGTCAATTTGTTGAATTTGCTGGATGTTTTCTATGTTGAAAATAGTTGGATTCAGCATTTGCTTTGCAGTTCTAGGTGATATTGGCTGAGCAGTCTGTTGAAACTGTATTTGTGATGGACTTGCTCCATCAAGTATTTGTGATTGACTTGCTGACTTAAGTATTTGTGATTGACTTGCTGACTTAAGTATTTGTGATTGACTTGCTGACTCATTGTCTATATTTAGTCCTGCAAATTCTTGCTGCAGAGTTAAAAAATGATTTATTTGCTTGTCATCCTCAAATACTTGCCAATCATTGATGTTGTTTGGAATGGATGGTCTGTGTTTTACCTCAGCTGTGAAACAATGGTGGGGCTCAAAGGGCAACTTGCAGGTACTTGCAAAGGTGGCTAAACTATGAGCATGTAGATTTTGGGTTCTGGGAATTTTAGTAATTTGGAATTCAGAGAAAAAGTTTAGTATCTCAGCAACAACAGACCTATAAGTCCTTAGTCTTTTGTCATTGGTGACAAAGTTCCCTTTCACTTGTTGGATGACTAAATCTGAATCTCCCATGATTGAAACCCTGGCAGCTTGTAAGAACTTTGCCAACTTGAGTCCTAGTAAAAGGGCTTCGTATTCTGCCATGTTATTAGTACATCTGAAATTCAATCTATAGGCTCTGCCTTCTGCATGACTATTTTCTTTATTGTGTACCCAAACTCCAGCCCCTGCCTCTAATTTGTTGACTGAGCCATCAAATTCAAGGAACCATAGAATATCTTGTTGGGAAGGAGATTTTATGATCTGTTCATGGGCTGGTAATGTAAGTAGCAGTTGTGGGTTTTTCCCTAGCTTGTCTTCTAGGGCAGTCTCATCATTTAATTGAATGTTCTTGACAAATAAGGCAGCAGCACTATCTAATGTTTGATTGACTGTTGTTTTATGAGTGATACTACTCTCATTTGCATCTTCCTCTTGTATGAATATCTTGGTTTCAACTTCACCTTTTGAGGGAGTAGTTGTATTATTGAAGAGAATGTATGAGTCTATGTCTGAATGGACAGCATATATAGGAAAATTTTGAGGTTTTTCTTCACTGCTGACCATGTACTTCATTAGTGTTTCTTGGTACAGTCTTTTTGGTTGCCCAAACACAGAGATGGTGGCATATGACATGTCTAATTGTAGGGAACCTTGGAGTTTGGCTCCCCATGATCTTGATAACAACATTCCATACTTGGGTGGGATATCAGCAACTACCACATCCATTAGGATTGTCTTGTTTGGGTATTGAAATAGAGAGACACATAAGTCTTTTATGAGACCTAGACACTTGACTTGGCTGGAGTCAAAGGAAAATAGATCCTTGTATGGTCTTGTTATGTCTAAATTCAATCTTTCCATGACTGCTTTTGGCATAAGGTTGTGAGAGGCACCTGAATCAAACATTGTATTATGTAATATTTTATCATGAATATGTAAACTGACATAGAAAGGCAGTACCCCTGTGACTACTGCTTTTCCATCCACTTCTGGGCCAAACAGGAGTTCTGGGGTGTCATCCAGTACATTGACATTATCTTTGTTGCTAGTGAGTTGAAGGGACCTTTTGATTTGCAATTTGTAGCTGTCATGCTTGGCTAATTCCAAGAGAGGAATAGCTATTTTTATTTTGCCAATTTCTGTTTCAAGATCAAAAGGTTTCTCAGATTGGGTCTTGGGGTTATAGGTGACAGTTCTTTCCTTGTTCATTAAGTCTCCTTCTAGATTTTTATCTTGACTTTGAGATTTATCCTTTTTACTCATCTCTTGAGGAGTAACATTTAAATTAGGATGAGAAGATCAAGTGTCCAGAGACTGCTGTCTTAAGGATAGTGGCTCAGTGATTTCTTCAACAATCACTTCTTCTATAGGTGAATTTAGTTTGTCACTAGGTTGTGTGACTATAACTCTTTCAGGCTGCTGATTATCCTTTTTCTTTTCAGGCTGGTTGACATTCACAGTTCTGCTCCTTAGCTTGTACTGTTTATGGACTTCATAAACAGCAGTGTCATAGCCTTGTTTGAAGTCAAAGGATTCACCTGATTTAGTTTGGAATAGTTTGATTTCATCATCTTCATGATCTTCTTGTGTTAAGAAAACTTGACTTTCACCATCTAGACCCATTAAATTAATCTCAGGATCTTCATTGGGCTCAGCTGATGTGGAAGTTTCTGCATAATTTTCTTGGAAAGGGGGTCTTATATCCTGGTTAGCACTGGTCTTGCCAGCGTTTGGGTTTGGATTTCTCCTAAAATTTGGATTCCTAGGAGGATTATTTTGTGGTGCTTCCCATGATTCTTTTCTCTCCACTGATTCTACCCTATCACCCAACCTTTTCATACCATTAAGTATTGCATCAAGTTTTTGATCAAAAGTTGTAGTTTCTTCTTTGTATATGCTTCTCTTTTCTAACATTGCCCTGTTTCTTTTGGCAATTAGGTTTGCTTCTACTGTGACAGCAGCCTTCTGGGCGTCTTCAAGGGTTTTAGGTTCTCTTTCCTTCAACTGATATGCCATGTCAGGATCAAATCCATCAGGGAATTTGTACAAGGCCAAATCAGGAGGAGGTCTGAGGTTTTGTGGTATTGCATTGTACACATTGTTGAATCTAGCACAATACTCCAGAACGGTCTCTTGCGGACCTCTCTTGATTGTTTCATATTCAGCAAGTATGTGCAGGGGATCTTTCTTCTTCTCCCATCTGGTAGTAAAGGCTTGATACAGATCATCAGGAGTTGCAATGGAGTTTGCATTCAGGGATCTAAACCAAGTTCTTACATCCCCAGTTAGGCTTTGAACAAACATCCTCATTCTGACACTGTCATCATCTATTTCATAGGTCTCAAAATGGTCTTGCATCTTCTTCGCATGCTGGACAGCTATCAGAGGGCCATTGGAGTCAAAATATGAGATTTTGGTTTGGTAGTCTTGAGGTAGAGCTGCAGCATTAGCTGGTATTCGCAAGGGTGCACATCTGTTAGCCATATTTGGAGGGTTGGGTATATTAATAGGGGTTGCTGGGATAATAGGAACGATGGGTACCACAGGGATAACAGGTAAAGCGGTAGCAAGAGTATTGGTCAGGGGAATATGTTCAGTGGATGACGATGTGAGAGGAGGACTCTGAGAAGTGGATGGTGAACTAGGGGAAGTAGGGGTAGACCGGAAAAGAACTTTTATTGGAGTAGAAATGGGGTTGGGATGAACTGTATGAGGGGTTAAGTCAGCAGGGTGCTCCTGCCTTTGCTGCCTCCTAATGTTTCTTGGGATGGTATTTGGATTATCAACAATGATAGGTGGATTAGGGTCAGGATTTGCCCTAGTATGCCGTGGATTTTTCTTAGGAGCCAGCTTCTAATTGTTTTTTAGGATTTTGTAGGAAATTTTATTATCTGGAAGGACTGGATGAAGATTTTGGAATGGCTATGTATATTTCAAAGCTAAGATGAAGATTCCCTAAATAAGCTCTTCCCTAAAGTTGTCACTGTGATGCAGAAACAGTTTTAAGGCCTCTTGGCTGATTTCAGGCTTTATGGTAGCTATGGAAGATAAATAGCAATTTAACAAATCCTAAAAGGTCCCCAGTGGAGTCGCCAATTATGTTAACACCCAGGTTGTTCCCTATGACTCCCAAGGGAATACGGCCGGGGTAACCACTAACCAATCTTTGGATCACAGCTTCTAGCCAAACTGTGATCAGAGAGGGCTCTCTCTTTATGATTTGTCTCTGTTATGATGGTGTTTTTAGGCTAGCTATTATGCTCAGGTTTTGGTTTATGTTTGGTTGAAGGATTTCTTTCAGGTCTTATGATATAGTGTTTAGATAGTGAAATACCATTGGGCAATGGAGCCTGGAGTTGTGAAATGATTTGATATGCTAGATTGGTGGTGTTCAAACTGCAGGGCCTATTGTGTATTTTAGACAAACAAAATTAGCTTAAATGGTGATGTATGTCAACCAACAGAAAGCAATTAAGAATTTTCTATTAAGTTGGTGAGGTGAAGGTGAACACACTGCACAGGAGCAAAAATTGAATTCCTGTGACAAAGGCCACTGTGAAAGGTGTATTCTGAAAGTGCAGCAATTAAGAATTACACTTATCTAGATTACAGCTGAAGAAAACATTCATAAACAACACATATTGAACTCAGGGTACTCAGTGAATAAATCCTGAAAGTTATTCTTTTTCTTTGTTGCTTAGTATTGAAAATCAGATAACATATATGGATTTTAACAAAACAACTAATTGACAGAGAGAGTTACAGAGACTTATTGTATGGTGAAATACACAGGAATCCTGCAGTTATCAACAGACACCAGAACGCATTCAACACTTCAGAAATCCGAGAAATTCCATCACTTTCTTTATTAAACTTCTGAAAGGATTACAGCATAAGAATTTCTTTAGGAGAAATCAACAACAACCCTTGCAAGCTCATGCGAAGGGGGCTTTATAGGAATGTGTATACAAAATATCTCAGGCATTGAGTCATCTGAGAGAGAAAATATCTTCATAAATTTGTTCATAAAGTAGAGAAGAAGTTATTGCAACTTTGAATGCAGCATAAATGCTCTTTATGTCTGTCAGAGGGTAATTTGACCTTTGGAGGTAATTGAGTCGGTAGAGCCGTTTTGCTTTAATGCTGATAATGCGTCTTTATTTCTTGCTGCGCTGTATTTTCTCGGCCCTGCCACCTGTAGTCTTCTATGTCTGCTTTGTTGGCCGATCCATCTGCTGAGTTGGCTCAGCTTTAATCCGCCGTGCACGCTGATTTTGTTGAACTTTGCTTTGCATGACAACTGATATTTTTAAGAAACAAAATTGTTAAGTGACTCCCTGTTTACAAAATCTTCTGTATTGCATTTGTCCACCATTCTTGCGTAGGGAGTTGATGCCTGAGAATAGCATCCATTGTCTCCTCTGCCTCTGTGTACTTGAAGAAATTGGCAGCCACCCCAAACAGGTGATTGATCTCATTCATTATAAAAAACAGATTCTCGACTCTGTTGTAAAGAGACTGTCCTGTGGCTGGCCCTGTTTCCTCTGAGGTGCTGGGCTTATCACTGATCTGGCTAGTGGCAAATGTATTGACCCTTTTAGCATACTGGTCATGTGTGAACAATCTCCCTGCGCTATTCAGTAAGCCAGGGAGTCCTCTGCTTTCTAACACTTGAAACTTTTCCAAAAACTTGTTCACCTCAGTCTGCATATCCTGGGTTCTTCTCTCCAATGTCTGCACTAAGTTTCTCAGTGTGAGAACCCTTTTGACCATTTGGATAGTCTCAGTTCTGTTTGTAATTCCCATGGTAGCCAACTGAGAACTTGTTCTATGGTTAAGTACATTGATCATTCTGGTGGCCACTTCAGGCATATTGCCCAATGAAGCTCTTGATCTGTAAACCTCCTTCTGTGCCTTTGGGATGAGCTCTAATTGCTCATGGATTGTCTCAATATATGGCCATTGCACATTGATAGATTGACCAATGTTAGCCCACAGCACTATTTTAAGCTCAGCCACCACCTTATCTAACTTGAGCTCATTCTCTAGCTCTTTGATCTTGTCTTTGAGGGCTTTGATTTCCCTGCCCTTTTCTGCCACTTCTCTCTTTGATTTATCATGTCTGTCATTTACCTTGGCCAACTTATCCCTGGTCTCATTTAACTCTGTCATTTGAGCTTCCAGGATTTGGATTTCATTCTTCAACTTTTGCATATCCAGGCTTTGGGCCTGCTCTGTAGTTGTTCGCACTGCTGAAGTAGATGTTGCTATCTGTTCAGTCTGTTGAGGAGGAGGAGCAGTCATAGGAGCAGTTTCCTCAAGATTTATGATTTGAGGAGGAGGCTGAGAGGTCTGACCCTCTTCTCTTTGTTTTAATGCTGCTTGCAATGCTGCCTTTGCAGCCTCTGATTCTCCTAATTTCTCTTGTGCTTGAACAAGCTCTTTATAAATGGAGATCAACAAATCTGTGGTATCTTTCTCCTGCCTTTGTTGGGCTATCTCATCTGTCTGAGGGTGCATGGTGGCTGGGAGTTTGATTTTCTTCCTCATGGCAGCCATGTTAGCATCCCTCAACTTCAAGATCTCCTGTATCCCTGAAATATCTTTGGGATCATGCCCAATTTCAACGATTATGTCTTCCAGGGACCTTATTCTGTTGTCCTTCGCTTGGGATGATGCCTTCTCCAATTCCAGTTGAGAGGCTGTGGCATTGAGGCTTCTCTTTAGCTTATAATTTTCCAATGTTTCATCTGCTAAGGAGGCATACACCATCTCACCAGTTTGTTTGTGCAGTTCAATTTTTTCCATTAGGTGTATGTCTTTGGCCATGACCTCCAGGTTAGTCCTGAGGTAATCTGAGGCAGATTGGGGCTGCAGTGATGTGGGCAAAAAATGGCTCATAATCATTTTGCCTTCACCTACATCAAAGGCAGACATAAGTCTCTGCTGATTAGTAGGAGCCATGTTTAGCAGATGATTGTACAGCTGTATTTTGATAGGCTCATTCCTCCTTTTGATGTCTATGAATTGCTGTTTGATGCTTGTCCTTTTTTTTGCTGGCTGGAGGAGCTGACCTCCCCTCCCATAGTCCTGTCCTGTTCCTGCTGGAAGGAACTTGCTGAAGCTTCTCTGCTGGGTGGGCCCATGCCCAATGCCTGTCTTATTGCTATGTCCTCCTCAGAAAAGTCATTTAATCGTTGTCTCTTCTCTCCCTGGTTGATAGATGAAGTGAGAGGAGTTTCTCTATCCCTTTTTCTGCTTAAGTCCTCCTTCTGTGGAGTTTGGAGGACCGAGGCATCAATGGTGACTTCTGGCCTAGGAGGCACTATGTTTTGAGCCTGTTGCTCAGTGGAAGTTGGAGTATCAATTACTCTCTCCTGCTGTAAGGGCTGCTGTCTGTCATGTTTCCCTTCTTCTTGCTGTAGATCTTGTTGTTGTTGTTGCTCTGCCTACTGCTGCTCTTCTTTATCTGTCTGCTCTGTCTCCATTTCCTTTTCTTTGCCTCTGCTGGATATATTCTCAGTGGCCTTGGTAGTTTGCTACTTGGCAGTTGAGGAGGATTCAGCTGCTCCCGTTTGTGTGCTTGGAAGTGTGAATACCTGTGAACAAAGCTCAAGGTCAGCCAACTTCTTTAGATTCCTTAGTGCCCTCTTGTTCAGCTCTTCTTGTGACAAGGGCTCTTCTAAGGTCCCTCTCCTCCAGTTGTCTTGGTTCGCATATTTTTCAATGTGAGGGATGCTATGGTGATCATAGGCAGATAACTTATATTTGAGCCTCCTCATGGATATTAAATGATTAGGGTCATAGGGTACCCATATGAAACTGGTTTGCAGGCCAAGGGCCTCAAGCATTCTCTCTGCTTCCCTCCATCCTTGCTCCCTCTCATTATAGATAAAATGGCCAAGTTGGCTTTTGACCTTCAACTGTGCCTTTTTGCCTTTTCCTGAAAAATGAAGCACATCAACTCTGCCAAATTGCCTAAAGTACTCTAGGGCAAATAGCCTCATAGGCACATACTTGGGTAATTTGAAAGGAGGTAGATCACACCCATATATCCTGATGACAGTGTGGTTTTGGTAGAAGTACCAATCCCCAATGCTATAAACTTTGGACAGCTGAAGAATTCTCTGCATGTCATCAGTGAGTCTCGGAGGAGGTGAGCTCATCAGCATTGCCATAGTTGGATGGATGAACAGATCCATGAATTCACAGTAAGTGTATGGAGACTCAGGTGTAATGTGGAAGACAGATGACCAGTAGACCACTGATCTGGGATTGCCTTGGGCATCCATTCTTTTGATTGAAAAGTGAAACTTCTCATGTTGATGGTACAAGATCAAATGGTAAATGTAGGAGGTGTATCTGAACATCCTATCTCTCCTTAAATTCATCAATTGCTCATGAATCTTGTCTGATATGTAGGTGGCGTAGTCATAGCAGATTGGTGACTTGCCAGGAGCAAACATAAGCATCAATACCAGCACAGTTGCATCAATATGCTCAATTGAACTATATCCCAAGATGGGAGAAATCATATCTGCAAGGTCTCTGCCCAGCTCATTGAGGTATACATGAAGAATTGGAGGGCCCATCACAATGTTAGTTTTGATGTATAATTGATTAAATTTGACAATTTGAGCATCTGTGAGTTTATCCCCTTGTTTTATCAGGTTTACCAGTGATAAAGGAACCAACTTCTTCTGAGGGTTGAAGCAAAGCATGTCTCTGATAGCTTGAGGGGTAACATAGAAAGGTACTGAACCAGATGGGTCAACAACAGCTCTCTGAGAAACATCATATTGTTCAGCACAGAGGTGGATTAGTTCAGGGAACTGGTTGACCTGAGGGAGCTTAAAAATAGGGAGGAAAGAGTCCCATAAGCCCAATATATCTGTCCCATTTTCATGCTTGGCTTTCAACTCATTCAACAGATGAATGTGGAATTTGCTGCTCATAAGCTTCTCTTCTGTAATTTGGTAATCCATATCTGCCAAGGTTTGCCATTTCAAGTTCTTTTGAGGGGCATTCAGAGGTTGAACATTTAGTACTACAGGTGTCTCCATTGTAAAAGAGGATTTTGGGTTGAGTGCTAAGTTTTTTTAACTGAGCAAGACAGTGCTGAGGAATTTCTCTTTACCAGGGAGGTGAATTTACGAGGAATAGAGAGTGGTTCTAATAAGCAGCAATTGAAATACTGTTTAGAGTGTAGATAAGACCAATGCTTGGCCTCACTCTGTCTCTCGTGGCAGGTTCTTAATGAATAACCCATTGTCTCACGATTGCGCGAGCAGTTGACAGTTTCTGATAGGAACTCCGGAATTAAGGCTCGGCTAGTGTTTTTCGACCTTGTAGTTGACAATAGAGGCTCTGCAGGGGGAACTCGCTGGTGAATTTATGAGTTTTAGCGTCCTTTAATCTTTCTGAGTGATTTATAGACAATTCCAGGCGTACGGAGGGAAGATAACGAGAAATACATGGCAAACAGCAAGCAGAGGTCGTATATGCAGGCAGGATTGGTGCTCCGGAGGTCTCCTGGTCAGGTTCTGCAGGTTGGTGGACTGCGGACGTAAAAATTGCATGCAGGCGCAACAAACTCTTTTGGAAGAAAAAATGGAAAAAACGCGAAATTTCACTATAATATTGGTTTTTTTGGACTTTTGGCGCGTTTTTCTGCTGACGTCAGCATGACGTCATAGGTGGGGTCAGGGTCCGATGACGTCAGCATGACGTCATCAGGCCAGGTGGCGGGCTCTGATTGGTCCAGGGGGATGATGAAGTGGCATGACAGATGGGCCAATGGTTGAGCGCAAAGTTTGACGTGACGGCATCGGTGGCAGTGACGTGAGGTGACGGGGAGCTGACGTAATATAGGTGGGATGAGGGAAACCGGAAACCGTCAGCGGTTTCATATCGCACCACTTACGGTACGGGGGAGGTATGTGTCAGGCGTACCTCCGACGGGCTGTGGCGGGGACGCGTGGCTGCCGCGTGACGTAACCTTTTTACGGCCATCGGACGATATCGGTCGGATGTGAGACCTGCTCCGATATCAATGAGGACCGTCGGATCTGGAGGGCCAGATCCAACGGCTGTTGGGGCAGTGAGGTGATCGGTGGGTATGGCGGGGGCAGTATTATTTAACATTTATTTTCGGGATGCGCGCTTAGGCTGAAGACCATCGGGGTATGGTGGTTTGGTAAGGTTTTTCAATATATTTCGAAAAACAAATATATGCGCCGAGACTTTGGTTTAAGCGGCGGAAATGGGTTTTTTTGGATTTTTCATGATTTCAAAGGGGTTATGGGTCAAAAAGGGGCTTGTATAGGGTTTATATTTGCAAATGGGGTGCAATGGGTTTAACAATGGATTCAGAAAGGGGGAGGAAGGCTAGGTTTAGGTTTATCAACATGACCAGGTGTCATTTGATCCCTTTTAGAGAACATATGGCTATAATGCCAAGGGGAGGGATATTTATACAAAATTTGGGGTTTATACACCATGGTGTTAATACTAGTAGGGGAAAGGCAATATAGGGGATTTACATAGTAGAGTTAGAGTTAATATGGATGGGGGAAGTGAATGGAGGGAGAAAACACTAAGTTTACTTGAAACTCACTTAGTTTAGGGAGTAGATCAAAATGAAAAGATTTTAGACAAGAAATGTGGCTTCTAAAAAGATTAAGAACCACCATGAAACCATAATTCTTCCATGAATCTCAGCTGATGAGGGGATGTTAGTAATGAAATGGAAAGGGGAAGGAGGGAGGTTAGTCATGCTCCTTGCTGTAACTTGATGAAGATGAACACCTTGTCAATTGATTGACTTTACTCTGGTAAACACAGTTAACATATCTGCAATGGTAAAGATAACCTTTCTGCAACCCCAACTACTTACCCAGCTACTTATCTAGCATTTTTTATTTCTTCTTGGAGGGTGCACTTGGACTTGCAAACCCTTACTTGCCTTTTCTTTTATTTGGCTTTTTCTTTATTTTTCTATCTACTTCTATCCTTATCTCTTCCAAGGTCCCAGATTAAGCTGTTGAGAGCCTTTTCTTCTCTACCTGAACTACTTGTCTGCCAAGATTAAACAGTGTGGACAGACTCCTTTCTCTATTCTACAACTGCAAATTTAAACCATGGAATGATCCAGATTAGACTGTTGGGCCATCCATCAAAAATTTTAAGTCCATACCAAGCTATAAGCACAGATCAGACTCTCTAGGAAATATGTGATCTTTGAATCATCAAAGCAGAGCATATTTGGACCTTCCACAACCAATCATGAAATATGAAACCTATTGGTATAGGTAGCTAACAGCAGTGAAAGAAGTTTTGATGTAGGAGACTGGTTATTTTTATGACTACAACCATAGAAACAAATGTCCCTCAAGCAAGCTAAGAAGGATAATAAATTATCACCCAAGTACTATGGTACTTAGAAGGTGTTGTAATAGATTGGTACTATGGAATACAAATTGGAGTTGCATGCATCTTCCCGAGTACACTCAGTTTTCCTTGTTTCATGCTTAAACAAGGTTATTGGTGACAAGCTCCCAGTTCAAACAGTGTTTCCAAAACTTGACGAATAAGGAAAAATCATATTTGAACCTGAAGCAGTCATGAAAATAAGAACCCAACAACTATGGAATCGATTAATTTCAGAGTATCTCATTAAGTGGAAGAACTTACCCGCTGAAGATTCCACATGGGAGGATGAAAATTTTATACAGAAGCATCCGAAACTACTTAAGCATTGAGGACAACACTTTTTTGAAGGAGAGGGGCATGTTATGTCCCTATAATACTAGTGTATTCCCCTTATTGTTATTTTTATTGTAGCCCCTTATTGTTATTGTTGTGCCCTTACATTATTATTGTTATGTAGGCTCTAATTATATTGTGTCCCTTTAGACTCCTATATTTACCAAGGAGGTATTATAATTTGTATTATCCAAGAATTCTTCATTTATGTAATGTAAAGGAGGTTTTCCCCTCAAAGATGATACTTTTTAAGTCGTTGATATATTTTTTTGTGAGATAGTTACATAGCATCATCAAATTAGAATGAAGACTGAAGACATTTTGAAAACAACATTCATAACTCATGAAGGTCACTATGAATTTTTGGTCATGCCTTTTTGCCTTACTAATGCACCTTACACATTTCAAGGTTTTATGAATTCCATTTTCAAACCTATTGTAGTGGCTACAACCGCCCTCCAAATTTTTTGCTATGCTTTGTTTTGGAGCCTCCCTTCTAAATTACAACAACTCATCTTGCACTGACCTCGGTGCTTGTGCTTTGATTGAGCCTCATCTTTGCATCATGGCTTTTGTTTTCTTTCTGTATCTCCTGGCTAACCCACAAGCCAATCTCTTGACTTGTTTTTCACCTAGTTCCAGGCTTGCCTTAGACAACTATGCAATCCTTGAGGGAAAATCAACCTTGCTCTTGACAATGAGCCTTCAGCTCCAAAATTGTGCAGAGCTAGTTGAAAGTCAACCTTCAGTTGGGAAATTGCATAGAACCTGAGAGGCAATCCAAAGCCACTCAACCCAGAAATTATGCAGAAGCATTTTTCTCAGAAGCTGCTCAGTGCATGAGCTAGTGAGTTGCCCAATCCTTCCCAAAATTGTGCAATCTCTCTAGGCATTGCATGGAAACCTTTCCCAAAAAAGAAAAAAGGAAAAAGCATCCCTAGAAAATAGGGATATATTTTGAGCTAGTGAGTTTCCCAGTCCTTCCCAAAACTATGCAATCTCTCAAGGAATTGCATGGAAAACTTTCCTAAAAAAGCAAAAAACAAACAAGCATCCCTAGAAAATAGGGATCTATTTTTAGCATCGTGAAAAGACACTAGAGTTATTTTGGAAACTGCCGCCAAGCGTAAATTTTTCCTTGATTTCTAAATCGACCAAATATATTTAATTAGCACATTTAGAGCTCATTTTCACATTCGATATTGGAGCTCTAGAATTCCTGAGGAGATCAAGAAACCTTCGTTGTGATCGTCATCACTTTTTTGGGTAAGTCTTGCTTCTCTAGTATTTTGCCGCTTTTTCTATCGCTTTTGCTTGTTTAGCTTGTGAGAGTGATGTTTCACTTATTTTTTTGAATGAACACTCACGTTTTAACTTATTTTAGCTTCTAGAAGATTTTTTTTAAGTTTTGAATTGCCTTTCTTGAGTGTCACATCCATTACCTAGTTTTTGCACTAACAATAATCGTTACAATGAATCTCTCCACATTCTTTATGTTCCTTCAGTTTGATTGATTCCTGCACTTGTTTTACTTACATGCATCATCACTCAATCAAATATGCACTAAACATCTCACCATTCTTAAAATCTGCTCAATTTCACACTCCTCTTGGGAAAATATGGGCTTCCCTTAACCATATCTCGCCTTCCCTTGCATGCATTGTGCATTATCAGAGATCAAGGCCCAAACCTTGGATTTTGGAATTTCATAGAGGATGCCTTGGCCTAGCTCCAATTGTGCACTACGCAGTTCAAGGAGCCAACCTCCTAGTCTTGGCCACTAAGACTACATAATGTGCAGTCTCTCTAGGCCTATGCCCAAACTGAATTGCACATTGCGTAGTTCCAGTGAGCAAGCCTCCCTCACTAACTGCTGGGACTACAAAATGCACAGTTCCAAAAGGTAGCCAGTCACCTTTTTGAACTAAGATTGCGCAATCCCTCCTAACATTTGCCTTGTTTGTTGCTTGATCTTGTCTTGAAGTGATTTTGGTTTTAAGCTAATATTTTCATTCCATGGGTGTCCTCTTTGTCTCCAGGTACAATAGTTGTTGAGCATATCTCTAGCAGTTACAATTAACATGGCTTCCAATAGAGCTGCATCAAAGGAAACTATCCAGAGTAGTACTGGGAAAGCAATTGAGCAGGTATCAATTAACTTGTAAGTTTATGTAGACACTCAACTATTCATTAAGAGGGGCATGCAGTTGACATGGTAGCAAATCAAGGATATTTTTGCAGATGACTTCAAGGAAGACTTAGAGGGCCGACAGGTTTATATTAGTATCCAATGATTAGGATTTTACAAGGTTGCATGCAGGTAACCCACCTTCCCATGTGCAGATATTAGCAGTTGGATTATCTCACACACAAATTCAGAGACTATGATATTGAGTTGTGCCAGTAGGATAGACCTTTCCAACTTCAGGGCAGAAAACTATCATCAGATGTATCATTTACCTCAGTTGGCGAGGCGCATGGACACACTTTACTATGCCAACCACAACCATTTGAACACAAGAGATATAGTCAAGTGCAGGGTGAAATTTCATACAAATACAATCATGCTTACAAGACCAAGTCACTCTGGAAGGCCTATTAGTTCTTGATCATATTTGCATGCCAAATATATGTTCAAGAAAGAATTGAGACCTTTCTTGAAGATTGGATAGTTTGTTAAGCCAATTGGTGAGTGATGGAAGTCCCTTCAACTGGTCAGACTTGTTGTGTCATCAGTTGAAAGTCCATGTGACCAACGGCCATAATCCACACAAGGATGAGCAAGTGAGATTCTTCATGTCCGCATACTTACTGGATGCCATCTGTGCCCAACAGCAATTTCCTGGCCTGAGCTGGACATGGACACTAAAAGAGACTACCGTAAATATTTATTGCAAGTTACTTTTTGACTGTAGCTATCAAGGAGTGATAGAAAGGTTGACTGACCATTTCATCATCCAATTGTGCAAGCTTATCTTTGAGTGGGATCCATCTTTCACGTCCCAAGAAGTGATGGAGGTGATACTTAACATTGCAGATTGGTATGCCTCACTTGGTGGCACCTTCATCAGAGTGTTTGGTGGATAGAAGACTTTGCATGTTCTACCAAGGTATGCCACAAACAAGTTGGTCATGCAAGAGGTCCCATATCACCTCTCCACAGGGTTATCATCAAGACTACATAGGAAGAATAAGGCACCACAACCCACTCTTCCTTTGTGGATTGGGTTATATGAGATTAAGATCTTGAAAGATGTTGGTGCCAACGCGAAGGAGATATTGAAGTTTGAGTTTGGCACCAAAGACTTCAATCCATATGATCCCCACAGTATTTGTAAGAAACATTGTGTGAACGTGTACTATCCATGGATCCATGAGACATTTCACTGACATAAGGAGGACCCTTGGAGATACTCTTACAATGAATCCAAGCTCCATGAGCCAGTCAATATAGCCACAACCTGGAAGGGTTCTCTATAGGTAGAAACAACGCAAGAAGCAACAACAACAACAACAATAAGCAACAATCCAATGTAGCAAAAAAGGTAAGAGGAAAATTGTAGAGAACCCACAAGCTGAGAAAAGCTACAATATGAGAGTGGATCCTATCATTGAGAAAGCAACTTTAGCAGCAGAGGAAAAGAGGCAACAACGGATAAAGAGGGTAGAGTGAAGGAAGAAATAAAAGCAAAGGATGGAGGAAGCAGAATGGAAATTGTAGGAAATAGAGAAGAAGTTGAAGGAAGAGCAGGAGCCAAGAAGGAGAGAAAGGTAAGAGAAGTAGAAACAGGAGGAAGAAGAAATAAAAGGCACGATGATAGATAAAACAACACCCATACAGGTTGAGGAGTCAAAACAACCAAAAACTAAAGAAGAGGGTGAAAAGATGTAGGATCAAGAGCTTTCTTAATAGATTGAGCAATTGATCGAAGTGATGGACATGGAGTTGGGGGATGAGCCATAGAATGAAGACATTGACCTCATGCCAAGAGCACCCAAGGTCACCTCTCAGTCTCCTCCACCTCTAGTGTCAGAACCAGTCCCAAGCGAGCAAGGAGAGGTTGTTTGCATTGATTATGATCCAGTTATGGATATGTAAAATCTTTCATTCGATGAGTTACAGAAGAAGATTGTACATTCATGGAGGAAACACTTTCCATATGATCACATGTTACCTGCATTCATGAAGGAAACTGTGATATTTTCAAATGTCAGAAAACATCCAGTTGCCATTTCCGATGCCACCTTGGCCTATGCAAGAGCCACAAGATCTAATGTTAGATTCTTGTTGGCTGAGAATGAGAAAATTCAAAAGAACTTGCAGGTAGCTAGGAAAGAGGAAAAAAAACTTAGAGAGCATAGCGCAGTTTCCGAAATGGTAGAGATGAATAAAGAAATACTTGATGAAGTATCAACACTTGAGACTAGCATACAGAAGCTCGATGGAATATTCGTCACTATGTGTAAAGTAGTTTTCCATGTGCATGGCTTACAACAGTAGAGAAAAACATTTGTTCAAACTCTCAGGTACATACATGCTTCCATCACCCATGTGCAAGAGTGGAAAATGCAGTACAAAGGGGCCCCACTTCACTTGCCAAATATTATGAAGCCTTAGGTAGAGATGGAGAAAGCATATGTCTGGATGTTGATTGAGAACTATGAGTGGCTCACCCCATTCGTCACTAGCATACAAGCCTCATTTGCATGGTTGTACAAGATTTTGGATGTCATGGTAAGAATGCACAAGATACCTTCAATCGGTTCCCTCACCGAGGCTAAACACAACAACCAAGTCTGGCTAGAAATTGACAAGTACATGGAGCAGCTAAGGTGAGAGGCTGTTGTGGGGAAAAATGCCTATGCAGGACGATCCTATCGACCTAAGGTGTGATAGTGCCTTAGCAACAAACAGAGACAACTATTCTAGTATTCTTCCTTTATGAATTAAGAATGAAGAGAGAGATGGATGGACTAACCGGTGTCTTCCGTTTGTCCCTCGATCTGGCCTCTCTTCTCTTGGAGAGTTCCCAGCTACTTGCCTTCTCGCTCGCCCAGCTTCAAGAGGTTTCTGCAAGATCACAAGAAGAGAACACTACCCAAGACATGGATTCATATTCATAACTAGTTCAGGATTAGAAATAAACTAAACATACTAATGCAATCATACATCAAAGATACATCAGTATATAGGAGAAAACAAGATAGCTTTATTGATGAATAACAAGGTTCAGGAAGAGATACAACCCAGAGGGCTCCAATCCAGCATCTCCTTCCCAGCAAATGGAATTCCTACCTTCACCCCCTTCAAAGCATTAAGCACCCAATGATTCCAATCTCAAACCAACATCAATTCTTTGCAATAACAAAATTCCAGCCTCTAGATCTCATGGAGGAGAGATCCATATATAGATGTTTGGAGAGAGGATGAGTCAGCTTGAGATCTGACTAGTGTCCTCTCCCTCTGTCAGTTCTTGATTCCACTTGGAGGTTCTTGCTTCCACTTGGAGATTTGGAACCTCTTACTCATCACCAGTCGAATTCCCTGAGGCAAGTGTCATTGAGGAAGATTTTGGAAGCTTCCTGGGATTTGACACCTCGTGGAATGAACTTGCCACATGTCAACTCTCGTTCAGCGTAGGTAGCCAGTGTTGCCTTTGACATTCAGCGCAGATAGCCAGTGTTGGCTTTGACATTCAGCGCAAACAGCTAGTGGAGCCACTGAATTGATCCTGAATTGACTTGTTTTTGAGCAGTTTCTGGTGGAGAACTTCTGTGAATTGCTGTGGTTTGTTAGCCTTGTTCCTCTAGGGGTAGGAACAACATGTTTAGGGACTTTGGATCCCTTAGATTATGGACATTTTATGCTCAATGCTGTAAGGCACAAAAATGTCTATAACAGTTGCCCCCTAAAGTATGAGGCTGTTTATCGGGTGAAATGCTTTATCAGGGGGATCTGAAGTTCATCCAATGCTGGGAGGAGACCTATAATAAGATATAATACAATACATTATTTTTCATACTGCTTTCATGATCTAGCTGAGGCGGGCATTCCCATGCTCAACTTTGTAAATTCATTTTTCTGTACATAGAACAGACAATCATCTGATGGTAGACTGATAATTTTGATGAAATTATCATCCTTTGAGTAGGATGATTATCTGCTGCAATGATGTACATGTCAATGTCTTTATCTTTCCTGAATATATATCGCAGCCCGGATGGATGAAACTAGATCCAGGGTCTTCAAACTCGTTCGATCTTCACTCTAAGTACAAGTCGATCCATGTGAGAAATGTTCTGAAGTCGAACATGGAAAGACATCGCTTGATTACCGGTCAATGATGTAAACCGTTAACAAGCGCGAGAGGAATCACCGATAATGATAATGACCCTCAAGGTACTGCAGTACAATTCACGTGGTGTGAATAAAGGACTTGGCGTCGAACACGACGTAAAATCTTTCGGTCGAAGGTCATTGATGTATACCTGTCGCCGGAAGTGAGAAACTTGCCATTGAGGCATGCAAGCTTCAAAGTACTGAAGGGGTTGTTCCTAGATCAACTTCTTGGATAATGAGTTGATGTCGACAAGAAGTGATCCGTCAAAGGAGGGCCTTAATGAATCCCACATCAGTGACACGGAACGGAGCTAATGATTTTGATGAAGGTGAAAACGATCTGTGACATATGATTCAGGGTGGCGGTCATGAAAGGATGAAGGATAATGTATGGCAGTGGATGGGACACGGTTGACTTTTCTGAATGACTTCTCTTGAACATATGGCGACACTGATGCGATGGATTGGTAGCATTACCCCAAATATGGATGGTATGGCGAGACTAGATGTGACCGGTGAATGAAACAACCCAACCCGATTGTGGTACAGAGGAAAAGTGTCATGTTCAAGAGCGACTTGCTACCATCAAAGTTTTCTTGAGTTTCTCCCAATTTTTCCCTAGTCATTGCTGACCAGTACCTCTTTATTTTTATCAAGCTTGAGGAGGATAACATATGCTTGTTCTATAACCTGCCCTTCGGGCAAGCCCATCGCTATGTTTTAACGAGCCTAGCGATAGTGAAACTCGTTCTCGTCTAAAGACAAGTTTGTCGCTATTTAATGATTTTAACGAGTCTAACGACAAAGATAACTCGGTCCTTTTCATTTTTAGAGAGTTTGAAAAGGTACATAAAGTTAACTCCAAAAGTCCTTTTTCGCCATCTAATCCCTTAAGTCCGAAAAAGTATAAAACAATACAGAAGGGATGAGTTTTCGATAGTTTTAACGAGCCGAATAAAACAAGCGCTCGATCTTTTTGTGCAATAATTCCTCAGGTCCAAAAAGATTAAAATCTACAGGAGGGATAGCACTTCCTGTCCCTTTAACGAGCTGGAAGGCCAAGGACTCGGCAATATTTTCATATTTTACGAGTCAGTTGAAAAGAGCTTAAAGAAGACTCGTCTTTTGAGGAACGAGTGATAAACAGGGTTAGCAGCTGATTCCAAGTACAGGTTGGAATTTTCCAATCACGGCAGTGTCACAAGGATGGCTAGGTGAAATCACTCTTCGCAGCTGTTCCTCAAAATGGGTAAACAATCATATGGAAGTGAACGGTCGGCCAAATGAAAAGTGGAGGTGACAGTGCAAACACGACCAAGGCTTTAATGGCTGATAAGGTTACATTGACAGTGGTTATTTACCAGGTAGTGGTTCATTTTTTATTTTAAAATGAGCTTAAATGCTGGTGGAAACACTTGCTCATTGCTTATGTTTATTTTTTAACGAGCATGAAGTCCGCATTAAAACTGCTCGGATCTTGCGTTTATTTTTTAACGAGCATGAACTGTGTGCTAAAACTGCTCGAATACCCAGTCATATGATAAGAGTGTCTCATCAAGATTCTATTTTTTATGGAGCTTCATCTCACTAAGCTTTGCTCCGGATCCTTTCGTTATGCAAGTTCGGAAACGACTAATCCTACGAGTTTAAAGGGTTAGACCTACAGGTTTAAAGGGAGGACCTAAAAATTTAAAAAATAAATAGCCGCCCCTTGCTTGCACTCCAAAAGGTTTGCATGCCCCTAGGCATAAAGTATGATTTCAAGGTTACCTCTACTTCATTTCCGTCAAAACATTCGTTTCACCGAGAGAGGCCTACCTCTTTCAGGTTACCCAAAGATTGTCTCGTTAATATTTCAAACAAAACACTTCCTCGGCAATGTCTACCGAAGTAGACAAAGGTGAGCGACGTAGCCCGTCAACTCACATAACTTTGACAAAAGAATCTTATTCTAGAATAACCCTCTTCCTAGACGGACGGGGTACAGACTAGTCATATTCTCTCGCGGAAACCTACTCTATACCCAAAGTTTTCCTGCTGAAGTAGACCAGGACGCATGCCCCTTGGGTTCCAGTCATATCCTCCCGGATTACTCGCGCTCATCAGGAGGACAGACCATGGGTTGAGACACTTCTTGCGTGAAGAGACCATTTAGGGATGGTATATGACTATTTGCGATGCGTGATCCGGGAAATGAAAGTTGGTCCACGAGCTTGACCACTCTTCCTTCATGCGGAAAACACATTACTCTAAAGAGTGAGGAGACGAGGGCCCCCATGCAATATATATAGTCTCGTCCAAGGAGTAGGTTATAATCCAAGGGTCCTTGAACGACCATCATGTTCATTTGAACGGTCTTCCCTTTCAATGTGATAGGCACATTGGGGAGGATCCCTAAAGGTCAACTAGTTCCTTTATCAAAGCCTGATAGATTTCTCATTTCAGGCAAAAGCGTTGGCGAACCAAGCGCTTTCCAAGCAATAGAGGAAAGGATACTCACAGATGCCCCCTCATCAATGATAGTGCCAGCCATTACCATTCTGTATATTTGAACGATAATTCTGAATGGTATGCTTGCTGGCAACCGGGGTCTGCCTAGTTGGTTCCAGTCGAATGAGACAACTAGGTTGCTTGGTGGTGGGACCGAATAGACGGCCGGGTATGACTCTGACGAAGTTCCTTCCTGCGATAAAGGAATGGGCAAATTGCCCCCTTGTTCGTCGGAGTCTGTGTTGATGAAGAGAATTTGGACGGTGTCATCTTTATTCTCCTCTGTGATGGTATCATTCGAAGATAGAGCCTCTGAAGGCAAAACCGGGTCAACTGCCGTCTCAACCTTTTGAATTTCGTTAGGTATGGATTCAGATGGTTCATCTTCAATGATAGGTGCTTCGGCTGACCACCTGGGTGGGCCAGCCGGGTTCTCAACTAGTGAAGGACTTGGCAGGAGTTTTTGATATCCAGGAGGAAGTTGCACTGGTAAAACCGGGCGATCTTCCAAAACTCTTTTAGCCTCGTCTAAGAAGGGACAACGGTGGATGGCATGGTCACCTTCACACAGTTTGCAGGGAAATCTGGCTTTCCCTCTCTGTCCTGTGGCTTCACTTTCACTAGTTGACGGTGAGCAGTCAACATGGCTATCAGAGGTTGACACTACCAAATTGTGCAAACGGGGAGACCAGTCCCTTAGTATCCGAGGGATGCAGGGACAATCTCTGTGGAAGTGGTCTCCCTTGCATATGACACATGGCGATTTAGGCCTAGTCAGTGTTGTGTGTGGATTTTTGTCAGACGACACTTGTTTGCCCCCAGTCGCTTTTGGCTCCTTCTTCTTCTTCTCTTTCTTCTTCTTTTCCTTCTTCTCCTTAGGAACTTGGTTTTTTGTTTTACCAGTTCCGTCAAGCGAAGAGGAAGGAGGAGAGGAAGAATTAGATGAAGTGGAAGGCTGGTGGGCAACTCTGGTCTGATCTAACTGTTGACTCGACTGTTCAGGAATAGTGGTGTTCTGAACGACATTGGTTGAAAAGAGCCAGACCGGCAAGCCAATTGTCAGTCCTGGAAGCGACAATGTGGCCATATGGGGCGCACCAACATCTCCCCAAGAGGAGAAGGGACTAGGATTTCCACCAAGGGGAATTCCTAGGTTGGTGTGCTCCATTTTTTCAACCTAAAGATCAACGCAGGAATAGGGGTGATTGTTCCGTTTAAAATAAATTTTAACGACGCTTTAGACACAACTTGCTTTTTCAATTTTAAAGAGTCGAGAAAAAGCTAAAGATGACTCTAGTCTCCTTCGATGTTTTAACGAGCCCGAAGTGACAAATGCTCGAATGGACTTTTTCCGTTATAGAGTCTGAAAAAGGCCAAAAGGAACTGCTCTGGAGTTCTAGGCAGAGGGTGTGCCAAACTTTTCGCAAAACCACAGAATACTTTTTAGGGTACGGGCGGTCGATCTTCCTGAATGCTGTGTTCAGTGCATTGCGATCAGTAGGGCGGCCGACACGGCTTCCTAAGGATAAAGGTTTTACGCCTATAGGGGTCTCCCAATATATACGCGACGGTACGTGGGAGCACAATCCGTACTGGCGCTATCGTCCCTCAGGAGGAATCACCCACCATCCACGAGATCAACAGTCACCAGGCTTTACGACGCCGGAACACGTCTCTAGCCTAGACCTCTATGTTGTGCGTTATGTTGCAAAGCGTTGTTAAGTTCATTTAATTTATTTTAGGTTGATCTTTTTAGAATTTTGCCTTTTGAGGTTCACCACGAGATGTATGATACAACTCCTAAATGCAGTCTAAAGATGATAAGCAAGCTTTATATCTTTTCAACTTTGAAAATCCTAGCTACTAAGGGAAAAGAAAGACACCATCTTTTCTCAAAGAGCAATCAGCACACTCTAATGCACTTTTCCTAAATCAAACATGCAAACTATCAAGATGGAAATGCACAATGCAGGTGTTTGTTTTCCGCTTTCTTAGTATTGATGCCTACAAAGAAAGCTTTTTGTACAACTTTGAATTTGATTTTAAATGACAAATACAAACAAGTTTACTTTTTTGAAATCAGAGAGGGTAGAAGAGTTTACAACACTTAATGATTTTCGAAATGAATACTTGTTTCGACACTTAAAAGAGACAAACTCAAACCAATAAGCAAGAGTAAATGTATAATCAACTGCAGACAGCCAATGAACTCTCTTCTAAGATCACAATCAACAGATCTGAATCAAGGGCTACAGGATGACTATTTCACTCATGCAAAGGAAAACTGTAAATGATGCCACAAACACATAAAAACACTCACAGTCTTTTTGTACAAAAGGAGGCGGAATTTAAGCAGAGAAAAGGAGTTATCAGATTGGTACCTATGCTGGTTACAGGCTGCAAAAATCAGAGATCAAAACAAGGCAAAACAGAGCAGAGAACCCCAGCTGCACAAGGCCAGACTGGTTCAGCGCAACCTCAACACAGGGGTTTTGACATTCAGCATAGGTAGCCTTCACGGGACCTGCGTTGAAATGCAGAACCTCTTCACAGGGGTCGCGCTGAAGGAGAAACGAGAGTTTCTCACTGGGTTCTGGGTCACAGATTGCTATTTAATCTACTGTTTCAGGCCAAATAAAAGCAACAAGCAAGGTGCAATCAAAGGAATGCTTTGAGGGAGTACTAAGATCTATCATAAAGGATCATCAAATCATTTGTGAGTCCATTGTTCAGATCATAGACAAGTCCAGTGATTGGATCAAAGCAGCAACTGTCTACTTTGCATCCGGGAATAGCAGATGCAGTTCGATTGTTGTTGTCGAGTCTATGAAACAAACAATGATAGAAACACAAATAAAATGACTAAACAGATCTCCCCAGTGGAGTTGCCAATTTGTTGTGGGGAAAAATTCCTATGCAGGACGATCCTATCCACCTAAGGTGTGACAGTGCCTTAGCAACAACCAGAGACAACTATTCTAGTATTCTTCCTTTATGAATTAAGAATGAAGAGAGAGATGGATGGACTAACCGGTGTCTTCCGTTTGTCCCTCGATCCGGCCTCTCTTCTCTTGGAGAGTTCCCAGCTACTTGCCTTCTCGCTCGCCTAGCTTCAAGAGGTTTCTGCAAGATCACAAGAAGAGAACACTACACAAGACATGGATTCATATTCATAACTAGTTCAGGATTAGAAATAAACTAAACATACTAATGCAATCATACATCAAAGATACATCAGTATATAGGAGAAAACAAGATAGCTTTATTGATGAATAACAAGGTTCAGGAAGAGATACAACCCAGAGGGCTCCAATCCAGCATCTCCTTCCCAGCAAATGGAATTCCTATCTTCACCCCCTTCAAAGCATTAAGCACCCAATGATTCCAATCTCAAACCAACAGTAATTCTTTGCAATAACAAAATTCCAGCCTCTAGATCTCATGGAGGAGAGATCCATATATAGATGTTTGGAGAGAGGATGAGTCAGCTTGAGATCTGAATAGTGTCCTCTCCCTTTGTCAGTTCTTGATTCCACTTGGAGGTTCTTGCTTCCACTTGGAGATTTGGAACCTCTTACTCATCACGAGTCGAATTCCCTGAGGCAAGTGTCATTGAGGAAGATTTTGGAAGCTTCCTGGGATTTGACACCTCGTGGAATGAAATTGCCACATGTCAACTCTCGTTCAGCGCAGGTAGCCAGTGTTGCCTTTGACATTCAGCGCAGGTAGCCAGTGTTGGCTTTGACATTCAGCGCAAACAGCTAGTGGAGCCACTGAATTGATCCTGAATTGACTTGTTTTTGAGCAGTTTCTGGTGGAGAACTTCTGTGAATTGCTGTGGTTTGTTAGCCTTGTTCCTCTAGGGGTAGGAACAACATGTTTAGGGACTTTGGATCCCTTAGATTATGGACATTTTATGCTCAATGCTGTAAGGCACAAAAATGTCTATAACAGAGGCCACTAGGGATGACTTAGAGCTAAGTTCACATAACATTTAGAAGAACATTGGTGGTTCCGTCATGGTCAACACCTTGCTGCACATGCTTCAGGATGAGTTGGATATAGTTCCAAGACCATATACCCAAATGCTAAGGTGGCAAGAGTCTGCTATCAGAAAGACACCATCAAGAAATATTGGGACATCATTCCATACTACCAAGCTTGGCATGAGTACGTGACTAAGAAAAGCTAAGTGGAGGTTGTCGAGTTGGTCTTTCCCCAAACTTTGGAGTTAGTGTTTTGTCTTGTTAGGTTGTCTCTAGCCTATTTTGTCTCACATGGGTACATGTGGAAAATGCAATATTATTTGTAAATATGTTGTAAGTGAAATTCCAAGTGTCATTAGTGGAATATGAAACATCATCATATTATGTAATGAGTTAGTTGTAAAGAATTTGAAGAGTCATGAGGGTAGTTGAAGAGTCATGAGCGTAGTCAAAGAGTCACAAAGGGGAATGTCAAGGGGCACCCCACCCTTTGTTATAAATAGATCCCCATAAATCTTAGAAAATGATTTTAGGAGATAAGATTTGGGCTAGGCTTAGGCTTAGAAAAGGCTTGGGAGTATTGTGATGAGCCTTGGCTTCTCCACAACGTAAAGCAAGTATGCTTCTTTGGAGGAGCAGGTGTACTTCACTGTAATGTTCCACTATTGGGGCTGATGGTCGTCAATGGTGTATGTACATAGAAAATCCTGTAGATTCACAAGCTCATGCAATGTACTAAAGCACAAGACAAAAATATACTTCTACTTTCAACCAACGGAAGCCAATATTTTGATGAAAACAATATTCGAAAAGAGAAAGATAAATCAATTTCACATAACACAAGATGTATATGGGGAAAGCCACTGCTCAAAAGCTTGCTATCTATATTACATATATCAGAAATATGAGTGAAGATACAAGTATTGTTCTCACTAGAACAATTCTGCACAAGTATGCTCAACTCTCTCAGCTCACAAGCTAGCTCTTAGCCAACAGTTAGGCAATTCTATAGCTCTCCAAGCCCCTAATCTCTTGCGTAATTCCTAGGATGAATAACCCATATTTAAAGGGAATTATTTCTTTCAAAATTGTGCATTCTAAACATAGGATCAATCTTTGATGCATGCATGATATTTACACTCCAGTAAATAATACAATTGATAGTACACTTTCCCTGCAATCTAGTCTCAACTAGGTCTTTCTCAGAATCGACATGCATGAGTTTCTGATGAGGGAATATTCAGTTAACTAGAGTGACACTTGTGGATGCACTAGTGCACCAACTAACTGTTAACTCTCTATTAGTTCCACAAATAGTTTGGAACTAATTTAACTGAACTTAACTCAGTAAACTGAGTGACCTAATTTCCAGCTCAATTTAAACTCATACTAGACCCCTGAAACTTAGGGAGAACATATACATGACTACAGAAAGACTTCCAACTCGAAATTCCTAAGCTAATTAAGTTAATTAAACTTAAATAACTATTTACAAGTTGTTATGAGAATAGAATTCAATTTTTAATTCTTAGCTTAATTCAAGGATGAATTAAACTGGAATTTCTTGTTGCCATTTCTCAACAATGTATGGATGGAACTTTCACTTATAATACTAATAATAGATCCAACATGCTTTCATGCATATGTTGTTGTTGTAGTTGGACTATTCTGGTTGCTTTAGCAATGTTGTTGTTTAACTTACACATTTTCCTATGAACTACTTTGTAAGCAATTGTACAAATCTTGTTGAATGCATGTTGTTGGATTAACCCATCACTTTAATTTGTGGACTATTCTGCATTTTAGCTTGTGATGTCATTCCGCTCGTGTGTTCCTTCCAAGATGTGTACTATTACAGGATTCTAAGGGGCATACTTCCTTTTCCCCTTCATGTGTTAGAACCCCCATGCATCTCACTTGACTCACTACAAGGTCACACACTTTCTTCATCCCAAATTTATCATACTTATCTCTGCGTGCTATTACGGTCAAGGCATTACATTACTACCCACGACTGGGACTCCTACTCCAAACAGACTGAGGTCTAGTTGGGACTTCTTACCGAGGAGATCCCCTAAATGTTGGTGGGTCTAGCACCATCAACAAAAGCCTTTCTTAGAAAATTTGTGTTAATATTTTTTTACGATATACTAATCTATGGAAAGTATTGGAAGGATCATCTTCAACATGTTGACAGGGTGCTCAAACTATTGGAGGAGAAACAATTATATGAAAAAATCTCCAAATATTTATTGGGAGTACAGGAGGTGGAGTATTTGGGTCATATTGTATCTCATGAGGGTGTTAAGGTATACCCTAACAAAATTAAAGCCATTATGGAATGGAAAATCCCCACAAACCTAAATTATCTTCGAGGATTTTCCATGTGTAGATGGATAGGAGACCACTATAGCGTAGGTCTTCCCATCCTTTTGAAAGTTTGTTTTGGTAGTCCATTCACATTAGATCCTAGATCGAGAATTACATGATACATTTCGTACCCTCCGATCTGCGCAGTTAGCCTCATTTCGCGACCTATTCATTTCTTTCTTTTGCCCACTTTTCGTATGGTGCGCTATTCTGGAGGAGTCTTGACCTTACCTTTACAATTATCAATTAACTCTTGGAGCCCTTCTACCGGCTTTCTATCCTGCAACAAATTTATACGTGTCTATAGAAAGGTAGCTAATAGCGAAGGGTCTACGTCCTGTGCTTCATTGTTTCTGCCAGACTTCTCCTGACTTCCTGAGGTAGAGGCCTCAGTGAAGCTCTTTTTGGCTTCCATAAAGGTTTCTTTAGCCTGGTTTAGATCGAATACAACTTCCTTCTTGGAAGCCTTGCGTACCCAACCTTCAGTTTATAGCTACTTTCCTTTATCTTATCTAGTGGAAATACCAGTTCACGTCACTATATTAATGCTATGCTCTTCTTCGCAAGGCTCCGCCCTCATCATCTAAATATTAAGTGTAGGTGTTTGAGCCTTTCTCTCTTACATCTTGACTACTAGTACCAGGGAATATTTTATAGCATGATCAAATTGTTACCAATACTGACAGGAGGGATGTGTTGGGTTCTTACAGTCACGTGCAAAATGACATGCTTCTCCACAATTATAACAAATGACATGTTCGTAACCCCATCCAGCCCCTCCTCCTCGTCCTCTTCCTCGAGCCTAGAATCCTCCATGCATTTCACTTGTGCCTTGATCCTAAGGTCAATTTTTTGCCTTCATTCTATATGTAGGAGTCCGCTCCATCATCAGTTTGTAGCTTTGGCAGTTGCGCTCATCATGCCCAACTGATTTATAGAAAGTACAAAATAATTGTTGCGGAGTTTGCACAAAATTTTGTAGGAGATGACAGTTGTCAGTCACGTGCTTCCCAACTATCTGATAGATAACACACCATAAGGCTACCCCTATGCTTGGTCCAATGATATTTTCTGGCTTTAGAGGAACTAGACCTCCCCCAATGAGGTAGTTCTAATAAACTAGAAAATGGTCCTTATCATGAAAATGGCCTTTACACTTCAGGCACAAAACTTCTACTCGCACCTCAGGAAGGATTTTGTTTCCCTTCTTAAGGCTCTGTAACTCCATGTGTAAACTTTCTAGTAGCGGCTGAATCTACTGTACCCCTATATTCATGTCCTACACTGGTCAAGCTTTTAATATCATGGTGATCTCTACTGATTTTTCTTGTGTTCCTATTTTTTGCTGCAACAATGTTAATCTGAGATGAGGTAGGAGTGAAGCAATGTACCAGTCTCTATGCTGAGTATCTATAATGCTCATATTAGCTTCCGGAATCTGACAATTTAATCTTTGATCGAAGTCCCATGTGGAATTGTTTACCCTTTGTTGAATCTCCTTAAGCTCTGTCATAGACTGGGCCTAAGATTTGGGATTCTTGAACTCACTGTTCAACGCTTGCTAAGTTTCTAGCATAGTCATCTTGGTTTTATCCGTGCAGAACTTAAGGTACCAACTCAGTGCTCTATCATGCAGTGCTGCGACTAGCTGTGATTTCTTCATGTTGTCATTGGTGATCTATTGTGCCTTCCATATAGCATCTGCGATGAACCAAAATTGTTCAGCATCTTTAGTTCCCACACCCTTAAACACATGCATCTTCACTGTATTCACCATGCTAAATGGTTGAGGTGGGTTGGAGGTGGAGGTAGAGGTGAAGGTGTGTTAGGTAGAGGTGGAGGTGGATGTGGAGTGGATGGATGAGGTATCCTTGTGATACCTTGACTTACTATTTGCAGCGCGCTTCGCAGTGTTCTCAGAATATTACCTTTGTCATTGCTATCATAAGATCCTAATAGGGGGCTGTATTTAGAGCCCGATTCTTCATTCCTTTTGAATGTTCTCCCACTTCGTGTAGTCCCAAACATCAATTTAAAGGCATAACCCACTTTTCACACAATAACATCTTAATTAAGGTCTTCAGAGATTTCAGGTACTTACCTCTTAGTCCCTTGAAGAACCTGTGCTCTACTTCACTGTAGTTGGTGGACGTATCGATTGTGAACTCAATAATGAATCCTCCAAGAATACGATCGATCCAGTGGTCGACGACTCGTGAGATGTTATTTTCTGAATCCTCCAAGCGCTTCACCAATTTTTGGGTCCACAAAATAGGGCTGTCAAGCCTCCACATACCCTGACTATTCGCTAATTTGGACAGCCACTCGTGCAATTCACAAGGGAAAGAGAAATAGTTCATGTTCATGTGTGGATAGGTATCTATTCAACCACTCTTCCTTCGACAAGCACATATTTTTGTTCTCCTAGGTTGCAAACACGTGAAACTTCCGATCGATCCACTTTTCAATTTCTTTCTTAGCGGGGAACCATTTATCACACATTCCTCAGCAGGATCCTAGTCCTGGCAACAGAACCATTTGTTGGATAGATGGGGCCTGACTCGGGTTCAACGTTGGTTGTGCCAACCAACCAAACCCTGAATTGTTGTCCCTTTCAGCAATAACCTGCATAGCACAAGCTGCAGTGTCACCCAATGCAGTAGTGGGGGATGACAAAACAAGGTTTCTACATCCAGAGGTCTGTGTTATGGGTTCCTATGACTTCTAGGGCTTATTTATGTCTTCGTGACCCTTCTGGAATAGTGAATAATAGTAAATCTCAACAACAACAATTATATCTTTGCGAAGGTCATTGACTAGTCATAACATGCATAATTTATACCGATCTACCACTTTTGCACATTAGGTAAACATTTATTCATATAATTTCAGATATAGATCGAACACACATAATTGCATAAATAAATACAAATGAACATATATGCAAAGTATAGATCAAAACTGTCTTTATTAGATGTGTTCTTCAAAGTACAAACTCTTCTTCCCCTCGCACTCAACTGCAAGGGCCCGCGAAATCAGCCTATAGACTTAACAAGGTCTCCGCGCACTCAGCTGCAGGAGCCTTCCCCTTCACCTAAGTATAGGAAACAAAATTTCCTGTCTTAGCTTACTTGCCCAAAAAAATGATCTTCTATTCTTCAATGATCTTTGAAACTCTTTGTGACTCTTCTATTTATAACCTTTCCTTTTGCAATACCATGGCCTACGGACCATGGGAAGGTCACAAAACCTTCTTAACACCAAACAACCTAAGGGACTAAAGCCCCTTTGACTCCTACTATCTTCATGCTCCACATCCAAAAATCGTGGAGACTTTACATTATAAAAAAAGAAAATACAAAATTTAACCCTAGGGACCCCATCCCAACACTTCCTCATCTAGATGGCCTCACATGTTGCCTGACGCACAGCCATGTACTTTGCCTCTACGCACTGAGTGCAACCAATCTTTGTTTCCTGTTGTACCAAGAAATTGTTGCTGACCCAAAACTGAAGATCCTTCCTGATTTTCTTTTCCTGTCAGATGGACTCCCTGCCAATCTGTAGCAGTGAAACCTTGAAGATTCACTCCCTCTATCTATTTGTACCATAACCCATACTGAGAAGTGCCCCTGAGGTATCTCAACACATGCTTTTCCACCTTTCAATATAGCTAAATAGTCCTAACAGTTTCCACTACTTCCCCTGAAGTAGAATCCTCCTTCCCCTAGTTACCTACTAAAGGAGTCTCCATGGGTTTGCTGCTATCTATGCGGTTCCTGTGTATCTCATTGGCATACTTTCCCTGAGACACAAACAACTAACCATAACCTTGCCATACCTCCATGCCAAGAAAGTAATGCATGAGCCCCATGTCCTTCATATCTATCTCTCTTGCAAGGTCCTCCTTGCAAGATTTGGTCACCTGATCATCATTTTTCAGTATGAGATCATCAACATAAAGTACAATGATCAATAGTTTACCTTCCACCACTATGTGGTATAGGTTCACATCTACTTCACTCTTTGTGAAGTCCAACTCGGTGAAGTATCTATCTATCCTAGTGTACCAAGCATGGGGTGCTTGCTTTAGCCCATACAATGCTCTCTTGAGCCGGCACACATGCGACTCATGGTCAAAGGTCTCAAAACATTCAGGATGCTCTATGTAGAATTCTTCCTCAATCATGCGATTAAGGAAGGTTGTCTACACATCCATCTAATGTATCTTCCAACCCATCTATGTTGATAGTGCCAATATAGATATGATTGAAGAGTACCTTGCAACAAGAGCAAATGTCTCATCATAGTCAATCCCCTCTACCTTTGAGAAGCCATGAGTCACAAATATATCCTTATGCTTCTCTACACTACCATCTGTAGCTTTCTTTACCTTGTAAAGTCAACGAGATCTCACCACTGACTTGTCCTCTGGTCTTGGGACCACATCCCAAACACTGTTACGAATTATGGAGTCATACTCCTCCACCATGGCATCAACCCAAACCAGCTACTGCATTTCTTTCCTTAAAGGAAGATGGCCCTATCATAACACATTTGCCAATAAGAGCCATGTATCCAACGTACCTTTGAAGTGACCTCCTCTTCCTGCGCTGAGAAATGGGTGCTCCCACATTCTCCCATGCATCATCCAAAAATTTGTCCACCTGAGTGGATGTTTCCACTCCCGGATCCTCTGCATGTGGCTTCTCCACATCTATCAAATTCTCCTGAACCTTAGGAGCTAAAATATCCTCATCCGCATGTAGCTCAAGCTCCCTCTCAAGGGAAACTCACATGGTCTTCTCCTCATCGAATCTGACATCCCTGCCAACCATTATCATCTTGTTGGTCGACAAGTACACCTGATAATTGTGAGGTGTATTAGTGTACCCCACAAATATCCCCAAATTTGTTGTTGGCTCAATCTTCTTCTGTGCATCTTTGTTCACATGGCAATATATCGATGAACTCGTGAAGTGACCAACATCTGGCCTTTTACCGAAAAAAGATTCCTTTGGTGTCTTCATCTCAAGTATCTCATGTGGGCTACGTTCTGAACATAAACCGTTGTATTGCATGCCTCAGCCCACAAGTGTAATCGTAGGCCCTGATCATGCAACATTGCACTTGCTTCCCCTACTATGAGTTTGTTATTCCTCTCGACCGCCCCATTCTGCTGAGGGTTATGGGGTGTCGCCAACTCCTGTTTAATCCCTTCCATTGCACAGAAGTTGTTAAACTCATTTGAGACATACTCACCACTGTTATGACTCTGTTGAGATTTAACCTGCTTACCTAACTCTTTCTCCACCAATGCTTTAAACTCACAAAACTTTGTGAAAGTTTGATCCTTTTTCTTCATGAAAAATATCCAGCATTTTTGAGAAAAGTCATCAACAAATATAACATAATACCTATGTTTGGTTGTGGATGCTATTGAGAATGGTCCAAACACATCTGAATGGACTCACTCTAGAATAACATCTACTCAATTGTCTTTGTCGTGAAAGGAAGAGTTGGTGTATTTTCCTAAATTGGACCCCTTGCATGTATCAACTTGCTCAATGGTACCTTTGGGATGACCGATATAGATCTACTACAATATCTTCAAAGCCCCATGATGCAAGTGGCCCAATCACCTGTGCTAGAACTTGCCAACGTCTTAGCTCTGCACCCTTTATGCTTTTCTTCTCAAAGCAACACACTCCTCTACCTCCATCTTATAGAGATTCTTCACTTGAATCCCTATCTTCTTTTCTTGACCTGAGGCTATGTGTCAAAGGAATTCCTTTTATTTTGAGAAGATCACATCATAGCCTCTATCCTCAAGCATGGAAATGGATACCATGTTCTTTGTTATGAAACCAACTCACAAAAGGATAGAAAAGATAGATCAATGCCTTAGAAATAAGCCTCTTCGAGGGGGAAACCTCCTTTACATTACACAAATGAACAATTCTTAGATGATACAAATGACAAGACCTCCTTTCTATATATAGGAGTCTAAGGGGTCATAATATAATCAAAGGTAACATAAAAATAATAATGTAAGGGCACAATAATAACAATAGTGGGCTTCTATGGGGCATAATAATAACAATATGGGGGCTACATGGGCACAACAATATAATAAGGGGTTTGTACTAATAACAATAAGGGGTTACACTAGTAGTATAGGGGCCTTACATGCCCCTCTCCTTCAAAAAGTGTTGTCCTCAACACTTGAGTAGTTCTTGATGCTTTTGTATAAATTCTTGTCCACCCATGTGGAATCTTCAGAGGGTAAGTTCTTCCACTTGATGAGATACTCTGAGATTGATCTATTTCGTAGTTGTCGATTTCTTAGTTCTGTGACTGGTTCAGGTTCCAATATGATTTTTCCTTCCTTGTTAAGTTCTTGCAATACTGTTTGAACTGGAATCTTCTCCAACTTTTGAATGAGTTCCCACTCCTTTGGGCATATGGATATCTATAAGGCCTGATGTTTGGAAGAACACTTCCTTGAATCAAATGAATAGCATGATCATGATCACGAATAGGTGGGAGGCCTTTGGGAGTCTCAAATACCTTGGAATGATTGTCCAAAATTTTTTGGAGATCTAGAGAAATACATGATTTCGATGTGGGATCCTCTAGTGAACATAATTGTCCAATTACGCCCCATTGTTCTTTATTTAGAAGCTTTTTCATGATGTTAGAGTTGATTATCTTTCCCAGTTTCCCTTCTATACCCCTCAATTCAACTTCCTTTCCTTCCCAAAAAAATTTCAAGAAAAGTTCTTGAAAATTAAAAGCTATCGTACCCAAAGATTGTAGCCATTGGATTCCTATTAAAACATCAACACCACCCATTGGAATGGAAAGCATTGGGCTATTCAATATATACTCTCCCATGGATAGCTTGATATTATGGCACTTTCCAGAGCAATTTATGGTTCCTCCACTTGCAACCATCACTTGACACTCTGGTGCTGGATATAGGAAGAAATTCAATTCCTTGGCTATCTTACAATGAATAAAATTATGGGTACTGCCTGATGTTGGAAAAAGCACTGAGAGGGGGGTGAATCAGTATCAGTCAAATCAATAACTTTTCCTTTTCATACTCTGATTTATATATGCTACTTCAATGAAGGTAACTCACGTGTACACGCAACTATATTTAAGGCAACCAACGTATACCCAACAAACTTATGATTCAGTTAATTCATCATATGTTGATATTTAATCAGGGCATTAGTACTTCATTAACCATATAAACAGTAACCATGTGTAGTAATAATAGAACAAACCATCACACATAAGAAACACACATGAACACCAAGATTTAAGGTGGAAACCTAATGCGGGACAAAAACCACCTATTGCTGTCTTCTTTTAATATAAGAAAAACCTGTTTACAATCTTGTATTGGTGTAGACTCATACCAGTACGTAGGCACCCATCTGTAGAAGGCTACAACCTTCTCTCATTCTCCAGCTTCTACTGGAAGGGAGCTACAGCCCCCTAGCTATTGTACTAGCCGATCCGTTTACTAGTACGTAGGCGCCGACCTACAGAAGGTTCCAATCTTCACTCGTTTTCTAGCTGTTACTGAAAGGAAGCTCCAACCCCCTGGCTCTTGTACTAGTGGATCCATTTACCAGTATGTAGGCACCGGCCTACAAAAGGCTCCTACCTTCACTCGTTTTCCAATTGCTACTAGAAGGGAGATACAACCCCGTGGCTCTTGTACTGAACGATATGTTTACCAGTATGTAAGTGCTGGCCTACAAAAGGCTATGACTTTCTCTCTTCCTCTAGGGACCACGTTTCATGAATTTTCAGACTGGATACTCCTGGAACACAACACCATAATCTTAAGGCCACGTTTCATCAAATTTTCATACTGGACCCAACAACAACATTAAAGTTCAAAATCAATCACCACTACAATACAACCATCAAATACATTTGCATCAACCAATCACTGCAACTTAATAATCAATCCTTGAATCAACCACAACTAAATCAATCAATCACTGAAAACCCATCATCAATAAAGAAAATCACAATCAATCAATCTGAACTTTCAGAACACTGTCACCAGAACACAAAGCAGAACCCAGAACTCTGCAACAACAACCAGATCCAACTGCAACTTCAAATATCATATTTCATAATGTATATGCTACTTGGATGTGATGAGCCAACGTGTATATGTTCTTTTACCAAAGCAAACTAGTGTATAGATTTGCAAATACTATCTTAAAAATTCTTAGATATTCCAGACTTCAGTCATACCCATATCATAACATTTACAAAATAAAACATGCATTAGTATTTAGATCTAGACTATCCATGATCAAACCACATAATGATAATTCATTTTAGGCCTTAAGATCTCGATCCATCATCCATCATCAACCATATAGTTGCATCCTTAGTTCAGATCAGCAAAGCATCAAAAACCCATAACCTGCATATTTGACCTAACACTTCATAAGATATTCAATACTTGCACCCAATAGCCTAATGATCTTCTCCTCCTTATATAGTTTTAGGCCTTTCTCAATACCTTGGACCAAAACCACTTAGGACCAATACCTTGGACCAAATACCAAGGGTCAATACCTTGGACCAAATACCTTGGACCAATACCTTGGACCCAAAATAACTTGGACCAAATACCTCGGATCAAAACCTTGGTTTTCCAACATGTACGCTCTTTTCCTTATGTGGGAGTGCGTGTATATGTATACACTCCTTTTTTTCTATTAACCCATTTATATATGCTTCTCGGACAAAGTGAACCAGTGTATACTTCCTAAACCACTCCCTTTATTCAATCTCTGGAGTCTAATCTGTAAGTTAACATGTTGCACTGTGAACTGTCATCTGAGTGAGTTGCCATCAAGGACAACACCTATATCATAATGCCAACAATCTTCCCCTTTGGACTTGATGGCAACACCAACACCAAGACACTCTCCCCCTTTGACATAAAGGGAAAAGAGCAGACCAATATATTCTCCCTCTTTGATATTCATTATGTTGTCCATGCTCCCTGTGAGAAAATGCTGAATTCTCTGATTAAGCTCCCCTTTTGTACATGCTGAGATGGACTAAGCCGTCCATGCTCCCCTTGAGCATATGGAGAGTCTGCAATAAATATTTTCAAAAAATAACATGACTCTATAACTCAACTAAGTGGGTATGAGCTTCCTATCACCAATGACTCATGCATACATCAATCTCCCAACCAAGTGGGGATACACCAAATGTTTATACATGACTGAAATAGAAATTATTACATCATCCTTCCCATGCATAGTGGGGTTACAAATTAGGTCTTTTCATGACCTTTACATCAAATGATATACATGACATTTATAACAAGGACAAATAATCTAAACAAGATCATGATAGTCATCAAAAACTATCATAAACCATATATGATCTGCACCATCAGCATCTGTCAGCAACATCAAGATCAATAGCCTGTATATGTACATCATCAAAAGAGTCATCTGAATCAAAACAACTATGTGGATCAAGCAATATAAGCATCTTCAAGTACCAAGATCTTCTAACATAATGCCAACAATGCATTATTAGAAGCATATACTCCCCTTGAACCTGTGCCAACTGTTCATTGTCAGATCTGATCATTGCAAATATCAATAAGAATCATCAAGGAATCATCATCAATAATATATACATCAAGTCATCAACAACTTATGAGGGCCAAGAGCACTTGTACATATTATCAACAAACTGTAATCATCATCAATAAGAACAGAGTATATATTTTATAATTGACTGAACCATATCAGACCCCTTTTCTGAGTCTATCCCACTACTTTTTCCTCAAATCAACATATACGCGACTGTGTAGCTTCGAACTCATGTATATATGCGACTTGTATTCATGAAACTTGCCTATGAGATTTAGAACACTGAAGTTTTACACTTTTAGCTCCCCCTGACTCTGTTATGTCTATACACTGTGCAATGCCACATCTTTCTGACTATACTTCCTTCTTCTTCCATATCTTCGAGTGTGATGATGTTTTCTCCTTTTAGTATGGTGCCCGAAATTTGCTCCTGCATTCCTTTGTTATATGTCTAAACTTGTTACATGCATAACATCTTACATGTTTCATATTTATTGTATAGTAGTCAATGGCTTTGTGACCAAACATATTGCAATAAAAACAATATCCCTTAAAGTACCTGAAAGCTTGTGATCTTTTTGTGTGAAGGTCTTGAACCATTCTACTTCTGCATCTCGTTGCAACATGTCCAAAATTATGACATATAAAACATTTAACATTATTCATCGGAGGAAATAACCGAATATCACTTCCATAGTTAGGAGTAAAATATTTTCTTTGAAGACTTTCTTTCCTTGGTTGTTGATGGGGTTGACCTCTCATCTCCTTGTTGAGCATTTCAGATTTTGCATTAAATTTCCTTGCCTCATCTTGAGAGCTAGATTCACCTTCAACAGATTCATGAAAACCAAGACCATTTTTGATGGTAGGAGACCTTTGACTACTAAGAATATTATCCAAAATCTTAGTACTATCTTGAAATCATAACAGTTTATCCTTTTCTTCTAATTTACCATTTAAGGTATTTACCTCAACCTGATATTGTTCTTCCTTTTCAAGATATTGCTTCTTCATTATTTCTACAAAATTTCTTCATTCTTCCACTTGTTTCCTTAATTTGAGAATCTCATTTTCTTGTTCTTCATTTGCTTGAGGTAGTTCTTCTTTCTGCTTATTTGATTTTTCAAGATCTACTTTTAGAGAGAGGATCTTAGCTTCAAGACTTTCATAGTTACTAGATCTATCTTTAAGTCTCTTGATTGTTGTGCTCTTTTCATTTACTTCATTTATTAATGATGTCACCTCATCCTGCAGCATTTGACATTGATCTCCCTTTTCCTTGTATTGCTTCCTTACCTTGCTTCCTTCCTCCAATTGAGCTTTGAATCTAGTAACTTCTTCTTTGAAGGCACACTCCCTTTCGTTAAATAGATCTTGTTGATCTCTAATTTTGTTTGCACATCTTTTAACTTCTGCCTCTATGTTTCTTTCATGATCACTTTGAATATCTTCAATATTGCATGAAAAAACAAAAGTATCACTAGAAGACCAAAAATTTGTACCTGATACTTCATTTGCTTGTTCATTTTCAATTAGAGGTGGTTCTGAATCTGAATACTTGCTTCCACCTAACGGCCAATTGTCTCTCCCCCTATCACTGTTCCTTTGAGATGTCTTCTTTTTCTGAGGTGATTTCTTCTTTAGCTTCTTTCCCATTGTTTCTACGGATCTCCTTCAAGTGATCAAGCTTCTGCCAAAGGACCTGCTCTGATACCAATTGTTGGAAATAATACTGGGGGGGGGGGGGGGGGTCAATCAGTATTAGTCAAATCAATAACTTTTTCTTTTCATACTCTAATTTATATACGCTACTTCAATGAAGGTAACTCGCATGTGCACGCAACTGTATTTAAGGAAACCAACGTATATCAAACAAAGTTATGATTCAATTAATTCACCATATGTTGATCTTTAATCAGTGCATCAATACTTCATTAACCATATAAATAATAACCATGTGTAGTAATAACAAAACAAACCATCACACATAAGAAACACACATGAACACCAAGATTTAAGGTGGAAACCCAATGCGGGACAAAAACCACCTACTGCTGTCTTCTTTTAATATATGAAAAACTTGTTTACAATCTTCTACTGGTGCAGAATCATACTAGTACGCAGGCACCCACCTGCAGAAGGCTACAACCTTCTCTCGTTCTCCAGCTTCTACTGGAAGGGAGCTACAACCCACTAGCTCTTGTACTAGCCGATCCATTTACTAGTACGTAGGCACTGACCTATAGAAGGCTCCAACCTTCACTCATTTTCCAGATGCTACTGAAAGGAAGCTCCAACCCCTTAGCTCTTGTACTAGCCGATCCATTTACTAGTACGTAGGCGCCGGCCTACAGAAGGCTCCTACCTTCACTCGTTTTCTAGTTGCTACTGGAAGGGAGATCCAACCCCCTGGCTCTTGTACTAGCCGATATGTTTACCAGTCTATATGCGCTGGCCTACAAAAGGCTACAACCTTCTCTCTTCCTCCAAGGACCACGTTTCATGAATTTTCAGACTGGATACTCCTGGAACACAACACCATAATCTAAAGGCCACGTTTCATCAAATTTTCATATTAGACCCATCAACAACATTGAAGCTCAAAATCAATCACCACTACAATACAACCATCAAATACATCTGCATCAACCAATCACTACAACTTAATCATCAATCTCTGAATCAACCACAACTGAATCAATCAATCACTGAAAACCCATCATCACTGAAGCAAATCACAATCAATCAATCTGAACTTTCAGAACACTGTCACCAGAACACAGACACCAGAACACAAAGCAAAACCTAGAACTCTACAACAACAACCAAATCCAACTGCAACTTCAAATATCATATTTCACAATGTATACTCTACTTGGATGTGATGAACCAGTGTGTATACACGCTTTTACCAAAGTGAACTAACGTATGGATCTGCAAATACTATCTTAAAAATTTCTCAAATATTCCAGACTTTAGTCATACCCAAATCATAACATTTACAGAAGAAAACATGCATTAGTATTCAGATATAGACTATCCATGATCAAACCACATAATGATAATTCATTTCAGGCCTTAAGATCTCGATCCATCATCCATCATCAACCATATAGGTGCATCCTTAGTTCATATCAAGAAAAGCATCAGAAACCCATAACCTACATATTTGATCTAACACTTCATAAGATATTCAATACTTGCACCCAATGGCCTAATGATCTTCTCCTCCTTATATAGTTTTAGGCCTTTCTCAATACCTTGGACCAAAACCACTCAGGACCAATACCTTGGACCAAATACCTAGGGTCAATACCTTGGACCAATACCTTGGACCCAAAATTCCTTGGCCCAGATACCTCAGACCAAAACCTTGGTTTTCCAACATGTATGCTCCTTTCCTCCTTTGGGAGTGCGTGTATACATATACGCTCCTTTTGTTCTATTAACCTAGGTGTATATGCTGCTTGGACAAAGTGAACCAGCGTATACTTCTTAAACCACTCCCTTTCTTCATTCTCTGGAGTCTGATCTGTAAGTTAACCTGTTGCACTGTGAATTGTCATCTAAGTGAGTTTCCATCACAGACAACACCTGTATCATAATGCCAACACCCGAATCAATCAACACTATTACCTTTTTCTTCTTGATATGTCCTTCTATCTTGATAGTTTGAGGAGTGGTAATTTCTTCCAATGCATTACAAGATATGGTCAGATTCATTTATTGATGCTCGATGTGATCTTTCACTTCTTGAACATTTTTCTTCTTGGTATGTCCTTCTATATTGATAGTTTGATGAGTGGTAATTCTGGCCAATGAATTACAAGATATGATCAGATTCATTTCTTCTTTCCTGATGTGATCTTTCACTTCTTTAATCTTTTTCTTCTTGATATGTCCTTCTATCTTGAGAGTTTGGGGAGTGGTAATTCTTTCCAATGCTTTACAAGATATGGTTGGGTTAATTTCTTATTTCTTTGGGGTGGGTTTCTAGTGTATATCCTCTTCTTTTGATGTTTCTTGTTCTTTTTCTTCCTCCTCTTCATAATCTATGTAAAATAATTTCTTCTCAGCACACTTATGACCTTTAGTGTATTTGCTATCACAATTGTAACAAAGCCCTTTTTCTCCTTTTTCTTCCAATTGTTGTGGTGTAAACCTTGTAGGTTTTGGAAGTCTAGGAGAAAAAACACTTCCATAATTATAGTCGTGAGTGGTGGGATTCCTTGTTTCCATAATTTCACTTTCATGTTTTCTTGCCAACCTGAATGCCTTCTCCAATGAATCAGGTTCCCAAAGACGAACCTTGTGTTGAATGTTATCCTTTAAAGTCCCTATGAAGACATCAACCATTTTCTTCTCTAGAATATCATTTACCCTTATATTCAATTTGTGGAAGTCCTCAATGTGCTCTTCCATTGAACCCTTTTGTTTGAGATTTAGCAATTGGCTAAAGAAGGTGTTTCTCTTCGTATCCTCATAATGTGTTATCTTTCCTCCGTGAAAATTGACCACCTGACAAGTGGTTTACGAGAAAAAAGCCCTATATACCGTAAAAATTGATTCAGTTCTAAATAATTAGATGCAATACATACCTTTTGTAACAGTGGTACACCATGTAGATAAAAATATTTCTCCATCTGTAGCATCCAATTTACCGAATCCTTGCCATCAAACTTCCTCATCTCACTTTTTCTTGATTTTAGGAGCTCGATTTTGAAATGATTGTAACTCTGTACTTTCAGATCTTTAAGTGCTAAAATTTTGATCTGTAATATCCCTCTGAGTCCTTTTTCTAACTCCACAAGTCTGGTCGCAATTGGATTCCTGAAGAAAGATTTATTCCCAATATCCCGCGATGACCTAATTATAGACTAGTTCAATAGAGTAAACTTTTACGATGTTCCATGTATCACTGTTTCAACCTTAGGTTCTGAAAATTATACCCAAACAAAATAAATTCTGTCCTCTTTCTGTACCTTCTTAGGAAATTTCAATCTGATGCTCAGAGAGAAAGTTATGATGATCTTCCCAAGGTCACCTGTTTAGGATGTAATTCAGGAGTCTGCAGAAAACCTAAATTCCTCAGATAATATTTCCGAAAATATAGTGATACAAGATCTGAAATTTGTTCCCAATGTTCAAACCGATTGCTTCTCAAATGGGTTTTTTTTTTAGGTTCTGAAACTTCGTAGTGAAAAAGCTATAGTGAAAATTCTAGAATGGCCTATTTTAGATGAAATTCTGGAGCTTGCAAAAACCGTAACTTCCTCAAATCATAATCCTAAAATATAGCGAGACAAGATCGGAAATTTGGACCTAAGGTTCTATGAGATTTTTTCTCAAATGGGTTTTTTTTTTAACTTCTAAAACGACACAAAAAAGAAGTTATAGCGAAAATGCCACGATGACCTGTTTGGAGTAGCGAAACCCTAGAATCCAAAGCTCTGATACCAAATGTTATGAAACCAACTCACAAAAAGATAGAAAAGATAGATCAACACCTTAGAAATAAGCCTCTTCAAGTGGGAAACCTCCTTTACATTACACAAATGAACAATTCTTAGATGATACAAATGAGAAGACCTCCTTCCTATATATAGGAGTCTAAGGGGTCATAATATAATCAGAGCCGACATAACAATAATAATGTAAGGGCACAATAATAACAATAGTGGGCTTCTATGGGGCACAATAATAAAAATATGGGGATTACATGGGCACAACAAGATAATAAGAGGGTTGAACTAATAACAATAAGGGGTTACACTTGTAGTATAGGGACCTAACATTCTTCTTCAACCCAGGCATATACATAACATTCTTCAAGGTGAGTGGAGCCCCATGCTCCCTCTAAAAAGTAATCGTGCCTAATCTAGTAACACTATACTTCCCATCATCACCCATCTCGATATGCATCTAGAAATATTTCTCCTCAAGGTCACTAAATAACGCTTTGTCACCATTCATGTGGAATGAAGCTCCATTGTCTAAGTACCATACACTTCCCATTGTTGATGATTCCATGCATGCAATGAGGGAAAATTCCAATAGAAATTGGGAGGCCAAAGCCTCATCCATCGCTCCTCCTAAGGACTTCTTCTTGGACTTCCTAAGTGGAAAATTTGTAGCAAAATGGCCGAGCTCATGAAAATGAAAGAATTTCACTTCCGTCATGTATTTCTTCTTCCCTCCATGACAAGAATCTTATTTGGAATGGGAAGATTTCACTTTCCAATTCTTTTCCTTAATTGCTAAGGCACATTTATCTTCATCATCAATCTTTGATGAAGAGCCATCCCTAGTGTTCCTCTTGATCTCCTCCTGCATCAAATTTGACCAGATTCATTCCCAAACTGATAGCTTCTCCTGACGATTGACAGAGTCCTGATAACTATGCCAAATATTTGGGTGTCCTAGAAAGAGTAAGACTCACCATATCATCCTTGGAAACTATGATTCAAACACTTCCAAGTTCATCGCGACATTAAGTGAACTTGTTCAAGTATTTTGGAATCGTCTCACCTTTCTTCATTTTGATTTTTCGAGGTTTGTCCTTTAGTGCCAATTTCCTTGGGTCACTACTGTTCTGATACAAGTCCATCAATGCTTTCCACATAGCATACAGAGTTTCCTTTCCATGGAGATTTGAGACAATGATGTCTCAAACTCCCTCAAGGATTATCTACCTCGCCTTCACCACACACTTCTTCCATTCGGCCAAATTTTGTGCATCTGATACTGTTGGCTTAGGAATTTCTTGATCAACGAATTCCTTCAAGTGATTATCCTCTAGCACAAACTTCATTCTGTCCCTTAAGGCTATAAAATTCGAGCTTGCTTCCAAGGCATACTCAAGCCACAAACCGTAGAACACCATATGCCAATCCTGAAGTATGTATAGAAAATATGAATTTCACTTGTAACCCAAAAATAAAAAATTCGAAATCTCCTATAGTATATTGTCTCCAGTTCTGATACCATGTAGAAAATCCTATAGATTCATAAGTTCATGCAATGTACTAAAGCACATGACAAGAATATACTTCTACTTTCAACCAGTGGAAGCCAATAAATCAATGAAAACAATATTCGACGAGAGGTAGATAAATCAATGGCACATAACAAAATATGTATATGGGGAAAGCCACTTCTAAAAACCTTTCTATCTGTATTGCATATATCAGAAATATGAGTGAAGATACAAAGCTTTTTCTCACTAGAACAATTCAGAAAGTGTATGCTTAACTCTCTCAGCTCATAAGCTAGCTCTTGGCCCACACATAGCCAATTTTGCAGCTCTCCAAGGCCCTAATATATTACGTAATTCCTAGGACAAATAACCCATATTTAAAGGGAATTCATGCTTCCAAAATTGCGCAATCCAAACATAGTATCAATCTCTGATGCATGCATGATATTTACACTCCAATAAATAATACAACTGATAGTACACTATCCCTGCACTCTAGTCTCAACTAGATCTTTCTCAGAATCAACATGCATGAGTTTCTAATGAGGGAATATTCAGTTAAATTGAGTGACACTTGTGGATGCACTAGTGCACCGACTAACTGTTAAGTCTCTATTAGTTCCACAAATAGTTTGGAACTAATTTAACTGAAATTAACGTAGTAAACTGAGTGATCTAATTTCCAGCTCAATTTAAACTCATACTGGACCCCTAAAACTTAGGGAGAAAATATACATGACTACAAAAATACTCCCAACTTGAAATTCCTAAGATAATTAAGTTAATGAAAGTTAATTAACTATTTAAAAGTTTCTACGATAATAGAATTTGATTTTTAATTCTCAGTTAATTCAAGGACAAATTAAATTGGAATTTCTTGTTTCCATTTCTCAACAATGTATGGATGAAACTTTCACTTATAATAATGATAATAGATCCAACATGCTTTCATGCATATGTTGTTGTTGTAGTTGGACTATTTTGGTTGCTTTAGCAATGTTGTTGTTTAACTTACGCATTTTCTTATGAACTACTTTGTAAGGAATTGTATGAATCTTGTTGAATGCGCGTTGTTGGATTAACCCATCACTTTAGTTTGTGAACTATTTTTCATTTTAGCTTATGACGTCATTCCGCTCGTGTGTTCCTTCCAAGATGCATACTATTACAGGATTCTAAGGGGAAAACTTCCTTTTCCCCTCCATGTGTTAGAACCCCCATGCATCTCACTTGACTCACTACAAGGTCATGCACTTGCTTCAACCCAAATTTATCAGACTTATCTCTTAGCTCTATTGAATTCAAGGCATTACATTAATACCCACCGCTGGGAATCCTACTCCAAACGGTCTGAGGTCTAGTTGGGACTTCTTACCGCAAAGATCCCCTGAATGTTGGTGGGTCCAGCACTGTCAACAAAACCCTTTATTAGAAAATTTGTGTTAGTATTTTTTGATGATATACTAATCTATCGAATGTCTTCGAAGGATCATCTTCAACATGTTGACAGGGTTCTCAAACTATTGGAGGAGAAACAATTATATGCAAAAATCTCCAAATATTTATTTGGAGCACAGGAGGTGGAGTATTTGGGTCATATTGTATCTCATGAGGGTGTTAAGGTATACCCTAACAAAATTAAATACATTATGGAATGGAAGATTCACACAAACCTAAAGCATCTTCAAGGATTTCTTTGGTTGAAAGGGTATTATTGCAATTTTTTAAAGATTATGGGAGAATAACATCACCTCTAACAACATTACTGAATAAATATACATTTTCTTGGACTCTAGAAGAAACTAATGCCTTTGAACATCTTAAAGTGGCAATGTGCCAAGCATCAGCCTTAGCTACACTAGACTTCAGAAATACCTTTATTATGGAATGTGATGACTAAAGAAATGGAATTGGTGTTGTTTTAATGCAAGAAGGAAGACCCATTTCTTTTGAAAGTGATCCAATCAAGGGAAAGTATTTAAATAAACCCATTTATGAGAAGGAAATGTTGCCAATACTACATGCACTAAATCAATGATGGCCTTACCTAAGTGGAATACACTTCAAGGTTAAAAAAAATCATGACAATCTTAAATGACTTTTGGAACAAAGATTGTATCCAGAAGAGAAACAAAAAAGGGTCAAAAATATGTTAGGTTATGAATTTAGAATCATGTAAAAAAAGAGAAGCAAAATGTTGTTGCAGATGAACTCACAAGAAAGGATGACAATGTGGAAGAATTTATTTGTGTCATTTCTATTATCCAACCTGATTAAATAACTAAAGCAAGGGAGGCATGGAAGAATGACGAACAGGTGTGTACACTTGTTCAAAACTTGCAGCAAGATCCCAATACATCTGATACATTTATATAGAAACTTCATTCATAATGGTACCACAATTGCTTATATCTATGTAAAAATTCCCAACTCAAACAAAAGATTATTTTTAAATTGCACACCTCCCTCTTAGGAGGGAACAAAAGATTTTTTTAAAGTTATGAGAGGGTCAAGAATATTTTTTTTGGGATGGCCTTAAATTTGATATTCAAAATTTTGTGGCATAATGTTTGGTTTGACAACAAAATAAAGTTGAGATAATTAAGACCTCGAGTATGTTACAACCTTTAGCCATTATAAGTCAGTGTTGGGAGGAGGTCTCAATGGATTTTATCATAGGTGTACCCAAGTTGGAAGGAAAGAGTGTTATCATGGTGATAGTTGATAGAATTACCAAGTATCCACAATTTTGTGCATTATCTCATCCTTTTAAAGCTAGTACAATTGCTATTGAATTTATGGAAACAATTCAAAAGCTACATGGAAACCCAAAGATTATTATAAGTGACAAAGATGACTTTTTCACTAGAAATTTTTGGACGGAATTATTTTCTTGCCTTGGTACTCAATTAGATATTAGCTCATATTATCATCCACAATATGATGGGAAAACTGAGATAGTGAAAAAATGTTGGGAAGGATATGCTCATTGCTTTGTATCTGATAAAAAGATGCAATGGTTCAAGTGGTTACCTTTGGTTGAATGGTGGTATAACACTCCTTCCATACAACAACAAAAATGACCCCATTTATGGCACTTTATGGATATCATCCACCATCTGTCACATCATCTTTAAAAGAAAATTTCAAGGTTCAAGAAGTGGAATATCACATCAAGCATCAAGAACAAGTTTTCCACTCTCAAAGGATAACTTCACTTTGGAAAAAAATCTAATGAAACAACAAGAAGATTGACATCACAGTGAAATAAGTTTTCAAGTAGGTGACTGGGTATTTTTACGGCTACAACCACACAAACAAATGTCCCTCAAGCAAGATAAGAAGGATAATAAACTATCACCAAAGAACTATGGTCCTTACAAAGTGTTGCAAAATATTCGTACTATGGCATATAAATTGGAACTGGTTGCATCTTCTTGAGTACACCCAATTTCCATGTTTCATGCTTAAAGAAGGTTATCAGTGACAAGCTCCCAGTTCAAACAATATTTCTAGAACTTTACAAAGATGGAAAAACCATATTGGAGCCTGAATCAGTCATGGAAATAATTTCAAAGTATCTCATTAAGTGGAAGAACTTACCTAATGAAGATTCCACATGGGAGGATGCAAATTTTATACAGAAGCATCCAAAAATACTCAAGTGTTTTGGACAAAACTTTTTTTTAAGGAGAGGGGCATGTTAGGTCACTATAATACTAGTGTAGCCCCTTTATTGTTATTATTACTGTAACCCCCTTATTTTTATTGTTGTGCCCCATAGAAGCACACTATTATTTTTGTTGTGCCCTTACATTATCATTGTTATGTAGGATTTGATTATATTGTGACCCCTTAGTTTTCTACATATACCAAGGAGGTCTTGTAATTTGTATCATCCAAGTATTGTTACATTTATGTGACATAAAGGAGCTTTCCCCCTCGAAGAGACTAATTTTCAAGTCGTTGATCTATCATTTCTTCTCTTTTGTGATCTAGTTGCATAACATTTGGTATAATAACTTTGGATTCTAGGGTTTCACTGCTTCAAATAGGTCATATTGGAATTTCCGTTATAATTTTTTTCTATGAAGCCTCAGAATCTAAAATTTCGATAACATGGAGCCAAAATCTTGGTGAAATTCATGTAGCAATTTCAGATATTGGTTCACTATATCTGTTGAGAAACGGCCTGAATAATTTAGGGTTTCTGCATGCTTCATAATTCAGTATCAAACATGTGACCTTGGGAAAATTGTCATAACTTTATATACATGAATCATATTTGAATTTGGTAAAAATTGACTGAAATTGCACAAACTTCAGTTTGTCATGTATCATTTTCAGGGCCGAAGGTTGAAACAGTGACATGTGTAATTCCATACAATTTCCCCACTGAATTAGTCCATAATCAGGTTATCATGAGAGATATGGAATACATTTATTTTGAAGAATCCAATCTTAGTCTGACTTGTGGCTTTGGAAAGAAGATTCAAATGACTACAATAGAATGAAATTTAAGAGATGAATTTTATATTGAAATTATTTATAAACCCTCTATTCTAGATAATGTGGATAATTTATGTGCATTAATGATGACCAATAGATCCTTGATTTTATAGTGAATGCAGATATCTTCAAGGATGCAATTATCAATAAACATGAGTATGAAAAATATTGATAAGAAGTAGCCAATGTATGAAAAGTCAAACCAATTCCTAAAGGAGTAGTTTCATTGGAAAATCTCTTCGATCTGCAAAATGGTTTTAAAGGACCTCAAAATACAAAAACCGAGAGCTCAACTTTATCATATGAGAAAATAAACCTAGGAACGAGCGAAGATCCTAAATATTTCAATCTCAACATGTGTTTTTCTCCAAAATAATGACACACATTCATCTATTTTTTCAAACAATATCGAGATGTGTTTGTGTGGACTTATGAAGATTTAAAGCCTTATGAAACCAAGATCATCTAGTACATCATTCAAATAAAGGAAGGAACCAAGTTGTTTCAACATAAGCTTAGAAAACTACATCCCACCCTTCAGCCCTTGATACAAAAGGAGTTAAAAAATTTATTAGATTCTCACACAATATTAAAAGTCTTACATTCAACGTGGGTTTCAAACCTCATCCTAGTAAAAAGGAAGTTTGGTGAGATCATACTATGTGTGGGTTTCAGGAATTTCAACTAGGAATCTGATAAGAATAACTACCTCATGCCATCCATGGAAAAAATATTACAGTCAGTTTATGGAGCACAAATTTTCTTGCTACTAGACTCATTCTCAGGTTATAATCAAGTTCTCATAATAGAACATGACAGACTTAAGACTACCTTCATAACCAAATGGGGTACATTTTCATTCAAGAGAATTCCTTTTGATTGATCAATATAGGAGCAATGTTTCAATAGGTGATGGATATTGAATTTGGAGTACTTCCTTGTTGAAGCCTAGTAGTATATCTTGATGACATAATGATTTTATCTAACCAAAAATCTGATCATATTCATCACTTGAAACAGAGCTTTGAATGGTGCAGGAAGTATGGCATATCTTTAAATCCACAGAAAATCATGTTTGTAGTATCCAAAGACAATCTTCTAGGGCACATCATAGTGAAAAGTGATATTAAAGTGGACCCAGAATGGGTTAAAACCATTGCTCAAATTCCATATCCCATTAATAAGAAAGCAATGCAATCCTTCCTTGGGAGGAGACATTTCCTTAGGAAATTCAGTTCAGACTATGCATAGATTGTGAAACCCTTACAAGACATGGTCAATAAGGACACAAAATACAAATGGGATTGAAAGGAAAAAAATGCTTTTGCTCAAATAAAATATGTCATTGCTAAGCACCAACATTGCACAACCTATATTTCAAGAAGGACTTATTCATGTACACTTTCTCTTCCGATTCTTAGATTGTGGCTCGTTAACTTGGAAGAATAATCAAGATAACAAATAACCAATTTCATTCATGAGTGTTGGGTTACAAGGATCAAATTTGAACTGTCTTTCCATGGAAAAGAAATCCTCTGTAGTATACAAAGTGGTAAAACATTTCAAGCCCTATATTATTAAGAGTCATGTCATAGTTTTCATTCCTCATCCAACAATCCGATCATTGTTTGTGTAACAAGAGATAGGTGAATGAAGAGTGAATTGGATGACATTTTTACAAGAGTGAAATTTGGAGTTTAAGATAGTTCATACTATTAAGGGCCATGGTCATTGTCAACTTGGTGCAAAATAAATTAACATGGCCATTTGGTAGTAGGATATTGAAATGCACAATTTTTACTCCATCACTTCATAAAATACACCATCATCGAGATAAGTAGAAATATGATAATATCTTGAATAAGGCACTCTACCCCCTCACCTTTGAGAAAAAAATAAAAAGAGGGCCATTTGGCTAAAGGAACTATCATATCAATTGGTCCACATTGTAATTTTTCAAAAACATCATGATGGTGTCGTACTAAAATGCTTAGAACCAACTAACTTAGAAAGAGTTTTAAATATTTTCATAATGGACCAGCTAGTGGACATTATGCAGGTGACACTATACACATAAAGTTATGAATGCTGGATATTACTAGCCTACGCTATTTAAATATGCACATGAATATGCTCGTAAGTGTCTCATTTGTCAAAAGCGTGATGGTCAAGAGAGAAGGTTATCCTCTCCTATGCAATTGATCGTAGTTAAAGAACCCTTTTAGCAGTGCGGTTTCTATGTTATTGGAGAGATTTTTCCTCACTTGTTAAAGTAGCATTGATACATTTTAACCAATAAGGATTATTTCACCTGATGGGTTGAGGCTATACCACTTAGACACGTGAATGATCTGGAAGTCATCCACTTCATTAATCATAATATCATCACCAAGTTTGACATTCCTACTTCACTTGTGTTCAACAACACAACATACTTTTTATCATTCAAATTACATGATTTTTCATTATAGAATAGCATTGTTTTGAAACATTCATCGAATTATTATTTTGAGGGAATCGGTATAGCTCAGTCCAGAAATACAAATATAATTCACATTTTAAATAAAATTGTACTAAACAAATAGAAAAAATGGCACAATGCTTTGACGAATGCTCTCTGGGCTGACCGTGTGACCGAAAAACCCTCTCTAAGGACATCACCCTATTTCCTTATCTATGATAAAGAGGTAGTCCTCCATCCAAATCTCTACCTCCATGTGTCACAAATGTCTCAAGAATCCTGTGGTAGACCTTGTCCAATAATTCAAGATAGGATTGGCACTCTTATCAAGTTGGAGGAGGAAAGGTTGAAAACCAAAGACAAGTTTGTTGTTCATCAAAAGTGTACTAAGCGTTGGTTTGATAAGAAGTTCATAGGTAACAAGGAATTCGGTGTGGGATACCTAGTTGATACCTAGTTTTAAGGGAGGACAAATCCCACAAAGATAAAGGCAAGCACACTAAGTTTTAGTCCATGTGGATTGGTCCATACTTAGTACATGAGAAGCATGGACCCCACACTTATCGTCTACAATATCTAGATGGGAAGACTAACAGTCTTTCCATGAACGGCCAAGACATAAAGCTTTATTTTGAGTAGTAGTCTCGGGCTACATCTTGCACCTATAAATAGTGTTCTTTTCTTTGTTATTTCATGTTTTGTCGTTTATTTTTAAATTTGTTTGCAATATATTTCAACTGTTCAGATCATTGTACATAAATAATATATTGTGTGAAAAGTTTTTTGTTTGGCTCAATGATAAATGTGGTGAGAATTTTGAGAGGGATTTGTGACAAGTATGCAACTCTTAGTAAAATTTAGATCTCCTTATTTTGGTTGGTCCTAAAGATAAAAAAAGTCAATGATGTCTAGATGGAAAATAGGACTCATTCCAAATGCAAAACTTTAGCAGAATTATAATGCCTCACATCTATTATAGGATATTCATTCCTAAAATTGGTGATTGTATCAAATGCTGTTTTAATGTTGACCCAATCAAGTAGAGAAGGGGAAGGAGAAAAACTAAAATGAGCATATCTATTTCAAAGAACATATAAGTTCCCACAAAACAAGGAACAACCTATCTTTCTCATAAAATAAGTTGGGACCCCTATTAGGCCCTGGTTAAATAAATCCCCACAAAATTCCATGAGAATAAGTGAAAAATAAAATTAAAGGTTAAAGAAGAGAAAGGCTTCTTGCATGGAGAGGTGAAGCAAGCAACTTCACTAGGGTACTTAATATACCTACTCGCAGTGAATCAATGCTTGTGATTTCTTGTGGTGACTTCATCGGGTACTAAAATAGCCTGCTAGAAGTAGAGAAACACTAGGGAATATCTCTAAGCTCTAAACATCATAAACTCATGAATATATACTATCCTTCTCTGTAATTGAAACAATCAGAGTCTGACTAGTTTTCTGAAATGTGTTTGAACCTTTGAGAGAAATAGAAGTAACTATTTCCACAACTAGGTTAAGTAGAAAATCTAGGGTGACTCATAAGATGAATCAATACTTCTTGAGGAGTAGACTTCAAACTTAAGTAAGTCCTAAATAGAGAAGTTGAGGTCCTTCCAGTGAATCACCAAGTGTTGTAGCTGCTAATGCCACCCTCTAGAGATTTAAATTTCATCTAATTTTTTAATCCCTATCAATCACTTGGAAGACCATGTTCTCACATTTTCCCAATTGATTGAGGTCATCCTAAGGCTTTTGAATTTTTCCTAAGTGTTTAAAATCATTGCAAAACTGCTCGAAATTTTTTAAGTAAACGCACACTTGTTCCTCACAAGATTAGTGCACTTTCTTGTGACAATATTTACATGCTTTCTCTCCCTAGCACAAGCGTGCTTCACAGAGACAATGTTTTCACAAACACTTGTCGTGGTATACACTGCAAAAGTGTGACTTGGTCACACGTGTGGGATAAACTATATAATAAAAAAAACCTCCCCACCTCTCATTCCATAGTCTCATTTTATTCTTTTGGAGCTCCACTTTCTTTTCTTTGTAGAGCCATACCCTAGCTTCTCTCATTTGCAATTGTGTTGCACGCTCATTCCCGGTAAGCTTTGTGTGCTCGTTCCTTAATATTGTGATTGATTTCTTTGCATTTTAGTTCTTTGATTTTTTCTCTTGCAACTTTTCATATTCTATGAATTTTCCTATTCTTTTAATGGATGAATGGATATATGTGTGTGTGTGTGTGTGTTATAACAAGTTTTCATTCCAATCAACCTCCTTCTTCTCTCTCATTGTAATCATTCGCATAATTAGTTAAATTATATACTTTTCCATTGCATACTTTCCTAACCCTTTGTGGCATGCCTGTGCAACCTAGAACTCTAGCTTATACCCTTGCCTTTGTATGTTGTGAATGTTCCCACATTAGATTTTGTTGTGACTTGTCGCACTAGTGTAGGTTAGACTATTAATATCAACCCATTTTTCACTTGCAAAGGAATTGAGAGATGAGCCTTTTCTCTTCACTAGCGTGCCAATGTATCTCATAACCCTAGGTTCATCCCCTCTAACACTACAAACCTCGTCGTTGCCAAACATATGGGTTCTCTAGCCTTGTACCAATGTAGTGTGTGCTTTTAGTTTCTAGATGCCTAACCCTTGCATCTATTCAATGTACTTGCATCAAGCATAGATGTCCACACTTGTGCAAGTGAACTACACACTCCCAATCCTTAGTGTATTATACCTTTTCCTCTAGCCTATGCGCTTATACCAGGACTAGCGCACCGTTTTTCCACATTGAGAAATTACACAAATATAATAAAGATAGAGTAGGCACTTAGACTGATTGTGTACCTTTCCATGAACGATTTTGAGTTTCCAAGTACAAGAGATATTCAACATAATAGTGCATCATCCTCTTCAAAAAGCATGCCTCCGGTCATAAGAAAAGGACTCATAAGAGAAAAATTTGAAAGCAACATTAAGGACATAGTAAATAGTCTGAATCCTAAAGTAACCATACTCAAGGACACAACATGTTTTATCTACAAGTCAGTGACTTTGACTTGTTGAATTGAGGCTTCTGTGATCCATAACTAGTTGGTTCGAAACGCGTCGACAAATGTCTCTCTTTATGTGATTTACGCCGAAGTCCTACTTATAAAAAAGACTTTGACTTGGCCAAATATATTCAAATACTTCACCACAAATTCAATCCTAGAAGGTGAAGAAGACTGAGTTGTGTATTTTAACATTAAGAAGTCCAAGTTTCATAGGATTGAATGTCACCATCCACTACTACCTTGCACATACACGATTGGGTGGATCCTACAACACATCAAACCTCAAAATATGATGGGAAGGATTCCAAAGGGAGAAGTATTGGATACGTATCATGCTCATGAAATTGATATGTACTACAAGCTCCTGAAGCCTAAAGAATTCGTCAATATAATAATCTATGTTAGTTTTGAACATTCTACTAGGGATATCCTCAACTTTTGGAGGGCGGGAACCGAGAAAATTTTGTCAAAATCTTGAATCATGGAATACAAAAAACCAATATGTTGAAGAAAGTGTACCAACACTTAATGCCCATGTGTTCCAAGTTATATGGACATGAGAACGCCATTTTCTTTAAATAAAGGTGGGTATATATTGTTGAAAATGTAACTAGTTTCAACCTTCATAGTGTAATGAAATTTCATCATAAAAAATATTTATTATATTCAGTACTATTATTTTATTTTTGGCCAAAGCATGTTCTTAATGCTTATAGAGTCAAAAGAGTCAAAATAATTTATTATGAGTCAAAAATAAAAATTTATTTGAGTCTAGTCCCATTTGGACTTTTATAAAGAAAAGAAAAATAATTTTATATTGAGTCAAAGACCACAAAAAATTGTCAAGTTAACTTTCCTAGGGAACAAGTCAACCCTCCAAGAGCCACTCGTTCAAACTCCTGGAAAGATATATATAGAAGACAGTTTCATTAATTTGGGTGACACTCACTCATCATGATTATATACATTTTATGCACCCAATGAAGGAATAATACATTATTAAGAAGGAAATAAAAAGCTCGCACATGTGGAAGAATTCCAGTAAGAGAAGGAGAAATTTTAGAGCTAGTTGCAGGGGAACATTTCAAAGTTTGTTGCAAGCTCGAGATTCCAGGAAGCAAAATTTCAAGAAAGTGATTGCTTAACTTATGTTTACTTTTAATGTTGAGGTGACTTGGAGGAGGGTTGTAATTTGTGATTTTGGTGGCAATTCTGGTCTTGGTCTTGGTCTTGGATATCTCATTTTGCTATGATTCTATAAGAGAATGATTATTGTTGGGTTTCCCCCTTGTGGTGTTTTTCCCTAGCTTGGAACCTCATTTCGGATCTCTCTTGTCTCTTGTGCATTATGTTTTCTATATTTTTCTATTGTGTGATTGCTTGATGACATAACTAAACAAGTAAATTCTAAGAAAATAATGCATATTAAACACATGTAATTACCATGATAAGAAATTCTATCATCTATCTGAATTTAAACATGGTTTTAGAGCTAAGGAAGAATGAAGAAGCAAGAAAGTATTATCTATCTTACTAAAATATTCTAACAACTGTAACAGTTAGTAGTGATCTAAGAAGCTCTTGTGGAATTAATAGAATTATGAGGTACATATTCAAGTTTTGTGGTAATTTAACCCAATTCTGTTGAATAGATCTAAGTCTATGGTTGAAACAATGTTCTGAGGCCTATAACATTTGTCCAGTGTATATCAAGAAGGTATGGAAACCTTTATATCATCTCGTAGATCTATTCTATGGCATGAATGTGAGGCATGAAAAAGTGAATATTCGGTGCATCCTATATCTCTATGACACGAGTTTCCTAGACATATCCATCCATGTGTTCAAATTTCTATGATTTATCTCTCATTATAATATACAATTTTTTTGTACAAGTTTCTATCTTCCATATCCATGATAATACAAAGTTCGATGATGAATTTTCTGTGACATATGTCTCTCCATGATGATACAAATGTATGTGATAATGATGCAAGTTTTAGTGACATACCTCTCTATAATAAAGTGATTCCCTATGCCAGATCTCTCTAAAGCTAATACGAGTTCCCACGAAACAAGAAAAGTTCAATACTTCTATTGTGAAATGACAATTACTTATATTTGAATGTTATTATACCTCTGTGGCATTTGAGTTCTATGACACTTCATAACACAATTTACATATTTGAAGTAATCTATATTGTATCAAAGACCAAGGAAATTATAACACCAAGCTATCCATACAAAAATAATGTAGGCTGAAACATAGAAGAATACAATATGGTTTACCTTTGCTCAAGTAAGAAGGTTGAAGAAGAAGTTCAAATCTTTGTGAATATGAAATATTTGAAGAAATATATATCTGAATAATATGAATTGAATGGGAAAATATATTTTTGAGAACTGCAAATTTTTCTAAGGAACTATTTATTCACTTGTGAGAATAGTATAATTGGTGAACATCAACACATCTAAGACTACTTGTTCAAAGAATTTTGGAAAGAAAAATCATTATTAGAGTAAAAATCTATAGCTATGGAATCTCTGAGGCATAGAATAGTACATGGTATATCTTCGAGTCATATAACAATGCATCTTTGAGGCATAACAGAAAGTGAAAAGTGAAACTGAATCATGGAAACAATGTTTTATCTCCCTATGAAAAGGACCATGAATAAGCATGGAAGGTATATCTATGACAGATTCATGACATATACAATGACACCAAGTAAAAAGAACCTATCCGAGATCTGAACTATATATGGCATTCAAAATTTTCTCAGTAGTCTAGTTCAAAAATACATATACTAAAATTCTATGTGAAACATCTAAGTTTTGTGGCAACCTGTGAGTAGATTTGAGGGACGTTACACCATAATATTTGATAAAGAAAAAAAAATTTGACCTCTGAAGTTGACCATGTTATAGTGAATTGTTGAGAAACCAAGTGGAAGAGAATTTCTAAACTATTGATAATTATTTTTGAGAGTATTAGACCTTCTTTCCAATTTATTTCAATTCCTCAAATAATTACACTTCATAAATTTAATCAAACAATAAGGAGAAATAAGAGATAACAATGCACAATAATAAGAGGCACAAAAAATATGTCAAAGACCGGGGAAAAGCCCCACAAAGGGGAAAAACCAACCAAATATTTCTTAGAGAGACCCTTCAACAATACAATGTCAGGATGAGGACTATAACGACCACAAGAAGGCTTCCACAAGTGCCAAGTATCCAAAATTGAATGTACAACAAGGATAACCAAGGACAGGAAAATCCTCTCATCATACCATAGAAGACAACCAGATTAGAGCTCAGATCTAGGCTCAGATCTCAGACCTAGACTTCAAATCACTATAATAATAAGTAGATCTCAAATACCAGACTTCTTATCTCAATGATAATAAGAAGACCCTGAACACTAGACTTCATATCTCAATGATATTAAGCATATTTCAAATACTGGACTTCATATCATAATTATAATAAGCAGATCTTGAATACTAGACTTCATATCTCAATGATAATAAGCATATCTCAAATACCAAACTTTGGATCTCAATGATAATAAGCATATCTCAAATACCAGACTTCATATATCAATGATAATAAGCATATCTTGAATACCAAACTCCATATCACAATTATAATAAGCAGATCTGGAATACCAGAATTCAAACCTCAATGATAATAAGCCAATCTTGAATAGCAAACTTCAAATCTCAGTGATAATAAACATATCTGAAATAACAAATTTATATCTCAATGATAATAAGTGGATCTTGAATACCAGACTCCAAATCAAAATCATAATAAACAAATCTCTAATACTAGACTTCAAATCTTAATGATAATATGTAGATTTGGAATACCAGACTTCATATCACAATTATAATAAGTAGATTTCGAATACTAGACTTCAAAACATAAGTATAATGAGAAGATCTCAAACGTATGACTTCAGATCATAAGTATAATGAGAAAATCTTATATCATTGATTTCAAATGATAAATGTAATAAGAAAATCTACAGATCTCGGCCCACTTCACATAAGAGAGTATATGATTAATGTATGTGTGTTTCAATTGGATATAAAGGAGACAAAATTAATCTCTCTATATAGCCATCATGTGATCATAATGTGTGAGTTTTTCAGGCAAGCCAATTCACCATCATTTGATCCAAATCAGAGAGTTTCAAGGTAATCCAACTAGCCATCATGTGATCCAAATGAGAGAGTTTCACATTAAGGCAACTAACCATGATGTGATTCGAATGAGTGAGTTTCTAGGCAAACCAACTAGCCATCATGTGATCTAAATGAAAGAGTTTTAAGGTAAACTAACTAGCCATCATGTGATCTAAATGAGATAGTTTCAAGGCAAGACAACTAGCCATGATGTGTGTTAACGCTTGAATCTGCCTCAGGCTGAGGGAGGCAAAACTCAAGGCAACATCAAACCATGCTCAGCCTCGTAGCTAGCCCTACGAGGACAGGAGAGGGCTCTCTCCGGTCAATCTCGGCAAAAGGTAATCAAAGAGGCTCGAGATGACTGAATTGATGACTACTTTTAGGCTAGGTATGAAGTACAAGGACTATGGAATTTATTTTTTGAAGTTTTGTTGAATTCAAGGGAAAGGCAATTTTGGGTGCGGGGATGAGGCACAACTTTTGCAGAGGTCTACTTGGGGCAAGATAGGCGATTGTTTTGATGCCTTTAAAGTGATTGAATGAATAGATATGAAAGGTGAGGAGCTAAGGAGAGCAAGGAAGTCTCAAGGATTCTCCTTAAACTGAAGAAAACATGGAAAATTAAACAAATTTAAAGGCAGAGCATAGCAAATTTATGGATTCTACCTTAACACTTCATTTGTTTAATTGAAAAAGATTAAATAAGGAAAGTGGTAAACATACACAACTTACAAGTACTGAGAGAAACACACCATCAACACATAAGGCCACATGAATCCCAAATAGTGCTGCAAAACCCTGGTCTATCCTTTGCCAAAAATGCAGATAAAATATGTACAATAGTGTATCAAGCTATTCCCAAGAGTCCAACCCTGAAAATGACTAAGAAAATACATAATATAGGCAAGATAACACATTCCCTTGCCTCTAGGGGTCGAGCTCATCATCCTAGGAGCTGTTTCAACCAATTCTAAACAAAGCACTACAATCTAGGCAGTCAAAACAACTTGCCTCTATAAGCTAGGAAACCAATTCATTCATTAAATTTTTGCTATTTTATGAATGAATCATCTAGAATAAGTAAATAAATGTCAAGTCAACATAAATTTACATTAATTACATCAAGGAGGGTGAAAAATCCCATCACAAGTCAAAACTGGTCAAACTGGCTTCGTTTCCTGAGCTGAAGATGAAAACTTTGCAAAAAATCCTGATGCGTAGCGCGCCTGAGCCCTATGCGTAGCGCGCCTTTCCACCTGCTTTTGGGGCACTTTCCGGCATCCAAATTGAGCTCAGGTTGGCTTGTTGGAAAGCCATGGATGTCTACTTTATAACCCAAGTGGAATTTTCCAATTTAATGTCCATTTGCCCCTCCAAAAGTGCATTCTCCCAAGGCTGCTTCCTGTGTGTCCAAAAAGGGGCAGTGAGGTCATTTTTTGCATGTTTTTTGACCTTTTGGGGACCCAAACCTTGATGAAATGCCTTGGCAGCAGCTGAGCAAGTGTATTTCATCATGAAAAATCCAAAAATGCAAACCTTTCGTGATTTGGACCTCCCAATCTTATGGGTAGCGTGCGGCGCGCTACGCGTTGAGCCAAAAAACCTGTTTTTTACACAAAAATTTCAAAATTGACAAAATTTTCCCCAAACTTGTTGAAATTTAGGCTAGGAGTCCTGAATCAAGTACTATGCTCAGCTAAAGAGGCTTCTGCCAAAATCTGAAGACGATCAAGCTCCTTTTGTCGTTTTTGCTTCTTGACCATTTTCCTCAATTTTGCCTTAAGACTCCTAATTCGCGCCTTGCAAACCAAGTTCTGGACCTTGTAATGCATAACCATGTGTTTCAATAATGCATGGTCTCTATCGGCCCTTTTCAACCATTCCTCCAAGTAGATGCTGACCCTCTCGAGATTAGCCTCTCGATCCTCATTTACCTGTTGCTCTAGAGAGGTGAACTCAATTTTCCTATGTTGGGCAGCTTGGTGATTCTCACGGATGTTCTGTAGCTCTATGATCATGTGCTGGTCCTCAAGCTGTTTATTCCGCTGTTCTAGATACCTGATATATTGGGTCTTCTCTGATTCTGAAGCTGTCTCATCATGAATAGTAACAAACCCGGATGGCTCACCTGAAGGTCCCTCCTCATGCTTGGGCTTCTTGCCCTTATCCTATACCTGCGGTAATGCTGTCGAAAGCGAGGTCCCTTCCACACGAGGTGGAGATAACACTCGTTGTGCCGATGAAGTCAACGAGACCCCTTCCACCCCGGGTGGAGATAGTACTCGTCGTGTAGATGCAAATAATGCCCTGTGACCTCGCTGATATGTCACATATGGAGGAGCACTTATATGCTCAGTCTCAGGAATGTCTGGCTGGTGTGAAGGTCCTCCCTCATCATGAACTATCTTGGGAGGTGGCTGTGATGGTGTAAAGTAATCACGGGAGATGAAATCTTCCCAAGTAATGCCCTGTTGTGCCAAATGATGCATCACTACAATTTTAATCAATGCATAATGATAGATGCTCTTATGCTGATGTGCTGGGCTCTTCCTTTGTACTAAAGGCACCATCCTCTCTATGTTGTGACACATGAAAAATGGAATGTTCATCATACGTACCCTGGTAAAATGCATCAACAAACAGACATGGTACGCATAGAGACGTGAGAATCTGCCCTCGCAACTGAAATATCGAATGATGAGTTTCATCAATGGTGCATACTCATCCCTTAGGAATCTGAAAGGAAAAACTGCAGTCAAGTGTCTTATACACCTGGGCTTAATATATGGCTCATAGTGAAATCTGTCTAACTGTTGGCGTTTACTCCATTCCTCCCCTACATTTGGTATCCCAGTGGCCTGAGCAATAATCTCGGGTGACAAGGTGAAATTCACTCCGGCAAGGTTTACATGACCATCCTGCAAATGTAGAACAAATAAACGAACTAGTTCCCGATGATGCTGGATTTGTGAGATCTGCTCACAGTATTCAAAACATGATTGATACGGAAAACAGTCCATTGCAAGTGGACAAGCTTGCAATTGAGCCAAAGAAGTAGGCTCCTCCCTGACATGCCGACCACCTTTTCCACCTTTGTGATACCTCCTTGGCACACTTACCTCTGGTGTAGAATCACTATCATAATCCTGCTCATAAGCTGACTCGGTCTCTGACATGTTCTTTAAAAACAAGGTAGCTTGAATATATATATGCTGATATACAACTGTGTGCAAAATTGACTGTAGAATTTTTCTTTTTCTCAAAATGCTGTGACCAAGGGGACACAAATATACAAGGGAATTGTTAGGAAAGGGGAAACATTAGGGAAATGGGGACAATGGAAATAAAACAAGGAATTTAGGAAAGGGAAGGGGCATGGAAATCTTGAAGTTTTAGGGTTTGGGATGAGGTAGGGTAGGGAAATATGTTTGTAGTAGAAGGGAGGGGTTAGGATTTGAGGGAGAATAGTGTAGGGTTTTATGAGGCATTATTGGGGAAAATATTGGTGAATATAGGGGGTGGGAAACACAGGAAATGGGAAAACCTTGGCAACATTTATGTTTGAAAACCCTACAACAATCTTGGCATTTAAATCCTCACAGCAAACTAATGGAAAATGAGGGTTTTTACACTTGGTTTTTCATGGCAAATATAGCATAATTTCTTTACATAAACCTTTCAAAACCAAGAATGAGCCGTGGATAAAAACCTACCTGTGATTTGATGAGTGAGAAGAGGTGTTTGAGTGTGTTTCAGGAAAAGTCTGGGCATAAACTCCAATGCGCCGCGCGCCTCACCCAATGCGCTGTGCGCTCATGATGCGCCTCACCTGTGTAAAATAACACTGAAAATTGTCGCCTGATGCGTAGCGCGCCACTGGTGCGTTACGCGCCCAACTTGATGCGTAGCGCACCATGGAAACGGTCTGATTTGCTCACAAACTCACAAAATCGCCTTAGAACAATGCTCTTTGCTCTTGGAATGTGGAATGGGTTGCAAATGAGGAGAAATATCTTCATATAGACTCCTTCTTGATTTTTGCTTAACCCAAAACCCATTTTCTTATGTTTGGTTGTTGACACTTTTTGAAAATTAATAGGCTTTGACCTTTTTGGTTTCCCCTTTAAAATTGGTTGAAATAATGATTTTCACTGATAATTTTTTGTAGGGATAGCTCTGATATGCTCTGGCAAAGGAGACCAAGGCTGCACTTGAACGATTGAAGAACTGAAAATTTTGACAATTTTTTCAAAAATGAGATGGCGACTTATCTTCAAAACAGAGTTTTGAAGAGAAGTCATAATTCAGCTGTACAATGATGAAAATTATTAAAGTGATGATCTATCAAAGACATCCCTCTGGCCTGCTGGTCTTCTGACTTTTCAAGACAAAATTGACTCAACCCTAGACCTAAGACCTCAAAATTTAAAACATGATTGTAAATGACCTTTGAAGACTTATTTTAATAAACAGGCCTGAACCAGCAGTGCCAAGCACGAGGGGAATGAGTGACACAACCCACTCCATCAGAGTTATGGCATGCCTAACGAAATGCAACTGATCAAAACTGATGGGACACCTAATCATGAAATGCAAAAGAGCTTTGATCTCTGATGGAGGGATAACTAGACCGACTCTAACAATGTGATTCAACTTACCACTTGTGGAGCCACTTGAAAACATAAATAAAATAATATTTTTCTTCTTTCCAAATATAATTTTTTACCAAATCAAAAGCATGAAGAAAATGCTATAAATAATAATAATTTTGTTCTTCTCAAGTAAAATGATAATTATGAAGACTGACCATAGCTACACATTCTTCAACACTCCCTCATAGCTAGGGAGATCTTCATAATCATAGTCAAGATGTAATACAAGTTGAAAGGTTCTCTAATAAAGGATCATGATTAGATCAACATCATCAAAAGATAGCATAACTAACTGGTACCAAATCACCATGGTACCCTTCATGCATACTCTCCCCAAGGGACAACAATCAATTAATATCTCATGTGTTAATATCCATCATACCATATAAATTAATCAACTAGTACTAGAGAAATGGAGTGTTGCCTTATCCATGCATGGTAATAATACGATCATTAGAGCCAAATGCTATGAGGATCCTATCCAACCCGGTAGCCTCTAACCCCATTCTCTGATCCAAGTCATTTTAGTTGACTCAGGGATTACATCCCTATCCAAGTCATAGTACAAGACTCAGGAGAATGGTTATTTTCCTTTAGGTTATTGGTCATAGTGCCAATTAGAGGAAACATTCCATCTTCCTATCTGGGTCAGTGTATGAACATAGTGATGTTAATCCCTATATAGGTCAAATACACGACTCAAGAGGATTCCTATCTTTCTATATGGGTTAGTCTACTTGAATTAGGGATATTAATCCCTATACTAGTCAAAGTATAAGAAAAACCATGTTCACAGGACCATTCTCCCTATATAGGTCAGTGAACAAGAGACAAGGTAATAACTCTATATAGGTTATAGTACAAGACACAGGGAAAACGAAATTCCATGATGCTAATCAATCTATCAAGCCATTCTTCTTATATAGGTCACATTGAAACATGAACTACAACCCTATCCAGGTTAGTGTGACACAGGAAGAACAACATGATCTAAGAAGATCACTACTCCCTCTCAACCAGAGAGGAAATCTCCACAAGTCATAACTCATCTTTGAAATACATAAATATTCCTCTTAGGAGAGGTTTTTAGCTATTTTCTCATCAGTGGAGATATATTAGAGCTTCACTTCTCCTTTCTATACCATGTCATGAAAGTAGTGATACTAGGTGCCATCATGCTTTGACTTGCCATGATACATTGGATTCTTATACAACTTCACAGAATATCATTGTGGGATCTAGAATTAGACCAAACAAATCAACAAGCAACTTCTAAAGCCAAATTGCTTCATGAGTCACTACACATGCTACCATACATCCTGCCTTAGCAGAACTTCATGCCACATAAGACTTATTTCTTCTCATTATAGGAAAGCCCAAACAACCTTTGGTTGTTCATTTCTTATCATCGTTACTTTTGGCATAATCAGGGAAACATAGTAACTAGATCTTACTAGTAATAACATACTACAAGCATCGGTCAGTAGTACCAAAAAGACATATAATAAGCACATGCTTTTCTATAACCCAAAGATCATGCTTGGGTTCCATCTGACTTGAGGTGTTTACTGCAAAGAAAAAGTCAGATCCAGTATTGACCAAGATCATTAATTAATCAAATAGCTACCTGAACATAACAGAGAATTAAATACTTTCCTCTTCCTCATTTTCATTACCATGGGAATTTTCATGGGCTAACATTTCAACTATCCAAACTTTTTTAGGATCTTTATAACATCCTTCCCTTGCCCAAGGGAAACTACATCATGTTTCTGCCAAATTACCCTGACATAAAAGTTGGAGCCAACTTCACCAAGCTTGGTTAGATAAGAATTAAATAATTTGATGAACCAATCAGTTGATTTCATCAATTTAGCAGTGGAGCTTCTTTATGTTCCTCATCATGCATATGTCCATGGACATACATTCCACTAGGTAGAACCAAGATTCTTTATCCAACTCTTAATAGAATTAGATCATGAGTTCATAGAAGGCTCATCTTCAACAACATTCTTCAGAAATCTTATGCATATTATGGAAGTCACAATAGACTATATAGTTTTAAATTTGTTGATTCTGCCTACTCCCTCTGATTCCAATGCTCATCAATCATAAATATTCTTTCCATCCTGTTCTTCCATCGATTTCCAAAGACTATGGAAATCCTTATTATGTACCTGCAATTCTCATTGAGAGGTCAAGGAAGAACAAATAAAGCCAAGCAATATATATATATATATATATATATATATATATATATATATAGATATGAGAAAAATAATAGAAATAATCAAGAAGGTACTTATCTCTTGAGAGTGTATCAACTCCCTCTTGATCTTGGTTTGTTTGAATCCTCATCATCATTAAGTTAGAGTTTCTTCTTTCAATGGGAGAAATCCATCCTAGATTTTCTCCAAACCTTTTGACTGGTTGAGAACTTGGATAACGTGACTCCTTGATCTCTTTCAAATCAAGTTTCACTTACGCATTCAGATATTAGAACCCTTTCCACATCAATCGAACAAGGTTGTCCAAGAAATTTTGCTCAAATATCCTCATAAATTTTTACTCTTCATAGAAGATGCAAGATATCAATATGTTTCAATTTTTCCATTGTCCAAGGTTTTCTTTCCTTCATATTTGCATCAATTTGCATAGACTGTAGGTGATATCTATCACCACCATACAAAAAATCACTTTGTTCTTGATCTTAATCCACCTATGTCCTGGCTCTACCTCTTCCCACATGCTAGTAGCAACATAGATGTTAGACAATGTCACATATGTAGCAAAATTATGTGGTTCCAAGTTGATAAGAGATTTTTTTGCCCATATTCCTAACTCTGTATAGTTATGGATTCTACAATAGCGAAGGAATCTTTTGCAAAAAACATAACTAGGTAGAGAGGGCATTGCATTGATAAACTTCTCTACCTCATCCAATTTACCAGTACCATGCAGGCATAACATTCCATTGATGGAGAGATGCCATATTGTTCACTCATGAGATAAAAGTACCTTGAGTCATCATTAAGTTTACCTACATGACTACATGCAGATAAGACTGCAATAACGGTGATGTCATCGAATTCATTTGTTCACAAAGTACAAGTGCCTCCATGTTATGTCCATGTTGAGAATATTCTTGTTCCAAGGCTGACAATCTAGCACACAACATAGGAACACTAGAAAATGTGAATTATTTTTCCTTCATACCAGCCTGCAACATTCCATAATACAATTGGAGATTTTCATCACAGTTCTCAGCCCATAAGAATGCTAGTAATATTTGACTTTCTTCCTTACTGTAGCTCCAATAGCATGTTGACAAACCAAGTAAAAGAGAAATTTTGAACTGCTGATAATTATTTGTAATAGTATTAGATATTCTTTCCAATTTATTTTAATTCATCTAATAATTACACTTCAAAAATTTAATCGAACAGTAAGGAGAAATAAGATATCATAATGCACAATAACAAGAGACACCAAAATTAGGTCAAAGACCAGGGAAAAACCCCACAAAGGGGAAAACCCAACCAAATATTTCTTAGAGAGATCCTTCAACAATACATTAGGGTAAGGATTATATTGACCACAACAAAGCTTCCACAAGTGCTAAGTCTCCACAAATGAGTTTCCAGATCACCAAGGAGAGGTTGATCCTCTCATCATATCACAGAAGATAGTCAGATTAGAACTCAGATCTAGGCTAAGATCATGGACCCAAACTTTAAATCACTATAATAATAAGAAGATCTTGAATACCAGACTTCAAATATCAATGATATTAAGCATATCTCAAATACCAAAATTTCGATCTCAATGATAATAAGTAGATCTCAAATACTAGACTTGAGATCACAATTATAATAAGAAGATCTTGAATATTAGACTTTGGATCTCAATGATAATAATCAGATCTTGAATACCAAACTTCAAATCTTAATGATAATAAGCAGATCTTTAATACCTGACTTAAGATCTCAATGATAATAAGCAAATCTCGAATAGCAAACTTCATATCACAATTATAAAAGGCAGATCTTGAATAATGAACTTCACATATCAATAATAATAAGCCAATCTTGAATACTAAACTTAAGATCTCAATGATAATAAGCATATCTCAAATACTTGAATTTAGATCTCAATGAAAACAAGAAGATCTCAAATACTAGACTTTATGTCACTATTATAATAAGAATACCATACTTCAAATCTCAATGATAATAAGAAGGTTTGGAATACCATACTTCATGTCACAATTACAATAATAAAATATCAAATACCATACTTTAGATCATAAGTATAATGGGTAGATCTTGAACCTTTGACTTCAGATCATAAGTATAATGAGCAGATCTCAAATAACTGATTTCATATCATAAATGTACTGAGCATATCTAGAGATCTCGGACCACTTCACATAAGAGAGAAGATGATTAACGTATGTGTGTTCCAATTGCATATAAAGGAGAGAAAATTAACCTCTATATATAGTCATATGTGATATGAATGAGTGAGTTTCTAAGAAAGCCAACTAGCCATCATGTGATCCAAATGAGAGAGTTTCAAGACAAGCCAACTAGCCATCATGTGATCTGAATGAGAGAGTTTCAAGGCAAGCCAACTAGCCATCATGTGATTTGAATGAGTGAGTTTCTAGGAAGTCCAACTAGAAATCATGCGATCTGAATGAAAGAGTTTCAAGCCAATACAACTAGCCATCATGTGATTTGAATGAGTTTCAAGGCAAGCCAACTAGTCATCATGTGATCCAACTTAGCATTTGTGGAGCCAATTGAAAACATAAATAAAATAATAATTTTCTTATTTCAAAAAATAAATTTGGACTAAATCAAAAGCATGAAGAACATGCTAGAAACAATAATAATAATTTCTTCTCAAGTAAAATAATAATTATGAAGGTCAACCATAGCTACACATTATTCAACATGAGTGACAAACTTGAGACACATTTTTTTGAATATCACCAAAAGTATGGGGTATCTAGTGGAAGGAACTAAAATTATGTATACTTTTTGGAAAGAGACCGAACTATTAAGGCCTATCTCTAATCATGAGGATCATACCTTTTGAAAAAGGAATAAAATTACTAATATAATGTCAAGCCTAAAGATCTAGTTGTGTTAAGCACTATGATAAGAAATCTGAAGGTGCATGAAGTTCATCTATGTGGTAGAAATATGTGAAGCATACATACTACCAAGTTTTACTTATTATACATAAAATATAGACAAATTTCATCAACAAGGTTGACCTATCTGATTCACTGAAGTCTGCAAGATTTGAAGTATCTCTGTCAGAGGAAAATGATACATGTCAACTGAATAAAAATTTAAAGGATCGGATCTCTATAAGGATGGATAACATAAGATTGAAATAGGTATGTATAATATTTGTTCATTTGCAATTAATGACCTATGTTACTTGTAGTGCATATAATGCTAAGATAATTATCTAAGATACTAATGTGTTATAAAAAGGGCCTATGTAGATATATTTTAGAGATCATTAATATGTCAGCTTTTGAAGTTGTTCCTTGCATACAAATACTAGGTTTTTGAATTCAAGGAATGAAATGAATTATATCTCACACATAGAGAGCTTGCTAATGACATTTATAGGGTTTGCAGCTAACCCATTAGTATGCTACTAGTATTTTCAATTCTTGAATGGATGGTCTTGAAAACTTTGGAACTTGAAGCATCTAGGGTTTCTAAACCATATAAAAGGTTTGAGTTAGAAAACCACAAGAACAAAAACCCGAATCAATTGTTTCCATTGTAGAAGAAAAATTATCTCTTGAGTATGATAGGAATGGCATCATGCTGATGTGAGGAAAAATTATGGCGAAGATCACAATAGGACCTAGAATTTTCTCAAAAGGTAAGTGCTCTACATTTCCTCTCCTTGTTTATGACTATTTCTATTGTCTTTGTACTTTGCTCAATTATATTTGTTCTTTCATAAGCTTCTAATAAAGTTTTCATATTGATTATAAGAATTGCCCAAGACTTGAAAGTAGATGAAATAATGGAAAGAATGTAATTTCAGAAAGAGAGAAAATTTTGAAGATTCTCCTAGTAAGAGGAAAAGGATCAAGTGAAGACAATTATCTCAGTTATAAGAGTTACTCCAAGATTTTGAATAAGCCTCATTATCAAAGAGGACCTCATACTTTGAGAAAGGAGGATTCATGAGCCAAAGGAAGTAATTTTGAATTCAAAGGGAGTTACAAGCCGAAATTGACCTGAAGGATATTACAACATCGGACTTTAGGTTACTACTAATGATTGCAACCTGGTATAGTTTCTTGGAAGAATATGATGCAGAATTCTGTACATTGTAGACACAGACGATGTGGTGGTTGGTACAATCAATTATGAAGTAGTTTGGCTCCATAACATGTTTTGATGGACTATTTGATGACACAATTGGGTTAGATATGAAGATTGTCAGAAAACTAGGAAGGAGGAAGCTCATTATTATGTGATGTAGATAGGAAATGAGAAGCTACAATGGATCTGCAAAAGAAGAAGTAGTTGATGCATTGATGAAGTTCCTTTTTAGAGTATTTTTGAGACAAGATTAGACTTGTGGATATCTACTCCATTTTTTATAGGGAGTGAGGATCTCCTCCCTGGTTGAGAGAGAGTGAGGACGGAGATTGTGTTCTCCATGTGTCATGTAGTATGGACAATACTAACAACCATAAGCCTAGGGAATGAACACTGGTAGGAAGAATGGTGGAATGGATAAGCATTTGGAACCAATATTCTTTGAATATTTGTACTGTGAATAGGACTAACCATGGTAATTCAAGTTCGTTGATTTAAGATAGGAATAGTCCCGAGAACCAACATTTCCTGGTGTTAAATATTGTGACAGTGGATTAGGAAATGGTCCTATGAGGAAATACCTTGGTGAACACTGGGTGGGGTATTTTTTTTGAGAATTTAGCATCTACAGATAAATAATAATTCACTAGACAAGTAGCTGTGCCTAGAAAAACAGTTTAAAGTGTTTGGGACTTTCCCTATAAGCAATAGATAAGAACAGAGGATAGAAGGCCTACTTGTAGTTCCACTTTCCTCTCGTCTCCCTTATATCGATTCCGTTGCTCCTTCCCATACTTAATCCACTTGAAAAATACCCTGTCAACACAACAGAAGACAAAAACCGATCAAATCATATGATCCATTGAATATAAATGAAAGGAATCAGAAGCAATTCATACATATAAACACATCATATGCAAAAAGGTTCAAACACTTTATTAGATAGAAGAAGGACTTACAATCATCAGTGTCTGATTCAAAGTCATTCCTCTAGCTTGGATCCCATCCACATCACATCAAAAGCAAGACAAGCTTGTGGCATCACATCATTTGCTCCAAAGTCAAGTCTCATAGCAACATTATCTCCTTACAATTCATCATAATCCAACTCGTGATCACTTAGATGAGTGGTCAATTTATAGGAAGATGAAGGAGGTTTTGTCATTAATGGTGACATTGAATGGCCTTCCATACTTAGAATTAGTTCCATGGAGAAAGGGATGAGAGGATAGGATGCTCCTTAACTCATTCCTCATCCATATTCGAGCTCATCGGAGTTGATAAGACAGGGAAACTTCTAGATGACTGCAAAAGATAAGAATATTCTCCAAACCCTATGTGAATTTCGCTCATTCTTGCCTAGCATAGGTGAAAGGAAGCCTAAGTGCTATGCAGAGCACCCTGGTAGTGGAGTTAACTTCTCTGTAGCGCACCTTCATAAGGGTTTGCCTACACTGGTTCCTCTAGAGGCAATTTCTAGATGTCTTCAAGTCATGAATCTGTTTAGGAAGGAGGCATTCAAAGGGATGAATTATTTAGGGCATGAAACAATTGAATTTAGGGTTTGATGAGCCCTAAAACGTTGATCTAAATGTTGGGATTTGATGTGCTCAATTGGATCTGTAACAACTACCCCATAAAGCATGAAGTTGGAAAAATGCCAATGTCGAATGACATGCTTTACGATGTGATGAGGAGGTATCAAAGTGGAAGGTGATCTACATCAATTACAATACATATATCATGATATTTGATTTTACATGAATTTTTGAGGGAAGGCATACCCATTCTCAGCTTATAAACTTTCATTACATGTACATAAATAGTCGTCTACAGATATAGACCCATGATTGGAATGACTATCAATGTAAAGCCATTGTACATATGATTTAGTACTCCTGATATCGTAGCCCGGATGGATGAAACTAGATCCGGGGTCTTCAATCTCGTTCAACTGTTCGCTCAAGTACAAGTCTAACCATGTGAATATGTGATCTGAAGTCGAACATGGGAAGACACCATCTGATTACCAGCCAATGATGTAAGCTGTTAACAGATGCGAGAGAAATCACCGATAATGATAATGATCCTCAAGGTACTACAGTACATTCTGCATGGTGTGAATGGATGATTTGATGTCTAACACCATACAAAATCTTTTGTTCGAAGGCCATTGATGTATGCCTATTGCCGAAAGCGAGAAACCTACCATTGATGCATGCAAGCCTAAAGGTATTGAATGGGTGTTTCTAAGTCAATTTCTTGGATAATGAGTTGATGTCGACAAGAAGCGACTCATCGCAGGAGGGCCTTGATGTATCCCACATCAATGACACAAAATCAGTGTAGTGATTTTAGAGATGGAATTTAACTGATGACACAAAGTTCAGGAATGGCGGTCATGAAAATGAAGGTTTATGGTATTGCAAAAGATGGATTTTGACTGGACGACTTCTCTTGAACGTGTCGACGACACGAAAGTGAATTGGTAGCATTGAACCAAAACAAAGTGATGGATGGTATGATAGACCAATGGTATGATAACCATCAAGCTAATAACCCAACTCAAATAGTCACGGTGTTGAAGTGAAAGTGTCATGTTCAAGATCGACCTGCTACCATAAAGTGGTTTTCCCCTTTTTCCATTTTCCCCAGTCATTTCTGACCAATACCTCTTTATTTCTATCAAGCTTGAGGAGGATAACATATGCTTGTTGTATAATTTCACCCTTCGGGCCAATCCATTGCTATTTGATGTTTTTACGAGTCTAGCGAAGGTGAAACTTGGTCTTGTCTAGATGGACAAGTTTGCCACTATTTGATGTTTTTAACGAGTTTAACGACAAAGATAACTCATTCCTTTTCATGTTTAGAGAGTTTGAAAAGGTACAAAAAGAAAACTCCACAAGTTCTTTTTCGTAAATTAATCTCTCAAGTCCAAAAAAGCATAAAATAATACAAGAGAGATATCTTTTCCAATCTGTTAATGAGCTGGAAAGGACAAGCACTCGATAATCTTTTCATATTTAGAGAGTCTGAAAGGAGCTTAAAGAGGACTCCACTTTTAGGAATGAGTGGTGTCTAGGATAGCAACTGGTTTTGGTGATGTTGGAACTTCTCAAAACATGTTGATTTATGTGAAGAGGCTGGCTAATAAGACCACTCATTGCAACTGTGCCTCAAAAAAGGGTAAAACAACCAAGTGAAAGCATATGATTGACCAAAGGGATGGTGGCAATGGGATGAAAAGAGCCAAGGCTCAACTAATGAAAGAGGCTGATAAAATGGCAATGACGAGGGTTAAAATGGAAATGGGTTCATTTTTAGACAATCTTGAACCACATGGAACTATGCTTGGGTTCAGTTTCATGTTTACACAAGCTTGAAATGATAAAACTATGCTTGGATTCAATTTCATTTTTACACAAGCTTGAAAAACTATTCTTGAATTCAATTTCATTTTTACACAAGCTTGAAATAGAGAACTATTCTTGAGATTGGTTTATATGCCCCCATCATGATGAAAAGGAGAGTCTCCTGTAACCAGATGGAAGTCACTATGGTGAAGCAGGACGGTTATCCAACACCTTTTTGGGTTCGTCCAGATAGGGACAAAGGTGAATGGGGTGATTCCCTTCACATAACCTACAGGGAAACATAACTTTACCATTAGGTGCATGGCCCCCAAGCTTCATTACATTCACCTAAGTAGACTACTCGTGGCTATCAGGTGGATGGAATGAAGGTTCTTTCATGAGATCAAGTGAAAGACTCCACTGGGATTTTACGAGATCTAATCAAAGACTAGAATTGGAACTGTGCTCCAGGGGACCTTGTTCCATTTTTTTAATGAGCTTGACACAAGACAAGGAACTCTGCTCAAATTCCTTGTTTCATTTTTTTAATGAGCTTGACACAAGACAAAGAACTATGCTCATGGGAACTATTTCATTTTTTAATGAGGTTGACACAGTAAAAGAAATATCCTCATATCCTTGGTTTCATTTTTTAACAAGGTTGACACAAGACCAGGAACTATCCTCATGGGAGTTGTTTCATTTTTTTAATGAGGTTGACACAGTAAAAGAACTATCCTCATAGACCCTTGTTTCTTTTTTTTAACGAGGTTGACACAAGACCAGGAACTATCCTCATTGACCTGTTTCATTTTTTTAACGAGGTTGACACAGTAAAAGAACTATCCTCATATTTAGATCACAACTCATAAGAGGTCATGTAGGAGAGATCTCGTTCCAATGCCCCCAGCACATTATGTACAACATCACTGAATTGATTGTCAGTTGATGTATGTATGGAACAAGTTGCCACATAATTAGCCCGTGGCGGGGATGATACCATTGGTACAAAAGGACCACTTAGGGAAGATGGTTGACTATAAACCATATTTGGACCAGGAAATGAAAGTTGGTCAACAGTGACAATTCGGCCTTCATGCAGGAAACAAATCACTCGAAAGAGTGTTGAAACAATAGCTCCCATATCATACACATAGTCGTGCCTAAGAAGTAAATTGTAATCTAAAGGGCTTGGGACTACCATCACATTTAGATAAATGATTTTTTTCCCAAATTAGTAGGTAACTGAGGGAGGATCCCTAGTGGTTGACTAGTTCCTCTATTAAAAGCCAACAGATTCTGGGTAACTGGCACAAACGGCGGCGAACTGAGCGCTTGCCAAGAAGCTGAGGAAAGGATACTCACTGATGCACCTTCATCTATAATAGTTCTAGATACAATCATTTTACAAACTTTTACTATGATCTAGAAAGGCACATAAGAAGGAAGGCAGAATCTTGCGAGTCGATTCTAATCAAAGGAAGTGACTAGACTACTTGGAGGGGGTACCGTAGAAACAGGAATATTAACCCCTTGAGTTATGAGAGCGGGAGGATTTTCCTCCTGTCTTGATGGAACAGGAGGATTGCCCCCAAGCTCATTAGAATCTGAAGAAACAAAAAGAACTTGAGTGGTATCATATTCACTCTCTTCAAGAAAGGTACGATTTACTGAAGGTGAAATTGGGTCAACTATTACCTCAACTTGTTGATTGGGGTCGGGTATAGACTCGTAGGATTCACTTTCAGAGAGAGTGGGTTTAACCGATGATTAATTTTGGTCAGTCAATTCATCAACTAGTGAAGGATTTAGGGAGAGTTTCTTGTAACCAGATGGAAGTCATTGCGGTGAAGCAGGATGGTTATCCAACACTTTTTTGGCTTCATCCAGATAGGGACAAAGGTGAATGGGGTGATTCCCTTCACATAACTTATAGGGAAACTTAGTTTTACCCTTTTTTCCATGAACTTTACTACTGCTAGTTGATGGTGTGTTACCAGCATGATCTCCAGAAGTTGATGACACATGATGATGTGAACGGGAAGACCATTCTTCTAAGATCTGAGGAATATCAGGACGATTTCGAAGAATATGGTCTCCCGCACAAAGTTTTCATGGATATCGAACTTTGTGAGGCTTGACAGACGGTTTCTCATCAGATGTTGCATTCAAAGAAATGGTTGCTTGGTTTCCCCTCAGCTGAATTTGCTTCTTCTTCTTCTTATTCTTCCCTTTCTTCTTCTTCTTAGCCACCTGGTTACTAGTACCAATACTTTCACCAATCGAAGAGGAAGAAGGGGAGGAAGAAACAACTGAGGAAGAAGGCAAAGGGTAAACTTTAGGATCAACTGGAGGTTGATTTTGTCCAGTTGGAGGTGTACTAGATTGCAGAGAAATCACGACGTTTTGAACCAAGGAGGTTGAAAACAACCACACTAGAAAGCCAATGGTAAATCTCGGAAGGGACAATGTAGCCATATATGGAGCACCGATATTTCCAAAAGTAGGAAAAGGACTAGGATTCCCATCAAAAGGAATTCCTTGATCGGTGGACTCTAGATTTTTCGCCATATGTTTCAACCTAAGATCAACTAAGGATTGAGCTTGGAGGGTGTTATCTATGTCAATTAATTTTATTTTAATCAAAGTAACATAACAAAACAAAAGAGGGATAATCTAGGCAAAAGTTTTACCAAGCAACTGTGAATTGCAGAAAACCTCCTAGCGAACCAAGAAGTATGGGCAGGAAATCTCCCCGAATGTTGTGTTTGGTGTATCACAGTGTACAAGGTGGCTGACTCGGTTATCTAAGGATGGATAGCAACCTAGTGTTGTCCTCCCATATATCTCTGAGAGTATGTGGAGGCCCAATCTGTATAAGCGCTATCTAATGCAAAACCGCACAGTGAGAGCATTCCCATATACTTTACGTACTGTAACACCGCCCCATATACCCGAAGGTATGTGGATGAGCTACGACATACTCACGTACGTGGAATGAGGTATCACACTCAGGATGTATTTCAGATAAGTTAGTGACAACTGCTTTGTTTTATGACGCCAGAACACGCCTCTAGCCTAGACCTCTAAATGTTTTTCATTAGGTGACAATGCTCCATTAGGTAAATTCAAATAAATTTTAAGTTGATCTTCTTTAGAATTTTCCTTTCAAGGTTCACCACGTGATGTATTTTTGCAATTCCTAAAATGAAACTAATGTGATAAGCGTTCTTGCCATTCAATTGAACAATTGAAGCCTTAGCTAGTAGGGATAGAGCAATCAAATCTTTGACAAAGAGCAAAGAGCACAACTAATGCAATTTCCCTAGCTATTCCTTTCAAGAATTCACAAACTACAATATGAACAATGCAAATTTTTCTTTTCAAAACCCTTAATGTTATGATGAACAAGAAGAAATATGCACATACAATCAATTAATCTTTCATAGGAATGAAGACTTTTATGACAGTTATAATTCGAAGGAAGAGAGGACTTTACGGCACTTTCTTTCGAATGAAGATTAATCAACTATATTCTAACTTTGACTATATACTAATAATGACAAAGAAAACATTAAAGAAACATTAATAAATCAAATCAAAGTAGGGCTGGCAAAGGAGATAAAAATTTGTTCTTTGAGACATGACATTCATTGATCAATCAGCAAGCAAACAAACAGAGAAAATTTGGCAAAACTCTTTCCAAAGGTGGGAATTTAACCTAAGGTTGATCAACGTAGGTCAAAGAGGGCCTAACTGCACTATAGAGCACTGTCTCTCACTCAAGGGTCGCTCTGCAGAGCACTATCCCCTGACCAAGCCTGAGTTGATTTCTGAAAGGCCACTCAAGAGTCATCTAACCTCAATTTTTGACCAAAATTCAATGTAAAAGAGCTGAAATACAGTCAATGAACACAAGTAGGGTCTACAAGGATGTCTTAGGAGGTGGATAAGCTACTAGGATAGAGGATTCTTCCCCTACGGAGTTGCCAATTTGTTTTGGAGAATTTAGCATCTACAAATAAATACTAATTCACTAGACAAGTAGTTGTGCCTAGAACAACAAGTTAAAGTGTTTTAGACTTTCCCTATAAGAAATAGATAAGAAACAATGTTAAAGTGTTTAAAAACTAGTTTCCTAGTGGAGAACCTAAAAATTCTCTTCTCTTCTTCAAAAACAAATAAAAGGAGACAACTAAGGCCTTTTGATCAAGACAAAGAAATCCTCCAATCCACCAAGTTAGCCTCTCAAGAAAGTCCTTCCAATATGAAAAAAATATGATTCTAGTAAAAAAAAAGTCAACCCTCTTCAATCCTACATCAATCAAAAATTTTGACCTCTTGCATAAAACTTTCAACCTCTACTGCAGACCTACATTTTTCAACCCTTTTGCAACTTCATAATATTCATACTTGTGGACTAGAAACAAGAGAAACTGATCTTCTTTCCTTTTCTATGGTTCCTACTTCCTTCGCTAGGGTTTATCTTCCTTCTTCAAGCCTTTATCTTTTGATTTTCTTTCTTTCTCACTTCTTTGAATTGCAGATCGAAATTCTTGCTTGAATGTATCACAATATGTAAAAATAACTACTATATATAGTGGTTGAAGCTCCCTAATGAGGCTGACTTGGTGGAGGAGGTTTACATGACCAAATTACATGAAAACAATTTTTCTTCTTTGATACAAAATCCCCAATAAGGATCTAGGACATTAAGGAAATAACAATGACTCATGACTCAACCCTAGAAGCACAAAATGGGTTATTTTACCCATAAATAAAATAGAATAAGCATGAAACCCATGCTTTATTTGATATTTACAATAGTTTTTATTTTCTTCTTTTTACAACTATAAATGAATTACATCATGTCATGAGCTAGACAACAATTTTGAAGATCGATACTAGTTACATTTTCAACACCCCTTCTTAACTAAGGTGGTATTAATAATTATTCAATCAGTACAAGGATGAACTAAATGAAGTGTTCCATGAAGAGTCCAACAACATATACTATGATAGATACCATCAAGGCCAAAAGAAAAACTACCAAGGTATAAATCAAGTGTCATTAAGGGTACCTACCAAGACACTAACTCAATATGGACTAATGTATCACCAAGGAAAATTTCTACTATAGGTACCATCAGGCCATAACCATGGTATCCATCTAACTAGATATAGATACCATCTAGGCCTCCATGATAAGACACCAACCCTCACAGGGATCTAGGTATCATCAAGGTCAAGATATCATCACTAAATTGGAGCTCCATATCATCAAGGCTAAGATACACTCTGACACAGGGATCTAAGCATTATCAAGCCTCAAGGACAAACTATAACTGAGATCTAAATACAAAATAGGCCAAGATGTCCTCCCAAGTACCATCATATAGGAACACAACCTAATGTACTCATCTCTCCCTCTTAACTAGATCACCAATCCAAGCATGCTTATCAAATATTTAAACTTCTCAAGGAGAGATCAACACATTAGCTACTGGTATGACCCCAACTAGTACCAAAAATTCCAAATTATTGGTTCTTACTATCAATATGCTAGCATAAAATCTGGGGCCTTCAACCATTCTGATGCTTCTTAGGTCATCATAATATCCAAATAAATCTTTATGGAAGCTTCCTATTCCAACTTCTCAAGCAACACCAAACTCATCCTCAACACTTCTCAAAACAATCGATTCTTATTCACAACTTTCATAAAAAATAACCATGAGTAGTGCTTTAGCTATTCTTCAATCTCATTTTCTCCTTATGGCCTTCACTATATGTATGATTGTTAGTCATGACACATCATGTCCTCCCTCTCAACTAGGGAGATAGGTCCATTATCAACAAATTTTATTCTTCCAGCTACACAAGCTCTTTCTTTTGCATCATCATATTTTTAGAGAACTTTGAAATTCTAAAACTTCATTCCTTTTATCTTCATATGGAAAAAAATTCATATTTCAATAATCAATGTAAACTTCTATGTCATCAGGGTTCTTATGGATCCCTCTTTCAATCATGCTCATCATCATCATAAGGTCATAATCAAGTATGAGGTAGGCATACCTCTTTATAACCTCTTGCAAACTATGTGCCTGCAAATCTCAACAACAAGTAAAACCAAGCATAAAAATATATATGTACAAGAGCATGAAATTAACTTTATCAAACTAGGGTTAAGGAGAGCATCTAGGGTTATCAAAACTTTGAATAATAAATTAAACTTTAGATATTCAACACCTAATCTTATTTAGGGTCTCAATCATAGTGGAAGAAATCAACTAGTGTTTATACTTTCATGCCCTAGACTCTTACAACAACCTTTTCCAGGGTTTTTGTCACAAACATTAGATATTTTTATCAAAACTTTAATACTAAACCTTACATATCCAACAACTAATCCATGTTAGATTCTAAACCATAGTAGAATCGTTTGTACCTAGGATTACACATTCATGCCCTAGAATTGTATATCAACTTCTACAAGGGTTTTGTCATAAATCCTAAATATTTTCATCAAACCCTAAAAGATATGGTTTTACCCAAGTGAACAAATATCAAAATATAATACTACAAGGATTGATTTTAATTTAGAAATAAATCACCCTAACAATATAAGTATCTCTATGATTATATTACAATACTTTATTTATGAGAGAGTTATAAAGCAAAATTTAAAGACAAAATGATCATATCTTCTTTTATGATGAATAATTGCTAAAAATATTATAATCTTAAACATACCTTGAATTTATTCTTCTACAAGCCTTGAAAGGCTCCTTCTGCAGCAAGGCTTCTTACAAGACTCAAGTTTTCCTTTTGGGCGTTTCCCATGAAACTGGACACAATCCTTTGTTTAGAATATTTTTGCAAATCTTCTTTCAAAGAAAACACAAGGAAAGGATTATAGTCAAGAAACAAAAATAAAGCTAAATGTATTGAGGGAAATAACATGGTAATCAAAAGAAATAAAGAATACTTATATTTTGAGAATACTAGAAAAACCCTCTTGTTTTTGCATCGATCCAGACATTATGAGGGATTTATTTAATTTATCAAAACAACTCAAGAATTTTATATCAAATAATGTTATATCTACAAACCCTAGGAATCAAAAGAAAGAGAAAAATATAAAAACAAACACCTATACTATAAATAAGGGATATACAAAAGATAACATCCCTAAAGACTTAATAGAATAAGTCTTTGACTTCAAAATCCTCAATTTTGGTCTTCTTTGGAGGATTACCATAAGAGGAAATTGTATATTGGTATCTTTCTCTCTTCTTGTTCTTAGGATTATCACGGCATTACTTCCTATAGTGTCCCATTTTGCAAAAATGATAGCATTATGGTTTAGAAATTTTAGTCTTACCATTATTTTTCTTTGACCCTTTAAATCTCTTATTTCATACTTTCTTCTTGAAATGGGAAGAATATGCATTTGAGGTCATATTATCTTCACCTTAGGCATTTGAGCTTCCTCTTGAGTATAGGAAGACCACATTTCCTTAAAGGAGGGAGAATTTTTCCAACTACTTATTCTTGCTACAAAGGCATTCCAAGACTTTGGTAATCCTAATAGAGAAACAATCACAAGTTCCTTATCTAGGATTATTTCATCAACTGCTTGTAGTTCATATCTTATACAAGAAATCCTTACAAAGTAAGAAGGTACTGTATCTTGTTTGGTCATTTTGATTGCTCAAAGTTCATTCTTTAGACTTGCCAGTTGTCTAATATTCTTGATTTTCAATAAATTGGAGAGAGCATCATACATTTCCTTTGAAGTATCTAGTGTGGATATGTATGGGATAAAGTTGTCTTTAACTCCATCCACAATTAGGCTCATGGATATAATATGATTTTCCTTGTACTTCTCCTTTCCAGCATCGTCAATTGGTTCTTTAAATTTTCCTTGTACTAAGTCCAATACTTTATTTCTTGAAAGGATGAGGTCCATCCTTGTTTTCACTGCTATACATTTAGAAGCTAATTGAAGCTTATTCTTAGATTTCATTGATGATACCATAGATATATTTGATAACGTTACTTTTGATGAGGTCTTCTATTGATCTTCCAAAAGGTTGTTTATTATTCCAATACCTTTTTCAAGGTAGGTACAAAAACATCCAAGAATACCTACCTTCTTTCTTCTTGAATCCTTTCTCGAACCCTAACTAGAAAGAACAATATCTTCAATCTTTATTTTTCCTTCAACATTGCTCAAATACAATGTTAGAAAATTAGAAAGGCAAAAATATTTTCTTATCTTGATAATTACTTGTGATATATTTGTATTCTTATTATCTTCTTTTATGTCTTCTTTTATTTATCATAAAGCAACTACCAAAACATAAATGCATGAAGATAAAAACAACAAGGAAACATGATGTAGGATCTCAGCGAAGGTAAAACCCTTTTCCTAGGGGAAAACCAAAAAATTATCCTCTTCTTCAAGAACCAAATAAAAAGAGACAACAAAGAGCCTTTGACCAAGAAAAAGAGCCCTCCAATCCACCAAGCCAGCTTCCTAATAAAGTCCAAATATACTTCTAGGAAACAAAACTCAACACTCTTCAATCCTGCATCAATCATAGATTTCAGCATCCTGCATCAAAATTTCGACCTCTACAGTAGACCTACAATTTTTGGCCCTTCTACAACTTTAAAATCTTCACACATGTGGACTAGAAACAAGATAAAATGATCTTCTTTTCTTCCCTAGGGTTCCTCCTTCCTTCACTAGTGTTTATCTTTCTTCTTTAAGCCTTTATCTTCTCCTCTTTTTCCTTCACACTTCCTTGGATTGCAGATCAAAATTATTGCTTGAATGTATCACAATAGGTTTAATGCACTACTATATATAGTGGTTCAAGCTCCATAAAAAGGCTGACTTGGTGGAGGAGGTTTACATGACCAAATTACATGAAAATATTTTTTCTTCTTTGATACAATATGCCCAATAAAGGTTTAGGACATGATGAAAATGATAATGACTTATGACTCAACCCTAGAAGCACACATTAGATGCTTTGACCTTTAAAAAAAATAGAATGAGCGTGAAACCCATGCTTTATAAAAATAAATTTCTTTGATCTTTACAACAGTTTTTAATTTCTTATTTTTACAAATAGGAATGAATTACATCATGTCATGAGCTAGGCAACAATTTTGAAGACCAATACTAGTTACATTTTCAACAGGTTGGACTTTATCATTTTAGTGGAATTTCCAGTCTTGGTCTTGGTATTGGATACTTGATTTTTATCGATACTATATTAAGAGAAGGATTGTTGATGGGTTCCCCCCTTGTGTGGTTTTTCCCTGTTTTGGAGCCTAATTTTTGGTGTCTCTTGTGCTTTATATTGTCTATATTTTGATAATTTATATTTTATTGATGACATAAATAAGCAAGTAAATACTAAGAAAATAATGCATATCAATCACAAATAATTAACATGATAAGAAATTCTATCATCTATATGAATTTCAACATAGATGTTGAACCCTTGTGTCACGAAAGGAACTATTTTTAATTGGTGTGATCTCATAATTCAGTCATTGCAAAAGTGTGTTACAAGGGAAAAGAATGTGGTAGAATCTGAGCAACCATATTTTTACATGTGTTCATATATGCTAGACAATATATGTGGAAAAAATGAATTCCCAAGGTTGGAATGGAAATGGGCTTATGCTAAAGAGATACCTCTAGTGCACATATATTGCATGATAATTTTGGAAACAAGTTACAAAGGAGTGTATGAAAAGATAACTTAACTATTTATCTCAATATTATATTAATTGATATTTGGCACCAAGGTACCATGCATGATAGATAAGGCAAGGGAACATTTTTGACATGGGTTTTATGCACCCGATTCAACAAGGAGGAAGTGACCTAGACTGAGGCTCTTTAATAGCCCAATCCATTTGGATTAGTCACCCCTGACGGGTTTGTATGCTTCGTTAGCCTAGGATGCTTTCTTCTTGTGAAGGATTGAATCCAAGGAAAAGTAATTCCTAATCTAAACTAATCTAGACGATGGTTATACTAAATTAAACTACATCTACACTAAGTTATAATTAAAAAAAAAAATCACACTATTAAATAAACTACAAAATAAACTAGTGAAGATAAATCAACCTTAACTGATATGAATATAATAAAACATAAGGCTAAAAGTATTCAATGTTAATAAACTGCGATGTACTGAATAATTCTAATTTATTGATTGCATGTACAAATTACAATTATATTATGAATATAATACAAGATCTATGGTACAATATCATAGTATTGATCCAACATGTAAAATTCCATGTTACAACAGATGTCAGAAACTAGATCATAATGAAATTGATTCAAAATAAGAATGGTCTATAAAAAAACTTGTAACTAAATATTTAGAAAAAATGAGATAAAATTATATTTCTACATGCAACTATCTATTAAATAACTCTCAATGTTAGTAATTAATGAATCGGTAACTATACACATACATGTTACTCGCTTTCATAAGTAAACTCATAACAATGCCTACATAAATATTTCACACTTAGAATATATGAAAAAACTAACATATATGTGTGTGTGTGTGTGTGTGTGTCACTTGGCAAGGATGAGTAAAAGGGAAAATTGCAACTGATTGTTTATCAAGAGCATATGCTTCAATCGTTTGGCTTATGAATACAATCAATAAACCATTAACAAAAGAAATGGTATGGTTAAGTAATCAATCATAGCTACAACATTAATCAAACTTGTAAACAAAATAACTTTTTTTATGTAGACCTAAATATCTGGAACCCACCCATATACATCCAAATATTTTAAATTTCTAGATAGATAACATCCTCAGGACACAAGTCATTATAGAAGTGTATCAATCTGGTTACACAATCACAAATTGAAATAACACTTGATCAACAAAGAAATGTGATAATGAAGAATATTTTGTCTAAGAAATCAAAGCATTAAACAGAAGAAATATCTATATTCTAAATCTCAGATTATATTACAGAAGCATAAAGAAGATATGAGTAAGACCATGGAAGTAAAGATGTAAGAAATAGACTAAATCCAACCAATCCAATTAACTATATATAAAAAAAGTATTCCACAGTTAGAAATTCAACATCAATTCTTTGTCCAAAAAATCCCTTATAACTCTCAGCCTTAGAACAACGCCATGCTCTCCCCTTCATCACAAGTAATTGATATTTTTATACATGGTGAATTTCCACTTTGGGTTACATAAGAATACTTGTAATTAACAAATAATTTGAGACTCAAGGTCGATTTTAGATTTACATTCTAAAAATGGTTGATACGGAAGATGCTTTATTGAAAAAGAAATGGTGATATCTAAGCTTCGATCTATCAAAGAGAACACTTTATAACTTTGGTTTCTCCTATGGTGCAGTAACATTTGGAATTGTATATTTCCTTCTAGATCCATTGCATCCTACTTTAGTTTCTCCCCATGACATTTGAAACAAATCTTGTAAAATTGTAGAAATTACGATGTATATTTGCAAATTGATTTTAATCAAAATCACGAGACACAAATCTACTCTACTTCTCTGTGAAATTCAATTCACAATTTAGAACATAAATCACAAACATGCAATGGATCTAGAAGGAAATATACAATTCCAAATGTTACTACACCATAGGAGAAACCAAAGTTATAAAGTGTTCTCTTTGATAGATCAAAGCTTAGATACACAATATTTTTCCAGGGGAAAGAAATCTGCTAAAAACCCCTTTGATTGCTTGCATTAATATGATGAATAGAGATGTATTACAATTTCTTTACTCAATGGAGCATAACCTGCAAGTGAATAACCTGTCTCTCTGCTCACTGAGAAGATCTGACCCATACTTAGTCAATTTATGGCTCCATTTGAGCCCTAATTTCCTTGCGCAATTCTTGAAGAATTTAGGTCCCTATTATTTACGAATTTCCTCCAAAATGATTTCACAATTCCCAAAGTTAATCATCTAACTACATGCAACACCATTACACTCAAGATTAGTGTACAACTGATGTTACATTGCCTTGGGATGTCCACCATAGTTGGGGAACTCAACTTCTCTGCATGCACTATATATTTTAGGTTGATTGATCAATTAACTGGATGATAACTGAGTTAGACTAAAGTCTCACTCCACAACTGACCTTCCACTAGTTCCTCCAACAACTTGAACTAGTTTAACTGAAAACAACTTGACATAACTAACCTTGATTGCTACAAATTAGAAATCACACATGCTTAACTAAACTCCAAGCCCTCTAACTCAAATTTACTAAGTAAACTAGGTGACACAAGCCATGTCAAACAAGTTAACTGCATCCAAGTTGTTTGTTGATGTGGGAATTCAATTTTTTCTCAATTTGACCAAGGAAAAATAAAATTGGGACTTTATTACTACATTTTTCATCACTCCCTCTTAGAAAGAAAGGGATTATAAGCCACCCCTATCCTGCACCTATGGAACACAAACTCCCCTCTTGGAAAATCCTTTGTCAAAATGTTAACATCATGTTCCTCTATCAGAATGTATTGTCACAATATTATCTTCCTTTGCACATTGTCCCATAAATGGTGATACCAAATATCTATATGCTTGAATCGATCATGAAATACATGATTCGCAGAGAGTTTGTCGCAACTATTATTATCACAATAGATCATAGTTGGGTCCATCATCTGACTAAAAAGTCCAACAAGTATCTTTTTCATCTAGATCGCCTCACATGATGCTTAATTTGCAGCCATGTATTCTGCTTCAGCCGAGTTGAGTGCCACAGATCTTTGCTTCCTACTGTACTAGAAAACAATTGTGGACCCAACATTGAAAATTCCACATGATGTACTCTTCTGATCTGATGGACTCCCTGCCCAATCAACATTTGTGAAGCCACATACCTTCACTCGCTTTGTCTCTCTGTACCATAATCCAAATTGGGTAATGCCTCTGAGGTACTGTAGAACATGCTTAGTTACCTTCCAATATAATTTTGTGATGCTAACCATAGCTTGGCTCAGCTAGTTGACTGCATAGCACATATATGGTCATGTGTTCATAGGATACATAAATGAATCCACTAGCTGCCGATAAATGGTAACATCCACTTCTTCACCTGAAGTGGCATCCTCCTTCCTCTAGATGGTCACTATAGGTGTCTGCTTGGGTTTACAAATATCCATGTGGAATCTATGTAGTATCTCAGTTACATACTTCCCTTGATATATAAATAGTTCCCCATCACCTTGCCATACTTCTAACTCAAGGAAGTAGTGCATGAGACCCATTTCCTTCATTTCAAATTCCCTTGCAAGGTCCTTCTTGTAAGATCTGATCAATGACTCATCACTAGTTAAAATAAAATCATCAAAATATAAGACAATAATAAGAAATTTACCTTGTACCAAGATGTGATAAAGGTTTGCATCTGCTTCACTTTTTGTGAAGCCCAAAACAGTGAGATATTTTTCGATCCTAGTGTACCAAGCACGAGGTGATTGTTTGAGACCATACAATGCCCACTTCAGTCTGCATAGATGAGACTCATGATCGAATGTCTCAAAACCTTATGTTTATTCAATGTACACCTCCTCGTCAATAACCCCATTGAGAAATGTTGTTTTTACATCCATCTAGTGGATCTTCAACCCCATCTGCACAACCAGTGCAATGTATTAGTAGCTTGCTACAGGAGCAAAGGTCTCCTCATAGTAAAATCCCTCAACTTGAGAGTATCCCTTGGCCACAAATATAGCTTTATACATATCTATTCTTTTTTCTACAACATTCGTAACCTTGAAGATGCATCTCGAACCCAAAATTGATTTTTCTGCTATTATTGGGACCACTTACCAAACATTGTTCTTTACAATGGATTCGTATTCATCCACCATTGCATCAACCCATATAGGTTAATCTACTACTTCCTCAAAATAGGATGACTTAGTCTCTACAAGCTCGGTAATTAGAGCCATGTAGGAAATGTACCTCTCAAGTGACCTCCTTTTCCTACGCAAATTTGAAGGATCTCCCATATTCTCCTTCGCATCCTGTGAAAGTCTATCAACTTCCTTGGTTCTTTTTCTTCCTTCTCTAGATGAATCTGCTTGAGTATATGTCTCCACTCTCTTCTCCTCAATTTGTGGTTTCTTCACACGACCTGAATGGAAATTGGCATCCACCCATGGTATTGTAAGTGGCATCCACCCATGGTATTCATCAACCCATGGTATTGTAAGTGGCATCCACCCATGGTATTCATCAACCCATGGTATTGTAAGTGGCATCCACCCATGGTATTCATCCATCTAAGGTATTTATACACCCATGGAATTTACCCATGGTACTATAAGTGACATCCACCCATGGTCATTCTATGCTTTAATAAAAAATTTATTTTTGGTTTTATTTACTATGTGTTCTCTCCTTTTTTTTTGTAGAATTTAAATTTTTCAGATCTTGGGGGCCTCCCCCTCAAGATCCATTTCAAATTTTTATATTTTTGGGGCCTCCCTCCAAGATCTGAATCAATGGCATCATATTTAGGTTACAAATCCATGGGAATGAGGGTTTGACGCATAATTTAGTTTCAAATTTTTTGCAGAAATATTCAATAAACTTCATGCATGTGCTACAACATCCACATAACACTTTCTTGGTCAAAGTGGGAATAATTTTTTTCTTTTTCCATTTTTTTCAGGATTTTTTTGGGAGGTGAGTTTGTAGATCATATCTGAAACTTTTGGTGAAAAAAAAAAAACAGATCTAGATTCCTTGCGAAAGAATACCCAATTCAAAAAAAGCATCGACCGAATCAGAGTTTGGATGAGGGAGATATCACTGATTTAAAATCAATTGTGTTGCAGAATTTTTTCTAATTAAAATTAGTACATGGTGGCTCTCCTATAATTTTTTGTAGTTTTTGTGAATAATTTCAGAAAAATTATTACATATATGATCTCCTCTTGAAAAATCACCCAATTTCAAAAAAAAAATAGTTGAATCGAAGTTCAGATGAGTGAGATATAGCTGATTTAAAATCAACTATTTTTTTAGAACTTTTGTGATGACATGGCTGTTGCAGCGTGAATCTAAGTTTCTAGAGTGTCCAGATAGGGGTTTCAATCACATGGGAAGATGAATAATGTTCATTCTATTTGTAGAAAAAGGTAATAATAAATATTTTGAGTTATATTGACTGAGTTATGCCCATTTTAAATTAGTTTTTATATATGGAGCAACATTTGGAGCGGGTTCCCTTTGGAGACGTGTCCTCCCACCCTGCGTTAGTAGGCACCTGCTTCACATTCATTATTTTTAGCATAAAAACATATATCTTGTGTTATTTGGAGATGTTCCCTCCCACCCCAGGCTATGTAGGCACCTACTACCTCATCAACAGTCAACATCATGGTTATGGGTCAACCACACAAAATCTTTGTCATCAAAGTCCATTTTCTAGGTCGCACACCGTTAGTATCACAGTTGGTCACAATAATTACAGGGTATCTCTGTCCTCGGATATTCATTTGTCATGGTTATGGGTCATCCAAAAACTCACAATTCATCGAAGTCCATTTACTAGGCCGCACATTGTCAGTACCACAGTTGGTCACAAGCATTACAAGGTATCTCTATCCTCGGATCTTTGTTCATCATGGTTATGGGTTAACCACAAAAAACCATTTTCTTTAGTGGCTCTTCATATTCAACAAAGACTTATTAGGAGGGAACTTCACGCAATGGGGACCATTACCTCTTAAGGAGGGAGGAAAGATCCGAATGGAAATTGGCATCCACCCATGGTATTCATCGATCCATGGATTTATCCACTCATGGAATATACCCATGGTATTGTAAGTGGCATCCACACATGGTATTCATCCACCCAAGGTATTTAACCACCCATGGAATTTACCAATGCTATTGTAAGTGACATGCACCCATGGTATTATAAGTGAGATCATGGTATTTAATCACCCATGGTATCTACCCACCCATGGAATTTACCTGTGGTATTATAACTAAAAAAAAATTACAAGTAACAAGTCGCATTTTGTAAAAGGGAATATTTTCCACCACAATGTAGATTTTATAATTATTCTCTATTTTAATAAAAAAAAATATTGGTGGTTTTGTTTAATGTGTGTTCTCCTATTTTCTTTTGGAATTTTAATTTTTTATATCTTCGGGGCCTCCCCCCCCCCACAATGATCCATTTCAATTTTTTAGATCTTTGGGGCCTCCCCCTAATATCTGGATCACCACAACTTCCAAAGGCTCCACTTGTGGTGGATCTCAAGCTCCCTCTCAAGAGAGCAATGCATCGCTTTCTCCTCATCAAACTTTACATCCCTTCACACAACTATCATTCTGACGGATGGAAAGTACACATGCTAGTTTTGAGGAGGTTTCGTGTACCCCACAAATACCCCTAACTCTGATGTTGGTTCAAGCTTATTCATTGATTCTTTGGGGACATGGCAATAACAGAGGCTCCAAAAATACTGAAGTGCGACACATCCGACTTTCTCCCTGAGAAGGCCTCTTCCAGTGTAATCATACCAAGAATCTGATGAGTACTTTATTTCTACAAGTAGATGGTTGTGTTACATGCCTCTGCCCACAAATGAAGAGGTAGGCCTTGTTCATGTAACATAGCCTTCACATATACCACAATGCTATGATTCTTTCTCTTAGCCACCCCATTATGTTGTGGGTTGTGGGGTGTCTTCATCTCTCTTCGAATGGATTCTTTCACTCATAAATTTTTGAATTCATTCAAAACGTACTTACCTGCATTATCACTCCTAAGGGCCTTCACCTTCTTGCTCATTTATTTCTCAAGTAGTGCCTTGAATTCTATGAACTTGGAGAATGTCTCATCTTTCTTCTGCATGAAGAAGATTCATCACTTCCTTGAGAAGTCATCAATAAAAATGAAAAAATATTTTTTTGGAAGTGGAGGCTGTCGAGAAAGGTCCACATACGTCAAAGTGGGTCCTTTCCAAGACTGCATATGCTTTATTGTCCCAATCATGGAATGTGGATTCTTCATACTTCTCTAAGGTACATCCTTTGCATACATTTTACTGCTTAATATTTAAGGCAACATGATGCAAATGGTCAAGTATTTTGTGCCAAAGTTCACTGACATAGCGACTCTGCACTTTCTCTACCTTTCTACTTAATGAATCACAATCTTCCCCATCTAACTTATATAGTTTCTTGACATGAACCCTAATCTGCTTCACCTGTCCCATGGTTATGTGTCTTAGGAATGCTTTCCCTTTGCTGAAGATCACATCATAACCACAGTCTTCCAAAATTGCTACAAGGATAAGATTTTTCTTTAGGCCTGGAACAAAAATGACATCCTTGAATCTCATAGGGGAGCCTGAATCCCTCTGAAAGGTGACTATAACAATCCTGGTTGCATTGTATCTTCCGTCATCCCTTAGCTCAATATCCATTTGGAGATATTTCTGCTCTAGGTCGCTGAACAAATCCCTACACCCTTTTGTGTGGAATAAGGCATGAAAGTCCAAGTACCACATGCTCCCCATTATTGTGTTAGTCATGCATGCGATAAGGTTGAATTTAAGATTAAACTATGAAGCCAAGGCTTCACTTGTTCCACCTCCTGAGTTCTTCTTGCTTGACTTTTTGTGTAGAAATTTCTTGGCATATTTCCCGAATTCATGACAATTGAAGCATTTAATTTTGGACAAATATTTCTTCTTGCCCCTTTAGCTGGATTTTGGTTTGGTTTGATATTTCTTCCCTTTACCCTTCTTTCCCTTTTCAACGAACGTATAGTTTTCTTCATCCTCACCCTTGTATGAAGTTCCATCTCTGGTATTCTGCCTTATTTCCTCCTAGACCAAATCAGATCATAAGCATTCCCAATTCTATAGTTTCTCCCTCCCATTAACTAAATCTTGGTAGCTATGCCAACTCTTGGGAAGGCCTAGAAGGGCTAGGCTTACCAAGTCATCTTCTGTAACATTAACACCAACCCCTCCAAGCTCATTAAAAATTTGTGGAAATATGCTTAGATACTACAGAATAGTGTCATTCTTCTACATCTTGATAGTTCAAAGTTTGTCTTTGACGGCCAGTTTCCTATGGTCATTGTTATTCTAGAATAGATATGTCAGTTCCTGCCACATTGCATAACGACTTTCTTTCCCATGTAGATTTGAGACAATGTGGTCTCGTACTCCCCCCAAGATTATTCTCCTCACCTTGGCTATATATTTCATCCATTGGGCTAGATTTTGTGTATCAAATGCTTGTGGTTTTGCAATATCTATATCGATATATTATAGAAATTCATTTTCATCGAATAACGCCTCCATGTGATCCTTCCATTAAATTATATTAGAGCTTCCTTCCAAAGCATACTCTAGTCTCAACCCATTGAAGGTCATCTTCCAAAATCTGAAGAGATCTTGGTACACTGAACTGCAAATTTGAACCTCCTGAGAAATGACTTTGAAATTCTTGTTCTAATGTGAATCCTGCTCTAATACCATTTAGAAATTATGATGTATATTTTCAATTTATCATGAAATTTTATTCAAATTCTCAAGACACAGACCTACTATACTAAGATATGGAATTCAATTCACAATTTAGAACATCAATCACAAAAATGCAATGGGAAATAAGACACATGCACATAGTATTTTTCCAGGGGAAAGAAATTTGTTAAAAAATCCTTTGCCTACTTTCATTAATCTGATGAATACAAATGTATTACAACTTCTTTGCTCAACACAACACAACCTAGAACTCAATAACTTATCTCTTTGCTCACTAATAAGCTCTGACCCAAACTTAGTCAATTTATGCCTCAGCTTGAACCCATATTTCCATACACAATTTATGAGGAAATTAGCCCCCTATTATTTAGGAATTTCCTCCAAAATGATTACACAATTATCAAGGTTGATCATATGATTGCAACAACACCTGTACACTCAAGACTAGTCTACAACTAATGTTACACTGCCTTGGAATCTCCACCATAGTTGGGAACTCGAATTCTCTGCATGTTAGATCCCTATAATACTAGTGTAGCCCCCTTATTGTTATTGTTAGTGTATCACCCTTATTGTTATTTTTATGCCCATGTAGCCCCATATTGTTATTTTTGTGCCTCATAGAAGCCCACTATTGTTATTTTTATGCCTTTACATTATTATTGTTATGTAGGTTTTGATTATATTGTGACCCCTTAAAATCATATATATACAAAGGAGGTCTTTTGATTTGCATCATCCAAGAATTATTCATTTCTGTAATGTAAAGGAGGTTTCCCCCTTGAAGAGGATAATTTTTAACTCATTGATCTATCTATTTGTGAGCTGATTGCATAACATTTGGATTCAGAGCTTTGGATTCTAGGGTTCTGCTGCTTCAAACGGGTCATCATGGAATTTTGGCTATAATTCTTTTTTACGAAGATTCAAAATATAAAATTGCAACCACATGGAGCTGAAATCTTGGTGAAATTCATTCCATAATTTCAGTTCTTGGTTCATTATATTTTTTGAGATATGGTACAAAGAAGTTAGGGTTTTTTCATGCTCCAAAATTCAATCTCAAAATGGTGACCTAGAGAAAATCATCATAACTTTTGTTTTAGGCATCAGATTTGAATTCTGTAAAAAGTGGATGAACTTGCACAAGTTGCAGTTTCTTTTGTAGTAATTTCAGGGTCAAATATTGAAATAGTGACACGTGGAATCCCATACAACTTTGTTGTACTGAACTAGTCCATAATCTGGCTATCGTGGGAGATATGGCATAACTATATATTGAAGAACCCAATATTAGTCTAACTTGTGTCATTGGAAAGAATATTCATGGAGATACCATGAGACCAAAGTTTAGACCTTGGTAGTCCTAAATTATAGAGATACACCAATTTAAAAATAGAGCTCCAAAAACACAAGAAAATGGTTTGTATTTTTTAAATTGTCATAAATTTTAGTTGAAAAATTAGTTTTAAGTGATTCAAAGGGAATATTGAAGCATCGATATAAGCATTTGGTTCTAAAATTTCTCCCAAAAAAAAAATTGTGCGCCCATTAATCTCTCATAAATCTCTACAATGACACATGAAGAGGAAGAATTGCAACATGATATATCAAAATTACGATACCAAGTACAACAAATTTCGCTCTCACAAAGAGCAACCAAATATGATATGGATGGTTTAAAAGAAGATATGGAAGGTTTTAAGGATGGCATGGAATATAATATGGATGGCTTGAAATCATAAATGGAAAGTTTGAAGGAAGTTTTGACAAAGTTGTTGCAAGAAAGGCTTCACGGTGGTGATAAGGTAATCCATGAAAATCATGACGAGGACAAAAGGAATATGAATTGTGATTTTAGAGACTCCAATGTGGGGTTTAAGAGCCACCACATTCCAAATATAGATATGAGGAATTTTTATGGCAAGGATATGATAACATGGATAGTACATATGGAGCATCTACAGGATGTGCAACCCTCACAAAAGGTATGTATTGCCTCTTTATATTTAGAACCCAATCAGTTTTTATGGTATAGATGGATTTGTTCTTGTAAACCACTTGTCACCTAGTCAATTTTTATGGAGGAAATGATAAAACATTATGAATATAAAAATATAAACACCTTCTTTATACAATTGATAAATCTCAAACAAAAGGGTTCAATGGTGGAGCACATTGAAGACTTTCAAAAATGGAATACTAGGGTAACCATTATTGCTGAGGAGAATAAGATTGATGTCTTCATATGGTCTTTAAAAGATAACATCCAACATGAGGTTCACCTTTGGGAACTTGATTCATTGGAGAAGGAATTTAGGGTGGAAACAAAACTTGTAAATTTTTTTATGGCAACCAGGAAGTCTACCACTCACAACTATAAAGATGGAAGTGTTGCTGCTCCTAGTCTTCCACAACCTACAAGGTTGACACCGCAAAAATTGGAGGAAAAAAAATAAAAAGATCTTTGTTATAGTTGTGATAGGAAATACATTAAAGGTCATAAGTCTTCTGATAATAAATTATTCTACATAGATTGTGAAGAGAAGAAGAAAAAGAACAAGAAACATCAAAAGAGGAGGATATACACCAGGAACCAACCCTTGAGAAAGAATAAATGAATCTGACCATATCTTGTAATGAATTGGTAGGAATTACCACTCCTCAAACTCTCAAGATAAAAGGATATATCAAGAAGAAAAAGGTAATAATGTTGATTGATTCAGGTAGTGCCCATAATTTTATTCATTGTAAGATAACCAAGGAATTGAATTGCTCCCTATATCTAGCACCAGAGTGTCAAGAGATGGTTGCAAATGGAGGAACTATAAATTGGTCTGGAAAGTGCCATAATATCAAGCTAACCATCGGGGAATATGTATTGAATAGTCTAATTCTTTCCATTCCAGTGGGTGGTGCTAATGTTGTACTAGGAGTCCAATGGTTACAATCTTTGGGGATGATAACTTTCAATTTTCAAGAACTTTTCTTGAAATTTGTTTGGGAAGGAGAAGAAGTTGAATTAAAGGGTATTGTAGGGAAAATAGGAAAGATAATCAGCTATAATGGCATTAAAAATCTTCTAAAGAAAGAATAATAAGGCATAATTACACAACTATGCTCACTAAAGGTTCAAAAATCAAAATCATCTATTTCTTCAGATCTCCAAAAAGTCTTGGTGTAACAACCCTGGTTAAAATTTCATGTAAAAATATATAAGACCATGTTCATGGGACATGTATTCCAAGATGAATGGTGGGAAAAACATCCTAGTGGGTGTTCATTTCGGTTATTATGGCTAAGGAAATTGGCAAAGGCTTTGGAAATGAAAAATGGCATTTATTGGAATTTTATTTATGAAAATAAAGGAAATTAGGAGAAAAGGAAGGTGAAAGGTCACAGGTTGATGTGAGGAGGAAATTGAAGGAAAATAATAGAAAATGAAGAAAATAGAGGCCTCATTGATAAAAAGGCTTATGAGGATCAGTTGGCAAGCTTTTCTTGATAGGTTTTGGTGGATCTCTCTTCTATTCTCTCTCTCTCATACTCTTGGTCACTTAGAGTTTCTTGGAGAATTCTTGGAGGAGTGTGGCATACTTGGGATTTGGAGCAAGATGGAAAAAGGAAGCAAAGATCAAGCAAGGAAGAGTGGGATCAATGGCTACAACTAGATTTCTCTACAAGTATCGAGTTGCATGTATGGGTTCCTCTCTAGTTTTGGCATGCATGACACATGCATTTGGTTTCTTGGTTATGATATTTCATTGGCATGGAGGATTACTTAGATTAATAGTGGAGTTTCCTAGCCTTTCCATTTCCTAGGTAGCCATGGTGTTGTGGGTTCATTTCTTTATTTTTCTAGTTGGCTCTCATGGTTCCTTTAGTGTGGGTTGAGTTACTAGTCTTGGAGGCCTTGGTTGGACAAATGCTCTAGAATCTCTTGGTGGGTTGAGTTATTAGTCATGGAAGTGCTGGTTGGAAAAACACTATGGAAGCCCAGTGACAACTATGGATTGAGTTATTAGTCCTAAAAGCCTTGGCTGGAAAAAATTCTCTAGAGCCCTGAAAGGCTTGGGTTGAGACCAATCTGATGATTTTTTTGTGATGTCTGACCTTGAGGTGGAATCAATGTTTGATGGGTTGAAGTGGTTTGGCCTTTGGAAGCACTTGATGGTTTTGATTGATGTGTTTTATGAGATCCCACATTCATGCTTGGAATATGGCAGGGGGTGACTAGCTGAAGTGAGATTTGGCTCAGCCATGTCTACGGTTGGGTGGTTCATGGAAGCCTCGAATCTGGCTGGCATTTGCATCATTAATATGAGGTTATTTCTCCTTGTCAATTCATAAGTATTGTATTGGTTTATATGTGGATTATATGGTTGTTTTTTTCCTTGGTATTTCTATTGTTATTATGTTGGTTATGCACATGTATTATGATAGTGGATATATATGGCTCTCACCATTTCTTTTACTTGTAAACGAATTAACAATGTATATATGGTCTAATAGATGATAATGCAACTAAAATGATAAGGAAACAATTCCTCATAGCGAATCTCAGATAAGTATGAGACCCTTATGCTCATATATGTTGCTTAAACCTATAGATTACATATTTGTGACATGTTTGACAGAATTTATGTCATGGCTAGTAGGGGTCAAGTCTAATCCTTGTTGATGTTTTTGCAAATGCATTATTTTTATGTTGTGTAAATTCATTTCCAAAAGTGTTATTTAGTTCTAAACAGTGACCTGGGCTCTGAGCTTGAAAAAGTCGCACAAATCTTAGAGACGCGGGCACATGTATGAGGAGAAAAGTCCCTATACACATGCATACCCATGCTGTGGGAGTTTCCATAGCATCCTTGACACATGCATGCCCTTATCAAGGGAGTGTCCATGGGTTTAATGGTCTAAAACTTTATTTGGTCTCAGGGGCTAGTTACCTGAGTGGTTGGGATGGCTCCTGAGAGTTTTGTTGCTGATGTGGAAGGTATGTATGGTGTATTTCCATCAATTCCACTTCCATAAGGTGACTGAGGTGGTTGAATCCCATTATAGTGGTGTCTCGTCCCATATTTACCTCAGTTGGTCGGTTACTTGGGTAGATGTGGGATGAGGGTGTTATGCTTGGACAATCATTCCAAGGTGTTTGTGAATTCCAAAGGTCTCCCACCTATTCGTGATCATGATCATGCTATTCATTTTATTCCAAGAAGTGTTCCTCCAAACATCAAGCCTTATAGATATCCTTATTCCCAAAAGAGTGAAATTAAATGTATGGTTATAGAAATGCTAGAGGCTAGTATAATTCAACCTAGTCAAAGTTCTTTCTCTACTCCAGTAGTATTGATGCACAAGAAGGATGGATCATGGCATATGTGTCCGGATTATAGAGAGATCAACAAGATCACTATTAAAGATAAATTTCTCACTATTGTTATTGATGAATTGTCAGATGAATTACATCGAGAAATTTACTTCACCAAGTTCGATCTTCATTCAGGATATCATAAAATTTGAATGAAGATTAAAGACATTTCGAAAACAACATTTATAACTCATGAGGGTCATTATGAGTTTTTGGTCACGCCTTTTGGCCTTACTAATGCACCTTCGACATTTCAAGGTTTGATTAATTCTATTTCAAACCCTTCCTTAGAAAATTTGTGTTAGTATTTTTTTGATGATATACTAATCTACAACAAGTCTTGGAAGGATCATGTTCAACATGTTGGTAGGGTGCTCAAACTATTGAAGTAGAAACAATCATATGAAAAAACCCTCAAATGTTTATTTGGAGTACAAGAGGTGGAATATTTGGTTCATATTGTATCTCATGAGGGTGTTAAGGTAGACCCTAACAAAATTGAAGCCATTAAGGAATAGAAAATCCCCACAACCATAAAGCATCTTCAAGAATTTCTTGGGTTTATAGGGTATTATCAAAAGTTTGTTAAGAATTATGGGAGAATAATGATTATTGAAGAAATATGCAATTTCTTGGACTCAAGAAGCAATAAAGGTCTTTGAACATCTTAAAAAGAGAATGTGCCAAGCATCGTTCTTAGCTACGCTAGAATCCACAAATAATTTTATTATGGAATTTCATGCCTAACGAAATGGAATTGGTGATGTTTTAATGCAAGAAGGAAGACACATTTCTTTTGAAAGTCATCCAATCAAGGGAAAGTATTTACAAAAACCTATTTATTAGAAGGAAATGTTGGCAATACTACATGCACTAAAGCAGTGATGACCTTACCTAATGGGAAGACACTCCAAGGTAAAAAAATAAAACGATAGCGTTAAATAATTTTTGGAACAAATATTATCTTCAGAAGAGGAGAAAAAATGGGTGACAAATATGTTGAGTTATGAATTTGAAATCATCTACAAAAAGAGGAAGCAAAATGTTATTGCAGGTTCACTCTCAAGAAAGGATGAGGATGTGGAAGCATTGCTTTGTGCAATTTCTATTATCCAACCTGAGTGGATAACCAAAGCAAGGGATGAATGGAAGAATGATGAAGAGGTGTGCTCACTCATTCAAAAGTTTCAACAAGATCCCAGTACATATGATACATTTAGCTGGAAAAATAATTCATTATGGTACAAAGATCACTTATATCTTTGTAATAATTCCTAAATCAAACAAAAAATTATTTTGGAATTGCACATAGGTTGGAATTCATGATTTTTAAAAACTTACCATAGGTTCAAGAAGGAATTTATTTTTAATGGCCTTAAATCTAATATTTAAAAGTTTGTGGAAAAATGTTTGGTTTTCCAACAAAATAAATTTGAGACAATTAAGTCGAGTCTGTTACAACCTTTAGTCATTCCAAGTCAGTGTTGGGAGGAGACCTCAATGGATTTTATTAGCACTCCATGATTTCTTTTAGGTTGAAGGAAAAGGGTCACAAAGGTAACCACATACCGCTTTTGGTTAGAGACTGGTCTTTTCTAAGAAAAGGGGGCTCCCTCATTCATAAAAAAATATGTGATTCTAGTATTGTTGGCCAATGATGTTTATGCATTTAACAACCAATAACACACACATAGGATTGTCTGGCATATACTTCAGATAAATGAAACCAATTATAGTGGAAGATGAACATGGAAAATACTCATTCACATAGAAGAAGGAAAGGCAAAAAACAAAGGTATAAAATATTCCATTTGCAACTAAAATATTTGACACAACATAATTAGAGAAATGCAAGATTGAATTCTAATATAGTTGAATCAACACCCATGAACTAAAATATTGTAGTGAAATATAATGAAATAATAAACACAAGGAGGGAACAAATCTGAAACACAACACCACAAGTAGCTTTGTGAATATCCACTGCCACACTGAGCATAAACACCTTTATTTATAAAAACTAGATCACAGTCACAAGCTTCTGAGAGCTAATTCATAATACCATCCAACCCCTTCTCATTTCCAAACTTTGGCATTAAATAACCATACAATATTTTAAACATTATGTCCAGATGCAAAGCATCTCTTATCCATGAAATGGATCGGATTGAAAACAAAATAGGAAATTTAACATACTTATCAGTTTTTTTTCTTTAATAGAAAAACAAAAGAAAAACAAGAAAAGCTTGACAAATTTTTATCATATTATCTTGTCATGATAGCTATCCAAAGTCTAGTCTTCAGAAACATCGACCATACTTTTTGCATAAAATGAAAAGAGGAAACAACAATAAAGCCCTGCATTGCGTAGCAACTAGGTATGATGCCTTGTTGGCATAAGTCTCCACAAAATCGAACACCTGGTTGATGAATGGTTGTCTGACCTGGATCCCAACTTAGCAACACCTCATTCCACTCAGTCTCTGACAGTTGGCACCCTCCAAACACTTGTGAAGGGATGTGTGCAGCAGATGCGCAGTGACTGCGTAGCGCCTGTACAATGGGCCAATGTTTTGGGTATATCTCCCAAAACGTAATACCTATGTAAAAAATGAAGGAGGTTATTGTAGATGATATTTGTGTGAGATAAACCTCTCATAGTTTCTCCAAATTATTCCCCCGATTTCGAGAAAATTCTCTGAAAACAATGACTTAAAACATGAAAATTTACGAATTGCAAAAAATGAGCTTTGAAGGTGCATTACAAAATCTCAATCTGTCACACCTGTGAAAAATTGGAAGAGGTTATTGGTATTTGTTCTGATCTTGAGAAAAATATCTTTTAGTTTCCCCAAATTCTCCTCCATGTGGTCAGAAACTATTTTGCAAAATGGTGACTAAAACAGAGTATTTGTGCAGCACTTGGGAAGAGAAAACAGGGTTTGTGCAACAAATTCCCATAGTGAGTATGAGGCATGCGAATGTGATTTGAAATGATGACCATTATGGGATAGAGGGGATGGAGACTTAGGGTAAATGGGTAGTATTCATACATCATGCACTATGATGGTTTTTAAAGGGGATTAGGCTTAGAGTAGGATAGGACATACAACAATTGTATGGAATGAGGGATGAGGGAATAAGTGAGATTAAAAGGTAGAATAGGGGGATAGGGAAAATTAGGAATATTAGAAGAGGAAAAGAAGTGTAGTATCCCAAGAACCATGATACTTTGAATAACAGACCCTTGAGTGTAGTTGATTTTCAAATAAAACCTTTAATAGACCTTCACTTTGACAATATACCCCGTGACCCAGAAATCTGTGACGACGACTCCCAGAGACTCAACATCACTTCACGTTGTCAACCGAAAAATTTGACGACCACATTCATGGAGATTTTCAGGCAGTGGTCAGTCGAACTCATGACAGTAAAAATGTTTGTGAGTTCGACTTATTCCATGATAGAAAAATTATGGATTCAAAGATATTCGACAACTAAAAGCTAACTGACTCTAACAGATTTAATCACAGGTTTACCCAAGTCTAATGGAAAGAGTGTCATCATGGTGGTAGTTGATATAATTACGAAGTCTGCACACTTTTTTGCATTATCTCATCCTTTTATAGCCAATACAATTGCTACTTCATTTATGGAAACAATTCAAAAGCTTCATGGAAACCCAAAGATTATAATAAGTGACAAAGATCCCATTTGCAGTGGAAATTTTTGGACGAAATTATTTTCTTGTTTTGGTACTCAATTAGCTCATATCTCATCTTATCATCCTCAATCTGATGGGAAAATTGAGATAATGAACAAATGTTTGGAAGGATATCTTTGTTTCTTTGTATATGATAAACAAACACAATGATTCAAGTGGTTACATCTAGTTGAATGGTGGTATAACACTTCCTTCCATACCGCAGCAAAAATCACCCCATTTATGGCACTTTATGGCTATAATCCACCATCCATCACATCATATTTAAGATAAAATTCTAAGGTTCAGGGAATGGAAGATGACATAAAGCATCAAAAACAAGTTCTTCAACTCTTAAAGGATAACCTCACTCTGGGGCATAATCGAATGAAACAACAAGTAGACCAACATCATAGTCAGATAAGTTTTCAGGTAGGTGACTGGGTATTTTTATGGCTACAACCATACAAACAAATGTCTCTTAAGCAAACTAAGAAGGATAATAAATTATCACCCAACTACTATGGTCCTTACAAGGTATTACAAAATATTGGTACTATGTCATACAAGTTGGAGCTGTTTGCATCTTCCCGAGTATACCTAGTTTTCCATGTTTCATGCTTAAACAAGGTTCTTGTTGATAAGCTTCTGGTTCAAACAGTGTTTCCAGAACTTGACAACGAAGGAAAAATCATATTTGAGCCTGAAGCAGTCACAGAAACAAGAACCCGACAACTATGGAATCGATTAATTTCAGAGTATCTCATTACGTGGGAGAACTTATCCATTAAAGATTTGACATGGGAGGATGATAATTGGGAGGATGATAATTTTATACTCAAGCATCCAAAATTACTCAAGCGTTGATGAAAACATTTTTTTGAATGAGAGGGGCATGTTAGGTCCCTATAATACTAGTGTATCCCTCTTATTGTTATTATTATGCCCATGTAGCCCCCATATTGTTATTGTTGTGCCCTTACATTATTATTGTTATGTAAACTTTGATTATATTGTGATCCCTTAAACTTGTATATATACAAAGGAGGTCTTGTCATTTGTATCATCCAAGAATTGTTTATGTAATTTAAAGGAGGTTTCCCCCCCGAAAAGGATTATTTTTAAGTCATTGATCTATCTATTTGTGAGCTAGTTGCATAACACTACATGCACAAGCTATTTTGGGTTGATTGATCAATTAACTAGATGATCACTAAGTTAGACTGAAGTCTCACTGCATAACTTACCTTACACTAGTTCCTCCAACAGTTAGAACTATTTTAACTAAAAAAAACCTTGAAATAATTGACCTTGATTGCTACAAATTAGAAATCACACATGTTTAACTGAACTCCAAGCCCTATAAATCGAATTTAGTAAGTAAACTGGGTGACACAAGCCATGCCACACAAGTTAATTGCATCCAAATTCTCTGATGATGTGGAAATTTGATTTTTTCTCAATTTGACCAAGGCAAATCAAATTGAGATTGTCTTGCTGCATTTTTCAAAAAAACAAAAACACGCTAAAAAGAATGAGATTTTAACTAATCAAATTGAGACCGTCTTGCTGCATTTTTCAAAAAAACAAAAACACCCTTACAAAACGAGATTTTAACTAATCACTAAAAAAATATAAAAATTATAAGATAAAAATAAAAATATTATGATAAGATTTTCCCTTGGCATATCAACATATAAATTTGTAGAGATGTCTATGATTCGCAGAATCGAACAAAAAACATATTCAAAATTCCGCACTCGTGACAACAATATCCAACGACATGGTCGTGAGTGAAATCTGGAGCAACTAATATTACAACAATCCCTGAAACTAAGTCGGTTGTGAAAATTAAAATCACATATGAGGTTGAATCGTAGGGTTTGATTGGATATAGAAAGTGCCATGCTACAGGTCAATATGCCGGGTATAAAATGTATTTATTGACGTATCAACACATTGAGTTGATGGTTGAATGTGACCACCGGCGTTATGAACCTTCCATCATGGCTCAGTTTAAGTACAATGACGGTATTTTGATGACTGACATGGCGAAACCATTTTTACGAAGCTTGATTTTTTGCGTAATTTATGGTTAATTATGGCGTTCCATTTATCACGACATTCCTTGTGGCCTCCCTTACGGATTAATGTACCTGAATTTGAATGCGATAAAGTTAACCTGGTGGTTAATGGTTCCCAAACTCGTTAAATGACAATAGTGTTGAAAGTAAATAACCATTGTTATCAATGTTTTAATGGTTTGTATTCATTTTTTTGATATTGTAGAGTTATTTTCGCAACACTCTACAAAAGCAAAAGGTGAAAATATCGTATGAGCCTAACTATTGGGTAGAATCGGTAAACACCGAATGTGTCATTCAAATGTTAATGCGGTGTTGATCATGCTCTCATTTCATTTGCCCCCTTTACTAATCTTGAGGTTTTTGTCTTTCTTTTTAGTGAATTTGAATATATATATATATATATTTGGATAGTTAATCCAACCCATAAAATATGGTAGGTTCATGACATAAACGAGAACTTCATATGTTATGATACGGTGAAGTGTTATTATTAGTGTAACATATATATACATATATATTATTTACATTTTTTTAAGGGGTAAAATTATGAAAATGTCACACGGAAGCTTAAGTCAAATTAAAACATCATCAAGCAATTTCACAAGAGGAAATTGTCAAATAAAAAAGCAATAATGATAAAAGTAAACAAACTAAGCAACCAAGGTGATAGTTGTAGAGATCATAATGAAAGAGATGATTAAATGCCGAAGAAACAAAAAGCTAAATTCCATAGAAGGGCCATCAAACATATGGACTCACACATTATTAAATTGAAACATAAGGATTGACATAAGGGCAAGCACGATAGTTTGTAAAATCATCCTATTAGCATGATAAACTTAAACTAGGGCTGCTTCAAAATTTCTGATTCTGTACCGACCCTTAAACTTCAATATTTTCCTACTATTAGGAGTGATAATAAATTAAAATTGATCATAACAATTTAAGAAAATAACCCCTACATCACCTTTGAATAAAAGAATAAGCCATACAGTGTAACATCATGTTGTTGTCGCTACAACACCCTCTAAATTTTGGCCTATATTCAAACTTTAAATCCTCTCTTTAACCATGTGAGTTGTACTTTCTAGTTTTTATAGACATTCCGTACTTATTCTCTAAGTTTTGAAGTCCCTTTGTGAAGAAATTCCAAGTGTCATCTTTTGTTAAAGGAAGTTTCACTCCTTGAGAAAGGGAGTTATAATGCATCTTTAAGGGGAAACTTTGGTGTTTTCTATTATATTGATGGGTTTTATCTATCATAGAGATATGCATTAGACCTATTCCCAGAGTACAATGCACGTTCTTGTTGCAGTTTTCACTTGTGTTGCAAAGTGTACCTTAAGTGACGCACTCGGAGGTAAGTGTAATTTTGTTGTCATTTCAATGGATGCAGGTTGATTTTGGGTGTTAAGCATTTTATTGGCATGTGGTTAATCATTTGTAAGTGCATGATCATGTTCAAGCCTTGTTACATGTCCTGGTTTCAAATTTCACCTCACAGATCCCACACTTAGTCAATTTTTGAAGTGTTTTTTTCATCACATCCTTCCCGACCAACCACCCATCATATTTCCTTCTTGAACTATGAACTGTGTAGTTTCATGACTATTCGTCCATCCATGCCTCTTGGAATTGTAATATGCTCGGTCTCTACCTCCAAGAACCGTGCATTGCACAATCCCAATGCTCAGTCCATGCCTCCTACACTTTCAAACTACACAGTCACTGACCAGTCTCACTTCCAGTGCATACTACACAATCTTAGTCAGTAGTCAAGCTTGTCTCAATCCTTAGATTTCTCAACTACACAATCACCTATCTGAGTCCTTCCAGAACTGTACACTGTGCAATCACAGTCGAAAAGTATACCTCTCTGCAACACTAACTCCATCAACTGTGTAGTCATGCCTTCCAGTCCCTCAACAAATACGCATTGCGCAGTCAACATGACTAAACCTTCATCGCTACCTCTTGGAACTGCACATTGTGCAATACCCAAGCCTCCTCGTCACCCCTGCACTCTTACCCAACTCAATTAGTGTGTTGCATGAAGAACAAGATCAATTAGGATATTTATGGACTGATGTCATATTTTCATGAGTGAATTCCATTCACAGGTGCTAGTATTTTGACATGACGGGATGATACTCAAGGAGGATGCCGAAGAGATCATGTAAAAATACACTTGTGAAGTTGAATATAAAAAAATATCACCAAGCAAGAAGATGAAGGGACACTAGATCACGATAGAAGAAGGAAGATCAAGATCACAAGGAAGATTCCATCTTGACTAACCTCATGGAGGATGAAGATGAATTACTTGCAAAATCTATCATGAAGATACGAATATGACAACAAAGAGGGAATATTGACATTGATACATCACTATGAAGTTCCATTTCATTATGCCAAGCCATGGCTTGTCCAAGTGTCACCTCAAGAGTCTCATTTGTCATTGTATTTTTCCACATCATTTGTGGATGTAATTATATAATTTTTAAAATGAAAAAAAGTAAATGTGTGGAAGCTCAAGGGTCACATATAGAATGTGAAGAGTCATATAGAAGCTCAAGGGTCTCCTAGGAATTCAAAAAATCTCATAGGAGCTCAAGAGTCGTGAGGGAAGCTTAAGATGAACAAGGGAGGTGGAGAGTCACCTCATTTAATATATATACACCCTCATAACTCAAGAAAAAGAATTTTCATGTTGAATTCTCAAGCTAGGAATAAGAGAGAATATTAGGCTTTTGAGAAGAAAGTAGTTTCTTAACGTTCTGCTATTGGAACAAGTGTTGTATAATTATAATAATGTATCTTGGTAATTTCACATTATAATTCAAAGCTATTGGAGTTGGCACACTTTTCATGCATGATTGCAATATTATTATTTCAGTGTTTGCAGTGTATGCTTGTGTTTCTACATACTAATGAAAATGAACTATTTCGTTTGTTTTAGTATGCATCTTTGAATAGTGTGTCGCTTACTTTCATGATTGTTATTTTTTTGTGAACTATTTTGCAAGATTACTAACAATTAATTCAGATACATGCGCATGTCTTTATTAGGATAGTACTATTAATTTTCTCTTAAAGAATCACTTTCTCTTCCTTTCAGTGAAAGAACCATTAAGATTATGGAAAATCACTTTCTCTTCCTTTCATTTACTGCAACTAAGGAAAATCTTTAAGATTATGGAAACCGACCTAATTTTCCGATTAGGGTTCCTACTTCAAACCGTATGAGGTCTGATTGGGACTTCATATTGGGGAGACTCCCTTACTATTGGCGGCATCCAACATTATTAATAGTTCTGGCCCTAGAAGGAGGGAAATCGTTTTATGGCTAACAACTCACCCCATTCACATAAATAACCTTCTCTGCAAGGTAGTAGTTGTTTGAGCCCAACCCCAAATTTTATTTAAAAGAAAGGAGATTTGTCTCACCAAGGTACAAATCTTGCATATGAATTCAATTAAGATCAACTCAGGATGTTTTAGCCTATTACTCGTCAGTTTGCTAGAGTTATTAGATTGCTTCCTATCACATCCTTTCTTCCTCATAAGCCAACAAAGAAAGAAACAACCCATCACGTTGTTATTGGTTTCTTTAGTGGAAGAATTGGTTGATGCAAATCTTGAAGATTAGTTGATCCTTAAGAATGGATACGTTACCGATGGGATCTTCCACCATTAATTAAGGAAAATGTGGATAGAGATAGGAAGGATTATTTTTTTATGAAGAATAGCCAAGAGAATATGAACAACCTAATAATAACGATAATTTGAACAGTGAAGGTGAAGCATTTTTAGAACCATAGGGTGAAGAAGAGGAGGAGAATGAATAGATGGCCGCTGAAAAATTGGATTGGATGGCTTAAGAGCCTCCCACTCTTCCCAACAATCTTCGTCACTTACCAAAGCACTCGAAAATGCTCCTCACAAAGTATGATCCTGATAAGAAAGTGAAGGCCAAAGATCATATTGATGACTTCTACTTGCATCTACAGATGTTAGAGGTATGTTTTGATGATGTTGCTTGTAGATTATTTCCATACACTCTAGAAGGTAGAGAATTAGTTTGGTACCATAACCTTCCACCAAATTCAATCCATAATTGGAGGGAGTTTAAATAGTTATTCTTAGAAACGTTTGCTGATGATAAAACTCCAGCCATGTTACTTAAGGAACTTGAAAACATTAATATGGGGGATAAAGAAAAGGTTAAGGATTTCAATCAAATATTTACATGTATTTTGAACAAATTCCCCACTAAGGTACAACCACATGATTCAACTAATAAATATTACTGTATAGCCACCTTTCCTACTAACATTTCCATTTTTTGAAGCATTTGAGAAGAGATACTTTGGCTCTTAACGTTGCAAAAGAAATTTCCATTGAGAGATACTTTGGCTCTTAAGTATCAAAACTCAAGAGGAGGTTAAATGAGGCGTCTACTAGTAACAAGTCTTTTAAACCATTTCTTAAGAAGAATTTCAATTAACTGACTAAGTCTACATAAAGCTCCAATGTTGAGAACTTGGGCATGGATAACTATTGTACCCTTCATCAAGAATCATATTCAAATAAGACATGCCCTCAATGGAAAAAAAACATGAATGATGTCATTGCAAATGTTATACAAATTTTATTAGCAAAAAATCATTTAGAGCAAACCCAAGAGATTGATCAACCTACCTTGACAAAGGGAAAATCAAATGTTGGTGATTCAATTTTCACATTTGATATTATATTCAATAATGATTGACAAGGTGTTGGCGAGCCCCTCGTGAGTGATGCTCCTCCTCAATAACTTGCTAAACAATATAACTTGAGGAGCAAAGGACCAGTTATTGAGAAATATGTGAGAAAGCAAATGTTAAGAAAAATCTTATCTTCTAGTAATCTTTCTGAGGGAACTCAAAACAAATTTGAAAGTACACAACCTCAGAATAATTCCTTTGGAAATAATAAGAACAAGTTGATCACCCCTGAGGTATCGAACAACGTCATACCACCTACCATTTCAGCACACCCCGCTCAAAATGAAGATATTGACTACAATATTCTTGATGATATGAAGAAAAATCATGCGCATATATCCATATATCAGATAGGTAAGATAATAGAGTAACGAGAGTTGATCATCCATGCATTTTCATCTCAACCTTTGTTAGGTAGAATGGTTTCCACTTCTCAATCATTTTCTGGTAAGTTCCCTACTATTCTCGAATTGGTTGTTAATGCAATTAATGTAAACATCAGATCTACTTGCCCCACTTTTCTTTTAACTTTTGAGATTTTTAATTCTAATGTCGATAATTGCCTAGTTGATTATGGTGCCTATGTGACTGTCATGCCCCTCTCTGTTACAAATAAAATTAATTCCAAATGGGAAAAGGCCAATGCCAAAATAATTCAATTAGATAGAACTTTAGTACAGGAAATTGGTATCTTAACAGTGTTATAATCCATTTATCATCAGACCATAGAGTTCATCAATGTATTGATATTTTCATTGTGGACATTTTGGAAGCTTATGGCTTACTGTTGAGTCGAGATTGGTCTAGTAAGTTGTAGGGATACTTTGTTATAGACGAGTCACATTTATGGCTTCCATGCAAGGGAAAGGATAACCATATCCAAGTAGAGAGTGAACCTTTTATGAAACATACCATCATGACACTTGAAGCTCCTAATGATCCTATCAATTACGCATAAATGTTTTTTGGGAATTGTTTTTGTTAATTTGGTAGCTCAAGGACAAATTCACTCCTTTGGACCATATTCCTCATCAAGAAAGACCCCTCCTAGCCATTGGAAGAATTTAATTTGGTTGAAGAAAAATCTATTTTTAATATGGAAAACCACATGTGCACAAAAGGATAGATTGACCCAAAATATAAATTGGATACATTTAGAAGCCTATCAATACAAGTCAAGTAAAACTCATTTGGAAATCATCATCAAGCATATTCTTATTCTCTCTTTTGATTTGGCTCACATAGGTCTGAGGTTGGTTCATGGAATTTGTTTATATAGGTCTAAAAGTACAAGGTTGAAGATCAAATGTGTGAATTAGGGTTTTTGGTTTGGGGCCGCAGGGTTGGTATAGGGAAATCTTGGCTATAGCCACAAACATACAAGGTTCTCCATGTGGCTGAAGAGTTGCAACCACTCGCATGGTCACTGGTTCCGTGCAGATGTGACCAAGGGTTTTTACAATAGTTGACCACAAATATTGATCATTGACCTCAAGTATAGGACTTTCTTTCTGATTAGTATTGTTGTTGGGTTCATGTGTTGGATATTATATGGTTGGTTTTGCTGGATAGTATTATGATTGATGAATTAGAACATTATACTCTCTCTTTGCTGAAAAATTATGAAAATCTAATAAGACAAAGAATTTGAAAGGGTTTTCCCTAGTCTTCGACCAAATCTTGTGTCTCTTATTGTTAGTTACATTTACTGTTCTATTGTTGGGTTGTGTTATATTCTTTCCACGACTAGCTAACGTAGTTAACCGAGGGGTTAGAGGGGGGCCGAAGCCCCCTCTTCATTGCGCCGATTGCGTAGGGGGGGAGTTATGCTCTCACATTGTTTATTTTTTGTGTTTTATAATTCGTATGAAGGTAATTTTTGTACAGGGTTAAAACCTACATTTGGTATCAAAGCTGTTTTGGCTTCAAGGGGACACCTTTGTTGCTGAGGGGTTTCACTCGGGCCTGTGGAAGACCCTGTTCAGTGGGAGATTTGTGGGATCAATTCTGGTGGTGAAAGAGGATGGCGAGCAGTGGAAAGATAGAGATTGAGAAATTTAATGGTCAGAGTTTTGAGTTATGGAAACTAAATATGGAGGATTTGTTGGTGGATAAAGATCAGTGGGTCATGGTAGATCTAGGTACTAAACAAATGGGAGTGTCTGATGAAGAATGGAAGAAGTTGGATCGAAAGGCTAAGAGCACAATACAATTGTGTGTCTCAGATTTAGTATTGCTAAATGTATTAGGAGAAGCTACAACGAAGGATTTGTGGGACAAGTTAGGGACTTTGTACCAATCTAAGTCTTTGGTGAATAAATTGTTCCATGGAAAAGGCTGCATAACCTAAGGATGAAAGATGGAGAATCGGTGACAGAACATCCGAACGCATTTAATACTGTGGTAAGTCAGTTATTATCTGTTGATATTAAAATTTCAAATGAGGATAAGTGCATCAGTTTTTTGTGTTCTCTACCAGATTTGTGGGATAGTCTGGTTATTGCAATAGGTAGCAATGCAACTGCCTTGCAGTTTGATGAAATAGTCTCATCCTTGTTGACGGAGGAGATGAGATGGAAAAATATGGAGAGCTAGAATGGTGTTGCCTTGTTTGTACAAGGACGGTCCTAGAACAAAAACAAAAATAAGTCATCGAGTGGGAGATCTAAATCTAGAGGGAGATCTATGTCTCCAAGAAAACTTGTCAAGGTGGTGTGCTGGAAATGCGGAAAGGAAAGGCACTACAAAAGAGATTGTAAATCTAAAGCTCCTGACAAAGGAAAGGGAGCTGATGATGCTCCTTTTGTAGAGGAAAAAACCACCTCAGATGAAGGTGGGGATGTGTACTTGGCTTCTTCAAGTACACATGTAGATCATGAGGCATGGTTGATTGACTCAGGTGCACCCTTTCACTTCACTGCCCATAGAGAGTGGTTCTATGAGTATGAGAAATATGATGGTGGTGATGTCTTCTTGGGGGATGATAGGAAGGCTAGAATTATTGGTCACGGAAAAGTAAAGTTGAAGTTGCAAGGTGGAAGGGTTAGAACACTTCCAGGTGTTCTTCATATTCCTACATCGGTGAGAAATCTGATTTCCATAAGAAATTTGGATGATGCAGGTGTCAAAACAGTGTTCGAGAAGTATACCTGCAAAATGGTTCGGGGAGCACTAGTATTGATGTGGGGAGTTTGAATAACTCTATAAAAGTTGCAAGGTAGCATTGTCATTGATGGGTGCAATAGTTCTATGGTTCCTGAAAGTGGAGCAAAAAATCTAGTGGTCTCTGGAGAGAAGACCATGCTATGGCATCAAAGGCTTGGACATATTGGAGAGAAGGGCCTTCGAATACTTCATGGTAAAGGTATGAGTAATAGCTCTCTGGATTTTGATTTCTGTGAAAATTGTGTATATGGGAAGTGAATCGGGTGAGTTTCCCCTCTGGTGGTAAGAGGTCGAAATGGATATTAGAGATTGTGCACAGTGATTTGTTTGGACCTGTGAAGGTTCCACCACTGGGTAAGTCTATGTACTGTGTATCATATATAGATGACTTCTCAAGGAACACATGGATATATTTCCTTAAGAAGAAATTTGAAGTCTTTGACAAGTTTAAAAAATTTAAGGCTCTAGTGGAAAACTAGACAAAGAAGAAGATAAAGGTGCTGAGGACAGATAACAGTGGATAGTTTTGCAATAAGGAATTTGAAGAATTCTGTAAGAAGTGTGGTATAGCATAGCAGAATACTACTCCATATACACCTCAAAAAAATGGAGTTGCAGAAAGAATGAATAAGACGTTGATGGAAAGGGCAAGAAGCATGCTTAGTGGTGCTGAGTTAGGACAAGAATTCTGGGTAGAGGCGGTGGAGACAGCATGCTACCTGGTCAAAAGATCACCTCCATCAACGTTGAAGGATAAGACTCCACAAGAGGTATGGACTGGTAAGAAACCCTCTCTTTCACATATGAGGGTATTTGGATGTGATGCATATGTACATGTTCCAAAGGAGAAACGAACCAAGTTGGATAGTAAATCTGAAAAGTGCATCTTTATTGGGTATAAGGATGGCTTAAAGGGTTATAAGCTTTGGAACCCAATAACAAGGAAGGTTGTGTACAACCGAGATGTGGTGTTCAAAGAGGTGAAAGATATTATTAAACACGAAGTCCAACCAAAGGAAGTTGAGAAGATAGAGTTTGAGCTAAAGGAGGAAGAATTAGACTCTACAACAGAGGAGGAATTAGAAGATGAAGAGCCACAAACTCCAGGTGTGAGAAGATTAGTTCGAGAAAGAAGGCAGCTAGAAAGGTATAGTCCATCTATTTTCTATTCAAATTTTTCTTTATCTATTACTAATTATGATCCCAAAACTCTGAAGGAAGCAGTAAATTTAGAGGATGGCAAACTCTGGAAAGAGGCCATGATTAATGAAATGGCATCTTTGCAAGAAAATGAGGCATGGGATCTGGTGGAGTTTCCAGTTGGAAGGAAACCCATTGGTAGCAAATAGATGTTCAAGAAGAAGACAAATGCAGAAGGAAAGGTGGAGAAATAAAAAGCTCGGTTAGTAGCAAAAGACTATTCCCAGGTGTCGAGAATTGATTTTGGTGATATTTTTACTCCTGTTGCCAAGGTAGCTCCTATTAGATTACTTCTATCTATTGCTGCTGCTTTTGATTTTGAGGTAGAACATAAGGATGTGAAGACAACATTTCTTCATGAGGATCTGGAAGAGGAAGAGGAGATATACATGAAGCAACTTGAAGGATTTGCGGTGAAGGGTAAGAAAGAACTGGTATGAAAGTTAAAGAGGTCTCTGTAGGGGTTAAAACAGTCACCAAGGATGTGGTATCATAAATTTGATTACATTTATACAGGGACTTGGCTTCACTAGAAGCAAAGCAGATCACTGTGTGTATTTTAAATTAATTGGTTACCGTGTTATTTATCTGGTCTTGTATGTGGATGATATGTTGCTGGTTGGAAATGACAAAGAAATTATCCAAGATTTGAAGACCCATTTGTCCTTCAAATTTGACATGAAAGATCTTGGTGTTGCAAATTATATTTTGGGCATGGAAATTAAAAGAGATCGGACAAAGAGGAAGCTCTGGTCAAACCAAAGGAAGTATGTCAAGACAATATTGCAAAGGTTTAATATACAGGATAGTAAACCGTGAAGGTTCCTATTCCTGTAGGTGTGAAGTTATCTGCTGAACAGTGTCCCAAGACACAAGAAGAGGAAGAGGACATGTCTCGTGTTCCATATGCAAGTGCAGTCAGTAGCCTGATGTATGCAATGGTCTATACTAGACTAGACATTGCACATGCAGTGGGAGTATTGAGCAAGTTTAAGTCAAAACTAGGGAAGGAGCAATGGACAGCAATGAAGCGAGTTTTTAGGTATTTGCGTGGCACTAGTGATTATGATTTGTGCTACCAAGAAAGACCAAGATTGGACAGAGTGTTGGATGTTCGTGGCTTTGTTGATGCAAACTAGGCTGGAGATCTGGATCAGAGAAGATCTACAAGTGGGTATGTGTTTAACCTATTTGGAGGTGTAGTCAGTTGGATGAGTAAGAAACAATCTGTAGTGGCACTATCAACTACAGAGGCAGAATACATGGCAACCACCCATGGAAGCAAGGAAGTAGTTTGGTTGTAGAGATTGTGTTCATGTATGGGATTAGTACAGGGAGCTATAAGGATAGACTGTGACAGCCAAAGTGAAATTTTCTTGGCAAAGAAACCTGCATATCATTCAAAGACAAAGCACATAGATGTTCAATATCACTTTGTGAGGGATATGATAGACGACAAAAAGGTGTTACTAGTAAAGGTAGACACTTTGAAGAATACTGCAGATGCATTGACAAAATCTGTGAGCTCTGAGAAGTTCTCTTGGTGTAGAGAAACCATGGGCATTGCAGGGCTGGATAAATGACTAAGCTCTCTTTTGGCCCCCTGTGGAAAGGAAAAAACAAGTGGGATAATGTTGGGTTGTGTTATATTCTTTCCATGACTAGCCCACGTAGTTAACCGGGGGGGTAGAGGGGGGCGAAGCCCCCCCTTCATTGTGCCGATTGCGTAGCGAGGGATTCACAGGGGGTTTGATGGGTGCAGGTAACCCCACTCTTTGGGGTCTAGGGTAGTGTTATGAAACTAGCTCACAAAAGAGAGAAAATATAGATGAATGCCTTAGAATTCAGCCTCTTCGAGGGGGCAACCTCCTTTACATTACAAAAATGAACAATTCTTGGATGATACAAATGAGAAGACCTCCTCTCTATATATAGGATTCTAAGGGGTCATAGTATAATCAAAACCGACATAACAATAATAATGTAAGGGCACAATAATAACAATAGTGGGCTTCTATGGGGCACAGTAATAACAATATGGGGACTACATGGGTACAACAATATAATCAGGGGTTGTCCTAATAACAATAAGGGGTTACACTAATAGTATAGGGGCCTAACATGCCCCTCTCCTTCAAAAAGTGTTGTCCTCAATGCTTGAGTAGTTCTTGATGCTTTTGTATAAAATTCTTGTCCTCCCATGTGGAATCTTCAGCGGGTAAGTTCTTCCACTTGATGAGATACTCTAAAATTGATCAATTTTGTAGCTGTTAGGTTCTTTTTTCTATGACTTCTCCAAGTTCCAATATGATTTTTCCTTCCTCTTCAAGTTCTGGCAATATTGTTTGAATTGGGATATTCTGCAACTTTTGAATGAGTGGGCACACTTCTTTATCCTTCTTCCATTCATCCCTTGCTTCGTTTATCCAATTTGGTTGGATAATAGAAATAGCACAAAACAATGCTTCCACAGCCTCATCCTTTATTAAGAGTGCATCTGCAACAAAAAATTTCTTCCCTTTTCTATAGATGATGTCAAAGTCATAACCCAACATATTTGTGACCCATTTTTTCTGTTCTTCTAAAGATAATATTTGTTCTAAAAGGTATTTAAGACTATCATGATCCATTTTCACCTTCAAGTGTCTTCCCATTAGGTAAGGTCGTCATTTCTTAAGTGCATGTAGTATCGCCAACATTTCCTTATCAAAAATAGCTTGCTTGAGATGTAGCCATAAAAATACCCAATCACCTACATCAAAACATTTTTCACTAATGTTGATCTACCTATTGTTTCATTTGATTATGCACTAAAGTGGTGTTATCCTTTAAAATTTGGAGAACTTGTTGTTGATGCTCGATGTGATCTTTCACTACTTGAACCTTTTTCTTCTTGATATGTCCTTCTATCTTGAGAGTTTGAGGAGTGGTAATTTATTTCAATGCTTTACAAGATATGGTCAAATTCATTTCTTGATGCTCGATGTGATCTTTCACTTCTTGAAGATTTTTCTTCTTGATATGTCCTTCTATCTTGATAGTTTGAGGAGTGGTAATTCTGGCCAATGCATTACAAAATATGGTTGGATTCATTTCTTCTTTCTTGATGTGATGTTTCACTTCTTGAACCATTTTCTCCTTGATATGTCCTTCTATCTTGAGAGTTTGAGGAGTGGTAATTCTTGCTAATTCTTTACAAGGTTGGATTCATTTCTTCTTTCTTTGGAGTTGGGTCCTAGTGTATATCCTCTTCTTTTGATGTCTCTTGATCCTTTTCTTCCTCCTCTCCATACTCTATGTAAAATAATTTCTTCTCAACACACTTATGACCTTTAGTGCATTTTCTATCACAATTGTAACAAAGCCCTTTTTTTCTTTTTTCTTCCAATTGTTGTGGTGTAAACCTTGTAGGTTGTGGAAGGCTAGGAGAAGAAACACTTCCATAATTATAGTCATGAGTGCTGGGATTCCTTGTTTCCATAATTTTCGCTTTCAATTTTTCTTGCCCACCTGAATGCATTCTCCAATGAATCAGGTTCCCAAAGACAAACCTCATGTTGAATGTTATCCTTTAAACTACCTATGAAGACATCAATCCTTTACTTCTTTGGAATATCATTTACTCTTATATTCAATTTTTGAAAGTCCTCAATGTGTTATGCCATTGAACACTTTTGTTTGAGATTTATCAATTGGCTAAAGAAGGTGTTTCTCTTTGTATCCTCATAATGTGCTATCGTTTCCTCCATGAAAATTGACAACGTAACAAGTGGTTTACGAGAACAAAGCCCTTTATACCATAAAAATTGATCTGGTTCTAAATGTGAAGACACAATACGTAACTTTTGTTATATTTGCACCTAATATAGATCAAAATATTGCTCTATCTATCGTATCCAATTTATCGGATCCTTGCCATCAAACTTCCTCATATCGTTTTCTCTTGATTTTAGGAGCTCTATCTTGAAATGTCTATAAATCTATAATTTTGGCTCTCCCAGTTCTAAAATTGTGACCTGAAGTATCCCTCTGTGTCGTCTTTCCAAAGCTGCTAGTCTGATCAAAATTGGATTCTCTAAGAAAGATTTATGCACAATTTCCCAAGATGATATGATTATATACCTTTTCAGAAGAGCGAACTTGTATGAAGTGCCACATGTCACTGTTTTGACCTTTGGATCTAAAAAATATATAAAAGAAACTACAGTCTATCCTCTTTCTGTAACTTCTTACAAAATTTCAATCTGATGCTCAGAGAGACAGTTATGATGATTTTCCTACAGTGACCTATTTGGAATGTAATTCGTGGGTCTGCAAAAACCCTAACTTCCTTACACTATATCTCCAAAAATATAGCGAGACAAGATCTAAACTTTGGAGCCAAGGTTTAGACTGATTTCTTCTCAAATGGGTTTTTGTTTTAGCTTCTAAAACTTCGTAACAAAATAATTATAGCAAAAATCCCACGATGACCTGTTTTAGCTTAAATTCTGGAGCTTGCAAAATGCCTAACTTCCTCAGATCATATCTCCGAAAATATAGTGATACAAGCTCTGAAATTCCGACCCAAGGTTCAACACGAATTAAATTCAAATGGGCTTGTTGTTTCGTTTCTGAAACGTCGCAGAAAAAAAGTTATAGGAAAAATTCCACGATAACCTATTTGGAGCAGCAAAACTCTAGAATCCAAAGCTTTGATACCAAATGTTATGAAACTAGCTCACAAAAAGATAGAAAAGATAGATCAACACCTTAGAAATAAGCCTCTTCTAGGGGGAACATCCTTTACATTACATAAATGAACAATTCTTGGATGATACAAATGACAAGAGCTCCTTTCTATATATAAGAGTCTAAGGGGTCATAATATAATCAGAGCCGACATAACAATAATAATGTAAGGGCACAATAATAACAATAGTGGGATTCTATGGGGCACAATAATAACAATATGGGGACTACGTGGGCACAAAAATATAATAAGGGGGTGGTACTAATAACAATAAGGGGTTACACTAGTAGTATAGGGGCCTAACAAGCAGTGCCCTGGAAAATTTTGTTTTTCGACCCTATATTAGGTTGGGCAGACCTACCTATGGTTTTGTGCATGATTTTTTGCACATGGTTTTGGGCGCGATGGTTTTTGGTCCATGGTATTGGATGATTTGGCATGTAATATGTCTTGTAACATTGAAAGGAATATAATGAAAAATCAAGCTGGTAGTCCCGGTTTTGGTATCCAGGGGAAAATCTCTCTGTATACATGTTTTATGTGTTATGCTCTCGCATTGTTTATTTTCTGTGTTCTAGAATTCGTATGAAGGTAATTTCTGTATGGGGTTAAAACCTGCATCTATCTACAATTTCTGTTGATTGTTGGAATATTAAATTTTGTTTAAAGATTTCTAATTAAAGATAATAATTGGGCTAAAGTGATTGTAACAATGTAGAAAAATGGAAAATTAACATGGTATCACAGCTAAGGTGAAGAAAATATCCCAAGGAGACAAGAGACAAGAGAAATAATTCTTGAAAGATGTCGAAGGAGTCTATTTGGTTTGGTTTAGATGTCTAGCTCTTACTTAAAGGAGAATGAGAAGCAGGGTGACTCATATACCTTTGCAGCTTGGAAGATCAGGTTGGAAGTTATATTAGATGATAATGATGTTTTGTAATATGTGCAAGGAAAGGTACATGAGCGTCCAATGAATGATTTTGTGGTTATAAAATCTAGGTATAAGAAAAGTGATCTCAAAGCTAAGAAAATTATCATTGATGGTTTGCATGATCATTTGTTTTTTTATGTTCGTAACTTGAAGGCATATAAGGAAATTTATGACAAGCTGGTCGGGATGTATGAGGGCAACAACTTGAGTCACATCCTCTCTTTGAAGGATCAAATCAAAGAGATAAACATGAAGAAGGGAGAATGTGTACAATCATATGTTATGAGGGTATCCAATTTAAGGGATCAATTGCAAGTTGCAGGTGATCAGGTATCTGATAGGGAGTTTGTATAGGTCACTCTTCAAGGCCTTCCTCATATTTGGGAGACCTTCATTACTACTCTAAGAAATAATAATGTATCTCCATCATTTGATGAGATCGTTGGTAAATACACCGAAGAGGAGACCAGGATGATCTATAGAGGGAAAAGCAAGAAGCTAGAGAGCCTTTTGCATTTGCCACTTAAGATAAGAATAGGAAAGGTAAAGAAGGTCCATCTATTAAAAGGAAGCTTTAACCAACACTACTGATTCCAATAGTAGAATGAGGAGATATAAAGATATGTCAAAGATGGAATGTCACAATTGTCACAAGTTTGGCCACTATGCTTCATGCTCTAAGATCAAGGTACAATAACAATCATGGTTTCGACAATAGCAAGTTCAATGATAGATGAAGAAATGATTATAAAAGAAGAGGTGATGATAGAAGAAGGCAGGATGATAGAATAAGAAGAGATACACATGATGATCAAGAAGGAAGTTGTTGTCTTCAACGGAGAGCAAGAAATTCCAGGTATGAAAATAATATAGTTGCAAGTCAATCTGCATATATTCGTATTTCTTCTCCTTCTAGTTCTTCTCCTCCACATTCAATTAATAGTTGATTGGTAGATATTGGGTTTTCTAAACACTTATTTGGATACAAGGAAGTCCTCTCAAATCTGGATGAGAGGGAGACGAGTTTGAAGATCATTCTTGGGGATAAATCTACATATCTAGTAAAGGGATTTGGTTTTGTCAAATTTTATTTGTACTCTGGGGAATTCATCCTTCTTCGTGTTGTAATGTATGTTTTGGAACTAAAGAAGAACCTCATATCTATTTATGCTTTGGAAGACAAGGGCATGAGAGTAGCTTTCATATATGGAAAGGTCCTCACTTGGCCTAACGAATCTCACATGAGTGTTGCTTTCACATTGGGAGATAGAGTTAAAGGACTCTATATAGTTAATGGGAGACCTCTACTAGAAATGATCATTGACACTAATTAGAAAAAGTGAGTTATCACACCGCAAGTTAGCCCATCTACATTATGATGCCCTACCAAAATTGAAGATGCTAGTCTTTGGGATGCCTAATGTTCAATCAAGTCATGATGGAATTTGTCTGGGATGTGCCAATGGAAAGAAGAAAAGGGTACCATTCCCCTATAGCAGGAATGATACATATGATGTTCTTCAAATAACCATTTTGATATTTGTGGACCCATGCCAATGCATTCTCTTAGTGGCCATCACTATTATCTCATATTCATTGATGAATTCTCCAAGAAGACATGGATTTACTATTTGAAGCACAAAGACAAGGCCTTCGATATTTTCAAGGACTTCAAGGCACTGCTAGAGAATTAAACAGGGAAGAAAATTAAGGTCTGGAGGTCCAAAAATTGTGGAGAGTACATTTCAAATGAGTTAATTAAGTTCTGCAAGAAGAAACCAATTGTACCCTACAATCCCAAGCAAAATGGAGTGGCTAAAAGAAATAACAAGTTGATTTTGGAAGTTTCCTGAGCCATGCTACATAATAAAAAATTACCTAAATTTCTTTGGGGTGAAGCAATAAATACAATGGTCTATGTACAAGACAGGCTTCCTCATCAATCCTTGGATAACAAGACTCTCGAAGAAATGTTCACAAGTGTGAAGCCTGACATTGGTCATCTCAGAATATTTGGTTTCCTAATGTACTTTCATGTGTCGAATGATAAGAGGAACAAGATGGAAGCCACCAAAAAAAAAGCTACATTTGCTGGGTATTCTGAAAATTATACATATATATATATATATATATATATATATATATATATATATATATATATATCTCTCTCTCTCTCTCTCTCTCTCTCTCTCTATATATATATATATATATATATATATATATATATATATATATGTATGTATGTATGTATGTATGTATGTATGTATGTATGTATGTATCTGGCCAAATAAAAATTGAGTTTAGCAGAGATGTGACCTTTGATGAAGATGTTGCTCTTGGAAAAGAAAGAGAACGTCCTCCTCCTCCTCCGAAGAAATATGATGATATGGACATATTAGAAAGTTCTTATCTTCCAAAATTATGAAAGGGCACTATTGATGATCCCATGGAGCCTATGGACTCATTGGATTATCCTCTAAGTGATCCCCCTGCCAGGAAGAGACCATTATGGCTTCGTGATACTTTACAGGATGCTGAAAGATTTGTTCCTACCAAAAGAACCTTTAGAGAAAGAGAAAGGTTGCGCCAATATTAGGGATATGTTGTAGTGATGAGCACTATGATCCATGATGAGCCCTCCACATTTGAGGAAGAAATGAAAGAACAAGTTTGGAAGGATTCTATGGTCGAAGAACATGGATACATTATCAGGAATGATGTATGGGATATTGTTCCGAGACATAAAGGAAAGTTCGTTGTAACGTAAAATTGGTTGTAAAATATCAAACATGGAGCTGATGGAAGCATTAAAAAATATAGGGCAAGGTTTGTGGCTAGAGGATTCTCTCAGAAAGAGGGAGAAGATTGTGATGACATCTTTGTACCAATTTCCCATTACACCACCATTAGATCAATTGTTTCCCTTACTACTAGCCAAGCATGGACCCTTCACTAGATGGATTTCAATACGACATTTATTCATGTCATGTTGCAAGAAGAAGTATATGTTGATCATCCTTAGCGATTTGGATTAAAGGACAGGGAGACTCATGTTTGCTGGTTGAAGAAATCATCATATTGTTTGAAGCAAGCTCCTCGAACCTAGTATGCCCACATTGATAGTTACCTAATGGATCTTGGATTCATAAGAAGCAATGTTGACTACAACCTCTATTTCAAGGTGGTTCAAGGTATGCGTTTGATTTTGGTTTTAAATGTTAACGATATATTATTGATAGGCAGTGAGCCTCTGATGATTGAATGTACGAGGGAGATGGTCTCTAAGTTCAAGATGAAGGATCTTGGCATGATGCATTACTTTATGGGATTAGAAGTTTGGAAGAGACCTAGAGAAATTTTCCTTTCTCAAGGAAAATATGTCATGAAGTTATTAGAGAGATTTGGAATGATAGAATGCAAATCCTTGGATACACTAATGGATATGAATTTCAAGAAGTGATGTGGAGATGTTGTTGGACCTAACTTGATGAATCCTTATGAGTATAAACAATTAATTGGGGCATTGATGTTACTTGTGAACACCCATTTGAATATATGATTTGCAGTGAACACTTTGATTCAATTTATGAATGAGCCCCTTCATGCACATTGGGTTGTTTCCAAACACATAGTGAGATATTTGCATGGGAAAATCAATATTGGTTTGAGATGTACTTCCAAATATGTGAGACTACCTGGATACACTAATGTCGATTGGGATGTAAATGTTATTGACATGAAGAGCACATATAGGTGCTCCTTTAGCTTGGGATCTGCCATGATATCTTGGATGAGCAGGAAAAAAAAGTTAGTGGCTTTAAGTACAACAGAGGCAGGGTATATTAGTACTAGCATGGCTAACTCTGAGGTAGTTTGGTTGAGGAAGCTCTTTGGGGAGTTGTTTGAACATGTCCAAGTTATGATAGTGATATATTGCAACAATCAGAGTGGGATCCGATAGGTGGCGAATCTCGTATTTCATGACAAGTCCAAGCATATTGATATCATATATCATTACATATGTGACATGGTGCATAGAGGAGTTGTAAGACTACTTCATATTTCGATTGATGAGAAGATTGAAGATATACTCACCAAGGCTTTGTCGAAAGGGAAGTTATTGGTCTTCAAAGAGCAACATGGACTAATGGATGTGACCCTCCCAGGTAAGGGTCCCAGCAGATTGAGAACACTAAGCCTAACTCTTCCCCTTTGTTTGAGCTCCCAAGGAGGGTATGGAGCAGTGAGGGCTCCCAAGGTTAAGGTATGTCTAGACAATAGGATGGTTATGATCCTTACCCTTGTGATTAGTGGTATCTCTCCTATTGTCACCATAGGGCGTGCTTGATCCTTGTCATTTATGAAAATTTGGGTATCTCCCCCTATTATGATTAGCAGAGTAAATACCCTAGTATGCATCCTACCCACAAGCAATGCTTGTTGGGATTTCCGCCCCATCTAGCTAATGGGTTGGGATGACTTGAGATGGTGTGATCCTTGCATAGGAAGTGGTATCTTGCTTAAGTATAGAGGATGCAAGTGTTCTACCACTTAACTCTTAAGGCTCAACATGGGAAGATGAAAAAACATTAAGATGGTTGTGATCTCTACCCTATATTGCAAGTTATATCTGGCTTATTGACTAAGAACTGGGATGGATGTGATCCTTGCTGGTAGATGTATCTCATCCATTTTCTCTAGATGATATGAAGGACATGATTGTTTCCTCTCATAGAAAGTTGTATCTCACCTATTATCATTGAACAAAAATATGCTTATAATCCTTCCTGGTAAGTTGTATATTCCTATTTTCATTGGATAGAGGGTGCTAGATTTGTATAAATTTGGTTATAGAATTGCAATTGCTCAAGAAATTTTAATCTAAATCAAGATACACAATTCTACTCTACTAATATGGAGATTTCAATTTACAATTTAGAATAATAATCTCAGACATGCAATAAGAAATAACACACATGCACAATATTTTTCTAGGGGAACCCAACTGGTAAAAAACCTTTAAGCCTCTTTGCATTAATAAAATGAATAGAGATGTATTGTAGTTGGTAGCTTAGTCTGAGCTCAAACTGCAAGTGAAAAAAATATCTCTCTGCTCAATGAGAAGCTATGACCCAAAAATAGTTGATTTCTACCTATGCTTGAGCCCCTATTCCCTTGTGCAATTCCTAGAGAATTAGCCCCTATTTTTTAGGAATTTTCCTCCAATTGATTTTGTAATTCCCAAGGCTTGATCATCTACATGCATGAAACACCTATACACTCAAATTAGTTTACAACTACTTGTTACACCGCCTTGGAATCTCCAAAATAGCTAGGAACTTGAATTTTTTGCATACACTAGCTATTTTAGGCTGATTGATCAGTTAAATGGATGATCATTGAGTTATATTGTTATCCCACTACACAACTAACCTTACACTTGTTCCCCCAACTGTTAGAATTAGTTTAAATGAACTTAATCAGATATAACTGAACTAAAATACTAAAATTCAGCAATCACACATGATTAATGGAACTCCAATCCCTCTAACTTGAATTTACTGAACTAACTGAGTGACAAGAGCCATGTCACATAAGTTAACTACATCCAAGTTGTATGTTGATGTGGAAATTCAAATTTTCTCAATTTGACCAAGGAAAAATTAAATTGAGACTTTCTTGCTGCACTTCTCAACACTCCCCCTTAGCAAGAAAGGGATTATCAACCACCCCTATCTTGCACCTGTGGACCTGTGGAATTCAAACTTCCCTCTTAACAAGGCCTTTTTCAAGCTGTCAACATCTTGTTCCTTTGTCAGAATGTATTGTAGCAACATTATCCACCTATGCACACATTCTCATAAATGCCGATACTAGATATCTATATGCTTGGATTGATTGTGAAATACTAGATTCTCAAAGAGCTTAATTCAATTATGAATATCACAATAGATCACACTTGGATCCATCATCTGACTAAACAGTCCCACAAATATCTTTCTCATCCAGATCGCCTCACATGTTGCTTGAATAGAAGTTATGTATTCAATGTCTACCAAGCTAAGTGTCACAAATTTTTGCCTCTTGTTGTACCAGGAAATTGTTATGGACCCAACAATGAAAATTACACCTAATGTATTCTTTCAGTCAGACGGACTCCCTACCCAATATGCATCTGTGAAGCTACACAAATTCACTCCCTCTTTCCATTTGTACCATAATCCATACTGGGTAGTTCCTCTGAGGTACCATAAAACATGCTTAACTTCCTTCCAATATAATTTGCTTGGCTAACCATAGCTTCGCTCAATTGGTTAACTGCATAGCACATACCTGGTCTTGTGTTCACAAGATACATTAGTAAACCCACTAAATGACGGTAAATGGTAGCATCCACCTCTTCACCTGAAGTGGAAGTCTCCATTCTCTAATTGGTCACTGAAGGTGTCTCCATGGGTTTACAAGTCTCCATGCATAATCTATATAGTATCTCATTGGTATACTTTATTTGAGATACAAAAAATACCCCATCACCTTGTGATATTTCTAACCGGAGGAAGTATTGCATGAAACACATGTCATTCATTTCAAATTCCCTTGCAAGGCCCTTGTTGCAAGAGATGCTCAATTGCTCATCACCTATTAATATTAAACCACCAACATATAAAACAATGATAAGAAATTTACCTTCTACCAAATTATGATAGAGGTTCGCATCTGCTTCACGTTTGGTGAAGCCCAAACTAGTGACATAACTATTGATCCTAGTGTACCAAGCATGTGGTGCCTGTTTAAGATCATACAATACTTGCTTGAGTCTACACACATGAGTCTCCCAATCAAATGTCTCAAAACCTTTTGGTTTCTTGATGTACACCTTATCCTCAATAACACCATTGAGAAATGTTGTTTTTACATCCATCTAGTGGATCTTCCACCCCATATGTGCAACCAATTTGAGAATTGATCTAATGGATGAATACCTTGCTATAGCAGAGAAGGTTTCCTCATAGTCAATTCTCTTAACTTGAGAGAATCCTTTGGCCACAAATTTGGCGTTATACTTCTCTATGCTTCCGTATACTAGATGCTTAACCTTGATGATCCATCTTCAACCCACAACTACTTGTTACACTGCCTTGGAATCTCCACCACAAATGTGAACTCGAATTATCTTCATGCACTACTTATTTTAGGGTATTTAATTAGTTAACTGGATGATCACTGACCTAGACTATTGTCCCACTGCACAACTGACCTTCCACTAGTTCTTCTAATTGCTAGAACTAGTTTAAATAAATTCAAATAGATATAATTGAACTTGATTACTTAAATTTAGCAATCACACATTCTTAACTGAACTCCTATTCCTCTAACTCAAATTTATTGAGATAACGGAGTGACAAGATCCATGTCACACAAGTTAATTGCATCCAAGTTGTCTGTTGATGTAGAAATTCAAATGTTTTCAATTTGACCAAGGCAAAATCAAATCGAGACTTTCATGTTATACTTCTCAACACTCCCTCTAAGCAAGAAAGGGATTATCAACCACCCCTATCCTACACCTATAGAATAAAAACTTCCCACTTGACAAGGCCCTTGTCAAGATGTCAACATATTTTTCCTCTGTCAGAATGTATTGTAGTAACATTATTCACCTCTGCACATAGTCTCATAAATGATGATACTGGATATATATATGCTTGGATCGATTGTGAAATACTGGATTCTTAGAGAGATTAATGCAATACTGATTGTCACAATAGATAACAATTGGATCCATCATTTAACTAATTAGTCCCACTAGTATCTTTCTTATCCAGGTCCCCTCAAATGCTGCTTGATTGGAAGCCATGTATTCAACTATTGTCGAGTTGAGTTCAAAATATATTTGCTTCCTGTTGTACTAGGAAAGCGATGCAGACCCAACATTGAAAATTCCACCTGATGTACTCTTTCATTCAGATGGAATCCCTGTCCAATCTACATTTGTGAAGCCACACAATTTCACTCCTTCTACCAGTCTGTACCATAATCCATACTAGGTAGTACCTTTGAGGTACTGTAAAACATGCTTAGGTTCTTTCCAATATAATTTAGTTGGTGTAACCATAGCTTAGCTTAGTTGGTTGACTACATAGCACATATCTTATCTTGTGTTCATAAGATAAATTAGTGAACCCACTAATTGTAGGTAAATGGTAACATCTACCTCTTCACTTGAAGTGGTAGTCTCCTTCCTCTAGTTGGTTGCTAAAGGTGACTCCATGTGTTTACAACTCTCCATGGAGAATCTGTGTAGTATCTCGCTGGCATACTTTTGTTGAGACACAAACAATTCCCCATCACCTTTCCATACTTCCAGCCCAAGGAAGTAGTGCATGAGACCCATGTCCTTCATTTCAAATTCCCTTGCAAGGTCCTCCTTGCAAGAGCTGATCAATTGCTCATAACCTATTAATATTGAATCATCAACATATATAATAATGATAGGAAATTTACCTTCTACCAAAATATGATAGAAGTTTGCATCCACTTCACTTTTGGCGAAGCCCAAACCAGTGAGATATTATCGATACTGGTGTATCAAGCACAAGGTGCTTGTTTGAGACCATACAATGCTCACTTGAGTCTACACACATGAGACTCCCGGTCAAATGTATCAAAACCTTCTGGTTGCTCAATGTACACCTTATCCTCAATAACACCATTGAGAAATGTTATTTTTATATCAATCTGGTTGATCTCCACCCCATCTGCGCAACCACTGCAAGAATTGATCTAATGGATGAATGCTTTGCTACACAAGCAAAGGTTTCCTGATAGTCAATTCCCTCAACTTAAGAGAATCCTTTGGCCACAAATTTACACTTATACTTCTCTATGGTTTCATGTGCTACATACTTGACCTTGAAGATCCATCTTGAACAAAAAAATAATTTATCTACAGGACTCGGGACAACTTCCCAAACATTGTTCTTCATGATGGATTCATATTCTTCCACGATTTCATCAACCCAAACAGGTTGCTTGATTGCTTCCTCGAAATAGGATGTCTCATTCTCTACAAGCTCTGTCAATAGAGCCATTCAACCAGTGTACCTCTAATGTGACCTCCTTTTCTTGTGCAAATGAAGGAGCTACCACATTCTCCCTCACATCCCACACAAGTCTATCACCTTGGTTATTTTCCTCACCTCTCTAGATGGTTTTTCTTGAGTGGATGTCTCCAATATGATTCTCAATATGTGGCTTCTCCACAACTTCCTGAGGCTCCTCCTTTGGATCTAAAATCTCCTCTTCTAGTGGGATCTAAAGCTCCCTGTCAAGAGAGCACAACATCGCCTTCTCCTCATCAAAATTTACATCCCTTCGTACAACTTTCATTCTAAGGGAAGGTAAGTACACACAATAACTATGTGGAGTTTCGATGTGACCCACAAAAACTCCCAACTTTGCTGTCAACTCAAGCTTCTTCCTCGAATGTTTGGAGACGTGGCAGTAAATAGAGGCTCCAAAAGTCTTAAAGTGAGACACATCCGACTTTCTCCCTAAGATATCCTTCTCCGGTGTAACTATACCAAGAATCTAATGAGGACTTCAGTTCTGCAAGTAGATTGTTGTGTTACATGCCTCTACCCACAAATGTAGTGGTAGGCCTTGGTCTTGTAGAATAGCTCTCCCAACTTGAAAAATTATCCAGTTATTTCTCTCAACTACCCCATTTTTTTGTGGGTTGTGGGGTGTTGTTAGATCTATTCGAATGCCTTCTTTCACATAGAACTCCTTAAAGTCATTTGAAACATACGCACCTCCATTTTTTTCTCTTGATAGCCTTTACCTTCTTTCTGGTATCTTTCTCATCTAGTGCCTTCAATTCTACAAAATTTGAGAATGTCTCATCCTTCTTCCGCATGAACACGATCGAACACTTCCTTGAAAAATCAACAATAAAAATAAAAAAATATTTCTGTCTGGTAGTGAAGGTTGTCAAGGAAGGTCCACAGACATTAGAGTGGACACTTTCCAAGATTTCATGTGATTTGTTTTCTCGCTCATGGAATGTGGATTTCACATACTTCCCCAAGGTACAACCTTTGCAAACATCCTTCTATTCAAGTGCTCCTTTTGGGAGGCTAGTCATTATTTGCTACATAATTTTCAGGGCGCCATGATGCAAATGGCCCAATCTCCTGTTCCAAAGTTCACTAACATCATGACTCTACACTTTCTATACCTTACTTCTTAATGCAACATAATCTTCCACATCAAAATTGTGCATGTTCTTCGCTTGAATCTTGATCTTCTTCACCTGTCTAATGGTTATGTGTCTCAAAAACACTTTCCCTTTGCTGAAGATCACATCATAACCACGATCTTCCAAAAATTCTATAGAGATGATATTCTTCTTTAGGCCTGGAAAAAACATGACATCTTTGAGATGAAGAGGAGATCCTAACTCCCTCTAAAAGGTTACTGTACCAATCCCAATAGCATTGTACCTTTCATCATCCCCAAGCTCAATATTCATATGAAGATATTTCTCCTCTAGGTCATTGGAAAACTCTCTTCACCCTATCCTGTGGAATGGGGCACAAAAGTCCAAGTACCACACACTCCTCATCATAGTGCTAGCCATGCATATGATAAGGGTGAAGTCTAGCTAAAACTATGAAGCCAATGCCTAACCTGATACTCCTCCTAAGTTATTCTTCCCAAATAATTTGTGTGGACACCTTGTAGCATAATTATTGAATTCATGAGAATTGAAGCATTTTAGTTTGGACAAGTTTTTCTTCTTTCCCCCTTAGTTGGATTTTGGTTTGGTTTGAGAATTATTCTCTTTTCCCTTCTTTCCATTTCCAATCAATGCAAAATTTTCTTCATCCTTACACTTGGATGAAGTTCCATCTCTGGTATTCCACTTGATCTCTTCTTTTACCAAATCGTACCATAAGCATTCCTAATTTAGTAATTTCCCCCTCCCATTCACCGAGTCCTGGTAGCTATGCTAGATTTTCGGAAGGCCTAGAAGAGTTAGGCTCACTAGATCATGTTCTACAACATTCACACCAACCCCTCCAAGCTCATCATGAACTTGTATAAATTTTTTGAGATACTACGGAATAATGTAATTCTTCTGCATCTTGATTTTTTGAAGTTTGTCTTTGAGGGCTAGTTTTCTATGATCATTGCTATTATCGAATATCTTTGTAAGTGCCTTCCACATTTTGAAAGGAGTTTCGTTCCCATGGATATTTGAGGCAATACGGTCTCAGATTCCCTCTAAGATTATTCTCCTTGCCTTGGCTACATCTTTCTTCCATTGAGCTAGGTTCTAGGCATCATATGGTCCTGGTTTTGCAATGCCTTTCTTCACATATTCCAACAATTTGTTGTCATCAAGAACCGCCTCCATGCAATCCTTCCATGCAATGAAATTAGAGTTTCCTTCCAATGAATACTAAAATCTCATCCTGTTGAATGTCATTTTCCCAACTCTAAAGAGATCCTACTACACTAAAGTTGCAAATTCAAACCTCCTGAGAAACAACTTCAAAATTCTTGCTCCAATGTGAATTGGCACTCTAATACAATGTAGAAATTTGGTAATAGAATTGCAACTACTAAAGAAAATTTAATCTGAATCAAGAGACACACTTTGACCCTACTAATCTATGGAATTCAATTCATCATTTAGAACAACAATCTTAGACATCTAATAACACACATGCACAATATTTTTCTAGGGGAAGCCAATTTTCAAAAACCCTTGAAGCCTCTTTGCATTAATTAGATGAATAGAGATGCATTACAATTTCTAGCTCAACCTGAGGTCAACCTGCAAGTGAATAACGTATCTCTTTTCTCAATGAGAAGCCCTGACCCAGACTTAGTCAATTTCTGGCTCTTCTTGATCCTCTATTTCATTGCACAATTCCTGAAGAATTAGCACCTATTTTTTAGGAATTTTCCTCCAATTGATTGCACAATTCCCAAAGTTTGCTCATCTTCCTACATGCAACAACTGTACACTCAAACTAGTTTACAACTTCTTGTTACACTGCCTTGGAATCTCCACTATAGTCAGGAACTCAAATTCTCTACATGCACTAGTTAGTTTAGGTTGATTGATTAGTTAACTAGATGATCACTAAGTTATACTGCTATCTCATTGCACAACTAAACTTCCACTTGTTCCTCCAACTGTTAGAACTAGTTTAACTAAACTCAATTGGATATAACTAAACTAGATTACATAAAATTTAGTTATCACACATGCTTAACTAAAATCCAGGCCTTCTAAACTGAATTTACTGAGCTAACTAAGTAACAAGAGCCATGTCACACAAGTTAACTGCATCCAAGTTGTCTGCTAATGTGGGAATTCGATTTTTCTCAATTTTACCAAGGAAAAATTAAATTGAGACTTTTTTGCTGCACTTCTCAACAAGCTTGAGCTCCCCTATGATGTCAAATTATTCTCCTTTTATATTTGGGGGTGTTAACCATATTCTTAGAGATGACACTTGATTTGATGGGACACATATTGTAGTCAATAATTTCTCCATAGCTAAGAGGGACTGTTAATTTCGAACCTCAAGGACAAATTCCCTCATTTGGAAAATATTACTCATGAAGAAAGACCACTCCTAGCCCTTGGAAGAATTTAATTTGGTTGAATAAAAATATAATTTTAATATGGAAACCCACATGTGTGCAAAAGGATAGGCCAGCTATAAAAAGAAATTGGACACCCTTGGAAGCTTATAAATACAAGTTAAGTGAACCTCATTTGGACATCGTCATCAAGCATTCTCTTTTTCTCTCTTTTGATTTGGCTCGCACAGGTCTGAGGTTGGTTCATATAGGTCTAAAGTTGCAAGGTCCAACTTGCACATGTGAATTAGGGTTTTGGTCTGGAGATACAACGTTGGAACAAGGAAATATCGGTTGTAGCCACACACATACTAGTTTCTCCATGCAATTCGAGAGTTACAGTCGCTCGCATGGTCACTGGCTCTATGCAGTTATGACCTAGAATTTTGACAACAATTAACCACAGATATTTCTCGTTGACTGCAGGCCGGGGACTTTCATTCTGATCAGTATTGTTGTTGCGTTCATCTCTTGGATATTGTATGGTTGTTTTTGTTGGCTAGTCTTATGAGTGATGAATTGGAACATTTTACTCTCTCTTTGCTGAAAATTTTATGAAAATCTAAGAAGAAGAAGAATTGGAAAGGGCCTCCCCCTTGTGAGGTTTTTCCTTGGATTTGACCAAATTTGGTGTCTCTTATTTGTCTCATATTTTTCATTGCATTTATTTTTCTATCTACAATTTCTATTGATCATTTGAAGATTAAATTGTGTTTAAATATTTCTAATTAAATATAATAATCGGGATAAAGTGATTGCAACAACATAGAACAGTGGAAAATTAATAGTTTTCTAGAAGTTGATCATGGATGTTATCTTGCATGGCCATCCCCTATACCACCAAATACACATTTGGAACTCTTTCCGTGCAATCCAACTAGCTCTTATGATTTTGTAATATAGATGTAAATAGTACTAGCATAGGAACTAACCCTAGTGTTACTAAAATTTGTACTTTGTATTTGATGGTTCAAAAACAAAGGAAGGTTCTGGTGCTCATTGTATTTTAATAGACTCGCGAAAGACAAAAATAATTGAGCTCATGCTGATTGGAATCTGAGTGCACAAAAAATGTTGTTAAATAGGAGGCACTCATTTTGGGTTTAAAGAAATCCATAGATCTCAAGGTGGAAGCACATAAGGTAATTGGTGAGTCAAATATTGCCACACAGTAGGTATGAAATACTATTCATTGTGTGTCGCCTAATCTTAGAAACTACAAGGAAGAGGTATGGTGCTTTATTTCATACTTCCATGTCTTTAATATTAATTCTATTCCTATAATTCATAATGCATCCATAGAAACATTAACTAACATTGCTGCTAGGTTGCCACCATTAAGAGATGAATTTCAGTTGAGATTATTTGTAAACCATCTGTGCCTGAAAATGTCACTTATTTCTTTTTTCAATTATGACCAGCAAATACTGGATTTTATTGCAAATGATGACATGTTTAAAGATGTGGAAATCAAAAAAGATGAGCACAAGAAAGCCTTGTAGGAATCAAGTCAAGCTCATAAAAGGAATCCCATGCTCAAGGGTGTGGTATCATTAGAGAATCTTTATGACTTGAAAACATATTTTAAGGGACCTACTAATTCAAAGAATCACAATTCTAAATTGTCACATGAACAAGTAAATTAGGGTATGAAAGAAGGTGCAAAATATGTGGATCTCAGTATGTGTTGTACACCTTAAGAGTGACAAGCCTTTATCCATGTTTTTAAGAAGTATCAAGATGTGTTTGTGTGGATGTATGATGACTTGAAAACTGATGACATGCAAATTATCCAGCATGTGATACTTATCAAGGAAGGTATTGACGGTTGGGGACCCACCAACATTTAGGGGATCTCCCTGATATGATGTCCCAACTAGACCTCACACCATTTGGAGTAGGATTCCCAATAATGGGTGGTAATGTAATGCTTTGACTGTGGAAACATGCAGAGGAATGTATGATAACTTTGGGTGAGAGAAAGTGTTTGACCCTGTAGAGAGTCAAGTGCAATGCAAGAAGGTTCCAACACACAAAGGGAAAAGTAAGTGTGCCCCTTGGAAGCCTGTAATAGAATGCAACTTTAAAAAGACACACGAGCGAAATCAAATCACAAGCTAAGATGCAGAAGAGTCCACAAATTAAAGTGATGAGTTAATCCAACAACACACATTCAATAAGATTCATACAAATGCATACAAATTAGTTCATAATCATATATGTCAGTTAAATAATATACATTTCCAATATAATGATAATAGTCCTACTATACTAAAAACATATGCATGAAAGCATGTTGGCTCTTATTTTTATTATTACAATTGAAAGTTCCATCCATACAAAAACCATTGACAAACACTAGCCCCAATAGTGGAACATTACAGTCAAGAACACCTTCTCGTCCAAAGAAGTGTACTCACTCTACAGTATGAAGAAGCCAAGGCTCTTCACAATACTCCCAATCCATTTCTAAGCCTAAGCCTAGGCAAAAGCTTGGCTCCCAAAATCCTATTACATGAGTTAAGAGGTTCTATTTATAACAAGAGGGGGTGACTCTTCAACTCCCCTTTTGTGACCTTTGGACTACCCTAATGAATCTTTAACTTCTTCACAAAATGACACATTATGTTACATGGTGAATTTTCATATTCCAATATTGAGACTTGGAATTTCACTTACAACATAATTACAAATAATATTACATTTTCCACATGTACACATATAAGAAAAAATATGGTAGAGACATCCTAACAAGACATAACACTATGATTTTTAAGTTTGGGGAAATTCTAACTCAGCAACCTCCACTTGTTGTTTTTTGGTCACATATTGGTGCCAAGCTTGGTACTGTGTGATGGTGTCCCCAAACGTCTTCACAATGTATTTCTGGAAGCGGACTCTAGCCTCCATGGAGTTTGGGTACATTGTCTTGGAACCTATATCCAACTCGTTCTGAATCATGAGCGACATTGTCTTGACCTTGACAGGGCCATCGATGAACTTATGCATGTTGTGTGCATTCATCTCTAAGTCTTCCTTGGTGGATTCTCATCTTAGTTGCACCAAGTACTCATCGATCAACAACTGGACTTGGTTCTTGGGATTAGCATTGGTGATGGAACTGATTGATGGGATCTTGTGTTTTCTCACCAAGAAATACAAATTATTGTACACCACACATATGAGGCTTGTGTGCTGCCAATGAATGAGGCGAGCTACTCGTTGTTCTGAATCAACATTTATACCTTTTCTTTCTCTAGCTCTGCCTATGGTTTCATCTTATTCACGAAGTCAATCGGGGCCCCTTTGTACCACATTTTCCACTCTTGTACATGGACGATGGAAGCATGTATGTTTCTGAGAGTTTGAAAAAACTCTTTGCTCTATTATTGTAGGCCATGAAAAAGGACAACTACTTTATGCACGGTGAAAAATTTGTCATAGAACTTCTGCATGGTTTCTCCAAGTGATGATACTTCAGCAAGTATGCTGTCTTCATCTCCCCCAGTGTGGAAATTGCAGTCTGCACTATTGATCAGGGTTTTTCTACCTCTTTCCTAGAAGCATGCAAGTTCTTTACATTTTTTTCTTTCTTGGCCATCAGATACTAAACATTTGAGCTTGTTTCTCCTACATAGACCAAGCTGGTTTTGGCAATGGAATTTAGATACTTCTTGGTGTCTAACACTATCCCCCTTTCCTTGATGAATGCAGGTGATGTGTGATCATCCAGAAAGTGCTTCCTTCACTCTTGCACACTCCTCTTCTTGAACTCATCGAATGATTGATTGTACACATCCATGACTGGATCATCATCAAGGATAACACCATCTCCTTACTTTCTCGAGGTTATCTCTTCTACTCCAGGAGGTGGAGACTACAGGATGACCTGTGGTGCTCTTGAAATCAGGTCAAGATCTTCATCTAGGGTCTCCAGTTTCAACTCCATGTATTTCACTTCAATCAATCGCTTAATCTGTTGAGAAAGCTCCTGATCCTACATCTGTTCACCTACCTCCTCTACTACTAGATGTTCTAGCTCTTCAAACCTTATTGGCGTTGTTTCCTCGATCATCACACCTTGCCTTTTTCATTCTTATTTCTTCTTCTTCTCTTCTCGTTCTCTCCCCCTCAACTACTATTCTTCCTTCAACTTCTTCTTTGTCTCCTATAGCTTTAGTTCTTCTTCCAGCATCCTCTTCTTTTCTCTCTTCCTCCACTCTGCTCTCTTTATCCATTGCTCTCTCTTTGCTTTCACTACCAAATATACCTTCACGAGAATAGGATTTTCCTTCATTTTATAGCTTTTCTCTCCCTCTTGATTGTCAACAATCTTCCTCTTTCCCTTGTCTTGCACTGGATTGTTGCCTTCTTCTACTATTGATGATTCTTCTAGAGTTGCTGCTATATGTGGAGAAGCCTTCCAATTTCTCGCTATACTAGTTGGTTCATTGAGCCTAGAGGCATTGTAGTAATACCTCCAAGGGTCCTCCTTTGGCAAATGAAATGTCTCGTTGATCCGTGGAATGTAAAATCTCATACAATCGTCCTTGCAAATATTGTGGGGATCATACAGATTAAAGTCCTTGGTGTTGAACTCAAATTTCACTATGTCCTTAGCCTCAACATATGCATATTTGAGGCTCTTAATCTTGTATAATCTGATCCACAAAGGAAGAGTGGGCCATGTCACTTTCTTCTTCCTATGAAGTCCTAGTGACAACCCTGTAGCAAGGTTGTATGAAACTTCTTGCATGATCAGTTTTTCAACGGCATACCTTTGTAAGACATGCATAGGCTTCTTTTCACCAAACAATCTGATGAGGGTGCCACTTGGTGAGGCATACCAATCTTCAATGTTTACTATTGCCTCCATTTCTTCTTAGGACATGAAAGGTGGATCTTGCTCAAATATAAGCTTGTATAATGGGATGATATAGTCATCAGTTAGCCTTCCCATCACTCCTCGATAACTACAGTAAGAAAGAAACGTGTAATAGATGTTCATGGAAAACTCTCAAGGTATCCATGTCCAGTTCATGCTAGGGAACTTCTGCTACATACAAATTGCAACTAGTAAGTATGTGGACATATAGAACCTTGATTTCTCATTCTTGGGCAGATTTCGAGCCTAACTACATGGGACTTTAACTGTTGATCCATTAGAACCGACCAGTCGAATGGCCTTCCATCATTCACCAATTTGTATAGTAAGACTTCCCACCCTTCATGAAAGGTTTATGTGCTCTCTTGACCATATATTCTGCATGAAAAGACAATCGAGAGGGAATTTGCCTTGTAAAAATGGGTGGGTGTCTATCTAAAATTTGATGGCTCTTTCATCCAGTGCTTAAAAATGTATCTTGTCTTCACATATCTATGGGTGGAATAGAAGAGTGAGTCCATCCACTTCACCAGCTTAGGAAAAAGTTACATCTACTAAAAGTCTTCTTCCTTGAAGGTGGAAAGCTTCTTCCCACTAGCACTGCTCAATTTCATAGTCTATTCATCTGTATGTGAGACAATCCAATTGATGATGTATACACACGGGAAGGAATGATACCTGCATGTAACTTTGTATAACCCTGATTGCCAGATACTAAAATCAATCTGTGGTCCTCTAGATCTACCACAAAGTATTTTACAAAAGTGTCTTTGATATGTTGCCATGTTAGTGTTGTTCCCTTCTCAATAAACAACTGAGTATCTATATACACTGGTAAATCAGCTAAAATATGCTCAAATTCTTCCCCAATACTTCTCTTGGAGGTTTCCTTTGATGTAGATCTCTTTGATTCCATGTTAACTATGACTTATGCAGAGATGCTCAACAATTGCTATACATGTGGGACATAGAGGACACTCATGGAAAGTAATTGTCAGTTTAAAAGAAAAACAACTTCAAGGAATGTTCAAGTAGCAAGCCAGGAACTTGATGGGAAGGATTGCACAATTTTTCTTGATAGGGGTGATTGACTGACTGTGGGAATTATGCATTACATAGTCCTAGTAGCCAAGGTGGAAGCCTAATGACTGGAACTACACAATGCACAATTCAGCCTCAGCCAAGGCTTAGGAGAGACTGCACATTATGTAGTCCCAATGGCCAATATGGGAGGCTGGTTCCTCGAACTACGTAGTGCACATTTGGAGCTAGATCAGGCTATTCTCTGTGCAATTCTGGAGGCCAAGATTGTGGCTTGAGCCTCCAGATTGCGCAGTGCAAGCTATTCAAAGTGAAATTTGGGAAGGGAAACCTAGATCTTGCCAAGGGGAGTCTGAAAATAAGAAGATCTAAAAGATAGTGTGAAGTTGAGTTGAGATCTGAATAAGTGTAGATGCATGCATGTGAATCAAGTGCATTAATTGCTTAAACGGAAGGAAAACAAAGTATGTGAGGAGAGTCGCCGTAACAACGACCGTTGGTGAAAAAATGGAAAACTCATGCAACATTTGGGAAACGCAATCTATAACTTGAAACAACACTTCTACAAGTTAAAATTCTAGTGACCATGTAGAGAAACAAGTGAAACAACACTCACACAAGCCAAACAACAAAAAGTGACAAAAAATGCGGAAAAAGATAACAAAGAGAAACTCACTCGGAAAAGTGATGACGATCGCACTGAAGTCTACTTGATCTCCTCGGGAATGGTAGAGCTCCAAGATTGAATGTGAAAATTATCTCTAGATGCGTTGATTAAATATATTTGGACAAATTAGGGTTTATAACGTGCATGCCTAAAATCAAGGAAAAAGTGACACTTGGCAGAATTTTATAAAAATAGTGCAAATGCCTCCTTTGGGATACTAAAAATAGATCCCTATTTTTTAGGGATGCTTTTTTACTTTTCCAGGGAAACTTGTCATGCACATAGCTGGGAAAGACAAAGTAGTTCCAGGAACTGGAAAACTTTCTGTCTATGTGCACTATGTAGTTTCTGATATCAGTGAGGGTTGTGCAATTAATGGGCTTAGTGTTGGGATACCCCTTCATGACTATGCATTTTCTGACCTCAATTCTCACTAGCTATTAGGACTGCACAATTCTGAATAGAAAGGCTAGTTTCCTTAAAGAATTGTTCAAGTTCTAGGGACGAGCTTAGAACTATTGTGGGACCAAGTCAGGAGATCCACTTGTGAGTTAGAAAATCAATTAATTAGGAAAAGACAAGACAAAATGAAAAGATAAGTCTCAGTCAAAGTACAAATACCTGGGACAGTGCGAGATGCTCTGTTGTGGTTAAGAAGGAAGGCTCCAAAATCGAAGCATGGGAAAAACATTGGAGGGTGGTTGTAGCCGCTACAATAGAACGGGTAAAGCCATTTCAACATAAGTTCCGAAAAAATCATCCTATGATTGAACCCCTTATACAGAAAGAACTAAGAAAATTGTTGGATGCTCAGATGATATTAAAAGTTTTTCATTCTACCTGGGTTTCAAATTTGGTTCTCCTAAGAAACAAGTCTAGAGAGACACAATTATGTGTTGATTTCTACAACCTAAACTAGGTTTCAGATAAGGATAACTATCATGTGTCGCCTATGGAGTAGATAGTGCAAACAATATATGGTTCAAAGATGTTCTCGCTATTAGATAGATTTTCTAGATACAACCAAGTTCTAGTAGGAGAACCCAATAGATATAAAATCATGTTCAAGACTAAGTGAGGAACATTTTCTTTTAAGTGGATTCCTTTTACTTTTCAGAAGGCTATGGACATCACATTTTGTGCTTTGACTGGACAAGGTGTAGTGGTGTACTTAGATGATATAAAAAGTTCAAAGAAAATATATGGTCACTTTCATCATTTGAGGTAGATTTATGAGTGATGTTGAAGATATGGGATATAAGAGCATCTTTAGAGTGTCTGAGAGTAACATATTAGGCCACATTATAGATAAGAGAAAAATTAAAGTGGACCCAAAGTGGGTCAAGACTATTTCGTAGATTCTCTTTCTCGTGAAGAAGAAAGCCATGCAATCCTTCTTGGGGACAATTAAATTTCTCCAAAATTCCATTTCAAATTATGCACAGATTGTTAAGCCATTACAAGAGATGATTAAGAAGGATGTATTTTATAAGTGGGATCAAATGGAGAAAGATGCCTTCACTAGATTAAACAAGAAATTGTATAAGCCCCAACGTTGTATAGTCCATATTTTGGCAAATATTTCTTGTTATATACATTTGTTTCTTACACTTATCTTGCAATTTTTCTTACTCATAAGGATGATCAAGGAAATGGTCGGTCAATATCATTTATGAATGTTGACTTACAGGGATCTGAACTGAACTATCCCACGATTGATAAACAAACCTATGTAGTATATAAGGCAGTGAAGCACTTTAGGCATTACCTTCTAAAGTCACATTATCATCTTTATGCCTCACCCAATGGTTTGATCACTTTTTGTACAACAAGAGTCGGGTGAGAGGAGGGCGAATTGGATGATAAGTCTTCAAGAATGAAATATATAACTTAAGCTAGTTCATATGATAAAAGGCCAAGGTCTCTGTTGGATTTAAACAAAAGCGATTAATTCACCAGAGGAGGAATATTTTGGATGGGAACAAGAAATCGAAATGTACAATATTGAACAAGTTACCCCTAAAAACACAACCACATTTTGATACAAGGATGTGTGACAGTAGCTAGAGCATAGTACCTTGTCCTTGCACTTATTAGAGAATCAAAATAGGGCTATTAGACCGAAAGATTTAACATATTATCTTGTACATGGTGTGTTTTTTTGGAAGCACCGCAATGGTGTCCTTTTCAGATGCTTGGAAGCACAAGATTCATAAAGAGTATTGAAAGACCTTCAAGATGGGCCATCTGGAACTACGTAGGTGATACTACTTCTCAAAAATTCATTTGGGTTGATTATTATTGGTCCACATTATTCAAGGATGCTCGCGATTATGCACATAAGGGTTCCATTTTTCAAAGATGTGTTAGTCATGATAGGAAGTCAACTACCCTATTGCAACCCATTGTTATTGAAGAAACTTTTCAATAATGGGGATTAAATTTTCTTGGCGAATTTTTTCCACATTCATCAAAGAAACACTAATATATATTAAACACTATAGACTAATTTACCTGGTGGGATGAAGTAGTTAATGGTAGAAGTGTCCTCAGACATGTATTTTATTAATAAGAAAATTAATTACATCTGGAATGAGCTATTTATAAGCTCAAATGTTCTAACTACCTCTAATTATGGATCACTTATTAAATAACAAGTGTCCACTTACAATAAAATCTATTCAAACAACTTGCTAACAAATCTCCTAAATTAGAGTCTAAGATACGACACATTTGTAGAGTCATATCTTGTTACAACAATATACTAATTCTAAATTTATCCATTAGATAATTAGATATTCTAGAATAATAATTATTAATTTAATATCTTAAATTAATAATTATTTTATTCCAACTTTATAACCTATGATAATATTTTATTTTGGATCATCTAACATTCCCCCCCTATGATCCACAGATACATTACAACAGATACCAAGTTCATCTCTAAACTTAGTAAATTTTATTCTGCCAAGAGGTTTCATGAAAATGTTGGAGATCTAATCTTCTGAAGGACAATAAACTGGCTTGAGGACATCTTTGGCAATGAGAGATCTGATATGATGATACTTGGTGTCCACATGCTTTGTCTTTGAATGAAAAAATGGGTTCTTATCAAGTTTGATGGCTGACTGGCTGTTAATGAATAATGATGTAGCTTCTGCCTGAGAAATGCCCAAGTCCTGCAAAATTCTGTGCAACCAAACAATTTCACATGCTACTTCCCATGTTAAAATGTACTCTACTTCTACTGAAGAAGTGGCCACTGTAGCTTGTTTCTTACAACTCCAAGGTACTGTTGTTGACCCCATATTCATTAAATAACCTGATGTTGATGCTCGATCATCAATACTCCTAGCAAAGTCGACATCTGAATATCCACCAAGTACAAAGTTTTTAGTCTTTGTGTAAAGAAGATCAAAATCTTTTGTTCCTTGGATATATCGAAGAACTCTTTTGGCGGCATTCCAATGGTTGTCTCATGGTTCCTGCATAAAACGTGAAAGAATACTGACTGCATAAGATAGATCAATGTGAGTATTTGTCAAATAAATCAAGCAGCCAATCAACTGTATGTAAGTAGTGCTCTCCACCATTTCCCCCTTCAAATTTTGAAAGTTTCAAGTTTTGCTCCATGGGGGTAAGAACGGGTTTGCAATCCTGCATTCCAAATCGCTAAAGAACCTTTGTTTCATACTTACTTTGAGAAATGAAAATATGATGTGGAAATTGGAAGACTTCAACTCCAAGATAGTAGTGAAGTAATCCCAAATCTGTCATCTTAAAACCTGCATGTAATTCCGTTTTTACCTATGCAATGTGATCATCATTGTTTCTAGTAATGATCAAATCATCTACATACATAACAAGAATCACCAGATATTTACCCTGGTGTCACACATACAAAGTATCATCAGATTCACTTGTTGAAAATCAACTTTCGTAAGGTATTCATCCATTTTTGCATACCAAGCTCGGGGAGCTTGTTTTAACCCATATAAGGCCTTGATCAATTTGTAGACTTTATGTTTGTACCCTTCAATTTCAAAACCTGGTGGTTTTGTCATATACACTTCCTCCTATAAATCCCCTTTGAGAAAAGCACTTTTTACATCCATTTGATGAACTTTCCATCCTTTTTGAGTAGCCAATGCAAGTGTTAATCAGATGGTGTTCCATTTAGCTATAGGAGCAAAAGTTTCCTCATAATCAATGCCTTCCTGCTACGCAAAACCTTTAGCCACAAGTCTTGCTTTATACTTTCCAAGTTCTCCCTTTTGGTTGTACTTAATTCTGTAAACCCATTTGCATCTGATGGGTTTGACATTTTGAGGACAATCAACAAGTTTCCAAGTGTTGTTATCAATTACTGCTTGAGCCTGTTGCCATTCTTTATGTTTTACTGTTTCGTTTTATGTGGAAGGTTCAATAAAATCATGTGCTATCAAGGAAAAATTTCCTTCACATCTGTATGACTTCCTTGTTCTTGTTTATTCTGCTCATCAGTCTTTACATCTTTCAAAAGTTGAACTTCCCATTTTGGTAGTTGATGCTCACTTGTTTGAGATTCTGAAAAGTCACCATCATTGTAAAGAGGATTAATGTAAACTAATGTTCGTCGATCAGATGAAGATTCTGGAGAATCACTGTCAAAAGAACTGTTGCTGCTTGGAGATGCGGATGAACTGCTAGAAGATCCAGATGGTGTTGTTGAAGTAGATGGACTGGATGAATCATCTTCAGATGAAGGAAAATCAAGTTCATACCAATTTGGTGAATTTGGTTGACTTTGTGTATTTCCTTTTCTTTGACTGCCTTTAGTTTCTAACTTTTGAAGAAGAATTTTGATTTCTTCAGCACTCTTACTCTCTGTTTCATCAAAAATTACATCTCTGCTCACAATAAATTTTCCATTGGTCAAAAGATGGTACCCTTTCTTCTCATCAGAATATCCAATCATTATGCATTTCAAACTTCTTGAGTCAAGCTTAGTTCTTTTTTCTTTCGGAACTAAGGCATAACATACTGATCCAAAAACTCTAAGATGTTTAACTCGAGGTTTGAAACCAAACCAAGCTTCATAAGGTCTGAGTCCATCTAAAGAAGCAATTGGAGATCTGTTTCTTAAGTAGAAAGCTATATGAATTTCTTCTGCCCAATATGTTGGACTTAACCTTTTGAAAGTTAACATAGATCTCGCCATTCCTAACAAGGTGCGATTCATTCTTTCTACTAATCCATTTTGCTGTGGAGTGTAAACATTTGTAAGATGTCTTCTTATGCCATTGTAACTGCAATAAGTTTTGAATTCATTTGAAGTGAATTCTCCCCCATTATCTGTCCTGAGAGTACCTATCTTTTCTTTGGCTTCATTTTCAACAAGTTAGCAAAAAATTTTAAACTTTTCAAATGGTTTTGAATTTTGCTTTAAGAAATAAACCCAAGTCATTCTATTGAAATCATCAATGAATAGTAAGAAATATTTGCAACCACCGAATGAAGTTTGTAGTGGTCCACAAACATCACTGTGAACTAGTTGCAGCAGCCTGTTTGCGCGCCATGAACTTGTTGGAAAGATCTCTCAACTTTGTTTTCCATAAATTCAAGCTTCACATTTTGCATTTTCATTTTTGAAGGTTGGAAGTCCTTTAAACATTCCTTGTTTTTGCAATTGAGAAAGACTATCTAAGTTTAAATGTCAATATCTTACATGCCACAATCGCATAGGTGAAATTCTTGTAGTCACTGCCCCTGCAAAATCAGAATGCCTTGGAATAACTATCCCTTTCATCCTTAATAGTTTTCCATCTTCATAACCTATCATCACTATTTGAAAGCTCTGTTTGACTGAATTAATCTTAACTAAGCCATATTCCATAATTATCTGATGTCCTGCTTGTCGAATCGTGACTAAAGATAACAATTTTTTCTTAAAGGTTGGTACGTACCATACATTTGAAATCATTTTTTCTCCAATGCCAGGGAAAAAAAATTTAACTGCACCTTTTCCATAAGGAGTATGATTTGTATCATTTGCAAGAAAGATGGAATTAAGATGGCAATCTTGAAAATTCCAAAAGAAGTCTCGTCGACAAGTCATGTGTTGAGTTGTTCCTGAATCCAAAATCCAAGCATCTTCATAATCACTTTTAAGATAGGAGGAAATTTGTAATGCTGGCGAAAAAGTAAAGACATATTCTGAGTCATTATCATCTTGATCATTTGCAAATTGTGCTGAGCGTTGATGAAATTTGGAAATTTTATTGATAGATGTTCAACAATGTTCAGCAAAATGTCCAACTTTGTTACATATTCGACACACAATTTGACTTAAGTCTCTTCCTCTTCCTGGAGACTATCCTCTGCCTCTGCTTTGAATTCTATTTTGAGGTTATCATTTACCTTGATTATTATTTCCTCTTCCTTGAAAATAGCCTCTTCCTTGATTGTTTCCTCTGCCTTGAAAATTACTCCTGCCTGAACTGTTGCCACTGTTAAAGTTGTTTCCTCTACTTTGGCTTCATCCTAGATTTTGTACATTATGTGCTGCTTGATTCTGATTGAAATTCTCTTTGCCTTTGCTTCTAGAACCACTAGTTGATGATTTACTAGTGTTGGCCTCTGTGAAAAAAGCATCTTCACCAACTTTCTTTTTCTTTCCAAAGGTTTTATCATGTTGGGTCAACATTTCGCAGAGCTCATCAAACTTTAGATTCTCTATCTTTCCAGTTAATTGTAGAGTTTCCAAAAAATGTGTGTAGGAAGAAGGAAGTCCAGCAATTAAAATTGTGACCATAAAACTATCATTGACTACTTGAAAACAAGCATTAACGATTTCCTCCTTAATATTCTTAAGCTTGGAGACATATTCAAGAACATCACCTCCTTTAGTCAATTTTTGTTGCAACAATTTTAATCGTAGATCAACTCTCTTTGATTCAAGTTGAGTATCAAAGAAGTCTTTAAAAATTCACAAAGCAGACCATGCATCTGTAGCATTTTCTATATGGACATACATTTCATCATTAACAAAAGATTTAATGAGAGCTAATGCTCTGGCATTCTTAACTTCCCATTTTTCTAGTGCAGTTGCATCTGTGGGTTTATCTGGCTTAATATCACCATCACATATATCATGCCATAGTTCATTATAAATGAGAGTGCTTTCAATGAGGCGTTGCCATGTTTTATAAGATTTTGTGCCTTCAAGTTTGTCACAATCAGAAAACAAATTAATCAACTTTGACGTTGTAGTGTTGAAGCTTCACACCAAGAATCTGGCTTAGAAAAAATATCAAGATGGGCAACACAACATGAAGAAAAATATGATCTATTGAGGCTTGGCCTTGACCCTCGTATAGTTGTTGAAACATGAGAAAAATAACTGAGCTTTGCACTTGGCTCTAGTCAATTTCTCAAATTTTTACAAAGTAACTTTCGAAATTTGACTTTTACAATGCTCTTGCACATATTGGTAAAAAAAATTACCCCCCCTCAAAGTAATATTACTTTGAGTTACAATGCCACACTTATCTCTCCAAATAAAAAATTACAAATAAAATCTCCTTATTACTCCAAAATTTTACTGGCAATAAATTCCCAAAATACAAAAACTCACCATATCTCTCCAAAATAAAATATGCATTATCTCTCCAGCAAAGACTTTTTCACTTCTCCGATTCAACTTTAAACTTCCTAAAAAAAACTATTTTCTTTTTCTTTTTCTTTTTCTTTCAGGCTGTCCTCCACTCTAGCTGCTAGCTAGCTCAAGCTAGTGTCTTGCTGGCTTAGGTTGACTTCTGCTGGCTTCATGTTGGATTTTCTGGCTTCTTTTGCTAGCTTCTTCTGCTGGTTTCACGCTAGCTTTGCTGGCTTCTTCTACTGGCTTCACGTTGGCACTATCTAGAGAGGAGCATATCGCTATCACCAAAAAGCAAGTAAAGGTATTTGAGAGTTTCACCCAAAAAGAAAGTCTTCACACTGAAAGATGATGGAACATCTTTGCTGGTAGACTTTGAATTCCCGCATTGGCAATTAACTCATCGCAATATTTTCCTTTGAAGCAAGACATTTCTACAAGAGCTTGAGAAATGATAAAACAAAACACTGTAGATAACCAAATCGCACTACAAACATGGCTCTCTACTTTAATAGATGCATCTAAGTAGTTTCCCATGAAATCTACTGGTCTCCTCCTCTGCAGTTAGTTTTTGAGTTTCCAACATGGGGAAATGTAGTATTTTTTCATACAAAAATAAATTATATGCTACAGGCATCGTAAGCTAGAAACATTTTCGAAGAAACCTATCGACAAGTCTTGCTGGCAATTAATAATTCTAAAAATTTCGTATCACTTTGTTTTACCAATACTGACATGAAGAATCCCTAACTTGAACTTAGCACTATTATTTGCACATTTTTGAATTTCTGTTTTCCACAGCAAAAGCAGTTGCATTTTTCATTCATTGTGGCACTTTTCACTGTCGCAAAATTTTAACGATGTATGTAGCATACAAATCCGTCGCAAACTTTCAACGATGTATGTAGCATACAAATCCATTGAGTGTTGGATAACCTCACATGCAGTAGATGTGGGAAGGAAATCATTCACAACAACTTTTGTTTCCTCCCTGCAAACCCTCTTTGGATCCGGAAAAACATTTTCGACATCAAGTATTTTCTGGGGACAAAATATTAACCTCAGCTACTAGATATTGAAGCACAACTGCAAAAAATGGGGGCTCCAATCGAAAAGAAAAGTGATACTTTATAGTAACATGCAATCCATTGATTTCAACTCAATCTAAAATTGACAATATAATTAAATTTCTTTTCCAGAAAAGAAAATTAGATACCAAATATTAACTGACCAAATTAATGGAGTTTTCCATGTGCCTGTAGAGTTGGAATCTCCTCCTCACATTAGTTGCAGCATTACTGGAGCTCTGATACCACAATAATGGTAGAAGTGTCCTCAAACACGTAATTTTATTGATAAGAAAATTAACCCCCTACTGAAAGTGTTGCTCATCCTCTGAACAACTTAGTGACCTCATTGTGCCTCATTCATGGCCCTGGTGGCCCCCTTGATTTGTACATTCCTGCCTTTTTCCCCTTATGCAAGATGGTTTATTTCATATTCATGGCCCCTTACCTTTCTATAACATCTTTTACACCTTGGAAAAAAGCTAGAAAGAGATTAGAGACCTCTTGGAAAGCATCTTTTCATCACTACAGTTTGAGTTCTATTTTGACGGTGAATTCCTTCTTAGCTTTTGTTTCCTTCTTCTTCTCTTTTGTGGCCTAGATGATTACCTAATGGCCTTAGAGTTCTCTGTTTTGATTAGGTCTCTCTTAGGCACTGCCATTTTGGGTTTTAACACAATTTGTTCCTTTCTTCCTTCTTGTAGCAGCATTTTGCCTTCCTGTAGCAGTCATTCCTTCTCTTTCAGGGTCTTCTAACTATATGGGAGTGATGAGAAATGATGTAGAGGGGTTGGAGGATGATGCTAGGGATCAGAGGGAGTAGTGTAGGTTTGTGAAAATGGAGAGGATGTGCTCTGTGTGTTATTTCAAGAAATTTTCAGGGTGAGATAGACTGTAGGGTTTGTTCTTGAAAAATATTATTTTTTTCTTATGAAGTGGGATGGATGAATGATGGATAGATAGTGGATTTGAACTGGATGGAGGGCTTGGAGTGCTATGGTGACTTGGTCTTTGCAGAAATTTCTTCTTTTAACTATTGTCCCCATTACTCGAAATCATCACCCTTCATAATTTGGTTTTTCCACATTGCATGAGTGAAAGAGTGAGCTGCAATTTACTATTTGAAGGTGGTTGATACCGTTGACCCATCCTTAGCATAGAAAACCTCATCTTTCATGCATTGAAAACAAATTTATAACTATAATATGCTCAAGAGAAGAGATCAATAATATTGCATACATGTACCTACCTTATGGTTGTTAGAGAGACATGTATACTATTACTAAGTTGATGATCAATCCATGGTCCTATGGAGGTGATAATTTCCTTTGTTTTCTTCTACATAGGTCTTCATAGCTTGGTGATAATAAACCTTTGTCTTCCAGTTAATATGAGCAAGCTATCTTAGTCAAATCCAACCTTCTTAGAGTGCTGGGCTTGGCCATGGGTGATGTTCACCTTCACTGCACCTTATTCCACCATTAGACACCTTTCCCACACTTTATTTCACCTTCAATACCTTCCTATAGATTTCGGCTTGTTTCCTATAGTAAACTAGGACATCTTGTAGTAATATAGGAAACCCTATAGCAGCCTATTTAAACCCATATCTCCCAAATGGTATACTTGATTGACCTGAAATATTCTAAGCATTTTACCTTCCTCTTTATGCACCTCCCCATAAAACAACTTTGAAATTGGATGCACGAATATCGCGAAAATTAAAAAATGCTTGTAGGTGATGGAGGTCGATTTCTTGAAAAATGTGTATTGGAATTTACTGAAATTTCTTGGGCATGTTACCATCATCCATATGCATACCCCTATGAAACAACTTTGCAAATGGATGCATGAATAGCGAAAAAATTCAAAAATGGCTGTAGGTGATGGAGGTTGATTTCTCGAAAACCATGCACTGGAATTTGTTGAAATTTATTGAGCATGTTGTTGTCATCCATATGCATCCCCACCTAAAACAACTTGGCAAATTGATGCATGGTTTTCAAGATATGACAAAAATAATTTTCTCCTCTATGTATTTCTATTTCTTGTAGTAAAATAGAGCCTTCCTATAGTATTCTAGGACAACAAGGAAAATGAATGGGAAAGCCTTTGGAATTATGGGTGGATGGTGGAAATAAATGAGGGTGACGGATTGGCATGACCTTGGTCCTTCTAGAGAATTTGATAAAATGAGGAGAAAGTCCAAGTTTGACTTCCTTTGACTAGAATTTTGACCATTTTTTTCTTTTTTTGGTGCCAACTTGTTTTTGTTGCTTGTAGATGTTGGAGAGAACCTGCATTCATCAGAGAGATACATGGAGAAAATAATTTTTATTTTTTCCTTTTTTTCTTCTAGGCCTACTAGCCGCCTCAATGATGTTTTCAACTAGTAGGTCTGCCTAGGTGCCTCAAAGGAAGTTTTAACCTAGGATATTTTCTTTCTTCTCTTTTTTTTCTCCTTTTTTTCAACCCATTGATGACCTCATGGAGGTTTTCAATCAATAAGCCAATATTAGGTGCCTCAAAGGAGGTTTTCACTTGAGATTTTATTTTTTCTCTTATTTTTCATTTTTTTATTTATTTTTCTATCCTAACATGCTTGAAAAAAAATTCATTTTCAAGTGTAGGAATACTTCCAATGGAGCCACTTGCATAACTGGATGACAGATAAAATCATATGTAGCATCAAAACATATTCTTTGACATGTACTTGAATGTAAGATACAAAATTCTTTGACTTTGATGATATCAGGTGTAGTTGAAGAAGAGAGTATTGTTGTAACTTAGTGTTTGTCTGGAACCATATTTTAATATAGTTGTGATGCCCCTGGTCCACTTGCTGATTTGGATAATCTTGGATGTCTCCTTCTTCCATGAAATTCAAATCTTCTTGTTTTTGCTCATTATTATCTTCAACACATAGAGGATCTGATGGTAAACATGAGGGCACTTTTCCAATCTCTAATTTTGATGTCTGATCTTCATCAAGTGAAACCCATGATTTGTTGGTCTTCTCATTTGAATATTCTTTTTCTGCATGTTGTCCTTCAATGACATCATGTGAATCTCCTTTTTGCAATACTCTTCCTGATCTAAGATGAATACCATTTAGACCTAGTGGAGATGTTTAGAAGTTTTGTGCCTTAACATTGTAAGTGGGTTGAGCTACTTCCTTGTGTGGGTTTGGAAATGGTGGTACAAGTAGTTGAATGGGAGTGAATATTTGATATGGAAGTGGTTAGGGTTGTGGTTGTGGTGGAGGTGGATGGTAGGGATAACATGGAGTTGAGTAAGGAGGATATTGAGGAAAATATCGAGGATATTGTGGATGCTCTCCATAAGTTCCTTCCCAACCTTGTTGCAAGATTGGTTTTAGGGTTGATATGGCGAAGGTTTCCAAGAAAAGGGTGTGTTCCAATTACTTTGAGATGGATGTGCACAAGCTTGAAATTTTGAATCAGGCTCTTGCCTCATATTAGGTTGAATAGGCTACCATGGTCCTCTTAGACCTACATAATGTAGTTGCATTGGAAATTGACTTTTTCCATTTTCCTCTTGGTAAACATCCTTCAACCTTGTTAATGAGGGGAAATATTTAACATCATGTGATTCTACATGGACAACACAAATATCAACATATTATTTTTTCTCATTTTTTATTCTTTGTGCACTTAGGTTGCTAAGAATTCATGTTTAAAAGTTGTCAAGAAAATTTCTAAGTTTAGTGTGACTTACCAATCTTGATGTTGATTGACTTATTCTTGCTCTTCCTCTTGATATTTTTTTTTTTCAATGTGGTTCACGGGCACTCAATGAGTGGCCGCTACGTCCACATAGAGAAGCGGGGCAGTTCCACCTGAAGGGATCTGCCGGTCGGCCATATCAGGCCTAACCCCGAGGGCGTCGAGGAGATTTGACCCCGTGACCTTCCAACTGAGAAAGTGCTTAGCAACGGGAACTCGACCATTTGAGCTATCCCTTGGGGTGCTCTTCCTCTTGATATGCATTTGCATGTTTCACAAATTTCTTCAAATGATAATTGGTATACATCACCTCTACTCATGAGATCAAGGAGATCAATCCATTCATCCCTATTTGTTCTATGTAAGAGGGTTTTTAGTGTGTTGGATCTTAAATGATGTATTTTTTCCCTCTTAACATTATATATGAACCTCTATATTAGGTCCTCAAGGATCTCATCTTCTTTTTGATTCATTCTAAAGATTTCTTCTTTAAGATCATGATCTTTATATTTTTCTAGAAATATCTTTTGCATCTCACTCCATGATCTTATTGAATTAGTCCCTAAATTCATGAACCATTTAAGAGCTCTCTCCTTCAATGTTTCTGAAAAAATCTAAATTTTTTAGTTTTTAATAAGTAACCATAATATCTACAAACAATTTCAAAGTCAAAGAGAAAGGTTTCTGAAACCTCTAACCTTAGACAATGAAAGTTTGGAAGAAAATATGGAGGGATGTTCTTCATATGCACATTGATATCAGTATCTTGAATGGGAAATCCAAGAGGATCTTCTTCATTGTCATAATCTCAATCCATTTCTTCTACCTTATTTTCCATCTCTTCTTCCTCTACCTGCAAAACTGGATGATGATGTGGCTCTTGCTACATCACGTGATCAAATTGGGGGGGGTGAGTTGGTGTTGGAGATTTTTTTTTTGGCTTTATGATTGAATGAAAACACTAATGTAATTCACTTTCCTATTTTTGAAATGAAATATGCCTAATGTAATTTGTTGTTTTTGCAGAAAGTAAAAGAAATGAATCAACTAGGGAAGAAAACAATGCATGCTTTGACACCTTTCCGGAAACAACGCCAAAAAGTGATGAGCCTCGGTATTGCAACAAGAATGTTGAAACTCCCAAGGCTACCAACTTTAATTATCAACTCGGGGTTCATACAAAATTAAGAGGTATCATCACTATATGTGCAACATATAATGTTGTCCTCCTTTGCTGTCATGATGTAATGGAGTGCATGTACTGAAATCAAATCCTAAACTAATTGCAAAAAATGAAATGCTCTAAATGGAAACCTTAACCTATTGCAAGAAAGAAAGTACAAGGAAAGAAACCTATTGTAGTTGCATAAAGTAAATGTCATGAACTGAATGTCAGCCATTACATTTAAAAGATTTTAGATCCATTAATAGATTTCATTGGACGTGGAAATCAAGAAAATCATTATTGTATTATCCAATTCATAAATTTGTCCATTAACCCAAATCGCTGAAATGTTTTGCATGGGTAAAGAGGCAAGTCCTAAGTGGTATTTAATCTTAGATAATAATTTATTTATTGCCTAGAGGTCTTTATTCAACCCTAAGGCATCATAACAAAGCTTCTTTAGCGAACCTAGGCAAGTATATACACGTTGGAAGAGTACTGCAGGGTTTCCTTTAGTTTTACTACAAGAAACAACATATTTTCTATAGGGAGGTATAATTCACCGAATGACGTAACAAATGAAATAAAAATTGGATGGTACAATTTTTTTATTTACTAGGATGTCTTAGGTCTCCATTCCAAGTCAAATCACTCAAAAATACCTCTGTTAACCCATTCTAAAAATGGCAGAAAATTACTAGTCTAACATCTAGAAATTCGAGAACTAGTGAGCTAGTAAATCGATCAAATTCCTAAGCTAATTAAGTGAAAATTAAATGGGGTAATTTTTTTCATTAACTAGAAGTTTTTCGTGATCTAATGCAAGTGGAATCAAATCAATCGAAGCTTATTAGCATTCTATAAAAAATAGTAGAAATTTACTATTATTTGCCACAAAGGACTTCTAGAAATCTAGATTTGGGAAGAAGCAAACTACTCCAAGTAACTCAATGATTACTATGACCTTAAAAAGTTGTTCCAATGATTAAATTATGCTTGTTATCCAGAAAAATAACTTTAACCATTTTACCCAATCCTACAACAAGAAATCATTAATAATAATTGCAGAAATAAAAAACAAGAACTAGAGATGCATGTGAATAAGAAGTGAAAAGGAGAAAAGTAAATGATACAAAAGAGCTTTGAGGCTCCTGGGATGGCCAAGCCTAAGGAAACTTAGAGTCCTATGGAGGATACCAAGACTTAGAAGTTAAACTTGGCATCAATCTTCATTATTTCCATCAATACAATTACATCCCTGCACGAAATGACAATGGAGTTGCAAAAATATGAGTTCTCTCCACAAGAAGACTAAAAAAAATCCACCTAGAGGCAAATTCGACTTGGTACTTATAAAAAATTATTAGGAAGAATTCCCCATGAAAGGAGGAAGTTTTCCCAACCAAAATCCCTTGATTAGTGGACCTAGTTCCCAATACTAGGAATCTACATTAAATGGTAGAGAACGCATTCCTAGATTTTCTCAATCATTTGAGCTCTACAATCTCTACCATAATTCTAGAATACCTTATTGATTTATTATTTAATATTGATCCTCCTATCATAGGGATCTTAATGCTGAATGATGGAAGTGTTCCCCCTGACTGATGGATCTTTATTTGCTGATTGAATTTGTGTCTAAATATGAGTTGTTTGAGGCTCATGGAATAGATAAAATTGGCTCATGGAATAGATTAAATTGGTTAGAATAATTACAAAGATTAATAAAGCATGTACATGTGTTACAATGTAGGATGCACCCTAAAAAAATTGATGCCTCTACAAAAGGAACATAAATCCATTATTTTTATCATATTAATGGATCCAGTATATGCCACTAATGCATTTGTTGGATTGATAGATATGAATGAAATCAAAACCTATTTCATGTTCTTGGATTCAATTAAGGAGTGTTGTGAGGGCCTGGAAATTGCAAAGTTATTGGTGTTGATGTATAGCTATCGAATTCTCCATGGTCCAAAACAGAGTATGTAATGAAATTAAGGGAAGAGAAAATCATCATTCATTTCCCATGACACATTTTCAGCCCCAAAATCACCATTTCTAGTATGATGTCGAACACAATTTAGAAAATTCTTTAGAATTTACACAAATTTAGTTTCTATTGGATCCTTAGATGTCATCTATGTTTTAGAGGTTTTGGGAAATAGATTTCTCAAGTCACCTATAAATGTTGTTGTGAAGGTTTTTCAAATATTGGTTTCTACTCTAGATTAGTGTGAAACATGTACATCAATTTTACCCATTAAGAATGTTGGGTGTTTACCTGCACATTGCAACATGACAATTTCTATGATATATTTTGAATATTCTCCTCTATGTTAAATGATGTTGTTATAGACTTCAGAGGATGAAGCTTGAGCAAGAATGGCATTGTATTGATATTTTCAAATATCAATACATGCTTGAAAGATAATAATTGAATTGCCAGGAGATATTACAGTTTTCTATGATAACAAGATTTTGAGCACTTCAAGATATGAAGGAGGGACACCTAGTAGGAGAAAACATTAGTAGTCAAAGGGATACAAATGGTAGAGATCAAATCCAAAATATCAAGGAAGAAATTATCATCAACTCTAGATTTATAGAGATCAAATTAAAAATTCAGAGAAATCTAAATAGGACAAGTGGCAACTAACCTCCAGATCCAATTTTTTAGGGATACAAATAGTGATTATACGGCATCAAATTAGAAATTAAATATCAGTTTGATGATATGGAAATCGGATCCCAAATTTCTAGGATGAAGATCAAACAACAAAAAGAGGACTAATTCCAAATTAGACTCAAGCCTCAACAATTGAGACTAAATGCAACCAAAATAAGATTTAGTTTTATTTTCAAAATTTATTTCCTAGAATTTTTTAATTAATTTGAGGACCTATTTTTATTTTTTATTTTATTTGCAAAAAACATCTTACACCTGGAAAAGGCCTTGCAATTTTCCTTTAAATTCCAAGAATTGTAATAGATATGGGTTGGGTTTTTTTCCTTAAAAAACACTTTGTGTATGTAAAGATCTTTTGGATGTGAATGAAATCTTTCAATCAAAGATACATGAATTTTTCCTTTGAGATTCTCATGTTAGCAAATTATCAGTCTATCTCTCAGTAGATGTTTCCTTCTTTGTAAATAATGATGTTTATTACTCTATTTTGAATGCATGTTTATAGATAAGAGAATTCATTTTTGATGCTCTTTGTCTTACATTCAATCATCTATATTATTTTGTTGATATCATAACATGATTGAGTTATTCCTATATGATTTATTATGATTGATATGTTATTTTTTTCTTAGCATCATCATTACAACAATTCTGATGTCTGATAGATTTCTAGATACCTAGCCTTTGAGAGTACTTTTTACGCTAATCAGTTTGGAAAATTATCTTATTGACATATTTATCATGACTCCATGTCCAATGGTCTTCTTCTAAACCCTACCAAACCCTTTCAAATACCCACACTTACAAAAATCTAGCCACCATACTAAATCAACCACAAGATGTTATAGTGACATTGAGTGACTGAGTTGTTGGAGAGAGCCCTCTCTGGGTTGGAAGGGATAGCTTCCGATCTCCAAGATAGATTCAATGATATCTCTAGGTTTTCCTTTCAAATTTGGGAAAATTACAGAGTGATAAAATTGTATTCAATCCTTATATGGGAAGATGGGTTGTCTTCCTGTCAATGACCAAAATCTGAAATGTTATTTTCCAATATCAGCCTAGTTATAGGTTTTAACCTCGTAAAGAAATTACCTACATACGAATTCTAAAAAACAAAAAATAAGAAATGGTGAGATAATAAAACATAAAATAGATATGCACATATTTTTTTCCCTGGATCCAAAAACCGAGACTACCATATTGATTTTGCATTATATTCCTTTCAATGTTACAATAAATACATATACATGTCAAAGCATCCATAAAACCCAATCCATTAACCTTAGATTAGAAGATAATCGTAGTTCCCTTGACCAAATATACAAAATACCATGGGTAGAAAACCATCATGCCCAAAACCATGTGTGAAAACCATGCACAAAACCATAGGTAGGTTTGCCCACCTGATATACAGTCCAAAATTATTTTTTCCCCAAGGCGGGCCCCCCCCATGACCCGCCTACTACGCCTGATGCAATGAACAGGGGGCTCTAGTTGTGGAAAGTATATAACATACACCCAAAATTCTCCCACTCGTTGTTTTATTTCCACATGAGAGCTTAGTCATTGGTCCAACCCTGCAATGGCCATTGTTTCTCTACACCAAGAGAACTTCTCAACCCACAAAATTTTTCAATGCATCTGTAGTATTCTTCAAAGAGTCCGCCTTTACCAGGGACACCTTTTTGTCCTCAACCTTATCCCTTACAAAGTGATACTGAACATCAATTTGCTTTGTTTTTTAACGATAAGCAGGGTTCTTTGCCAAGAAAATTGCACTTTGGCTATCACAGTATATCCTTATAGCTCACTGTACTAACCCCATACTTAAACACAACCTCTATAACCAAAATTATTCCTTTCTTGCATGAGCGGATACCATGTATTCTGGCTTTGTAGTAAAAAATGACACTACAAACTGTCTATTACTCTTCCAACTAACTGCACCTCCAAATAGGTTAAACACATACCCACTTGTAGATCTTCTTTGATCTAGATCTCCAGCCTAGTCTACATCAACAAAGCCATGGATGTCCAAAACTTTGTCCAATCTTGGTCTTCCTTAGTAGCAAAGACCATAATCACTAGTGCCATGCAAATACCTTAAAACCTGCTTCACTACTATCCAATGCTCCTTCCCTGGTTTTGACATAAACCTTCTTAATACTCCCATTGCATGTGAAATGTCTGGTCTAGTATAGACCATTGCATACATTAGGCTACCAACTGCACTTGCATATGGAACACAAGACATGTCCTCTTCCTTTTCTTGTGTCTTGCGACACTGTTCAATAGATAACTTTACAGCTATAGGAATAGGAACATTCACTGGTTTACTATCCTACATATTAAACCTCTGCATTATTGTCTCAACATACTTCCTCTAGTTTAACCAGAGCTTCCTCTTTGGCTGATGTCATTTAATTTCCATGCCAAAAATATACTTTGCAACACCAATATATTTCATGTCGAATTTGGAGGATAATTGGGTCTTCAATTCCTGGATAATTTCTTTGTTATTTCCAACTAACAACATATCATCCACATACAAGACCAAATAAATAACACAGTCACAAATTAATTTAAATTACAGAAAATGATATGGTTTTCTTTTGGTGAAACCAAGTCCCCATATATATGTATCAAATTTCTGATACCACATCCTTGGTGACTATTTTAACCCATATAGAGACCTTTTTAACATGCATACTATTTCTTTCTTACCCTTCATCGTAAAGCCTTCAAGTTGTTTCATGTAGATCTCTTCTACTAGATCCTCATGAAGAAATGATGTCTTCACGTCTATCTATTCTACCTCAAAATCAAAAGATGCAACAACAGATAACAATAATCTAATAAAATCTACTTTGGGAACAGGAGAAAAAATATCACCAAAATCAATTCCCGACACCTGGGAATAACTCTTTTCTACCAATCGAGCTTTGTATTTCTCCACCTTCCCTTTTCCATTCATCTTCTTCTTAAAAATCCATTTTCTTTGAGTTGTAGTATTTTCCTCTTAAATATGTATGAAAATAAAACACTTAAGACTATGGGTGATAAAGAGTCTCAACAATATAAATGGCTGCTAAACATTGTAGATCTGCAGCAACTGATAGAAACAAAACCTGCCAAATTCCTAATCTATGGAACAATCATAGTTAAAAAACAAAATGAACTAGTAATAATAACTCCAATAATCCAATGGAAACCAAATATATAAAGAATATATTTTATTATAACACCTGTGAAGGGAACAAATAAATGTTACCAGTCCCCCTCTATGGGATGGGTTCTTGGCTATCCTCAAACGTCTTCAACTTTTTGATAGAGTCTCTCTCCTCTATAATGTGTAAACCCAACAAATAAAATGTTTGAGCTCAATGGAAACTCAAATGGAAAAAGTGGTGTGCGACAATGAAAATAATTAGAGTTACAACAGTGAGTGCAACAATGAAAATAATCAAAAGTGAATAATGAATGGAAAACCCTTCTATTTATAACAAAATATTGAGTTATCCTTGAATAATGAGCAATAATAAAATATTATTAACCCCATTCTTGGAATAACTACTTATAATATTTTATTATATTTGGTTAGGAGGGAAAAAGTATTTAAACTTTTCTTTAGAAATAATAAATAAATAAATGATTTATTTATCATCTCAAGAAATTGGTTAAGGAATAATAAACAAATAATGATTTATTTAATTATTCGTAAGGGATTTCAATTTTGACAAGGAATAATAATTAATTAGTGATTAATTAAGTATTCCTAGAGAAAAATAAGATAATTAATAATTTATTTGTTGATTTTTCATAATTGGGTCAAGTATGGCAAGGAATAATAATTGAACAATGGTTTAATTAATTATCCCTAGAAGAAAATCAAATAAATAGTGATTTATTTAATTATTCTTCATGGGTTTAATTATAAACTACCTAACAAAGGTGGTTTATAAGTAATTTCTCACAGTGAAAGCAATTTTACTATGGCAAAATTGACTTTACTTGGTGTATTTCAATCCATCTAATAAATTAGGCTAGATGATCAATTTTTTGGTGATAATAGATTGCCCCACAACATATGAATGTTAGGAGCAAAACATATGACCAAAGTATGTTGTAAAGACACAATCACTAGACAACAAAGTGGAGTCAAAGAGAGAGAGATAGAGACCAATAGAGCTGAAGCAAAGGAGGATAGGGATAGAGGGGGTGAGACCAATGCAAGTCTCCTTTTATGTTGTGGTACCAGACCTCAATGAGGCAAGGGAGGTATACCTATACTAGCTGAGATAACTTAGTAAAAAAATAATGGTGCACTCAGAAACATAAAATTGAGCAATGAAGTACATGTTGAATGGTAGATGACATGCTGGCATAGCTGACCCATAAAATAATACAATGTGTCCCATATACATAATGCACCTGGAAAAAACATGAGCTAGGACTGAATATAATATCATTTGAGTACATGAGATATAATTGCTCTTCCCTCAAAAAATGGGTGGGAGGGAGGATAGAATAACTGAAGAATCCCTACTGAATAGGGAAGGGCTCTGCAAGATTGAATGGATCATCTGAAGAAGACATGCATGCTATGAACACTGCGATCGATAGGAACCTAATCCATCAAATCTGCAGAATTGCAACTGAGGTTGTAGCATAATAGTAATGCCTCCAGGCATGTGGGGGGCTACCTAAATGGCCACCCCCTAATGAGGTCTGAAACATCTCACACACACCTGGGAATCACTGGTACAATCAGTTGCATCAATGGACCATCAAGTGTATGGATCACGAACATGAAACAACCAAGTCAAAGGGAAATGATGAGTCCCTTTGCTTGATCCGAGGCGTCGAACAAGAATGGTAGCTGGAATCAAGATACAACAGCCTATATGCCATTCTTCTAGAATAAATGAGCTGATGTTGACAGCATAAAGCTCGCGATAGGTGAGGCAATGAGGATCCTCAACTAAGGAACAAGGGAAAATAGTAATGTGATTGATCGACTAACACAAGGGAAAATGGAAAATGTGGGATTGAGGGACAAACAAACAACTTCCCTTGTCAGATCATAAAGTGCATGGTTGACCTGGCAGCAACTGGCTCAGCTCTAGAGGGGATGGGGACAATATGGCTGGAGGTCAAAATGGGCAACATAGGATGAGTGGTATGAAAATATGGATGGAATACTGTGATATGATATAATGGGACGTGTAACAGACTCCATGGATGCAAGGGTGACTCATTGCAGATTCTGTGAATAAGGGTGACTTGATGATGCTGCCACATAAAATAGGCTTAGTGGGTACCATGAAAACATGAGTAAATGATGGTTACTCATGACGAAAATTGACACATGGTACGACAAGTATTAAGAGGAGGTGGAAATCAATGTAAAAGTGTCGCTTTATGAAGAAATTCGTTTTTGAGAGGTGAAAAAGTGACCCTTCGTAGAAAAATGACTTCCTGGTGAAGTGTCAAATCATGAAAAACTAAGGAAGACCCATTATAGTACTCGATGCGAGATTTCCAATGGTGCTAACAGTTCATCAAATGGAGCTACGGTCTGGTCACAATGTGCAATAGAAAATTGTGGATTTTCCTATAAAAGGGTGTTTTCCCTCCAATTTGAGAGGTGGAGAAGGCCCTAAACCTTGTGGAGATCATAGCGAACAAAGCAACCATTGGAATTAGGATCTGCAACTTTAGGAAAGTGGCCTAACTTGTCTAAAGATGGTCGTAATGCTTCTTGGAACGATGGTTCCTGGTGAAGAGTTAAGGGAAGAGGAAAATGAGAATGAACTACTAGAGGAGGTCTATAATCATTCTCACCCACTAAGTCAAACATGGCCACTATGTGGAAATAGAGTAGAATATTTCAAAATATGGTGTCAAACATCTACGATATGGGATGTGCATATGGGTCGCCAAAGAGGTTGGTAGGACAAAGTATCCAAGGAATGGGAGGATAATCAACCATACCTAGATCCATTGGGATCTAGGCCAAGAGTTATGTTAATTAATTGATAATATGGCCAGGGGAAAACCATCATGCCCCTAGGCATGGGATACTGCCCACAAACATATGTGATGGCGGGGACTAATTTGGTATGCAAAGGTGGGAATGATGCCTCCAAGTAGGAGGAGTTTGTGAAGCGCCATTCTGTTCCAAGTGCTCGAAAAAGGGATTCAAGCAACTCGACCCAACTTGGCACGAGATCCTCCAAATGATGATAATGATATGTAGGGGCCTATGTGCCCCCAAGTATGCTATGGGCATACTGGATGTATTTAGAGTGGTGGACTCCAAACACTTGTATGATACATAATATGATTATGCATTTTTTATATGACCATGATGGTTCACCATGTGATGTGTTTTTGGTTGTCTTTTGTGGTATAAATGTGATAAATTTCAATCTAAAATGTTATTTGTAGCAGTATCTACATAGTTATTTTAGGCTCTAGGAACATGATTGAAAGTAATGGTTTCAAATTCACGTACCAACAGCTTAACTCCTAGATATTTTATAAATAGGACTTGGTTATTCACATGATACACACCATTCAATTGCATGACAAATAACAAGAAATCTAAATGAACATGAAGATGAAGGATGCGATGAGCGAGGGTATCGACTAACAAACCTATCAATCCATCACATCCAACCTATTTATTTGTGGGAGATCCAACCCACATTCCGTTCGAAAGCACTAATGTATGCAAGGGGGTAAAAATGGCCCAGGTTGTTGAGGCTAGATTCTTGGAGAAGCGACTCGCATCATCAGCATGACCGATATACGGTGTGGATGATGGATCCATCTGAAAGGTGCAAAAGACAGCTGATGAGATGATGCAACCTACCTAACGTCATGGCGTAAATAAACATACACAAATCAAAGTGATATTCTATGAGAGAAATTTATTGAGGTAGAGTGTATTGGGAGAATTAGGAAGGATATGGGCTTCAGAATCCTCCAAAATCTATGCCCCATTGCCTAAGTGTAAGGGTAATCAGGAGTAGACATAGCTTCCATGATGTCCTCATCAGAATGGAAGATCGGTAGATGGGAGGAAGATTGACTACATAATGCGGTGGCAGTACATAGTGCATCAACCTGAGAGATAAGGTTCACATACGCATCATCTGGAATGGTAGAGGATGAGCTAGTAGATGGAAGATCTACGGATGTTGATACCTTGGACTCTATCTAAAAGGTTCAATAGAAGCATGTGTAGAAACCTCAAAAAGGTTTTCCTGCGAGGAACTCAAGGATGAGACAGGTAAACGACATTGCCCGTGGTGTCCATCATCTTGACATCGGGGGGAGGGATCACCATGGTGGGACCAGAGTCCCCTTGTTCGGGTTTACTAATGGTACCTGAATCCATGGGTAGAGGAGTAGGTGTTCCACTATGAGTGGTCTCGTATTTGCGAAGCGCTTTAAGGCAATCACGAAATTCATCAAGACGAGGGCAACAATGGGAATAGTGACCATGATTATTGAACAAGGAACAAGGGTGATTTGTGCATAGCATTCTGAGTTTCTTGGGTGGACCCAGTAAGTTAACATGGACTTCAGGGATATTTGAATCAAGGAACATTTCATGAACCAAATTTTTGAGATGAGGAAGCTCAGGACAATTATTGATGGCATGCCCAACAAATATACACAAAGTGTATGTAAGTGAATTATTTGGGGCCTTAGGGGCCTGAGGAGCTTGGGGAACCTTGTCCTTAGGTTTTTTTCTTTTAGCTTTGTCACCATGTCTGGATTCTTTCACAATAGGAATGGGTTCTTTTTGAGGTTGTGAGGGAACTGAAGCAGTGGCAGGGGCTATAGGGACAGGTTGAATTGGGGTCAAAGCATGATAAGGTCTTACTTGACTAGGTGGAATGCTTGCAGGGGGATCGATGTACCATACCAGGATCCCCAAAGTTATGTTAGGAAGGACTAATGAAGCCATGACAGGGAAAAAATATATTCCCGGAGGGGGAAATAAGAAAGGTATCTTGCCTGCAGGGTAATGTCCTGATGGAATAGCTCCTGGATGGTTGAGACCTAGAGGAACAGTTTCTGGTGGAAACAAAGGAGAGGAACCCACAAATGGACGAGATCCTGGGGGTAGATCCGGAGGGCTCAGCTGGGATGGAAACAACAGGGTGCTTAGGAGTTGGCTATTAATCAGATGTACTAGACTTCTTGAGAGAAACTCGTGATGCTTGTAACATGGAAACACTCAAAGAGTTAGGCTCTAAGATGAGAGGGGGAGGACCAGGGAAAGCACCCAAAAATGAGGAATCTTTATAGAATCTGGGTGAAACAATGGTAAGGGGAGTTGGATACTGCTTATCTGACACTGACGAGATAATGGACTCGGGGGAGGTCACGGATGTTGGCTTGTAGTAATTCAACTCATCAATGGTAATGATCTTCCCTTCATGGGGGAAGGACATCTTGCAGAAAACCGCAGATGTGATGGCTAACATGGAACATGTGTAGCTACAACCCAAGAGAATGTTGTAATCTAAAGGGGCATCAATAACCTCAATGTCTACATGAATAGTCTTGCTCGCAAGGGTCACTGGACAGTTGCGGTACATGCCGAGAGGCTGGGAGGAGTGTCCATCCGAAGAACGCAAACTGATTGTAGATGGGGACAACTCAGGTGACTTAAGTTGTTTCCAAACGACAGTGGACATCACATAGGTGGATGCACCTTTGCCAATAATCCATAAGGAGATGATGGCATTACGAACTCATACTGGTATCTGGAAAGCAACGGATGAAGGCAATGGGGGATGTTTTGATGTATCAATTGGGAAGACAATCAAACAATCGTTAGAAAGATCTACTGTGCCCAAAGAAGTTAGTAGAGCTTTTTTTTTAGATGGGCACCACTAGAGTACTTCCAGTGTCGACATGGCAGTAAGTGATTGCGCCAAGTTGCCTACTATACTTTATGTATGGGCAGCTTAGTTAGAAGCCACGTTACGATGTAATGGTCCCTTTGGGATCTTGGGAATGACCTCAACTTTAGGTTGTGGGATATGTAATAGACCATTTGGTGTCGTAAGAGGCTCAGTAGATGCTTTGGTTTTGGACTCAGTGGCAGATGAAGTCGATGGATTGTCATATTGACGCGACCAAGTTTGCAGGTTGATGTCGGAGGGATTAACCCCATCAGAATTCATCATAAGGATATCATAGTCACCAGAACCAAAAGGTTGGGGGGGATGGGCTGCTTAACTTGGTTGAGTTTGAGTAGCAACAAATCCTTGCAGAGGGAAGGATTTGTAAGCACTATCGGTTGAGATGGTGCAGCATTCTCAAGAAATTGTTGACCTCTAGAAGCTACTTGAGCTTCCCACATTTGGTGCATCTGAGGTAACAGGGGACACACATGTGTATAATGGCCATGTACACCACAACATGCACAAGGCTTGTTCATATGAATATCCTTGTTCTGCTTGGGTTGGCTGCCGTCTTGCTAGTTGTTAGTGTTAGGCTGGTTCCCCTGGGGTTCACTAGACTTATTACCTTGATTACCTTGGTTACCCTTGTTACCTTTCCCCTTATTCATTTTCTTTGAATTCTGGGGAATGGTCACACTCTTCTACACAAACACTTGACCCTAAGGGGGAAGTGGCTTCTAGGGCTAAGGATGCATGGGAGGCTATGGTGTTGATGTTTGAGGGGTTGGAGCACTCAGATGTGCATAAGGAGGAGCAACGGTTTAGTAGATAGTTTGGGGCCCTGAAAACATGTTTCTAGTAGGACGGGTATAAGTGTTGGAGGAACTGATGCCCCCTGCGGATAACCATAATTTTGCTGGGTATATGGCAAAGGGTGTGAAAGGGTTCCAATGATTCCGTCAGCGGCGTGAGATTCCCTTGGTGCAATGGCACCTCCAGGACGAGGGATATCTGGAATGATTGTATGGACATAAATAGATTGTGCATAAATCAGGTCATATATTAGAGAGGTGTGGAGAGCTTCTTCCTATATCTAAGGAAAATGGGACACAACATCTTTTCCAATGGGTTCTAAAAGGCTCCTAAGAAACCAATCTAGATAGACACAGTCTTTGAAGGGTCGGGCACAACATGTGCTCCTCCTTCTATGCTACTCTTGAACATGGTCAGAAAGGTGAGTGGCGGAGGACTGACGGAATGAGGTCAATAGCTCCGTACCAATGTCATACCGGAGAGGTAACTAGGAATATGAGAGGAACACTTTAGCAAGCATTGTGAAAATGGAACGATATGCGGTGGGCTTGTCTACATACCATTTAGCATCATCTCTAGTGAGCGTGCATTGGAACAACTGAAGATGAATGGAGTCATCGGTAATGGATTTCGACGAACACCACATGTGGAAGGAGTGGGCATGGTTGGTAGGGTCCTCTCCAACATTACCCTCAAACTTTCGGATGTCCGAGGGGAGCTTAGTTGGCATAGAAAACCAACCAAAATTGTGGTGTATAGGGTCGTTTATCAACTGGCTAAAATCCAGGAGACTTAAGCCAACCATGAAAGGGGGCATGGGGGTAGCCGAAACAATTCCTGAGACTATTCCTCTAGATGTGACAACTCGGATAGAACCAGAGCCAACACCAGGTTGGTTTCCTGCACCAGAAGTGGGTTCAGACATGGTGATGATACGCGGTGAAGGAGGCTTAGAATCAGTTGAGGAATCAAATGAACTAGGTGAAGAGTCGGTATGAGGACTCAGAGGGCTATGAACTCGAACTTGGCATGGAGGAGTAATATGCCCAAGAAGAAACGGGGGATGAAGGCCTAAGAGTCCCCGTGACAAATGCCTTGGTGGCACAATGTTGGTAAGACACACGTGACACGAAAATGGTGAAGGGAGATCAACAATATGTCTTTGCCTTGATGAGGGGAGATAAATTTAATATGTTAAGTCTTGGCTTGGTGGTGTAAACCAAGCACCCTTTGATTAAGGTGTTCTTGTGTGTGTAAGTGTATTTATTGATTAAGCCCATATCATGTTTGTAAAAAAGAAAAACTCTTGTTGAAAATAAACTAAAATTAACAACATAAAATGAACAACATAACAATTAACTAAACCCCACCCAAACTGGGTTCACAAACATTGTGCTAGTTAGTGGCGAAATTGACTGAAAACACACTAAAATGGTAAAGATATCTAAGTGTCAGTGTGACTGGGATCAAGTGACACTAGGTTGCTGGAAAGTGATGCAACAACAACAAAAAACCAGAGAGGGAGATCGCTGTAAAAAGATAGGGATATGGGTGAAAAACCTATGGCAACCGATGGGACCCTAGGGCCAATGACCAAAAAAGGTTTAATATGAAACTATGGATGGAAAAAACTTATCTTTATAGATCTGAAACAAAAGGGTATAGATCTGGAAAATATGGCTAAAAGTGTTGTAGAAACTTAGACTTCTTACTCAGCTAAACTCCTCCTATAAAGGTGGAAGCATACTAGAAGCCCTAAGGGGCTAAATTCCACTTTGACGAGTAAATGAGAGTAGATCAAGGCCTAAGAGGGATGAGACAGAGGTCAAACAATCCAACAGACAACTCACGGAAAAACCCATAAACAGATGTGATAAAAACTAAGAAACCATAAAATCACAGGTACTTACCTGTTTTCATGTGGGATAGCATGTTTTGGGCTGAATGGTGCACTCTAGACTCCAAATCACACATTTTGGGCTAAAAAGTGTGATTTCTTCTCCTTGATTCGGTAGGCAAATCTTGGAAAAAAAAATTCTGTCTCTGTCGTGGTTGCTTCCTATGACTTGCGGAAAAGACCAGAAAACTTGCAGAAGTAAAAAATTTGATAGATCTAGGGTTAAAAATCTAGTAGACAACATTAAGAGACTGAAAAAAGAAGAAATCCTAAGCTCAAAACTGAAGATCACCCAGGTTTCTAGATCTGAAGTATAAAACCAGTGGAGTCGCCAATTTTGTTGTAGTATTTTCCTCATAAAGATGTATGAAAAGAAAACACTTAAGACTATGGATGACAAATAGTCTCAAAAATATAAATGGTTGCTAAACATTGTATATCTACAACAATTGATAGAAACAAAACCTGCCAAAGTCCTGATGTATACCACAATCATAGTTAAACAAGAAAATGAACTAGTAGTAATAACTCCAATAATCCAATGGAAACCAGACATACAAAGAATAGATTTTATTATTTAACACCTGTGAAGGGAAAAAATAAATTTTACCAATCCCCCTCAATGGGATGGGTTCTTGGCTATCCTCAAATGTCTTTATCATTTTGATAGAGTCTCTCTCTTCTATAATGTTAAACCCAACAAATAAAATGTAAGATCTCAATGGGAACTAAAATGGAAAAATTGGTGTGCGACAATGAAAATAATCAGAGTTACAATAGTGAGTGCAACAATGAAAATAATCAAAAGTGAATAATGAATGGAAAACCCTTCTATTTATAACAAAATATTGAGTTGTCCTTGAATAATGAGTAATAATAAAATATCATTAACCCCATTCTTGGAATAACTACTTGTAATATTTTATTATATTTGGTTGGGAGGGAAAAAGTATTTAAACTTTTATTTAGAAATAATAAATAAATAAATGATTTATTTATCATCTCAAGAAATTGGTTAAGGAATAATAAGTAAATAATGATTTATTTAATTATTCCTAAGGGATTTAGTCAAATTTGACAAGGAATAATAATTAATTAATGGTTAACTAATTATTCCTAGAGAAATATAAGATAATTAATAATTTATCTGTTGATTTTTCATGATTGGGTCAAATATGGAAATGAATAATAATTGAACAATGGTTTAATTAATTATTCCTAGAAGAAAATCAAATAAATAGTGATTTACTTAATTATTATTCATGGGTTTAATTATAAATTACTTAACAAAGGTGGTTTATTAAGTAATTTCTCACAGCGAAAGCAATTTTATTATTGTAAAATTGGCTTTACATGGTGTACTTCGATCCATCTAGTAAATTAGGATAGATGATCAATTTTTTGGTGATAACATTTCCAATGGGTTTCCTTCTAGCCGACAACTCCACTAGATCCCAAACCTCTTTTTTGTGCAAAGAGACCATTTCATCAACCATGGCCTATTTCTAGAGTTTTCCATCCTCTGAATCTACTGCTTCCCTGAAAATTTTGGGATCATCATTAGTAATAGATAAAGAAAAATTTGAATAGAAAGTAGCTAGACTATACCTTTCTGGTTGCCTTCTTTCTTGAAGTGATCTTCTCACAACTAGGGTTTATGGCTCTTCATCTTCTGGTTCCTCTTCGGCTATAGAGTTTGATTCCTCCTCCTTTAGCTTAGACTCTATCTTATCAAATTCCTTTGGTAGGAATTCATGTTTAATAACATCTTTCATCTCTCTAAACACCAGATTGCAGTTGTACACAACCTTCTTTGTTTCTGGGTTCTGAAGCTTATAACCTTTTAAACCATCCTTATACCCAATAAAGATGCACCTTTCATATTTACTATCCAACTTGGTTTTTTTCTCCTTTGGAACATGTACACATGCATCACATCCAAATACCCTTAGATGTGAAAGAGAGGGTTTCTTAGTAATCCATACCTATTGTGTAGCCTTATCCTCCAATGTTGATGAAGGTGATCTATTAACGAGGTAAGATGTAGTCTCCATCGCGTCTACCCAGAATTCTTGTCCTAAACCAGCACCACTGGGCATGCTTCTTTCCTTTTCCATCAACGTCCTATTTATTCTTTCTATAACTCCATTTTCATGAGGTGTGTATGGAGTAGTCTTCTGCTGTGATATACCACACTTACAAAATCCTTCAAATTCCTTCTTGCAAAACTCTCCACCATTATTTGTCCTTAGCACCTTTATCTTCTTCTTTGTCTAGCTTTCCACCACAGACTTAAATTCTTTAAACTTGTCAAAGACTTCAGATTTCTTCCTAAGGAAATATATCCATATATTCCTTGATAAGTCATCTATAAATTATACATAGTACACAAACTTACCCAGTAATGGAACCAACATAGGTCCAAACACATCACTTTGCACAAGCCCAAATATTCTTTTCGCTCTCTTAGCACTAGATGGGAAAATCACACGATCCTGCTTCCTGTATACACTATTTTCCCAGAAATCAAAATCAATAGGGAAATAAGACATAAATTATACCAAACCATTACCATGAAGGATTTGAAGTCTGTTATATCTAATATGTCCAGGCCTTTGATTCCATACCATTCTCTTTTCTCTAGAGACCACTAGATTTTTGCTCCACTTTCAGGAACACAAAACTATTGCACCGATCAATAACAATGCTACCTTGAAGCTTGTACAAAGTTCCAATCCAAACCTTGCACATCAATACCAGTGCTCCTTGAACCATCTTGCGGGTGTCTTTCTCAAACACTATTTTTACACCTGCATCATCCAACTTGCTTATAGAAATCAAATTTCTGGTCAATGCAGGAATATCCCAAACACCTGGAAGTGTTCTAATCCTTCCACCTTGCAAATTCAACATTAATTTTCCATGAAGAATGATTCTATCCTTCATGTCATCCCCTAAGACAACATCACCACCATCATATTTATCATACTCACAGAACCACTACCTGTGGGGAGTGAAGTGAAAGGATGTACCTGAGTCAATCAACTATGCCTCATGATCTACATGTGTGCTTGAAGAAGAAGCCAAGTACACAATCCCACCTTCATCTGAGGCGCTTTTCAGCTTTGTATAAGGAGAATCATTAGATCCATTTCCTTTCTTAGGATATTTAGATCTACAGTCCTTTTTGAAGTGCCTTTCCTTTCCGCATTTCCAGCACACCTTTACAGGTTTTCCTAGAGATTTAGATCTCCCTCTAGATTTAGATCTCCCACTTGAGGATTTATTTTTCTTTATGTTCTAGGACCATCCTCATATAGAAAATGCATCACCATTCTGGCCCTCCATATTTTTCCGGCTCATCTCCTTCGACAAGAATGACTAGACTATTTCATCAAATTGTAAGGCAGTCACATTGTTACCTATTGCAATAACTAGACTATCCCACGAATCTGGTAGAGAACACAATAAAATGATGCACTTATCTTCATCTAAATTTTTTGTATTAATAGATAAAAAATGGCTTACCACAGTATTAAAGGTGTTCATATTCTCTTTCACTGAGTGTCCATCCTTCATCCTTAAGTTATATAGCTTTTTTTGTAGGAACAATTTATTCGCCATAGACTTAGAGTGGTACAAAGTCCCTAACTTGTCCCACAAAGCCTTCACCAGAGCTTCCACTGATACATTCAACAATACTGAATCTGAGATACACAAAATGATTTTGCTCGTGGCCTTTTGATCCAACTTCACCCAGTCTTCAACTGAAATTTTCATTGGTTTAGTACCTGGATCTACCGTGATCCACTGATCTTTATCCACCAGCAGATCCTCCATCTTGAGTCTCCACAACTCAAAACTATGACCATTAAATTTCTCGATCTCTATCTTTCCACTATTCACCATCTTATTACACCACAAGAACTGATCCTACAGATCTCCCACTGAATAGGGTCTACCATAGTCCCAAGCAAACCCCTTAGCAGGAAAGGTGTCCCCTTGAAACCAAAACAACTCTGATACCAAATGTAGGTTTTAACCTCGTACAGAAATTACCTACATACGAATTCTAAAAAACAGAAAATAAACGATGTCGAGAGAATAAAACATAAAACATATATACATAGAGATTTTCCCTTGGATCCCAAAACTGAGACTACAAGCTTGATTTTTCATTATATTCCTTTCAATGTTACAATATATATATACATATATATATATATATATATATATATATATATATATAGATATATATATATATATATATATATATATATATATATATATATATATATATATATATATATATATATATATATTTCTAGATATATATATATATATATATATATATATATATATATATATATATATATAGATATATATATATATATCAAAGCATCCATAAACCCCAATCCATTAACCCTAGATTAGAACATAATCATAGTTCCCTTGACCAGATCTACAAAATACCATGGGAAGAAAACCATCATGCCCAAAACCATGTGCGAAATCCATGCAAAAACCATAGGTAGGTCGGCCCACATAATATACGGTCCAAATTTTTTTCCCAAGGCGCTACCTTGGACCTCGTAGAAAGTTGTGGAAATAATATAATATACACCCAAGATTAGGGTTGTTTCCCTACCTATGTACATACTTATGTCCTTTTCCTTTTGTTTGTTTTGTTCATTCATGTCATGTTGTGTTCTTTCCTTCCTCTTGTTGGTTTGTTGATCCTATGAATAAAACCTTGTGTGAAAGTGTTTTTTTCTATTTCTAACAGATGTAATGAAAATTTTAAAAGGGATTTGTGACATACAACAACACTTGGTTAACTTTCATTCCCTACTCTTTGTCATGGTCTAATATATTTAAGGTCAATGATGTATAAATCGAAAATATCATCCATTTGAATGGAAATCCTTCAACAGAACATGATACCCATATCGCTTTTAGGATTCTCATTCCTTGACTCAATGTTGTAATTAAGTGGTGTTTTTCATGCTAGTCCAATCAAGTAGAAAAGGGAAAGGGGAAACTAATGGTTAGCTTATTAATTCCAGAGGTATATTGTGGTCTTTAAAGGAAAAACCTCTCTTTGTATTAATAATTTAGGATCCCTCTTCCACCTTGGCGATATAAACACTGATAAAATGAAAATGAACATAGTGAAATTAAAAAACAAGAGGCGAAAGAAGAGAAAGGCTTCCTAAATAAGGAGGTGAAGTAAGTAACTTCATTAGGGTACTGAAAAGGCCTACTGGCAATGAAGAAATGCTTATGTTACTGTAGTGATTTCACCAGGGTACACATGTTAGTAGCAGAGTAGCACTTGATATGAAACTAAAACTCTGATCACTCCAAAACTCATGACTATATATTAACTTTTTCCCAAATTGAAACAATTGTGATATCACAAGATTTGTAAATGTGCTTAGACTAGAAAGGGAACAATGAAACTATATATATAACCAGGTTAAATGGGGAAGTTGGATAAATTGACATGATGAATCATTACTTCTTTAAATACCAAACACTGTGCTTAAATATAGACCAGAACAAAGAACATGAAGTTCTACGAGTGTGTTTCCAAGTGTTGTCGTTACTACAACACGATCCAAATTTTGGCCTATATTCAAAATATGGAGCCTCTCTTTAACCATGTGAGCTATCATTTGTATTTGTTATAGACATTCCATACTTATTCTCTAAGTTTCCAAGTCCTTTTGTGAAGAAATTCCAAGTGTCATCTTTTGTTAAGGGAAGTGTTTCTCTTTATGAAAGGGAGTTATAGTGCATATTTATGGGGAAAATTTAGTGTTTTCTATTATACTAATGGTTTTTATCTGTCATAGAGATATGCATTATACCTATTCCAAGATTACTATGCACTTTCCTGTTGGAGCAATCCCCTGTGTCGCAAAGTGTACCTTAAGTGTTGCACTTGGAGGTAATTGTCGTTTTACTATCATTTCAATGGATTCATGTTAATTTTAGATGTTAATTAATTTATTGGCATGCAGATGATAATTTGTAAGTGTGTGATCGTGTTGAAGCCTTGTCCTAGTTTTATCTATTAGCTCACTGATCCAACACTTAGTCAATTTCTGAAGTGTTTTTGTCCTCACAGCCTGCTTGACCAACCACCCATCATCTTGCCTTTTCAAAATGCACGCTACGCAATCTCAAGCCCATTCAACCATCCTTGCCTCCTAGAACTATGCATTGTGCAATATTTGTGTCTAATAACTACACATTGCGCCATCCTAGTGACTAGTCCTTTCCTCCCACACTTGTAGACTATGTAGTCATTAACTAGTCAAGGTTCCATTGTGCACTTTGCATTCTTAGTTATCAATCAAGCTTGTCTTAGCCTTTGGCTTGATCAACTAAACAACTACTTGTCTCATCCTTCCAGAACTGCAAACTATGCAATCATAGTTGGAAATCCTACCTCTTTGAATCATTGACTCCCTCAAATATGCATTCTTGCCTTCCAGTCACTTAGCCACTATGAATTGTGTAGGAATAGTGACTAGACCCTCAACACTATCTCCTGGAACTACACATTGCACAATCCTTGAGCCTCGTCCTTAGTTCTACACTTTGTCTTGGCTCAATCAGTGTGTTGCATGAAGAACAAAATAGACTAAGATATTTCCAGGTTGATGTTGTCATGTCATGAGTGAATTCCATTCACAAGTGCTAGTATTTTGACATGATAGGATGATGCTCAAGGAGGATTCCAAAGATATCATGTAAAGATACAATTATGAAGTTGAAGATATAAATAGACCATCAGACAAGAAGAAGAAGGGACACCAAATCATGATAAAATAAGGAAGATCAAGATCACAAGGAAGATTCCATATTAGCTAGCCTCTTGGAGGATGAAGATGAAGTACTTGCAAAAACTATCATGAATATACAAAGATGGAAACAAGGAGGGAATCATGACATTGACACATCACTATGAAGTTCCATGTAATTGGTGCCAAGTCATCACTTGTCTAAGTGTCACCTCAAGAGTTTCATGTGTCATTGTATTTTTCCACATCATCTTTGTATGTCATTATGTAATGTTAAAAATGAGAAAATGAAAATGTGTAGAAGCCCAAGCGTCACACATAGAATGTGAAGGGTCATATAGAAGTTCAAGGGTATCATAAGAATTAGAAACGTCACATAGGAGTTCAAGAGTTAGGAGGGAAGCTTAATATTCACAAGGGAGGTGGAGAATCACCTCATTTGTTACATATACACCCTCATAGCTCAAGCAAAGGACTTTTCACCTTGACTTCTTAAGCTAGGAATAGGAAAGAAGATTAGGCTTTTGAGAAGAAAGTAGTTTCTTAGCATTCCACTATTGGAGCAAGTGTTGTATACTTGTAATGGTCTATCTTGGGACTTTCAATTTATAACTCAAAGCTCTTGGAGCTGACACACCTTTCATGCATATGTTGTGAATGATTGCGAGACTATCCTTTCATTGTTTTCGATATATGTTTGTATTTCTACATACTAATGAAAATGAACTATTTCTTTGATTTTAGTATTCATCATTGTATTGTGTGTCTCTTTCTTTCATGATCGTTATTTATTTGTGAACTATTTTGCAAGATTACTAAAGATTCTTTCAGATATATACATGTGTCTTTGTTAGGATAATACTATTACTTTTCTCTTAAAGACTCACTTTCTCTTCCTTTCGTGAAAGAACCATTATACACTTAACAATTGAATACATCACAAGGATAACTTACTTGTTTATCTGGAAAGTACATGTGTTTCTCATGTTTCAATTATTACTGCCAAGGAAAATATTTAAGATTATGGAAACCAACCTAATTATCTAGTTGGGGCTCCTACTTCAAACAAGGTGAGGTCTAATTGGGACTTCATATCATGGAGACTCCCTTATTATTGGTGGCATCAAACACTATTAACACACCCTTCCAAATAAAAAATGGAATTCATCAAAGCTTATTGATATAGAGGTCAATATGATGATTAAAGGAAAGAAATGCAGGAAACAAACCAATACAAATCCAATAAAAAAAGAAAAATAGTTAAATTTTAGGAGGGGACATTTATTTTTATCGAAATAAAAGGGAGTAGGTCGGCTTGCCAACAAATATCTAGTAGAAATTTCAAATTAGTTTGCATCACCTTAGGGAATGTTTATCACATTTTTTGGAGCATATAAAAGCTCACATCTCATGCCATGGTTTGTGAAGGAAAAATTTATGATATAGGAGGTTTGCTATCAACTTTCTATAGGATTTTATGGGTCATTGCAAAGTTCAAAGAAGTTTCCAAGGCCCATCTTTCATCTGCATATTGGATCATACAATTTTAAGAATTTGAAGGAAAGCATAAATAACAGAGCTAGAGAGCCTCAAATTCAATGAAACGGGATATCACTGATATGGTCCAAGAGGCATAGAAACAAAATATTGTGAAAAGTTGAGATATACATGTGCATATGACTTAGATTCCTAGAAATATGAGGGGAAAATCAAGAACCATTATAATGACTCCAAATTAGTTGGAATAGACAGAGAATCAGGTTATTGAAATCGACCAAATGTTCCAAATTCACTAGAGGGAGGAAACTAGGAATAGATGGACTTAAAATAAAATCCTAAAAAACAAATAAAACAACAGCTAGAAGCTGCACAGGAAAGAAGTAAAAAGTATAAAGCTAAGAAATATATTAATGGTGCAGTTGAAGATGAAAATAAGAGGAAGGAACATAAAGGGCCATGAGGGGAGTTCAAAATTCATAAGGAAGGTGAAGGGTCACCACACTTCTTACATATAGACCCTCATATCTCAAGAAAATGGACTATTAGACTTGGTTTCTCTTATTAGCATATGGGATGGATTTTGTTATTTTGAGAAGAACGTTGTGGCCTCCATGTTCCACTATTGCAACAAGTGAAATGTCTTTGTAATCATGCATCTTAGTACTTCTACATAATTATAAGAATATCTTTGAGCCGAACATCTTTTCACACATATATCAAAGCTTGTTTTAAGACTTCTCTTTTAATGGTTATGGTATATGCTTGTATTTACATGTATTTAAGGGGATGAACTATTTTGTTGTCTTTAGTAAATATCTTAATTGAAATTGTATGCCCTTATGCTTTCATGGTTGTGTTGTTTTTGAAAACTATTTTTCAAATCAAAAAATGGTTCTTCCTCATATGTGTGTATTCATTAGAGTAGTTCTATCATTTTTCTTTTAAAGGCTCATTCTATTTACTTTACTTGTGGAAGTATTTTATGCACATTATATTTTCTGATTTCACAAAGCTAACATGCTTGAATGTATCAAAAGTGATTGTGTTTTTTGTCATATGTTATTTAGTTTCTCCAAGGCATATCCTAAAATCAACAAAATGGTATTCAGGTCATCATTCTACATGGGATTCCCACTCCAAGCATTAGAGTCTAATTGGGACTTTATACTGGGGAGATCCCTGTTGTTGGCAGGATTTCTAGCATCATCAACACATTTTTGGAGAAGGCAGGTGAAGCACCATGAGTGGAGTTCAAGAGTCAAAAGGAATGTGAAGGATCACCTTACTTCTTATATATAGAACCTAATAGCTCAAGAAAATGGAATTTTAGCCTTGGCTTCTCTTCTTAGCATATTAGTGGGAGATTTTTCTTTTGAGAAGCAAGTTGTGGCTTTCATGTTCCACAATTGGAACAAGTGAAATGTATTTGTAATCATGCATCTTTGTACTTCTATATAATCATAGGAATATGTCTAATCTTGTCATACTCTGTTAAATTGCCCTGTTTTGAACGGTCACCCCCATTTTGGTATCAGAGCCTTGAAACGACCCTGTATAATTCTATAGACAGAACCTGAGACGAGCCAAGAGCCTTTGAAAAGCATCTTTGTTATACATTGTGCTGAGTAGATAAAAGCTCTATCAGTCAATTTCTGGAATAGAATTATATCATTCTATAATGGCCAAATTTTTAAGATCTTTCTCTACAATTGATAAAAGATCAATATCTGAAGTAGAAAATAGATCTGTTGAGTCTGAGATAAATGAACATGAACAAGTAGAAGACCCAGAAAGCTGGAACCCCCCCGCATTAGATACTAAAGAAGTCTATCCGGTTCCAATGATGTTTAAGCTTTCGAAGAAATATTATTTCAAAGAAGTCGAAGTAAAGATCAGAATTAAAGGTCCACATGTGCAGATAATAGGACTAAATATATTCTCAGAAGAGGAAATAAAAAAGTTTAGGAAATATGCTAAGGAAGGAAGATTTCATTATTTACATTTTGGAGCTATAAGGATTGGGTTAGCTCCTCTATTTAGACATGGATTAAATACTCCCTGCATAGCAGAATTGTTTGATTCAAGGCACAATGAATATGATCATGCCAGAATAGGAACAATACTGGGAAATTTGATGTTTGGTTGTCAGTATGGAACAATTTATCCTGATTATGCTATTATTCTGACATACATTCATCTTAAAGAATGTTGGAAAGCCTTGATAGGAGTGCAAGGACTGTCTATGGCAGATGAGAGTGAATTCTTGTCTGTAATCGTTCAAACTTCCTTTCAGTTAACAAATACAGTACATCCTAAACTAAAACAGCCAGTGTTAAAAGACTGTGTGACAGTCGGGATAGGAAATGCACAGATTGAAGGTGTGCATTATGATAAAGAAACATTACCCGATCACTGGTACATCCAATATAAGTCTTTGGCTTCAGATAATGCAAGCAGTAAAATTAAAAGATTGGCTCTTGAAGATGGAGGGGTAAAAATCATTCCAAATCAGTCTATTTACCCTAGGATTCCCAAGCCAATAGTCTTGCCAGAGAAACATGTATTACCAGTAGAAAGTCCAGTCCAAAGTGGAAGAAGATCCTTTTACAGACAGTTGTCCATACCAGAAGAACAGTCGTCTACTTCCACAAGTACACCCCGGTCTGAAAAACAATTGTATATACCTGAAGAAAAACCATTTCTAGCTGTAAATAAAATGTTTAGAACTCATGTACATAATTATCCACCCATGGAAGAATATAGGTATGCAAATAAAAGATTTGTCAAAGGAGGAAAATGGCCACCAAAAACAAAATTCTGTGTCTCTTCATCAATGTCCAAACAGCCCTCTACAAGAGCAGATTGTGCACCTTTGCTAGAACATGATTCACAAGAGCCCAATGATTTGGAGCAAGTATATCAAGTAGGAAATTATTTGACTACTTGGTGTTCCCATGCTGAAGATGTTCTAGATAATTTAGGACAACAAGAAGAATTGATAAATGCCAATTTAAAATTGTTATATGAAGAGCAACAGGAAGAAAAAAGAGAAAGAGAGGAGAGAAGAAAGAGAAAAATGAAGAAAAAGGGTAAGAAAATTCCTAAATTTCATGTAGATATGACAGCCCCAAATTACTGGGATTTAGAAGAAGAAGAACCAGAAACAAGTGATGGAGAAGGGACTTCCAGAGACACTGGAAAATTAACCAGTGGATCTTCGAGAACATTCAAAGCAGAAAAACCTTTTGAGTCTAAAAAGGAAGTCATGACTTTAGAACAAGCTGCAATAAAATTTCCATCCTTTATTATGCCATCAATAAAAAATCAAAATAAAGCCCATATCCTGAAAGAAGCTGTTAAATACCCTAGAATTGAAGAAGATCTGTTTGCTACAAATTCTAGTGATTATGTGTTAGATCTCGATAACTCATCTAATCCAGGTGAGTCTATCAGAATCTGGATAGGAGCTTTATATTAGATGCAGGTCACAACAAGATTAGACAATGTGTCTATCATGATCCTAGCAGAAAAGAGGATGGCAGGAACGGTATTTGACTGGTGGATGGGAGGATTAGAAGCAGAGAGAATAGCTGTCATGGAAGCAGGATTAGCTACATTTGAAATGCTGTTGAAAACCCAGTTTATGCCAGAACCAAAAGATGAAAAGAAACAGCTATTGACTGACCTTAGCCGCATGGAACTAAAAGATCTAAAATATTTAGATCAATTCGGTAAAGAATTTATGGCTAAAGTCTTTAAAGCTAATCTGTTCAATGATATTGCTCAAAAAGTTTCCTTCTTGTCAAAATTACCAGGAAATTTAGGAGATCTGATCATGAAAGATCTCGAGGTTCAAATGAAAAGCTTAGAACAAGTCTATTGGGTTGATCTTCTGTTTAGAGTGTCAGAAAAGGTCAAATATTTGTGTTGGCAGAAGAAAGCACATGACATCACTCCAAGTTCAGATGTCTGTAAAACTGTATTACCATGGACGCCTTTTAAATCAAAGAAGAAGAAATACAAAAGGTATGGTAGATACAAACCCAAAAGAGTATCGAACCCGAAGAGACCTTTCAAAAAATTCAGATATTTGAAAAAGAGAACAGCCCCAAGAAACAACAATTGTTGTTTCATTTGTAAAAAGGAAGGACATTTTGCCAGAAAGTGTCCGCAGAAATCATCTAGTAAACTTAAAGCTTGTATAGATATTGAAGAGTTTCAAGATGATTGGTCTGTAGTAGAGTCAGATGAAGAAATTTCTGATGTATATATTCTTACAGAAATTTCAGAAAATGAAGAAGAAGAACCTGTACAGAAAATGAACATTTGTATGAATTGTTCTGAAGATGATTTTTCTAGTGAACATCACTATAGTGACATTCAAAGTTCTTCAACTGTTGTGTCATCAAATGAGACAGAAGATGATTCAGACTCAGAATCCAATTCTGACGAAGAATCAGAGGAAAAAGAAGAATTATCAGAGAAGCCAGATAAAGGTAAACAAATTGCATTACCTTTGCCTAAATTCAACTCTTTATGTCCATTTGAAAAGAAAATTGCACCAGCAACTAGTATACCTCTGCCAGAGATTACAAGAAATGAACAAAACACATTGCTGAAAAAGATTGTTAAAACAGAGAGCTTGATTTATATTCCAGTAGAAGTACAAGTCAGAAATGAATGGATTTCAGTAGATGCATTTGTAGACACTGGAGGATCAAATAATCTAGCTCGACCATCTTTGTTCAAACCTCTCTGGAAACCATTAAAGAATATACTAGTTTCAGAAACAATTGGAGGATCTGTCCAGCTCACACACTATGTAGACAATATTTCTTTAAAAGTTGGGGGGAGTATTGTAAAAATTTCAGCAATCCAGCACTATGACCCTTCAGCAAGTTTGATGTTAGGCATGCCGTTTATAAACTCTGTGCTTCCAGTAACTATCAGCCAAGATAAGCTGATAATAAATCTGAAGAAAAAAGCTATATCTGTGTCGAGACTAAGTATTGCAAACTCTGAAGCTAGGCGCGAGAATAGCCAAAAGAAAGTAGGAACTAGAAGGTCGTCTAAAGATTCAAATGATTGGCAAGAGGTCCTACAAATTTATGAAGCTAGAGCAGAAAAGATAAACAAACAATCAGCATGCATTGAAGAAAATTGGTCTACAGAACAGAGAGATATATACTAGAGACTTCTAAAAAGCTGTTCGAACAACCCACAAAAGTTTTGGGAAACTGAGAGTCCGATGCAAGAGATAGTCACCTTACATGACAATGGAGTAAAAGGAAAAGTGATTCCTTGCACACCATCTGATGAACAAGAAATGAGGAATCAAATTCAAGAACTACTAAAGATGCAGCTTATAGAAATCAGTGAATCTCATTATGCATGTTCTGCATTTTTAGTCAAAAACCACTCTGAGATAGTAAGAGGTAAACCACGGATGGTTATCAACTACAAACCTCTTAATGCCATTACTCAAAATTTTAATTACACATTGCCAAGACCAAAAGTAATTATGCAAAAGATTCAGCATAGTAAGGTGTTCAGTAAATTTGATATGAAGTCAGGTTACTATCAGATACAGATTCAGCCAGAGGACAGACACAAAACAGCTTTCATATGTCCAGCAGGATTTTATCAGTGGAAAGTTGTTCCATTTGGGTTGAAGAACGCTCCAGCCTTCTTCCAAAGAAGGATGGATTATATTTTTGCTAAATATGATTTTATAGTTACATATATAGATGATATTTTGATTCATAGTCCAGATGTAAATACTCATTTGAAACATCTAGAAATTTTTCTTGAAGAAGTTAAAAAGCATGGCATAGTTTTGTCAGAAACAAAGATGTCCTTATTTCAGGATAGCATTGATTTTTTGGGGATAAATGTTGCAAATGGTTCAATTCAAATGCACCCCCATGTGTTAACAAAATTGACACAGTTTCCTGATGATTTGAAGGACAAAAAGGCAATCCAAAGGTTTATTGGAGTTCTGAATTACTTGCACAAATACATTCCAAATCTCTCAGAAAAGATAGCTCCTATAAGAAGACACAGCAGCGGAGGATGGTCAGATGAAGCTACTGAAGCAGTGAAGAAACTCAAAGAAGAACGTCGGCATTTTCCAAAGCTTCAACCACCAGGTGATGATTTATTAATTTTACAAACTGATGCATCTCTTGATTTTTGGTTAGCTGTATTGTTAGAACAAAGAAGAAATAGTGAAGGAGAGATTGAAGAAAATTTGTGTGGATATGCTTCCGGAGAGTTTACAGCAAGTCAGAAAAACTATTTCATAGCTGAAAAGGAAACACTAGCTATCTTCAACGGAATTCAGCGATTTGAGGTATATCTAACCCCGGTTAAGTTTCTAATCAGAACAGACTCCAAAAATTTTAAATATTTTCTGACAGCAAAGATTTCAAGACAACTCGCAAAGGGCAGAATTTTGGCCTGGCAAATCTGGTTTCAGCAATTTGAATTTGAAGTCGAGTGGATACCAGGCAACTCGAATTTCTTGACAGACGTTCTGACCAGAGACATGAGCAAAATGTTCATAACCTGTAAATATTCAGTTTTTGAGATTCCAGGTAAAGGCCCTACAGATGATAGTTTTGCCACCTTTGTAGATAGATTTCGAATCTTAGAAAATTATGCAAGTTCTGTGACAGATGAAATCAAGAAAGTGGTTGGATTCAGACTAAGAAGGAATTGGTGGATTAGAAAATGCCAAGCATGGCAGTCAAAAAATCTGGGCATATCTTTAGGCCTTGATGAAAACTTGGTGAAAGTTTTTTCTTTACCAAATATGAAGGTTAAGCTTTTCTTCAGAAGCTTATCTGATTTATGGTCTAGTGTTTATACACACGAAATGATCTGGACACTCAGAATTTTGAATTATTATCAGATCATAGGAAGTGTTGACTTTGCCCTTAGTATTTTTACAGGTGCCAAGATTTTGGATCTAGAAGAAATTCCCATAAAAGAAGAGATGGTAAAATATCTGCTTTCCTTAAGAATTCCAGATATATTTGAGGAACTAGAATCCTCTTTCCTTCAAAGGATTGATGAGAATTATGCAAATACTGATACTTTCCCTCAGTATGAAATATTTGAGAAATTTGCAGATTGGAGAATTCAAGAAGGAAAATGCAGAAAAATCCAAGTTACCAGGGTATCTCAATGCATACAAAGATCCCTCCAGTATTTGAAGACATATGCTTATCAGTGGGATTTTCATAGTCTAAGAATGAGAGATAGTATAGAACCAAATCCTTTTTCTCAAGTGTTCAGCCATGAAAGGATTGGTAATTCTGAAACTGGTAACAATCAAGAGTTAATCAAACAGCATGCTGAATGGTTCCATGAGTTTGGAAATTTGAGGTTGGTAGAAAAAATTCAAATTCTTAATAAAATGGATAGCCTGCAAGGACAACCAAAAGCTTTAAAATTTGCAATTAATCAAAAGGCATTAATCACCATCTCAATTATATCTCCAAATTGGAACAATAATGTCATCCACATTATTAGTTTGATGATATCCAAAAGAATATGCACGTCAATGATTTTTGAGTTAGGATGGCAACATAGAGACTGTTTGAGTGAAAACTGCAGATTATGGGTTCAACACTCTATTGAAAGTTCCACCAATATGTTTCAGATATTCAAATGGGAATCATTAGATGGAATAGAATTGGCAGTACAAAGATCACCAGCAGCACGACATGCATTTAAAGATTCTTTTCTGGATATTGAAATAAGTGCTCTTTATTTTTTGAACAAGTGGGAAAAACAGGAGCTGATGCATACACCATTACAACCAGGACTTCATAGAATCAAAACAAATATCATAAAGGGAGAATCATCATCTGCAGCATTTCACCGTATGACAAGATCGCCAAAAGAAAAAGGAGAAATGACAGATGCACAAGATCCAAACGAAGGAATCGAAGAACAGTATGACCGACTTATGAATAGATACCATCGACAACTCATAGATGAGTACGAACCATCTGCTGGATCGTCAGAAGAAGATTTATGGGAGACTAGGAGTCCGATGGGACCATGGTAAAAGAGAATCTTGTCAGCAATGTAATAATGTTGGTTACATGTTGTGACGAGAATCTTTTGTACAAAAGAAAGATTGAGTAGACACCGTCAGTGGAAAAAGATACCGACAGGACCCTCAATTATTTCTACTTTATGTCATGTCTTAGCTAAGTTTAGATTCGTTTTGAGTCTATTTAAGAAGGAGTCTTCATGAGTTCAGGCATCGTTCGATTGAGGGCATGCGTGTTGTAATGAACTCTGAGACGCTTCTGTTGTAATAAGCTTTGTATTATGTTCTTGCTTTTATTAATAACGAAGCCTACTGGGCCGTCTGTCTGAGTACAGTTCTGCACGTCTGAGGATAGTTTCTGTTTTCCGAAAGAGGTTGAACTGTAAGGCGCTGGAGTGAAGACCCGTAGAGAGAGGTCGTGAAGACTCGTGCATGGTCCCTGAGGAGAAGAACTAGAGAGTCAGACTTTTATTTCCAGAAAGCTGTGGGATTTAAAAGTAAGTTCTGTATACCAATCGCTTAATCTTGTCATACTCTGTTAAATTGCCCTGTTTTGAACGGTCACCCCCATTTTGTAGATTTAAATGTAAGTTCTGTATACCAATCGCTTAATCTTGTCATACTCTGTTAAATTGCCCTGTTTTGAACGGTCACCCCCATTTTGTAGATTTAAAAGTAAGTTCTGTATGGTATATGCTAGTATTTACATGTATTGAAGGGAATGAACTATTTTGTTGTCTTTAGTACATATCTTAATTGAAATTGTATGTCATTATGCTTTCATGATCGTGTTGTTTTTGAAAACTATTTTTGAAATCAATTAATGATTATTTCCTCAGATGTGTATCTTTATTAGAGTACTGCTAACATTTTTACTTTAAAGTCTCATTTTATTTACTTTACTCATGGAAGTATTTTATGCACATTATATTTAATCATTTCATAGAGCTAATGTGCTTGCATGTCTCAAAAGTGATTGTGCTTTCTCTGATGTGTTGCTAAATTTCACTAACGAATATCATAAACTTAACAAAAGTGGTATCTTGACCATCATTCCATATGGGACTCCCACTCCAATTGGTGTAGAGTCTAATTGGGAGTTTATACCAGGGATATCCCCTGTTGTCGCTGGAATTTATAGCACCATCAACACATCCTTTATATATATATATATATATATATATATATATATAGAGAGAGAGAGAGAGAGAGAGAGAGAGAGAGAGAGAGAGACTTAGTCTTAGGATCATCAAATATTTTCTTGTACATTGTATTAATATAAAATGAGGCTTCCTCCTTATAGAGGACTATAATTATTGGTTACTTATCATTTTTAAGGTGCAAGGTGTTATCTCTTAGAGGAAACTTCGTTGTGGGAAAAACTCTAAGGTAACCTCAAACCTCTTTGAGGTTGAAAGCTGGTCCTTCAACTCGGAGAGGGATCCTTCCCTAAAACACAACTACTCTAGATCATTGTAGTAGTATGCTTTACACTTTAAGCTCTATGGCTGTATTTAGTTTGTAGGATGAAAATTTGGTTGGGATGTATATAAAATACACCATTGGGCATAGAGTCCAGTGTTATCAAATGATGCTATAGATCTAATGAGTGGGACATAAAAGGAAGGGTAGCAATAACTCCTTTGACAATTTGAGAAATTTAGAAGAAGAAGACTGAAAAGAAAATAGAAATATAGCTGATAGGAAAAAAAATTACTAGTGACTGAGGAATAAGAGAAATGAGAATTAATGAATCCTAATCTTAGATACTAACATTTTCCAGACATGAAGAATATTTTTTATAATAGAGAAATAACGAACAAGGAACTACAATACATGAATTTTCTGCAAATGCTCATCAAACTGTAATATATTTAAGATCTTCTTAAATACACCAAAATGCTAATGTTTTAAAAATAAAAGGCAATCTTTTCCCTTCTTCAAGGATTGTCTTTATATAAATTACATCGACTAATCAAAAGATTATAATTTCAATCTGAATTACAATAATCCAAAAATATCAAAATATGCTAATTTCATGCATGTGGAAAATAGTTTTAATTACATAAATTTTTTCTAAAAATAAAATATTTGCTGGAATATATGCTATCATATAGGCAAGAAAAGTATCTTTAGAATATATTCCACAAAAATAGAAACAGGCCTATGACTGATAGAATCAAATCCTTGTTGGCAAACGGGTCCCTCTCCAAACAAGTTCAATGTTCACCAAAATTGTTTTTCTGTTATCATTCATTTCCATCAGGTTTCCTGGTGAAATTCGCTGATACTACCACTATCAGCTTCTTTGTTTTTCAGAATTGAAGCTTTCACTGACAAATTGGCTATCAAAATTTCCTTTTCTGCTTATTTTTTAGAATTCGTTGACAGTGGGAATGTCAACTCCTTCCTGCTCAGTTCTATATAAAATCATTGTTAAGCATATTCTAAGTGATAAAGGAAAAAACGTTGTTTCTTAAGTTCATAACCAAAAGTTTCAAAATGACCCCACACTTTCTAGCCAAGGGTGTTGGCTTCTTTAAGAAGCATGTCCACCTTCGCCAACCTCTATTTCTTGCTTTGTCTTGTCTTCATAGGACCTTCTCTTATAGTTTCTTTGTCCCTACTCTTCTTAGAGCCTACAATCTTCTTTTTGTTGATGATAAGGTCCTTCAATGACACATTATCTACATCAATTACCTCCTTGGCTAAATCTTGTTTGCTTCTCAACTTAATTTTATACCTTAATTTGTTTGTTGGACTTGTATGGGGTCTTTTGCCTCCTTTAAAAGTTTCAAACAATGTTTCCACATCTTGGGTCTCAACTTCAACTTCCTTGCCTTTAATAATTTCTAATGTAGTTGTGTCTGCAGGGGAGGCTTCAATAGGTGAACTCAAGACCTTGGGAGAACTGATAGTAGAAGGCGAGTTTACAAGAGATGCATGGTTTAGTCTAAACCTGACACTCTTTCTTTGGTAGAATTTGGGGATTTTAGGGCTATAGGATGTAGAAGGAACCTCTATGATTTTTTGGATAGGATTTGGCTCAACAGGGGTTTTTTCTTGAGTGTTTTTCCCCTTTTTAGCAGTATTTAGCCTTCCTCTTCGATTTTTATGGGGTTGAGGTTGAAAACCTCCCCAAAATAAGAAGTGGCTCCAGGTTCTTCTTGCCTTGGCCAACTGGTTTTCAATCAATATTTTAATGGGGGGATTATCGTAGATAAAATGGGGAGAAGGGTTGATTCTAGCTCTTAAACAAGCTACCATATGCTCAAGACTCTCTAGTAAATAGAGACAAATGTTCATTCTAAACTGACCAGCCAAATGTGCAAGAAAATAGAAATGATAGAAGTTTACCCGATTCAATATTCCTTCACATGTGAAATATTGTTGACAGATGCAAAGACGGCCATCCCATTTGTCTTGTAACCAGTCTCTCTAAACCCCAATTCTCCAATTGTGATTCTTGAATTCTTCCTTCAGAAAGAGAGGCACATCAACCCCTGCTAACACATGGCTTCTAAAAACGTGGTCTCCATATGCTGGCAAGGTTGTGGCCTTTGATATTAACTACTATAGAGCCAAGAAGGAGATACCATTGTCTTCCATTCGGTTCCCATCAAAATTTTGAGTGAATGAACAAGCCACAACATCGTGGTAGTTGGTGCAATAGTGGAAAAACTCACTCCAATTGGATTGCTTAAATGGCTACTGGATATTGGGATATATGTCCAACAAATCTAGTGTTTTGGGCTCAACTCAGTTAGCTTTTCCACCTTTCCCCATCGTACTCTCTACCTAGAATCTGAAAGCCCCAAGATTTGATCCTAGATCCTTGTGGGAGAAACTAAATAATATCTTTCCAATCATTCAAAAATAAACAACACAATAACAAAACTTACATATGAAAAGACGAATTTACAAAATGCAATGAGTTTAAAGATGGATAAGGGAAATCATTCCGATTTGGAAAAATTATTATGATTTGGAGGAAACACGTTTTAACCCATGATTATTCAACAAACCATACACCAATGGTGGTCGATAAATTTATGAGTTAACCTCACGCTTACTCGTGGCAAAGCTCATCATTGTGGTCAATGTAATTCCATATTTTAAATTCGAAATTTGTTTTTGGTGCTAACATTCTGTTATGAAACCAGCTTAAGAAAAGATAGAAAAGATAGATCAACGCCTTAGAATTCAGCCTCTTCGAGGGGGCAACCTCCTTTACATTACATAAATGAACAATTCTTCGATGATACAAATGAAAAGACCTCCTTTCTATATATAGGAGTCTAAGGGGTCATAACATAATCAGAGCTGACATAACAATAATAATGTAAGGGCACAATAATAACAATAGTGGGCTTCTATGGGGCACAATAGTAACAATATGGGCACTACATGGGTACATCAATATAATAAGTGGGTTACACTAATAACAATAAGGGGTTACACTAGTAGTATAGGGGCCTAACACATTCACCCCGTCAACTTTCTTGAAAATGTTCATAAGCTCGTTGCCAGCGAATTTCTTAAAAAAATATAACTAGAACACTTAAAGCGCTGATAACCCCGCTATCGGTGATTTACCTATTTATTACAACTAAAATGATGACACTGAAACTTCCAGAAATTTCTAAATTTTTTTAAAAACATAATTAATGTGATAACACAAGGCTCATAACATTTGGTATCAGATCTCATGATTCTAGGGTTTTTCTACTTCAAACACTTCATCATGGAATTTTCGTTATATCTTTTGTTTCTAGAAGGTTTCAGATGGTGAAACTTGTAGAATATTGAGGAGAAATATTTGGCAATATCTGTTTTAAATTTTAGACCTTAATTTGCTATATTTTCAAAGATGTACCCCGTGGATGTTATCGGTTCCTAAATGGCTCTTAAAAGTAGGTCAATTCGACATTTTCACTATAAATTATTTTCTATGAGGTTTTAGACAGTGAAACTTAGACCACCTTAAGGAAAAGTGATTTCAAAGATATAGATATAATTTCAAACCTCCGGTTGTTATAATTTTAAACATATGCTCAAAAGAATTCCAGGTTCCTGAACACTCCTAAAATTTCAAATGGGTCAATTCAACATTTTCATAATAACTTTATTTCTATGATGTTTCAAATAATGTAACTTGGAACAACTTAAGAAGAAATCTCACGAAACATCCATTTTAATTTTCATAATTTGGATTGTTATATTTTCTAAGTTATATGTAGTGTAATTTAGGGTTTGTAATTAATTATGAAATAAATTTTAAAGAAGTGAACATCATATTTTCACTACATCTTCTTTTCTATGACATTTCAGACTGTGAAATTTTCAAGAATTTAAGAACAAATACATAAGTACCTCATATACAAATTTTAGAATTATATTTGAAGAATTGGACCTATGGCATGACAAAAAAAATTTGTTCATGGGAAAAATCCAAGAATCAACAAGTTTTGGGAAAGTTATCATAACTTTGAATTGGCATATAAAATTTTATTCACCTAAGAATTGTGAAAAAGAAATATCAGAGTATTATAAACCAATTTTTCAGATCTAGAATGACTAAAATCTTAGAGATTTATCAAAAACTTTATTCGTTTAGATATACTCCAAATCAAGGTACATAACTTACAAGTGACCTAACTACTGATTATAATATCCCATATTATTTTCTTGTCTACAAATTGTGATAAATAGGGGCACTATTATTATGCTCCAACATGCCTCAAAACAAAGCTACTACATCAATTAAGTATATTGAAGGCTCATCATTGTCTCATGAAGAAAGTGAAGACTTAGAATTAGATAAAATTTATCTCCATTAGAGAAGAAAATTAATGAAATAGATGGTAGTATGTTGTAAAAGGTGAATTAATCAAGGTCTCAAGAAAAAATTAAAAGAGAATTAGAAAATAAAATGAATGAAAATAATGAATAATTTCAAACTCCATTAGGAAATAAATAAAATAATTACAAAAAAATATATTAAAATATCTACCTAAGATGGATGTGGAGATGCAAGGAAATCATGAACATAAGGAGAAGCATGATGTTGAAAATCAATCTCATATGGGGAATATTCTATCAAAATTTGAGAGAACAAATATTGATTCATAAAACCATAATCGAGAATTTTCAATCCAAGATCCTCATCTTCAAGGATTATAGTCAACATGAAGGATCTAATATATTCCAAAAATTGATATGAGGATGTTTGATGGTAATGATCTTGTAACATGGATAGTTGATATGGAGGCATAATTTGATCTACTTCAACTGGAACCCTCACAAAAGGTAAATATTGCATCCTTGTTTTTTTGGACAAGACTAATATGTATGGTATCAATGGATTTGTGAAAGGAAAAATGATTACATATCAATCCATTTTTACAGAAGAATTGATAGCACATTATGGAGATATTAAGAGTTAAGTTAAGTATCAAAGTAAAGAATATTTCAGAGGGTAATTTATTAGATCTATTCATGAAACATTTAAATAAAAGCATCCAAAATGAGGTGTGTCTCTTTAAACCTAAATCTCTAGAGCATGCTTTTAATTTGGAAATAAAGTTGAAAGTAAAAGTATGGACACTAGAAAATTGGTCACTAATAACTATAGAAATAAAACACACTCTCTCGCTTAAACCAAAAAGGTTGACTCCTCAACAAATGAATGAAATAAGAGAAAAGTGACTATATTAATTATAGTGAGGGACATAAATACATTGAGAAAAAATTATTCTACAATTAATTGTGAAGATTGTGAAGATGAAGAAGTGGAAACATTACTAGATATAGAGCTAGACGAGACTACTTCAACAATCTCTTGTCATGCATTGGCTAACATCAATACTCCACAAACCCTCAAGATAGAAGGATATAACAAAAATAAAAAGGCAATGATATTTATTGATTCAAGTAGTACCCATAACTTCATCAATTACAAATTGGAAAAGATTCTCAATTTATTTCTTTATAACACTGGAATTTCCATAATATTAAGTTGAATATGGTGGAGTATTTGTTGATTAGTCCCATTATTGCAATCCAATTGTGTGGTGCTAATGTTATATTCAAGGTCTAATGGTTACTATCACATAGAATAGTAGCCCTTATTTTTCAAGATATTTTCATAAGAATTTTCTCAGAAGAAAGAAAATTGAACTTAGAGATATCTAAGGGAAACCTAGTAAAGTGGTAAGCTCTAGTAGCATGATGAAATTGATAAAAAATAGACACCAAGGTGTAATTTTTCAATTTTGTTCATTATATATTCAAACATCTATATCCTCTACTCGAGTGGATCTCCCAAAAAATTTATCAACAATCATTCTAAGATATTTGGAGACATCCCTAAGGTTCTTCCACCTGTTGGAGATCATGACGATGCTATTCATTTGAAAACTAGAAGTGTACCACCTAACATTAGGCCTTATTGGCCCACATGCAAAAAAGAGTGAGGTTGGGCACATGGTTAAAGAAATTTTAGAGACACGCATCATTCAACCTAGCTAGAGAAATTTCTCTTCACCGGTAGTGATGGTTATAAAAAAGGTTGGTTTGAGGTGTATGTGTCTAGATTATAGAAAAATCAATAAATTGACAATTAAAGATAAGTTTCCTATTACTATAATTGATGAATTATTAGATGAATTCCATGGAAAAAATTTATTTACGAAGTTGGATCTTCATTTTGCATATCATTAAATCAAAACAACCTTTAGAACATATTAAGGTGATTATGGGTTTTTGGTTATGTCATTTGGACTTCCAAATGTGCCTTCAAAATTTTAAAGCTCGATTAATTCTATTTTCAAACCCTTCCTTAGAATATTTATGTTCATATTTTTTGATAACATACTAATCTACAACAAATATTGGGAAAAACATGTACAACATGTTGACAGGTTCTTAACACTATTAGAAGAGAAACTAATAAATGCAAAGTTGTTGAAGTGTCCTTTTGGGGTTTAAGAAGTTAAATATGCGAGTCTTATTATCTCAGATGAGGGTGTCAAGGTGGATCCCAACAAAATCAAAGCTATGTGGGAATGGATAATCCTCAATACCTTGAAGAAACTCAAAAGTATTCTTACGATTGGTATGGTATTATTGCAAGTTTTTCAAGAATTATGGTCAAATAATAGTACCTATAAAAACATTATTGAAGGAAGAATTTTATTGGATTAAAGAAGAAACCAAATATTTTGAAGAACTTAAAGAGGCTATGTGTACAAATCTCATCTTGGCAACACCTAAATTCACAAAAATATTCATTGCAGAGTGTGATTCCTTGAGTCATTGCATTGGTGCAGTTTTGATGAAAGAAAGAATGCCCCTTTCCTTTGAAATTATTGAACTTAAAGGAAAGAACTTACTAAAACCCATCCATGAAAAGGAAATGTTGGCCATACTACATGAAATTAATAAATGGCATCCATACCTAAAATGAATACACTTGTAAGTAAAAATATATCATTATAATCTAAATTACTTCTTTCAGGAAAGTGTATTCAAAATAGAAACAAAAAATGATCACAAATATGTGGGGTTATGACTTTGAAATTATCTACAAATAGGAAAGAAAATTATTATTGCATATGCACTCTTAGGGAAAAAGGAAACACAAATGGTTTACTATGTGTTATTTCCATTCCACATCCTAATTGGGTATAAGAAGCAAGGATATAATCGGAGAAAGATGTGAGTATATGTAGGATCATTCGAGGATGCTAATGTAGTAGAAAATATATGTGGGAAAATGATTTGTTGTGGTATCAATATCATTGTACGTATGTAAGAATTCTCAACTAAAACTTAAGTTCCTTTAGGAATTTTATACTTCTTATGTAGGAGGACACTCAAGGTTCTTGAAGACATATCATAGGATCAAAAAATATTTTTTGTGAGAAGGTCTTAAAGCTGGCTAGAAAATTTTGTGGAAGATTGTGTTGTATGTAAACAAAATAAGGGAGAGACAACCAAGACCCTAGGTCTCCTTCAACCATTATCCATACCAAGCTAGGATTAGAAAAAAATTCCAATGGATTTTATTATAGGTTTACCCAAATATGAAGGAAAGAGTGTCATTATGGTAGTGGTAGATATAATGACAAAGTATGCCAATTTTTTTTCTTTTTCTCATCCTTTTAAAACAATTACAATGACAAAAAAATTCACAAAAATAATCCAAAAGATACATGGAATACCAAACATTTTTGTAAGTGACATAGATGTAATTTTCAATGGAAATTTTTGAACTGAATTATTTTCTGATTTGGGTACTCAATTGGCTCACATCTCATCTTACCATCCTCAATCTGATGGGAAAATTGAGATTGTGAATACAAATTTATAAGTGTATCTATGTTGCTTTGCATATGATAAATATACATAATGGGTAAAATGGTTTCCCTTAGCAAAATGGTGGTACAACACATCCTTTCATACTTCATAAAAAATGTCATCATTTATGGCACCTTTTGGATATCATCCTCCATCCCTTACATCACCATTGAAAGGGACTATAAAGGATTAAGCAGTATAAGACCACATACAACACCAACAAAAGGTTCTTACGTTATTTAAGAACAACTTGGTTATGGCACAAAATAGGATGAAACTACAAGAAAATTAACATTACATTGAAAGGGAATTTGATGTAGGGGATTGGGTGTTTATGAGATTATGACCGTATAATTCGATATCCTTCAAGTGCCTCTATATGGTGTTGCATAGTATTGGAAGTATCTATTACAAATGGGAGTTTCCTACATCTTCATGTGTACATCCAGTCTTCCATGTTTCGTATTTAATGAAGGTAATAGATGATAAGGCTTTAGTCCAGACTATTCTACCAGAGATTAGTGAAGAATGGAAAATAATACTACAACTAGAAATAGTATTGGAAACAAGGACTAAGAATTTGAGAAATCGAGCAATTGTTGAGTACCACATCAAATGGAAGAACCCACCAGTGGATGAAGTGACATGGGGATATGCATTGTTCATGGAAAAAGCCACCCATATATGGCCAAGTGTTGAGGAAAACACTTCTTTGAAGAGGAGAGGCATGTTAAACCCTATATAAGCCCTATGTTAACCCTAGAACCCCTTATTAAGCCCTAGAAATTAATTGATTACATTTCTATTATTATGTAGGCTAGAAATATTTTATCGTCCCATTTTATTATAATTGTACCCTTCATCACCTATATATATACTAAAGAGACCTATTCTTAGGATCATCAAATATTATCTTGTAAATTATTTTCATTTTAAAAGGAAGGCCCCCCTAAAAAGGACTGTAATTATTAACTTTCATCTCATTTTTAAGGTGCAAGGTTAATAAAAAGGTACACTAGTGATTGTTTCATATGAAGTGTTTACATTTAATGCATTGGGAATTTAGGTAAGGATCATGGGTTAAAGTCAAATAATGGGTCATGATGCTTGGAATTTATGCCTATTTCCCTATTTCACTTTTGTTGTCATAAATTTCTTCTAGTCCAGTGTGACCCACCAGAGATCTCATTTTACTATCTAAGATGGCAACAAATAAGAGGCATTGATAGATATAGAATGTCCATGCCCTCCATACCTAATACTTTTCACTCACTCCTTCTTTGTTATCCATTTATAGAGATAGAATGTACATGCTCTCCATACCTACTAGTTTCCACTCACTCCTTCTTTGTTATCCCTTCTTTTAGGTTGGTTTTTTTTAGTATCTTGTACTAGTTCCCTACTTGCCTCATTCTCTGATAACAAGGGACTTGGAAATTCCAAGAGGTTAATACTATTGAAAAATAATAATAAAATAGATAATTCAAAATTTTAAAATTCAAAATAAATGCAATTGATGAGTATAAAATAAAAAACAAAGATAACTTGAGCTCTACCCCCTCATATGAAGCCATCATACCTAGTCCCTTGCATACCATGCATGTTAAAGTTAAAGGGACTTAAAGAAAAACCAAACAACTATGAGCATTGAAATTCCCATAATAAAAAATGGGAATTAAATGAAATCAATGAATCTTATTAAAAAACTATTAAAAACAAAGTAAAATGGTAAGGGGTGGAAAAACAAAGGCCAATAAAATGGAAACTCAAGCACAAAGTGTTCGCTCTACAAAGGCACTCATGAGTGATGATCTTACATAACCCATGTATAATACTACAACACCTCTCTTGAAGTTCACCCCTAATCATATTACTTACCACATACACATATCAATTGAAGGGTCAACCTAACAATTGTTCCTCCGTTTACATCCTTTTATTTTCACTATCATTTGAGAACACCTAGTTGGGGTAGTTGATGGCCCCCTCCAAGAACTAAATTTAACAAATTACATAAATTCATAAGCTAATGTAATTTTTGAATAAGATACCTGATGTCATTTATTTATGTGTATCTTACTTTAGATAAGGACTATTGTTTATATTACGATGATGCTTCATTAGGAACAAGACCATGAAGCAATAGAATCAAAATGAATGTGAAAATAAAACATGGAATCATATGATACATAGGAGACACCAATATAACTTGGGTTATGTCTATGGAGAAAAACTTAGTACTTCAATTTTATTCTATTTAGCAAATGGAAGAGATATAACCTGCAATCCATCTACTATAACCTTCTCTTAAATATATTGCAATCTCCTCTCTCCTAATTACAATAATCCCTTAATAATACAAAGCCACTATATAATGACCTCATAAAAAGAGGGTTTCATTATAGGGAAATAATCCATTGCCATAACTTCTACCATTAGATATATAACCTAATTATAAACCATCTAGAATGACTATAAAATTAGAATATTTTACAAGGCGATTTTTCCCCAAAAAACTTTGTCTGTGTTACCCCTAACCCCTACTAAGGAGTGCTCCAAAATATTATATTCACTTATTTTGGACCCCTTAGAAAATAATGGTGGCCAAGTCTAACCACACACCCCCATTAGGAATTGAAATTCAAACATATCTAGAAATAAGTCCTCTGAATCAAAAGGATAATCATGTTCCACAACCAACAATCTTCCACTTGGAGACAAATTACCACAATTCCACTGCTACCCCAGATCCTATATTATGCTTCAAATCTCAACTTAGAAAGTTTCTCATATTCACCATCCTACTTGATGACCAATTGAAATTGAGCAGAACACAATTTCTCCTTGCTTATGGCCTTCATTAACATGTCTATAGGATTTTGGCTAGTGTATATTTTTTCCAAATTTAACTATCCATCTTCCAAAATTGAGTGTATGAAATGGTACATGAGATGCATGTGTTTAGTATTAAAATGAATGTTTGGGTTCTTTTCAAGATGAATGACACTATGTATATCACTGTACAACCTACTATTATTTTGCTTCCCAATTCCTATGTGAAGCTCTATAACCAAATCATCACTTTACTAGCATATGTAGTAGTAACACGCTTTGCTTCCACTGTTAAAATTGAAACAACCCTTTGCATTTTGGAAATCCAACTTATTTTTATTCCACCTATAATAAAAACATACCTTGTGGTTCTCATATGGCTATCTATATTCCCTTCCATATTTGAGTCAACATATATCTGTAGAATAGTGTTTGAATCTCCAAAACATAATGTCTAAGTAGTAATACCTTTCAAATACTTGAGAATCCACATTATTTCCTTTCAATTCTCTTTACTGGGATTGCTCATATTCTTGCTCACAATTCCCACTAAATGTGGAATAATTGACCTTGTGCACACCAACACATACATCAGGCTGCCAACTATCGATGAGCATGGAAACTTGGACCTGTAGTTTATCTCCTCAAGTGTCTTGTGACACATCTCCTTAGTTATCTTGAAATGGCTAGCCAAAAGTGGATGATGACTTAAGTTGAAGTGTGAATAAGATATGTGGGATCTCAATAAGTAGTGCTAAAAAATAATTGTAGGAAAAATTAAAAAAACAACCATGGAAGATAAAGTTTATAATCAGATTTTGAAAAAAATGAGAAATGAAGATGTTTAAATAGTAGAAAAGGACTAAGAAATAAACACATATACACTTCTAATTTTCAAAAAAAGAATCTACATACGAGATGTGCTTAATCTTAAGAAATTAAACTTCGATGAATCTCATAAAAATCCCTTTTCAACTCATCTTACATATCAAAAATGGTTTTAGCACTAAAAAAGGAAATTTTCTAGCCTAGAATGAAAAAGGAAGTAGCAGAGTATTTAGCAAGGTGTAAAGAATCACAACAAGTCAAGGTTGAACACCAAAATCCTACTATATTACAAAATCCATTTCCCATTCTAGAATGGAAATGGGAAATGATCTCATTGGAATTTAATACAAGACAGCATACAACTAGGAAATAACATGGCTAAATTATGTTTGTAGTAGATAAATTAACAAAAGATTCTAACTTTATACCAGTACAATCAGCCAATACAGTTTTTCATGTGGATGGAATTTTCATGAAAGAAATATTCAAATTACATGGAATACTGAAAATTGTTATATTTGACAAGCATGCAAAATTTACTTCCAATTGCTAGGAAGCGTTGTTTGCAGGAATGGGTACCCAACTAGATTTCAACACTACATACCACCCTCAGACAAGTGAGAAGACTAAAATGACAAATAATATCCTTTAAGACATGCTTTATATGTATTTAATGAACCAACCCACTAGTTTGGAACATTATTTGCATATGGTTGAGTTTCCTTATAACAATAATTACTAGGCATCCCTCAAGATGAGCCCCTTTAAAGTCATTCATGGAAAAAATGGCCATATTCCATTGACTTGGAGTAAGCCACAGGACAAACTTGTTCTAGGTCATGATCTATTTCAGGATATGGAATAAATAGTGAAGGAAGTAAAGCATAACTTAAAAGTAGCCCAGGACAGGTAGAAGAGATACACAAATTTAAAAAGGACACATAAAGAATTTCAGGTGGGAGAACAAGTCTACATTAAATTTAGACCAAAGAGAAGTTCCTTGGAATTAAGAAGTTGTGCTAAGTTAGCACCCTATTTGTGGACCAATTGAAAAGGCAAGAGTAGGACAAGTGACCAACAAGCTAACATTACTAGCTCATATTAAGGTTCATAATGTATTTCATGTGTCATTTTTGAAAATATATATTCATGATCCAACTCATGATAATGATTGGATCATTGTATAGGTCAAACCAAAAGGCGAGTTCTAGGCAAAACCTCCACAAATTTTAGATTTGAGGTAAATTATACTCCGGAATTGAACCATTGTGAAAGTTAAAATGTAATGGAAGCACTTTGGGCCAGAGGAGGTCACTTGGGAGATGGAGGAGGTATTGAGATAAGCTTTTCCTTCTCTATTTCAAAAATAATGAATATAGAAGAAAAACATTGAGGTCATTGTTCATTTAAGAGCAGGGGAAGTGTAATATCTATGATGTAATTGATTTCCTATTTGACATTTATGATTTTATTTGTAAGTAGACATTTATGTTTGGACCATAACTGTAATATAAAATTAGAGTTGGAAATATTGATGACATATGTAAATTTTAAATTTTATGAATGAAATGTTATTTATTTTACTTATTATTTATTCGAAAATATTATAGGAGCCAACATGTGAGTAGTCATGCCACCTAGCTATCAACAAATTAGTTAATGATTAGTTATAGTCCAAGAAAGGACAATTTTGAAGTGATAGTTGTCATAGCTAAAAATCCTCCATCTTTAAAAAAAATCCTAGCTACCAGAATTATCATGAAAAGAGAGAAAGGTCATTGTGATAGGAAGAGGAAGAGAGATTGCGAGAGAGAAAGGCATTCTAAGGAAAGGTTCCAGTGGGAGAAAAAGACTAGACTAGAAAAAGTAAATAAAGAATTAGACCTTGTAGTATTAGGACATTGCTAGGGTCTAAGGAAGTAAACAATAAAAGGACTATGATTTGATTTCCTAACAGAAAGGCTACCTAAGGCTCAAGGGGAACTATGGAGATAAAATTTAATTTGTTTGGTGGAGCATGGTGGCTCCTATTATTTTTTTGATTATACAGATAAGTGAATGGAGTGTTGAACCAAGGTAATTTAGAAATTTATAATTCCTAGTTATTTGTATAAAAAAATGTTGTAATAAGTTTTAATAACAGGTCTGTGATTTGATAAATGTTTTTTTTTTTTTTTTTTTTTTTATTCTTAATGAATTTTAATATCAGATAAGAGGTTTGCACAAGTTAGTGTGTTTTAAAAAAGAAGTAAATTGTTTTGGTTATGGTATTAATAAAAGGAAAAGGGGAAGTTTTGGGTGTGTGTGTGTGTGTGTGTGTGTGTAAATAAGCAGGGTTAGTAAGCCATAGACATCACTAAAGCAAGGCTTCTATGCAACTCCTTAGGTTTTTACACTACCTATTGAATCAACCCTTCAGAGGATTTGATGAAGAAAACCCGAATCCAAGAGTCAAGAATTAATTCCTCTATGTATCAAGGGTCATTTTTAGCTAAGTATGGAGTGACGGTAAACTAATATGAATACACACACACACACACAAAAAATATGTGTGACAAATGTTGAATGCAAAGTAAGAAAAAATATACCCATCTTAGTATAGAAGAACCAAGAAGCATTTTGGAAAAATAATTATAGAGAGGAACAAACACAAAAATTAATAATAGAACAAAGACATGTTAACCAGCTCTAAAGTATGGAGCCTACAAAATGGGGCAAGTAGGAAGTGTGTGTGTGTGTGTGTGTGTGTAATGCAAACAAAGTTGATAAAAGTAATTAAAATTTAAATAATTTACATGCATGCATATGCAAGTCTCTGCTTAAATGAATAAGATAAGCCATTGAAATTTTAAATAAAAGGTTTATACCTACAAATGTACTAGCAAGTTCTGTGAAAGCGAAAGCCTACGTAATAACTTAAAAAAATTGTGGGCCATTAAGGAAGTGTACTATAATAGTAGTTTCAAAGATGAATAACATCATAGAAAACAAATGCAATATTGTAGTAATACAATTATAAAAGTTGCAGGTAGCAACCTCATGTGAATCCATAGTGGTTCAGTTTTTGAAATGAAGCTTGAAAAAAAAAGAAAATACACGTGGGGAAAATATGGCCATGATTGTTATGGGCCAATAAATAAACTCTCATGAACTAGATATCAATCCTATAGATAAAAAAGGGAGCGAGAGTTAGTTATCCCTAAGTACCTTGAATTTTTCTATGTTAAGTAATGACACTCTAAAAATCCTGCACAGAGCAAGTACAAACTTGTAGTAGACAAAAAGGGCCATATTAGAAGGATATATATAAACCACATGCTTAATCAGGTAGGAAAGATTGTAAATATATATGGAAGAAAATTACCTGAGTATGAACCTTTCACCGTATTGAACCTCGCCTCTATGCACAAGGGTTGGTTGTAAGTGGCAAGAGTTGAATGAACTATTTAAAAAAGGAAGAGAAACACTTTTAAAATAGTAAAATGAGACTACATTTATTCTATTACATGTGGTCAAAATTTATTGAAGAGAAATGGACTCTGAAGAACCATTAGAGAAACAATCTCAACAAGAAAACCAAAAAACAAAAATGAGGATTTTGACGTGGGTTGGGGAAGGTAATTACCCTAACCACTGACCACTCATTCTCCATTGTAAAATCAAGGAGAGAGAATATAGACCATGGATTTCCTGAAAGTCATGTGGGTAGGCTAGATTTGACCTCAAAGAATTGGCCACATATTCCAAGATGCATGGCTGAAGTATTTAAAAAAATAAATTAACATTGTAAAGTTCACACACAATGCATTTCTTGGCTTCGTGGTGAGTGAGTTCCAAATTGAAAACATTGGTCATGTATTCATGAAACATTTTTTGTAATGTTAATCAATTTAAGGAATTCACCCCTTAGTGTTGAAAAATGCAACAAGAAAGTCTCAATTTTATTTTTCCTTAGTCAAATTGATAAAATTCAAATTTCAACATCAACAAACAATTTGGATGTGCTTAACTTGTGTGACATGGCTCTTGCCACTCTTTCAGCTCTGTAAATTTGAGTTAGAGGGGTTAGATTTCAGTTAAGCATGTGTAATGAATAAATTTTAGTAATCCAATTTAGTTATATCTAGTTGAGTTCAGTTGAAATAGTTCTAATAGTTAGGGGAGCTAGTGGAAGGTCAATTTTGTAGCAGGACAATAGCCTAACTCAATGGTCATCCAGTCAACTGATTAATCAACCTACAATAACTAGTGCATGCAGAGAATTCAAGTTCCCAAATATGGTGAATATTCCAAGGCAGTGTAACAAGAAGTTGTAAACTAGTTTGATTGTACATATGTTGCATGCAGAAAAATTATCAAACCTTAGGAATTACACAATCAATTGGAGGAAAATTCCTAAAAAATAGCGGAAAATTCTCTAGTAATTACACAAGGATATATGGGCTCAAGAAGAGGCATACATTGACTAAGTCTGGGTCATAGATTCTCATTGAGTAGACAAACAGGTTATTCACTTGGAGGTTGAGCTTAGACTAAGCTAGCAATTGTAATACATCTTTATTTATCTGATTAATGAAAAGAGGCTTGAGGGGTTTTTCCTAGTTGGGTTCCCCTAGAAAAATTATTGTGCATGTGTGTTATTTCTTATTACATGTATGAGATTAATGTTTTAAATTATGAATTGAATTCCATAGATTAGTAGAGTATAAATGTGTCTCCTGATTTAGATTAAAATTTCTTGAGAAGTTTCAATTATATCACCAACTTTATACATGGTATCAGAGCAGGATTCACATTTGAACATGAATTATGAAGTTGTTTCTCAGAAGGCTTAAATTTCCAGCTTTAGTGTAGGAGGATATCTTAATAGATGGGAAGATGACCTTCAACAGGCTAAGATTAGAGTATGCCTTGGAAGGAAGCTCAAATTTCATTGCATGGAAGGATCGTATGAAGGCGGTGCTTGATGAAAATGGATTGCTATAATATGTCAAGGCAAACATTGCAAAACCAAAATCATCTAATGCCCAGAACCTATCTCATTGGAAGAAATATGTAGCCAAGGCAAGGAGAATAATCTTAGAGGGGGTGCGAGACCACATTGTCTCAAATCTACATGGGAAAGAAACTCCTTACACAATGTGCAGGCACTGACATATCTATTCCAAAATAGAAACGACCATAGGAAACTAGCCCTCAAAGACAAACTTTAAAATATCAAGATGCAGAAGAATGACACTATTTCGCAACATCTCAATAGGTATACCCAATTTCGTGAAGATCTTGGAGGGGTTGGTGTGAATGTTGCAAAAGATGACCTGGTGAGATTAACTCTTCTAAGCATTCCTAAACTATAGAATAAATACCAAGACTTGGTGAATGGGAGGGAGAAATGACTGAATTTAGAATGTTTGTGGTCTAGTTTGGTACAAGAAGAGATTAGGTGGAATACTAGAGATGGAAATTTATCCAAGGGCGAGGATGAAGAAAATTTTACATTGGTTGGAAAGGGAAAGAAGGGAAAAGGGAATAAATATCAGACCAAACTAGAATCCAACAGCGGGGGAAAGAAGAAAGAGTTGTTCAAAATAAAATGCTTCAATTGTCATGAATTTGGGCACTATGCTACAAAGTGTCCACAAAAAAATCCTAGTAAGAAGAACTCAACAGGAGCAATAGGTGAGGCATTGGCTTCACAGTTTGAACTAGACTTCACCCTTATCACATGCATGACCAACACTGTGATGGGGATTGTGTGGTACTTGGAATCTGGCGCCTCATTCCACACGACAGGGTGTAGATATATTTTTAGTAACCTAGAGGAGAAAGATCTCTAGATGCATATTGAGCTTAGGGACGACAGAAGGTATAGTGCTACCGTTATTGGTAGAGTAACCTTTCAAAGGTGTTGGTATCTCCTCTTCACCTCTGTTGTCGTTCTTTATTTTTGAGGTCGAGGGAGTAAACACATAGGACAACATCAAAACCACTTTGGAAACTAGGATCTAGCCCTACCAACTTCAAAGGGATCTCTGTGTAAAATTTAACTTTGTTTTAAGTGAATGTTAGGCTAGTTATGAATGTAATTGTTTGTTTGATTTAAGTGCTATAGTTCCATTGGGCTATGGATTCTATAAATTAAACTAGATTTTACATCAATTTTTAAAGGATTTCTCACAAGGAAAGCTAGGTTGCACTATTTGGATCTTTTCATAAATTAAATGGATGGTAAAATACAAAAAGTGTAAGGTTTAGTAGAAATCAAGGAGAAGTTAAGATTTCCTTGATTTGACTTCAGTGGAAAACATTAAAATAACCATCATCCAAAATAGGGTGCTCTGAGCAACACATCCTATTTATCACAGTTTCTGTTAAGTAATTCAGATATTCAGAATAACAGAGAAACAAAAACAATGTTTAAACACATAAATAGAAGATACGCATCATCATTTGGTACACCACACGAATCCTATGAAAGGTCCTTATATTATTGATGCTCCAATACTTTGGAAAATACAATATGTAGAATGAATTACATTTGGAAATCAACCATTAGTACTTCAAAGAGTGAAGTATTTACACTGAAATTACAAAAATCCATTACAAAATCATTGTCAAACCGACAATGTATGATTAGCTTAATTACAAACAATATGATCTAATCCTAGTAGGCAAATAGGCCACATAGACAGCTGAAAAGAAAGGTGGCCTTGTTTTGATGGTTTCGGTTGCTGAGTCAACTCGAACCTATGATGCATTGTCAAACTGACTGTCATGATGGCTGATGTGTTAGCCGCTGTCTTACTACTCTCGAATTATTTTTTTAATCCAGTAAATTGACCATTTCTTCCCATATATTTTCACCTGGTATGGTCAATTTTGTTACCTTACGATAAATTTCATCTACCTCTGTGTATATGAAAAAAGTCGGCTTCACAGTGAAAATGTGTTTTACCTCATTTTGTATGTAGAAATCATTTGACATGGTTTCCAAAAACACCTTTGATGCCATACTGCCCTTGATCCCACTGACCTTGATATTGCAACTGGCTACTTCTTTCATTTTTAGGACATAATCTTCCTAAGTGATCAGTTTATCATTTATTACATAAATGTTGGGCAGTCCTTTCTGGATCAATGGTTCAATTATGTTAGTGAACCTATCTACTTGCAGCTCCAAGGTTTCACATCTTTCTTCCAACTGATCAATAAAGTTCCTCTTTGTCAAGACTTTCTTGGCTTCCAAAATAGTGGCAATTATGTCATTGATTCCTTTTTCTTCAAGTTCATATTTGAACTTAGAATTCAGGAACCTGGTAATGTTGGAGGCTTCTGTGGGCATCTCTCTAATCTTCTTGCTTCCCTGCACAATAGTTTCTGTAGCCTTTTCTATCATCTCTTTCTGCTCCAAAATGATTTGGATAGAAGTCCAAATCTCATTCATAGAGTCTAGTATATTCATCCAAATGGTTTCCTTGGCTTGGGCCAAGATCTGACCAATTGAAGTGTCCCTTTCCACTTTATGTAACTACTCCAACAATCTCTATGATTTTTGCATTTCATTGATAGGAGCAACTTTAGCTTTGGCCTTTTGCACTTCTAAATCTTTGAGTGATCTTGCAAAGTCTTCATTTCTTTCGACTGGAGTGACATGTTCTCCAATGTCTTGGTCATTTGTTCAACACTTATAGTATGAGTAGAAGAAGTGGTTGTGGTGGTTGTTCCTATAGCTAGAAGCTGAGAAATGGGTATGGAATCTAAGGGAATAATGGCCATCTTCTGACTTTATTCTTTCTCCTTTATCATTTTCTCCATCTCTTCCTCCATCTGCGTAATCTATATATTCTGGTCTATGATCAACTTCATCATGTCAGCCTTCTGTGCTTCATTTTTTTCAATGTCATTAGTCAATGGATCCTCTATGTCTAGTAGCTTGAGCTGCTTTCTCAAGGCTACAATGTCCAAATTCTTCTTTTTAATAATCTCCTCAGTAACATTGACATCATTAGGGCTATACCCTATCTTTAGCACCAAATCTTTCAAATATTTGATCCTGTTATCTTTTTCCAAGTAGGACACTTTCTCGATTTTCAATAGTGAATGAACATTGGCAAATGAAACCGACAATTTAGACAGTGACATAGTAGTGTTAGTCAATGTGGAAGATATCATCTCAACATTTTTCTTGTGCATCTGGGAGAGAAGTATGGGATGAATGTCTTTTGTGTTGAACTCAAATGTGGTGCTCTTGCAGTCTGCTATTGTTTTTGGCTATGGAACTTGGGCCTCAAGGAAGGCCATCTGCATTTTTCCATGCTCTGTGTCAAAGATTGACAACAACCTACTCTGTGAGCTAGAGGTCTGCTTCCAAAACTGATTATAAGTATTATTTTTTAGAATCTCATTTCTGAGCTTAACCTCCCTATACCTGTCAAAAAATGTCTTTTCTTTTTCTGTTTGGTCATTCTATGATTTTAGCTCAGTTTCCTTCTGACATTGTGATGATGAACGTCCAGTAGGAGATGTTGTGAATTTGTTGTTTGCAGGTGATGAATACGTGATTATGATGGAAGCCTACTCTTATGTTTCTCTGTCCACCTCTACTCTAGGAGTCAACTTTGTCCTCTTCCTGTAACTGATCTTGAACTCTTTGGCTTCACTCCCAGTTGTTGATGAACATCCTTCCTCCCTCTGTCTTTTGCTTGATTTTTCTTGTGGAGTGGGAGTCTACAACCTGGAACTAGAAAAGAGTTGTTCTTCGGGTTCCTATAAGGTGTTTTCTATCCATTCCAACTTATTAGCATACTGCTCTATTTGAAGTGTTGAAGTATGAATGTAAGAAGTGCTTTTGTTATCCAATCTAAGCTTTGAAATAATGCCACAAGGGTCATAAGACCATGTAAAACTTAGACTAAAATTCATTTCTTTAATCATCTTATTATCTTCTTCACCTATTGTTGAAAATATGTAGAGGAATCTTAAAATGGTCTCATCTACCCATTGATCGGAAAAATAACCTAAAATATAGGAAATCATGGATATAATTTGTTTGGATTGATCAGGGAAGATGGAGGAAGGGTATGGAGGATTCTTTTTGGGTAACTGGGAATTATCGGATAAGAATATTTCAGAGATTTTAGCTCTGGTGCTGAAATCCAGCTTCTGATAAAGCGGGGTGAGGGCTTCTAAGGATAAAGGAGTATTATTATCCACAATGGGAGCTAAGATAATTTGGTCTATGGATTGGGCAATAATTGTCAAGAGAATGTCACCCGAGGCAGCCATGATAGCTCTTTAAGCAAGGACATAACTTGACTGAGACCTTCTAGTAAAATTAGGGGCTTGGAATGTCAAGGGGAAAATGTAATGGGGAATATTGGACTCCCAGAGCCCAATTTCATTAGTTTTATATGCATGTTTGTCATCTAACTAGAAATATACTTCAAGAAAATCATAGTCACATTGGGTTTCACTAATCCTGTAATCCTTATCGGCTAGAGGGATATGATCTAAGTCTACATAAAGTGGAATCAAAGGATTAACAGGTTTGTCTTGGGTTTTTATATTTAGAGGCATGACTGTAATAATCTAAAAAACAAGAGGAATTGACAGAAGAGCTTACAAGGGAAAGTGTTTGGGTAACAAACTGTTAGGTGAAAGAAATAGGGAACTATTAGTTTCTGTGTTGGTTTGGTCATGGAATAGCTCTGAGAGTGATCACTGCACAAAGCTTGTCAGTTTATAGAGAACTTGGAGTGAAAAGGGAGGAGAGTGATGGGTTCATAAGCTTTTTAAATACTGTTGCAAACATTCCGTGGAAAATGGTGTGGGACCATTAGGCCTGAATAGTTATAGGGGAGTTACAAATTAATGTTGAATGATCGTTTTCTAGGAATGCATTTAATTTGATAATGGATAGGAAACGTGGTGAGAGGAGAATGGTGGAGGAAGTCATGGTGGGGTGTGGTAAAGCAGGTGAGGGGACAGTGGTTTCGGAGGGGGTAGCAAGCGGTATGCAGTTTCAGAAAGGTGGGGTGCGAAAGCGTGAGGTGCTGCCACGTTAGGATGGGACCCGGTGGGAGAAACCATGTCTTTGGACCACCCCCCCCCCCAGAAATAAAGGTGGGATGGAGAGGAGGGGTCGAAGGCGAATGAGGGCCATGGATGCTAGGTGGGAACAAATCCTGATGCCGCTGACTAAAATGTACTTTAACCATAATACAAAAAACCAAATCTGTTCCATTCATTTTATGCTTTTGCCTTCTTGACTTAGGATAAAAGGAAATATGAAATATATGAAGAAATACTTTATCTTATGGTGCATATTTTGGCCTTTTTCACCATATCCTTAAAACTTAGGATAAAAAATGACATAGGAAAATATTTACAAACCATCTAATCTACCTACCCTTAGCTAAACTAACATTTTATTTTTTCTATAAGGTTCACTTAGACTAGAAAACCCACTTTATTTTCTTTTATACAGAATGAAAAACTATCTAACCTATCCCTTATTACTCATATTGGTTTAGATTAAACAATTGAATCAATGTCATTTTCTACCTAACTACTGATTTACCCAGATTGGACTGTTGGGATAATCCTTATTCTCTAACCTAATTTACAGAAATTTAAACAAGTTTAACCATGATTACACTATATTATTAAACCAAAATCTAGTGGTTGTGGCATTTTGAACATGCTGCACACAATATTTTTTTTTTTAACAATAATGAGGAAAACTATCTATGAGTAGTGGCATTTACACTTGCAACACTTTCAATATTATTCCTTTTTTTAATTTTATTTCTTTTGGTGGGGTTCAATCTTTTCTTTTCTTTTTCAATATTTTTGTTTTTTTATCTTTTCTTATTTATACCCTCTTTTCATCTTTTATTCTATTTTTTCTTTTATTCAAAAATCATTGGTGTTGGCTTATATGGGCCTGACCCAGGTTCGGAAGAATTATTTAGCCAAGAAAATCCCGCAGTTACTAGCCCTTTCGGCAATAGTCCGCGGAGGGTGGACTGAGGTCTCACCCGAGGTAGGAGGGGAGGGTGCTGGAACTAGGTTTCCGCACCCATGGAGTGTCTATATGTGATCTAGAGGGTTCATGCAATCTTTTGTAGCGTTGCACTGGCTTGTTTCATGTAGATCTAAACCTGGAACACTCTTTACTAGTTATTAGCGTGTTGTTTACAAGTCTACTCTAAGTGATGAAGTATTACTTAGAAAGGTCTTTTAAGCAAACATTTATTAGCTTTACTCAGTTGGCACATGTATTCAAAATGTAAACATAGGCGCATAGATCAAACAGTAATATCAATTATTCAATAAGCTAGATCCGCGATACTTCAGATTAACACAGAATTGTATCAAAGCAACTTATCTTTATTCACTTTCTTCACCATTACATCTAGATCTACCCTGCGCACTCAGTTGCAGGGGTCCACGCACACAACTGCGGACTCTTCCAGGCCTCTGCACACACAGCTGCAGAGCCTCTATCCACTACCCACACTCTCGACTCGGACTTACAGACGCTTACCGATTGCTCTTCTCAAAAACCCATTACATTAAGATCATAACCAAAACTTAGCTACCTCTACCCATAGAACCTCGCTCTATTTATACCTTTCCATGGACCATGATCCATGGGTGGACTGAATCATCTTACGTTTCTTTACATTATTCTTAGGCGGACTACCCTTTGACTTTGACCTACTACAAATCGCGCTCCGCGCTTCTCATGGAATCTTTACCTTTACCTTTCCCAAAATTGTGGGCTTCATGCCCTATGACTGTTGCGCGGGGCTTCCGCTACCCAACGTCCCCCAACACAATCCTCGTGACTCATCCCGAGTCACTCGTTGGTGCGGCAAGACACACTATCGTGGCTTCACAGTTCACCTGCCTTAGAGTGACACTCGTTATTTCACTGCTTCTTCGTTGTCTCCTATGATGCTTCGTCTGTCTCTTACTGCGTTGTTGTGATCCATCATTGTGACTGATAGTGCTCCTTCTACTCTGCTCGGTCAACACAAAACACCCTGTGCTAGGATTTTAGCTCTAGCGGGTGAGCCCCATCCGGGACCTCCTTGTATCGCTGCAACCAATTTCAACCTTTGTATCTACTCGTCATACTGTCTGCTGCAGCTTGTTTGATATCGAACTCATACTTCCTCTCTTAATTGCCCACCGCCCATTCCCTTTTGCCATAATGCAGACATCTTGTCATGAACAGTGACAGGAACAGTCACCTTTCTTCATATTAATCCATCGGTGCACTTTTTATCGTGCAACTGTGAGCCAAAATGATGCATAGCCCGGTCCTCTCACCTTTTCCCCAAGACTGCTTTACTGTCCTGCGCTCTCTTTCAACTAGCTGGAGCGGTGAGACTGTCCCTCGAATGGTTAGTCAAGTGGCCTGGCCGCTCGTGTAGAGCTTCAGGTGATTGCCATTCACTCGGCCCTGAAAGAGGTCTCCATTGAGTTTGGCAAGCTGAACCACACCCCCATCGGTAAATTCTTTGATGATATAGGGCCCTAACCAATGCATTTGGAGTTTGCCAGGGAATTTCTCGAACTTATTGTCATATAGCAACACTAGATCATTCTCCTTGAAGGTGCGCACCTTAATGTGGCGATCATGCCACACTTTCTCGCGCTGCTTTTGTACTTGCTGATGGAATCTAGCCAAAAACCATTCCTCTTCTAGTTCGGCTAGCTGTGCGAGCCTTTCCTCCAAAGCCATGCGGTCTGCCATACTTGTGACTGCCGCAATCCATAGACTAGGCACAATGTATTCCATAGGCATGACGACCTCCTTGCCATAGACTAACCGAAATGGTGTCTGGCCCGTCAACTTCTTTCACGTGGTGCGGTATGCCCATTGCATTGTAGGGATGCGCAAGTCCCAGTCATTTCGCTGTGCATTATAGACCTTGGTCAATACATTCTCCAAGATTTTGTTGAATTCCTTAACTGTCTCATTCGCTTGTGGGTGATATGGTGTACTTTGCTGGTGATATATTCAGAATTCCTCAGTGAGTGCACTAATTGTTTCATTTAGGAAATGTGTACCCCGATCGCTCATGAGAATTTTGGGACATCCAAACCTTGTCAGTACGTTTTCGAATAGAAATTTCACAGCTGTTGCAGCCATACAATCCTTGACTGGTTGTGCCTCTACCCATCGGGTCAAATATTCTGTCGTGATGATGATATAGCGAGTGCCTGTATTTTCTCGTGGCTCGATAGATCCTACGAGGTCAATTGCCCACTTTTTAAATGGTTGTAGCGTCATTTGTGGTTGGAGTGACATTTCATCTCTCCTAATGGTTTCCCCATCCTCTGGCATACGTTGCAGGCTCGGAAGTATGCTTTCAAATCCTGGTGCAGAGTGGGCCACTATAATCCTACGCGAAGAATCTTCTGGGCAGTGGCGTGACCTGCATAATGTCGACCAGCAACCCCCCATGTGCTTCGTCCAGGATCTAACCTCGCTCAAATTTTGGGACATACCTGTGCAATATTTCATTGTTGCCCATTTTGTAGAGGTGGTCTGCAATCACGGTGAAGTCTGTTGCGCTAATTACCAATTCCTTCTTCTGCTGAATGAAATATCCTAGTGGCACGGTTCCTGTAGTTAAGAAATGGATTATATCCTCAAAGTGACCATCTGCTACAAACAACGCATATCACTGTGCATCCAAGAGTCCGTCCTCTAGATATGTGGGTTCCTCACCGATCTCAATTCGGGACATGTGGTTTGGGCTTGTATTTAGACATCTTGACTTTACAACGACCTCAAATTCATATTCCTGGAATAATAATAACCATCTACAAATGCACCCCCCCAACATAGGCTTGTTCACTAGGTATTTTAATGCCGAGTGATCAATATACATCTTGAAGTGGCCTCCAAGCAGATAGTGGTGGAATTTTTGAAGCACTTATACCATTGCTAATCCCTCGCACTCAATAGTGGAGTAATTCTTCTTGACTTTTGACAATCGACGACTGGCGAATGAAATTGGGTGATCAATCCCCTCTGCTCCTGGTTGCGTAAGTACCACCCCCAATGTGATACATGATGCGTCGACATGCACGTGAAACTCAACGTCCCATTTTGGAAAGACCAATATAGGAGCTGATGCCATCTTTTCCTTGAGTGTCTCCAGAATTTTGTTGCATTCCTCATTCCAACAATACGTAGCATCCTTCTTCAGCAATTGTTCCATTGGCGCTGTAATCTGGGCGTAGCTTTTGATGAACTTGCGATAGTAGCCCGTGTGTCCTAGTGTGGCACGTAGTTGCTTGACACTTCGCGGTGCTTGTAGATTGAGGATGATGGTGATCTTTGTTGGATCCACCATCAGGCCTTGCTTACAAACCACATGGCCCAGCAGGTTCCCAAATGGGACAAGGAAAGTACACTTTTTTAAGTTAAGCACAATCTGGTGTCGATGAAAAGTATCCAACATCAACTGTAAGCTCGCTATGTGTTTTTTAACCAATCCAAACACGGTCCAATCATCAAGATAGAATTCTAAGAACTTGTGCATAATTTTTTTGAATTTCTCTACCACTATTCGTGAAAATATCGCCAGTGCATTCTTCAGTCCAAAAGGCATCATTGTGTACTGGAAGCAACCCCTTTCAATGGCGAACGACATTTTTCTCCTGTCTTATGGCGTGATCTTGATCTGGTGGTATCCTGAGAACCCATCTGTGAAGGAGTAGGCTTCTTGCTCCCCCACATTTTCCAGTACCTCATCTGTAAACGGAGTTGGAAATGGATTGTTTACGTAGGAATCATTGAGCTTCCAGAGATCCACGCATGTACGAATCTCACCCTTCAGTTTATTCTCCTGTACAACCATCGAAATTACGCAACCGGACTCCTCGACTAGTTCAATGATTTCAGCTGCCAGCATCTTGTCCATTTCTTCACGGACTTTTGCTTTATATTTTGGGTTCAATCTGTAGGGTCACTGCTTAATTAGTTTTGCAGCAAGCTTCAACATTATCTTCATCACTCCCAGGTATCCTAGGATCCCTTTTATCTCCATGATCTTTGTTAGGAATAAATCTTGATATTCACAAACTAATTCGACAACCTTCTCCATTGTGGTGTCATCCCAATAGTCCCCAAGTGTTGCATACTTTGGCTTGTCTTCTGCTCCAATATTGACTTGTCCCATTTTCAACGGTGCCGTGATATCTAGATCTTTGATTGCAGGTCCACGCACCTAACGGCTCCCTTCTGATTATGGAATATTAACGTTTCGCGGATCGTCTTCATCATCTTCTACCTAGACATTATAGCATTCGAGAGCCTGACTCAGTTGTCGTGACCAGTCAGGCTGCACCATTTCTTTTGGTTCTAGTGGCGTCTTGAAAATGGCAGCCTTTACCAGCTGTAATGCATCATCCATGGGATCCATCCATTGATCTTCAAAGAGGAAGGTCGACAAAAACCCTTCGCACAAGATATCCCACTTGCTTGTGTCATGCCAGAGCTCTGCTTCAGTATACCAGTTTCTAGGAATGACGTCCAGGGTGTGATAAAATAAGTGTACCCATTCTGGCTGAGGTTCTTCTCCGTAGGCTTTAATCCATCTGGTCAGATGCATGCGCGGATCATCACATCCATCGTATTTCTCCATTAGGCGTACTTCTGGTTTTCCAAATCTGATCTTCATCATACGCCTGCAGGCGCGCCAATCATTGAAAGTTCCTTCATGTGTTCCCCACCATCACGCAGGCGTCGCGTGCAACGCCCACCTCAACGCATCAAACCGTTGGTGCTCTGGTACTGCGACTTCAAATTTAGTCAAGAATTCATCTATTATCATCAGCCCATCATACGTCGACATTTTGCAATCTTGGGTCCTCATGTAGTATAAAGATTTAGTCACCATGTTGCAACGTAGCATAGTTACTCCATTCCACCTGTTGTGCCACCGCTCGTCTTCTGACTCAGAAGTGCAAGATTCTTCATAGCCTCGTAAGATTCGTTTATCCTCCATTGTCCTACCCCTTTCTCGCCTTTGTGCAGACACTCTATAGCTACAACCTACGTCGTTGTTGATTTCTCTGTCGCTCACAGGTTCAATGTAGCATAGTCCTTCAGCCGAATCTAGTGGAATGACTACGCGGAGTGACTTTGTTTCAAACACCATTGTTCACTCCTTTAAATTGATAACTCTGTTCATGTCAGTGGCCCAATCTATTCCTAACAATGTAGAATAGGGTGTACTTTCCTCCATGAGTTCAATAACTTCAAAGTCCGTTCGAGTACTTGTGCCATCAAGGTCTATTATTACTCCTTGCAGCCTTCCTATGGGCAACACCTTCTGTTGATTTTCCATCCGCAGTTGGATAGGGGACCATTGTAGCTTAGGCTTACCCATGCATTCCCAAGTCTGTTTAGGCAGTACGTTGGCATCTGATCCTAGATCCAAAATGACCTGATCCATTTTATATTCGTCGATCTGTGTTGTGAGTCGCATTTCCCTCCCGATCTGTGATGCATGTCTTCCTAACTTTCGAACTATGCGGGGTTCACTCCATCCTGCGCATCTATTTATTAGTTCCTGTAAGCCTTTAACCACCCTGCTGTCATGAAGCAATTTTATACATGTCTCTAAAAAGGTAGTTATCATTGAGGGATCCTTGACCAGTTCAAGTTGATCCCTACTACCTGGGGTAGAGACTTCCGCGAAGCTTTCCCGAGCTTCCAGATATGCCTCCTTACCCACCCCTACATCTTCCTTACTTAAGTTCCTTCTATCCGTTCCTGTGGTCGTGCCACTTCTCAGTACCATGTTGACATTGGGATCTTCCTCGTGGGGTTCAAACCTCATCATTTGTATGTTCTGGGTCGTTGGTGGTTGCGCTGCCCTTTTTTCACGAATCTGTGCTATCAACATCAGACAATCTATTAGCTCATGATCGAATTTCTCACAATAACTGCACGAAATTCTAGTGGGGTTGGTACAATCCTATGCATAATGTCCTGGTCCCCCGTAATTGTAACAGATTAGCTGCCCATGACCCCTTCTTGGCCCCATTCCACCCCGTCCTCGTCCACGGCCCTGGAACCCACCATGCGCAATCGCCATGGCTGGATCCTGACCTCGCGCCTCAGTCTGCATTCTGTACATAGGTGACTGGTCCATTAACAACTGGTAGCTACGACAGTCTCTTTCCTCATGGCCTACTGACCTGCAAAAGTTGCAAAATAGCTGCTGGGGGGTCTGGTTGTATTTTGGTAGTAGATGGCAGTTATCCGTGTTGTGCTTTCCTCCCACCTAAAAAATTGTGCACCAGAGTGGGGCTACGGTGCCTGATCTTGCCTGTGCCTCTGGTCGTAGCAGTGTTGGTCCCCTTGTTGTCACAAGATTCATTGAGACCAAGTAGTGATCTTTGTCGTGTCCCTAGCTTCTGCACTTTATACACCATACTTCCTCCTGGACTTCCGGTCGCGACACCTATTCTTGTTTTAACTTTGTCATTTCCAAACACAAGTTTTGGATTTGCACTTGGATTTTCTGAACTCCCAACCCTGGGTCTTGTAATGGATTTTCATGTGACCTCATCACTGTCTCTAGTGCTTCAGCCTGGGTTGATATCTTCTATTGTGATAAAGCCGTCCTCAGATGTGGTGTTAAGGATGTCATAAACCAAGCGCAGTGCTACGCATCTATCAATGTCATGTTAGCCTCGCGAATAGTGCTTGTCAGTCTTTGGTCAAAATCCCACAGGGTTTCACCATGAATCATCATGATCTCTTTGAACCCTATAATCGACAGTGTTTCTGACTTCAGCCTTCTAAATTCCTTCTTTAATTCAGTCCGGATGTCTGTTGTCCCCGCCTTTGGATGATTGCTTGAGTACTTTATGTACCATGTCAGTGCTCAGTCCTGTAGTGCACTGACTAAGGTAGCCTTTCTTATATTATCATCCGTAATTTGTTGCGCGTTCCATATTGATGTTAATACGAACTAGAATTGTTCCGGGTCTTCACCTCCTACTCCTTTGAGTGCCGATAACTGGATCGTGCTCGTCATTGTTACCCTTGAACTACTACTGTCCCTGATTTCCTTGATTCCCCCCGTTTCACACCAGACACACCTTAGGTAGATCCCGGTCCTGGCAACAGAACCATTTGTTGGCTTATATGGGCCTGACCTAGGTTCAGAAGAATTATTTAGCCAAGCAAATCCTATAGCTATCGACCCTTTCGGCAATAGTACTCGGAGCACGGACTGAGGTCTCACCCGAGGTAGTAGGGGAGGGTGTTGGAACCAGGTTTCTGCACCCTTGGGTTGTCTAGATGTGATCTGGAGGGTCTGCACAATCTTTCGCAGCGTCGCACTAGCTTGTTTCGCGTAGATCTAAACCTAAAACACCCTTTACTAGTTATTAGTGCGCTGTTTACAGATCTACTCTAGGTGATGAAGTATTACTTAGAAAGGTCTTTTAAGAAAAAATTTATTAGCTTTACTCAATTCGCACATGTATTCAAAATGTAAACATAGGCGCATAGATCGAACAGTAATATTAATTATTCAATAAGCTAGATCTGCGATACTTTGGATTAACACAAAATTATATTAAAGAAACTTATCTTTATTCACTTTCTTCACCATTACATCCAGATCTTCTCTGTTCACTCAGCTATAGGGGTCCATGCACATAGTTGCGGACTCTTCCAGGCCTCTACACACATAGTTGCAGAGCCTCTATCCACTACCCACACCCTCAACTCGGACTTACAGGCGGTTGCTCTTCTCAAAAACCAATTATATTAAGATCATAGCCAAAACTTAGTTACCTCTACCCATAGAGCCTCACTCTATTTATACCTTTCCATGGACCGTGATCCATGGGTGGGCTGATTCATCTTACATTTGTTTACATTATTCTTCGATGGACTACCCTTTAACTTTTACCTATTGCAAATTGTGCTCCGCGCTTCTCGCGAAATCTTTACCTTTACCCCCAAAATTGCGAGCTTCGCACCCTATGACGTTGCGCAGGGCTTCCGCTACCCAAAAAATGGTAGATTGACAAGTATTTAAAAAATAAGATTCATGAGATATAATACTCAGTTACCTTGAGATCCTATAAATTATAAGACCCTAATAGTGGCTCCAACTGGGGATGGCACTCTCCCAGTGTGGTGCCAAGAACATTTTATCAGTAGCCTTGAGTGTTCGATTTCAGCAATATCCACACCTAATTTCCCTTTATTATAGTACTTATGGTAACATATCAATGGAATCCTAGGGCCTTCTCTATGGGCTTCTACCTCTATTAATAGGTCACCTAATCAAAATAATAAAGACAATGTTATTTACAATGATTAATGATAGAAAATTCTCTATTTCTAAGAGAAATAATGCTTCAACATTATCCCATTAAACAGGTCCACCAGGCATCTCTGTGCCATCTAGATGTTGGATAAAGAATGCATTGTCTCCTCTAAAAGAATAAATGACATAAGGGCCAGTCCATAGATTGTTGAATTTTCCATGCTTTCCTTTGTCCTCTCTTTTGGAATCCCAGTTTAAAACTATATCACCCAAGGTGAAATCATCTTCTTGGTTCTTCTATCGAAAACATTTTTGATGTTCTCCTAGATGACCTAAGCCTTATTATATACTTATTCCCTAGACTACTACAATTGGAATGTCTGATCAATTCTCCTTTGGATGTCATTGGGCTCAACCTGTAATTCCTGAATTATCTTCATGATTGGAACTCCCAACGAGGATGGAAAAATAATATCCATTCCATAAACCAATTAATATGGTGACATGCCAATTGATTTCTTTGTGGTGAGCCTAGCAGTCCATAGTGAATTTATCAACTTTTTATGCCATGACTTTTTGTTCTCTTCTAACAACTTCTTAATAATATTCACCATAATTTTATTTGAAGATTCAACCAACCCATTACCCTGTGGGTAATAAGCAATTGAATGTCCCAAAGTGATATGGTATTTTTTGCAGAAATCTATCATTTTCTTAGATCTAAAGGTTGCAGCATTGTCTGTAATGAGCTTGTTTGGACAACCAAATCTAGACAGGATATTAGTTTCTAAGAATTTGATGATAACATTATATGTGGCTAGTCTGGAGGGTGTGGCCTCAATCCATTTGGTGAAGTAGTTAGTAGCAGTGAGGATCCATTTACGTTAGGCAAAGAATGGTGGATGAATCTCTCTAATGAAATCCAACCCCCATTGTTGGAAAGGACTTTCAATAGATATGGGTTTCAAAGGTAGAGGCAAAAGCTTTCTTTTCCCTTCAAAGATTTGGCATTTATGGCAAAAGGTTACCTTTTTATGAACATCTGGGAAAAGTGTAGGCTAGTAAAAACCAGCTCTAAGGATCTTATTAGCAGTGGTTTTCCAGTATATATGGCCGCCACAGTCACCTTCATGGAATTCCTGCATTGTTCTTTCTGCATCATCTTTCAATAAACATTTTAGTAGAATACCACTAGCATCTTTCCAATATAAAACATTATCTATAATGCAAAATTTAACTGCTTTTAAATTCAAAAATCTAGCCTTTGTCTTAGTCAAACCAACAGGAGAATTTAAATTGAATAAAACATAAATAAGGTTTGCATACCAGGGTGAGGTCATGAAAGCCTTATCTAGTTGTGGAGTCACCTGTTCCTCTTGATCATCCAATGCAGCAACACAATTAATATCCAAAGCATTAAATTTTGGTTCAACCATAAAATTGGCTAATCCTTGTCCTTTGATAAGCTTGGTTGGATTGATTTCCATGTCATATTCAAGAATGATGGCAATCCATTTGCCTCTTTTTCCATCTAGTCCATTTTGTGTTAAAATATCCTTAACTACATCATTTGGTACATAAGAAATTATGTGAGAATGAAGGATATATACTTTGAAATCTTTAATTTCTTTTATCAATGCAAAAGCATGTTTTTCCATTATATTTTATTTGAGTGCAACATCCCTTAAAGCCTTTCTAAAGAAAGCAATGGGTTGTTCATACCCATCATCATTTTTTTGTAAAAGGACAGCTACAACAGTATGTTCATAAGCAAATGAAAAAATTATAAAATCCCTAGTAAAATCTGGACTGATAAGGACGGGTGCTTTTGTTAATGCTTTCTTAACTTGGTCAAATGATTTCCTAGCTTCAATGTTCCATCTGATTTCTAAATCTCTTTTTAGCATGTTCGTTATGTTTATGAGAAGTTTTTCCAGGTTAGGGATAAATATTCTGAGGAAGTTTATTCTACCAATAAACGATTGAAGTTCCTTAATGTTTCTTGGATGATTGATTTTCAGAATAGCTTCAATCCTTTTGGGATCAATTTTAATACCTTCCTTAGATATGATATGACCAAGAAGTTTTCCCTCTTCAAGGCCAAACAATGTTTTCTTAGGATTTAATGAAATCCCAAACCTTCTACATTTCTCAAATACTCTTCTCAGATGTGACAAATGTTCTGGATCAGTTTTAGAATAAACAATGATGTCATCAAGATAGACCACAATAAATATGCCAATTTCATCAGGAAAAGAAATATCCATTTATTTTTGAAATGTGGCCCCAACATTCACTAACCCAAAGGGCATCTTCACATACATGAAGGTACCCCATGGAGTAGTAAAGGTTGTTTTATCTTGATCGTCAGGGTGCACTAAAACTTGATTATAACCTGAGAAACCATCTAGTAAAGAAATCCTGGAAGAACCAACTACCTTCTATAGAATATGATCCTTTTTTGTTAAAGGGTAGTTGTCTTTTAGGGAGACTTTATTAAGGTTCCTAAAATATATGCACAATCTGATTCACATGTTCTCTTCCTAGTTGGCACAATATTGGAGATCCATTTAGAGTACCTAAGAGAAACTATGATTTTAGAGTCATACATTCTCTTAATTTCATTCTCAATTAAAGGAATCAAAACTGGATTTATTCTTCGGAGATTTTGTATAAATGGTTTCTGATCTTCTTTAATTGGAATTTTGTGTTGTATAATCTATGTATCATATGCTTTAAGATCTTCATAACTCCACGCAAAAACATCACTAAACTCCTTGAATAAGGAAATGTATTTTTATTTTTCAACAACTAGGATTAATTTAGATAGTTTTATGATTTTTGTGTCTTTTTCACTGCCTATATTACAATATTCTACTGCTTCTCCTGTGAGCTCAATCTTAGGCTTTTTAGCCACATCATTGAAATCAAATAACTCTTCTAATGGAACTAGACCTCTAGGAAAAACATTATATTTTAGTTGGAGTGTTTCAAATTCTTCTTTTACTAGGTCTATTTCGAGAAATTCTAATTTATTTACAAATTTATCTATGGGTATATTTACATATGAATTTTTTGATTTCCTTTCTAAACTAGAATGTACAACTTCCTGATTTTAGAATTCAGATTCTAGATCTATACTATCATCTTGAAATTCATCTTTAGATTGCAGAAAACTTTCAATTTGTTTATCATTTCCAAACACCTGCCAATACCTCATGTTATATGGTACCACTGGTCGATGTTTCACATCCAATACATATTCTTGATTAGGATAAGGAATTTTACAGGAGCTGGCTGAAAAGTATGGATTGTTTGGAATGATATCTTGTTTTCTAGGAATTGTAGAAGGGTTGTATTCAAGAAAACTTTCTAGAAAATAAAGCACAACATTTCTGTATGCTCTCATCCTTGGGTGTTTAGCTGAATACTCTCCTTTAAATTGTTTTATAATTAATTCAACATCCCTTTGAATGGATATTCTCTTCACATCGAACTCTTTTAACAACTACAATCCTAATATAAGGGCTTCATACTCTACTATATTGTTGGTACATTGGAAGTTTAGCTTGTATGAGTGACCCTCAGCATGATTGTTTCCTTTGTTTACCACCCATATTCCTGCTCTAGAACCATCTTTGGTACAAGATCCATCAAATCTCATGTTCCAAAGAGGTTTAGGAGTATTTGGTTCCATTGTTTGTGTTTGGTTTGGGTTTGTTTTAGATATTTCGGTTTTAGCATTGATCACCTGAGTGTTGATGTCTCCATCATTGTAAAGAATGAAAGAGTCCAAATTTGTGTGGACAGATTAAAGTGGATAATTGTGGGGTTTCTCTTGACTACTCACCATGAAATTCATCAAAGTTTCCCTATACAGTCTTCTTTGCTGCCCAAAAACTGGTATGGTGGCAAAGGTCATATCTATCTATAGGGTACCTTGTAATTTTTCTCCCCGTGAGCGTGACAATAGCATGCCATACTTAGGGGGAATATAAGCAACCACTATGTCCATTACTATACTTTTAGCGGGGATTTGAGCTAAAGTAACACATAGGTCTTTAATGAGACCCAAACATCTTACTTTGCTGGAATCAAAAGAATACAAGTCTTTATAAGGTCTAGTAATGTCAAGTCCTAATTTCTCCATAACATCTCTAGGCATTAAATTGTGGGAGGCACCAAAATCTAGCATAGCATTATGGAGAATCTTGTCATGAATATTCAAGCTAACATAGAATGGAGGAACTCCTCCTTCCTGTGGTTTTCCCTCAACTTCCGGTCCAAATAAGAGTTCAGGCTGGTCATCATTCAGATTTACAGAATCTGTGTTTTCCCCTATGTTTAGAGCTTTCATCACTTGGGGTTTGTACATGTTTTTGTTCATTAGCTCTATTAGAGGAATAGGAATTTTAATCTTTGCTAATTCATTCTCAATATTGAATGATGTTTGAATCTTAACTAGGTTAGGAAGTTCAGATTGATCTATCATTTCTTTTGTCATAGACTCTTTTCGTTGACTTGTGGTTGGGGCATCTATTTGAGTAGTTTTAGAAACACTGTCAATTTTCTTTTTGGTAGGAATTTCCACTTTCTTTTTACCAGAATTGTCAACAGTTTTCTTAGGAAGACTTTTTGTGGTATTCCTAGGATCAGTTTCAGAAGATTTTTTATAAGGATTAACTGAGTTTTTGATGTTGAGAGGGTATGAATTCTTTTTTCTCCTAAGGTTATATTTCCTATGGACATCCATTATGGACTTTTCAAAACCTAGTTTATACTCATCTAATTCCTCAGAATCTAGTTCAGTTTGAGCTAGGAGAAAAAATCTTACTCTTCTTGAGTGAGAAAAATTGTTTCATCCTCATTTATTCCCATCAGGTTTATTTGATTATCCTCTGAAACTTCAATAACATTACCTTCACCAATAGTTTAATTTTCCTAAAAAGGAGGCAAAATGTGCTAGTCTAGACCCTTTTGTTCTCTTTGTTTGATTTGGGGAACATTCCTTCTAAAGTTTTTGTTTCTATTTTAAGGAGCATTTTGGTTCTCTCTCACTTGAGTTTGGTCATTTATGTTTATTCTTTGCATCATATGATTCACTACCCTCACTAAGTTATCAATTTATGATCAACAAAAGAAGTGGAAGGCTCTTCTTTTATGGTAACCCTGCGCTCCAATTTTAATTTTACCTTCTTGGCTAAGATGTTAGCTTCAACTTTGATAGCATTAGCTTGCATTTCTTCCAAATTTGTTGGGTGTCTCTCTCTAAATCGATATTCCATGTCTACATCAAAACCATCAGGAAAATCAATTAAAGCTAGGCTAGGGGAGAGCTTGATGTCTCGTGGAATGGCATTGTACATAGTGTTAAACTATTCACAATATTCTTCCACACTTTTATTTGTTTTTCTTTTTAGTCTTTTATATTCATTTAGGAGTTGAAGTGGATTTTTCTTGATCTCCCATCTAGCTAAGAAAGTTTGATGGAAAACCTCAAGGTTCGCTATACTTCCTACAGGTAAAATCATAAACCATTTCTTGACATCACCTCCTAAACTTTGAGAAACCAATCTCATTTTTACATCAGCTTCATCTACTTCTTGAAGGTCAAACACATCATTCATTCTATCCATATGCTATTGAGCAGTATGAGAACCAATGTTATCAAAAATCAGAGTTTTAGATTGATAATCTCTAGGCATAGCATTTAGCTAGCCTGGTAACACCAAAGGTGCATAACTACCTACCATAGTTGGTCTAGAAGATTGACTAAAAGTTGGTCCTATGGTAGGTGTAGTTGTGATAACTATAGGGATAGTAGGAATAACAGTCTGAGATATCGCAGCTAAGGAAGTTGAGACTATGGAATGAGTAGGACTAGGGGGTTGTAGATTAGTAGACTAGGAAGATTGGCTAGACAAAGAAGCTGTTACAACAGTTAAAGATAAAAATTCATCAGATTGTTGAATATAAGCTTCATTAACAGCTTGGTTCAAAATGAAACTAGATCCTATAATTTATCAAATTTCTGTAGGGATTCAAGATCAGGATCTGTTTGAAAAGGCTGGTTTTGGGGGATATATGGTTGAAGTATGGTTTTTTCAATGACAATCTAATCTACAAAAATCTCAGAATTTGATTTAAACAAATTATGCTGGAAAGGCAAATCAAACTCTATATCTTGAACAATTTCAAATTTTTCTGGAAGGGAGTTAGACCTTGACAAAGGACTATTCTCAGGAAGATAATTGAATCTAGACAATGGACTATTACTACCTTGACTCTCTGTGAAACTTTTCTTTCTCACCAATTTCTCTGGATTATCTACAAATTCAACAGGGTTGGGATCAGGGTGAGCTCTAGTGAAGATTCTTTTGGGAGCCAGGTCTATTAAAAATTTATCACACAACTAATAAAATCAAAATTAAAAACACACTCAAATATATACAAGATAACAACCTCAGATCAGATATTTCATGATGATATAACAATTTTGTTTAACTGAAATACTGATTGAATACCAGGGAATAATGATTTTCAATCTGAAAGGTTTTCATTCCTTAGTATGGTTTCCACTATGTTGTCATTCTGTATTTTTGAGGTTCAGAGAGTAAACACATAGGACAACATCAAAACCATTTTGGAAGTTGGGATCTAACCTTCCCAGCTTCAGAGAAGGATCTCTTTGTAAAATTTAGCTTTGTTTTAAGTGAATCTTAGGCTAGTTATGAATGTACTTGTTTATTTGATATGATTGGTTTGGTTGATTTAATTGCTATAATTCCATTGGGCTATGGATTCTATAAATTAAAGTGTATTTTACATCAATTTTTAGAAGAGTTCTCATAGGGAAAGCTAGGCTGCACTATTTGGATATTTTCATAAATTAAATGGATGGTGAAATAGCAGAAGTGTAAGGTTTAGTAGAAATCGAGGAGAAATTAAGAATTCCTTGATTTGACTTCAGTGGAAAATGTTAAAATTACCAACAACCAAAATAGGGTGCTCTAAGTAACAAATCCTATTTATCACAGTTTCTGTTAAGTAATTTAGATATTGAGAATAACAGAGAAAGAAAAACAATGTTTAAACACATAAAAAGATGAGACACATCACCATTCGGTACACCACATGAATCTTGTGAAAGGTACTTGTATTATGAATGCTCCAGTAATTTGAAAAATATAATATGTAGAAGAAATTACATTCAGAAATCAACCATTAATACCTCAAACAGCAAAGTATTTATACTGAAAATTACAAAAATCCTTTACAAAATCAATGTGAAACTGGAAATGTATTATTAGCCTAATTACAAAAATTGTGATCTAATCTTGGCAGACAAATAGGCCATGTAAACAGCTAAAAAGAAAGGTGGCCCTGTTTTGATGGTTTCAGTTGCTGAGTCAACCTGAAACTATGTTGTGTCGCTGAACTGACTGTCGTATTGGTTGATGTGCTGGCCAATGTCTTAAATTACCTTTTTAATCCAATAAATCGACCAATTCTTCCCATCTCTTTTCTACTGGTATGGTCAATTTTGTTACCCTGCGGTAAATTTCATCTACCTCTGTGTATTTGGAAAAAGTTGGCTTCACAGTAAAAATGTGTTTTACCTCATTCTATATGTAGAAATCATTTGACATGGTTTCCAAAAACACCTTTGATGTCATATTTCCCTTGATCCCATTGACCTTGATACTACTTCTGGCCACTTCTTTCATTTTCAGGACATAGTCTTCCTGAGTGATTAGTTTATCATTTATTACATAAATGTTGGGTAGTCCTTTCTAGATCAATGCTTCAATTTTGTTAGTGAACTTCTTTACTTGCAGCTCCAAGGTTTCACATCTTTCTTCCAACTAATCAATAAGGTTCCTCTTTGTCAAGACTTTCTTGACTTCCAAAATAGTAGCAGTTTTGTCATTATTTGGACTTGGAATTCAAGAACCTGATAATGTTGGAGGCTCTTGTGGGCATCTCTCCAAGCTTCTCTCTTCCCTGCAAAATAATCTCTATAGCCTTTTCTATCATCTCTTTCTGCTCGAAGATGATTTGGATAAAAGGCCAAATCTTATTCATAGAGTTTGGTATATTCATCCAAATAGTTTCCTTGGCTTGGGCCAAGGTCTAACCAATTGAAGTGTCCCTTTCCACTTTTTGCAACTTCTCCAACAATCTCTGTGATTTTTGCATTTCAGTGACACGAGAAACTTTAGCTTTGGCCTTTTGTACTTCTAAAGCTTTGAGTTGATCTTGCAAAGTCTTTATTTCTTTTGACTGGAGTGACATGTTCTCCAGTGTCTTGGTCACCTATTCAACACTTGCAGTATGAGTAGAAGAAGTGACTGTGGTGTCTTTTCCTATAGCTAGAAGCTGAGAAATGGGTATGGCATGTAGGGGAATAATGGGCATCTTTTGACTTTCTTCTTTCTCATTTATCATTTTCTCCATCTCTACCTCCATCTGCCTAATCTGTATATTCTGGTCTATGATCAACTTCATCATGTCAACCTTCTATGCTTCATTTTCTTCAATGTCCTTGGTCAATGGATCCTCTGTGTCTTGCAACTTGAGCTGTTTCTTAAGGATGAAATGTCCAAATTATTATTTTTAATAATCTCCTTAGCATCATTGACATATTTAGGGTCATATCTTATATTTAGCACCAAATCTTCCAAATATTTGATCTTGTTATCTTTTTCCAAGGAGGACACTTTCTCCATTTTCAACTGTGATTGAACATTGGCAAATGAAACCTGTAATTTAGATAGTGACATAGCAGTATTAGTCAATGTGGAAGATATCATCTCACCAGTTTTCTTGTGCATCTCCATTTGATCAATGGGATGAATGTATTTAGTGTTGAAATCAAATGTGGTGCTCTTGTAGTTTGCTGATGTTTTTGGCCGTGGAACTTGGCCTCAACGAAATCCATCTGCATTTTTCCATGCTCTGTGTCAAAAACTGACAACGACCTACTCTGTGAGCTAGAGGTCTACTTCCAAAACTAATTATAAGTACTATTTTTTAGAATCTCATCTCTGAGCTTAATTTCCCTGTACCTGTCAAAGACTATGTTTTCTTTTTCTATTTGGACATTATGTGGTTCTATCTCAGTTTCCTTCTAACCTTGTGATGATGAAGGTCCAGTAGGATATGTTGTTAATTTTCTAGTTGCAGGTGGTGAATATGTGATTATGATGGCCGCCTACTCTTCTGTTTCTTTGCCCACCTCTACTCTAGGAGTCAAATTTTTCCTCTTCCTGTAATTGATCTTGAACTCTTTGGCTTCACTCCCAGTTGTTGATGAAGATCCTTCCTCCCTCTGTCTTTTTATTGATTTTTTTTTGGGAGTGGGAGTTTGTAGACTAGAAGTGAAAAAGAGTTGTTCTTCAACATCTTGTAAGGTTCTTTCTGTCCATTCCAATTGATTAGCATACTGCTCTATTTCAGGTCTTGAAGCATGAATGTAAGGTGTGCTTTTATTCTGCACTTTGAGCTTTGAAATAATGCCACAAGGGTCATAAGACCAAGTAAAAAATAGACTAAACTTCCTTTCTTTAAGCATCTTATCAGCTTCTTCACATGCTGTTCTGGTATTAAATACAAATGGGCCCACCCGTGTCTTTATTTTGAACTGTGATTTCTTCTTGGCCACTACAAAATGGATGTCATCCGAATTTAGCATCTGTATGATATACTCCAGGGCGAAAATCCTCATGGGGAGGTATTTGGGGAGTGTGTATGGTGGAAATTCACAACCATACACTCTAACATCTATGTAATTTTGGTATAAATACCAATCCCTAGTCTTTGTTTCATCTGTTAGGTGAAAAATTCTCTTGATTTCTTCAGTGATTCTGGGCTGAATTGCATTGTTAAGTATGTTCATGGCTGGATGAACAAAATCTTCAATGAACTTCTTGTGATAAAACTCTTGATGTTCTTTCATGACTAATGGGTCCAAAAGATCATTGGCTTCTGATTTCTTGCATCATCAAGCTTCTGCATTGAAAAACTGAATTTGTCCGCATGATAGTAGAGGAACATATAAATCAAAATGGTGTAAATAAACACTTGTTTTCTGGGAAGCTTTATGAATTGTTCATGAATACTGTCAGCCAAGAATTGAATCAAATTAAACACAATGGAAGGATTTTGGTCTGTGGAAAATATGGAGATGAATCCTAAAATGGGCTCATATACCCACTGATAAGAAAAATAACCTAAAATATAGGAAATCATGGATGTAATTTGTTTGGCTTGATCAGGGAAGATGGAGAAAGGATATGGAGGATTCCTTTTGGGTAACTGGGCATTCTTAGGAAAGAATATTTCGAAGGTTTTAGCTCTGGTGGAAAAATCTAGCTTCTAATAAAGCTCAGTGAGGGCTTCTAAGGAGAAAAGAGTATTATTTTCCATAGTGGGAGCTAGCTTCATCTGGTCAATGGACTGGGCAATAATTATGACGAGAATGTCACCTGAGGGGGCCATGATAGCTCTTTCAGTAGGGACATAACATGCCTGTCATCTTTTGGTAAACTCAGGGGCTTGGAATGTCAAGGGGAGAATGTAGTGGGGAAGATTGGACTCCCAAAGCCTAATTTCATTGGCTTTATCTGCATGTTTGTCTTCTAACCAGCAATATGATTGAAGAAAATCATAGTCACATTAGGTTTCATTAATCCTATAATCCCTGTCGGTGAGAGGGATATGATCTAAGTCTAAAAAAGGGGGAATCAAAGGATTAAGATTAATAGGTTTGTCTTGGGTTTTGGTCTTTGGAGGCATGATTATAACAATCTGAAAAACAAGAGGAATTGACAGAAGATCTTATCGGGGAAAGTGTTTGGGTAACAAATTGTTAGGTGAAAGAAATAGGGAACTGTTAGTTTCTGTGTTGGTATAGTCACATAATAGCTCTGAGAGTGATTTTTGTGCAAAGATTGTCAGTTTACAAAGAATCTGGAGGGAAAAGCGAGGAGAGTGATGGGTTTAGAATCTTTTTAAATATTTTTGTGAAAATTCCATTGAAAATGGTGTGGGACTGTTAGGCCTGAATGGTACCTTGGAATTACAAACTAATGTCTAATGTTCATTTTCCGGGAATGAATTTAATTGGATAATGGGTAGGTGACGTGGCGAGAGGAGAATGGCAGAGGGAGTCATGGTGTGGTGTGGTAAAGAGGGTGAGGGGACGAGGGTTTTGGTGGGGATAGCAAGCGGTATGTGGTTTCAGCAGGGGGGGTGCAAAAACGTGAGGCACTACCATGTTAGAATGGGGCTCAATGGGAGAAACCATCTTTTCAGACACCCCCTCGGAGCGATAAAGGTAGGATGGAGAGGGGGGGTAAAAGTGGATGAGAACCATGGATGCTGAGTGGGAACAAATCCCGATGCCGCTGACTGAAATGTACTTTAACAATAATACGACAAACCAAATTTATCCTATTCATTTTATGCTTTTGCCTTCCCGACTTAGGATAAAAGGAAATATGAAATATATGTGGAAATACTTTATCCTATGGTGCATATTTTGGCCTTTTTCACCATATCCTTAAAACTTAGGATAAAAAATGACATAGGAAAATATTTACAAATCATCTGATCTACCTACCCTTAGCTAAACTAACATTTTATTTTTTCTATAGGGTGCACTTAGACTAGCAAACCCACTTTATTTTCTTTTATACAAACTGAAAAACTATCTAACCTATCCCTTATTTCTCCTATTGATTCAAATGGAACAATTGAATCAATGTCATTTTCTACCTAACTATTGATTTACCCAGATTGGACTATTGGGCAAATACTTATTCTCTAACCTTATTTACAAAAATTTAAACAAGTTTAACCATGATTACACTGTATGATTAAATGAGAAGCTAGTGATTGTGGAATTTTGAACAAGCTGCACACAACCTTCTTTTTTTTTAACAATAATGAAGAAAACTATCTATGATTACTGGCATTTAGACTTACACTTTCAATATTATTCCTTTTTTTTATTTTTCTTCCATTTTTTGGGGTTCAATCTTTTCTTTTTTTCAATATTTTTGTTTTTTCTCTTTTCTTATTTATACCCTCTTTTCATTTTTTATTCTATTTTTACTTTTATTTGGAAATCATTAGCAGATTGAAAAGTATTTAGAAAACAAGATTCCTGAAATACAATACTCAATTGCCTTGAGATCCTATAAATTATAGGACCCTAACAGCCTCAAAGATGTCATGTTTTTTCCAGGCCTAAAAAAGAATCTAATTTATTTAGCCATTTTGGAAGATCGTTGTTATGATGTGATCTTCAACAAAGGGAAAGTATTCCTGAGACACATAGCCACTAGACATGCGAAGAAAATCAGGGTTTGGATGAAGAACCTATAGAAGTTGGATGTGAAAGATTATGTTGCATTAAGCAGTAAGGTAGAGAAAGTGCAGAGTAGCAATATTGTGAACTCTGGCATATGAGATTGGGTCATTTAAATCATGGTGCCCTGAAAAATTATGCAACAAATAACCATTGGCCTCCCTAAAGGATCACTTGTGTAGTAAGATGTCTACAAAGGTTGTACCTTGGGGAATTATGTGAAATCCACATTCCATGATTGAGACAGCAAAGCACATGCATTATTGGAAAGAGTCAACCCTAGTGTTTCTAGACCCTTCTTGATAGCCTCCACTACTAGACAAAAATATTTTGTTATTTTTATGGATGATTTCTCTAGGAAGTGTTGGATCTTCTTCATGTAGAAGAAGGATGAGACATTCTGAAAGTTTGTGGATTTAAAGGAACTATTTGAGAAGGAGACTAGCAAGAAGGTGAAGGCTCTTAGGAGCGAAAATGGAGTTGAGTATGTTTCAAATGACTTCAAGGATTTATGTGTGAAATAAGGCATTTGAAGAGAGTTTACAACACCCCACAACCCACAGTAGAATGTTGTAGCTGAGAGAGAAATAGAGCATTGTTGGAGCTATGAGAGCTATGCTACATGACAAAGGCCTACCACTACATTTGTAGGCAAAGACATGTTGTTGATTTTTTTAGCTTGGAAGGTACTCCAAGCCTTGAGGATCGAGGGTTTGGAGGAAGGAGCTCGACAAGTGTCATTGTGGGCTTGAAACCTAAGCTTGGGGTATTTCACCCATCGATGTTGGGGAAAAACCATAGAGATATTTTGACATGCGATGGATCGGGATGATAGTGCACATCGAGACACATCCAATGCAATGGAAATGATCCAATTCTGAGTTGTGGTTGGAGAGATATGAATTTTTGGAGTTTACATGTGGGTTTCTACAACATAATACAAGTCAACCTTGTTGTTGGAGAACCCAAGAGTGGGATACACATTGCACATAACACATGTATAAATATAGGTCATATGTGAGGTTATTTCACACATTCATGGTGCAACACATCTAAAGGAAGAGCTTTTCTTTGGCTGCAAGAGAGAGGAGCCTAGCGAAAGTGAAGGAAGGCATAGTTTATGCCTCCTTCTAGACTACTTGGGAGTCGAGAACCTACAGGAGGCCGAGATCATGAAGAGAAATACTGGGAAAGTGAAGGATTGAGTAAGGGTCTTGCTCTAGGATAAATACGTCCACATGTAGTGGCATCTTCAATGAAGAGAGAGGATTCGTTTAGGGCTCTCTTGTGATTGTTTGAAGAACATGGAAATTTGCAAGTAGGCTGAAGAGAAGGGAGTTGTTCTGGGTATATTTTGGAGTGGTGTTTCTTACTATAATAGACCAAGGAGATCACAAACCTGTGGAGACTAGTTCATAAACTTGTGATGGTTTATTGAAGGGCTAAACAAGCCTAATCTAGGTGTTGTAGGTGCTTATCAAGACAATGAGTGGCATAGGCTTGTAGATTCAAGGAGGCTACAATATTTTATGGAGGTTTTGATCACAGATGGTAGGCTACTGTGGGATGTAAGGATGCCTTAACTAGTGACTAGACTTCAATCCATGGACAACAAATGAAAGGTATGTTACTTCTCCAATTTTTCATTGTGTTGGGTCAAGTTTTGGACTCGTTTGGATGGTTGGTGTATTGGAAATTTTTGTAACCATCCTATGAGCAAATTAGATCAACAGTTGTTTGATTGTCATGTCAAGAGGAGCAACAAAAGGTTGCAGGTATGTATTTCTTCTTGATTTTATGTAATTTGTAGGTGGATAAGTGTCGTTGAAGAAGTATGTTGGCAACTAAGAGGAGGGGTTTCCTAAAAAATTGGATGCCCTAACTAGGAGAAGATGCTACAACATGATTGGTCACTCATGGTATGTTGGAGGGAAACATGAGAGTGGACCAAGTCTGGATGTGGATTGGGAATTTATGGTCTACCGAAGGACATCGTGATAGTTTCCAAGTTGGAGCCTAGTGTGCACCATATTGATGGACCTAAGTGGTTGCTAGAGTGGCAGTTGTTGAGTTGAAGGGTTGACGATCCAAAGGAGCAATTGAGTAGCCCTAGACTTGTGAGTGGAGAAGGAATTCTACAACAGATGATGGGCAATTCTCCTAGCCCATGTTCATTGTGGGATATAGACATATTACAGTGATAGGTGGTATCCCTCTATGCCCTATGTTGGTCTTGATTAGAGCAGCGCATGAAAACCATAGTGGGCTGAAGTCCCTAAGTAGTTGAGGAGCAGTATTACGAAAATTGAGAGTTGTTTGCAAACAGAGTTGTGAACAACTCAACAGGAGTCTCTATGTGTTGTGCCCTTGATGGAGTAAAGCACAACTAGTGAGAATATTGGATAACCGAGGTTCATTGGCCAGATGGACTTGGATTGTTAATAGAGGTAGTCATGTAGATCAGGAGCCAAAGTACCGGAAGGTACAAGGTACAACCAAGAGTAGCTGAGAGAGCATGCTACAGATAGATGGTCAAAGTATTTGTTGAGGTTAGGTTGGTTGTATACGGATTGAAACCAAGCCCCAATTTTGTATCTTGTACTAGTGGATGTATGAGGGCCATTATCTATAGTACGAGAGCCCAAGACTATTGTATTATTCAATTTGATTAATATAATGAAGTTGGGTTGTTATACAAAATTGTAAAAAGTTGTCTATATTTTGTTGATGTGTGATTTACTGTTGTTCATATTCCACTGTGAAAAGTTGTTTTTTTATGATTCTTGGTTTGGTAGCATCAGAGATTTAAGATTCTATCCCAGACACCAAGGTCAAGGAAAAATGACTTTGTATAAGAGGGTATGTGAGCTACTTTGAGGGACAGTGAATTAGAGTGTGCAAAATGAAGAAACTTAGATGGATTTGTGGGTGTCTAGATCATGGAGCGAAGGATTAAGTTGAATACATGGAGATGTGCTCTTGACTAGCTTGGAAGCGAGACTAACTGGGAGTCCTGATGGATTGGTGGTGAGCCTGGTGAACAACAGTTTGTTGTAGGGAAGATTGTTGATCATGGACTTCTAGTTATTTTTCAAGATGATTGGGAAAAATTGAGGATTTATTTGGCATGGAGGAGATCGGGTAGATTGAGATGGCTTAATGTGATGGACTACAGGTTGGCAGGCTAGAGGCTTCATCAGATCATGATGTTGCATATTCAATATTGGGGGATTTTCATGAGTGATAATTGATCTGGGAGGATGAGTGCTTGTGGGAATGAGCGAGCGGAGATTTTGTAGGATGAGAGGGGGTATAGCCTAAGAGGGACCAACCCTATGGAAGTTTTGGATCTTTAGAGGCACAGGCACGACCTAGATTTTTCGATTCATTCTATAGGGTATACTACATTGATGGACTCCAGATGAGCTAGTGTTGTCAGATGATGATAGTTACTTACTTGTCTTAGAATTACCTCCCTCACTAAGAGGAAGTATTGGTTTTTCTAGCTTGGGAGGTACTCAAAGCCTTAAGGATCACTTTTTTGGAGGAAGAAGCTCTACAAGTGGGCTTGTGGGCTTGAAACCCAAGCTTGGGGTTTTTCGCCCATTGATGTTGGGGACAAAACCATGGAGATATTTTGATATATGATGGATGAGGATGATAGTGCATGATGAGATGAATCTCACACGTCGAAAATCATCTGATTTCGAGCTGTGGTTGAAGAGATATGATTTTTTGGAGTTTGCGTGTCGGTTTGTGCACCATAACACAAGTCAACCTTATTGTTGGAGAGCCCAAGAGTGGGATAGACATTTCACATAACATATCTATAAATATAGGTCATATGTGAGGTTATTTCACACATCCATGTTGCAACACCTATAAAATAAGAGCTTTGTTTTGGTCGCATAAGAGACAAGCCCAGTGGAGGTGAAGGAAGGCATAGTTTATGCATCCTTCTAGACTACTTGGGAGCTAAGAAACTACAGGTAGGAGGCCAATATCATGATGAGAAATTATGGGCAAGCGAAGGAGTGAGTAAGGGTCTCACTCTAGGAGAAACACATCATTGTTTGGGTAGTAGGTAGAGGCATATTTAGCAAAGAAGAGATGAGTCGTTTAGGTCTCTCTTTATGATTGTTTGTAAGAATGTGGCGATCTATAGGTAGGCCAAAGAGGAGTTGGTCTAGGCTTATTTTGAAGTGGTATTTCTTACTATAACATGCGAAGAATATCACAATCCTATGGAGACTAGACCACAGAATTTTGGTGGCTATTTGGAGGGCTAAACAAGCCTAATTTGGGTGTTTTAGGTGCTTATCAAGATAATGAGTTGTAGAGACTTGTAGATTCAAGGAGCCTGCAATATTTGGTGGAGGTTTTGATCACAGATGATAGGTTGTTGTGGCTTGCAAGAATTCCTTAAATAGTGACCAGACTTCAGTCTATGGACAATAAATGAAAGGTATGTTACTTCTCTGGTTTTTCCTTTTGTTGGGTCGAGTTTTGGACCAGTTTAGATGGTTGGTGTATTGGATAGTTTTGCAACCATCCTATGAGTAAATTATATCAACATTTTTCTGGGTTTCATGTCAAGAGGAGTAGCAGAAGGTTGCAAGTATGTATGTCCTCTTGTGTTGATGTAATTTGTAGTTGGATGGGTGTCCTAGGAGAATTTTATTGGAAACCAATATGAGGGGCTTCCTAGATGATTGGATGCCCTAACTAGGAGTGAATGTTGCATCAAGATTAGTCAGTTGTGGTCTGTTTGATGGTAGCGTGAGAGTGGACTAAGTGTGGATGTGGATTGGAAATTTATGGTATGCTGGAGGACAACATGATAGTGCCCATGTTGGATCTTTATGTGCACCATATTCATGGACCTAGGTGGTTTCTAGAGTGGCAGTTGTTGAGCTCAAGGTTTGACAAGCCAAATGAGCAGTTGAGCAGCCCTAGACTTATGTGTGGAGAAGGAATTCTACAAAATATGATGATAATTCTACCTAGATCGTATTCATTGTGGGAGATGGACATATTGTAGTGATAGGTGGAAACTCGCTATGCCCTATGTTGGTCTTCATTGGAGCACCATAGGAAGACCATAGTGGGTTGATGTCCCTGAGTAGATGAGTAGCGACAGTTGGAAGATTGAGAGTTGTTCACAAACAAAGTTATGAATAACTCAAAATGTGTCTTGATGTGTTTTTCCCTTGATTGATAGTGAGTAGATTGAATAAATGAGGTTCAGTGGCGAGATGGACTTGGATTGTTGATAGTGGTAGTGTTACAGATTCAGATCTGAGGGACTGGGCAGTTATAGGGTACAACCAAGAGGAACTAAGAGAACACACTACAACCCGATGGTTAGAGTATCTTGTTGAGGGTATATTGGTTGACGATGGATTGACATGAAGCCTCAATTTTGTGTCTTGCACTAGTGGTTGTATGAAGGCCATTATCCCTAGTACAGGAGCCCTATATTGTTGTATTATTCAGTTTGATTAATATAATGAAGTTGGGTTATTGTACAAGATTGTAAAAATTTGTCTATATTTTGTCCATGTGTGATTTTTTATTGTTTCTATTTTGCCATGCAAAGTAGTTTCATTGTGATTCTTAGTTTGGTAGCATCAAAGATTTAAGATTCTATCCCAAACACCAAGATCATGGAAAAGAAACAAATGTAACATAATTTTCTACTTGCAGAACCAGAGTCCTCATCAGATTCTTGGTATGATTACACCGAAGGAGGCTTTCTCAAGGAGGAAGTCAGATGTGTCTCACTTCAAGATTTTTGGAGTCTCTATTTACTACCATGTCTCCAAATATTTGAGGAAGAAGCTTGAGTCCATATCAAAGTTGGGAGTTTTTGTGGGTTACACTCAGACTCCACATAATTATTGTTTGTACATACCTTCCCTCATAATCACATTTGTGTGAAGGGATGTAAAGTTTGATGAGGAGAAAGTGATGTCGTGATCTCTTGAGAGGGAGCCTCCGATCACACTAGTGAAGGAGATTTTAGCTATAAAGGAGGAGCCTCAAGAATTTGTGAAGTAGCCAAAAATAGAGGAGTAGAGAGTGAAGACATCCACTCAAGGAGAACCATCCAGAGAAGGCAGAAAAAGAACTAGAGAAGTTGATAGACTTATGTAGGATGTGAGGGAAAATGTGGTAGCTCCTTAAAATTTGCACAGGCAAAGGAGATCACCTCATATGTACAGTAGCTACATGGATCTAATTACTGAGCTTGTAGAGACTGAGCCATTCTATTTCGAGGAAACAATTGGACAACCCATTTGGGTTGATGCAATGGTGGAAGAATACAAATCCATCATGAATAACAGTGTTTGGGAAGTGGTCCCAAGACCAACAGATAAATTAGTTATGGGTTTGAGATGGATCTTCAATGTTAAGAATGTAGTAGATGGAAGCATAGAGAAGTATTAGGCCATATTTGTGGCCAAAGGATTCTCTCAAGTTGAGAGAATCAAGTATGAGGAAACCTTGACTCCTATAGCAAGGTATTCATCCATTAAATCAATTCTTGCACTGGTTGCGTAGATGGGGTGGAAGATACACCAAATGGATTTTAAAACAACATTTCTCAATAGTGTTATTGAGGAGGAGGTGTAAATTGAGCAAAAATATGGTTTTGAGGCAATTGATCACGAGTCTCATGTGTGTAGACTCAAGCGAGCATTGTACGATCTAAAACAGGAACCCCATGCTTATTACATTAGGATCGAAAATTATCTCACTGGTTTGGGATTCACCAAAAGTGAAGTGGATGGAAACCTCTATCATATTTTGGTAGAAGGTAAATTACTTGTCATTGTTTTATATGTTGATTATTTAACATTAACAGGTGATGAGCAACTGATCAACTCTTACAAGGAGGACCTTGCAAAGGAATTTGAAAAGAAGGACATGGGTTTCATGCAGTACTTCCTTGGGCTGGAAGTATGGAAAGGCGATGGGGAATTTTTTGTGTCACAAGGCAAGTATGATAATGAGATACTATAGAGATTTCACATGGAGAGTTTTAAACCTGTGGAGACACCTCTAGCAACAAACTAGAGGAAGGAGATTGCCACTTCAAGTGAAGAGGTGGATGCTATCATTTACAAGTAGTTAGTGGGTTCAATTATGTATCTTGTGAATATATGTGTTATGTAGTCAACCAACAGAGCCAATCTATTGTTAGGCCAACCAAATTATATTGGAAGGATGTTAAGTATGTTTTACGATACCTCAGAGGCACTACCCAATATGGATTATGGCAAAAATAGATAGAGGGAGTGAAGTTGTGTGGCTTCACAGATGCCAATTGGGCAAGGAGTCTCACAAGAAAAGGAGCACATCAAGTGGAATTTTCATCGTTGGGTCCGCAATGGTTTCTTGGTATAATAGGAAGTAAAAATATATGGTTCTCAGGTTGGCAAAAACAAAATACATGGTTGCATTCAAGCAACATGTCAGGCAATTTTGATGAGAAAGATACTTGTGGGACTGTTTGGTCAGATGATGGATCCAACTATGATCTATTGTGATAATCATATTCACATTAATCTCTCTGATAATATGGTATTTCATGATCTATCCAAGCATATAGATATCCAGTATCATCATTTACAAGATTGTGTGTAGAGGTGGATAATGTTGCTACAATACATTCCAACAAAGGAACAAGATGTTGACATCTCAACAAAGGCTTTGTCAAGATGGAAGTTTGAGTTCCATAGGTATAGGATAAGGGTGGTTGATAATCCCTTTCTTGTTGAGAGAAGTGTTGAAAAATGCAATAAGAAAGTTTCAATTTGATTTTTTCTTTGTCAAGTCGAGAAAAATTGAATTTCCACGTCAACAGATAACATGGATGCAATTAACTTGTTGACATGGCTCTTGTCACTTAGTTAGCTCAGTAAATTCAAGTTATAGGGCTTGGAGTTCAGTTACGCATGTGTGATTTCTAAATTTTAGCAATCTCTTTTAGTTATATCTAATTGAGTCTAGTTAAATTAGCTCTAACAGTTGGAGGAACTAGTGGAAGGTGAGTTGTGTAGTGAGACAATAGTCTAACTCATTGATCATCTAGTTAACTAATTAATCAACCTAAAATAACTAGTTCATGCAGAGAATTCATGTTCCCAGTTGCGGTCAAGATTCCAAGGCAGAGTAAAAAGCAGTTGTAAACTAGTTTGAGTGTACAAATGTTGCATGCAGGTAGATGATAAAACATTGGGAATTGTGCAATCAATCGAAGGAAAACTCCTAAAAAATAGGGGTAAATTCTCTAGGAATTGAATAAGGAAATATGGGCTCAAGAAGAGGAAGAAATTGACTAAGTTTGGGTTAGAGCTTCTCATTGAGTAGAAAGATATGTTATTCACTTACAGGTTGAGCTCAGACTGAGCTAGTAATTGTAATACATCTTTATTCATCTTATTAATGCAAAGAGGATTGTGGGGTTTTTCGCAGTTGGGTTTCTCTAGAAAAAATAATGTGCATGTGTTTTATTTCTTATTGCATGTCTGAGATTGCTTTTCTAAATTCTGAATTGAATTCCATAGGTTAGTAGATTAGAATTGTGTCTCTTTGATTTAGATTAAAATTTCTCAAGCAGTTGCAATTCTATCACCAATTTTTTATAATCAGTTCGCTCGGTTTTGGAGACATCCCTTACCCTTAAAGGAGGAATTAGAAGGGGGAAAAGGGTTGAGGAAGCCCCCTAACTTGTGAACATATAATTGCATGAAACAAGTAAAATACCACATTAATTATACCCTAGTGACCTAAGAGGAATGAAGGGTAGGAAGGAGCCATATACATAGTTGCAAACCTAACGAGAGAGAGAGAGAGAGAGAGAGAGAGAGAGAGAGAGAGACATTATAGTTTAGGTCTATCTAACAAACCCTACTCCACTTCAGATCCAAGTTTTAGCTATGAGTTTTATCCACAACCTTTTGTTTCTGTTCTATTTCAAAATTTTTATGTTCTATTGGTCCTTAGAGAAAGGAGGGTCTCAGGGTTTGGTTTCCTACTTAGAAAACCCTCCATGCTACTTCTTTAGCTTTAAATTCTAGGGTGGTCTTGTTTCCCATACAATAAACTCTCTTAGACTCTTATGTTTTGCATTAACTTTGTGTTCATATTTTTTTCCCTATTTTGGCTAGGGGCCTAATTCTCTTCAAATATACCCAACCTATAGCCTCAAGCCGTTAGCTATATGTATCATGCCATTTATACCACAACAATCAAATAAAAATACTTACTTACAAAACAATATAAACATAAACTATTAGTAAGACTAAAAACAAGGAAAGAAAAGAATAAAGTTGGACATGATGTTTTTATTGATAGTAAATGCAAAAAAATGTTAAGAAAGAATAAAAGAGGGAATTGCTAAAGGGAAAGAAAAATAAAAAAGAGCGAACCTTAAAATATAAAAATGAGAGAAAACATAAAAAATAATAAAAAATAAAACTTCTAATAAAAATGAAATAGAAATTACTAAAAAAGAACAGAATAACAAATTGTTTGAAATAAGGAAAAGTATAAGGAATAAAATGAATTGCTAAAGGGAAGGAAAAATAAAAAAGAGCAAACCTTAAAAAATAAAAATAAGAGAAAACATAAAAATTAATAGAAAATAAAACTTCTAATAAAAGTGAAATAGAAATTACTAAAAAGGAATAGAATAACAAATTGTTTGAAATAAGGAAAAGTATAAAGAATAAAGAGATTACTGGAAAAAAATATATATAATTGAGAAAAAAATGAAAATGACATGCTTGAGAAAGGGTATGACAACCTTTCTCTAGGACCACATCATATAGAATTATATTCTTGAAAGAGTAAGTCTACCCTTACATATTTTCTCTCATTAAAAAATCAAACTAGAAGAAAAGAAACTAACTCTTAAAACAAGACAACTAAAAACTAATAGTATTACTACATAATAGTTGACACAATTTGTGCTTGTGAAAAGGTTAAATAACATAAAACTATACATGAATTATGTTTAATGAACAGCTTTCCAAAATGCTCTAAAAGTCCCTAAGACCCCTTCAATGAAAATATTGTTTTGGAGTAAAAATTACTCAACCCTTCTATAAGCTCCCCATAAAAAAACATCCATGGTCAATTACCCCTTCCACTAGTCACTATTATAATTGCACAAATTATATAAAAATTAAAAATACCCTTCTATAAGCTCCCCATAAAAAATTCCATGGTCAATTACCCCTTCCACTAGTCACTATTATAATTGCACAAATTATATAAAAATTAAAAAAAAAAAAAAATTGTCAAATATTTTTGGTTGAATTAAAAATCAAATATTTTTTAATTTATTTTAAATATAAAAATAACCTATATAAATTTTTTTATTTAAAAAATATTTAAATACATAAATCAATGAGTAAAAATATGAGGAAAACTTTAATACAAATTTTATTATATTACAACAATTTCTATTTATAAACAAAATAAAACTATATATTAAAAGTTTATATTAACATTATTTATTTTTAAGAAAAAATATAATGTTAAATGATAATAATGAAATTGGTAAGCAACTTTACAAATTTAATATCTATTTTTAAGAAAAAATAGAATATTAAATCATAATAATGAAATTGGTAAAAAACTTTAAAATTTTATTATATTACAACCGCTTCTATTTATAAACAAAATAAAACTATACCTTAAAAAGTAGTAGTAGTAGTAGTAGTAGTTGTTGTTGTTGTTGTTAAGGATAATAATGAAATTAGTAAAAATACAATGAAAACTTTAATACAAAATATATTATATTACCACAACTTGTGAACAAAATAAACCTATAATATAGTATCAGTTGCGAACAAAATAAAACTATACATTAGTAAGTTTATATTAGCATCATTTATTTAATTGAAAAGTATATAATATAGTATCAGTTGCGAACAAAATAAAACTATACATTAGTAAGTTTATATTAGCATCATTTATTTAATTGAAAAGTATATATTATTAAATGATAATAATAATAATAATAATTGCCTTTCAATTATATTTTTTTAGTTATTATTTACTATTTTTTTTTGCTTAAGCAAGAGTCGTTCCTTCTATTTCATTAATCTAGAAAATATTTTACATAATGTACAGACATCCAACCATCACCGTGGACCCAAGAAAATTAAAAAGCTAACCACCTAAAACATGTCCCCCAACCCTACACAGGTTACCTCCGAACCCTTTTAATACAAACCATGATTGTGCTAAGTGGTTAGAAGAACGTGTGAAAAACTGTGGAAACTCCCGCGCACCAGCTCCCCATACTAGTATCTTCAATCAAAGCCGTCCATTCTCCTCACACAATCCAATGGCAGAGGAAGAAATCGCCTAGTGAAGATGATCGGTGATTAACGACCTAGTCCCACAAAACTGCATGATCATTCCTGTCCGTAGATCTGCTCAGCGAAATCCAATGGTTGAGAGGAATATCGCACGGTTCAAGGTCTCCAAACATTAGTGCGCGATGGGGGCGGTATTCTTTTCCACCCCCCCGCCACGTGTAGGGAGCTGAATGGAATCGCTTCCATTTAGCTAAAACCATTTCCCACTTTAGAGTCATGCGATCATCCGAAAACCTCCATGGAGGTAGATTTACCTCTTCAAAATGGAATTTAGGGTTACTCCGGCTGTCGGAAAAGACAGAGTTCTCGTGCTGTTCAATCTTTCTTCTATGCCTGAACCAGAAACCATGGAATGTTGTAAATGTTCCAACTATTCGACCACTCGAAAAACTTAGAGCTCCAGTCATCATACACCGGGGTTTTCTGAGGCCGACAGTGGCCTGCCCCCCACTGAAAAATAGTCTGGTAGACATTGGTGAAACATTATGAGAAATAGTTATTTCGAACCTGCCTCCTCGGCACTGTTTCGAAATACTTCTTTGTCCTCTTCTACTTTCTCGAAACAAAGAGGTTTTAGTTTTCACTGATGCAGTTCCTGCCACTTTATCGAAACCCTGCATTCTATACATTTCACACCTTGGTTGGCCAAAATGTCCACCAGTTTATTAGCCTTACGGCGAACATGGTTGAAACTTACTGTGCAAAGACCCAGGAGGTGACCTTGAATTCTTTGGAAAACCTGGATAAGCCTCTAGTGTTTTGAGACATTCTCTAGCGCTGTTCCACAACTAATTCTCTTCACTGAGTTAATGATTAACTTAGAGTCTGCTTCAATAATTACATTTGAGCAGTTGTCCTGCTTCAGAAACTCTAAGCATTGCTCCAGAGCCATTAATTCAGCCATGTTGTTGGTGGCTCTACCTAAATGGTAGTGGAAGATGCCGATAATGCGACCTTCTTCGTCCCTTAACACCCCTCCAAAACCAGCAGTTCTCGAGTTGCCTTTTGAAGCCCCATCAATGTTATATTTCAAATAACCTTTTGGGGGAGGATGCTAGAAATCCTTCTCCATTTCCCTTGTGATAACTTTCCTATTCAGGCCTTGAGGAATGAGCCCCTACATACCCAGCTGCCTGAGAATCCTCAATTCAGCATCTGAGGGAGGATTCTTAGGGTGATTACGTACTGTGGTGCCAACCGTCTCCTTAAGTTGTTTCAAGATCAGCTTGAACAGGCGATGAGGGGGATTTTTCTCATCCTTGAATATTCTCTTGTTCCTTTCTTTCCAAACATTCCATATAATGAAGCTTGGCGTTAGGACCCAAGCCGAGCTAAGGAATTCATAATCCGAAAAGTTTCTTCTCCAATTATTTAGGGTATTAATGATGCTCTCTTTGTCCCTATCAGTTTGTTGAAAAATGGTAGCGAATGTATCCCATAACCAGGAGGTGAAACTGCAGCTGTTGAGTATATGCTCCATTGTCTCCTCTTGAGCTTCACAAAGCTGGCATGTGGAAGGCCCCAGAACACCCCTCTTCCTAATGTTGTCCCAAGTCAAGATTTTCTTGTGATATACCAACCACATGAAGAGTTTAATCTTCATCCACCCTTGGTGCCTCCATAGGTTCTACCAGCTCTTGTCTGGAACAAGGCAATCCAGCTCAAGGAGAATACCTTTTGCTTCTTTAAGATTAAAGGTACCCTCTTTGTTGTTGCCCCATCTAAGTTGGTCTTGCCCACCTATTACTAATATCATCTTTTGTTTCAACATTCTCATAAATGCCTCTGCTTCTGTTTTCAAGGGGCTATCATCTCTGCAATAAATGTTTTTCCAAATTCTCCACTTTCTTGAATTATGAGTCTGGTTCCAAAAATCCTTTACCTTATTTAATCCTTTGATATTTGTCTCGTGCGTGAGGCCCAAAAAGTCTTCTTTTAATAATGTTGGTTCTTGCTTCCATTTATCCTCCCAGAATAGTGCTAGATCTCCCTCTCTGATTTCCCAGAAACTATTTTTTTGTACTAGGCTTCTGTTTTCCCAGGCTTTATTCCAGATGAATGAGCCCTTTATATTTCTAGACATTCTTATGAGATCACTAGTTTGCCAGGAGTTGGCATATTTTTCTTTCCAAATACTTGCCCATTAAGCCATTGGATCTTGTACCCAACGCCACCATAGTTTGGCCCCTAAAACATTGCTAAGAATCTCCTGGTCATCCAATCCTAGGCCCCCGTGGCTCTTGGGTCTACAGATTTTTTCCCATGAAACTAAGGCCCATTTCTTTCTTGTTTCCTCCTTACCCCAAAGAAAGTCTCTTTGGATGTTCCTGAATTGTTGTAAGACTCCTTTTGGAGCTGGGAGAGCTGATAACATGAAAACAGGGATTGATTGTAGCACAGCCTTTGTAAGTACCAACCTACCAGCCAGATTTAAAGATCTGATGGTCCATTTTCTAACTTTATCCTGCATCTTATTGATCAATGGTTCCCAAATGCTCTTGTGCATCGGTTTAGCAGTTAGAGGAACTCCCAAATATTTTGAGGGGAGGGAATCCCTTTGAAAGCCTAGAATTCTGGAGATATTTCTCTGAATAGCAATATTGGTGTTAAAGAAAAATATTTTTGATTTGGAGAGATTGACTTCCATACCTGTAGCCATTGCAAAGTCATTTAGGATTTGTTTGTAGGTTGTAGCTTCTTTGACTGTGGGGATTCCCTGTAGCATGGTGTCATCTACAAATTGTTGATGAGTTAGAGCCTGACCATTCTCAGTTAATTGAAGGCCCTTAATCTTGCTCATTACTTTAGCATGCTTGATAGACTGACCAAGTCCTTCCATCATAAGGATGAAAAGAAAGGGAGAGAGCGAGTCTCCCTGCTTGAGACCTCTAGAAGGAATAAAAATCTCAGAGGGAGAGCCATTCACCAAAATTGAAAAGCTGGAGGAAGTCACCAAGGCCATAACCCATCTGACCCAGTTATGATCAAATCCAAAAGCAATAAGAACTTTCTTTATGTAGGACAAGTTCACCTTATCATAAGCTTTGGCAATATCTAGTTGCATGATCATTCTAGCTTTCCTCTTTCTAGTTAACGAGTGAACCACCTTGTGAGCTTGAATGATGTTATTTAGAATTTGTCTGCCTTCCACATAATTAGATTGTTCCCCGAAATTAGAGTAGGAAGAAGGGGTTTGAGTCTGTTGGCCACAACCTTGGATATTATCTTGTATAACATTGCATAAGGCTATGGGTCTATGCTTATCAAAAGTTTGAGTGACGTCCTATTTAGGGATCAGGGAGATGAAGGAGGTATTGAGCACTTTTAGAATAGTTTTGTTCAACCTCGAATCCTCCACTACATTCAATATATCCTGTTTAACAATATTCCAACAAGCTTTGAAAAAATCCACATTGAAACCATCCGGGTCGGGTGCTTTGCTATTTTGCATATCTTTGAGGACCTCACAGACCTCCTCTTCAGTTACTGGCCTATTAAGGTTGAAATTGTCCTCTCTAGACACTAGCTTAGGTATGTGTCTAGTAATGTCTCTAATGAACTGCTCTCTGTCTGAATTGTTTTCCTGAGTTATGCCTTGGAAGTGCTGAACAAACATAGCTTCTATGTCCTCATGGGAGATATGAAGCTCCCCACCCTCGTCCTTGATCGAAGAGATTCTGTTGTGAGCTCTATTTGCCATGGTGGATCTATGAAAAAATTTAGTATTACGCTCTCCTTCTTTGAGCCATTGAACTCTAGACTTTTGTCTCCAAAATATTTCCTCTTGTTTACATAAATTCTCCCATTCTTGATGATGTTTATCAACTTGATCACTTTTGACTTTATCAAAGCCTTCCATGATCAGAGCTTGGTTGAGTTCCTGTATTTTGTTTTCAACAGATTTTTTATCCACAAAAATGTTGCCAAAATCATTCTTGTTCCAATCTTTAAGCCTGAGCTTGATGTGCTTTAGTCTTTTATGAAGAAGGTACAAATATTCTGACCACCATTTTTCAACATTGCTGATGAATTTTGGGTGAGAAAGCCAGATATTCTCAAATCTGAAAGGTTTGTTCCTGGGAGAACCTATGCCCTTGATCTCCATATGAACCGGCCAGTGATCCGAGCCTCCAAAGGGGAGAACTCTCGCTGTTATTTCCTTATCTATAAGCATGAGATCCTCTGAGATAATGAATCTGTCTAACTTGGAGGCTACCTGAGCCTCTCCTCCTCTTTTATTATTCCAAGTAAAGAGGCCATTGATCGTGTCACTATCAACTAGTTTCATGTTATCTGTAAAGGTATGAAATGCTAAAGAGTCTTTACTTAGAGCTCCGGTTCCACCTTTTTTCTCCAAAAGAGATTTGATCATTTTGAAGTCCCCTCCCATGATCCAAAGTATTTCTGCATGTCTATCCCTAAGATCCACAAGGGAATCTAGAAACTTGAGTTTTTCATCTATTCTTTGAGGGCCATAAACATTCATGACCAGATAGGTATCCCTATCTCCTACAGGCTGAATAACTACAGATAAATAATTCCTAGATGCCTCAGCATCTATTATGTCAATTTTTTGGGGGTTCCAAAGAGTGAGAATGTCCCCTGCTGTATTCTCTGCTTTCACTTCTAGAAACTCGAATCTGCTGAGCCATTTGCTACGAATTTGTCTTAATTTTTGAATGGAACATTTTGTTTCTTGGATGAAGAAAATATCTGGCATTGCTTGTTTCATTCTATTACTGAGCATTCTTTGTTTTCTTTTACTGCCTAGACCCCTTATATTCCAAGATGTGAACTTCATAATTAAGGATTTATAAAGGAATAGCTGGCTAGATCTTTCATCTTACCTGAATCTATCATTAGCTTTCTACACTCCATCAAGAGCTCATTCTGCTTTCTTCTACCTCTTTTCTTTCATGGATTTCTAGTTGCTAATCCAGGAGTAGTTTTCATCGTTTTCACCCCTCTGTTACCCTACTTGTCAATGTTTTTTCCTTTCTCCAACCCCTTAGCCTAAGTTTTCCATAAAAACAACTGTTATATTCTATTGAGCTCTTATTAAGGTAATGAATCTACCCCTCACGTGGTTCCTTGAAACAAGAACCCTTCCAGATCTAGGTGTTCCTTGTCAAGAATCTCCTGTAACTCATGGTCCTCCAGTTCCATTTCACTCTGGGTCATTTCTTGATCCATCTCCAGTTCTGAATCACTCATCATGGTCTCTTTCTAATTACCTTGTGTTTGTTCACATTTTTCTTCTTTCTCCTTTTCCCCAGGACTTCCTTCCATTGCTTGGTCTTCTTTTGTGATCTCTTCATCCTCTTCAAGAACTTGGAACTTGTTCTGATTGACCTTTTGCCCTTCATTTTGATGTTTCTTTGGCCCTCTTCTGCCACCTTTTCCTCTATTTACCACTTTGTGAAAGCTATTAGTGTCCTTCATTGTGTTATCTTTTCTCTTGTTTTCTACTTTACTGAGAGGGCAGTCTCCGAATAGGTGTCCATGTTCGTGGCATCTACGACATCTAAACAGAATATGCTCATAATCTACTATTTGCACCCATTCTTCATCAAAAACTTCCAAGATGACCTCATCCGGAAGAGCTCCGGATAGATCCATTTCCACACATATTCTTGCAAAGAAAGTATATTTTCCCCTTCTAGTGGCTTCAGAAGCTTTGACAAAACGACCTAATTTATTGCCTATGGCAGCTAACGATTCAGTTTTCTAGTAATCAAGAGGTAGAGATTAGAGCCTTCCGTAGACTGGTATCGAAGTAAAACTCTCAAGCTCCGAGACAAAATTCATCATCCAAGGTCGCATATAGATGCCAGCAACTGCGAAGAAGTAGGGCCCTCCTTCAAACACTCTGTCTTTGTCTTCAATGTTTATAAACACCACATTGAAGAATCCCTTTGACCTAAGATGTAGGTCAATGCCTCCTTTAGGTTTCCAGTGGTATTTGATCCACGTCTGTAAAGCTTTTTCAGTGGGCCATAATCCCATGAATTTATAGATGATAGCATAGGCTCGCATGTGATCCTTGTGAGCCTGCAGAGTAGGATCATTTAAAACTACTTTGGGTGTGATCTCAGCTTTGGGTTTACAAGGTCCCTTTTGTTTTTTGTCTTTAGTTCCCTGATTTCTGTCTTCTTCCTCCTTGTCTTTTGTGTTGTTATTTTCCTTCGTTTTGTTTCCTTCTATCTCCTCTTCCGTGTTCCTTTTCCCTTCCTCAGCAGTACCTCTGACATTTTCTAGAGGTTTCTTGCCTCTACTGGCTACGACATCCTTATAGGAGGGAGTGGAGCTCCCTCCTCTGCGACCCTCCCTCTAAAACAGTCTAAAACCCTTAATGTTCGCCCTTCATTCCTCACACAGCATTGACTTCCCTCATTATTTACTAATTTTTAATATATGGGTACATTTTGTATTTCTTATTACATGTAAAAATGGATATATAAATATGTATTATATTTTATAAATATTTTTTTAAAATATAAAATATGAGGTTGAAAGAACATAATAAAGTATATAATAAAAATGTTATAGAGTTTTGAGGTTGGAAAGTTATATATATATCTATATCTATATATATATATATATATATATATATATATATATATATATATATATATATATATATATATATATATATATATATGTGTGTGTGTGTGTGTGTGTGTGTGTGTGTGTGTGTGTGTGTGTGTGTGTGTGTGTGATGTCTTTTGTGAGTGTAAATATTTATTATTGTATTTGAACAAATTGAAATACTATTGGTAGTAATTATTTTGATTAAAGTTAGATGGAGAGTGAAATGTCAAATAAAGACATTTTTACATATGATATGTAGTTAGGATAGATGGTTACCTAACCCTAAGTGCTTTTTTGGAGATTTATTCTCAAAGAAGGGATCAAGAGGATAGAGGTATCTAAGATCAGAAAGAGAGGAAAAGAATTAGAAAAGAAGGAACCATGTTGTAAAGACAAACAGATTGAAGGAGCTAAGTCTGGTCCCTACTCGGGACAGATAGCTACTTATACTCAAGACTATAAGTCTTAAGGATAAATCTTGTGGAAGGATTGCTGAGGGGGAGACTCAGGCTAAATAGCGAGGCTAGAGTAGAAAGTCTCACGGTTGGGAGGTTAAACAAAAAGAACAAGTCTTCAAATTCACGAACAACAGGAGTATGGTTGGGAGGTTAAACAAAAAGAACAAGTCTACAAATTCATGAATAACAGGAGTATAGTCTGGTCGGGACCAGATAGCTGCTTATACTCAAGACTATAAGTCTTAAGGATAAATCTTGTGGATGGAGTAGAAAGTCTCACGGTTGGGAGGTTAAACAAAAAGAACAAGTCTACAAATTCACGAACAATAGGAGCATTTAGTGGCAGACACATAAGTACACTCTTGAATTAATTAGAGAGATCATTTAAAAATTTATTCACTTAAATAGAGTAACTGTGTGTTCTTTTATAAAAAAAGAAATTATGTAGTAATTTTTGTTAATAATTAAGGGTTATACACCTAGATAGTGAAATTCACGAACAACAGGAGTATTTAGCGACAGATAGATAAATACACTCTTGAATTAATTAGAGAGATCATTTAAGAAGTTATTTAGTTAAATAGAGTAACTGTGTGTCTTTTTATAAAAAATAAATTATGTAGTAATTTTTATTAATAATTAAGGGTTATACACCTAGATAGTGAAATCAAGAACCTGTGATTCATGTGTACAAGGGAAGATACAATATGTATACATGTTATAAAACTAGTACAAAGATATTACTTCTGTTGTAAAGCAAAGAATCATAAATACAATAGACAAGTAAGGAATTCGTGAAACCCTGTAGGTAGGGTAAAGTATAAACAAAGGACTTTGATAATGTACCGAATATTAAAATCCCAGGAAAACAACGAAGACCGTATGAGTAAAACACAAAGAGAAAACAGACTTCTGAACTCGAAAGAATTGAAAGGAATAGTCAACCTTAACTATCCATTGCATGTAGAGTCAAAACAAATGAAATAGCCTACAGAAAACCAAGTCTATGGCATGGAAATACCAAACTCAAACAACAAGTCAAATACCAAACTCATATGAAAGTCCTAATAGTCCCTAGATCTTAACCAAGCATAGTTTCAATTCAAATATGCAGATCATTGAAGCCATTCAACAAAGTTATAAACCATTTTAATCTCAGTGAAGCATAAACAAATGGACCAGTTCTCCAAAACACGAAGTTCTCCAATTAAAGGACCAACTGCAGAACTAAGCCATCTTCACACACTTCGTGGTGTATCTAATCTAGAAAATAGAGATTTAACCCCAGGTTCTCAAGGTCGCATAAACCCTAATGGTTGGAAATCAGAAATACAAAATTACAGTAGTTTAAGAATCGACATCAACATACAGAGACTGTTCGGCAAGCAGTAAACCCCTTGACACATGAAATTACAGCTCAGTTTATACATGACCGAGTAAAAATGTATCTCTTCAAACAAACAGAAAAAACCCTGAGATTGTTCCCATTATCCATAGCATACCCGGTGAATTCCTGCCCGAAGACTGTAGGGTCCGGAAGGCGGAGTTGTAGCACCCCGGCAGTTGCAATCATTACCAAATCTTGTGAAAAACTTTGGGAATTCCCGGTGAGACCTGTCAGGCAACCAGAGATAGGTGAGAGCATATCAACACCAAGGGATGAATAGAGTCACCAATGATTTAATCAGAAAACAAAACCTTACCTGCATAAAGGTCGAATGCCATCCACAATAACCTAAAGGAAACACCACCTCAAGGAGCAACCTGCAAATGCAAATGCACTAGTGAGTTTCCATTGCAAATATTATCAGGTATGAGGAAAGCTAGGCAAGGCGGAAAGCGAAGGCAACGTGGAAGCTCTTATTCGAGGCGCAGTTCAATAGTGGACCGACATCATGACCTCTGCAACGGAGAAACAAAAAAAAATGGCTTCTACCAAACCCCAGAGGAGCTTAATAGGGCAAGCATTCATTTCTACCATCTGATCTGGAGGATGAAAGAGGGTCGTTGATGGATGTCACATTCCAAATCTCTAAGGGCTAGTTAGAAGACACCTCAAAGGCTCTAGATATAGGGTTCTAGGGCAGCCAACCACCAAAGGAGATTAATGAGCATTAAATGGGTTGTAAGGTTTATAGTCTCGACAACATCACACGAATGCTCTACTTTGAATTTAAACATAAAACAATTGAATTAATGAAACCTTACAGCATGGCGTAGGACCCGAGAATATTGGATATTCCAATAATCTTTGTAATTATGGTATTATTTATGAAATCAGACAATTACATCTCATGGTTTGGTTATTGTATAATGATGTTATCGATGATTTAATATGTCATTTTTTTTTTATATATGGGTCTGTGATTATATATATATAGATATATATATATATATATATATATATATATATATATATATATATATATATATATATAGATATATATATATATATAATTGGTGAATAAATTTCTAAAGACTATTTTGGGAATGATTCATAATCAATTCACAATGAATGTTATTATTTATCTTGATATTTTTTTTCCACATAAACTATCATTTAATTTAAAAAGGAGTAATCAGAGTAATAGAGAATTCAACCTGCTAGCTACCATTCAAACATTTTTTTTTCTAAGTTAAGTTAATCTATTGATATATAACAAAAATGTACAGAGAGGACTAAGCCTCAGCAGAGTTTAACATAGATTCTCTGAATATATCTAGACTGCCCCAACATTGGGAAAACTAGTCCACAGAGACAAAAAACTATCAGTCTTTAAGACCGGAAACAACAAAAACCAGCGAAGTTTTACCATGACAAAAGATCCAAAAAAAAGATCAGATTTCAGCAGAACTATCATAACAAAAAGACTAGACAGAAGACACCTGGTAGCCACATCATATTATTTGAATTCATCCGGGATAGGTTCCTCAACAATTGGACATGCCTAGTCACCTGCTTCCTCCATCGACACTCTGTCATGTGGCCCACCTCCACCACCGTGTGGCCCATTAACCAGATGGACATCGCCATGTCTGCCAGTCACCACCTACAAAACTAACCCGTCCTGACCGATTCCACCTGGGGAGCGAGTGGCTACAGAGCTAGCATCATCAGCATGTTGATCGCCACCAATATTCTTGCCATGCAAAGCAAAATTACCTTCGTCTAGCAAGTTCTTTCCTATGTCTCTGCCTTTACCACGTCTGGGAGCCTCCTCTTGCTACAAGACAGAATTTTCCACTTGAGTAGTAGGCTACTCATTATCTTCGGAGAAAAGGATGGAGATTGTAGCGGTAATTACTGGCCTATTCAGGGTGCTGCAAAATCTAAATTGGGTTGAGTGAGGAGCAGGATGAAGGGGCAGAGGAAAACTAGTAGAGTGAACTGCAAAATCACCGTGATTGGCATCCGATGACCGAGCATGACCCCATTCACTTATAGTACTGGGATATCTGCCTGAACCATATCTCTAGGGATGTTGCAGTTCAGGGGAAGGAGAGGAGGCTGCAGGCTCAGGATTCGGTTCCGTCTGAGGGCGGGAACTGCCTCCCCGAGTTCCTCCTCTTCGACTTCTCATGCGATGTCACACCATGTTGGAATTTTTGGCTGAGTGATTAGAGGGAGCGATGATAGAGGAAGCGATGACAGAGGGAGCGCTAATAGAGGGATTGTGAGGGGGAGCAGGGTCAGGCTGGGCGATGGTTAGAAGGCATAAACTAGAATGGGAATGGTGATGCCCATTTCCAAAATCAACGCAGCAAACTAACCAGCTGTGACGCCCAGTTACTATGCGAGAGCTGGGTTCAGAAGCTTGGAGTGGGCAAGTACAGTGGAGCAGGGGAGAAGGAGAGACAATGAGCTGAGGGGAATCCATGTCCGAGCAGTTAATAGCTCTTCCTCGATTCGAGCCTGCATTAAATGTTGCATGTGGTCTGTCAAAAGATCAGCTCAGGGTGGTATGGGAAGAGGTGCCATCAGCCAAGTGGGCTATCCTCTCTCTGTCATTCTGCATAATTTCCATAAATTCACTGTGTCACCCACATCCGGGTGCTACCATTCAAACTATTATCTTTAACAATTTTTTTTATTATTATGGACTATTCATTCAAATTAATATTTAAAAAAATAAAAATATAAAATATAAATTTATCAAAAATCTCATTAAAAAAAATATGTTCAATATTTATATTTTAAAATTTATATAAATTATATTTAAATTTACTTTGTTATTAAAATGGAAATTTAAATGAAAAATTATATAAAGCTATCCGCATAGAGATATCCATCCTTAAACAATTCTAATAAAAGTAATATAAAAGCAATTCTAATAAAAATTGTATAAAACAAAAATAATCCATACATGAGAATTTAAAATTATCATTATTATTTCAACCGTTACCTTTTAAATTTACATCAACCATATTTAAATAGCATTCACATTAATGAATACTATAGATTAACTTTCAAAACTATACGCTAACCACGTAAAGAAAACTATAAACTATCATGTTAGATATATTGAGAGAAATGGAGTATGTTAAAATGAAAAAACATAAAGAACCTTATGGTTCTTTTTTCAAAATGTGTATTAGTAAAATTTTAAATATTTATTATATAATTATATTTATGGTATGAGTAGGTATTTTTCAGTCGAAGTTAGTATAGAAGAGATGTTATCTTGTTTTGTTATGTTACATTGGTGAATTGAACATTTAAATTTAGAATTGGAAAAATTTATATGTATGCACTGTACATTTGCTTGTTTGCTCACTCTATATCATTTTACACAATGAAATACTACACCTCTATGGTTCTATTATAAAAACTTTTGCAGTTCTATTACACCTCTGCAGTTAATATAGTTTAAATGTGGTTCGATACACCTCAATTGATATTCTTTGTCGTTCGATACACCTTTGCAGTCAGTATAGTTTAAATGAAACCTTTGCAGTTCGATCAAAACTTCTGTGGTCCTGTATAATTACTTCTGTGGTTCTGATCAACAACACTTATGTGGTGTTGTTTTGTGGTTCTAAGGACTTCGATACACCTCTGTGGTTCTATTATCTGGAGGAGCATAGATCCCTGGAACCTAGAAGCATCCAAGGCTGCACGAAATTTTCTGTTTGGGTATAGGAACATCAACAATGAGGATCATCTCCTTTAAAAATCTAGAGGAGTGAAGTTTTGTGGAACCTTGTGCAGCAAAAATTTCTGTTTGGGTACAGGAGAAATTAAATCCTATTCCAAAAACAAGTGTTACCCTCAGTGACGAGATCTGCTAGAAGCCCTTGTAAGAAGTCGTTTATTGACGTGATCTTTCAAGAACTGTGATAGGGAAAGGGCAGCAATAAGTGGGCACGACTACCTCGATGACGGGCTCGCATCTGTGGCATAGAAGTATATTGACTTGGATTTGTAGTAGTGCCGGTATGCGGTGCCATTTTTGCAAAGAATAACAAGGGTCTACGGTTAATATTTCTAGATCAAATCCAGTCTGCGGGTTGCAGTTCGATCCAATCTGGGGCACATGCGTCTGCGGTTCAGCTTACTGGTATTAGGTGCACACATTCCTTATATTTTTCTAATACATATCTGCTCATATATTTTCGAGTATGAATAATTGACCACAACTACCGAAGATTACCAAAGGTAGACCTAGCATAGTTACTGTACAGAGCCTCTATGAGTATATAGAGTCTTTTGAGAAACTTAGAGAAGAAAAAGAAGTCAAGCTACAAACAGGGTTAGTAGCCATGCTGGAAAATAAATTCACATCTCTTGAAGGCAAGATCCAAAAACAAATAGAAAATAAAATAGAGTTATTGGAGAATAAAATGGAGGCAATGGAGACAAATAGAACCAAGATATGAACCAAACATCCAAGCAAGGAGATGCTGATACTTTAGAGAGTCTTAAAATGAAGTACGTGATTAAATAACTAGAAGAAAAAGTTAATAGCCGCCTCACTCTAAATAGCATGGCAGGTAAATTAGATATCAAATCAATTAAAGATGAAATGAAAAAATTGATAGAATTGGACCATGAGCGTAACAAAAGGGCCTTGAACCTTATAATCTTTGGTTTGAAAGAGGAGGTAGACAAGGATACTTTAGCCATAGCCCAGATAGAATTACATAACAGATTACAAATTAAAACAACGTGTCTCACAGAAGCAACAAGGTTGGGGAAAATAACTGAGAATAAAGGAAGGTTGATCTGAATAAAGGTGAGCTCTACTGACCATAGGTATGACATACTCAGTAAAACCTCAAGTCTAAAAGGAAAGAGAATATTTATAAATGAAGATCTCATTCCAAAAGATCAAGTAGAATTAAGAAAGGAGGTTCAAAAGGTAAAGGAAGCTAGGAAGGAAGGAAAATGGGAAATAATCAGAAATAGAAAAGCCGTTATTGGAGACGGAACCAAAAAGATAATAATAAATAGAAATTCAACATGCTCAAGACTCTTTCTTGGAACTGTCGAGGCTTTCCATGGAACAAAGGCCCCAAGCTAAGTTGGATCTCGAATGATGTTGATATTATTTTTCTTGTTGAAACTTGGGAACACGAAGAATCTAAGGTCCCTAACATAGATGCCTTTACACTATGGTCTACCTGGAACAAGAAATCCTCCCATAGTGTTATAGACATTTTTGTGCCTCGCAGCATGGAGCATGAAATGTCAATAATTACAGGGATCCTCAGTCCCTAAACATGTTGTTCTTACCCCTAGAAGAACAAGGTCAGCAAACCACAGCACTTCCCATCAGTTCTCCACCTGAAAAAACACTCAAAACAGGCTATTTTTGGATCATGTCAGCTGCTCCACTGAGCAACTGCGCTGAATGTCAACTGCTCCTCCTTGTACCTGCGCTGAAAGTCAAAACCAATGAAGGCTACCTGCGCTGGGTGAGATTGGCCAAGTGGCACAGTCATTCTGCAAGGTGTCAACTGCCCAGGAAGCTTCCAAACTGACACTTGGTTCAAGGAATTCGCCCTGTGATGAGTAAGAGGTACTTGATCTCCATGTGTAAGCAAGGATCTCCAAGTGGACTTAAGAACTGAAGATTAACTGAAGAGGGAAAGGACACAAGGCAGCTTTATGTCAGTCTCAAGCTGACTCATCCTTTCTTCTTCTATCCTATATATAGAGCTCTTCTATGAGGTCTAAGGAGGCTGGAATTTTGTGCAAAGCAAGGAAGTGCTGTTGGTTTACAGTTAGAGCTATTGGGTGATTGCTTTTATAGAGGTGAAGAGGAGATTTCTTGCTGCTGGGGAGGTGCTGCTGGATTGGAGCCATTGATGGTTGTAAACTTCTCAGAACCTTTTACTTTTATCAATAAAGCTTTGAATGTTCTCCTATATACTTGTATTGCATTGATGTATTGTATTTACTTGTATATCTAATTCACTCTAATCCATGCATCAGTTATGAGTACATGTTTCTTGTAGTTTCCATCTCTTGTTTGTGCAGGATCTTTGTGTAGCTGGGCCGGCAAGGGAACAAGGAGCTGGGAGCAAGGGACGAAGAGAGAAGACAAGATCGACAAAAGCGAAGGATATCGGTTGGTCAATCTTTTCTTCCTTCTCTGTACTTTCATAAAGGAAAATATCAAAGCTTTACTTTCAGTTGTTGCTAAGGAACTATCACCCTTAGAGTCGGGATAGGGTCATTCCGAGTCGGATACTTTTCCCCACAACACATAGAGTCATTGGGGGTATAACTTGTTACATTAAGAAGAACATCTCTCCCCATGCTAGGATTTATAAAAACGACCCGCACAACTAATATAGTTGGATAGAGATTACTGACATTTATGATAAAAAGACCTACATAGCAATCTTTTATTTCCCCCTCATCAATTATAACTTCTATAAGAAAAAGAATCTAGATAAAATTAGTCCTTACAATGGTTTAGAGAATGATATTTCTAGCCTAAGGAATGAAGGTAATATCCTTTTAATGGGTGACTTTAATGCTTGAACTTTAAGCAACCAAGGTATTCTTCTAAGCAATCATTCCAACCCTAATCCTCTTTGGTTAGACAAAGATCTTCCTCTCGCTAGCCAACACAAAAGGAGCTCTGAAGACCATGGGGAGAATTTTTTTAGGTCAGATCTAGTCAAGCTTTGTAGTGCGCAGGATCTCATAATTTGCAATGGTATAAAGAAGTGGCCCAATTCTAGCTAGATGACATGCATCCATGGCCTTGCTAGCAGTGTGGTAGACTATGTTATCTCCGATCTCCCTTTATACAATGAAATAATAAATTTTGACATATTAAACGACCACAACCCTGACTCTGATCATAGGCCTTTACTTATAACTCTCAATTTTTTCATGCATAGAGATCCCATAGAAGATAATCCTTATAGCCAAAATAGCTTAATATTTGATAGAAATAAAAAAGATCTCTTTCTAAATGAATTAAAAACTAATTTGCTTCCTTTATCTAGTATAGACAACATAGAAGAACTCTACCATAATTTTACTACAACCCTCTCATTTTCTATTAACAAGTTCTCAATTGAAGTTTCAATTAATAAAAGAAATAGCAAAACCAACCCATGGTATGACAAAGATTGTAAAAGTGTGAGGAGAGAAATTAAGGAGTTGTTCATGAATCTCTTAAAATTGGCAAGATAAAAATATACAAGCCCTAACTAAAAGGAAAAAAAGGCAATATATTCGTAAAAAACAAGAGAATCTCTTACACCTCTCTAAGGTAGCTCCTAAGAAATTCTGGAGGCAAATTCTAACTAGGAAAACTAAAGATAATAATAAAATTGCTTTACACGACTAGAATTCCTATCTTAAAAAGCTTTATGAATCTCCCAATGTCATGGATAACTTTGAAACCTTGCTCACAACAAAAGAAGATTTCTCATTAGAAGACATTGATTTTGGGGTTAATCGCTTGGCTATTGGGAAAGCTAAGGACATTGAATGTTACCAGGTGGAAATCCTAAAAATTGGATGTCCTGTCCTCATCCCCCACATCCATAAGCCTTTCAATCAAGCGATCAAGCAAGGGTTACCTAAACCATGGACTCAAAGCCTCATTATCCCTATTTTTAAAAGTGGTGATACAAATAACCCCTCCAATTATCGGACAATTATGATCAACCCTCTCCTAGCCACGTTGTATGGTATTATCTTGGAAAAGAAGTTGAGCCTATGGCTTGAAAGTGAAGGTAAGCAAGCGAAAGGCCAAGTAAGTTTTAGAAGGCAACACTCAACAACGGACCTGTAGAATTTCCCATTGTAGATCACCTGATAATGCAATATACTAAAGCAAAATACTTGATCTACTTCTAAAAACAAACTTATGGAAGCTTAATTGATTTTGAGCAAGATCAAATAGAACACATATAATAGAGAATGAGAAAGCAATCACACATGAACATAGAAGAATACTCTAGGGAAAGCCTTAGCTAAAAACCTCGATCTCTGTATTATCATACAAATGGAAATATGTCTAGATCACAAAAACTTTAGCTCACAAGCTATCCAGCTCTTAGTACAATCCCTCAATACAGCTCAGAGACTAAATAGACGCAACATATGCCTTCCATCAGTCCTCCAAGCCTTCTATTTCCTTGCGCAGTTTCTCTTGGGGTCCAATACTGCCACCTATGTGAATTCCCACATCACACACTCATCAAAACTCAGAAATAACTGTGCAATCCTCAAAGAAAGAATTCCTTCTGTATGCAAGAGATATACTCAATGGAATATTAATGCAACTGATAGTACACTATCCCATTATCTGATCTCAACTGGGTCTCTGAATGAACTGACATGCATGAGTTATTTATGAGAGAATATTCAGTTATCTAAAGTGCAGTAGTTACATGCATGCATGCATTAACTAGTTGAACTCATAATCAGTTTCACAAACTGTTGGAACTAATCTAACTAGAATTAACTCAGTTAACTGAACTAACTAATTACAACTCATCTTGATCTCCTTAATCAAGGGATAACTTCCTTAATCAAAGGGGAAATTGTTGCATGTCTTCACATAGACTTCATGTTTGATTTTCTACAACTAATTTATTCAAGATGAATTAATTAGTAAAGTTACAAACCACTACTAAGATCAAATTCAAATTTTAATTCTCAATTTTAGTTCAGGGACTAACTAAAATGGAATGTATCCCAAAATTCTATTTATAGTAGCGCTATTTTTAACACTTCTATTTTTAGCAAGAAAAGGATTATCAGTCACCCCAATCCTGTCTCTGTGGAACTCGAACTTGCATTTTGACAATGCCTTAGTCAAAATATCCACATCCTGTTCCTCATTCGAAACATACAGCAACAACATGATCCTCTTCACCACACAGTCTCGAAGATGATGATATTGGATATCGATGTGCTTGGACCTGTCATGAAATACTAGATTCTCAGAGAGTTTGATACAACTTTGATTATTGGAGTAGATCACAGTTGGATCCATCCTCTAACCAAACAATCCAACTAGAATCTTCTGCATCCAAATGGCCTCACATGCTGCCTGACTAGCAACCATGTATTCAGCCTCTGTTGAGCTAAGTGCAACTGACCTTTGTTTCCTACTGTACCAAGAAACTACAGCAGAACCAAGGTTGAAGATTCCTCCCGAAGTGCTCATCCGGTCTGATGGACTCCCTGCCCAATCTGCATCTATGAAGCCCTGAAGCTTCACTCACTCTATCTGTCTGTACCACAATCCATACTAAGATGTGCCTCTGAGGTATCTCAGCACATGCTTTGCTGCCTTCCAAAACAGCTTGGTAGGCTGAACCATAGCTTGACTCCGTTGGTTCACTACAAAGCACAAATCTGGTCATGTGTTCACTAGATACATCAATGAACCCACAAGCTACCGATAAACAGTAGCAGCTACTACCTTACCTAAAGTAGCATTCTCCTTCCTCCAGTTACTAGCTAGAGGAGTCTGCATGGGCTTTCACTTCACCATGTGGAATCACTTGAGTATCTCATTGGCATACTTTCCTTGAGACGCAAACTGATCTAAAATCACTTGTGAATGATCTTAGTTAATTAATGAAGGTATTACAAACCCATGTGCTGGGGTGTGTCTATGTTATTTTAAGCAATGGATCGATAAGGTTGCGAAATACACAGACACTTGAAACAATAAGAGAAACATAGTAAGCAAATATAAAAACGCAATAAATTTAATAAGGAGTTCACCCAATCCTCTTGGGCTACGTCTCCTGGTCCAGCCTTCAATGGTGGCTTTTCCTATTGTGTCTTAAAGCATAGATTTTACAATAAGGAGCTCAATTTGAGTCTCACTTAACAGATGATGATCAGTAGGGTTGTACTTGGATTCCCCAAGCCTTTAGAGTACACAGACTCCCCCTTATTAAATCTCGACCTCAACTGGTCTCAGTGGTATGAGCCCAATTTGGTACTCGATACAATAAAGGTATACACAAAGGAGTTGCTGGAACCTCTCAAGTCCTCTCTAGAGTTCACAGACTTTCAGGCTCTCTCTGTCTCTGTCTGCTTGATGCTGTCTTTTCTTTGCAGCTCAGCTCGGCATCTCTATTTTCTGCAATTCGCTTCTTTCTCCACTTCTGTTTTTTTTTTTGTTCTTTGTCTGTTCATGGATTAAAGCCAATCTACTCCCTGACTATTCGTTTCCTCTTCCCGGCTTTCTGGATCACCTACCTCTATCCACTGGAATTCCCCTACTCTACATCGTCATCGTTGTGTAACATTGCACAAAGAGGTGGCCACTTGTCACCTTATGAACTGAGTGTCATTTTTCTTTGAACGGTTGTTATTTCCGTTACTCCAAGATTTTCCCATGAAACTGATCCTTCTGCCAGCTCATCGGTCATGCCGAACCTCAAATATTTATGTGCCTTAGTCTATTTTCTCGTCGAATCCGGTCATCCATCGGGTTAATTCTCTATTGTTGATCTGGAGCCTCTGGATCCTATGGTCTCCATCTATATCGTGCAGGTAAGTTGCCTGACCGTTACTCACGCGATGTAAGCAGTTTTCTCTCTCATATGCTGGAAACGCATCACCCGGTGTATGGCATCACATTGAACTTGGCCAAACCCACTTACCGCTCGAAGTGCATGCAATATCCTACCAGTTTTTGGCGCGACTCGCCTACTAACGTTTTCTGCATGGTTTCCTGTTTTCCCTCGTGAATGAGCAATCGGGATTTCCTTCTCTGAGGGTTTTGTCTTGCGATACACGATTTGCGTAATCACGTAACAGAAACTGCCTATGTTTCTAGATTTGGGCTTCTGATTGCCAATTTGCATCCATGCGTGGTCTCCATGGGCCAATGGTCAGCGTGCTTTGACCGAGGGTCCTCATTGTTCCGTGCCGGCCACAATTTCCATTGTCCAAAGGTCATTTCTGATACTTTTTATTCATAAGATTTGATCTGACATAATTTTGAAACAATCATGAGAATTGTTTAAGGATCCAATTCGGATCACGTCCTTCCCACTGAAAAAGCTTTTAGACCACCAAAAGTTGGTTTTCAAGCGTCGACTAAGTGAGGATATAACTGTCTCACTTGTCCAATCTCTATCCATTTTTCATTGCTTGGCTTTGAACACTTGAGTCCAATCCTGAGGTACTCAACATCTCCCTTAAACATCATCATCACCTTCCTGTCCAGAATTGTGTCTTCCTACAATTCATTAAGATATTTAGGTAACAGATCATCAATAGAAGGCAATTGACTTTGCTCTTCGGGATGTTCAATTAATGAAGGTTCAAATAGTCTCAAGTTGTCTGCGTTAACGACTGAGTAGATGTGCATGTAAGCTAGTAAATCAAGGCAAATGCATTCTCACCATTTTTCTCAAGTATCTTGAAAGGTCCATACCTTCTTGGCTTTAGCTTTTTACCTTCACCTTGCATTCTGTCTTTGCTGATATATAGCCAGACTTGATCACCAACTTGGAAACTATGCTCTATCCAATGCTTGTCATGCCTTGCCTTGTATTTGGCTTGGCTCTATTCCAGCTATTCCTATACTGCCTAGTGAATATCTTTGATTTGTTCAATGAACTTGGTTGCCTTGTCCACATCACTGTGTCCATCAATGCTATGTTTTTACCAAAGACAAAATCCAAGGGAGACCTTGTTGCGAAACCAAAACAGGTCTCAAAAGGAGATCTCTGTGTGGAAGAATGTTTTGCTCAGTTGTAAGCATGCTACACATAACACAAATGTTCATCCCAAAGTTTGGGATGCTTGCTGCAATAGCCTCTGAGCAACTAATCACTGTCTTGTTGACCACTTTTCTCTGGCCATCTGTCTATGGATGAAAGGCTATGCTTTTCTTCAATCTGGTGTCCATCAATTCCCACAGACTTGACCAAAACTTCCCAAAAAATCGGGTGTCTTGATGAGATACAATGGAAATGGGTAATCCAAAATGAACCCATACATGCTGAAAGAACAACTTTGCAGTTTGTTCAGCTGTAATCTGTTTATTACAAGGTATCAAAATACACATTTTGCTAAACCTATCCACAACAACATATAAATAGTCATGACCTTTCCTAGATTTAGGGAGTCCTCCAACAAAGTCTATGGAAATAATTTCCAAAGGATGAGAATGAACTGGTACTGGAGTGTACAAGCCTAGTTTTCTATTGCTGGGCTTTCTTTTAGCACACATGGTACACCCTCTTACATATCTAGAAATTGCCTCATTCATTTTTGGCCAATAACAAAATCTTTGCAGCTATGCAACCATTTTACTTACCCCAAAGTGACCTGATATTAGAGAAGTGTGTGCTTCCAGAATTATCTTTACCCTTTCATTTTGTAGAATGCATAGCTTCCCACAATGATACAAGAGTTGGTCCTTAATGTGATAATCCAATTCTTCTACTCGTTTGCCTTGACTTAAAGTTGCATATACATCTTTGAAATCTATATCTTGAGCATATTGTTCAATGTAGCTCTCATGTAGTACTGAATTATGCTTAAGTATAGTGGATGAATTTATAATAGGTCTAGACAACATATCTACAACTTTATTGTGTATGCCCTTTTTATATCTAATGACTAAATGAAACTATTGTAGAAAACCCATCCACCTATAGTGTCTTGATTGCTGCAACTTAGTTTGGGATTGTAGATATTGAAGTGGTTGATGATCAGTATGTATGACCGTCTCTTTGCCCATTAGGTAATGTTTCCACTTTTTCACACTCTATACTAATGCATACAATTCTTTATCATATGTTGGATAGTTAACTACTGCAGAATTAAATGTCTCAAAATGATAACATATGGGTTTATCATGTTGTATCAACACTACTTCCATGGCATGGTCACTGGCATCTATTTGGATCTCAAATGGTCTTTGAATATCTGGCAGTGCTAGGGTGTTGTACTAATCTTTTCTTTCAAGGTGTCGAAGGGTTTCTGCTGTTTGCCTCCCCACTAAAACACCTTGTTCAATCCTGTCAAAGCATGTAAGGGAGCTACAATTAAGGAAAAGTTAGAAATGAACTTTCTCCAATATTGTGCTACTCCTAAGAAGCCTCTCACTTCTATAGCAGATTTGGGTTTAGGCCAGTATATAATGACTACAACTTTAGAGGGATCTATCTTCAATTCACCACCCCCTAATATATGTCCCAAATAATTCAAAGATGTTTTGCCAAATTCACATTTTGAGAGTTTAACATAAAGTTTTTCTCTTTTCAAAACATATAGTGTCTGCTTAACATGCTTTAAATGTTCTTCCCACATTTTGCTAAATATAAGAATGTCATCCAGATATACAATAACAAAATCATCAAGAAAAGTTTTGAGTACATCATTCATTATTTTCATGAAATTAGCAGGAGCATTAGTTAAGCCAAAAGGCATAACCAGCCACTCATACAATCCTTGCTTTGTTTTGAAAGCAATCTTCCATGCATCTTGTTCTGCAACTCTGGCCTAATGATATCCACTATGCAAGTCTAACTTGGAAAAATAAACAGCTTCCTATAACTGATCTAGTAGATCATTTATGCGAGGAAGGGGATAACGATTTTTTATCGTTATCTTATTCAGTACTCGGTAATCAATGCACATTCTCAACGAGCCATCTTTCTTTCTCACCAAAACGATTGGTGACCCACATGGTGATGTGCTAGGTCTGATAAACCCCTTCTCGAGCAACTCCTGCACCTTCTTCTTGAATTTTTCATTCTCTAAAGTAGACAACCTGTACATCTCAATGTTAGGCAATGGAGCATCTTGCTACAAATTAATATCATGAGCTATTTCCCTTTTGGGTTGCAGACCTTTAGGTTCTTGAAACAAAATATCATACTCTGAAACAACTTTTTCTAAATTAGCTTGTTGTTTAGCATCACAACCCTCAAATATATTGGTTATATCAAGTTTCTTTTCGTTTACAACCATTAGTAAAAATTGCTTGCATGAATTTACAATTCGTTTCATCTGCCCTGAGTTTATGAGAGTATAATTATTCTTGAGCTTATGAGCTCTTACAAAGTATTTGATTCCATCTTTAACGAGTAGATACTTGTTTCAGCTCTCTAGAAAATAGCTTTTCTATCATACAAGTAAGGACTTCCTAAAACAATTCCACATAATCGAGAGGAATTATATCTAACTCAACCTCATCTACAAATTCTGACCCAAAAGAAAACTTAAGTTTACATTGTCTAGTCACTTGTAGTTGTGCTTTATCACTTAACCAACCTAATGGGTATGGTTTCTTGTGAGGTGTATTCAGTAATCCCAACTTCTTTACAATTGCTTCAAAAATTAAATTTACTTGTGAGCCACTATCAAACAAAGTATCAATCTTTTTATGTTTGGAAACAACTCGAATATGGAAAAGCTCATTTCCTTTTCTCTCATTTTGTTCATCATTAATAGGTTGTGTAGAATTACTAGTAGATGCTTCATAATTTTTACCTCTTATACCTGTGGCTGTAATGGTTGTTTCATCTCTTGAGTCTGACCCCAAATCTTTCTGAATAGCTACAACAGTCTTCTTCTTCTTGCCCTCGAACTTCTTAGGTCTCAGATCCAAATGCAGAAACCAACAGTGCTCATCATCATGCCCATCCCTTTTACAGTAAGTGCATGAAGACTTTGTCTTTTATGCAGTATTGGCCTTCCTTTCCTTCCATTTCTGTTTTCTTTTCTCCTTATTCTTGTTTGCAATGGGTTTGGATAATCCCCCCAACTTCTGGGTTCCCATTCTTTCCTCTAGCTTCTAGATGCATAGCTTGAACATATACCTCATCTATACTAGTGGGATTAAACATGAGGATAGTGTGCCTCATGTAGCTGTGTAGACCCCCTATGTACTTCAATAGAGTCTCAGGTGAGTCTAATGAAATTCCTAGAATCAAAGCTCTCTTCCTAAATTCTTGAGTGTAACCCTGTACACTTTGCCCTTTCAATTGGCGAAGAGTTTGCCAGCTCATCATGGCTTGCTGCATGTAAGCTAGTGGATAGAACTTTTTTTTTATTGTAGAAACAAATTCACTCTAGACAGAAAGAATCTCACCATGTTTCTTCATGTCAGCTTGTGTCCTGCCTTCCCACCATACCAAGGCAGTGCCTCCAAGGCATAGGCTGGCTAGTTGAATCTTACTCTTGTCTGAGTCGATACTCTACACTCTGCAATACACATCAATTTGTCTGATCCAATTATTCAACTTCTCTGTATTCAGCTTTCCATCATATATTAGTAAATCAATTTTAACATCTAATTTAATCAAAGATGCCTTCTTTTTATGTTTAGGGCTATTAGGATGTGTGAGAAAGCTTTCTTCTTTCCCTTTGCCTTTTGAGTGGTCATCGAGGAGAGATTCTTCTTCTCCTTTATCTTGTTTGGAGCCTGATGAATCCTCATCTTTATGTTTCCTAAAGTCCTTATACATTTCCTCTACCATGGACCTCATGGCTAGGAAACTATCTATGAATTGAGGGTCTGGCCCCAAGGGACTTTCCTCTCACATTTTCTTCTGAGGATAGACTCTTCCAATCTCCAGATTAGTCTCAACCAACTCTCCTTCTCCTAATTTAAGCTTTGATCTAGTTATCATTCAACAGTAAAATCCAAAACAAGCTTGTCTAACCTTAAACAACCTAAGAGCTCTGATACCACTTGATCTGAAATCACTCGTGAATGAGCTCAGTTAATTAATGAAGGTATTATAGACCCATGTGCTAGGGTGTGTCTATGTTATTTTAAGCAACAGATCAATAAGATTGTGAAATACACAGACACTTGAAAGAATAAGAGAAACATAGTAAGAAAATATAAAAACATAACAAATTTAATAAGGAGTTCACCCAATCCTCCTAGGCTACGTCTCCTAGTCTAGCCTTCAGTGGTGGCCTTTCCTATTATGTCTTAAAGCAGAGATTTTACAATAAGTAGCTCAATTTGAGTCTCACTTAGCAGATGATGATCAGTAGTATGGTACTTGGATTCCCCAAGCCTCTAGAGTACACAGACTCCCCCTTACTGAATCTCGACCTCAACTGGTCTCAATGGTATGAGCCCAATTTGGTACTCAGTACTAGACATGTATACACAGAGGAATTGCTTGAACCTCTCAAGCCCTCCCTGGAGTTCACAGACTCTCGGACTCTCTCTGTCTCTATCTACTCGATGTTGCCTTTGCTCTGTAGGTGTCAAGTTATTGTATGTTCTATGCTTATAACAGTTTACTTCTTTTTCTTATTATATTCCACCGATTAGCAATCACATGTACATAAAGTAAAGTGCAGATAGAACATTAAACGATCAACAGAAAACAAGCCAAGACAAGAGACACAAGATGTGGCAGCTAGCAAGGGAAAAACCCCACAATGTGTGGGGAAACCCTTTGATCAAATCTTCTTTTATCTTCAATAATTCAGCAGAGAGAAATAGTACAATAAACCTGATTCATATCAGTAGTAGCAAACCCTAGATTAGTAGCATCAAAACTAGGGCAGACCATATCTCACAAACCGACAGTCGGATTGACTTCATTCCACCACCAAAAGTTTCGGCTTCCAGAGGAGGTTCAGATGAACCTACAGTGTAGTTCAGATGAGGAGATCTTCTAGGCCACGCAAGTCAATCTTTACTTCTGCAGTTGCAGCTTCAGTTTCAGCAATTTCCGGCTTCAAACTAGGGCAGTCGATATCTTGCAAACCGTTCATCGGATTGACTTCATTCCACCACCAAAAGTTGCAGCTTTCAGAGGAGGTTCAGATGAACTTACAGCATAGTTCCAAAGAGGATATCTTCTAGGCCACGCAAGTCAATCTTTACTTCTGCAGTTGCAGCTTCAGTTTCAGCAGTTTCCGGCTTCAAACTAGGGCAGTCGATATCTTGCAAACCGTTCATCGGATTGACTTCATTCCACCACCAAAAGTTGCAGCTTTCAGAGGAGGTTTAGATGAACCTACAGCACAGTTCCAAAGAGGAGATCTTCTAGGCCACGCAAGTCAATCTTTACTTTTGCAGTTGCAGCTTCAAATTCAACAACTTCCGGCTTCACATGTGTGAGAGAGAGAGATCCATTTCAGCGCAGTAGAGAAGAGACTCATATCTGCATAGTAGAGAGAGAGAGATCTGATGAGATGAGTGAGTCCAAATGAGGAAAAGTCCTCTTATATTTATACACAACGTTGGTGGGTGAATAGATGCGACTGTTGGGCTTCTGAGCCTACATGAGTTGTAGGTCGGCTTGATAATAATTCCATAATCAAAATAAATTCATATCTCCATGAATACTTATCGGAATTGGATGATCTTTATATCAATCCTACACCTCTCGACGAGAGGAATCTAATAAAAGTATTATTAACCATGAATAAGATGACCCACCTGAATTTTTTCCCTGGTTTCCAATTTTAACACTCCCTCTCAACCATGGAGAACTTCATCTGCAATCTGTCTATCAGTCATTACTATTCATCCATCAAATGCACTGCCTTGTACAGCCTGACCCTTGCCCTGCTCTTCTCTATTTTTCCTATTCTGCTTTGTCTTGTTCTACCCTGCACTGATCTGTACTGTTTTGTTCTGTTCTGCTCTCCTCTTGCATTGTTCTGTTCGGCTCTGCTTTTGTCCGAATTATGAAGAAGAAGAAATGATCGAGGATGTATCATACTGACTCAAAGTAAGTCTCAGAGTATGTACCACTGGTCCCAAACCAGTCTCAACCAACCCAAAGTCAGTGTCATAGTGAGTACAACTCCAATGGTCCCAGACCAATATCATCCTCTACTGACTCAAAGTCAGTCTCAAAGTATGTACCACTGATCCCAGACCAGTCTCAACCGACCCGAAGTCAGCATCATAGTATGGTACAACTCCTACCACTGGTCCTAGACTAGTATCATTGATCCCAGATCAATGGAGGTCATCCTAGCGTAGGGAGTACGGTAGTTACAACGATGCGTCCATCAGTACTACTATGGTCCCTAACTTCATTTCCCTGCTCATTGATCAGATGAGAGGTACTTCCCATGAGTCCCAGACTGCATGGGTAGGATGCCTCGATAGGAGAACTAATCAATCTGTCCTCACAGGAGAACACATCAATCCTGCTACAATTGCCATGGAGAACACATCAATCCAGGCCTCACAGGAGAACACATCAATCCTGCTACAATCGCCATGGAGAACACATCAATCCAGGCTGCCATGGAGAACACATCAATCTAGGCCTCACAGGAGAACTAATCATCCTGCTACACAGGAGAGCGAATCATCCTGTTCTACAAGAGAGCGAATCATCTTGTCCCACAAGAGAGCGAATCATCTTGTTCCAGTGTGCACCACCAGGGGAGGGTGAGTCACCCTGTGGTCATATGTTGCTCCAGTAGGAACCGCAAGCCCTCAGAGCTCCCAGAGCTCAATGTATGCAACATGCAGGACCCTTGTACAAGGGTTTCTTGCCGACTCCAAGTCGTTTGGAAAAATCACAGATTAGATCTTTCCTCGGGGCTTTGACAAGGTGTATCAACCTATACATCATCTTAATGTGATGGAGCTTCCTTGCTCATCGACTTACCATATCCCAGATGATGTCTATCTGCTGGAGCAATTGACGAATACGGGATTCCTCAATAATCGAATCCCACCTCTGGTTGTTACAGAGAATCACAGTGGTATCCAATGTAAATCAAAACAGCTCACCGAAGAGCTTTCGCAACCAGACTGCCTCACACGAGGTTATGCTAGCAACAATATATTCTGCTTCAGCGGTGCTCAAAGCCACCGACTTCTGCTTCCTGCTCATCCAGGATATTGAAGCAGATCCCAAGGTGAAACAGTACCCGAAAGTGCTCTTACGGTCCACCACACTGCCTGCCCAATCAACATCAGTATATCCAAGTAGTCTCACATCTCCGGCAGTGTATCTTAATCCATGAGAGTGTGTCCTGAAGACATCTCAGAAGATTCCTGGCATCAATCCAGTGAGGCTCAACCAAATATGAGCTCACAATGCTAACTACAAAACATATGTTCAGACGGAGGTTCACCAAGAACATCAATGTGAATGAGTTTTTGAAACTTAGAGGCATTTCCCAAGTCTGGTCTGACATCACTACCATATAACTTCTAAAAGTTAAGATCCTTGAGGTAGTCACAGGCTTGCAGTCCATCATACCGAATCTTTCCAATATATTTACCACATATTTTCCTTGAGATAGGAAAATTTCCCTTGGCTTCTACCACACTTCAAGTCCTTGGTCCTTCATTTCAAATTCAGAGGCCAGCTCCCTCTTACATTTGTGAATGAGAGGGTCTGCACCTGTTAGAAAGAGGTCATCCACATACAACACCAGTATGAGAGGCTTGTCATCTTCAACCTTAAAGTAAAGGTTAGGGTCGGCTTCACTCCTAGTGAATCCCAGCTTCATCAAGTAGCTATTGATCCTCTCATACCATGCTCGGGGTGCTTGCTTCAGCCCATAGAGAGCTTTCTTCAACCTGCATACATGAGATTTTCGATCATAAATTTCAAATCCTTCGGGTTGCTCCACGTCGACCTCTTCTTTGATCGAGCCATGCAAGAATGCAATCTTGACATCCATCTGATGTAGGTTCCATCCTTGTGAAGCGACAAGGGCTATGATCGAGCGGATGGTCGTATATCTGGCAACAGGTGCAAATATCTCATCATAGTGTATACCTTCCTTTTGGGAGAAACCTCGAGCAACAAAACGAGCCTTATACTTTTCCATGCTTCCATCTGCTGCATGCTTTATCTTGTAAAGCCATTTGGAAGTAACAACAGTCTTGTATAGAACATTAAACGATCGACAGAAAACAAGCCAAGACAAGAGACACAAGATGTGGCGGCTAGCTAGGGAAAAACCCCACAATGTGTGGGGAAACCCTTTGATCAAATCTTCTTTTATCTTCAATAATTCAGCAGAGAGAAATAGTACAATAAATCTAATTCATATCAGCAGTAGCAAACCCTAGATCAGTAGCATCAAAACTAGGGTAGACCATATCTCACAAACTGACAGTCGGATTGACTTCATTCCACCACCAAAAGTTTCGGCTTCTAGAGGAGGTTCAGATGAACCTACAGCGCAATTCAGATGAGGATATCTTCTAGGCCACACAATTCAATCTTTACTTCTGCAGTTGCAGCTTCAGTTTCAGCAGTTTCCGGCTTGAAACTAGGGCAGTCGATATCTTGCAAACCGTTCATCGGATTGACTTCATTCCACCACCAAAAGTTGCGGCTTTCAGAGGAGGTTCAGATGAACCTACAGTGCAGTTCCAAAGAGGAGATCTTCTAGGCCACGCAAGTTAATCTTTACTTCTGCAGTTGCAGCTTCAGTTTCAGCAGTTTCTGGCTTCAAACTAGGGTAGTCGATATCTTGCAAACCGTTCATCGGATTGACTTCATTCCACCACCAAAAGTTGCAGCTTTCAGAGGAGGTTCAGATGAACCTACAGCACAGTTCCAAAGAGGAGATCTTCTAGGCCACGCAAGTCAATCTTTACTTCTGCAGTTGCAACTTCAAATTCAACAGCTTTCGGCTTCACATGTGTGAGAGAGAGAGATCCATTTCAGCGCAGTAGAGAAGAGACTCATATCTGTGTAGTAGAGAGAGAGAGATATGATGAGATGAGTGAGTCAAAATGAAGAAAAGTCCTCTTATATTTATACACAACGTTGGTGGGTGAATAGATGCGACTGTTGGGCTTCTGAGCCTACATGAGTTGTAGGTTGGCTTGATAATAATTCCATAATCAAAATAAATTCATATCTCCATGAATACTTATCGGAATTGGATGATCTTTATATCAATCCTACACCTCTCGACGAGAGGAATCTAATAAAAATATTATTAACCATGAATAAGATGACCCACATGAATTTTTGCCCTGGTTGCCAATTTTAACAGTACGTGAGCTCGGCTTCTCTGTTCTTTGCAATTCGCTTCTTTCTCCACTTCTGTATTTTTTTATTTTTTTTTGTTCTTTTTATGTTCATGGATTAAATCCAATCTACTCCCTGACTATTCATTTCCTCGTCCCGGCTGTCTAGATCACCTGCCTCTATCTGCTGGAATTCCCCTACTCTGCATCGTCATCGCTATGTAACGCTGCACAGAGAGGTGGCCACTTGTCACCTTATGGACTAAGTGTTAGTTTCCTTTGAATGATCATTATTTTTGTTACTCTAGGATTTGCCCACAAAATTGATCCTTCTGCCAGCTCATCGGTCATGCCAGACCTCAAATCTTAATGCGCCTCAGTCTATTTTCCCGTCAAATCCAATCATCCATCGAGTTTATTCTCCACTGTTGATCTGGAGCCTCCAGATCCTACGGTCTCCATCTATATCACGCGGGTAAATTGCTCAACCATTAGTCATGCAATGTAAGTGGTTTTCTCTCTCATCCGTTGGACACGCATTGCCCGGTGTATGGCATCATGCCGAACTCGGCCAAACCTGCTTACCACTTGAAGTGCACACGATATCCCACCGATTTTGGGCACGTGGCCCACCTTTTGATGTTTTCTGCATGGTTTCTTGTTTTCCCTCGTGACTGAGCGCTCGGGGCTTTCCTTCTCTGAGGGTTTTGTCCTATGATCGTGTATTAGAAACTGCCTCTATTTCTAGATCTGGGATTCCGATTGCCAATTTGCATCCATGTCTGTTCTCCATGGGCCAACGGTCAGCATGCTTTGACCGAGGGTCCTCGTTGTTCCATGCCAGCCACAAGTGCCATTGTCCAAAGGTCATTTCTGATACTTGTTATTCATAAGATTTGATCTAACATAATTTTGAAACGGTCATGAGAAATGTTTAAGGATCTAATTCAGAGCACAAACACTTCCCCGTCCTTCTGCCACACTTCCATGCCTAGAAAGTAGTGCATAAGGCCCATGTATTTCATCTCGAACTCTCTTGCAAGGTCTTCCTTGCAAGACTTGATCAACTGATCATCACCTATCAAAATCAAATCATCCACATAGAGAACAATGATCAATGGCTTACCTTCTACCATGATGTGGTAAAGGTTCACATCTGCTTCACTCTTGGTGAAGCCTAACTTGGTGAAATAGTTGTCGATCCTGGTGTACCAAGCACAAGGTGCTTGCTTCAGCCTATACAAAGCCCTCTTGAGTTGACACACATGTGACTCACGATCGAAGGTCTCAAAACCTTCCGAATGTTTAATGTACATCTCTTCCTCAATCTTCCCATTGAGGACTGTAGTCTTCACATCCATCTGATGGATCTTCCAACCCATCTGAGCTGATAGTGCTAACATCGATTTGATAGATGAGTACCTTGCTACAGGAGAAAAAGTCTCATTGTAGTCGATCCCCTCAACCTGTGAGAAACCATGGGCAAGAAACCTTGCCTTATGTTTCTCAACAATGCCATCAGCTGCCTACTTTACCTTGTAAAGCCATTGAGAACTCACCACTGACATGTCTTGAGGTCTTGGGACAACATCCCAAACACAATTTCGAACGATGGAGTCATACTCCTCCACCATTGCATCAACCCAGACTGGTTGTTGCACTGCTTCCTCAAAAGAAGAAGGTTCAGTCTCTACACACTCCCCAACCAGGGCCACATAACCAGTGTACCGCATGAGTGACCTCCTCTGTCTACGCTGAGAAGATGGTTGTCCCACATTGTCTCTCACATCCATCATCAACTTGTCCGCTTCCCTTGAGCATTTCCGCCCATCTCTAGAAGACTTACCATGAGTGGATGTCTCCATTCATGGATGCTCTGCATACGGCTGCTTCACATCTGTCTGAGGCTCCTCCTCCTTAGGAACTAAAAGTCCCTCCTCTGCATGCAACTTGAGCTCCCTCTTAGGTGATACTCACATGGCTTTCTACTCGTCAAACTTTAGATCTCTGCATACCACTGTCCTCTGACTGGTAGGCAAGAACACCCGATAGTTGTGGGGTGTATCAGTGTACCCCACAAGTATCCCCAACTCAACTGTTGGATCTAGCTTCTTCCGGGCATCTTTGGTCACATCGTAATAAACCGATGATCCAAAGATCCTGAAGTGACTCACATCTGGTCTCTTCCTCGAAATGGATTCCATTGGTGTCTTCATTCTCAATATATGATGCAGACATCTATTCTGCAAGTATACTGTTGTATTGCATGCCTCAGCCCACAAATGAAGTGGTAGGCTTTGGTCATGCAACATCGCTCGAGCTACTCCCATAATTGATTTGTTCTTCCTTTCGGCCAGCCCATTATGCTGTGGGTTATGGGGTGTCATCAACTCTTGTTTAATTCCTTCTTCTACACAGAAGTCCTTAAACTGTTGGGAGACATACTCTCCACCATTGTCGCTACACAAGGCCCTTATTTTCTTTCCAGATTCTTTCTCTACCAAGGCTTTAAACTCACAAAACCTTGAGAAGGTCTGATCCTTCTTCTACATAAATTAGATCCAACATCTATGAGAAAAATCATCAATATAAATAACATAGTACCTTTGTTTAGCGGTGGAGGCTGTAGAGAATGGTCTACACACATCTGTATGAACTCACTCCAGGATTGCTCCAGCTCTACTATCTCGATCCTGAAAGAAAGATTTCGCATACTTACCCAAGTTACAACCTTTGCATGTATCCATCTACTCCAATTTTCCCTTGGGAATTTCGGTAGAAATCTACTGCATGATCTTCAACGCTCCATGGTGCAAGTGGCCCAATCTTCTATGCCATAGCTTGCCAACATCATGGCTCTGCACCAACTCTGCTTTGGAACTCAATGTAACATAGTCGTCTACCTCTAGCTTGTAGAGATTCTTTACTTGAATCCCAATCCTCTTAGTCTGTCCAGTGTCGATATGCCTCGAGAATACCTTTCCTTTACTAAAGACTACATCATAGCCTTTGTCTTCCAGCATAGTGACGGACACACGATTCTTCTTCAAACTCGGTACATACTTTACATCAGTCAGCATGAGAGGAGCTCCATGCTCCCTCTAAAACATAATTGTAACTTCACCTGAAACACAATACTTTCCATCATCGCCCATCTCGATCTGCATCTGGAGATCCTTCTCCTCCAAGGTACTGGAAAGATTCTTGTCATCGGTCATGTGGAATGAAGCTCCACTATCTAGGTACCAAACACATCCCACAATCGATGAAACCATGCATGCGATGAGGAAGAAATCCAATTCGAACTGTGAGGCCAGCGCCTCACCATCTGATCCCTTCGAGGATCCCTTCTTGGATTTCTTCTGTGGACAATTCGTAGCATAATGGCCCACCTCATGACAATGAAAGCAACTCACTTTCGATTTGTCAATCTTCTTCCCACCATGGGAAGAACTGGATTTGGAATGGGACGCCTTCCCTTTCCCTTTCCTCGCCTTACTCACTAAGGCTAGATTTTTTTCATCATCTTGCTTTCATGAAGATCCATCTCTGGTGCTTCTTCTTATCTCCTCCTGCATTAGATCCGATGAAAGTCATTCCCAATCTGGCAATTTCTCTCTTCCATTTACTGAGTCTTGGTAGCTATGCCAACTCTTAGGAAGACCAAGGAGAGCAAGACTCACCATGTCATCATTGGCTATCATGATCCCTACACTTCCAAGCTCATCCCTGCAGGTGGTGAGCTTGTTCAAATATGTAGAGATCGTGTCGCCCTTTTCAAACTTGATTTTCTGAAGCTTGTCTTTCAGCACCATATTCCTTTGATCGCTACTATTCTGGTATAGATCTTTCAATGTTTTCCACATTGAAAATGGTGTCTCCTTCCCATGGAGACTTGAGACTATGTGGTCTCGGACTCCCTCCAGAAGGATTCTCCTTGCTCTAGCCACACATTTCTTTCATTCCACCAATTTTGTAGCATTAGCTGCTACTGGATTGGGGACTTCTTAATCAATGAAGTCCTTCAAACCGTTATCCTCCAATACTGGTTCCATGCGATCCCTCCAGGCTATATAATTTGAGTTGCCATCAAGGGCATACTTGAGTCTTAATCTGTTGAATGCCATTAGTGAAATTTGAGATGTGATAAGATTTCGAATTCTATAATCAGGAACTTCAAACTTCAAACTTCTCCCTTCTTTGTATACTGTTCTTTGCTTTGATCAACTTGGCTCTGATACCATGTAGAATTTCCCACTGTAGATCACCTGATAATGTAATATACTAAAGCAAAATACTTGATCTACTTCTACAAACAAAATTGCGGAAGCTTAATCAATTTTGAGCAAGATAAAATAGAACAAATATAACAGAGAATGAGAAAGCAATCACACATGAACACAGAATAATACTCTAGGGAAAGCCTTAGCTAAAATCCTCAATCTCTGTATTATCATACAAGCGGAAATATGTCTAGATTACACAAAACTTTAGCTCACAAGCTATCCAACTCTCAGTACAATCCCTCAATACAGCTCACAGACTGAATAGACACAACATATGCCTTCCCTCAGTCCTCCAAGCCTCCTATTTCCTTGCGCAATTTCTCCTGGGGTCCAATGCTATCAGCTGTGTGAATTCCCACATCACACACTCATCAAAACTCAAAAATAACTGCGTAATCCTCAAGGAATGAATTCCTTCTGCATGCAAGAGATATCCTCAGTGGAATATTCCTGCAACTCATAGTACACGGTCCCATCATCTGATCTCAACTAGGTCTCTGACTGAATTGACATGCATGAGTTATTTATGAGAGAATATTCAGTTATCTAAAGTGCAACAGTTACATGCGTGCATGCATTAACTAACTGAACTCACAATCAATTCCACAAATTGTTGGAACTAATCTAATTAGACTTAACTAAGTTAATTGGGCTAACTAATTACAACTCAAAGTACAACTCATCTTGATCTCCTTAATAAAGGGATAACTTCCTCAATCAAAGGGGAAACTATTGCATGTCTAGACTTCATGTTTGATTTTCTACAACTAATTAACTCAAGATGAATTAATTAATTAATTTACAAACAACTATTAAGATCAAATTTTAATTTTAATTCTCAATTTTAGTTCAGAGATTAATTAAAATTGGAATGTATCATGAAATGCTATTTATAGCAGTGCTATTTTTAACACTTCTATTTTTAGCATTTCTTGTTGATATTTTCAATAGGACCACCTCATTACGGTTAAGATCATTGTAGAGGAATGCCACAATGATAAATCCAATCTCTTTTGTTGCTTTGTCGACTTTAGAAAGGCTTTCGATACAGTTCCTAGAAGCAACCTATGGAATAGATTAGAAGAGCTAAAGGTTCCTTTTGAGTTGAGAGTGGCCTCTATAAGGTTATACGAGAATGTAATTGCCAAGTTAAAGAGTAATGAATGATGGTCGAAAGACATTAAGTGTAATATCGGAGTTAAACAGGGTTTCCCCCTCTCCCTTACCCTATTTGGCATTTACATCGACAAGCTAGAAGGTTGTTTAGAGGAAGCAGGATGTGTTGGCACGATCTTAGCTAGGATAGCCATCATCCTTCTTCTCTATGTTGACGATATTGTTCTTCTCGCGAGGTGCCAATCTGATCTTGATAATAAACTTAGACTCCTTAAGGATTTTTGCTCTTACCATGGGTATCATTGTTAACACTGACAAAATAAAAATTATGATTATCAAATCCAAGAAGGACACTTATGCTAATTTTATGTATGACAATAGTAACTTGGAGGAAGTGTCTTCCTACAAGTACCTAGGAATTGATATTCATCACTAGCTCAACTAGAACTATAGCATTGAGAAAAGGATTAATGGGGGTGGAAAGCTTATTTTGGTCTTCAAAATAATTGTAAAAAAACAAACCTTGTAATGTGGGATAGAAAGAAGTTCCTCTTTGAAACTTTAGTCACTCTGGTTATCTTATATGGATGTGAGGTTTGGGGTTGTAGCATCTCTAGAGAATCCTGGAGAAAGATTGAGCAAATCTAGAAGCGTGTTATAACATATAACCTCAAAATTAAAAGCAACGCACCCTATCCTATTCTCCTTATAGAAGTGGGTATTTTCCCTATCGAGAGCCTAGCTATGACTAGGCTTCTGTTGTGCAAGCACAAACTCAATAACATAGGAGACCATGGACTTGCTAAGCTAGCTTTTAATTCCAGCCGAAACCACCTAAGGCTCAAGCGAGGTTGTTATAAAGACACCAGGGCCTGGTTAAACCATTGGGAGATCGATGAGAATATTGCATTGCAAAACATTAATAACATTAAAAATATTGTTACTTCTAAGTTCAAAGAAAAATGTGGTGTGAGAAAGATTTAGGAGCTAAAAGAAAATTAAGATATTATAAGAAGGTCGTCAACCCCACCCTAGAGGATTAAAAGTATCTCTCTATTTTAACTAGCTCAAAGAAGGAAATTAATATAGCCAAGATTAGAACAAACTCTCATGAGCTCCATAGTGAAACAGGTCCTTGGGCAGTGCCTAAAACACCATGGATGGAAAGGTTCTGCCATCTCTATAAGAATACAAACATCGAGGATGAAAATCACTTCCTTTTAGAGTGCAACAACATTAGATCTCAGTTTCAAAATCTTTGTTGCAATACTGACCTTCCTAGCCTTTTAGGCTGTCAAAATTCTAGTGAGCTCGGAAGGCTTCTCTCCAAGCTTTTTGAGCATAGGAATAAAATCTTAAATTAAACTAAATAATTTGTTTCTTTAGGTACCAAAGTTTGATCTTAGTGAACGTTAAGCATCATCATCATTATCATAAATATTTTGATTTGATGAAATTAGATTAAAAAAAATAAAATAAAATAAAAAATTATTTATTAAAACATTTCAATTTGGTTTTAAAAAAAATAGAAAAAAATTTAATAACTAGAATTATAGTTATAATTAATAATTAAACCAATCTGTATTGAGAAACATCATCATCAAAATAAAAATAGATTTAATTAGTCTTAACAATGGGAAAATTCAGAATTAAAATAAATATAAACTACTTATAATAATAAAAAATATTAAAATAAAAATATACAAAATAAAAAATAAAACTAAACCTATAAATATGAATACAAGTGCACGTCAAAAATAAAAATAATGGAAAAGATGAAATTGAAAAACTATAAATATAAACCATACATTAAATTTAATATTAAAAAATCAATTCTTAACGATAGTATCAATTATACATATTCATTTATATTATAAATATTAAACATCTTCAATCCTAGAAATAGAAATAAAATATCTACTGGCTTAAAAAATAAATTTGTAAAAGTAATTAAAACATTTTTTAATTTGATAAAAATAAAATTTTATTTATATAGTTTTTTCTAAATAAAATTTTTTCTATATTAAGAAAAACCTGATTCAATTTAGCTCATTATTTACCACTAATTTCTCATTTACCAAATAGCCCGTCCAAATTCTCATTAAAATCTCCATCCACATTAATCCCCATACTGTACGTTGAAAGTAATGCCAAACAAAGATAAGGGCCAACTTTCATATAATTACTTAATATATTTAATTTAAGTTATATATTGTATCACATCATTTTCTATAATTTATATAAATAACGATTTATAATATTTTATATGATAGTTTAGGTTTTTTTGGAAAATTGATTTTTCACTTTTGTTTTGAAATTTTGAAAATAAATTATATTATATAATTAGAAATCATTATAACATTATAATAGGAAAATAATATTATTGTCATTATAAATCACAAAAATCTAAAACTTTGTAATTTTTTTTTTATTTTAGTTTTTTATTAAATATTTTTAAAATTTAATTTTAAATTTTAAATTATATAATGCCCCTAATTTAAATGTTTCAAGTTTTTTTAAAATATTAAACTTATTTCTATGTTTAAAAAAGATTTTAAATTTTAATTTAAAAATTTTAATTAATTAAACATTTTGAAATTGTAAATCGCATACGCCACAAAGGCATCGTCAATCCAAGACGCCAACGATAGGCAACCGTTATTTGCTTTTCGAAATGAGTAACAACGGTAAAGGCATCGGGCTGACTAAAAATAGCAAAACAGATAACCACTGAGTTGGCATTTCCGTGGAGATATTGTTGTAAGAGTTGTTTTATTCAGGATACAGAAGATCACGGTGTGCATTTATTGAAATTTTAATCTCTCATAACGGGCGTAGTTTGTTTTCAAATTAGAAATTTTAATGTACTTTTAAAATTATTTTAATTTTAATAGATAAATATTTACATATTTCACCTAAGAAATATATATGTTTTAATTTTTATATTGAATTTCTTTATTGATAGGAATTAAATTTGGGTGAAGTTCTCAATCATTTCTCTTCACCATCCAAATAAACCCAATTATACTCTAAGTAATTAGTTATATATCAAAATAAATAACTTTTGTTTTAAAATTATTGTGAATTTGCATATTTAAAATATGTACAAATTAAAAAAATACAAAATAATAATATTTTGGTAGATAAATTAATGTTTTTTTAGATTTTTTTTTCATATTAAAGAAGATTACTATGTATTTATTGAATTTTGAATGGTTTACTAAGTGAGAAATAGAGAATATCATATTGTTAGAGTGATTGATTATTTACATTTTGACTAAATCAAATTACATAATTAAAAAAAAAAAAAAAAACTAAACAAAAAGATTAATGTATTGTTATGTAAACATTTTAACTAATCAAAATAAAATAAAAATAGTCGTATAAATAATAATAATAATGGCTCATGGTATTGACCCATGGTATTCATGTGGAATGTAGCTTATTTAAAGGGGGAAATTAAACTAGCGTAGATCCATCTTAACTCTGGATCTACCAAGGACCCATATATGATCCCTCTTGAGGCTTGGTAGATCCAAAGTTAAGATGGATCTATGCTGGTTAATAAGTAGCGCAACCATATAAATTAAATTGTTGAGAAATGTGGATAGACACCAATCTTTAAAAAACATCAAAGAACTTACTTCTTAATAATTATGACTATGTTAGAACTAAAAATATCACAAATCTAAATAAGTTTTAACTTTATTATTATTATTATTATTATAAGAAGAAATAATATATAAGTGAAACGTATAAACATTTGAAAAAACATGGAAAATATTTTTATACATGGAAATTAATCCCACTTATCTATGGAGATCTTTAATTTATAAATAATATTTGTTACAAGACTATGGGTCAATACCATGACTCATCAATACCACATACCCCAAAAAAACATAACTCTTTTCATATAACACTTCGTCATATGACATTTTTTCAATTAATCAATTTAATAAAAAAAGATAAAATGATATAATTATTTTGAAGATAAATCTCAATGTTTGATTTGTGTACACTAATAAAAATATTTTACAATATTTCATTGAAGTTAAATCCCTACTATCTATCTAATAATTATTAATAATTAAACTAAAATTCTACAAATCCAAATCCAAAATAAACATGTTCATTGTTATAATTAAATATGATTAAAAAAACAACAACAACTCTTTAAAAGAAATATATTTTATATTAAATTGATTAAATAAAAGATAAATACATTTTTACGGTCCATTTTATGCCAAGTTTTTATTATTTTGTCAATAAAAGTAAAGAAAAATACAAATTAATTTAAAAGTCTTTTTTATATTAAATTTGGGATTAAATAAAATCATAATTTATCAAACATTTATCCAATTCATATACAAAATATTAAACAAAATGTTGATGATGATTAACTTCCACCTAATCAATACCGTCTATCAAACTTTGATGAAAAAAATTAATGATATTCTTCAAAATCTTATTTCTATAATAGAAGAGAAATAAGCACTCTAAAATCACTAACAGATCGAGAAGATTGGAAATGTAGCAAATGTTAAGGAAATAAAAGTAAATGTGAATAAGAATGGTACCATTTATATAGCATTAGTCTAAACATATTGCTTTTTTGCCCTGAAAATCATGAAAATTGCAAGGTTGTCATCAATTCCGGCATGGATTTTTGTAAATCCAAGGTACAATTGTTAAATGACAAGATTTAGGGTGCCTTAGAAGTTTTTGATGGTCTTAAAGGCATGGATTTTTGTAAATCCAAGGTACAATTGTTAAACTAAAAGATTTTGGGTGCCCTAGAAGTTTGTGAGGGTCTTAAATCCATTTCCATGTTCAAAAACATGATTTAAACACTTCTTCTGCAAGATTTATTGAGATTATTTTATTCAAATTCCAATAAAAATAACTATCCAGACAATTCTTCCTCAGTAGACTTGTCCATTTATATATAAAAGAGACTACACATGCATTTATGCCATGCGATTTACAATTTCAATATAAAAATCATGGATTCACGATACCTTTTGTATGTGGTATGAGATTTACAATTTCAAATAAAAATCAATGACTTTGTTTAATTAATTATATATATATATACACGTCTCTATCCATAGGTAGCCGTTATTGTTTTTCGAAATTATTAAGCTCGGCAAAGGCGCCAGGCTGACTAACACTAGCCAAGAAGATAACTACCAAGTTGGCATGTCGGTGGCGATATCGCTGGAAGAGTTGTTTGTTCATAACGCAGAAGAAGATTACAGTGTGCATGCATTGAATTTTGAACGGTCCATAACTCGAAAAGTAGTTCCTTGTCAAAATATCTAGAATCTCAAAAAAAAAAAGTTGGTTGGTATGTTTTCAAATATAAAAAAAATTAATTTATTCTTGAAATCGCTCTAATTACTTAATAATTACTTGGTTCTTGGTTATATGTGAAAACAAATTTATTTTTAAAATTACTGTAATTGCTTATTATTTGTCAAAATAAATAACCTTGTTACCAATTTTAATATTATTATTAAGAAGATACTCTGGATATATATTGAACTTTGAATGGTTCATAGTTCGAAAGGTAGCGTTGAGAAGTGGAGAATATTATCTGGCTAGTGATTGATTATGAGTAATAATTAACTACGTTATACTAAAATAAAAAAGAAAATAACCGTTAAACTGAAAATGCGCTTTATATTTATTTATTAATAGGCATTTATTAAATATATCGAAATAAAACATAAACACTCCTTTAACGGTTCATCTATATTAAGTTTCTGTCATTTTGTCGTTGAAAAATTAAAGGAAAAAATAAAAATTAATTTAAAAGCAAACATTATTATTATGGTTGTAAACATTATTATATTATTATGGTTGTAAACATTATTGACTGATTTGTAGCGGTTATGGAATCTGTCTGTTATACTTTAATTTAATTTAATTTATGAAATATTTGTGATTTGATGTATTGGGGCTTTGCCAACTCATTAAAAACATATTCTAATATGGGACAATTTCATGAGAATTGGTCTTTGAATCCGTGGTTTAATTTTTTTTTAGATTTTGAATGAATAGTGATTAAGTGTATGTTTTGAATACGTGGTTTAAATATATATATGAGACTTTGAACAAACAATGATTAAGTGCTTATTGTTAGAGACACTGATTACGGCTTAAATGTTTGTGAGATTTTCAAAAAGACATGGATTCAAAACCTGAAAAATTAAATTAAATTATTTAAAATTATACCACTGATCTACCGAAAAGCTGTACTAGAAACCGTTTATTTTACTATTTTTAAAGTTTCGTTCCTGTTGATATCCTGTTGTATTTAGGGTGACCTGATTAAGTAAATTTTCCCTTCAGAAGTACCCGTTATCAATTTATTCATTTCAGTTATTTTATTTTTTTTAGTTAATATCTATATTTAGAATCCACAATTCCTAAAGTAGTGGCATGGGTCAATTGTCAAAAATAAATTCAATCCAGCAAGATACACAAAAGCTTGCCCATACGTTTTTTAACCAATTATGCTACCAACAGCCAGGACACAGTTAAATATTAAGTTTTTATTTTTTTAAACTTAAACGTCTTTAAAGAAACTGCATGCCTATAGGCCATTTTCAGTTAGAATTTGTTTCCAATCTCTTTGAATGGTTTCGGGCTGTTTTGATAAGGTTTAATTTTTAATAAAATTTTATCAAAATGCGTGGAATGTAAGATATTATCTTCATAATTTTTGGGATTATCTTTTATGGGTATTGGATTATCTTTTATCGGTAACCGCACCTAAAACTTCAATCGAAAATCTATTAAAGAGTTTTAATGTGATGTTATGAACCACATTAACATTAATTGCTTTTGAATTGAATGTGATTTAATTTTTAAAGTATAATTTGTTTGAGGAGGGTTTCTTAATTGATTCGAAGATGCCATCTAAGGGTTTTCAAAATTTTACCAAGTATTTAGTTTTTTTAAAGGTAAATTTATTACAGAGTGTAAGTTATTTTATTATAAAGTTTATATAATATTGAGGAAATATTAATATTTTAAATATTAATAGTTTAAATGTAAAGATAAGTTGGCTAAAGGCTAAGCGGGTTTTAGAAGACAACACTCAACAACAGACCACTTTGTTACGCTGAGGATCATTGTGGAGGAATGTCACAATGATAAATCCAATCTCTTTTGTTGCTTTGTGGACTTTAGAAAGGCTTTCGATACAGTTCCTAAAAACAACCTATGGTATAGATTAGAAGAGCTAAAGGTTTCTTTCGAGTTGTGAGTTGTCGCTATAAAGCTATACGAGAATGTAATTGCCAAGTTAAAGAGCAATGAGGGGTGGTCGAAAGATATTAAGTGTAATATCAGAGTTAAACAAGGTTGCCCCCTCTCCCCTACCCTCTTTGGCATTTACATCGACAAGCTAGAAGGTTGTTTAGAGGAAGCAGGTTGTGTTGGCACGATCTTAGCTAAGATAGTCATCATCCTTCTTCTCTATGTTGACGATATTGTTCTTTTCACAAGGTGCCAATCTGATCTTGATAAGCAGCTTAGACTCCTTAAGGACTTTTTCTCTACCATGGGTATCACTGTTAACACTGAAAAAACAAAAGTTATGATTATCAAATCCAAGAATGACACTTACACTAATTTTATGTATGACAATAATAACTTGGAGGAAGTGTCTTCTTACAAGTACCTAGGAATTGATATTCATCACAAGCTCAACTAGAACTATAGCATTGAGAAAAGGATTAATGGGGGGTGGAAAGCTTATTTTGGTCTTGAAAATAATTGTAAAACGACAAACCTCGTAATGTGGGATAGAAAGAAGTTCCTCTTTGAAACTTTAGTCACTCCTGTTATCTTATATGGATGTGAGGTTTGGGGTTGCAACATCTCTAGAGAATCCTGGAGAAAGATTGAGAAAATCCATAAGCGTTTTATAATGTATAACCTCAAAATTAAAAGCAATACACCCTATCCTATTCTCCTTATAGAAGTGGGTCTTTCCCCTATCGAGAGCCTAGCTATGACTAGGCTTCTGTTGTACAAGCACAAACTCAATAACATAAGAGACGATAGAATTCCTAAGCTAGTTTTAAATTCCAACCAAAACCACCTAAGGCTTAAACGAGGTTGGTATAAAGACACCAGGTCATAGTTAAACCATTGGGAGATTGACGAGAATGTTGCATTGCAAAATATTAATAACATTAAGAATATCGTTACTTCTAAGTTCAAAGAAAAAAATTGTTGTGAGAAACATTTAGCAGCTAAAAGAAAATTAAGATATTATAAGGAGGTCATCAACCCCACCCTAGAATATCAAAAGTATCTATCTATTTTAACTAGTTCAAAGAAGGAAAATAATGTTGAGATTTTCTGTTTTATTAATTTTGGAAAAATCTCATGTATGTGACAACAATAGGATTAGTTGCTATATTAGCTCCAATATTTTTTGAGTTAATGCATCCTATATTTTTTGTGAAGGAATTTATGATTCAGTTTTATACTCCAGCTATAAGAAATGTAATCCTGTAGAGGATTGTGAGTGTGTGTAGAGAGTGTAGAGAAAATAGGGTGAGCTGAGAGTATGTAAGAAGATTTAAATTAGTTGTAATCTCCTGTTGAATAATAAGATTGCCGATGCCTCTGTTCTGGTGGACGTAGCCCAGATTCGTTGGGTGAACCATGTTAAATATGTGTGTTATGGTTTTGTGTTTTTTAATGTGCTGTGTATGTTTGTTTAATTTTATTTCCGCTATGCATTGTTTGGTCTAACAAGTGGTATCATAGCGGCGCAGCGGAAGCGAGGAGGGCCCATAACCTACAGGTCTCTGGTTGTGGAGCTGGTGCATGTGACAGAGTTGTTGAAGGTGGAGTTTTGGCGATTGGCGCGGTTTCGGCAGAGACAGTCGCGCCAATTTCTGACAGAGATCGGGTTGGCACATTTTATTTTGGAACAGACGCGCCAGTGGCACGGATCCGAGTTTAATACTCGCGCCAGAGCGCCAGTATCTCGATTGGCGCGGAATCGACGGGTTTAAGCGCGCCAATATTTTGTCACTTACACCATTTTTGTTCTGGCGTGGATCGTCTGCTGTCAAAGAAGCGCCAACGCGCCAAGCGAGAATTGCTTTGGTAAAACTGCAATTTTGTTATTTGTTTTTTATTTGTAATCTGCAGTTTGTACAACAGAGGGATTGTTTGATAAGGTAAAGGCAACACAATAGAAGGCAAAGGCATTTTTTTGTTAGATATTAACTTTATTTATTAAGTTGGAATTGGAGATTCAGTTTGATACAACATGGCAAAAACTCAAAGTGCTCGTTTTGAGATCGAGAAGTTTAATGGAAAAAATAACTTCAAAATCTGGAAAGTGAAGATGCATGATCTGCTTGTGCAACAAGGCGTGGCGAAGGCACTGTTGGGAAAAACCAAACAGCCTTACACCATGACAGATGATGAATGGAATGAATTGGATGGAAGAGCTTTGAGCGGTATTCGATTGTGTTTGGCGGATGATGTTTTGTTTAACATCGTGTCAGAGAAAACTGCTACTGGTTTGTGGACAAAGTTGGAGAAGCTGTACATGACAAAATCCTTGACCAATAGGATTCTTCTGAAGCGACAATTGTACAGTCTGCGCATGAAGGAAGGTACAAATATTACTGATCATTTGAATGTCTTTAATACCAAGACTCTTTTAAGATACAAGAAATTTGATTCTTTCTTGTTGATTCAAAATTATATAAGAAGTGAATATGATCATTGTGTTTACTTTAAGAAATTAAGTAATGACATGTTCATTATCTAAGTGTTGTATGTTGACGATATGCTTTTAGCAAGCAAAAGCATAACAAAGATCAACAGGTTAAAGGTTCAGATGGCTAGGACATTTGATATGAAAGATCTAGGAGCAGCAAGACAAATTTTGGGCATGGAGATTTTCAGAGACAGGAGCAATGGTAAGCTGTGGCTATCACAACAGAAGTATATTGAGAAAATACTCTTGAGGTTTGGTATGAACAATGTGAAGCCTGTTTCAGTCCCTTTAGCTTCCCATTTTAGGCTTTCTTCAAGTTTATGTCCTAGTACAAATGAAGAAAAGGAATATATGTCTCAAATTCCATATGCCAATCTAGTAGGTTGTTTAATGTATGCGATGGTTTGTACTCGACCAGATATTTCACATGCAGTTGGGGTTGTCAGCAGGTATATGACAAATCCAGGAAAAGAACACTGGTAAGCAATGAAATGAGTGCTTCGGTATTTGAGAGGCACAAGTGATTATTGTATCACTTATAACAAAAGTAGTGAATTTGTTTGCGGATATGTTGATTCCAATTTTGCAGGTGATTTGGATAAGAGAAGGTCAACTTCAGGGTATGTCTTTACTCTTGCAGGTGGAGTTATTAGCTGGATGTCAAAGCTACAAAATATTGTTGCTTTATCCACTACTGAAGTAGAATACATAGCTGCTTCGCATGCTTGCAAAGAAGTGGTTTGGTTAAAAGGTTTGATTGGTGAGTTTGGTAGGTTACAGGACAATATCAAGTTATTTTGTGATAGTCAAAGTGCAATTCATTTGGCTAAGAATCCGGCCTATCATAGTAAATCTAAGCATATACCTATCAAGTACCATTTTGTAAGACAGGTTATCACTGAAAGGGGTGTTTCTCTTGAAAAGGTGCATACGAAGGAAAATTGTGCAGACATGTTCACGAAACCAGTTTTGTTAGAGAAGCTATGTTGGTGTCTGGCTTCTCTTGGCTTGCAGAAAAGATAAAAATAATAAATGAACAGGGTATCAGGCTAATTGTTGTCAAGGTGGAGATTGTTGAGATTTTCTGTTTTATTAATTTTGGAAAAATCTCATATATGTGACAACAATAGGATTAGTTGCTATATTAGCTCCAATATTTTTTGAGGAGGAGTTAATGCATCCTATATTTGTTGTGAGGGAATTTATGATTCAGTTTTATACTCCAGCTATAAGAAATGTAATCCCGTAGAGGATTGTGAGTGTGTGTAGAGAGTGTAGAGAAAATAGGGTGAGCTGAGAGTATGTGTGAAGATTTAAATTACTTGTAATCTCCTATTGAATAATAAGATTGCCGATGCCTCTGTTCTGGTGGATGTAGCTCAGATTGGTTGGGTGAACCATGTTAAATTTGTGTGTTATGGTTTTGTGCTTTTTAATGTGCTATGTATGTTTGTTTAATTTTATTTCCGCTGCACATTGTTTGGTCTAACAAATAATATAGCCAAGATTAGAACGAACTCTCATGAGCTCCATAGTGAAATGGGTCATTGGGCAGTTCCTAAAACACCATGGATAGAAAGGATCTGCTATCTCTGTGAGAATATGAAGATCGAGGATGAAAATCACTTCCTCTTAGAGTGCCCCACATACAACAACATTAGATTTCAGTTGCATAATTTTTGTTGCAATTTTGACCTTCCTAGCCTTTTACGATGTCAAAATTATAGTGAGCTCGGGAGGTTTCTCTCCAAGGTTTTTGAGCATAGGAATAAAATATTCAATCAAACTAAATAATTCGTTTCTTTAAGTACAATAGACAAAAATTTGGTCTCAGTGAACGTTAACTATCATCTTCAACATCAATAATGAAAATTATTAAACAAAAAATTGAACTAAATTTTAATTTTATTAAAAATTAATTTAATTTTTTTAATTTAATTTTATTTTTAAAGTAATATAATGTATATAAGGATTATATATTTTATTATAATCAAGTTGAAGAATTTAAGGGAATAGTAAAAATAGTTAGATTCACCTGAGTATAAATAATAAATTTATATAAATAATAATAATAATGTTGAAAAATATCACAAAATTCATTTTTTAAAAATCTACACCCAATTTTTATTAAAACTAATAACATTACCTAGATTCAAATAAATGAATTTCCAGTTTTTTAAAGTCTTTAATCTAAATAAATGGATTTACAAACTTTTTGGTATTTAGTCTTTGACTTGATAAAAATTACCAATTTTTACCAATTTCATCAATTACAACTACTTTTCTTTGAAGTAAGTATATATATATCGTTGGCGAACAGTTATTTTATAGAAATTGTTCGATCTAAGAAAAATTAGAAAAATCAGAAAGTAATTAGTGGAAGAAGAAAACCAAAACTTTAATTATAGAAATTATTTTATAAAAATTGTTCTAAAGGATGTTCTAAGAAAAATTCGATTAAAGGAAAAAACGGAAAGTAATTAGTGGAAGAAGAAAACCAAAACTTTAATTATGGAAATTATTTTATAGAAATTGTCCTAAAGGATGTTCTAAGAAAAATTTCGATTAAAGGGAAAAACAGAAAGTAATTAGTAGAAGAAGAAAACCAAAACTTTAATTATGCAAGTTATTTTATAAAAAATGTTCTAAAGGATGTTCTAAAAAAAATTTGGATCGAAGGAAAAATCAGAAAGTAATTAGTGGAAGAAGAAAACCAAAACTTTAATTATGGAAGTTATTTTATAGAAGTTGTTCTAAAGGATGTTCTTAAAAGAAATCGATCAAAGGAAAAATCAGAAAGTAATTAGCGGAAAAAGAGATCCAAAACCAAAACTTTAATTATTGATTTAGCGATTCTCGCACATATGCTTGAACAAAACTTGTCCTCGAATGGAGAATCAAGACCAAAACGTTAGTCGATGGAAAAAAACGATGTTAAGTTAAGCATGATTGATAATCATATATATATAGCTTGGTATTAGTTTTGAAAGCACGTGAATCCAAATCATTATATTATTTGTGATGTATATTTTTTCATAAATTTGAGTGGGAATATTATATTTACTAAATTTATATTATGGATATAATAATTATAACAAAAATTAAGTTCAATTACAACAAAAGAGAAGTTATTTCATATTGATGCGCATAATGGTTTAGATATCAAAAAAATTATATTTTTGATCTTGGCAAGAGACGAGATTAAATTTCTAGGTCTTTTACACAAATTGATACAAAAATACAACTTGATCAAGGATAATTAAAAGACAGTCTCACTAAATTGAAGTAGCTTGGAGATTTTTGGGAGTTGGAGTTTTTTTCTTTGGAGTCTTTCCTACCTATTGTTAAAACAGGGGAGTGACTTGAGTTTTTTTAGCACTTCTAAAAAGGATGGAGAGGAAGAAGCATTCCTCTTCAACTTTTTTTGCAGGTGCAACATCACCTTCCTTCTTTTTCTCCTTTTTGGATGGTGTAGCTTATTTTTATGCTCCCAAGTCCTTGTCTTAGATTTATTTAGGGGATGTATGGAAGGCCTCTTCCAAGGACCTTCAAGAGTCTAGGTCTTTATATTTTTCTACATGTGCACTTATAACATCTCTATTAGTGCGCAACCTACTTTCTTATGTGGCATTTTACATATTCCCTTTTCACTCTCTCATTTTTCATATGAGAATCCTTAAACCAAAGATCCCTGATAGTACCTAGCGTTTCTAGGGGAGTGAAATATGTGTTCCTCATATGATGTAACCTCTTCCTCCATCACTAAATTTTCTTAAGTTTGAACATATTCAATGGGAGGCATGTCATTTTGAACATTAGAGCTAGCGTGTTGGGACTTGACCAGCTGGATATCTTGGTACAATTGATGAGGGATTTCCCCTTCTTCATCTACCTTATTGAGGGTATCAAATTTGTTCCCTGCCAAACCCTTGTTCTTGCTAGAGGAAAATTCTTCAACTTTGGCCTTTAGGTCCCAATCCATTTCCATTTTGTGTCCCTGTGGCTGTATTTTTCCAGAGGGAACCCTTTCTTCTTTTTTGTTGTTGCCATTTCTCTTCTTCCTCTTTATTTTTCTGAATTTCTTTTACTTTTTGACTTTTTGGGAAAAATGTCCATATTCATGATAATTCTTATATCTAAATGGTGGTTTACTATAATCCACCTCCAAATAATGATTCCAAGTTTCTAGCTGGAGAATTAATGTCTTAAAGGGTCCATGTGATCCCATGTGACTCTTGGTACTTGGGCACTTTCAACAGTGGAGATCTTGTTTGTAATATCGGAGGGAAGATATCGATTAGGGTTAACCTAATTGACTTACCCTACTCTTTCAAGCTTCATTCAAATCTATTTGTCTTTTGGCTCCACCAGAGCACCGCTCTATGGTTTGGAAAAGTATCATTGGTTAGGGTCAAATTTGTATGGCTATTTGGCCTCCATTACAACTATATCTCATCGCGAAGGAATGCCTGTATCATTAGGATTCATTCTGGTCTCTTGCTAATTTCAAAAGTACATTATATTTGGTATTTTTGCATTGTATTTTTCGACTTTTGTTAACTTACTTATTTCTTTTAATTTTCAATTTCTCTAGGAAGGGAAACAATGAGCCCGCTACTAGGAAATTAATGGCCTCCGACCAAGTCGCTTGCGTTTCAATTTGTTCTTTAGAGGTAGTATTCGGTGAGGCCTTTCTTTTCTTTTAAATTAATTTTCAGTTTTTGACATTGGAGAGGGTTTCCTAACAAAGCCTTACATTGTACAGGTGGCATCTAAAGTATTTGTCCAGACAATTCTATTTTCTATCTAGTTTATTGGTGAGGTAATTTTCTCTCCTTTACTCTTAATTTTCAAATCCAAGCCTCATATTTACCTTGGGTTTATTATATTTGGGTTGATATTGTCACAAGAGAGATGGGGTTGAGAATATGTTTTTACCCTTCTCTCAACTACCTTGTCAAATTTCTTGTACTACAGCTGTAGGTGAAAGAAAACGTTGGCACTGTTTAATTCCTTTAGGAAAATTCAAGGACTTCTGGAGTTTTCCCTTTCTGTATATTATTAACTCTAGGAAAAGGTATTTATAATTGAATTATGATTCAACATTATTTCAACTATATACTCAAAATGTTATTAAGGAATTTCTTGCATTTTTCATTTTTCGCTCTTAGGGTTTTTTCGAAAACCTAAAGCTGTTTTTCCATTTTCGATAAGCATATATAACATATCAATAGGTTATCTTTGTTGTGCAAATATTTTTAGTTCCCCTTCTCTAATATATTCTCTTGTTCATGGTAGGAATAATGTCTCGAGAAAAGGCGTGACCTACTCAATAACAGGTATAATTCCTCTAAATTTTATTCTCCTTTCATGTGTTAATTTTCTAATTACTCGAGGGTTCTAAACCTAGTCTGTGAATTCTTGTTTTCAGGTATGGATTTTGACATTACGAGAAGGGATGTTTGTTCGATTTGGATTAAAAATTTCATCTTATTTTTCAGCAATTTGATTCCTTCATCATTTACCTACAAGTTGGCCTTCTCTCGAACTTCCATACTCTGTGTGACTACGCCGAGACAGACGACATGTAGGTTTGACTAGGGTTTTTTAGAACCCAATACGAGGGTTTGAAATAAACGTTATGACGAGATCGTTTATTGCTAATGAATATTTTGACCTGGGGCTTTGAGTGTAATAGATATTTATTAATTTATTAATATTTTATCACATTTGTAGAATCTCTATTCCTTGGCATATGTGACGCGTTTGATGCAATTTATATATGAGAATATTGTATGCATTTTCTTTGATATATAAGGAGTTGGTTCCTATGCCTTTTGGATTTAACTGATATGACTCGTTACATTGTCATAGTTCTACATCATATAATCTTCGTGTGATTTCCCAATTCCTAAAGGATTTGTACAATTCGTTCATATACAAATTTTCACACTAGTTACACAATTTGTTCTGGGGTGAATTTCATTCTATATTACAATGATTTCCAGTCTAAATCAACATTTAACATTATGCTTTTTTACTATGTAGTTATTATAATATCTATTATGCACAGTAGTTTTGTATTTGTCGTACACTGATTATGCTATTATATTCGACCAAGTTAACTTAAGCATTCTTGTATAAATATTACCTAAAATATACATTTTATAGTTTTGTTATGTGTTTCATTGTTCAACCGAAAGCAACATGTAACTGCTCCTCATGTAAATGTAGATCTAACACAATTTCTATTTTTTTTTATGATATTATATTATTACTCTACTTGTGACCATCCTTTTGTTACATTTATTTTTGAGGATAGTTAATCCAATCATGCTTAATATATATTAAAGGATTTTTCTAGGCTTCATGAGATTATTTATTTTATCAATTTAGTTTATGTACTTTCTTATATTAATCTTCTTTGTGCTAGTCACTTGTTAGTTAAGCTTCAATTTGTTTCTCATGTACTATCACTTCCAGTATCCCTTATTAGATAGGAAGAATATCAGACTATTAGGGTATGTGATTTTATAATCAATAGAAGAGTTAAAAGAAATATATAATTTATATTCATAAGTACATGCATATAATAATGCACTGTACTCTATTAACTTTCTAGCTAGACTTACAAATAGAAGCATACATCTAATTAAGGGATAGAAATAACATGGATATTCCATGTTTCCTTACCAAAAGGAAATAGTTCCATTCGAACTACACGATCCCATTGCTCATGCATTAGATGAGTCTTACATTGAAAGCACTCGTGCACGATGCAAGTTATCTTTGATTCTATTATTTGCTTGCATGTGAAAGTCAAGAGTATGCTTATGCTTCAAAGTTTCATGTAATGTCACACAATACCATGATAAGTCCGCGCACTGCCTGTCATGCATATGCACTCACTCAGGTCTCGTGGGCACTTTGAATCACGAAGTGTGGTTGTCCTCATTGTTATATCTTTCTTGCTTGCTAGTTCTCATAGGTGGGTTGCTCGCAGACCAAGCCTTCACCATCATGGGTTTACCAATGCACTGGTGGTTGCATCGGAAGTATCACTTCACGTGATCAGGCCCATGTACCGTTGGTGTAGAAGTAGGAGTAGTATTTTCTTTTAGTTGTTTGCTTGCATGCTTGTTTCCTTACGTGCTTAGTTTGTTTATTTGTTTGCTTGCTTGTTTTTTTACTTGCTTCGCTTTCATTTTTGCTTCTGCTCTTGATTTTCTTTGTTGTTTGTTAGTTCGTTCGCTTGTTTCGTTCATAGGTTAGTTTTGCATGAAACCATATATGACTCTTCAAGTGAGCTGGGTAAAGTACATGGGGCTTGTACAACTATCACTACTTGGTTATCTGTCATCTTTCCTCTGTATGATGAGCTTGTTACTTTTAGTCCATGATACGTCGAAGTAAAATACATATTGTTCGAAGTGAACCTTGGCGTAAACACAACGCTTAAGCACTAACTAGTGTCACTTTCTCTAGTCGATTGTTTTTGGGTTAACCCTTGTCAGCTGAGTTAAGTAGAGTAAGATGAGGGGGAAAACATTAACAGGCACGTCAGAGATATAATAAAATACTTCTCTATTGGAACAATTTCTTCTGCTCTCAATAAATTGACATCCCTCTTTCGCTACTGAAATGAATAACTGCTATGCACACTGAAAATGAAAAGAATGAAAAGTAAAAAAAAAATCAAAATGAAAAATGAATAAGGCAAAAGAAGAGAAAGGCTTCCTGCATAGGGAGCTGATGCAAGTAACTCCGTTGGGGTACTGACCAGGCTCGTTGGCAACGGAGCCATGCTTGTGTTCCTATGTGACTCCACCGGGCTACTATCCAAGCCTACTGGCAGTGGAGCAACACTAGAGATGAAACTAAGACTCTGACGACTATACTACTTTTGCACCTATATACCCCTCAACCCCAATTGAAACAACTGTGTTTCCTTGGCTTGTAATGTGTGTCAATCAACCAAGAGTCTAGAAGATGCTACATCTTACTATCAAACTAATGTGAAGCTAAGATGTGCTGAGAGCTAAACAATACTTCCGAAGGTGTTAGAATAGCCTTTGAAGAACAGGGTCCATTCAGAGAGCTAGCATTCTACTAGTGTCACCAAGTGTTATAGCGCGTACAACCACCCTCCAAAATGTTTCCTTAGCCTGTTTTGGAGCCTTCCTACCAACCTTACATAACCCTTTGTCTTGCTTCATCAAGTACTCAAGCTTCAAGTGTCTTCCTTGCACAAAGGAAACCTATCGATCAGAGTTGATCCATTACCCTCACAGGCTTCTCACCCAGCCATGGTCCAGCTGTAGGCTAAGCACCTTTCCCTTGAAAATTGCTCATTTTTGGAGGGAAACCAGCCTTCCCTCCATGAATTTCACAATCCTCTCTCACAGCTTGTTGGGCTCCAACATTACGCAATCCTGCCAACCAACCCTCCCAGTAAGATTTGAGTAAACTTTCCTAGTAGTAGGCTGTTCAACCCAAGATTTCTACAAATCTAGGTAGTAGTCAGTTTCTCTGCCCATAAATTGCACAAATCTCCTTGTCAACCAGCCTAACTCCTAGCCAAAAATGTGCATTTTTCTCCAGCAGTTGAGCAGTCTCTTGCATGTGCGCCTGAGTTGACCAATTCCCTCCGGGACTGAGCAAAACAGATTTGCATGCATGGGCTGCTTCTCCCAAGGTAGCATGCAAAGGAATCCCTCGTTTCAGGGATCTATGTTTAGCAGTTGGAGGTTACATGCAAGGGTAAATTCTGAAATCTCCCACCAAGTGTCGCTTCCCTTATATTCGTGACATGCGCATCACAAAATCGATGTTATCAAAACTCATCAATTGGATGCTACATATCTCATTCCTCACATCGACCTTGTAGCTCTAACATCCCACATCACATCTAGGAGCAGTTGGCACATTCAACTCAAATATTTTGGTGTAAGCCCGCTTCCCTTGCCTTATGCTGCATTTATGTTGCTTTTTGTGTTTTTTATTGTAGGAGTATTGTTTGCTTGATTTCTTTGAGTGCTTGTTGTTGTTTACATATATGCTAGCCTGGCCTAGCTCGGTTTTAGTTTTCGTTGTTATCTCACTATTTTCACATGCATGAAACTATTTTACACAGACGTTAGCCCTATCAACAAACTGCCTCACCCACATGCATGTTGATCTATTTGCTTAATATTTCATTCATGTTTTGCATGCACTGTCAATCACTTCTACTATCACTTAGTGTTGCCATGCATTCACTGACTTACTTGCTTTCATTCACTTGTCGGCGAGTTAGGCCAACCTTGGCCTGGGCTCTGCCTTCACCAAGGCTGCGTTGTGCCATCTGGGAAAGGAAGGCTCACCTTCCTCTCAATATTTGTGCATTCCTGCTCAGCACTAGCCCCCGGGACTATTTTGCACATTTCTGGAGGACGGTGGTTGCTTGGATCAAGAAATTGTGCAGATATGTCCCTAAGCTAGTAGTTCTTCCCAGCTGGAATTGCACATTACACAATCCCAATAGTCAGCAGCGAGACTGGACTGTGCATTGGGCAGTTCCAGTAGTTAGCTAGTCTCCCAGTAGCCCAGACTATTCCTTGAGTAGTATTGGCAGTTGATCTCCTAACCTCTTGACCGAAATTGTGCAACCTTCATGATCATTCACCCAGGTATGTTGCAAGTCAGTTCTCATGTTCTTTCTAGTTTTTGACTGACAGATTGCTTGCTATGAGTGTTTCCATGTCTCCAGGTATCACAGGTGTTCATCTGCCTCTCAGGAGTACTGATATAATGGTTTCTAGGAGAGCAGAGACAAGGACACTATTTAGATCACACTTGGGAATCCAGTCGATCAAGTGTCTATGAGCTTGCCTACTCACGAAGACATCAAGTTGTTCGTAGACAAGGACATTAAGCGAAAACATCACATCAAGTAGCATCATGAACAACAACTAAAGACATCATACCAATTGCAACGAATGCAAGAGGAGGGTTGTTGATAACACAGAGGGGGAACAAGGTTGTAAGCTCAAGCAGGTCTATTGATGATGAAAACAACTCCGGAGACTCCGGTTATGGAGTGATGGCGTGACATGAAGATCGCATGAAGGAAGAAGATGTAACAAAGAAGGAGTTGAATGTGCTGAAGCAGAAACTCAGGAAGAACATGACGCTCTGAAGACAAACGAATGAGTTATAGTAGGATCAGGAATAGCAGTGGGTACAATGTGCGCTCACAGATGAAACTGTGCCCAGACAAGTTAAAGATCCATCCCAGCAGTTAACACGGAGTAGACATGGTGAGTAGTGGGGTTGATCGCATGCAAGCGATTTAGCAACATGCATGTCATTATGTGCACGCATGCAATCCAACCCATTCGATGCACCCACCAAGGCAAAGACAAGAACCAAGTCCAACTGGAGCCGAATGGGTACTTCGGTAAGTTGATGCGCATGACCACTAACATACACTTGAAGATCAACACAGACACTATGCATTAGTTTGTTGTCGATTTAGACACACTCAAGAAGACCATGTGCATGTTAGCAGACAAGTTGGATGAAGGGGTTGAACCAATGCACTGGTTGCAACGAAAGTAATAGTTCACTTCAGTAAGATGTCACCATGAGGTGCATGCACACCATCACGAATGACCAAGCTTTTCATCACCTCACTAACTTCACCATCACAAGCATGTCAAAAAGTTTGTCTCACCACAATGGAATGAGTGTCAGCGATGTCTTGCAAGGCTTGCTCAAACCATGTTGTCTCACATGACTACATGTGCATTGTAATGTTGAGTCATGTCAAGCGTAGTTCAAGTGTACACAGTTGGATGTAATAGTCGTAGAGTAGGTGAAGAGTCATGAGGGTAGTTGAACTCTCACAAAGGGGAATGTCAAGGGTCACCCCACCCTTCGCTATAAATAGTCCCTCATAACTAATTGTATAGGCTTTTGGTCAGTGCCACTAAGACCATCTTGAAGAAGGCTTGGATAGTATTGTAATGCACCTTGGCTTCTCCACTGCACGAAGCTAGTACTTCTCTTTGGAGGAGTAGGCGAATGTGGCTGTAAAATTCCACTGTTGGGGCTAGCAGGTTTACATGGATGTATTGTATGATTGTGACTTACACTTCTTTATATAATAAGAGCCAGCACATTTTCATGCATATGTTGTTATTGTAATTGAACTTCTCTAGTTCCTTTAATGATATATGTTGTTTAACTTACATACTTGTGTATGAACTAATTCACATGTAATTATATGAATCTTGTTGTTAATGTTATCACCGTCTGTGTGGACTGCTCTACTAGACATCAGACAGACCTTTCACTTGAACCTTGCTATAACAACCACCACACTCATCTTGGACTGATCCGTGAGTGTTGTATGTGTTATCTTACCTTGTATAATGTGATTTCCACATCTGAGTGGACTGGTCCACCAGAAGTTGTGCATGTCCTTCGTGTTGTGTGTTCCTAGCTGAGTTGGGACTGATCCCTTTCAACTTGGAACTCACATTCACCTCCTTCCCCCTTCGAAGTGTTGGAAACTCTCATACACCTTCCTAAAATCACTTCATTAGTCACACCCTTGTTGCTGATAGAGTTATTCTACTTACCGAGTCTATGCAACACTGCGGTCAAGGCATTACCTTACGACCCACTGCTGGGACACCTACACCAAACAGTCTCAAGTCTAATTGGGACTTCTTACCGGGGAGATCCCCTTGACATGTTGGCAGACCCAACACCATCAACATTTTTGGTGCTAGAAGGAGGGCCTGGTCACAAGCTATGTCCTCTCATCCAGTTTTGAACCTTTGCATATCTTTCATGGAGTCTTGCAGTCTTCTTCCCCTGAGGTGTTTTTCAAATCTTGAAGATGTCTCCATCTCGGGGAATCTTTCTGATATTTTGTCCACTCACACATATGATGGTGAAGGTTAAGTCTCTTGGCCTAAGAACTTATATAACTTTATTTTCATGCTTTATGAGGAAGAACGATTTTTTTAATGAACAAGCAAGTTTTCTGCTTGCATACGCACTTCACAAATCTCCATTTTGTTGGGTGCTCAGCCTACCAGCTGACACCGTGCACTCATTTGAGCACTTCTGTGATCTCATTGAAGACACGTTCTATAATTTTGATCCACAATATCTTGACCAAAAATAGTTACAGCAACGGAGGGCTCTGCATGAATCCATTATTGACTTTTGGCAGTGCTTCCATGACTTGCAGTTTTAAGTTTCGAAAAGCCAGATGAAATTTTCTTAACTTTGGGACCGGTTTGAGTATTTCCTTAAGAAATCTGCCCTTCCCAAGAGGAAGCTTGATATCAAGCCTCACTCAACATTATTCATTGATGGAACTCCATAATCTCATGTGGGAGTGGGCACTATCTAAATTGACTGTCCACTTCCCTCTCATTCAGTAGCTCCACCACTACCTCGTGATGTTGAGGATAATGCTCACACACCTGTACATCATTCACACTCTCCCAACATCACTCCACTCAATTTTCGCATAGATTTGGTTGTGAGTCCTTAAAGTTATCATAAGAATTCTTTTCTTCGACCTTTGTCCTTGCACTCAGGTGTTCCTCCGGATGATGTTGTCTTGTGTTCATCCATTCTGAACTCTCCACTTGTTGTGAACAAGGAACAACCCATTGATGAAGTCGATGTTTCACAACCAACATGTGTTGTCATTCATCAAGAGTATGAGTGGGAGCTTGAACATCAACACTCAGTAAAGGATGAATCCCTTCTATTTGAGTCCCCTCATGTATTTCCTAACCTCTTTTGTGAACCTACCATCCATGATTTTGCATTAGTATCTCCATTCATGGATGCACCCATTGTTGATCACTCAGAGGAATCACCGGATGTTCGTCCATCAAATGACAATGGAGAGGATAAGTTACTCGTTGAAAATCCACTTGATACTTTATCTATCATTTCTGGAAACACAGAGGATGAGTTTGTTTGCTTTTCATCTACCCCTCTGTGTGATTCATCCAACCATGAGGATGCCGACCAAAATACTAAATTTTCTGATCTTGGTTTTCATGATCTGTTCACCTCATCATCCAATCACGATGTTGATTCACTCATTTTTATTCCATCTAAGCCACTGGTCTATGAAGATCCATATATCAATGAAGTCGAAACCCCACAGACTGTCGAGGCACCATAGCTCGAGTTGATGGTTATGTCAGGCCCTCACTTTCTTGAAGTTGGTTTCGCTTCCGATCAGGAAATTGTTCAAACAATCAAGGATCCTAATCACTCATCTGTATGCAATCAAGATCAATCCAACGCTCAAATTTTACTTCCTCCACTCGAACTACACAATCCCATTGCTCATGCATTGGAGGAGTCTTATATTACAAGAACTCATGCGTGATGCAAGTTATCTTTGTTTCTTTCGTTTTCTTGCATGTCACAGTCAAGAGTGTGCTCATGCTTCAAAGTTGCATGTAGTGTCACACAACACCATGATAAATCTGCGGACTACCCGTCATGCACATGCACTCATGTCTCGTAGGCACTTTGAATCATGAAGTGTGGTTGTCTTCATTGTTATATCTTACTTGTTTGCTGGTTCACACAACTGGGAGCCTTCACCACCCTGGGTCTACCAATACATTGGTGGCTACATTGGAAGTATTACTTCACGTGATCAAGCCCATGTACCATTAGTGTAGAAGCTGTAGTAGTGTCTACTTTTAGTTGTTTGCTTGCATGCTTGTTTGCTTATGTGCCTTGTTTGCTTGTTTGTTTGCTTGCTTGCTTTTTTGCTTGATTGTTTGTTTACTTGCTTTACTTTCATTTTTGCTTCTGATCTTGCTTTGCTTTATTGATTTTTAGTTTGTTCACTTGTTTCGTTCATAGGTTAGTTTTGCATGAAACCATGTATGACTCTTGAAGCGAGCTGGGTAAAGTACAAGAGGGCTTGTATAACTATCACTACTTGGTTATCTATCATATTACCTCTGTATGATGAGCTTGTTACCTTTATTCCATGATATGTCGAAGGAAAATATGTACTATTCGAAGTGAACCTTGGTGTAAACACAATGCTTATGTGCTAACTATTGTCACCTTCTCTGGTCAATTGTTTTTGGGTTAACCCTTGTCAGCTCAGTCAAGTAGAGTAAGGTGAGGGGGAAAACCTTAAAATGCATGTCAGAGATATAATAAACTACTTCTCTACTGGAACAACCTCTTCTGGTCTCAATATGTCAAGATCCCTCTTCCGCCTCTGAAATGAATAAGTGTTATGCACAGTGAAAATGAAAAAATGAAAAGTAAAAAAAAAAATCAAAAATGAAAAATGAATAAGGCAAAAGAAGAGAAAGGCTTCCTACATAGGGAGGTGATGCAAGTAACTCTGCCTGGGTACTAACCAGGCCCGATCGCAGCAGAGCCATGCTTGCGTTCCTATGTGACTCCATCGAGGTACTGTCTAAGCCTGCTGGAAGTGGAGCAACAACATAGATGAAACTAACACTCTGATGACTATACTACTTGTGCACCTATATATCCATCAACCCCTATCGAAACAACTGTGTTGCCTTGGATTGTAATGTGTGTCAATCAACCAAGAGTCTAGAAAATGCTACATCTTACAATCAAACTAGTGTGAAGCTAAGATGAGCTGAGAGCTTTAAAATACTTCTGGAGGTGTTATAAATGCTTTTCATGAACAAGGTCCATTCAGAGAGCTGGAGTTCTACCAGTGTCACCAAGTGTTGTAGTGGCTATAGCCACCCTCCAAAAATTTTCCTTAGCCTATTTTGAAGCCTCCCTATGAACCTTACACAACACTTTGTCTTACTTCATCAAGTACTAAAGCTTCAATTGTTTTCCTCGCAGAAAGGAAGCCTTTGAATCACAGTTGATCCATTCCCCTCACAAGCTACTCACCCAGACTTGGTCCAAGTGCAGGCTAAGAAACTTACCCTTCAAAATTGTGCATTTTTGGAGGGCAACCAACCTTCCCTCTAGGAACTGTGCAATCCTCTCTGTCAACTTGCAGGGCTCCAAGATTGTGCAATCCTGTCAGCCGACCCTCCTAGTAGGATTTTCATAAATTTTCCTAGGAGCAAGTTGTTCAACCAAGGATTTGTGAAAATCTGGGCAAAAGTCAACTTCTCTTCCTAGAAATTGCGCAAATCTTGTGGGCAGCCAGCCCAAATCCCAACAAGAAATGCACATTTTTCTCCAGGAGTCGAGCAGTCTCTTGCTTATGTAGCTGAGTTGACTGGTTCCCTCTGAGACTGAGCAAAACAGACTTTCATGCATGGGCTACTTCTCCCAAGGAAACATGCAAAGGAATCCCTGGTTTTAAGGATCTTTGTTTAGCAATTGGAGGTTACATGTAAGGAGCAATTCCGAAACCTCCCACCAAGTGTCATTTCCCCTAGATTCGTGGCATGCGCATCACAACCTTGATGTTATCAAAACTCATCAACCAGATGCTGCAGAGCTCATTCCTCACATTAACCTTGTAGCTCTCACATCCCACATCACATCTAGGATTACGTGTCACATTCAACTCGGTTGTTTTTTGGTAAGTCTCCCATGCCTTGTGCTACATTTCTATCACTTCTTTTGTTTTCACCTGTAGGAGTATTGTTTACTTGATTTCTTTGAGCGCTTGCTATCTTTTACATATATACTAGCTTGTCCTACCTCAGTTTTAGTTTTTTGTTGTTATCTCACTACTTTCACATGCACGAAATTGTTTTTAATGGACATTCGCCAAACCATCGAACTACCTCACCCACATGCATGCTTATCTTTTTTCTTAATCTTTCATTCATGTTTTTCATGCACTGTCAATAGCTTTTTCTATCACTTAGTGTTGCCATGCATTCACTGAATTACTTGCTTTTAGTCGCCTGTCGGAGAGTCGGGCCAACCTTGGTCCAGGCTTTTCCTTCACCAAGGCTGCATTGCATGGGACTGAGAAAAATAGACTTGCATGCATGGGCTACTTCTCCTAAGGCAACATGCAAAGGCATCCCTGGTTTTAGGGATCTCTATTTAGCAGTTGGAGGTTACATGCAAGGAGAAATTTTGAAACCTCCCACCAAATGTCACTTCCCCTAGATTCATGGCATGCACATCACAACCTCGATGTTATCAAAACTCATCAACTAGATGCTACAGAGCTCATTCCTCACATTAACCTTGCAACTCTCACATCCCACATCACATCTAGGAGTAGTTGGCACATTCAGTTCAATTTTTTTGGGGTAAGCCTCGCATGCCTTGTGCTGCATTCTATCCTTCTTTTTTTTCGCTTGTAGGAGTACTGTTTGCTTGATTTCTTTGAGCACTTGCTGTCGTTTCATATATACTAGCTTGTCCTACCTCGATTTCAGTTTTCATTGTTATCTCAATGTTGTTGCATGCACGAAACTGTTTTGCATGTACATTCGCCCAACCGACGAACTACCTCACCCACATGCATGTTTATCTTTTTGCTTAATCTTTCATTCATGTTTTGCATGCATTGTGAATAACTTTTTCTATCACAGTGGGCACAACGTGCACTCACCGATGAAACTACGCCCGTACAAGTTAAAGATCCATCTCAGTAGCTAACACAGAGCAGACATGGTGAGAAGTGTGTTTGATCGCATGTAAGGGATTCAACAACATGCATGTCATTATACGCACACATGCAATCCAACCCATTTAACACACTCACCAAGGCGAAGACATGAAGCATGACCAACTGGAGCCGAACAAGGACTTCGGCAAGTTGATGTGCATGACCACTAGTACACACTTAAAGATCATAATAGACACTATGCATCAGTGTGCTGCCGGTTTAGCTGTACCCAAGAAAAACATGCACATGTTAAGAGACGAGTTGGATGAAGGGGATGAACCAATGCACTGGTTGTAACGAAAGCAAGAGTTCACTTCAACAAGATGTCACCATGAGGTGCATGCACACCATCACGGACAACCAAGCTTGGCATCAGCTCACCAGCTTCACCATCACAAGCATGTCAAAGAGTTACTATCACCACAGTGGACCGAGTGTCAATGATGTCTTGCAAGGCTTGTTCAAGCCATGTTGTCTCACATGAGTACATGTGCATTATAATTTTGAGTCATGTCAAGTGTAAGTCAAGTGTCAACAGTTGGATGTAACAGTCATAGAGTAGGTGAAGAGTCATGAGAGTAGTTGAACTGTCACAAACAGGAATGTCAAGGGTCACCCCACCATTTGCTATAACTAGTCCCTCATAACTCATTGTATAGGCTTTTGGTTAGCCAAGCTTCTACTAAGACTATCTTGAAGAAGGCTTGGACAGTATTGTAACAAGCATTGGCTTCTCCACTGCACAGAGTTAGTACACCTCTTTGAAGGAGCAGGCGGATCTGGTTGTAACATTCCACTATTGGGGCTAGTAGGTTTACACGGATGTATTGTATGATTGTGACTTACACTTCTTTATATAATAAGAGCTAGCATATCTTCATGCAAATGTTGTTATTGTAGTTGGACTGCTCCGATTACTTTAATGATATATGTTGTTTAACTTACCGACTTGTGTATAAACTGATTCACATACAATTGTATGAATCTTGTTGTTAACGTGTTGCATATGTTGTTAATGTTGTCACCATCCATGTTGACTACTCTGTCAAACATCAGACAAACCTTTCACTTGAACCTTGCTATAACAATCATCACACTCATCTTGAACTGATCCGTGAGTGTCGTACGTGTTATCTTACCTTGTATGATGTGACTGTCACATCTGAGTGGACTACTCTGCCAGAAGCTGTGCATGTCCTTTGTGTTGTGTCTTCTTAACCGAGTTGGGACTGATCCCTTTCAACCTGGAAGTCACATTCACCTCCTTCACCCTTCGAGGTGTTGGAACCTCCCATACACCTTCCTTGAATCACTGCATCAGTCACACCCTTGTTGCTAACAGAGTTATTCTACTTTCCTGTATGTGACACCGCAGTCAAGGCATTACCTTACGACCCACTGTTGGGATTCCTACACCAAACAGTCTGAGGTCGAATTGGGACTTCTTACCGGGGAGATCCCCTTGACATGTTGGCGGGTGCAACACCATCAACATTTATGGTGCTAGAAGGAGGGCCTAATAACAAGCTGTGTCCTCTCATCCATTTTTGAACCTTTGCATATATTTCATGCAGTCTTGTCTCGAGGTGATTTTTGAATCACGAAGATGTCTCCGTCTCGGGGAAGATTTTTCGATCTCTTGTCCACTCACACATATGATGATGAAGGTGAAGTGGCCTGGCCTAAGCACTTATATAAATTTATTTTAATGATTTATGAGGAAGATTAGTTTTCTGACGAACAGGCCAGTTTTCTGCTTGCATACACACTTCATAAATCTCCATTTCGTTGGGTGCTTAGCCTACCAACTGACACCGTGCACTCATTTGAGCACTTTTGTGATCTCATTGAAGACACATTCTATCATTTTGATCCAGAGTATCTTGACTGGAAACTATTATAGTAGCGAAGGGCTCTGCATGAATCCATTTTTTATTTTTGGCAGCGCTTCTGTGACTTTAAGTTTCAAGCTCCGAAGAGCCAAATGAAATTTTCTTATCTTTGGGACTAGTTCAAAATCTATCCGTCCCAAGAGGAAGCTTGATATCAAGCCTCACTCAACATTCTTCATTAAAGGAACTACGCAATCTCATGTGGGAGTGGGCACTGTCTCAACTGATTTTCTCCCTCCCTCTTATTCAACAACTCCACCACTACCCAGTGATGTTAAGGATCATGCTCACACACCTGTTCATCCTTCACACTCTCCCAACATCACTCCAATCAATTTTTGCGCAGATTTGGTTATGATTCCTTCGAGTTCTCCTATGCATTCTTTTCTTCGACCTCCATCTTCACACTCAGGTGTTCCTCTAGATGATGTTGTCTTGTTTTCATCCATTTTGGACTCTCCACATTTTGTGAATGAGGAACAACCCACTAACGGATTCGGTGTTACACCATAAACATGCATTGTCAATCATGAAGAGTATGAGTGGGAGCTTGAACGTCAAAACTCTGCAAAGGATGACTCCCTTTTGTTTGAGTCCACTCCATTCTTTCCTAACCTTTTTGGTCAACCTGCCATCGATGATTTTGCATGTGTATATTCATCCCCAGATGCACCCATTGTTGATCACTCACAGGATTCACTGGATGTTAGTCCATCATTTGACAATGGAGAGGATAAGTTACTCATTGAAAATCCACTTGATACTTCATTTGTCTTTTCTGGAAACACAGAGGATGAGTTTGTTTTCTTTTCATCTACCCCTTTGTGTGATTCATCCAACCATGAGGATGCCGGCCAACATCCTGAATTTTATGATCTTGGTTGTCGTGATCTCTTCACCTCATCATTTGATCATGATGTTGATTCACTCATTTTTAATACGTCTAAGTCACTGTTCTACGAAGATCCATCTATCAATGAAGTCGAAACTCTATAGATCGTCGATGTTATAGACATTTTTGGGCACTGCAACCCCAATCATAAATGTCCATAAACCAAGGGCTCCTAAGTCCCTAAAAGTGTTGTTCCAACCCCTAAAAGAACAAGGTCAACTAATTACATCATCTCCCAGAAGTTCTCCATGAAAAACTACTCAGAACTGGTCAAAACTGGACCATCTCACCTGCTCCATGGTCAAAGTGCGATGCATCCCACCTAATGCACACAGGAGGTGCGATGCATACTGAAAAGCCCTTCTATGGGGTGCAATGGACGAGAATAGAAAAGTGGTGGAGACAGTTTGCGAGGTGGATGATCATGCAATCTTCCAGAAACTTCTCCTATGACACGTGCCTCTCATAATCGCCCAAGGATGAGTAAGAGATCAATGAGATCTCTACGTGGAATCAAGAACTATCAAAGAGAAGACACTAATAAAAAACCCAGAGCTGACTTACACCTCTGCAAATATCTATATATAGATCTCTCATCCCAGAGATCCAGAGGTTGGAGGCTAGAATTTTGTATCTTGTAAGGAAGTGTTGTTGGTTTCCTGGTGTAACATCATAGTGTTGGGTGATCTAAGCTTTTCGTGAGGTGAAGAAAGGCTTTCTTGTTGAGAGGATGACGCTAGGTCAGAACAATTGGTTGTAATCCTCTTTGCTATTCTTGATTATTAATAAAGCTATTCAAGTTTTCCTCCACATTCTTGTATGATTGATGATATATGCATTTGTGTGGTCAATGTATATCTGGTCCTATATTGTTTATGATTGTAGATCTCTATTCTTGGATAGTGTTATGCTGCTTTGATTCCACAGGTGCTCTTTGAAGCTGGGTAGACGAGGAAGCGAGTGGCAAAGATCTATTAGAAGGGAGAGGAATCAAGCAAGGAACCAAGCGCAAGACAGAGGTTGGTCTCCTTTATTCCCCTCTTATCTACTTCTCATAAAGGAAAACGAAAGTGGTTTTAGTTTGTTTGTTTCTAAGGTAGCTACCAGCCTTAGTGGGACTAGCAGCTCTGCATAGACACTAGATTTCCCGATAACAAAATGGCGACTCCACTGGGGAGCGAATAGATTGTTTGTTTGTCTATATTTTTTTGCTTTATAAACTTACAGATGGAGCTTGAATTTAAGCCAGCTAGCCTTCGAACTACATTTTCTATGCAAGTGCAAAGTAGATCAATGCTGCTTCAGTCTATCTTTGGGTTTTGTTTATGAATTGAACAATCGATTTACAAGCTCTCTAATTGTCGTTGTGGTGGCTCTAGTAACCTCCTCAGATCTACCCCTGTGATTTATTTACTGATTACCACTTGCTCGGCCAAAATCCCTGAACTGTGCTGCAAACTGTGATCAAGAACTGGATCGAAAGTCTCGCACTATACCATCACACCCTCTCTTCAAGGATCTCAGTATGCATCGCACTTCCCGTGTGCTGTATGTGGGATGCATACTGGAATCCCTGTGTAACAAGTGCGCTGATCAGAAAGGGCTAATTTTGCCTCCAGACTTTGGTTTTTTCACTCTTTTCAGCTCTATTCAGAAGTTTTTGCTATCTGTAGTCAGTATACCTCTATTGGAAACCATTATTCTGCCTCGACTTTGCAAAGAACTGTAAATGTTTTTATGTATTGTGATCCATTTTCAGTTCTCTTTTACAAAGAAGTAGCGTAATTGAACTGTCGTTTCTTGATTTGGAAGTGTTGCAAGTGTCGAAAGCAAGTTTTCAATTCCAAATAACAAAGTGTCGTCATTGTCTTCGTTTTGTCTTGAAAAGAAACTTGTTAGTAATGTTGCTTTGAAAATTAATTCAGATTTGTGCTTAGCTTTCTTTTTATCATTCACACATTAAGAAGGTTTAAAACAAATACATGCATGTGCATTTGCATTTAGACTGTCTGTTGGTTTGATTTAGGACAGTGCATATAGTGTGTGCTCTCTGCTCTATGTTGAAAGAATATCGTCTCTCTTTCCTTAGTAGCTAGGATTTTCATTGCAAAAAGAAGATTAAACGATTGTTTATCATCTTAGATTGCATTTTAGGAATTGTATATCTACATTACGCGGTGAACCTAAAGGAAAATTTCTTAAGCAAGATCAACTATAAAATAAATTTAATGAATCTAAAAACACTTTGGAACCTAACGCACAATATTTAGAAGTTTAGGCTAGAGACGTATTCCGGCATCGTAAAGCCTGGTAACTGTTGTTTTCATTACTGGTTGGGTGATTCCTCTACTTTGAGATGATAAGTGCCAGTACGGACTTGTGCTCCCACATACCGTCGAGTATATATTGGGAGACCACAATAGGCTTTATCCTTTATCCATAGGAAGCCGTGTCTACCGCCCTATCGATCGCAATGCACTGAACACAACATTCGGGAAGATTGATTGTTGTACTATAAAAAGTATTATGCAGTTTTGCGATTGGTTCGGTAATCCTTCTGTCTAGATTTCCAGAGTAGTCTCTTTCGTTCCTTTTCAAACTCCTTAAAGGAAAAGGTCCATCTGAGCACTTGTCACTTCAAGCTCATTAAAAATCGAAGGCAACTAGAGTCATCATTTGTTTTTTCTCGACTCCTAAAAATTGAAAAACAAGTTGTGTCAAAGCATCTAAAATTTATTTTAATCGCAGTAAACATCACCTTTCCTAGGTTGGTCTTAGGTTGAGAAAAATGGAGCCCACCAACCAAGGATTCCCCCTTGGAGAAAATCCTAGTCCTTTCTCCTCTTGGGGAGATGTTGGTGCACCCCATATGGCCACATTGTCGCTTCCAGGATTAACAATCGGCTTTCCCGTATGGCTCTTCTTGACCTCTGACGTTCAGAACACCGTGATTCCTGAACAATCAAATTAGCAACTAAATGATACCAGAGTTGCCCCCCAACCTTCTACTTCGTCCAATTCTCCCTCTCCTCCTTCCTCTTCACTTGATGAAGTTGTTAAAACCAAAAATCAAGTAACCAAGAAGAAGAAGGAGAAGAAGAAGAAGGAGCCAAAGGTGAAAAATGGCAACCAGGCATCGTTTAGCAAAAATCCACCCACTACACCGTCCAAGCCTAAATCGCCATGTGCCATTTGCAAAGGAGACCACTATCATCGAGATTGTCCTTGCATCCCTCGGATCTTAAGGGACTGGTCTCCTCGTTTGCACAATCCGGTGTCATCAACCTCTGATGATCATGTTGAAAATACACCGTCAACTAGTGAAAGTGAAGCCCCTGGACAAAAAGGAAAATGTAAATTTCCTTGTAAACTGTGTGAAGGCGATCACGCCATCCACCGTTGTCCCTTCTTAGACAAGGCTAAAAGAGTTTTGGACGACCATCCGGTTTCACCGTTACGGCTTCCTCCTGGATATAAGAAACTCTTGCCGAGTCCATCACTAGTTGAAAATCCGGCTGACACGCCATTGTGGTCGGCCGAAGCATCTATCATTGAAGATAAACCATCTGAATCCACACCAGACGAAAGTCAAAAGGTCGAGGTGGCAGTTGACCCGGTCTTGCCTTCAGAGGATCCATCTTCAAATGATATAGTCACCAAAGAGAACAAGAATGACACCATTCAAATTCTCTTCGTAAGCACAAACTCTGATGAACATAGGGGCAGCCTACCCGTTCCTTTACCGCAGGAAGGAAGTTTGTCAGAGTCATATCTGGCCGTCTATTCAGTCCCACCTCCAAGCAACCTAGTTGTTTCCTTCGATTAGAATCAACTAGGCAGACCCCGCTTACCGGCTAATGTACCATTTCGAATCATTGCTCAAATATATAGAATGGTCATGGCCGGTACCATCATAGATGAAGGGGCTTCTGTGAGTATCCTTTCCTCAACTGCTTGGAAAGCGCTTGGTTCGCCATCGTTTTTGCCTGAAATGAGGAATCTAACAGGCTTTGACAAAGGAACCAGTTGACCGTTAGGGATCCTTCCCAATGTGCCGATAACATTGAGAAGGAAAACCATTCACATGAACATAATGGTAGTCCAAGGACCCCTGGATTATAATCTACTCCTTGGACGCGACTATATTTATTGCATGGGAGCCATTGTCTCCTCACTCTTTAGAGTAATGTGTTTTCCGCATGAAGGAAGAGTGGTCAAGCTCGTAGACCAGCTTTCATTCCTAGGTTCACATATAGAAAATAGTCAAATACCATCCTTGAATGGTCTTTTCACACAAGGAATGTCTCATCAATCCCCAGTCCATCCTCCAGATGAGCACGAGTGATTCGGAGGACATGACTAAAACCCAGGGGGCATGCACCCTGGCCTATTTCGACAGGAAACCCTTGGGTATAGGGTAGGTTTCCATGAAGGATATATGACTAGTTTATGAGATTAGACTGGAATAAGATTCCTTCGTCAAATCTATGTGAGTGGAGCCAGTTGCGCCACTCACCCTTGTTTATTTTGGTAGACATCGCCGAGGAAGTGTTTTGTCTGAAGTATGGATAGAACAGTCTTTGGTAACTCGAAAATTTTTCCCTATACCCGGGGGCATGCAAACCTTTTGGCGTGCAAGTGAAGAGTGACCATTTATTTTTTAAATTTGTAGGTCCTCTAACCCTTTAAACTCATAGGATTGGTTGTTTCCTAAGTTGCATAAAGAAAGGATGCGGGGCAAAGCTTTGAAAAAATGCCATTTTAAATGAGACATCCTTATTATATGACTGGATCAAGCAGTTTTAATGCGGAATTCAAGCTCGTTAAAAAATAAACATAAGCAATGAGCAAATGTTCCCCCAGAGTTTAAGCTCATTAAGAAATGAACCAATTTCCGGTAAATAACCATCGTGAATGCATTATCATCGGCCTTTGAAGCCTTGGTCGTGTTCTCATCATCACTTCCACTCTATTTTGGCTGATCATTCACCTCCATTTGATTGTTTACCCTTTTTGAGGAACAGCTGCGAAGAGTGATCCTGTTAGCCATCCTTGTGACACTGCTGTGATTGGAAAATTCCAAACCTTACCTGGAATTAGCTGCTACCCAAATTTATCACTCATTCCTCAAAAAACGAGTCTCCTTTAAGCTCTTTTCAACTGACTCGTAAAATATGAAAAGATTGCCGAGTAATTGGCCTCTCCAGCTCGTTAAAGTGACCGGAAGTGCTATCCCTCCTTTAGATTTTAATCTTTTTGGACTTGAGGGATTATTACACAAAAAAATCGAGCGCTTGTTTTGTTCGACTCGTTAAAAGTACCGAAAATTCATCCCTTTTGTATTGTTTTATACTTTTTCAGACTCAAGGGATTATATGACGAAAAAGGATTACTGGAGTTTTCTTTACATCCCTTTTTAGACTCTCTAAAATTGAAAAGGACCGAGTTATCTTTGTCGTTAAACTCGTTAAAACCGAATAACAACAAACTTGTCCATATAGACAAGAACGAGTTTCACTATCGCTAGGCTCGTTAAAACATAGTGATGGGTTTGCCCGAAGGGAAAATTATAGAACAAGCATATGTTATCCTCCTCAAGCTTGACATAAATAAAGAGGCACTGGTCAGCAATCACTGGGGAAAAATTGGGAAGAAAACTTGAAGAAGCTTTATTGGTAGCAAGTCGCTCTTGAACATGACACTTTCACTCCACATCCGAGTCGGGTTGGGTTGTTCTGTTCACTAGTCATATCACCGTTGGTCCATCACACCATCCATATTTTGGGTTAACGCTACCAATCCATCATGTCAGTGTCACCGATATGTTCAAGAGAGGTCACTCAGAGAATTCACCTGTGTCTCATCCACTACAATACATTTACGCTCCATTCTTTCATGACCGCCACCCTGAACCTTATGTCGTCAGATCGTTTTCACCTCCATTAAAATCATTTGATCCATTCTGTGTCATTGATGTGGGATTCACTAAGGCCCTCCTATGATGGATCGCTTCTTGTCGACATCAACTCATTATCCAAGAAGTCAATCTAGGAACAACCCTTTCAGTACTTTGAAGCTTGCATGCCTCAATGGCAAGTTTCTCACTTCCGGTGACAGGTTTACATCAATGGCCTTCGACCGAAAGATTTTGCTTGGTGTTCGACGCTAAGTCCCTTATTCACACCAAGTGAATTGTACTGTAGTACCTTCAGGGTCATCATCATTATCGGTGATTCCTCTCGCGCCTGTTAACAGCTTACATCATTGGGTGGTAATCAGGCGATGTCTTTCCATGTTCGACTCCAGAACATCTCTCACATGGATCGACTTGTACTTCGAGTGAAGATTGAACGAGATTGAAGACCCCGGATCTAGTTTCATCCATCCGGGCTGCGATATATATTCAGGAAAATAAAGACATCAAATGTACATCATTGTTGCACAGATAATCATCCAACCTAAGGGATGATGGCTCTACCAAAATCATCAGTCTGCACACAGACGATTGTTTGTCTTATGTACATGAAAATGAATTTATAAAGCTAAGCATGGGAATGCCCGCCTCAGCTAGATCATGAAAAATATTATGAATATAATGTATTGTATTGTATCTTATTACAAGTCGCCTTCCAGCTTGAAAAAACTTCGGATCCTCATGATAAAGCATTTCACCCGACATCAAAAAGATTAACGACCTCATGCTTTAGGGGGCAACTGTTATAGACATTTTTCGGCACTGCAACCCCAATCATAAATGTCCATAAACCAAGGGCTCCTAAGTCCCTAAAAGTGTTGTTCCAACCCCTAAAAGAACAAGGTCAACTGATTACATCATCTCCCAGAAGTTCTCCATGAAAAACTACTCAGAACTGGTCAAAACTGGACCATCTCACCTGCTCCATGGTCAAAGTGTGATGCATCCCACCTAATGCATATGGGAGGTGCGATGCATACTGAAAAGCACTTCTATGGGGTGCGATGGACGAGAATAGACAAGTGGCAGAGACAGTTTGCGAGGTGGATGATCATGGAATATTCCAGAAACTTCTCCTGTGACACTTGCCTCTCAGAATCGCCCAAGGATGAGTAAGAGATCAATGAGATCTCCAAGTGGAATCAAGAACTATTAGAGAGAAGACACTAATCAAAAACCCCAGAGCTAACTCACACCTCTGCAAATATCTATATATAGATCTCTCATCCTAGAGATCCAGAGGTTGGAGGCTGGAATTTTTTATCTTGTAAGGATGTGCTGCTGGTTTCTTGGTGTAACATCATAGTGTTGGGTGATCTAAGGTTTTCATGAGGTGAAGAAGGGCTTTCTTGCTGAGAGGATGACGCTGGGTCAGAACAATTGTTTGTAATCCTCTTTGCTATTCTTGATTATTAATAAAGCTATTCAAGTTTTCCTCCACATTCTTGTATGATTGATGATATATGCATTTGTGTGCTCAATATATATCTGGTCCTATATTTTTTATGGTTGTAGATCTCTGTTCTTGGATAGTGTTATGCTACTTTGATTCCACAGGTGCTCTTTGAAGCTGGGTAGACGAGGAAGCGAGTGGCAAAGATCTATCAGAAGGGAGAGGAATCAAGCAAGGAACCAAGCGCAAGACAGAGGTTTGTCTCCTTTATTCCCCTCTTATCTACTTCTCATAAAGGAAAACAAAAGTGGTTTTAGTTTGTTTGTTTCTAAGGTAGCTACCAGCCTTAGTGGGACTAGCAGCTCTACATAGACACTAGATTTCCCGATAACAGTCGAGGCACTTCAGCCCGAGTTGATTGTTATGTCAAGTCCTCAGTGTCTTCAGGTTGGTTTCGTTTTCAATCAAGAAATTGTTCAAACATTCAAGGCTCCTCATCACTCATCTATATGCACTCAAGATCAATCCAACACTTGGATTTTACTTCCTCCACTCGAATTACATGATCCCATTGCTCATGTATTGGAGGAGTCTTACATTGCAATCACTTGTGCGCGACGCAAGTTATCTTTATTTCTTTCGTTTTCTTCCATGTCACAATCAAGAGTGTGTTTATGCTTCAAAGTTTCATGTAGTGTTACGCAACACCATGATAAGTCTACGGATTGTCGTTCATGCACATGCACTCACTTATGTCCTATGGACACATTGAATCACGAAGTGTGGTTGTCTTTATTGTTATATCTTTCTTGCTTGTTGGTTCACACAACTGGGTTTTTCGCAGACCAAGCCTTCAAAAACATGGGTTTACCAATGTGCCAATGGCTGCATTGGAAGTATCACTTCACATGATTAGGCCCATGTACCATTAGTGTAGGAGTAGGAGTAGTGTTTTCTTTCAGTTGTTTGCTTGCATGCTTTTTTTCTTACATGGTTTGTTTTCCTAGCTATTTACTTGCTTCACTTTCATTTTTGCTTATGCTCTTACCTTGCTTTGTTGATTGTTAGTTCATTTTCTTGTTTCATTCATAGGTTAGTTTTGCATGAAACCATGTATGACCCTTGAATCGAGTTGTGTAAAGTAAAAGACGACTTGTACAACTATCACTACTTCATTATATGTCATCTTTCCTTTGTATGATGAGCTTGTTACTTTTAGTCCATGATACATCGAAGGAAAATGTGTACTGTTCGAAGTGAACCTTGGTGTAAACACAACGCTTACACACTAACTAGTGTCACTTTCTCTAGTTGATTGTTTTTGGGTTAACCCTTGTCAGCTTAGTTAAGTAGAGTAAGGTGAGGGGGAAAAAATTAACAGGAACCTTAGAGATATAATAAAATACTTCTCTGCTGGAACAACCTCTTCTTCTCTCTATTAGTCGAGATCCCTCTTCTACCTCTAAAATGAATAAGTGTTATGCAAAGTGAAAATGAAAAAAATGAAAAGTAAAAAAAAATCAAAATTCAAAATGAATAAGGTGAAAGAAGAGAAAGGCTTCCTGCTAAAGGAGTTGATGCAAGTAACTTCGATGGGGTACTGACAGGGCTCCCTCGCATTGGAGCCATGCTTGTGTTCCTACGTGACTCCATTGGGGTACTATCCAAGCCTGTTGGAAGTGGAGCAAAACCAGAGATGAAACTAACACTCTGTCGACTATACTGCTTGTGCACCTATATACCCCTCAACCCCAATCGAAACAATTATGTTGCCTTGGCTTGGAATGTGTGTCAATTGACCAAGATTCTGGCAGATGCTACATCTTACAATCAAACTAGTGTGAAGCTAAGATGAGCTGAGAGCTAAACAATACTTCCATAGGTGTTAGACTTGATTTTCATGAACAAGGTCCATACAGAGAGCTGGATTTCTACGAGTGTCACCAAGCATTGTAATGGCTACAACCACCCTCCAAAATTTTTCCTTAGCCTATTTTGGAGCCTCCCTACCAACCTTACACGACACTTTGTCTTGCTTCGTCAAGTGCTCAAGCTTCAAGTGTTTTCCTTGCACAAAGGTAGCCTATCAGTCACAATTGATCCATTCCCCTCACAAGCTACTCACCCGGACTTGGTCTAGCTATAGGCTGAGAAAATTCCCCTTGAAAATTGCACATTTTTGGAGGGAAACCAACCTTCCCTCTAGGAATTGCACAATCCTCTCTGACAACCTACTGGGCTCCAGGATTGCGCAATCCTAGCAGCCAACCCTCCTAGCAAGATTTGCACAAATTTTCCCAAGAGTAGGCCATTCAGCCCAGGATTTTCATAAATCTAGACAGCATTCAACTGCTCTTCCTAGAAACTATGTAAATCTCTCGAGAAACTAGCCCAACTACTAGCAAGAAATGCACATTTTTTTCCAGCAGTCAAGTAGTCTCTTACATGTGCAGCTGAGTTGACCGGTTCCCTCCGGGACTGAGCAAAACAAACTTGCATGCATGGGCAGCTTCTCCCAAGAAAACATGCAAAGGAATCCCTAGTTTCAGGGATCTATCTTTAGCAATTGGAGGTTATATGCAAGGAGCAATTCTGAAACCTCCCACCAAGTGTAGCTTCCCCTAGATTTGTGGCATGCACATCACAACCTTGATGTTATCAAAACTCATCAACCGGATGCTGCAGAGCTCATTCCTCACATAAATCTTGTAGCTCTGACATCCCACATCACATCTAGGAGCAGTCAGGAAATTCATCTCAGTTGTTTTGGGGGAAGCTCGCTTCCCATGCTTTGTGCTGCATTTCTATTGCCTTTTTTGTTTTCTCTTGTAGGAGTATTGTTTTCTTGATATCTTTGAGTTCTTTCTGTCATTTACATATATACTAGCTTGTCCTACCTCAGTTCTAGTTTTCGTTGCTATCTCACTAATGTCGCATGCATGAAAGTGTTTTGCATGGATGTTTGCCCAACCGACGAACTTACTCACCCACATGTATGTTGATATGTTTGCTTAATCTTTCATTCATCTTTTGCATGCACTGTCAATCACTTCTACTATCACTTAGTGTCACCATGCATTCACTGACTTACTTTCTTTCAGTCGCTCGACGGCAAGTCGGTCCAACCTTGGCCCAGGCTCTGCCTTCACCAAGGCTGCATTGTGCCATCTGGGAAAGGAAGACTCACACTCCTCTCTATATTTGCGCATTCCTACTCAATACTGGTCTCAAGGACTGTTTTACGCATTTCTGGAGGACTGTGGCTACTTGGCCCAAGAAATTAGGCATATCTGTCCCTAGGCCAGTAGTCCTTCCGAGCGGAAATTACACATTGCGCAATCCCATCATTCATCAGCCAGACTAGACTGTGCATTACAAAGTTCCAACAGTCAACCAGTCTCCCAGCAACCTAGACTCTGCATTGAGCAATCTTTACAATTGGTCTCCCGACCTCCTGGTCAAAATTGTGCAACCTTCATGATCATTCACCTAGATATGTTGTAAGTCAATTCTCATGTTCATTTTGGTTTTTGACTGGCAGATTGCTTTCTATGAGTGTTTCCATGTCTCCAGGTATCACAGGTTTTCACATGCCTCTCAGTATTACAAGTACAATGGTTTCCAGGAGAGTAGAGATGAGGACATCATTCAGAGCATGCTGGAGGATGTTGTCAATCAAGTTTCTATGAGCTTGCCTAGTCATGAAGACATCAAGCGGAAACATCACAATGAGAGGCATCATGAATAGCAGCTAAAGAGAGCAGCATCATGAATAGTAGCTGAAGAGAGCATGACAACACGGAGGTGGAAAATGGTTGTAAGCTCAAGCAGGTCCATTGATGATGAAAGCAAATTTGGAGACTCTGGCTATGGAGTGACGGTGTGACATGAAGATCGCATGAAGGCAAAAGATGTAACAAAGAAGGCATTGCATGTGTCGAAGCAGTGACTCAGGAAGAACATGAAGCTGCAAAGACAAATGAATGAGTTGCAGCAGGATCAGGAACAATGGTGGGTGCAATGTGCCCTCACAAATGAAACTGCTCCTAGACAAGTTAAAGATCCATCCCAACAACAAAAAATGAGTAGACATGGTGAGCAGTGTGGTCGATCGCATGCAAGGGATTCGACAGCATGCATGTCATTGTGAACATGCATGAAATCCAACCCATTCAACACACTCACCAATGTGAAGACAAGAAGCAAGTTCAAATGGAGCCGAGTGGGTACTTCGGCATGTTGATGTGCATGACCACCAGCGCACACTTGAAGATCAGCATGGACACTATGCATCAGTGTGCTGCCAGTTCACCCACACCCAAGAAGAAAATGTGCATGTTAGCAGGCAAGTTGGATGAAGGGGCTGAAGCAATGTACCAGTTGCAATGAAAGCTAGAGTTCGCTTCAGCAAGATGTCACCATGAGGTGCATGCACACCATCACAGATGACCAAGCTTTCCATCAGCTCACTAGCTTCACCATCATAAGCATGTCGAAGAGTTGCTATCACCACAGTGGACCGAGTGTCAGTGATGTCTTGCAAGGCTTTCATAGGCCATGTTGTCTCACATGAGTACATGTGCATTGTAATGATGGGTCATGTCAACTGTAAGTCAAGTGTCAACAGTTGGATGTAACAGTGATAGAATAGGTGAAGAGTCATGAGGGTATTTGAACTGTCACAAAGGGGAATGTCAAGGTCACCCCACCATTTGCTATAAATAGTCCCTCACAACTCATTTTGTAGGATTTTGGTTAGCCATGCTTGTACTAAGACTATCTTGAAGAAGGCTTGGACAGTATTGTAACGTGCATTGGCTTCTCCACTGCACTGAGCCAGTACATCTCTTTGGAGGAGTAGGAAGATGTGGTTGTACTATTCCACTCTTGGGGCTAGGAGGTTTACATGGATGTATTGTATGATTGTGACTTACACTTCTTTATATAATAAGAGCTAGCACATTTTTATGCAAATGTTGTTATTTTAGTTGGACTGCTCCATTTGATTTAATGATATATGTTGTTTAACTTACCTACTTGTGTATGAACTAATTCACATGAAATTATATGAATCTTGTTGTTAATGTGTTGCATATTTTATTAATGTTTTCACCATCTATGTCGACTGATCTGTCAGACATTAAATAGACCTTTTGTTTGAACCTTTCTCTAACAAATATCACACTTGTCTCGGATAGATCCGTGAGTGTTGTATGTGTTATCTTACCTTGTATGACGTGACTGTAGCATCCGAGTGGACTACTCCACCAGAAGCTGTGCATGTCCTTTGTGTTGTGTGTTTCTAGCTGAGTTTGGATTGATCCCTTTCAACCTAGAACTCACATTCACCTCCTTCCCCCTTCGAAGTGTTGGAAACTCTCATACACCTTCCTTGACTCACTGCATTATTCACACCCTTTCTGCTGACATAGTTATTCTACTTACCTCTGTATGACACCATGGTCAAGGAATTACCTTACAACCCACTCCTACACCAAACCATCTGAGGCCTAATTGGGACTTCTTACCGGGGAGATCCCATTGACATGTTGGCAAGTCTAGCACCATCAACATTTCTAGCACCAGAAGGAGGGCCTGATGACAAGCTATGTCCTCTCATACAGTTTTGAACCTTTTCATATCTTTCATGGAGTCTTGCACTCTTCTTCCCCTGAGGTGTTTTTCGAATCGTGAAGATGTCTCCATCTTGGGGAAGATTTTTGATCTCTTGTCCACTCACACATATGATGGTGAAGGTGAAGTGTCCTGGCTAGAGAACTTATATAACTTTCCTTTCATGATTTATGAGGTAGCTGATTTTTCTGACGAACAGGCCAGTCCGTTGCTTACATACACACTTCATGAATCTCCATTTCGTTGGGTGCTCAACCTACCGGCTGACACCATGCACTCATTTGAGAACTTCTATGATCTCACTGAAGACATGTTCTATCATTTTGATCCAGAATATCTTGACCGGAAAATATTACAGTAGCGAAGGGCTCTGCATGAATCCATTATTGATTTTTGGCAGTGCTTCTATAACTTGTAGTTTCAAGCTCCGAAGAGCCAGATGAAATTTGCTTATCTTTGGGACTGGTTTGAGTATTGGCATAAGAAATTTACCTGTCACAAGAGGAAGCTTGATATCCAACCTCGCTCAACATTCTTCATTGATGGAACTGCATAATCTCATGTGGGAGTAGGCACTGTCTCAACTAATTGTCTATCTCCCTCTCATTCAGCAGCTCCACCACTGCTCAGTGATGTTGAGGGTCATGCTCAGACACATGTTCATCATTCACACTCTCCCAACATCACTCCACTCAATTTTCACGTAGATTTGATTGTGAGTCCTTCAAGTTCTCATATGCATTCTTTTCTTCGACCTCTATCTTCGCACTCAGGTGTTCCTTTGGATGATGTTGTCTTCTGTTCGTGCATTCCAGACTCTCCACTTGTTGTGAACAAGGAACAATCCACTAACGGATTCAATGTTGCACAACCAACATGCACTGTCATTAATCAAGAGTATGAGTGGGAGCTTAAACATCAACACTCAGCGAAGGATGACTCCCTTCTATCTGAGTCCCCTCCATTCTTTCCTAACCTCTTTGGTGAACCTACTATCCATAATTTTGCATGTGTATCTTCATCCACAGATGCACCCATTTTTGATGACTTGTAGGACTCACTGGATGTTAGTCCATCATTTGACAATAGAGAGGATAAGTTACTCATTAAAAAGCCACTTGATCTTTCATCTGTCTTTTCTGGAAACATAGAGGATGAGTATGTTCACTTTTCGTCTACCCCTCTGTGTGATTCGTCCAACCATGAGGATGCCAACCAACATCCTAAATTTTATGATCTTGGTTGTCATGATTTCTTCACCTCATCATTTGATCACAACGTTGATTCACTCATTGTTAATCCACCTAAGCCACTGGTCTATGAAGATCCATCTATCAACGAAGGCGAAACCCCATAGACCTTCAAGGCACTTCAACCCGAGTTGATGGTTATGTCAGGCCCTCGTTGTCTTGAGGTTGGTTTCGCTTCCCATCAGGAAATTTTTCAAACACTCAAGGCTCCTCATCACTCATCTGTATGCACTCAAGATCAATCCAACTCTCAGATTTTACTTCCTCCACTCGAACTACATGATCCCATTACTCATGCATTGGAGGAGTCTTACATTACAAGCACCTATGAGTGAAAAAAGTTATCTTTGTTTCTTTCGTTTGCTTACATGTCATACTCAAAAGTGTGTTTATGCTTCAAATTTTCACGTAGTCTCACAAAACACCATGACAAGTCTGCGGATTTCTCGTCATGCAAATGTACTCACTTATGTCCCATCGACACTTCGAATCAAGAAGTGTGGTTGTCTTTATTGTTATATCTTTCTTTCTTGCTGGTTCACACAACTGGGTTGCTTGCAGACCAAGCCTTCACCAACATGGGTCTACTAATGCGTGGTGGCTACATTGGAAGTATCACTTCACATGATCAAGCCCATGCACCATAAGTGTAGGAGTAGGAGTAGTGTTTTCTTTCAATTATTTGCTTACATGCTTTGTTTGCTTGTTTTTTTACTTGCTTGTATGTTTACTTGGTTTTCTTTCATTTTTTCGTCTGTTCTTGCTTTTCTTTGTTGATTATTAGTTCGTTCGCTTGTTTCATTCATAGGTTAGTTTTGTATGAAACTATGTATGACTCTTGAAGCGAACTGGGTAAAGTACAAGAGGGCTTGTACAACTATCACTACTTGGTTATCTGTCATCTTTCCTATGTATGATGTGCTTGTCACTTTTAGTCCATGATATGTTGAAGGAAAATAAATACTATTTGAAGTGAACCTTGGTGTAAACGCAACGCTTGTGCGCTAACTAGTGTCACCTTCTTTAGTCAATTTTTTTTGGGTTAACCCTTGCCAGTTGAGTCAAGTAGAGTAGGGTGGGGGGGAACCTTAAGAAGCATGTAAGAGATATAACAAACTACTTCTCTTCTCGAACAACCTCTTCTACTCTCAATAAGTCGGGATCCCTCTTTAACCTATGAAATGAATAAGTGTTATGCACAATGAAAATGAAAAGAATGAAAAGTCAAAAAAAAAAATGAAAAATGAGTAAGGTGAAAGAAGGCTTCCTACGTAGGGAGATGATGCAAGTAACTTCACCAGGGTACTGACTAGGCTTGCTGGTAGTGGAGCCATGTTTGTGTTCCTATGTGACTCCACCAGGGTACTATCTAGGCCTGATGGCAGTGGAGCAACACTAGAGATGAAACTAAGACTCTGACGACTATGCTGCTTGTGAACCTATATACCCCTCAACCCCAATCGAAACAACTGTGTCGCCTTGGCTTGGAATGTGTGTCAATCGACCAAGAGTTTGGAAAATTCTACACCTTACAATCAAACTAGTGTGAAGCCAAGATGAGCTGAGAGTTGAACAATGCTTCCGGAGGTGCTAGAATTGCTTTTCATGAAGAAGGTCCATTCATAGATATAGAATTCTACCAGTGTCGCCAAGTGTTGTAGCAGCTATAATCACCCTCCAAAATTTTTCCTTAACCTATTTTGGAGCCTCCCTACCAACCTCACATAGTAATTTCTCTTGCTTCATCAAGTACTCAAGCTTCAAGTGTTTTCCTCACATAAAGGCAGCCTGTTGATCATAGTTGATCCATTCCCCTCACAGGCTATTCACTTAGAGTTGGTCCAATTGCAATATGAGTAGATTCCCCTTGAAAATTACACATTTCTAGAGGGCAACCAACCTTCCCTCCAAGAATTGCACAATCCTCTCCGACAACTTGTTGGGCTCCAGGATTGCGCAATCCTGCCAGCCAACCCTCCCAATAGGATTTGCACAAATTTTCCTAGCAATAGGTTGTTCAGCCCAAGATTTGGGAAAATCTGGGTAGTAGTTAGTTTCCCTACCCAGAAATTGTGCAAATCTACTGGGGAACCAGCACAACTCCCAGCCAGAAATGCACATTTTTCTCTAGTAGTCGAGCAGCCTCTTGCATGTGTAGCTGAGTTGACCAGTTCCCTCCGAGACTGAGAAAAACAGACTTGCATGCATGGGCTACTTCTCCCAAGGTAGCATGCAAAGGAATCCTTGGTTTCAGGGATCTATGTTTAGTAGTTGCAAGTTACATGCAAGGAGAAATTCCAAAGCCTCCCTCCAAGTGTCACTTCCCCTAGATTCATGGCATGCGCGTCACAACCTCGATGTTATCAAAACTCATCAACCGGATGCTACAGAGCTCATTCCTCACATCAACCTTGCAATTCTAACATCCCACATCACATCTAGGAGCAATAAACACATTCAACTCAACTGTTTTGGGGTAAGACCCCTTACCATGCCTTATGCTGCATTTCTGTCACATTTTTTGTTTTCACTTGTAGGAGTATTGTTTTCTTGATTTCTTTGAGTTCTTGTTGTAATTTACATACATACTAGCTTGTCCTAGCTCAGTTTTACTTTTCGATGCTATCTCACAGCTGTCGCATGCATGAAACTATTTTTCATGGAAATTCGCCCAGCTGGCGAACTGCCTCACCCACATGCATGTTGATATTTTCGCTTAATCTTGTTTTGCATGCACTATCAATCACTTCTGCTATCACTTAGTGTCGCCATGCATTCACTAACTTGCTTTTAATTGCCCTTCAATGAGTCGAGCCAACCTTCGCCCTGGATCTGCCTTCACCAAGGTTGCATTGCGCCATCTGGGAAAGGAAGGCTCACCTTCCTCTCTATATTTTCTCATTCCTACCCGGCATTGGCCTCCAGGACTATTTTGCACATTTATGGAGGAGAGTGGCTTCTTGGCCCAAGAAATTGTGCACTTATGTCCCTAGGCCAACAGTCCTTCCTGGCTAGAATTATGCATTGCATAATCCAAGTAGTCAACAACTAGACTGGATTGTGCATTACGCAACTCTAGCAGTCAACCAGTCTCCCAGCAGCCTAGACTATGCCTTGAGTAGTCTTGGCAGTTAGTCTCCCAACCTCTCGGCTAAAATTGCACAACCTTCATGATCATTCACCCAGGTATGATGCAAGTTAGTTCTCATGTTCATTTTGGTTTTCGACTCATAGATTGCTTTCTATGAGTGTTGCCATGTCTCCAAGTATCACAGGTGTTCATCTGCCTCTCAGCAGTATAGGTATAATGGTTTATAGGAGAGCAGAGATGAGGACACCATTCAGAGCACGCTTGGGGATGCAGTCAATCAAGTGTCTATGAGCTTGCCTACTCATGAAGACATTAAGTTGTTCGTAGACAAGGACATCAAGCGACAACATCACAACGAGCAACATCATGAACATCAACTACCAAATGCAATGAATACAAGAGGAGGGTTGTTAACAACATGGAGGCGGAACAAGGTTGCAAGCTCAAGTAGGTCCATTGATGATGAAAGAAACTTTGGAGACTCCGGTTATACAGTGACAACGTGACATGAAGATCGTGCAAAGGAAGAATATGTAACAAAGAAGGAGTTGCATGTGCTGAAGCAACAACTTAGGAAGAACATGAAGCTGCAGAGATAGATGAATGAGTTGCAGCGGGATCAGGAACCACGGTGGGCGCAACGTGTGCTCACGGATGAAACTGCACCTGGGCAAGTTAAAGATCCATCCCAATAGCTAACACGGAGCAGACATGGTGAGGACTGTGGTTGATCGCATGCAAGAGATTCAATAGCATGCATGTCATTGTGTAGATGCATGCAATCCCACCCATTCAACACACTCACCAAGGGGAAGACATCAAGCAAGTCCAATTGGAGCCAAACGAGTACTTCAGGAAGTTGATGTGCATGACCACCAGCACACACTTGAAGATCAGCATGGACACTATGCATCAGTGTGCTGTCATTTCAACCGCACCCAAGAAGACCATGGGCATGTTCGCAGACGAGCTAGATGAAGGGGCCGAACCAATGCACCGGTTGCAATGAAAGAAAGAGTTTGCTTCAGCAAGATGTCACCATGAGGTGCATGCACACCATCACAGATGACTAGGCTTGGCGTTAGCTTATCAGCTTCACCATCATAAGCATGTCAAAGAGTTGGTCTCACCATAGTGGACCAAGTGTTAATGATGTCTTGCAAAGGTTTTCTCAAGCCATGTTGTCTCACATGAGTATATGTGCATTGTAATGTTGAGTCATGTCAAGTGTAAGTCAAGTGTCAATAGTTGGATGTAACAACCATAGAGTAGGTGAAGAGTCATGAGGGTAGTTGAACTATCACAAAGGGTGAAGAGTCATGAGGGTAGTTGAACTATCACAAAGGGTGAAGAGTCATGAGGGTAGTGATCCAATACATCTTGTGGCCATTCACCAACTCATTTGTAGTGGTATACTTGGATGATATCCTAATCTTCAGCCAAAGTTTTGAAGAGCACCTCCACCACATCCAACAGGTTCTCCAAACACCATGGCAACACAAGTTGTGTGCCAATTTGGAGAAATGCACTTTTGGCATGACCCAGGTTGAGTATCTGGGATACATTATTGATGAATGAGGGGTGCATGTGGATCCAGCCAAGATCCAAGTCATTCAGGATTGGCCAGCCACAACCACTCTCACAGATCTCCATAGCTTTTTAGGTCTTTCCAATTTCTATTGCAGGTTCATGTTGGGATTCTCTCATATCACTTGACCCTTGAGTCAAGTCACCAAGGGAGGAGTGAAAGAAAAATGCTTTTGGTATGAATCTCAACAGAAGGCATTCACAGAGTTGAAACATCACCTCTGCTCTACACCAGTGCTCACTTGACCAGACTTGCAACAACCATTTAAGATCGAGACAAATGCCTCTGACTATGTTATTGGGGCACTCCTTACTCAACAGGGGCATCCAATGGCATATCACAGTGAGGCACTTTTAGACACAGTTTGAAAGTATCCCACTTATGAAAAAGAGATGTATTCCATTATGCAAGCCTGCCAACAATGGAAGCATTACATTTTGGGGAAGGAAACGATCATCCACACAGACCACCGACCCTTGTAGTTCATACAAACCAAGGGAAGTTGTAGAATGATCGCCATGAAAAGTGGTCGACATACCTGCATCGGTTCCATTTGAATATCAAGTATACTAAGGGTAGTACCAATAATATTGCAGACTGCCTCAACCGACCACCGATCATGGCGTTAACCACTATGCTCAACTCTTATGGGCACGAGACTTCTGATTGGCCACTTCTCTACAAAAGCGACCCAAAATTTAGCCACACATACCAGATGCTCTTGGAGGGTCAGTAAGTTCCATATTTTCACCTCCAAAATTCCATGTTATGCCACCCGAGACACCTTTGTCTTCCTTCAAGCAAGCGAGCCAAGATGATTTGCGAAGCAGACTACAGTCAGGCCGCTGGGCATTTCGGGGTCGAGAAAATAGTGGCAGTGTTGCAGAAGTATTTCTATTAGCCGAATCTTCAACACAATGTCAGGAAGTACATCAGATCCTGCATTTCCTGTGCCATTTCCATACTGTCCATCAAGAAGCAAGGCCTCTATACTCCGCTGCCTACCCCTAGTTGACCTTGGGAATCCATCTCCATGGATTACATGTCGGGCCTTACTTCTATTAAGCATGGAAACAACTGTGTTTTTGTGGTCATCGACAAATTCTCGAAGATGGACATTATGGTGGCTTGCAAGAAGAATATCACAACAGAAGCCACTGCTAAACTCTTATTTGAATGAGTGTGCGTACACTTTCAGATCCCACAGTCTATCATCTTAGATCAGGATAGTAGGTTCCTTAGTACATTATGGTCCAGTCTCTGGTCGATGTTGGACACCAAGCTCACTAAGTCTGCAACTTTCCATCCCCAAATTGATGGCCAGACAAAGGTCGTCAATAGGATGATTGTACACATTCTGTGCATGTACAACTCAAAGCATCCATGCACATGGGATGAGAGCCTTCCCTATGTACAACACAGCTATAACTGGGCTCTCCACAACTCGACTGGCCACAGACCTTTTCAAGTGGGTTTGGGATTCTAGCCACTATGTATCATTGATGTGGCCATACCATTTGCAGCTACTCAGGCAGATTTGGTTCATGTCTAGTCGGAAGCCGATAAGGCAAACAACTTCATTGAGCACATTGAACATATCTGCCAGTAGGTCCATGACATTCTAGACAAATGAAATGCCAAGTACAAATAGCAACATGATCAACATCGAGTGTCGCATAAGTTTCAGGTGGGCGACAAAGTCTGGTTGCATCTGCAAAAGGAATTCCTTACCGGAGCCTATCAGAAACTCAAACCACTCTGATATGGTCCTTACACCATTACCAAGGTTGTGGGTGACAATGCATTTGAGCTAAGCATTCTCTGATTCCTTCGCCTGTACCCAGTTTTCAATGTGGACTTCCTTCAACCATGCTTCCCACCATTGTTGGACACATCAGACATTACAAAACAGCTCACACCTACATAGTTAAATCCAAATTACATGGAGCAAGCCACAACTGATCGGATCATGGACACGCACATCAAGAACACCTGACAACAAAGGATCAAACTATATCGAGTTGTCGAAGCAGGACAACTCCTTCACTAGGGAAAGTTTGTTAGCCCCCTAATTTACTCTCTTTTTTCCATTTTCCCCTTCCTAAATCATAACCATTTGCCGTTGTTTTATGTATCTTATACACCCTCATCTTGCACTAGTCCAAGAACATTGAAATATTTCATATGTACTTTATGTTTCATATTTTTAATTTGATTTAGCATTAATTAATTATTTATTACATGATTTCTTGCTTATAATCACTCTTTGTAACTTATCGATATCTCCAATGTTTATTTGGTAGTCAAGTGCTTACCATAACTGTTGATCCTAGTGCAAGATCGAATCTTGCACCAGTGCCAGCACAACAAATCCTTGTAGCAGATCCGAACCTCCTTAATCACTGCCTGGTTTTGAGTAGCTTTAGCCACGACGGGAAGAAAGATATGAAGGCAGCTAAGCTCTAGCCATGACAACAAACAATCCAAAGGTAGCCAAGATTGAATTTATGAAGAACGAACAACTAGAGATTGGCTACGACCAGTTTTGTTGAACTGTCTAATTTTGAAGTCCAAGAAGCTAAATTCTGCATATCGGTTACGTAATTGGTTAAACGATCTTTTTGGCTTTCAGACAAAGATCTATATAATGAGGATTGTAAATAGGACGAGATATTTTTTTTATAGGAATTGATATAGAATAGAGATACAGCCAGAGAGGTGGTAGGAGGTTGTTGTATTTTGTTATCCCCTGAATATGGGCTGGACTATGTATTCATGCATGTATTTGCCTCAATGAATTAATATAAAGGGAGCTTCGCCTCATGTTTTATAAATTGTATTTCTATGTTTGAAAGCTGATGAATTGATAAAGTACTGAGAAGCATTTCTATTTGAAAGGGAAACACATTGGTTGGTGTTACCGGGAAAAGTGTCTATTTAGAACTGCTCTATCCCACTAAGGTGTGACAGCTGCCTTGAAACAAACAGAGAAAACTACTTTTGTATTTCCTTTATGAATTAAAGATAGAGGGGGATAGAAAGAACCGACCTGTGTCTTGCGCTAATCCTTTGATACAATCCCTCTCTTCTTTGACAGCTTCCAGCTACCTGTTCCCTTACTTGTCCAGCTTCACCAAGTTCCTGTAAGATCACAGAAGAAGAAAACTACACAAAGACATGGATCTATATTCATAAAAAGCTTAGGATCAGATTTAAGCTAAACATAAAAATGTAACAAGCATCAATGATACACAAGCATGTAGGAGAAACTCAAATAGTTTTATTGATATAACAAGAAGATCCAGGAGGAGTTACAACCGATGATTCCTGATCCAGCATCAACCTCCCAGCAAAGAAGCCCCTTCTTCACCTCCAACAAAGCATAAATCACCCAATACTCTGATATCTATCTCAAAACCAACAGCAATTCCTTGCAATGTACAAAATTCCAGCCTCTGGATCTCTGGGATGAGGGATCCATATATAGATGTATGCAAGGAGGATGAGTCAGCTTATGATTTGATTAGTGTCTTCTCTCTGTCAGTTCTTGCTTCCACTTGGAGACTGAAAGCCTCTTACTCATCCTTAGTCGATTTCAGTGAGGCAAGTGTCATTGGAGAAGATTCTGGAAGCTTCCATTGTCTTTCCACCTCGCGGAATGGCACTGCCATTTGTCATTTCCCTCTCAACGCACCCTGATAGTGCATTTAGGTGCGTTGCAACACACCCAGCTAGTGTATTTATGTGCTATGCAACGCAGCTAGCCAGTGGAGCAACTGAAATGATCCTGATTTGACTGATTCTGAGCAGTTTCTGGTGGAGAACTTCTGGGAGAAGCTATAATTTGTTGACCTTGTTCCTTTAGGGGTTGGAACAACACTTTTAGGGACTTAGGAGCCCTTGGTTTATGGACATTTGATGCTTGGTGCTGCAAGTCACAAAAATGTCTATAACAGTTGCCCCCTAAAGTATGAGGCCGTTAATTGGGTGAAATGCTTTATTATGAGGATCCGAAGTTCTTTCAATGCTGGGAGGAGACCTGTAATAAGATACAATACAATACATTATCTTCATACCATTTTTCATGATCTAGCTGACGCGGGCATTCCCATGCTCAGCTTTATAAATTCATTTTCATGTACATAGGACAGACAATCGTCTGAGTGTAGACTGATGATTCTGATAGAGCCATCATCCTTTTGGTAGGATGATTATCTGTGCTGCAATGTTGTACATTTAATGTCTTTATTTTCCTGAATATATATCGCAGCTCGGATGGATGAAACTAGATCCGGGGTCTTCAATCTCATCCGATCTTCACTCGAAGTACAAGTCGATCGATGTGAGAAATGTTCTGAAGTCGAACATGGAAAGACATCACTTGATTACCAGTCAATGATGTAAACTATTAACAAGCACGAGAGGAATCACCGATAATGATAATGACCCTCAAGGTAATATAGTACAATTCACGTGGTGTGAATAAAGGACTTGGCGTTGAACACCACGCAAAATATTTCGGTCGAAGGCCATTGATGTAAACCTGTCACCGGAAGTGAGAAACTTGCCATTGAGGCATGCAAGCTTCAAAGTACTGAATGGGGTGTTCCTAGACCAACTTCTTGGATAATGAGCTGATGTCAACAAGAAGTGATCCGTCATAAGAGGGCCTTAATGAATCCCACATCAATGACACGAAACGGAGCAAATGATTTTGATGGAGGTGAAAACGATCTGATGATATATGGTTCAGGATGGCGGTCATGAAAGTATGGAGCATAATGTATGGTAGTGGGTGGGACATAGGTGACTTCTCTGGATGACTTCTCTTGAACATGTCGGCGACACTTATGTGATGGATTGGTAGCATTAACCCCAAATGTGGATGGTATGGCGTGACCATGGTGATGTGACCGGTGAATGAAACAACCCAACCCAACTCGGACACGGAGTGGAAGTGTCATGTTCAAGAGCGACTTACTACCAATAAAGATTCTCTGAGTTTTCTTCCCAAATTTTCCCCAGTCATTGCTGACCAATACCTCTTTATTTTTATCAAGCTTGAGGAGGATAACATATGCTTGTTCTATAATTTGCCCTTCGGGCAAACCCATCGCTATGTTTTAACGCGCCTAGCGATAGTGAAACTCGTTCTCGTCTAAAGACAAGTTTGTCGCTATTAATCTTTTTAACGAGTTTAACGACAAAGATAACTCGGTCCTTTTCATTTTTAGAGAGTCTGAAAAGGTACGTAAAGGTAACTCCAAAATTCCTTTTTCGTCATCTAATCCCTTAAGTCCGAAAAAGTATAAAACAATACAGAAGGGATGAATTTTTTATAGTTTTAACGAGCCGAACAAAACAAGCACTCGATCTTTTTGTGCAATAATCCCTCAGGTCCAAAAAGATTAAAATCTAGAGGAGGGATAGCACTTCCTGTCCCTTTAACGAGCTGGAAGGCCAAGGACTCGGCAATATATTCATATTTTACGAGTCAGTTGAAAAGAGCTTAAAGGAGACTCGTCTTTTGAGGAACGAGTGATAAAATGGGTAGCAACTGATTCCAGGTAAGGTTTGGAATTTTCCAATCATGGCAGTGTCACAAGGATGGCTAGTGAAATCACTCTTCGCAGCTGTTCCTCAAAATGGGTAAACAATCAAATGGAGGTGACAGTGCAAACACGACCAAGGCTTTAATGGCTGAAGTACTACATTCACGGTGGTTATTTACCGGGGAATAGTTCATTTTTTAACGAGCTTAAACGCGGGTGGAAACATTTGCTCGGTCCAGGTTTATTTTTTAATGAGCTTGAACCTCGCGGTAAACACTGCTCGGTCCGGGTTTATTTTTTAACAAGCTTGAACCTCGCTGTAAACACTGCTCGATTAATCCAGTCATATGATAAGAATGTCTCATATAAAAACGGAAATTTTTAGAGTTTTGGCCCACATCCTTTCTTTATGCAAGTTAGGAAACGACTAATCCAAAAAACAGATAAATAATCGCTCTTTGCTTGCACTCCAAAAGGTTTGCATGCCCCCAGGTATAAAACAGAGTTTCAAGGTTACCTCTACTTTAGTCCGTTAAAACATTTGTTTTACCGAGAGAGGCCTACCTCTTACAGGCTACCCAAAGATTTTTCTATTCACGGCGCAAACAAAACACTTCTTCGGCGATGTCTACCGAGATAAACAAAGTTGAGTGGCGGCGATCGCCAACTCACATAACTTTGACAAGAGAATCTTGTTCTAGAATAACCCCTCTTCCAATCACGGACGGGGTACAGACTAGTCATATTATCCCGCAGAAACCTACCCTATACCCGAAGTTTTCCTGTCGAAGCAGACCAGGATGCATGCCCCCTGGGTTTCAGTCATATCCCTCTGAATTACTCGTGCTCATCGGGAGGACGGACTGGTGATTGAGACATTTCTTGCGTGAAAATACCATTCAGGGATGGTATATGACTATTTGCTCTGTATGATCCAAGGAATGAAAGCTGGTCCACGAGCTTGACCACTCTTCCTTCGTGCGGAAAACACATTACTCTAAAGAGTGAGGAGAGAATTGCTCCCATGCATTAAATATAGTCTCGTCCAAGGAGTAGATTGTAATCTAGGGGTCCTTGAACTACCATTACGTTCAGGTGAATGGTTTTCCCTCTCAATGTTATGGGCACATCGTGAAGGATCCCTAAAGGTCGACTGGTTCCTTTATCAAAGCCCGTCAGATTTCTCATCTCAGGAAAAAGCGATGGCGAACCAAGCGCTTTCCAAGCAGTCGAGGAAAGGATACTCACAGAAGCCCCCTCATCCATGATGGTACCAGCCATAACCATTCTATATATTTGGACGATAATTCAGAATGGTATGCTAGCTGGTAAACGGAGTCTGCCTAGTTGATTCCAGTCGAAGGAAACAACTAGGTTGCTTGGAGGTGGGACAGAATAGACGGCCGGATACGACTCTGGAAAATTTCCTTCCTGCGGTAAAGGAACGGGTATATTGCCCCCATGTCCGTTGGAGTCTGTGCTTATGAAGAGAACTTGGACGGTGTCATCCTTGTTCTCCTCAGTGAGTGTATCATCTGAAGATGAAACCTCTGAAGGCAAGACCGGGTCAACTGCCGCCTCGACCTTTTGACTTTAATCTGGTAATGATCCAGATGGTTTATCTTCAATGATAGGCGCTTCAGCCGACCACATGAGTGGGCCAGCCGATTTTCGACTAGTGACGGACTCGGCAAGAGTTTTTTGTATCCAGGAGGAAGTCGTAACAGTGAAACCGGACGATCATCCAAAACTCTTTTAGCTTCGTCTAAGAAGGGACAACGGTGGACAGCATGATCGCCTTCACACAGTTTACAAGGAAATCTATATTTTCCTTTTTGTCCTGGGACTTCACTTTCACTAGTCGACGGTGTGTTTTCAACATGATCATCAGAGGTCGACGACACCGGGTTGTGCAATCTAGGAGACCAGTCCTTTAATATCCTAGGGATGCAAGGACAATCTCTATGAAAGTGGTCTTCTTTGCAAATGACACATGGCAATTTAGGCCTGGTCGGTGCAGTGTGTGGATTTTCGTTAGACGACACTCATTTTCCCCCATTCGCCTTTGGCTCCTTCTTCTTCTTCCCTTTCTTCTTCTTTTCCTTCTTCTCCTTAGGAACTTGATTTTTGGCTTTACCAGCCCCATCAAGCGAAGAGGAAGGAGGAGAAGAAGAATTAGAGGAAGTAGAAGGTTGGTGGGCAACTCTGGACTCGTCTAATTGCTGATTCGATTGTTCAGGAATAGTGGTGTTCTGAACGACAGAGGTTGAGAAGAGCCATACAGGAAAACCAATTGTCAGTCCTGGAAGCGACAATGTGGCCATATGGGGTGCACCAACATCTCCCTAAGAGGAGAAGGGACTAGGATTTCCACCAAGGGGAATTCCTTGGTTGGTAGACTCCATTTTCTCAACCTAAGATCAACGTAGGAAAGGGGTAGTGAATATTCCGTTTAAAATAAATTTTTAGACGCTTTGACACATCTTGTTTTTTCAGTTTTAAAGAGTCGAGAAAAAACAAAAGATGACTCTAGTCTCCTTCGATTTTTAATGAGCCTGAAGTGACAAGTGCTCAGATGGACCTTTTCCATTAAGGAGTCTGAAAAGGAACGAAAGGGACTGCTCTGGAGATCTAGGTAGAGTGAGTACCAAACCAATCGCAAAACTGCAGAATACTTTTTACGGTACGGCAGTCAATCTTCCCGAATGCTGTGTTCAGTGCATTGCGATCGATAGGGCGGCAGACACAGCTTCCTATGGATAAAGGATTTAAGCCTATAGGGGTCTCCCAATACATACTCGATGGTACGTGGGAGCACAAGTCCGTACTGGCACTTATTATCTCAAAGTGGAGGAATCACCCAACCATCAGTGAGGACAATAGTTACCAGGCTTTACAACGCCGGAATACGTCTCTAGCCTAGACCTCTAAATGTTGTGCGTTAAGTTCCAAAGCGTTGTTAGATTCATTGAATTTATTTTAAGTTGATCTTTCTTATGAAGTTTTCCTTTTGGGTTCACCATGAGATGTAGATGTAATTCCTAAAATTCAATCTAAAGATGATAAGCAAACTTTTATCTCTTTTCAGCAATGAAAATCCTGGCTACAAGGGGAAAAGAAAGACACAATCTTTTCTCAAAGAGCAAAGAGCACACTGTAAATGCACTTTCCTAAATCAAGCCAAATAGACTGTCAATATGTAAATGCACATGTGCATGTATTTGTTTTCGACTTTCTTAATATTGATGCTAAAAAGAAAGTTGATGTACAAATCTGAATTTGCTTTCAAGCGACAAACACAAACAAGCTTCTTTTCGAAATCAAAAGATAAAGACGATTACGACGCTTTACGATTTTGAAATAAATACTTGTTTTTGACACTAGAAAATCACAAATTCAGACCAAAGGCAAAAGTAAAAGTATAGTCAACTATCAACAATAATCACACTTTCTCCTATGATCGAAATCGACACTTGCGACAGATCTAAATCAAAGGACAACAGTACGACTATTCTACTTTTGCAATGGAAAACTGTAAATGACGCAACAAACACACAAAAACATCTACAGTTATTTTGTACAAAGGAGGAGGAATTATAGCAAGGAAAAGGGGTTTTTAAACAGACACATACATTGATCATAGGCTGTAAAAATCAGAGACAAAACTGGAAAGAATGAAGCACAAGAACCTCAGCTACACAAGGCTAGTCTGATCAGCGCACCGGTAACACAGAGAAACTGGATTGCAGTGTAGGTTGCCCTTTCGGGATCTACGCTGAAATGCAGGAACTCTTCACAGTGTCTGCGCTGGGGCAGAAATGAGAATTCTATCTGGGTTCTGGGTCACGGTTTGTAGTTTAGTCTTTGGTTTTTGGCCGAGTAAAAGCAATCAGTAATGCACAATCAGGGGGTAGATTTAAGGAGGGTCTAAGAGCTATCACAAAGGGCAATCAGATCATTTGTGAATCAGCTATTCAAATCATAAACAGATCCAGTGAATGGATTGAAATAGCAGATGTCTACTTTGCATTTGTTATGGAAAATGCAATTCGAATGCTACTTATAAGTTTATGAAACAAACAACAAAAAGATACACAAACAAACTAATTAGACAATCCTCCCCAGTATGGTCGCCATTTTGTTACCAGGAAAAGTGTCTATTTAGAACTGCTCTATCCCACTAAGGTGTGACAGCTGCCTTAGAAACAAACATAGAAAACTATTTTTGTATTTCCTTTATGAATTAAAGATAGAGGGCGATAGAAAGAACCAACATGTGTCTTGCGCTAATCCTTTCACAATCCCTCTCTTCTTTGAGGGACTTAGGAGCCCTTGGTTTATGGACATTTCATTCTTGGTGCTGCAAGGCACAAAAATTTCTATAACAGTTGGTTAGGGCCCAACCAACCCAGAACGTTTACCCTATTTCCTGTTTCTTATAATTTATGTTTATATTGTCAAGTGTGATTTAAATGTTTGAGTGAAAGCAGATCTGCTATGTGAAGTAGTTAAATTTCCTTTCCCTGCACCTGATTTCATATTATTTTTCCTGCCTGGTCCAAGAAGGAGAAATAAACCTTCACCAGTGCACATTGGTGTGCTATTCCTTTTCCTACACCTGATTTCAAATTGGTTTTCCCACCTGGTCCAAGCAGGAGAAATAAACCTGCACCAGTGCACATTGGTGTGCTATTCATTTTCTGCAATTCTGTTTGATTGGTTTTCCCATCTGGTCCAAGCAGGAGAAATAAACCTGCACTAGTACACGTTGGTGTGCTATTCCTTTTCTGTAGTTCTGTTTGGTTGGTTTTCCCCTCTTGGTCCAAGCAGGAGAAATGAACTTGCACCAGTGCACCTTGGTGTGATGTAGCAAACCTTTCTAGCTTACTTCCCACAATTTTCTTGCTTTCATTAAACACTTTATGACATGATAAATTATATGGATTGTTTGTCTATTTCTGCACTCTGTCAAAATCAGAAGCATTCATTTTTATGTGTGCAATTTGATTTCACAGTATAATAACACTTGCAGTGACTAAGCACTTATTTTAAGAATTAAATGCTAAGTGCAAGAAGCTCTGATCTAGTGCAAGAACTAGTTTCTTGCCACGGGATCTGAGTGCTCTGAACCTAAAAAAGTTCAAGCCCTTGCACAAAGTAAAATGCTTTTAGTAAAGACACCATTTATACCCTCTGCATAAATCTCTGTTCCTACACTAGTGCAAGCAAACTGCGATAGTGCAGGACAGATTAGTGCAAGAAGGAAATCTCTACATAAATAGGTTTGAAAGGCCCATCTGATGAGACTGCTAAGTGTCTCTACTAAAGAAAAACACACACTTGGTAGTTAATCAATAGTTAGCTAAACTGGCTGCCCCTTTTATTTCTAAATCCCTTTTGCAAATGCATTCTTCCTTCTTCCAGTCTTAGATTATTTTGATGGTTCAAGTTGCCTTTTTCTCTTCTTAGTTTGGTTCTGTAATCTTTCCTTTAAAGAAAGTATGGATTGACATTAGAAACATTCATACCATCTTTGGCATTGCCTGTGCTTCATCTCTAAGTTTACAAATCCCCTGGGTTGACAATTTAAGTGTTGAGGAGTTCGCTTAAGTGTAATTCCTACACCCAACATTTTGGTGCCGTTGCCAGGGAGGCGATTTTGTTTGGTAAGAATTTTCTGATTATACAATAGAGGTAATTTTTCCTTTATTTTTGCAGTATTGTTTGGAAAAGCTTCTTTGAAGGAATTTTGACTAGTGTTGATTGATTTATGATTGCATTTTTTATTATAATTTGCTTGTTATTTTTCTTTCTTTCTTGAAATGAATGCCTAGAAAAGGTATGGGTTCAAAGCCCACCAAGGGCCGAAAGAATTTTGAAAACAATTCTCATATTGGGTCTCCTTCTGTGAGCAGGAAGCCCAATCCAATTCAAAATCATTACGCAGGAATAGTCCACCTGGATTCTGGTGACAATAACTCAAGTGTGGTTCAGCCTGTTGGGAGAAAAAGGGAAATAATGGCAGACCATGAAGATCATGTAGAAGGGACTGGTGAAAACCAGGTAATTGGGGAACAATCCACTTTTATGTTTCCAATTGTGGACCCTGATATTGTGGCACAAATGAAGAATATTCCACCATCATCTCTTCCTAATTTCCATGGTAAAGTTCATGAAGATCCTGACTCTTTTTTATTCGAGTTTGATATTCTGTGTAGAAGTTGTGATTACTCAACTGATGCTCAGAAGCTAAGATTATTTCCTGTTACTCTCAAGGACTCAACTTTACACTAGTTTATGGGATTAGGAGGAAACACTATAGCCTCTTGGGATCAGATGAAGAGAGTGTTTTTGTCTAAATATCAATAATATTGCAAAACTCGAGACATGCAGGATGAGATTTTTACAATTAGACAGGATGATGATGAAACACTTGAAGATTACTTAGAAAGATTTCTGTATATTTTACAAAGTTCGAAACTTAAGCTTGATTCCAGTACTATTCGAACCTTGTTCTTAAGAGGACTTACTGATAATGCTAGAAATAATTTAAATCTGTTAGGACAAGGTGATATTTCTTAGCAAACTTTTGAACAAATTTGTGAATTATGCAGGAAATTTTTAAGAAATCAATATAGATCCGGTAGAGGAACTCGAAGTAGAAATAGAAAAAGCGAATCTACTGATGCTATGATTATTGGATTAGAAAATAAAATGGAAAACGTGAAAATTGATATAATGAATACTGTTACCAAACAATTGGACTCTTTAAAACTTCAACAAAAACTCATGAAGGAACAAGAGTCATTAAGTATTTTTCATCCTAAATGTAGAGACAAGCATCCTCCTAAAGAATTTCCTCTTAATTTGAAAGAAACTAATAACTATGCTATTTGTGCAGAAGACCATGTCACAAAAAAATGTCCCTCTATACTAGGACTTAAACCTATATTTATAGGGGGACAGCCTGAAGCTGAATACTTGTATGTTATGGAAGCAAAAAGAAACTGCCCTCAAGTAGGTGAAGGTATGGCTCCTGAATTTTCTCCACACTATTTTGGTTATAATTTACATGCATATTCTTATCCTAACACTAATCAATAGTGGCAGTATGGGAACCAATATCAGTATGTACAACCTTCTCAACCATGGCAACAAGGTTGGAGAGGGCCAACTCATTCTCCATATTCCTACCAGCCACCCATGCAGTCATATCCATCTACACAAACACCTTATTCAATACCTCAACCTCCGAGTCAGTCTACTCCACCATTACCTTTACCTCCACCTTTTCGACCTCCTCAATTGCCTACTCAACCTATGCCCAATCCCAACAATAATAAAGCAGTGCAAATGATCTATGTAACAAACCCACCTTTATTCAAGTACGAGTCTATTCCAGTTGGGGTTCATGATATCCAATTAAGATTGGGAAGGACTATAACATCAGAAAATTAGAAGCAACCTAGAGTGATTGTTGAAGAGAAAGAAGAAGATGAAACTCTTAATCATTCTCTAAAAGTTGTCAGTAAGTAGCCCTTACCCTCTAAATCCTTGCCATCTTCTTCCAACCAACCTCCCTTCCCAGAGAGGCTAGTAATGGAAATAAGTGAGCCTATTTCTGAGACTAGCTTGGCATCGAAGCTACGAAATCTCTTCATTAAGATACCTCTACTCCAAGCCATCAAAGAGATCCCTATTTGTACCAAGATTATTAAGGAACTCTATCTAAAGAAACTCGGGAGGAAGAGATTGGAACCCCAAACCATTCAATTTGTTGGTAGGGCAGCAAAGTTGATGAAGGGATGTGTCTATGGAAAAATATATTGATCCCAGAAACCCTGTTGTCTCAGTTCAGATTGGTAATGTCCTTGTCTCTAATGTTCTTATAGACCTAGGGCAGCCATTAATTTCATGACTAAGCAAACCATGGATCAACTTCAATTATCTCATCTTCGCCCTACTCCCACTGTGCTTGAATCAGCAGATAGATCTAAAATTAAGCCAGAAGGAGTAATGGATGATGTGATCATCTCATTAGATTATTGGAAATATCCTACTATTTTCATTGTGCTTCAGCCAAAGAACCTAGTAGGAGGACATCCCTTGATCTTGGGTCGACTATGGCTTGCTACAGTCGATGCATATATTGGATGTCGCTCCGGTGATATGTATATTTCGGATGGAGATTCTAGGAAGAAATTTACCTTATACCCCCCTACCAGATCCATTCACAACCTTTGAGATAATTTATGGTTGGATCAGAGTAGTGATGAAGAGACTCAGCCCATTTCCTTTATCCATCAGCATACTAGGTCTTCACAAGAAGATGAGATTCAAGATTTCCTGAATAATCTAGACACTATGCCTAATTTTGAGCTATTGAGCCAGATTTTCAAGATAACCATGATTCTCATTCTTTTGTACTGCTGCATTTGACCACCCCCCTGAGTACTCCTGAACCTAATACTAGTCTTGTTGAGATTAACCCCCGTAAATCCTTGTATATTAGTTCAGATTTGGACTCATCTCAGTGAGAGCAGCTTGTGAATTTGTTGCAAAACCATCTTAGTTCCTTTGCATGGGGCTATGAATATATGAAGGGTATTCCCCCTGAAACTTGTACACATCATATCTATATTTAGGAAGAAGGTCGACCTGCCTGACAACCCCAAAGGCGAATGAATCCAGCTCTAAGAGATATTGTGAAGGAAGAAGTACAGAAAATCTTGGATGTTGGTTTTATCTATCCTATTTCTGATAGTCAATGAGTCTCTCTGTTAGTGCTAGTACCTAAGAACAATGGAAGATGGTGTATTTGTATTGATTATCGAGAATTAAACAAAGCCACTCTCAAAGATTACTTCCCTCTCCATTTCATTGACCAGGTGCTTGATACCCTTGTAGGAAAGAAATATTTTTCCTTTTTGGATGGCTTCAATGGTTATAACCAGATATAGATTGCACCCAAAGATCAGGATAAAACTACTTTTACATGTCCATGGGGTACATTAGCCTATAGAGTGCTCTCCTTTGGTTTATGTAATGCCCCGGCTACCGTTCAAAGGGTAGTCCTGGCCATTTTTGCTAATCTATAATTTGTAGAAATGGATGACTTTTCTATGTTTGGTGATTCTTTTCAGGAAGCTCTCGAAAATCTAGAAAAGGTACTTCTTCATTGTCAAGAAGCCCATCTCGCCTTGAGTGACAAGAAATGTAGATTAATGTGCAAAGTGGGAGTGGTACTTGGCCATTTGATTTCTAGTAAAGGTATCCAGGTTGATCTAGCAAAGATCAAAATCATTCTGCATATTCCTGCACCCAAAACTCAAAGGGAAGTAAGAGGTTTTTTAGGACATCCTTGTTATTATAGGAGATTCATTGAAAAAATTTCTAAGATAGTTGCCCCTCTTTTCCAACTTCTAGCTAAGGATAGTGAATTTTCTTGGACCACAACTTGCCAACAATCTTTTGAAACACATTGAAGGAAAAGTTAGTACATGCACCAGTTTTAAGAGGTCCTAACTGGTCTCTGCCCTTTCACATTTCCTCTGATGCTTCAGATTTGGCTATTGGCACAGCTTTAGGACAAAAGGAAAATAAACAATCCTACGCTATTTATTATATAAGTAAGAATTTGTCTTCTGCTAAATTAAATTATACAGTTACAGAGAAAGAGTTTTTAGCTGTAATTTTTGCAATTAATAAGTTCAGACACTATATTACAGGATATGAAGTATTTGTACATACTGATCATTTTGCGACCAAATATTTGATGAACAAGCCATTAACTAGCAGTGGAGTGACTAGGTGGTTACTATTGTTGCATGAATTTAATATTAGTATTGTTGATAGACCAAGAAAATTTAATGTTGTAGCAGATTTTCTTTCTAGATTAGATAATCTTGGTGAAGCAACTCCTGTTAATGATGATTTCCTGGATGAACATATTTTTGCTATGTCAACAGATTCTCTGTGGTTTTCCGACATTATTAATTACTTGGTTACTGGGAAAACACCACCCCACTTGTCTGCTCGTGAAAAGCATAGTATTGTTCATAAAAGTGTTGCATATTCCTAGATTCAAGGAGATCTCTTTTACATTGGACCAAATCTGATTATCTGTAAGTGTGTAAGAGAGGAGGAAGTGTTTGACATATTAAAATCTACTCATGATAAACCTTGTGGAGGCCACTTCACTGATAAGCGGACTGCATATAAAGTATTGCGTGCTGTTTATTTTTGGCCTTCCTTGTTTAAGAATGCCAAACAGTATGTTAGGTGTTATGATAGCTGTCAGTGAATGGGCCAACCTAATCAAACCAATGAAATGCCTTTATGCCCAAAAGTTATGATTGAGCCATTTGAAAAATGGGCTATTGATTTTATAGGGCCAATAAATCCAACATCATTAAGTAAAAATCATATCTTGGTTTGTACAGATTTTTCTACGAAATGGGTAGAATCTAAAGCTGTTTCTTTTGCTACAGAAAAAGTTGTTGTTGATTTTCTTTTTACTGAAATATTTACTCGATTTGGTGTGCCTAGAGAAATTGTTTCTGACAATGGTACGCAATTTATTTCTAATCTAGTAAAGGGTGTGATGGAGCAATATAAGATCCGACACGGGAAATCCACGTCGTATCACCCGCAAGCAAATGGCCAGGTGGAATCCACAAACAAAGTGATCGAGTCCATTCTTACAAAGATAGTCAATATGCATCAGAAGGACTGGGCTGAAATATTACTAGAGGCTTTGTGGGCATACAAAACCACTTGGAGAAATAGCATGGGACATACACCATATGAGCTGGTATATGGCAAGCAGCTTCTGTTACCAATTGAATTCCAGATCAAAATTTTCAGAACTGTAGTTCAGTTAGGACTAGATGTCTCTGAGGCACAACAACAATGTCTTCTCCAATTAAATGAGCTAGATGAATTTCGTAGGGATGTTGTTCAGCAGAACATACTAATTCAGTAGCAATGTAAAAGGTGGCATGACAAGTCTATTCAGAAAAAGAAATTCCAACCAGGTGATTGGGTGCTCCTTTATGATTCTAGATTTAAAATCTTTAAAGGGAAACTCCATACACATTGGATGGGACCATATGAAGTGATCCAAGTATTTGAGAATGGAGTAGTAGAAGTTAAAACTATTGATGGACAAAATTCAGTATTCTTGGTAAATGGACATAGGTTAAAGAAGTATTTTCAACCACCTACTAGGAAAGTTTTTACACAACAAGTCTAACAACAATTTGGGCCAGTAGTGGTGAATGGTAATACCAACCTTTTGAAAACATGAATTCTCTTTATTCTTAAAAATAAAAATATAAAAATATAAAAAATAAGAAAAAAGTAAAGAAAAAAAATATTTTCCAGTAATTATGAAAATCAGTTCGCTGACATGATTGCAGAAGGATCAACCTAAAAACCCACTTGCTGGCAGGAAGATCAAAAATTTCTAATAAAATGAAAGTGTTGCTTGATCTTTAGATATGCTAGCGACCACCAAGTAAAAGCAGGTTTAGCAGAGCCAACCTTTATACAATTGGGGAAATTAGCATGGATATTTTTTCTCAAGTAACACTTAATTTTTGTTGCAGCTATTTTTTTCTTACACCAGTGCAAGCATACCTTCCATAAAATTTTCTTCCTTTCTTCATATTCCACTTTCGTAATATTCCCTCAGTTTTCTATTCCAAAATGATTAACCTTCCCACATTCTTCTAAACTTACCTTGTCCGCTTCAAAGAAATCCCACTTACCCTTGAAATTTTTTCCCTATCCCACTTATGTTTATTCCCTCTTTTGGTACTGTTCCTAGAATCCCTGTAATAGAATTCCTTCCCATTCTGAAATTTCTCTTTTCCCACTTCTTTATTCCCTCATGAATTCATTGCAGGATCTCGCACACAAAGAGAAAAAGGATATGCGCTGAAGCATCAAGAAAGGGTGAAGCAAATTTCTAGTATAAGTTGAGGAAGTCATGTGGAAGTTCAGCCTATATTTTATTTAAATTCTCTATTTTTTAAATCTTATGCTTGCACTAGTGCAAGAATGTTGTCCTATGTGATAAAGAAAGAAGAATGGTACCAGCAGAATAGTATGATTTAAGAGGTGCAAGCAAATCAGTGCAAGCATGCACCCTGTCAGAAACATAGTACAAGTTATTCTTTTCATAGCATATGGCATAGGAAAGTGGTCATCATGAAAATTTATATGAAGTGCTTTCACTTAGCTGACGAGCACTTATGCTATCATATTAAATAGGAGAAAATTATTTAAAGTACAAGGTGTTTTTAAGTTAGAAATCATGATCATTTTTAATAAACGCTAAGTTCTTTTTTGAAGTATAAAGGAATGAGGAAGTGTCTAACCATTGCTTGGACATAATTGCCCCCATTTCCACCATAATCCTAGATGTCCTTCACTCATAATGATTACCTCACCTAGCCATTAAAACGCTGTCCCGGGTACCAATCTAGCCTAACCTCAAAGATGCCGTGCAGTTACGATGAATAAACTGGTGATAATATGGAAGGGATGGTGGATAGTTGGATCTCTATTTATAAGAACCAATTTCAACGATATTTCATGTAAAATCCTTAATTGTTCATAGCCGTTAAGCAGCAATGCCACCTGTTCGAAATGAACCCTCGTCTCTCAGTAAGGTAGAGCAGACTACCGAGTATCGCAATAGTCTTGCACTATTGCGAGACTTGGGTTTTCTTCAGTTCTTATAGAAGTTTGACAGGCACAATAAAGAAGTGGCTTTACAGTTTTCCAAGAGTTTCAAAAACGGCTGAGTGAAAATTGGGCCTCTCAAATTTAAAGTCACAGAAGAATTTATAGCAGCAGCAACGGGCTTGGAGAACACTGGTGAACAGTGGTTTAAAAATCAGAAGCTAGAAAGGAAGCGATGGTAGCATTTCGTCGTTGATAAGAAGATAGAGGTAGACTGGAAGGTAGGAGTTCCACGTAGTGCCTTGTTGGGATAGTGGAAAGACCTCCTTTTCATCCTATAGAAGTTTGTAACCTATGAGGGAAGATACACTCACACTTTGGTATATCATTTTAGGATGTTGCAACATTTTGAAGCCGGCTGGCACATCCAGTGGAGGATGAATTTCCCCTATGTTCTACTTAAGAGCTTGGAGAAAATGGCTAAAAGTGTGTAGGATGGACGGGAAGACCAGGCCGAAACGAGGCTATATTAGCACAGCCTAATAAAAATTTTGGTCCTGAAACAACTAGAAGTTAAAGGTATGACATGGGAGGTTTTGTTAAAATAGTTGCACAAAGAGACAGTCGTTGGAAAGGAAACAAAGGACCTCGCCAGCGCAAGCAAGGGCCCGAGTAAAAATGAAAAGGGGAGTCCTTCTTGCACCAGTGCAAGAAGGAAACGATCTAAAAAAGAAGAAAAGACCCCATCTTCAAATAAGAAGACAACTAGTGCACCAGTTGAAGAGACCCCTTCTACGCCACTAGTACAGACACAGACCCCCTGAAAATGACAACCTGTTAGTCCCTGCGGATGTAGAAAAATTTGTAGAGGTCGAAGACGATGCTTTGTTGGCCGATTTCATCGAAAATCCCTGGAAAAAAGAATAAATCATCTGATGCAAGCAAAGAACCACAGTCCCCACAGGGCGTGGAATCCCCTCCTGCACCAGTACAAGAAGAAGAACCAGTGTGAGAAGAAGAACCAGAAAAAGAAGAATAAAACAAAGAAGCAAAAGAAGAAGACAGAGGAGGAGAAGAACCAGACGAAGAAGAAGAAGAAGAAGAAGAAGAAGAAGTAGGAGGAGAAGAATCCGAAGAAGAAGAGGCAGAATCCGAAGAAGAAGAGGTGAAATCCAAAAGAGAAGAGGCAGAACCCACAGAAGAAGAAGCAGAAGAAGAAGAAGAAGAAGAAGTAGGAGGAGAAGAAGAAGCATAAGAAGGAGAAGCAAGATTAGAGGAACCAGAGGAGGAAGAACCAGAAGAAGAACAACTAGAGGAGGAAGAACTAGAAGAAGAGGGACTAGAGGAAGAAGAGTTTCCTGATGTAACTGTAGCAGATATTGAGGTCCCTGAGGAAGAAACAGCCCTTGCCGAAACAGAAAAAGAAAAATATTTGGTAACTCCTGCTGCTCGGGTAGTTGAACTAGAGCTTCAAGTTCAAAACTTAGAACATCTTATGGCCAAAGCTCAGGAGGATAAAGAACAGAGTAGAGGAGAATTAACGGTGGAGATTTAGAAAAAGAAAAGAGAAGTTAAAGTCTGGAAGTACCGAGCTATGCAATGTTTCAGGCGACTTAAAAGGGTGAAAAACAAATTAAAGAACACCAGAAAGAAAAAGTTTAAAACAGTGCAGGCTGATGACAGTATGCCAAAGTAAGATTGAGTTGGAATGCTCAAAGTTTTGAAGTTTTTTTGCAAAGGTAAAGAGTTGTGTGAGGACACATAATAGTTTAGGGACGGGAGGATGTTAGCCCCCTAATTTGCTCTCTTTTTTCCATTTTCCCCTTCCTAAATCATAACGATTTACCATTGTTTTACCTCTCTTATACACCCTCATCTTGCACTAGTCCAAGAACGATGACATATTTAGTACGAACCTTATATTTCATATTTTTAATTTAACCTAGCATTAATTATTTATTTAATACATGATTTCTTGCTTATAATCACTCTTTGTAACTTATTGATATCTCCAATGTTTATTTGCTAGTCAAATTCTTATCGTAATTGTTGATCCTGGTGTAAGATCGGATCTTACACCGGTGCCAGCACAACAAATCCTTGTAGCAGATCCGAACCTCCTTGATCACTGCCTCGTTTTAAGCAGCTTCAGCCACGACAGCAAGATAGATTTTAAGGCAGCCGAGCTCCAGCCATGACAGCAAACAATCCAAAGGCAGCCAAGATTGAATTTATGAAGAACAAACAGTGGGAGATTGGCTACGACTAGTTTTGTTGAACTGTCTAATTTTGAAGGCCGAGAAGCTAAATTCTGCATATCGGTTATGTAATTGGTTAAACAAGATTTTTGGCCTTCGGCCAAATATCTATATAATAAAGATTGTAAATAGGATGAGATAACTTTTGATAGGAATTGATATAGAATAGAGATACAGCCAAAGAGGCAGTGGCAGGTTGTTTTTTTTTGTTATCGCTTGAATCTGGGCTAGACTATGTATTCACGCATGTATTTGCCTCAGTGAATTAATAGAAAGGGAGCTCTACCTCATGTTTTATAAATCATATTTTTGTGCTTGAAAGCTAATGAATTGATAAAGTACTGAGAAACGTTTCTATTTGAAAGGGAAATGCGTTGGTTGGCTAGGGCCTAGCCAACCCAGCATGTTTACCCTATTTCCCGTTTCTTGTAATTTATGTTTATATTGTCAAGTGTGATTTAATTTCAAGCACATGTATTCTTGTTTGAGTGAAAGTGGATCCACTATGTGAAATAGTTAAATTTCCTTTCCCTACACCTGATTTCGGATTGGTTTTCCGCCTTGTCCAAGTAGGAGAAATTGTTGGAAATAATACTGAGAGGGGGGGGGGGGGGGGGTGAATCAGTATTATCACATTAATAAAACTTTTTCATTTCCATAATCAGATTCATATATGCTACTTCCACAACTTCTTATGATTAAGTTAATTAATCTTCAATGAGTGCATTAGAACTTTATCAACCATATTATCAGTTAACAAATGCAGTAACATAGAATAGATCATCACACATAAGGCACACATGAACACCATGATATAAGGTGGAAACCCAATGTGGGAGAAAACCACCTGCTGCAAGTCATCTCAATCTTCTTTAATAAGAAAATCCTTTTACAATATTTTGTACTGGTGCAGTCTTATACCAGCACGGGAGCTACAACCCCCTTTGCTCTTGTACAAGCCGATCCATTTACTAGTACGCATGCTACTACCTGCTACAATGCTCCAAAGATTTCCTTTAGCTCTTGTACTAGCCTAGATACTAGTACGTAGGTGCTGACCTACAATCTTCTCTCCTCCAGGTACCACGTTTCATCAATTTTCATACTGGATACACTGAAGCACAACACATAATCTGAAAGGCCACATTTCATCCAATTTTCATACTGGACCCAACAACAACATTGAAGCTCATAATCAAACAACCTTCTGAATCACCCAATCACTAGATCAATACATATACAATGAGAGTCATCAATCAGATCTAGTCCATCAGATCATTAAGAACCTGATCCATTCATTCATCAATTCTGAAGCTAATCATAATCATTCACTCAATCACTGCTGTTATCAGAACATAATACCAGAAACTAGACATCACTTCAAAACCCAGAACACAGCAATGATAAACATGAACATCTAAATTGATTTCAAGAGAAGTACGCAGCTTCACCCATGTAATGCCTGCGTACAGTACGCACTGTTCTGAACTGTGCACCTGCGTACCCACGCACTATGCCAAATAGAATTCCTGCGTACCTCCACAACTGCAGCGCTTCTGTGCCTGCGTACCAGCGCACCTGCAACGCTTCTGTGCCTGCGTACCGGCGCACCTGCAACGCTTCTGTGCCTGCGTACCGGCGCACTTTTCTTTCACTGTACCTGCGTCCCTTCGGGCATAGATGATTTCAAGACTTCAAGAATAACCCAGACAGTCAGATCTACAGATCTGAACATGCGCCGAAGAGATCTCAGTCCATCAGTAGACTCGCCTTATTTAGATCTAGACCAGATCTAGCCCTCATAAGATATTCAACCCAAACACATGCTCAAGCCAAATGATCTCCTTTGCTTTATATAGGAAAGCTCCTCCTAAAATCATGGAACAATACCACGAGCCGACACCATAATAACCCAATACCGTCGGCTAAATACCAAGAGTAACACATAAGAAAACCCCACATGTGAATTTCTTTGCCTTGAAATGTGTGCACTGGGGGTACGCACCTCCTGAACGGCTGGCCTGCGTATCTGGACGCGATCCCTGCATGGTGTACCTGCGGGTACGCACCTTCTGAACTGATTACCTGCGTACTTCTTAATTTTCAACAAATTGAGGGCCTTGCCACGGGAGTTGCCATCAAGTACAACATCTGTAACATATAGCCATACCAGAAACATAATGCCAACAATCTCCCCCTTTGGACTTGATGGCAAAGCTTACTAAGAACTTGCCATTTGATTCCTTTGAACTGTCCTGCATCTATGTATTATGTCACATCTGATATCTCTTCTGTAGATTCATCTGAATGTATATAAGTGAGATGATCTTCTATGAGAGGGTTGCCATCAAGTACAACACATGCATCATAATGCCAACAATCTCCCCCTTTGGACTTGATGGCAACAACACCAAATCACTCTCCCCCTTTGACATCAAGGGCAAAGGGGTATGCTCCCCCTAAGAACATGCTCCGCTTGACTATAAACCAGATCTGCTGAAGTCTCTGAATGAGCTCCCCCTTTGTATATATCATGGTGCTCCAATCTGATAATGGTCTTTTTGAGAACAAGCTGAGATGTCTGCTCTGCTATATAGTGCTGTTCATGCTCAAGCTCCCCCTGTCTGTAAGCAAGGTCTGCAAAAAGATGTTCTACAAGAAGAACATGACTCTATATATCATAAATGACCTTCCTATCACCAAAAGACTCAATACATACATCCATCACCCATCACAATAAGGATCATCCATCCAACCAAGTGGGAATACATCAGAAATATGAAAACCAAATACATTACATCTTCATCCCATGCATAATGGGGGAACATAGGCCGTTACATGACCTGAAGAGATGACTACAATAGATAGACCATTACAATATGAGTCTTGCTATGACCTTTACATCAAACATCTAAAGATCATGACAAACATCATCAACAACACTGTATAATCTGCTCCATAGTATCTGTCAACATCAAGGACTTCTGCATCAACTCATAACCATCCAGATCTATATGAATCAAGAGCCATCAAATGAAAGCATCTGCATCAATCAACATATGTATGAATAATCATCCCTGTATCCAGCCAACAATCCTCATCCATTTGTGCCAAGAAAGGAATCATGCATCATGCACATGTCAACATATGAGTGACTCATCATCATCATGTCTCCAACAATGCAACTTTGAATAATCATCCATGAAATCAGCTAACCTCTGCAGCATATGAGTGACTCATCATCATCATGTCTCCAACAATGCAACTTTGAATAATCATCCATGAAATCAGCCAACCTCATCCATATATGTGTCAAGAAACAATAAAGACTCCATGCAAGCATTATTAGAGAATCAATCATAAATCTGATCATGTGACCAACTCATAACCATAGCAAGATGAATCATAAGCATCGTCACCAAGGACCATAATGCCAACAATGCATTTAGGACATAAGCTCCCCCTGAACCAGTGCCATCTGTCAAATCTGATCAAGTATATCAATAAGAAGAATCAGCCAATAAATGCCTTAAGACAGGTACGCACTTCATCTTCTGCTCCCCTGCGTACACCCGCAGATATCCTTCTGCTGCACTGCGTATATACGCAGACGGTCTTCTATTACAGAGCGTACCCACGCACCTGTTCCATCAGTTGCGCCGCGTACTGCACGCACCTTTTATTTTATCGCGCCGCGTACTTTTCTGTAAGTCCGCAGGGTATCCTTTATCACGCCGCGTACCGCACGCACTCTTTGCTTCTATCGCGCCGCGTACTCCTCTGTAAGTCCGCACCTCTTTTTCTGTTTCTCCGCGTCCGTCCGCATGGGGACTGTGCCTTCACCTGCGTACATCCGCACCCAATCTTACGCTCTGCTGTGTACGCCCGCACTTTCACAGTTGATGATCTGCGTACTTCTAATTAGGGCCAAATTAACAGTCCTCCTTTGTGCTACTGACAGTCAGATTCCCAGATCTGATAGATTCATTTCCAACTTCACTTGCCTACTGCCTTCAAACAAGCATATACGCGTTTGTGCAGTATATATGCGACTTGTCTTTATGAAGTTTGCATATGAGATTCAGGAACCTGAAGTTTTGTACTTTCAGCTTCCTCTGATTTTGGTATGTCTGTACATTGTGCTGTGCCATCCTTTTCTGACTGTACTTCCTTTTTCCTCCATATCTTCAAGCGTGATGATGACATTTTCTCCTTTTGATATGGTGCCCATACTTTGTTCCTGCATTCCTTAGCTATATGTCCAGGCTTGTTACATGCATAACATCTTACATGTTTCATATTCCTCCTGTAACAATCAGCAGCTTTGTGACCAAACGTATTGCAAGCAAAGCAATATCCATAAAAATACCTTGATTGAGATGACTTGTCTGCATAATGGTCTTGAACTCTTCTTCTTCTACATCTAGTTGCAACATGTCCAATATTATGACATACATAACATTCAACATTATTCATAGGAGGAGTAAAGGATTTTCTTTGAGGAATCTTTTTCCTTGGTTGATGATGAGATTGATCTTTCATTTCTTCATTGATCACTTTAGATTTCTCTTTAGAATTCCTTGCCTCACCTTGTGAACTAGATTCACCTTCAACAGATTCATGGAAACCAAGACCAGTCTTTATAGCAGGGGACCTTTGACTACTAAGAATATCATCCAATACTTTAGAGCTATCTTGAAATCGTAAAAGCTTATCCTTTTCTTCTAGTTTACCTTTCAAGATATTTACCTCAACTTGAAGCTGTTCTTCCTTTTCAAGAGATTTCTTTTTCAAAACTTCTTCAGCTTTCCTTCCTTCTTCCATTTGATCCCTTAGTTTGAGAATCTCCTTTTCTTGTTCTTCATTCAGATCCTGCTGCATTTGACGAACTCGGAAGGCACATTCTAGTTGAGATTTTAAGCTGGTGACTTTGTTTTCTTGTTTTTCAATAGCTTGGAGTAGATCTGTATTCTGCTTCTTTGATTCTTCAAGATCTCCTTTTAGTGAGAGGATTGTAGCTTCAAGATTTTCATAATAACTGGATCGATCTCTGAGCTCCTTGATTGTTGTGTTCTTTTCAATGACTTCATTTCTTAGAGATGTTGCTTCATCCTGCAACTTTTGATACCTTTCCTTGCATAACTTGAGGGCACCACTCTTTACGTCAAAACGTTTTTCTTGTTCAATAATTTTGTTTGTCAGCCTGTTAAATTCTGCCTCTATTTGACATCTTTCTTGCTCACCCATAAGAGCAAGTTCAGTAGTCTCACTATCACTTTCATCTCTTTCACAAGGAAATATAGCTGGAACATCAGAGGATAACACATTCATACCTGATAATGATTCTGAATCTGATTCTGAATCTGAAGAGCTTCTTATGCCTAATCCCCAATCGATTCTTCCACTTTCATAGTTCTTCTGAGATGACTTCTTTTTCTTATGAGCTTTCTTCTTAAGCTTCTTTCCCATTGTTCCACGGATCTCCTTCAAGCGATCAAGCTTCTATCAAAGGACCGGCTCTGATACCAATTGTTGGAAATAATACTGAGACGGGGGGGGGGGGGGGGGTGAATCAGTATTATCACATTAATAAAACTTTTTCATTTCCATAATCAGATTCATATATGCTACTTCCACAACTTCTTATGATTAAGTTAATTAATCTTCAATGAGTGCATTAGAACTTTATCAACCATATTATCAGTTAACAAATGCAGTAACATAGAATAGATCATCACACATAAGGCACACATGAACACCATGATATAAGGTGGAAACCCAATGTGGGAGAAAACCACCTGCTGCAAGTCATCTCAATCTTCTTTAATAAGAAAATCCTTTTACAATATTTTGTACTGGTGCAGTCTTATACCAGCACGGGAGCTACAACCCCCTTTGCTCTTGTACTAGCCGATCCATTTACTAGTACGCAGGCTACTACCTGCTACAATGCTCCAAAGATTTCCTTTAGCTCTTGTACTAGCTTAGATACTAGTACGTAGGTGCTGACCTACAATCTTCTCTCCTCCAGGTACCACATTTCATCAATTTTCATACTGGATACACTGAAGCATAACACATAATCTGAAAGGCCACATTTCATCCAATTTTCATACTGGACCCAACAACAACATTGAAGCTCATAATCAAACAACCTTCTGAATCACCCAATCAGTAGATCAATACATATACAATGAGAGTCATCAATCAGATCTAGTCCATCAAATCATTAAGAACCTGATCCATTCATTCATCAATTCTGAAGCTAATCATAATCATTCACTCAATCATTGCTGTTATTAGAACATAATACTAGAAACCAGACATCACTTCAAAACCCAGAACACAGCAATGATAAACATGAACAGCTAAATTGATTTCAAGAGAAGTACGCAGCTTCACCCATGTAATGCCTGCGTACAGTACGCACTGTTCTGAACTGTGCACCTGCGTACCCACGCACTGTGCCAAATAGAATTCCTGCGTACCTCTGCAACTGCAGCGCTTCTGTGCCTGCGTACCGGCGCACCTGCAACACTTCTGTGCCTGCGTACCGGCGCACCTGCAACGCTTCTGTGCCTGTGTACCGGCACACTTTTCTTTCACTATACCTGCGTACCTTCGGGCATAGATGATTTCAAGACTTCAAGAATAACCGAGACAATCAGATCTACAGATCTGAACATGCGCCGAAGAGATCTCAGTCCATCAGTAGACTCGCCTTATTTAGATCTAGACCAGATCTAGCCCTCATAAGATATTCAACCCAAACACATGCTCAAGCCAAATGATCTCCTTTGCTTTATATAGGAAAGCTCCTCCTAAAATCATGGAACAATACCACGAGCCGACACCATAATAACCTAATACCGTCGGCTAAATACCAAGAGTAACACATAAGAAAACCCCACATGTGAATTTCTTTGCCTTGAAATGTGTGCACTGGGGGTACGCACCTCCTGAACGACTGGCCTGCGTATCTGGACGCGGTCCCTGCATGGTGTACCTGTGGGTACGAACCTTCTGAACTGATTACCTGCGTACTTCTTAATTTTCAACAAATTGAGGGCCTTGCCACGGGAGTTGCCATCAAGTACAACATCTGTAACATATAGCCATACCAGAAACATAATGCCAACAATCTCCCCCTTTGGACTTGATGGCAAACCTTACTAAGAACTTGCCATTTGATTCCTTTGAGTTGTCCTGCATCTATGTATTATGTCACATCTGATATCTCTTCTGTAGATTCATCTGAATGTATATAAGTGAGATGATCTTCTATGAGAGGGTTGCCATCAAGTACAACACATGCATCATAATGCCAACAGAAATAAACCTGCACCAGTGCACGTTGGTGTGCTATTCCATTTCCTACACCTAATTTTGGATTGGTTTTCCCACCTGGTCCAAGCAAGAGAAATAAACCTGCACCAGTGCACGTTGGTGTGCTATTCATTTTCTACAGTTCTGTTTGATTGGTTTTCCCGCCTGGTGCAAGCAAGAGAAATAAACTTGCATCTGTGCATGTTCGTGTGCTATTCCTTTTCTACAGTTCTGTTTGGTTGGTTTTCCCCTCCTGGTCCAAGCAGGAGAAATGAACCTGCACCAGTGCATGTTGGTGTGATGCAGCAAGCCTTTCTAGCTTACTTCCTGCAATTTTCTTGCTTTCATTAAAACACTTTATGATAGGATAAATTATATGGATTGTTTCTTTATTTCTGCACTCTATCAAAATTAGAAACATTCATTTTTATGTGTACAATTTGATTTCATAGTATAATAACACTTGCAATAACTAAGCACTTATTTAAGAATTAAATGCTAAGTGAAGAAGCTCTGATCTGGTGCAAGAACTAATTTCTTGCCATGGGATCTAAGTGCTCTGAACCTGAAAAAGTTCAAGCCCTTGCACGAAGTAAAATTCTTTTAGTAAAGACACCATTTATACCCTCTGCATAAATCTCTGTTCCTGCACTAGTGCAAGCAGACTGCAATAGTGCAGGACAGATTAGTGCAATAAGAAAATATCTACATAAGCAAGTTTGAAGGACCCATCTGATGAGACTACTAAGTGTCTCTGCTAAAGAAAAACACACACTTAGTAGTTAATCAATAGTTAGCTAGAGTGATTTCTCCTTTTATTTCTAAATCCCTTTTGCAAATGCATTCTTCCTTGTTCCAGTCTTAGATTATTTTGATGGTTCAAGTTGCCTTTTTCTCTTTTTAGTTTGGTTCTGCAATATTTCCTATAAAGAAAGTAGGGATTAGCATTATAGACACTCATACCATCTCTGGCATTGCCTGTGCTTTGTGTCTAAGTTTATAAATTCCACAGGTTGACAATTTAAGTGTTGAGGAGTTTGCTTGAGTGTAATTCCTACACCCAACAAAGTAGCTCACTAGGGACCAAGTACAATAGAAGTTTCCTCATCTCATGGAGGAACTCAACGCAATGGGTATGGGGACCACTGCTTCCTAAGGGGGGAGGAATGATCCAAGTGGATATTGGTGGCCACCCTCCTATTCCACTTGGACCCCCACCATTGTTTCTTTTAGTTTTTAGTTTCCTTATTTGTTGCATAATGTTATGAAACCAGCTCACAAAAAGATAGAAAAGATAGATCAACACCTTAGAATTCAACCTCTTCGAGGGGGCAACCTCCTTTACATTACACAAATGAATGATTCTTTGATGATTCAAACGAAAAAACCTCCTTTCTATATATATAGGAGTCTAAGGAGTCACAATATAACCTAGCCGACCTAACAATAATAATATAAAGGCACAAAAATAAAAATAGAGTGATTTTATGGGGCACATTAATAACAATATGGGGACAATAGGGGCACACCAATATTAATAAGGGATATAAATACAATAGTAATGTGGTAATCACTAGTATTATAGGGACCTAACATGCCCCTCTCCTTCAAAAAAGTGTTGTCCGCAACGCTTTAGTAGTTCTGGATGTTTCCGTAGAAAATTCTCATCCTCCCATGTGGAATCTTCAGTGCATAAGTTCTTCCACTTGATGAGATACTCCGAAATTGATCAATTTCGTAGTTGTCGAGTTCTTGTTTCTTGACTGCTTCCGGTTCCAATATAATTTTTCCTTCCTCGTCAAGTTCTAGAAATATTGTTTGAACTGGGAGCTTGTCGCCTATAACCTTCTGTAAACATGAAACATGGAAAATTGGGTGCACTCGAGAAGCTGTAGGAAGCTCCAATTTGTATGCCATAGTACCAATATTTTGCAACACCTTGTACGGACCATAATACTTTGGTGATAATTTATTATCCTTCTAAGCTTGCTTGAGGGACATTTGTTTATATGGTTGTAGCCGTAGGAATACCCAATCACCTACATCAAAACTTCTTTCGCTGCGATGTTGATCTACCTGTTGTTTCATTCTATTCTGCGCCAACACGAGGTTATCCTTTAAGTGTTGGAGGACTTGTTGTTGATACTCGATGTGATGTTCCACTACTTGAACCTTAGAATTTTCTCTTGAATATGATGTGATGCATGGTGGCTGATATCCATAAAGTGCCATAAATGGGGTCATTTTTTTGTTGTATGGAAGGAAGTGTTATACCACCATTCAGCCAGAGGCAACCATTTGACCCATTGTGTCTGTTTATCAGATACAAAGCAATGAAGATATCCTTCCAAACATTTGTTTACTATCTCATTTTGCCCATTAGATTGAGGATGATAAGATGAGCTATGAGCTAACTGAGTACCGAGACAAGAAAATAATTTTGTCCAAAAATTTCCAGTGAAAATGGGATCTCTGTCACTTACAATAATCTTTGGGTTTCCATGTAGCTTTTGAATTGTTTCCATAAATGCAGTAGAAATTATATTGGCTTTAAATGGATGTGATAATGCACAAAAGTGTGTATACTTGGTAAGTCTGTCAACTACCACCATGATGACGCTTTTTCCCTCAGACTTGGGTAAACCTGTGATAAAATCCACTAAAACCTCCTCCCAACATTGGCTTGGAATGGATAAAGGTTGTAATAGACCCAGGGTATTAATTTTTTCAACTTCATGTTGTTGGAAAACCAAACATTCTACCACAAACGTTTGAATATATGATTTAAGGCCATCCCAAAAAAATTCCTCCTTAACCATATGGTAAGTTTTTAAAGATCCTGAGTGCCCTCCTAAGGGAGAAGTGTGCAATTCCATAAGAATCTTTTGTTTGAGTTGGGAATTATTACAGAGGTATAAGCGATCTTTGTACCATAACGAATCATTTTTCCAACTAAATGTATCAGATGTACTGGAATCTTGTTGTAACTTTTGAATAAGTGCCCACACTTCTTCATCATTATTCCATTCCTCCCTTGCTTCGTTTATCCAATCTGGTTGGATAATAGAAATGGCGCACAACAATGCTTCCACAACCTCATCCTTTCTTGAAAGTGCATCTGTCACCACATTTTGCTTCCCCTTTTTGTAGATGATTTCAAAGTCATAACCCAACATCTTTGTGACCCACTTTTGTTTCTCTTCAGAGGATAATCTTTGTTCTAAAAAGTATTTAAGGCTATCATGATCCATTTTTACCTTGAATTGTCTTCCCATTAGGTAGGGTCACCATTTCTTAAGTGCATGTAGTATTGCCAACATTTTCTTCTCATAAATAGCTTTGTGTAAAAACTTTCCCTTGATTGGACGACTTTCAAAAGTAATGGGTCTTTCATCTTGCATTAAAATAGCACCAATTCCATTTCTTGAAGCATCACATTCCACAATAAAGGTTTTTGTGAAGTTCGGTGTAGCTAAGACCGGTGCTTGGCACATTGCCCCTTTAAGAAGTTCGAAGGCCTTTGTTGCTTCTAGAGTCCATGAAAATGCATCTTTCTTCAATAATGTTGTTAGAGGTGCTTCTATTCTCCCATAATTATTAACAAACTTGCGATAATACCCCATCAACCCGAGAAATCCTCGCATATGCTTTATGGATGTGGGGATTTTCCATTCCTTAATGGCTTTAATTTTGCTAGGGTCTACCTTAACTCCTTCATGAGATACAATATGACCCAGATATTCCACCTCTTGTACTCCAAAGAAACATTTGGATCTTTTTGCATATAATTGTTTCTCCTCCAATAGTTGTAGCACCCTGTCAACATGTTCAACATGATCCTTCCAAGACTTGTAGATTAGTACATCATCAAAAAATACTAACACAAATTTTCTAAGGAAGGGTTTGAAAATGGAATTCATCAAACCTTGTAGAAGGTGCATTGGTAAGGCCAAAAGTCATGACCAAAAATTCATAATGACCCTCATGAGTTCTAAATGTTGTTTTCGGAATGTCTTCAGTCTTCATTCTGATTTGATGATATCCTGAACAAAGATCCAACTTGGTGAAGTAAATTGATTCATGCAATTCATCCAGTAATTCATCAATGACAGGAATGGGAAACTTATCTTTAATAGTGAGCTTGTTGAGCTCCCTATAATCCGGACACATGTTCCATGATCCATCCTTCTTGTGCACCAATACTACTGGAGTAGAGAAAGAACTTTAACTAGGTTGAATTATACCAGCCTCTAGCATTTCTGCAACCATACGTTCAATTTCACTCTTTTGGGCATAGGGATATCTGTACAGCCTGATGTTTGGAGGAACACTTCCTGGAATCAGATGAATAGCATGATCATGATCACGAATAGGTGGGAGACCTTTGGGAGTCTCAAATACCTTGTAATGATTGTCCAAGACTTTTTGGAGATCTGGAGAAATAGATGATTTCGATGTGGAAACATCTAGCAAACATAATTGTGCAATTACACCTCTTTGTTCCTTTTTTAGAAGCTTTGTCATACCGTTAGAGCTGATTATCATTCCTAGTTTCCCTGCAATACCCCTTAATTCAACTTCCTTTCCTTCTGCAGAAAATTTTATGAAAAGTTCTTGAAAATTAAAAGCTATTGTACCCAAGGATTGTAGCCATTGGACTCCTAGTACAACATCAACACCTCCCATTGGAATGGAAAGCATTGGGCTAGTCAATACATATTCTCCCATGGATAGCTTGATATTATGGCACTTTCCAGAGCAATTTATTGTTCCTCCATTTGCAACCATCACTTGACACTCTGGTACTGGATATAGGAAGCAATACAATTATTTTTCTACCTTACAATGAATAAAATTGTAGGTACTTCCTGAATCAATCAACACTATTACTTTTTTCTTCTTGATTTGTCCTTCTATCTTGATGGTTTGAGGAGTGGTAATTCCCACCAATGCGTTACAAGATATGGTCGGATTCATTTCTTCTTTATCTAGGCTTTGTTCTTGGAGTATATCCTCTTCTTTTGACATTTCTTTCTCCTTTTCTTCTTCCTCTTCACAATCTATGTAGAATAATTTCTTCTCAGCACACTTATGACCTTTAGTGTATTTGCTATCACAACTGTAACAAAGCCCTTTTGCTCTTTTTTCTTCCAATTTTTGTGGTGTCAACCTTATAGGTTGTGGAAGACTATGGGCAACAACACTTCCATATTTATAGTTGTGAGTGGTATGCTTCGTGGTTGCCATAATTTTGCTTTCCATTTTTCTTTCTAACCTGAATGCCTTCCCTAATGAATCAAGTTCCCAAAGGCAAACATCATGTTAGATATTATCCTTTAAAGTCCCTATGAACACATTAATGCTATGCTCCTCTGGAATATTTTTCACCTTTATGTTCAATTTTGGAACTCTTCAATGTGCTCCATTATTAAACCTTTTTGTTTGAGACTTATCAATTGGCTAAAAAAAGTGTTGCCTTTTGTATCCTCATAATGTGCTGTCACTTCTTCCGTAAAAATTGCCCAAGCGATAATTTGTTTAATTTGTTTATGAGAGCAAAGCCATTGATACCATACAAACTGATTTGATTCCAAATATAAAGTTGCAATACGTACCTTTTGTGTGTTTTGCACATTATGGAGATCGAAAAATTGCTTCATCTGTAATATCCATGTTGCAGGATCCTTGCCATCAAACTTCCTCATATTGATTTTTGGAATATGGTGGGTCTTCGATTTAACATTAGAGTCTACGAAATCATGATTAACATTTCTTTTTTTCGCATCATGAGTTTCCTTTACTACCCTTTCACCATTTGTAAGTATTTCTTGTAGAAAATTTGTCAAATCTGTCTTCAAATCATCCATCTTAGCTTCCGTGCCCTTTATATTAGATTCCATGCCATTTATCTTATCTTCTGTTAGATTTTGTGAGAGTGACATTTGTTGCACTTGGTCTTGTAATTTCGATATATCATGTAGCATTTCTTCCTCTTCTTCATGAGTCATGCTAGAGCTTTCAGGTTGCTTACTAGGTGTTTTGATTTTCTTTCCTTGGGGCATCAGTTACCAATATTAATGCTCTACTATGCCCTTTGAATTCCTTCAAAATAATTTTTCAAACCAAGCTTAAGCAAAAATTTTAAAAAGTCTACACACATTTTTTCACTTTGTAGGAGCTCAATATTGCCTCTGATGTATCTCTATAATTTCAAATCATCCAGTTCTAAATTGTGACCTACAGTCGCCCTCTGTGTACTCTTTCCAATGCCACCAGTCTGATCCAAATTTGATTCTTCAAGGAAGAGTTATGCCAAATCTCCCACAGTGACCTGATTATAGACTAGTTCAGTAGAGTGAACTTGTATGACATGCCACGTGTCCCTATTTTGACCTTTGGCTCTAAAAAATATATACAAGAAACTATAGTCTGTCCTCTTTCTGTACCTTCTTATGAAACTTCAATCTGATGTTGAGAGCGAAATTTATGACGATTTTCCCTAGGTCACCTGTTTGGAATGTAATTCAGGAGTCTACAAAAAGAACAACTTCCTCGGATCATATCTCTATAAATATAGTGCAAAAACCTCTGAATTTCGGAACCAAGGTTCAGTGCGATTTCATCTCAAATGGGTTTTTGTTTTCGATTCTGAAACATCGCATAAAAAAAGCTATAGCAAAAATGCCACGATGACCTATTTGGAGCAGCGAAACCCTAGAATCCAAAGCTCTGATACCAAATGTTATGAAACCAGCTCACAAAAAGACAGAAAATATAGATAAACACCTTATAATTCAGCCTCTTCGAGGGGGCAACCTCATTTACATTACACAAATGAATGATTCTTTTATGATTCAAATGAAAAGACCTCCTTTCTATATATAGGAGTCTAAGGAGTCACAATATAACCCTGTTGACCTAACAATAATAATATAAAGGCACAAAAATAAAAATAGAGGGATTCTAGGGGGCGCAGTAATAAAAATATGGGGACAATAGGGGCACAAAAATATTAATAAGGGATATAAATACAATAGTAATGGGGTAATCACTAGTATTATAGGGACCTAACACACAATTTACTATTTTTGGTAGTTTTTCGGGTCCTAAACTTCCAGAGCCGTTTTGAGACCCTAAACGATGCTTTTTGGGAAAACCTAGAGCAACATCAGTCATGGACTGATGATCCTCACTCAAAATATGTAGTCGTTGGTTAGACATTTTGTACGAGGTATTTTGCGCGTTAAATGGAGATCATATGCCAGAGTTATGACCCCAAGAAGTTGATGTACCAATTTACCCAAACGGGGCCCATAATTTGGCACTTCTCTCCTAGGGTTAGGTCTTTAGATGTTTATGGTTTTCCATCATTTCTAAACAATAAATAGGCCTTCGAGTCCCATCATAACATTGTTTTGAGGCATGTAGCCACCACATCACTTCTCATAGATAAGCTACCATCACCCGAGCTAGTCTTATTTCCATTTTGTTTGTAAGCATATTTCAATATTTGATATTAATGAAATGAAGTGTAATTTCTAGTGCATCTTTGTATTTATGGTTATATCTGTAACTTTTTGTGTTCCTGTTTAAATCCAGATCAGTCAGGTTATGTAAGACATGTTGAGAATGTTTGTTATGCAACAACCGCATAAGTGGGAGGACTACCTCCACCTGGTGGAGTTTGCCTACAACAATGGTTATAATGACACCCTGGGCATGAGCCCTTTTGATTTATTATATGGAAGAAATTGCACGGTACTCACAGATTGGCATAGCCCCTATTATCACTCCAAGAAACTCTCCTAGGTTGTAGATCGGAGATGCCTGGTAACATATAATCTTCAATATTGTTCTCTGAACTATTGGAATAAATGATGGTTTGTATAAAGTTAGGTAACCATTTCAGCTCTATTCTTACTCAAGACATGCTTGAACACTCTCACCAATACAAGGCTTTAGACCACTAATGCTCAATAATTTATAGATTCAATGGATAGATGGAGAATACTGATTGTGCTAGCAGATTTCATACATAAACCTAAATGAATGGCTAGCTACAGGTAGCAAAAGAGAATACTGACTGTACCGGCAGATGCATATATAACCACATGTGAATGGCTAGCTATAAGCAGTAAATAAGCTTGCAAATCTAATTCATCAAAGTAGAAATAAAATGACAGTTATCTGGCCTTAGACACAAAAGGAAACATGAACAAACTGTTCAAGTGCAAGAATAGAATAGCAAAGAGAATGGACATTGAACATATAATAGCAAAAGAAGCTTATATTGCTAGAATGGAGATGAGAATCTTGAAGGAACAGAGGAGGAATAATCTCCAGAATTTGAACCCCTATTACATTTTGATTTCAGATATTTATAGCTCTTTACAATGATGTTGATCCTTTTGAGGCTTTAGAGGTCTTAATCTATCCCTCTGTCTCTTCAACTGATTGATTCCCTCAATAGGCAGCATGGTTCAGAGGTTTCTTCTTCTAACAGAAGAATAACTGTATTCAGATATTTTGGGTAGCTTGTTGTGATGTCTGGGAGCTCTCTTGTGCCAGAGATGCCCCATAATGTTTGTTGGTGTGGCTGTTGCGCTGTCTATGTTTTTGATGCCCATGATGTCTCTATTTCGAGTGAGCTGTGTGCTATGGCCCTTCTCTTTCCCTTTCCGACCGCTGTTTCCCAGAAATATGTCTCTCGGGCTCTGTTATATGGTGGAATGGGGCTTCGGGCCTTTATTATCCCTTTAAATGGCCCCTTTCTATTAATACATGATTGTTTTTTGTTTTAAATAGAAAACACAACAATACTGAGACATCCTACCCCTCTATGTCCTTTTCAGACTTCAAAAATCCTTAGATATGGCTTATTCTCCTCTTGGGTGCACCCTTGTAGTGATAGCACATCTCCACTGTTGATCTGGGAGTCCTAGATCCAACAGAGATGATCCATTTCGAACGCCTCTTTTGTACTGGAGTTAATAGCCCGCTGAGGGTGGTTTACTCTCTCCTCGTCTTGGACACGTGGCAGCCATTGTATGGCATCGGGCAAAACTCAACCTAAACCACTTAATGCCCATGGCCCGCCCAAAATCCTGCCTGTTTCATGATTTCTTTGTGTTTTTAAAAATGCGCCAAAACATTGAAAATCATTAAAAAAGGACTTGGTGGACTTGAAAAATTATGTATTTCACTTCCCGGAACCCATCGGGTCCGGGTTCCATTGCTATCGCACCGGCCAATGCTCCCTTCGTATTTTCGTTATACAACGAAAATACATGAAATACATTAAAATTTGGGCTTTCACAGACTTAAAATATATATATATATATATATATATATATATATATATATATATATATATATATATATCTATATATATATATATATATATATATATATATATATATATATATATTTATTCTGAAACCCTTTCGGGTCCAGGTTTTATCGCATCGGCGCTGTCCCCCATTCCCTTTGTATTTTGTTAAAATAACGAAAAACACAAAAAATGCTTTAAAAATGGCTTTGGCACGGACTTCAAACTTTATGAATTCTCATATATACTGTCGTCAGGTCTGGCTATCGGGTCGCCCATATGTATGTGCATAGGCCTCGCCCCTTGGTATAGTGTCGATGCAATGTCAGCGATGCGATAAATCGCAATCGCTGCTGGCCAATGCTCGGGTCCTTTATATAACATAACCTATACTCCCCGCCGATGTGACCCACCTATTTGCCTCTACCAATTGTGACCTGCTAATCCAATTATCGGCGATCACTGATCGGCAGTGTCCAGCATTGATTGCCACTGCCCGAAGTCCTTTTTGCTTGCCAATTTGTGATTTTCCTCTTAGATCTAGGCCATTGATCGGCCAGATCTAACGGCTGCTGTACATTCTTGGGATTTAAGCCGCGATAATGGATTTTCATGGTTTTTGAAGTGTTTTAGCCTCTCGATAGTGCATTTTTTCCCTTCCAAGGGCTCTCCTTCCTTGCTTGTTTCGATCTTGGGATGATCTTAAGCACTTTTGAAGATTCCAAGAGCATTTTTGGATCCCTTTGCATGATTTTAAGAAAACTTTGGAGACTTTGGGAGTACTTTGGATCCATTTTTGGGCCAAACGCCTCCAAGGCTAACACTGCTCCTTCTGGGGATGAAATCCTCCCTGTGAGGTTTTAATAACTACAGAACAATGCCTTTCCTATAAAGGCAAGATCAAATCTTCCTCCTAGTGTTGCATTGGGCATGGAGTCTATTTAGCATGAAACAAAAGCTTGAAAAAAACATATTTAGAATACCAAGGCTTAAAAGCCTTAATTGAAATAAAGTTTGAAGAACAACCCATTGACTAGGCCATCAAAAACATATCCTCCTTCCTTTAAACCATTCCTTTTGAGAAAATAGCCATTAAACTTAAAATTGACCCTTTTTACCTTTCTATGAAAGGTTTCTTTGTCTTGGTCAATGTGCATATCAGAAAATTCATCGAAGACTTGTAAAAGCCTATTGATTTGATCCTTTACTTCAAAAACTTTCCAACATTCGGTATTATCAGGCAGAGATGGTATATGTTTCACCTCATCTCTATATGCTTTCAGCCTTGGATGTTTTGTTTGGAAGGTTTTGTACACCTGCTGAATGATAAGGTTTGCTTCATACTCTAGTGTGTCATTTGTGACCTAAAAACTTAATATGAAGGATGAATCAATGCATTCTTGTGTGGGGTACACAAGGACTTCACTTGTTCCGGCAGCTTCCTTAGAGTAAGCCCCATCAAAGAACATGTCCCAAATCTGTGAGCCTTCTTCCTCTGTGATCTAGCAAACTAATTTTTTAAGATGCGTAGAGGCCAACTGATAAGGCTTGGTAATTTCAAGACCGAGCTTATCCATGATAGCCTTGGGCATTGGATTATGGCTAGCTCCAGTGTCCAGAAGACAGTTATGAAGGATTTCATCATGAATATACAGAGAAACATAGAATGATGAGGAGTTGTCTTCACAATTTTCAATGTTTGGGCTAAGAATAACATCTAGTTGGTCATCTTGCAGATTTACATAGTCAGTGGAGGCTTGGATTGCTTTAGGCTCAAGATCCTCAAGGATGGATGCTTTGAAGGACTCATTCTTCACTAGTTCAATCAGAGGCATAGGTATTCTTGGCTTCTGAATTTCTGATTGAAAACTGAAAGAAGAAGGGGACTTGTCAAGGCCTCTTACCTCTATGGCTGGAGCTTTGAGGATGATAGGATAAGTGTTGGTTGCTTCTGCTTATTGGCTTACTGTTCTGTAGGAATAGTAGCTTTACAAACATGAGCTTCTTTGACATTATTCATCATAGACCTCAGATTATATTGGTGCTGATCTACAATTTGTAGAACAGCTGCACCATCCCATTCTTGGCTGATCTGGTCATTGAATAATGACTTCTCATAGGCAGCTTTGGTTAAAAAAGTGGCACTGCCTTTGTCTTCCATACAATGGATCTCATCATCTTCTTCCAACTGCTCTTCTTCCATGACTGCATTCTGAAAAGGGACCTTCACCCTTTGGTCTTCATTGGCCTCTTTGCTTCTTTGCAAAATTTGCAACTGCTCATTAGGTCTTCTATATGGATTTGGATTTGGAGGAGCAAAGGTGTTAGGAACTCTTCCCTTCCCAGAATGCTGCTCAACCTTTAATTTGGAAACTTCAGAGGCTAATGAATCTATCATCTTGGCCATTTTATTGATCTTGGGCTCTAAAGATGATGAAGGCTCGCCCCTCTGTCTCCTTCTATCAGCGTTACCTTTGAGCTTTTTTGTAGCCATGATGTTTGATTATACTTCCAGGGTTGCATCTTGCATATCAGCCAAAGAAGCACATCGCCTCTCCCTCAACAATAAACAGAAGTCAGAATCAAAGGCACTAGCATAGATGAGTCTAGCAGAGGTAGTGGTTGGTTTTACTTCATTTGGTATCTTGTTATACATGCGGTTAATCTCTTATTAAAATTACACAACAGCTCACCATTTTCCCTCTGTAAGTTCCCAAACTCAATGTGGTAGTAAAGGATATCTTTCTTATCCCCCCAATGCTTTAGGAATGCATAATCTAAGGTCTCAATATCTTCTATAGATGCTGGGGTCAGTTCCCTGAACCATTTTCTAGCCTCTCCATCTAGGCTTTGGACAAAGACTCTCATCTAGACATCATCTTCACTAATGTCTAGGTTATTAGCATAGCTATAGAATGACTCAAGATGTTCTTCAGCTGAAAAACCTTCAGTCCCAGTGAACTTAGGAATATACTTTTGATACTCTCCAGTATGAATAACATTCAATGGAGTGGGCAGTATTAGAGGTCCATACCTAGCAGCTATGATTCTCTCCATTTTGGTAGGTGCTTATGGACCTACCATAGCTATGGTGGCTAAAAGAGTACTGGCAGTCTGAATGATGGAGGGTTGAGGAGTGATTGATAGGACTAAAGGAGTATGATGGATAGGAGGTGAGGTTTCCTTTGAGCATACAACAAAAGGAAAACCTAAAGAATAAGGAGCCTTATGAATCTTTAAGATTTTTTCTTCGCTACTAGTATTAGAAGCTATACTCTTAACATGTATTTGTTCTATTACAGGCCTTTCTTGAAGAGATATAGGAGATTGTTTAGGTTTACCTGAACCTGATGCTCCTTTCTGCAATAACTTTCTTTCTTTGATAATTTTTTCAGGGTCAGGTATTGGGTCAGCTTGTGACTTTTGAGGATTTCTCTAAGTATGCCTCACAAACTGAGCCAGAACTATGAAGTGGAGTTGCCAAGAGGTTCGGCCTCCAGTAGAGCTGCCACATAGATGATTACAACCAAAAACATGCCTAAACTTTGTCTATCATCAAAGCTGGATCTATGTCATTTCCTAGGGAAGCTGAGCTTCGGTTTCCTCTCCTCGGCAACGACGCCAATTATGTTATCACTCCAAGAAACTCTCCTAGGTTGTAGATCGGAGATGCCTGGTAACATATAAATAGTTAATTATACTTTTTATTCTAATATTTATATTTTCTATGTATTTATTAATTAGTTAATCCCCTTTAACTAACTATTAAACTAACAACCAATTAAATTAAATTATTTATATATTTATTTAGAGGTAAGGTCCCTTATTATAACTAACTTCCAATTAAATTAAATTATTTATATATTTATTTTAAAGGTAAGGTCCCTAGTCCAATTTAGCCGTTGGCCTAGTTAGCCGTTGGAGGCTCTGCTCAAGCTGTTTAACATGCAAAGCTGGATTTGGTTCTTCAACTTGTCCTGATGATGAACCACACTAATTGGTTCGAAACGCGTCGAGAAATGATAGATCTTGTGATTTACGCCGAAAAATCTCTCGTAAACTTGATATGGATCACATAAACCTCAATTCAACAATCTTCAATATTATTCTCTGAACTATTGGAATAAATGATGGTTTGGATCAAGTCAAGTAACCATTTCAACTCTATTCTCACTCAAGACATGCATGAACACTCTCACCAATACAAGGCTTTAGACCACTAATGCTCAATAATTTATATATTCAATGGATAGATGGAGAATACTGATAGTACCAGCAGATTGCATAAATAAACATAAATGAATGGCTAGCTATAGGCAGGCAGATGCATATATAACCAAATGTGAATGGCTAGCTACAGGTAGTAAAAAAGCTTGCAAATCTAATTCATCAAAGTAGAGATAAGATGACAGTTATCTAGCCTTAGACACAAAAGAAAACATGAACAAACTGTTCAAGTGCAAGCATAGAACAACAAAGAGAATGGACATTGAACATATAATAGCAAAATAAGCTTATATTGCTAGAATGAAGATGAGAAGCTTGAAGGAACAGAGGAGGAATAATCTCCAGAAGTTGAACCCCTATTACATTTTTCTTTCAGATATTTATAGCTCTTTATAATGATGCTAAGCCTTTTGAGGCTTGAGAGGTCTTAATCTATCCCTCTGTCTCTTCAACTGATTGATAGCCTCAATAGGCAACATGGTTCAGAGGTTTCTTCTTCTGATAGAAGAAGAACGATATTCAAATATTTTGGGTAGCTTGTTGTGATGTCTGCGAGCTCTCTCATGCCAGAGATGCCCCATAATATTTGCTGGTGTGGCTATTGTGCTATCTATGCTATTGATACCCATGATGTCTCTGTTTCGGGTGAGCTGCGTGCTGTGGCCCTTCTCTTTCCCTTTCCAACCACTATTTCCCCACAATATGTCTCCCGGGCTCTGTTATATGGTGGAATGGGGTTTTGGGCATTTATAATCCCTTTAAATGGACCCTTTTTGTTAATACATGACTATTTTCTATTTTAGACAAAAAACGTAGTAATATTGAGACATCCCGCCCCTCTGTGTCCTTTTTAGACTTCAAAAATCCTTAGATATGGCTTATTCTCCTCTTGGGTCTGCCCTTGTGGTGATAAAACATCTCCACCGTTGATCTGGGAGTCCTAGATCCGACGTTGATGATCCATTTCAGGCACCTCTTTTGTACTAGAGTTAACCGCCTGATGAGGGTGGTTTTCTCTCTCCTCGTCTTGGACACGTGGTAGCCGCTATATGGAATCGAGCGAAACTCAGCTTAAACCACTTATCACCCATGGCCCACCCGAAATCCTGCTTGTTTTGCGATTTCTTTGTGTTTTTAAAAATGCACCAAAACATTGAATATCATTAAAAAAAGGACTTGGTGGACTTGAAAAATTATGTATTTCACCTCCCGGAACCCATCGGTTCTGGGTTCCATCACTATCGCACCGGTCAATGCTCCCTTCGTATTTTCGTTATACAATGAAAATACATGAAATACATTAAAATTTGAGCTTTCGAGGACTTTAAGATATATGTATTTTTATTCTTAAACCCTTTCGGGTCTGGGTTTTATCACATCGGTGATGTCCCCCATTCCCTTTGTATTTCGTTAAAATAATGAAAAAATGGAAAATGCTTTAAAAATTGGTTTGGCGTAGACTTCAAACTTTATGAATTCTCATATATATTGATGTCGTGTTCGACTATCGGGTCGCCCATATGTATGTGCATAGGCCCCACCCCTTGGTATAGTGCCAATGCGATATCAACGATGTGATAAATCGCAATCGCTATTGGCCAATGCTCGGGTCCTTTATATAATATAACCTATACTCCCCGCCAATGCGACCCTCCGATTTGCCTCTGTTGATTGTGACTCACCAATCGGATCATTGGTGATCGCTGATTGGCGGTGTCCAGTGCTAATTGCCACTACCCGAAGTCCTTTATGCTCACTGATTTGTGATTTTCCACTTAGATCTGGGCCATTGATTAGCCAGATCTAACAACTGCTGTACATTCTTGAGTTTTAAGTCTGTGATATTGGATTTTCATGGTTTTTGAAGTGTTTTAGCCTCTCGATAGTGCATTTTTTCCCTTCTAAGGGCTCTCCTCCCTTGTTTCGATCTTGCGATGATCTTAAGCACTTTTGAAGATTCCAAGAGCATTTTTGGTTCCCTTTACATGATTTTAAGCAAACATTGGAGACTTTGGGAGTACTTTGGATCCATGTTTTTGGGCCAAACACCTCCAAGGCTAATAGACCCGACAATAGACTAATGCTGGGTCCTGATATGTTAGCCGAAATGGAAGATATAGTTAAAAATGTCTATAATAATTTAAAAGCCACCCAAGATAGGCAAAATATTTATGTGGATAAGAAGAAATATCATAAGGAATTTCAGTTGGGAGACCATGTATACCTCAAAGTCAAACCCTAGAAAAGTACCTTACAGTGGAAAGGTTGTGCTAAATTGGCACCCCAGTACTGTGGACCATTTCAAATCTTGGAACAGATTGGACCCATAGCGTACAAGCTAGCACTCCCAGGCCATCTCCAAGTCCACAATGCTTTTCATGTCTCTTTGTTAAAAAAACATGTGTACGACCCTCAACATATTATCAACTGGGAGAATATATAGGTAATAAAAGAATAAAATCAGTAACTAATAAATTGATGTTTTAAAAACAAATTCTGACAGCAGATTATATTTTGTGCAGGTCAAACCCGAGGAATAATTTCTGGTAGAGCCTCTTTGTATCCTTGATCAAAGAGAAACCATCTTGCAGAAACAAGCCATCACCCAGGTTAAAGTGTAGTGGAAGCACTTTGGCTCGGATGACGCTACTTGGGAAGAGGAAGAAGCTATGCAGGAAGCCTATATGACACTGTTTGTTAGAAATAACACCAGGGACGGTGTTCCTCTCAAGGGGAGGGAGCTGTAACACCCAAAGATGCAACAAAATTTACTTTTTACTGTCAATTTTATTCTATTTTAGCCTGGATTGTTAAAAGAATTAGACTGTAAAACCAGAACATATTTTGTTAATTATTAATTGAAATAATTTGATCAGTTTGTAAAAGAACTGAAGAATTAGTTAAATAAATCCTGAAACAGTTACACGCAGTTTCCCATCTTTTCCTTCAAGAAGGAAAATGACAGAACCTTGGTGGGGTTGGGAAAAAGTGGAAGAAGGAACTATGTTGTGAATGGTTTTTCCTGGAGCTAGACAAATTAGCAAGTGGGAAAAGACCGTGGATAAAAGTCGAGGGGTACGAGACTTGAGGCTGGACATAGGTCTGATGCCCAAGGTACCAAATTGTTCTAGTCACTATCAGGAGTTGGAAGAGCTCGAAGGGGGATTCTAGACGTAATTTCCAGATACATGACTGGGTAGTGAGACCTTCCAAGTAGGGGAAACACATGCATGTTTACAAGCAAAGCAGGGAAATAGATAAGTAGTGTTTCTATGTTTAATAATTATCAGTAGGAAAAATATTATTTGCTTTATTTTACGTAATGAACAAGTTAACATGCTAATGAATTACTAGTAAGACTATGTTGATGATAATTTTAGGCATACTATATTTCGTTACATTTTTAGTATTGTTGGATAGTTACAAAGATCATTTCATAAAAAGAAAAAGGTAATGACAATATTTAATTTCCATTCACTGAAACCCAATCTATTAGTTATTCTAGACCTTAAATAAAAGGACAGATTATAGTATAAGAGCAACTATTCCTGTTATTTTCTGATTAGAAACTATCGCACTGAAAATTTAATAGCCTACTATGTTATTGAACGTATTCGGTCAATCCATGGGAATTAACAAGTACTTCTTTAACCATATTTATCAGGAAAAAACATACTAAGAATGTTAAGATATGGAAATCTAATTCAAAATATGATATTTAGCATTATCTATTTCAAGTATTAATGGAGCTCTGACCATAGCTATATATTACCTAGGCTAAGATTATCCCATCAAAACATAGGCTAACAACCCTGAACTCTAACGGAGAAAACATATATAATAATAAAAGCTCGATTATAACTATCCAACACTGAATAGTTGTGTTCCAAATGAATGTTTACAGGTGGCCAACCCAATGTTAGGGAAAACCCTGACAGCGAGCCTTCATGAAAAGAAAAGAAACAAAGAGAAATTAAAAGTGCATAATCACAACAATGTTATATAAACCCTCAGTTAAATTATATGTATGCAACCCCATAATGACAATACAGAAGAGTAGTATCAGGCTAAATAATGGACGCATCCATCGTCCATCATTTATGTTTTACAATAACCAAAAAATATATATCTAATGAAAATCCTTAGCACTTTGGCCAACGAGAAACCTTAAGACATTAACACAAGGAAAAACAAACAATCCCTCATCCAAATGTAGATCATCAACTGGAACCCATTCATCAGGCAAGTTGGAGGGGAATCAACCTGAAATCGAAGGCAGTAACTGTTGTAAGAATGCGGTCTCACTCCAAAACTTCCTTCCGTGTATGTATATTCATATATACTGCAACAGAATGTACCTGTAGACATTTTAACGCTTTAGAGTAAGCCCAAAAACAAATCAAAAGAGTATTAACTGAGAAGTGTTGGTATATAGAGCGAGCTTACCTGAAAGAGGAATTGTCGAGCAACAAGAGGCAAAGTGCACCTGAAATAGATAATACTGTTATAACCAGTTCTCAAGGAAAAACCTTGTCTGAAATCACTCCGGTCAGATCACCATTACCTCTGGTTTATAGGATGAACCCAAAACACGTTCCTTCGGATCCAGACTCCCGCTATCGACATTTCTACCTACACATGAGCCGAGTAGAGTGATTCATATATATATATATATATATATATATATATATATATATATATATATATATATATATATATATATATATATATATATAGATATATATATATATATATATATATATATATATATATATATATATATATATATATAGATAGATATATATATATATCAAATAAGGAAAGATTCAACTGTCAGGTGAGATTTGGGGCTGGTGGCCCTTCTACGCTATACCTATGAGCCTGTAGAGATGAATCAGACAAGGAAGCTATGCCATCCCACCATACCACCATCAGGGTCACCTTATTCTGCAAAGTCGAAGTTCAACCATCTCTGCATAACCAAATGACCCCTGACCTCGCTGAGAGTTGTAACAGCCATGAAATAAAAACACATAATTAATTGGATTAATCAATTGATTTATAATCAACCAAAAATTTTATCCACTAGTTAACATTAAATTACAAAATTATGAGTGAAGAGAGACAACTTACCTGGGGGGATGCTAGTTGAATGCTAGTTTAATTTTACTACCTGCAACAAAGTTTTGGGGATGACTCTCCACCCAACCGTAGGCTTAGTTGCACAAAATCTTGCTACAACTGCCCACCCCCAAGCCCTCAATCAAAAGGGTATCCTTTGTCTCACAATACTATTCTCCCAAGAGAATGGATGGTGGAATCATGTAATGATGGAATGCCTCTCATCTTCCTCACCATCTATTAAATAGAACAAACATTGAAAGGGGAACCACATGCACACACTTCATGTGTCTACATGCAACTTTATTGCTTTCTTGTTTTATTTCTTTTGTTTTTACTTTTTTATAGTTTTACTGATTTTTACTACTTTCTTGTTTTATTTCTTTTTATATTTATTTAGAGATTTAGTATTGTTATTTATTATTTTATTATTATTTATTATTTATTTACTAGTACTATTTTTTTATATTTATATTTATTATTTATTTTCTTGTATTTTAATATTATATTATATTATATTATTTATTATTATTATTATTATTTATTATTATGGAACATTACATACTTCCCCACTTTAAGGAACTGCGTCCTGAAGTTAAGTTGAATTATTTAATATTTTATTTATTAGTTATTTATTACTTCATGTTTGCCCTACACCCTCTACTGAACTAGTATAACCATCAGGCATTGAAAGTTTCACAACACTTGGGAAATCTCAAGGAATCTCTGTCATTTTTCCCACTTTTGGAACTAGGCATAAACCTCCCTGGTCTGTATCCTAGTCCAAGGCTGGCCCCAAGGCTTGCGCGTGACTCAAACCTCATCTGCCCCAAGGCAGGCATCCGGTACGGTACTCAATGATTCCAGGCATCTCGCAAGGCTATCCCACTCCCTCCACAACTACTAAGGTGCACAACCCCAGGCATCGAAGTCCTTACACCCCCACCAAACTTCGACATCCCAATCCAATAACAGGCACCTAGCCTAGAACATCAGGCACTTGGCCTCCTCAAGATGGCCCCATAGCCCTTCAAGAGCTATCCATCAAGAGCCACACAAGACAAAGGAACCAATGGCATATGTAGTGTTGATTGAGTTTGTCCCTAACCCATATGGTGTTACTATTCTCCCTCGTGCGTATGGGCTCGCACAAGATCATCAAATAAACCGGCCCTCTCGGCCCCTTTTGTGGAGTCCTGTGAATCATCACACATCAACATGCAACCAATGCATTAGCTATACCATCATAGTATCATAGAAAATAATCCACATGCCAAGTCTTGCATGTCATCATGTAACGTTCATCATTGTTAATCGCAACATTATGAATAATAACGAGCTACATGCTCATGCATGTCATATATTTGTACGCAACTATCATATGCTTCACCGCATGAAATACCATCATAAGTTATAACATCAACATATTTGCATCAAAGACATATCAAGACTTCACATAATAAATGAACCACATGTCAATAAACCTCATATTATAGCATTATAATTCCTATGCCACGTTATGCATATCATAATCATCATAAGGATACATCATCAATATTGTAACAATATATAAATATGAACCACATGTGCATGATCACCCTCATACCATCATATCATGAAACATGAGAAACATCTCAATACTCATCAAATATAAAATAATACTCTATAAGAATTCTTATCACGATTCATAAAAAAAATGAATTTCTTGTACTTTACAAACATTCAACTATGACCTAAGATTATTCAACATCCATCTAGGATCTATGTTATCTCATCAGTGTTATTAGTGTTATGTTTTCATCAAGATACCAATTAGTTTTTCAATAATCATTTCCACTTCTTTCAACTAGGAAGTTGACCATTTACACCATAGGTATAATCATATAAGTACATCGTTAAATTTCACATGAGCATCATCATCCTGAGTCTTAATCTCTCTTCATATTCTTCCTTCCCCAAGGAAATTCTCTTGAAATGCATTGTTAAGATATTACTAGTTATACAATCATTATTTAAATCATCTATCTCAAAATTGAAATCCCTTAGGTTTACATCACTGGTCATTATGAAAATTCTCAACTTCATATCTTCACACTTTTAAACTATGTAGATCATCACTATTACCATTACCAATCATGTTTCTTGGTCCACTCATCAATACCCTTAAAAGAAATTTCTTCTTGATAGAACATCCCTTCATTTCCTCCTACCCGATATTCATAGATATCTTTTTTATTTTTCTCCGAGTCTTAATTTCCTAATATTCCATGTCTACTAGCTTCAAAAATGGAAACTTCTTCACTTCATTCTATTTTATTAAATTGACTTTAATTTCTCACCTCCTGTCATTGTGGTTTCTTTTCCTCCTCTCTTAAAATCATAGCATTGATACAATTTGGAAATATTGTTACTATTCCCCAACTTGGGTAATACCTAATAAATAAATTCATTACAATGGCTACCAAATGTAATCCACTTATCATTTCCTGTTATAATAAAATTCCTTGATCATACATCTTGTTATCCATAATTCATGCATATAGTTAGTCACTTATGGAAAAATTTACAATGTGGCTCTCCCATTAGAGGGAAAACTATTATAGATGTTGTCATGCACACTACTTATCTCCTCCAATTGATCAATTTTTTCTATGTTATCATACCTTCCAAGTTCCTTCAAAATGACCTTCATTATTACCATGATTATTCAACTTCATTTGTTAATTGCCAATATTTTCTTCTTTATGTGCATCATCCCTAGAATGACCTTATAGTGATACCTTTAGAGTACCAAGTTATGATTATACCAAACTCTTCCATTATGTTCTAAAATAGGTTGCTTCTTCTTGTTGATTTCTTACCCTTGTTGTGACACTTCCTCTCAACCACCTTAAGTATCTATCTAGCACCAAGTTGGCCATAATCACATGAGCTATCATTAGTTATCATCATTAGAAAATTTGCAAGTTTTTCCTTTCCATTTCTCCTTGTACCATATGTAACATTATACTAAACTAAAATCATAGTGTATGATTTAGATGTATCATAAAGTTTAAACAATAAAACATGCTTTAGATGCTCCATAAAAGTATCTGTCTTAGCTAAGTAAGCAATCAATCTACTCATTAAAATCCATCAATGTAAATTTTGAAGAATATGATCTACCAGGCATAAGGTAAAGTAGTGTAGAGGCTAAATTAAAAGTAATGTAAAAATCATGAACATATTTCTATGATTGACCATTTCCAATTAAAAAAGTAACAAAATTCTGAACATGCAAGAGTCACAAAAGCAAAAGACAACATATTAAGAAAAACACATAGGGATATTAAAGATATTAAAGGAAACCTAACAGTTTCCATAATAAACCATATTATAATGACAAATCTAGTGCAACTCCAAGCATCCCTTATTAAACTCCAATTTCTATCCACCTTATAATTAACTCTAATTTGAGCCATTGTACACTGAGGGGATAATGATCAGATAAGATTTTATTGAGCCACCACAACATGCCAGAATTGAACCCTTTGACTTAATAATTTGAAATAAAATGACTATATGCGATGAATGAAACATACATATAGAACTTCGAATGCTAATTACAGGAACATTCAGTGATAACAATGTGAGCAACCGAACCTATGATTTTTAGGTTGGATAAATTTGATACACAATCATCACTTCGAACCTCAGAAATCATACTATTGTTGGACTGTATACTTTCAGTGGTGTGTGTGCTTTTAAATTTAATGCAAGGTGTATATCAGCTGTTCTCGAATATCTCTTTTATGTATGCTTAGTACTGTTCATGTTATTTTAATCACAATTTGGAAGAGAAACACCTACAATACACTGTCTACCAAATATTTTGATATAATACCACAGTGATCCAAACAAGTAAACTTGGATTTCTTTGTGGAAACTTCTAAGATATTCTAAGTGGGTATCTTATGACTATAACTGATATAAATGAGTATTTTTGGGGCTGAACTATTTCTGGGCACAATATATGTTTCATACTTGTGTTTTAAATACTCTACGATGTTCCTATGGTCATTGTATAACTGTGTTCAAGTAAATGGCAAGAAAAAATAAAAAAAATTATACCTACGACAATGCATCTATAAGTTGTTTGACAAAACATCTCACTGAAAACTCAACAAAAAATCAGAAATTATAGTGTGTTTATTGAGCCATTTCCAAGCGGGAATAATACGAATGTAGATTCGAGCAGAGCTCTCTGGGAATGATCTAGGCGAAAATTGTCTGAATATGATATAACATTGAATGATAAAGATAGGGTAAATAATGGTTAAAATTACATAAAGAGCAAAGTCATTAGAACATTGTAAGTTGGTGCCATTATAGGTTGAATGCTTTCTATGTCATTTACTATGACAATAGTATTGAGAATAAACTCTTGTATGACCGAGTCCAGAATCGAACGTTTGACCTTCCTTTCATATACGATATAATCAATCGAGATTCAAACACTTCACCTTCCGTTCATAATCCAGATATCTAATATGAAATAAAATGAAATTTTGAAAATCAGAAAGATTCATCAATTAGCCTTTATAGGACTAAACCAATAATTCTTTTATTAAAAAAAAACAAATCAACACTTTTTTTTTTTTTTTTCTGGTGTATCTCATCACATTAGATTTAATAGTTTTTCTTATTTTTTTCACTGTTCTTATTTTTTTTTCAGCACGATCAAACTACCCTAAATTACCAAACATATTTAGGGTGGTATTGCATTCAAATTATTAAGAAGGCCCTCTCTTAAAAGTAATTAACTCCATAACAACAAAGATAGTTGGCTTCAATCAAATTTCCTCCAGCATCTTGCAAATGTCATTGTTGCTGGGAAAAATGAATTTAGCAGTCTTAGACATAGTTTCGAAAAAGAATCTCAAACGTGGTACTTGTAAGTTTGTAACCAATGCAGGTTGGACTAGTCAGTTTTATGAGAATTAAGTCACATTGATATTGGGCCAAGCAGAGAGTAAGATTTTGACAATGAAGTTGGACTTCACAGAAACTTTTGAAAAAGCTCTGCTCGCAAACACTTCAGAAAACTAAAAAAAAATTGCTCCGCTAAACTTTTTTCCTCTTCGACCGAAATCAATCATTTTGAACCAGCTAAATTTAACTTAGTCAATCATTTTGAACCAGATAAAATAGAAGCTCAACGCTAATAATGAACTATAAATCATAATCCTCAAAAAAAATATGGATTGTTCCAGAGACTCCAAACTCTTATAAACCATTGTGAGGGTATAGTGAGAAACAACTTGATTGATAGATACATATGGATTGTTTTCAATACTCCGAACTCTAATCTAATCACTATTAGGGTTTAGTGAAAAAGATATTAATAGATGGATGTTAAAAAGATATTAAATCTGTTAATAGTCAGAGCTAGGCTGAGGGATTAGATCTAGCTTAGCAGATCCATAAAACTACGTTGCAAAATGAAAATTATTCTAAAGGGCATCAGATGATAGTAAGATCAGGAGCAAGGAACGCCAAAATAGTGGAACTTGAACTTTTGGAAATACCTAGGTAAAACAACTTAAGTCTTTCCTTAATGAAGGAAAGATTACTTTCGGTTCATAAATGCCAGGAGATATCGTAAAATATTTTGCCGTGTTGTATTCTTACATCAATGGTCACATTGATTTCGAAAAGATTAAGATTTTCCCTATATTGAAAAAATCAAGGACAAATGCCCAAATCAATAAACATTATCCTGCCATGGAGATTCTGTCATTGCTTTTGGCTCTTCCATGAGAAGGGCAGAAGTTGTTTCTATTTACCTTGAAATGCTAATTACGGTGTTGAAAATAGTTGAAGGTAAAACTTGATTGTTATTATGTTGGTACTCATTTAAACAAATATTTTGTAGCTGCTTTGTTCTTATAAGTGTGTTTTTTTTTTCAAGGAGTAAATTTATAAAAGCAGAAACAAATAAATAAATAAATAAATGTATTGCAAGAAACAAACATAAAAGGCAATTATAAAATTAACTGAGCTTGTTTTAAGTGGGGCTCTCAGACCTTGCACAAGCGAGATTTAGATGGATGGAAAACGAGGAAGGAACAATGATATTCATTAAAAGATAACATAGGGATGTTCGAGGAAGCAATAACAAAGTGTTTTATGGTCATAGAATCAGAAATAGAACCAGAAATAGATTAGGGTGCAGATCAATTTCAATAATGAAAACCTCAAAAAGAAATCTATCTTTTATCAAATCGCATTTCGTGTTAATCTCGATCATAGAATAAGATCTTAAAAATCCAACTTCTTTTATCAAATTCCTGATTAACTCCACTTATACTTTTCTTTATCCTCGACCAATTTTGGATTTAATCCACTTTTATATCAATTTCAATTTTGATTCAAGAAGAGTTTAAAAACATGACTGGATAAGAAAAGAAAATTCTGACTTTAAGAGGCTATCTGGGTCTGACCTGTATAATTAGGGTAAATAATGGTCACGGTGGAATCAGATTTGAAAATGAATTGTATGTAAATTTTTTTTTAAATCGCATAACTATGACATAATGAATAACGCTGGATTAAAATAAAAATAAAAATTACATGTGAAAATAAGCTGATAGACAGAAAATATACCAATCTTTCAGAGAATTATACTATTATGGGTAGATTATGGGGGAGTATGCCTGAAAGGCATGAAGCCTAAAGTCTTGGGGAAAAGTGCTAAAAACCCATGATAAAGTTTGGTGTTTCCTTCAAATTTGAAATCAGAAAAGCTAAATTGCAGATTGATGATTTAAATTGTCAAATCAGCTCAAAAAAACATAAATCCATGAAATTAAATTATTAAGTGTATAAGATAAGTTCTAAAAGAACTCGATTCCCGGGATTCTTGAGCAAAGCCATAAATTTTCTTACAGTCGAGAGCGAAATGCTTCAGAAGGACAGATAACTACGATTTTTACTAAATACTTTGAGAAATCAAATTTTAGAGAATCTAAATTGTCTTTTTGAATGTATTCCCGTAGGCCTCCAATATTTTTGAAAAACAAACATGTTTCTTTGCGTATGTGTTTCTCGATCTTACGTGAGATATGTTGCAGAAAACTCTTTGTATATTACAAGAATTGTTTATATTCTGTTGCACTGAATCATAGATCAACTTTCAGGCCATGCATTTAGGCTGCGGCTGCATGATGCATGATTTAAAGAAGAAGAAATAAAAGTTTTAGCAATTCAGGGCAAGATTGGGCTCTTTAGAGCAAACTCCCTTATATTTTATACAATGAAAATATGAATTAAAAAAAAAACTTACGTGCACAATCGATAAGAATCCATATCATTTAATCGACATTATAGCAGAAAAGATTTGTTCAAAATAGGCATTAAATCGAATCCAAATAATGTCTGGGTTAACGTGACAGTAAATCTACATGAAACCCAAACCCTAGTAGAAACAACGGAAGTTCAGAGGTTTGATCTTCATCAGAACTGAAACATAACATGTACCGTTTGAAGGTTTACTAACAAGCTCTAGCTAGTTAAATCCAATCATTCGTCCATGCAATAGTATGGATCTCTTTGGAACCTATTGTACATGCGCTACTTTCACTCAAAGAGTAAGTGCACTTGAAAATGGAGTGGAAAATGAGGAGGAAAAGAATGAAGAAAATACGAAAGTTTAGAAAGTAATGGAGCCCTTGATAATTTTTAAATCTATATTAATAGACTAGTCCTCGCCAAGTCATGTACCTCGCTGGCTTTTGTTTTTTTTTTTAAATTAGTACATCCATGCATCTAAATTTATTTAAAAATATATATATAATTATTGTAAAAGGAAAAGTTAGATTTGTATGTAATCCTCTCACATTTAGTTCGACTAAATTTTTCTTGATCATCACAAACAAAATAATTCAAAAAAAATAATTTAGTATTTTTCTCAAAATTTTACCTAGAGGTCACACAGAGTTCAAACCTGCTTTGATACTATATGTAACAGCCCCGAAACAAAAACACATAATTAATTGGATTAATCAAGCGATTTATAATCAACCAACAATTTTATCCACTAATTAACATTAAATTACAAAGATATGAGTGAAGAGAGACAACATATTGGGGAACGCTAGGTGAATGCTAGTTGAATTTTACTACTTGCAACAAAGTTTTGGGGATGACTCTCCACCCAACCGTAGGCTTAGTCCTTTGTCTCATACTATTCTCCCAAGAGAATGGATGGTGGAATCATGGAATGGTGGAATGCCTCTCATCTTCCTCAGCATCTATTAAATAGAGCAAATATTGGAAAGGAAACCACATGCACACATTCCATGTCTACATGCAACTTTATTGCTTTCTTGTTTTATTTCTTTTGTTTTTACTTTTTGATAGCTTTACGGATTTTTACTGCTTTCTTGTTTTATTTCTTTTTATGTTTATTTAGAACTTTAGTATTGTTATTTATTATTTTATTATTATTTATTTTTTATTTACTATTACTAATTTATTATTTATGGTTTATTATTTATTTTCTTGTATTTTAATATTATATTATATTATTTATTATTATAATTATTATTATTATTATTATTATTATTTATTATTATTAAGGGACATTACAAGAGTTGCATTAACCCGCCGGTCTATGTTCCAAGCCACGGAGCCTGTAGATCTCCTCTAATCCAACAGTGGAGATGAGGCCAGGTGTCAGGATTCGAGATTTTTCTAAAAACCAGTCTCATCGACATTTAATGAAGCATTGCAATGTCAGTGGGAAGCCTCAGGGTTCTCTCCACCTTAATGCAGAGGTGTTATTCAAGGTGTGCCAGCGAGGGAAGAGTTATTACAGACAGGGTGGTTGTACTCTTGGGAATTGACGCTTACGCTGCCAACTAACCCAAAGTGCTAAGGAAATGTTATAAAGTGTAATGATAAATAATAAATAAATAAAAATTCCTTTTTATTTCTTTATAGAAATAATTAGTAATGGGTATTAAGGTTTTAGTTTGTTACAAAAATGATGACGATAATGATTAACCTCTATAAAATCAATGTAATCTATAAAACTTTGTTGAAAAAAATTAATAAAACTCTTCAAAATCTTATTTTTATTAAAAAAATAAATAAATAAAAAATTATCTAAAATCACTAACAAATCAAAAAAATTAGAAATATAATAAATGTGAGTAAATGTACATAAAAATCGTACCATATATAAGAGACTAGACTTGCATTTATGATGCCATGCAATTTACAATTGCAACATAAAAATCATGGATTCGCAATACCTTTTGTATGTGGTATGCTATTTACAATTTCAAAATAATTATATTTATATATATATATACACGTCACTAGGTAATAATTATATATATACACACGTCACTATCGATAGGTAACCGTTATTTGATTTTCGAAATTATCATGCGATTTACAATTTCAATATAAAAATGATGGATTCACGATGCCTTTTGTAAGTGGTATGCGATTTACAATTTCAAAATAAAAATCAATGCACTTTGTTTAATTAATTAATTGATTTTATATATATATATATATATACACACGTCTCTATCGATAGGTAGGCGTTACTTGTTTTTCGAAATTATCAAGCTCGGCAAAGGCGCCAGGCTGACTAACACTAGCCAAGAAGATAACTACCAAGTTGGCATGTCGGTGCGATATAGCTGGAAGAGTTGTTTTGTTCATAATAAAGAAGATACTCTGGAATCTGGATATGTATTGAATTTTGAATGGTTCACAGTTAGAAAAGTAGCGTTGAGAAGTGGAGAATATTATATGGCTAGTGATTGATTATGAGTAATAATTCACTAAGTTATAATAAAATAAAAAAGAAAATAACGTTATAACTGAAAATGCACTTTATATTAATTTATTAATAGCCATTTATCAAATATATTAAAATAAAAGATAAATACTCCTTTAACGGTTCATCTATATTAAGTTTCTGTGATTTTGTCATTGAAAAATAAAAGGAAAATAGGCCATAAACCTAACGGTCACTTTTATATTAAGTTTAGTAACTAACGGTCACTTTTATATTAAGTTTATTTGTTACTAAAGATTTAACAGGACGATTAAGTGCAGAAAACAGTTTTTGATATCTTAACAATAATTCAACTCCTTTGTTACGCTCATCTTTTCATTGTGTAGACAGAAAGATTTTTTTGGATAGCAGTGAGGAGATTTGGTACCCACAAATTTTGTAACTTAATCTCAAACAAAACTATATTACTTGAAAGCTTCTCCAGAAACAATTTCTTCTCTTACAAAAAACCTCTAGAAAATCAAACCCTACTGAAGAAATCTGGTAATTTCATTACCGTGATGGGATATTCTTTCACTCATACCTATCTTCGAATCCGTGATGAATTTGAGCGCGGAGAATCCTCCCAAAAGAAGAGGGTTGTATCTTTTGGCACCCATGGAAGGCCAGATCCACAGTGTGATTGGGGTAGCCCCACTGCCAAAAGGGCTCGTCTCTACAGAGGTTTTGTAATGGAGGAGGATGATCGCTTCAAGTTGGGGTGTTGTAGAAGAATAAGTAAGAGGCCTCATGTCTTGTGCAAGGTCAAGGCTGTGTTGAGAAGAATGAATAAGCCAAGGTTATCATTATCATAGTTCAGATTCAGTTATGTTATGTTAGGTTTGGTTTTGGTTCCTGTCTAAAGATTTTGTTTTTTTGCTTTGAAATTCAGCAAAGATTTTTGTGAATTTAAGTAAATTTGTCAACTGATTTGTAGGGGCCATGGAATCTGTAAGCGAAGAAATCTGTTATAATTTTATTTTATTTTATGAAATATTTGTGATTTGATGTATTGGGGCTTTGCCAACTCACTAAAAACATATTCTAATATGGGACAATTTCATGAGAATTGGTCTTTGAATCCGTGGTTTAAATTCTTTAGAGATTTTGATTAAATAGTGATTAAGTGTATTGGTTGGATATGTGGTTTAAATATATATGAGATTTTGAACCAATAATGATCAAGTCTTTATCGTTAAAGACACTGATTATGACTTAAATGTTTGTGAGATTTATAATAAATAGTGATTAGATATATTGTTGAAGACATGGATTCATAACCTGAAAAATTAAATTAAATTGTTTAAAACTATCAAACTGATCTACTGAAAAGCTGTACGGGAAACCATTTATTTTACTATTTTTAAAGTCTCGTTCCTGTTATATTTAGGAGTTGAATCCGGACTTGATTAAGTAAATTTTCCCTTTAGAGGTACCTGTTATCAATTTATTCATTTTAGTTATCTTATTTTTTTCGTTAATATCTATATTTAAAATCTGAATTGTCCTTGGAAAGGTTCTTTATTTTTTATAATAGCTAATTTGATTATTTCTTTTGAAAAATTATAAAATGACATTTTTCATTTATTTGGGTTAATTTATTCAAAATATCAGTGATTATATTGACTTTTATTGGAGTAAAGGGTAGGATAGGAAGTTTTTGTTTTTGTTTTTGTTTTTTTTGTATCCAAAGTTTTTTCATGCTTTTTATCCATGTTACCAGAAACAGGGAACGGAAATAGAACGAGAAACCAGAATGATACGAGAAACAAAGTTTGCAGGTTTCGTGTATAAGAAACAAGGAGAGAGAAAAAACAAGATTAAAGGTTAACAATATAAAACACAACATTAATCATAAAAATCTAATGTTTCCACATTTGAAGTTCTAAAGAAACATTTATAAAGAGTGATTTACTTTTAAGAAAGATGTCATAATTTGGCAAATCCAAAAATTTAGCCAATCATTAATTCCAAAAAAAATAACAAACATTTATGATAATAGGAGATCTGAAATATAAATAATTAAATGTATCTCTAAAGCCACTTCTAGCAATTCATATGCAAAAGACAAATAAACTTAATAATCTAGATTGTCAAGCTCATTTTCTAGAATGGTTGTTGAGTTTGACCCAATTCTAAAAGCATTATTATGGTGAGTAGACTTTTTGGTACTATCAAGCATGTCTCAGCATTGTCTTGTAGCACCTCAAGTGGAAGTTCATCATCTCCATCATCTTGTGAACCATCATAATCCCACATTCTAGTGGGTCCAGTTTTATACTCTAGTTGTTGTCGAGACAAAAGGTGTAGATTTGAGTGTACAAACACCAAACCTTGTGTCTTTTTTGTACCTAGGCGATTACTCTTTGATGAATGTATAAAGGCATATGCACTCCAATTTCTTTCACTTGCAGATGAACTAGTAATCTGTAAAACAAAATTAACATTATGTTAGCAATAGACATTTGAAATATTAAAAGGAAACTAATAAAAAATGAACATTAGAATTAATTCCTTAACCAATAAATCAATACATTAAAGGTATTCGGTATTGATCATACCTGTGAAAGAAAACAGATAGCCAAACTATGAAGCAAGGGAGTCCCTATGCCATATTGCATCCAAAAGTCTATGGGTCCAAGTTGTTCTCTATTGTATGCACATTTGTCATTTGCAAAGTGGTCTTCTGATCTCAAGTACTTTCCCAACTCAAGTTGGAAAGCAGTGTAATCTTGACAATCGTAACACCTACTTATAAAAGTGTTCCAATTTTGCATCACCTACACATCTGCAGATGGTTTCATATGAAACCATTTAGAATTGAGTAAGAATGAAATTGAATGAAGAGGGCTATGAAACATTTTCCACCTTGTCAGACTAAGTTCTCACACTTTATTTCTAGTGTCTTTGTCACTCCTAGAATTTTCTTCTTCCATTATATCATGAAGTTTGTCTCTCATTTGATCCATACTCTCAAAAACATCTCCTAAGCATGGCTGATCACTATCAAATATGAAAACGGTGGAAACAATAGGTGTGATCAAGGTGACAATATCCTTCAGTCTCCTCCAAAAATCCTCTGAAGAAACGCCAATAATAATGTCCTCAACGTTTGGGCCATATCCAATATGAGAACCCTTCCATATCTGTCAATCCATTGATACCATCGTCTCTTTCAAATATTGATGCATTTTAATAAGGCATTGAAACATGATGAATGCAGATGAAAATCTAGTCTCAGCACATCGAAGAAGTTGAAGATTTTCATACATCCTATAAATTGCTATGGATGTTTCATTATTAACAATCAAATTTTGTAACATATTTTTTTTATTTATAATTTTCCCAACCCATGCAATGTTATTAATTTCTTTCAAGAGAAAATTCATGCAGTGCACAGAATAAGGAGTCCAAAAAATTGTTTGATATTCATCATCAATCAACCCCCCAGCAAACGACATTACTTGAGGCACTATCTGTAATAATTTGGACCACATTTTCTCTTCCAACCTCCTCTATTGCCTCTTTGAAGAGACCCATCAGGTATGAACCATCTTTTGTCTTTCCTATGGTATCATGGGATTTTAAGAACATAACTCCTTTCAAGCAAGATACCAAAATATTGATAAGGGGACGATGGTTGACATTTGTCCAACCATATGAGACAATGGAGACCCCAAATTATTTCCAACTATCTTTAATGTCATCAAGTATATCTTCAACCCAAGCCTTCTCTTGTAGATAGCATTGTTGTCCTCATCTTTTCATAACTAGGAGGCATATAACCTTTAGGGGAAGCGTTAACTAGATCCTTCACCATTTCCTTCCAATAAGGAGATCTACAAACATTGAAAGCTATTCCATTTAGAAAAAAATTGCCCAGTGGATGCATCAAGATTTCCCATCCCTTTTACATCCCATAAATTTTCAAAGTGGGAAACTTAAACTTGATGTTGAGAATAAGAGTGTTGACCACCAATTACCAATCCACTAGGATTGTTGCTGGTTTCAATTGAACCTTCAACAATATGTCTCAATTTTTCAAGTTCATTAACTTGTTTATGTAGAGTTTCTTTCTCTATTTTAGGTACACTCGTACATATATATGTTTGTTCTATTTTCCCCATTCCAAGTAAATGCCATCCAATTCTTGCTACACGCCCTGATTTTTGTGTTTTATAATAAGAGAAAAACCAAGACTTTCAACCACTTGATCCACTTGCTCCTCCACGATAAGATTTAGTGCATTTCATGGTCGCCCATAACCTTGCTTCAAAGGCCTTTTTTCTTCTTGTTATTCTTTTCTTTGGACTTTTTTTTATACTCTTGTGGAAGACGTCTGTCAGGAAAGGGGTGGTCTACTTTGTGAAGCCGATGAAATTTCTTCCATTGTAATGAGAAATGAGTGGAGTAAAGAATAGATAATTCTCTTCCATAACAAATTCTAATATGCATGGTTTATATTTGAAAATTATTTAAAAAAATAAAAAATAAAAATAAAATGATACTTAATTAGAAAGTACAATCAACAAAGAGTTTAAAGAAATAAATTTTTTCACATGCATAGTTCAATGTATTGCATGAGAGACTATACTCATAGAGAAATGATAATTTCATTTGATGTAAAATTAAATTCAAAACCGTTAAATTTCATTACTATACTTCAATTTTACAATGTGATATGTAATAAGTGTAATTCTATTAATTATTTTTAGCTTAAAAATTTAAAAAAACATAAAATTCCATTAGTGATACAAGAAAAATATATTTAGTGCCTATTATTGAATTATTGTTCACTTTAATATTTTTTCTATTATTGCTATTTAACCTTTATGGCTGGAAAAAGTAGTCCCTACCAGATTTTAACATAAATTTGAAACATAAACATTAATTAAGTAATTAACAATTGTGAAGGCTAAATTTATGTGCATTTGAAGAAAAAATAATATCCAAATGAGTTAAAAAAAAGTAATTTTGGGAAAACAAAAAAATATATAACTATCCATACAATTAAAACTAAAGAAATTGTAAATGATAAATACTTAAGTACTTAGAAAAATAAATTAAAACAGTTGTGAACAATGAGAAATCTGTGAGGTAAATTAATTTTTTACATCACTTATAGATAAGTGCTTGTACCAAAAGCATGTACAAGAAGCATTTGAGTGTAATAACAATAAAAAGTTATAAAATAGCTTCACAAAATCTAGTACAAAGCATAAGGCAAATCAGATAAATTTATCTTAATTGGATGGAAATATAAAAAAGTGGCCCTTACATGTTGAACACTTGTTTACACTATTTACGAGATTATTATTTACTAAGTTATAAAAGGAAAGAAATTATATTGTTACAAAAGCCCTGGTGAAACATCAAGAATATAACTAGAGAGCACCTAGGACGATGCAAAATTTCTTTTAACACTCTGGAGACATTACATTCATTTATATTATTTTCTAACCAATGAATCATTGTTTTCAATAAAACGCAAAAATAATTGCATCAGACAACACATTCATTATATTATTTTATAACAAATGAATCATTTGTTTTCAATAAAACCAAAAAATAATTGCATTCAACAACACATTCATTTATATTATTTTATAACAAATGAATCATTTGTTTTCAATAAAACGAAAAAATAATTTCATCAGACAACACATTAATTTATATTATTTTCTAACAAATGAATCATTTGTTTTCAATAAAACAAAAACATAATTGTATCAGACATCACCAAAAAATATTTTTTTCCTAAGTGTTTGAAAAGGCATAATCTAGGAGGCAATTGGATTACATCGCAGATGACGATTGGGAAGGGAGTAGTCTTCACACAGGAATAACCATAGTGATCTTTTTGGAGTATTTGCAGGGAAATCCTAAATTGAAAAAGGTGTATGATTGATTGGCATACTGGCATGGTGAAGTGAACAATGAAGTGATAGAGTGGTGGTGTTGGATTTCTTGGAAATGATTCTGTGAGCACTAATTGTTGGTTTTAATGAAAACTGTGAAGACTTTTCTGGAGAATATATTTGGGAAATGAATTTTACTCTTGTTGTCTGGGTACTAGAGTCCCCCATCAAGAATTTGAAGCTCTGATGAATTTGGGAATGAGGTTGATGATTTTGAAAAGACAAAGAAAATCCAGCCTAAATCTAGGTATTCACAATGAATTTTATCTTTTTTTATTCATTGGCACTTGGGTCATGTTTGAAACATTTAGATTTGGTATCAGTCATATGGTTGAGAATTTTATATCTTGATTTAGAGACCTTGTTTTAGTTATTGGGTAGCCATGTTTTGGATCAAAAAACTATTTTGTTGATAATGGTTTGGTTGATGGGCTAGTTTGAGTATCATAATCTTGGGAAACCTTGAGAAACCTTTTTATCATAATCTATGGGGAGACAAAATAACAGTTTCCAATGAACACCTGCTGGTGCATCCACGTCCCAACCCTATGCCAGGCCTTGCATACCAAGGAAACAAAATTTATGTCCTTCTGGGAGGACAGGAAAACCAAAACATGTTCCAAAACTTTGTCTCGGAATGAAGAAGATTGAATCTCTCCTTTTCCCTTCTAAGCTACAAATCTACAGATGGATTGGCCCTTATCCATATAAAATCTCATAGAATTTTTCACCTCCTATACATCAAATCAATACTTGAAAATGAACAAATGACAAGCCAAGTTAAATACAAATTAAAACGAAAAAAAGTCTCAAAAAATGCAGGGCCTACTCTTAGAAGAGTCAGACAACAAACAAGCTTCCCTAGTGAAACAAAGCTATAAATCCATTATTAGCACTACAAACAATACTCTGTTGACTCTTTTTTTTTCGTTATACAGCTCAATTTTTTTGCTAAAATCTTTATTGCTCTTAGTGGCCCACAAAACGGGTTTTAGGCTCCTTGAAATGCTTCACAGCCCAAACCGCACTAGCCCCATTATTGAAGAAAAGTATCTCCAAACAATGTTAGAAAGGTATCCATCCATGGATCCCAATAGAAACCTAACTAAATTTAATTAGGACCCAAAAAATCCAACAAGACCCAGGAAAGGTATGGATGAAAAAACATTGCATATCATCTAGAAATCACAAAGGAACATCTTGAGAACACCAATTTCACAACTATGTTATCCAAAGATCGTGACTTTGAAAGGTGGAAGCTAAGATTTGAAGGCGGTCAACTCAGTGAGCTTAAATGAAGTGGAACAACACACCCATGCCATCAAACTCAAGATTTTATCCAAGCATATAATATTTCTAGGCCCAACCTCTGCAAATAAACTGTTGTTTTCGTCAAAGAATATAGGGGTTATAGGCTTAATTTCTGCAGGCATTCTCTATAGTAAATTAAAACAGAAGACAAAAATAACTTTGAAGATATCAAAATATCATGAAAAAAAATGGAAAATGGCACCAAAAAATAGTCATGCTTATTTCGGAATACTTGTATAGGAGAGAACGTTTCTAGACCTACAATGTTGAGGGAAGTGACCACTGGTCTGATCTAAAGCCAAGGACAAAACTACCCCATAACGAAATATTCATAAAAACTAATATTTCATCATTTTAGAGGCCAATATTTGAGGCCTGACACCACTTTGATCCAGAGGCAAAGGAAAAAAATCAGTTTTTATGAAATACTTCTGCATGGTTTTTCAAATGTAATCTGAAATATAGATGAAAGGGAATTTTTGCATGATGTTGCCTAATTCTTTTGTTATATGTTTCTCCCCGTAGAGCGATCCTCTTCTTTCGCACATTTGGATGTTACCCGAAAAGAATTTCATGAAGTATGATTGACACTTATCATGAACAACTCTAAACTAAATCTAGGATAATGGCAATCTTCACATCATTTTGAATGGAAATACACTTATGTCAGATTCTAGTCTCGAGTCATATGCAAAAATGAGGTGATACAAAATGTGTTTACTCCTCCATAATGTATCCTCTTGACATCGTTATTCCTCAACTTAAATTAAATTCCTCACTAAAATTGTACAATGGTTTTTCAAAGTAATTTGTGGGAGGCGTGATAGTTGCGAAGTGGTTTTATACATGGGGGTGTTATGAGTAATGACAGGGAGAAAAAAATAGGAAAACAGATAGAGAGGAGTGGTAGAAAGTAATGATAGGGAGAAAAACTAAGGAAAACAGATATATTTTCCAAGTGCAAAGGAAAGGATAACATGGGGAGAGCATGTGCTTGAGGATTTTTAGGTCCCCAAAAAAGGCCTTATTAGGACAAAAACATGCACATTAACCTGAAGGGAAAAGCTGTTATTATACAATAGCAAGCAACTGTTATTTTGTCTCCCCACAGATCTATAAGATATATAATCACATAAAATGGTGAAAGACAAATTCATCAGATCTCCAAAACAACTCTTTCTGCCAATCAAGTATAGTAAAATTGTATCTCACTTGAAGGGAACCTAGAAAAGTATCTACTTTTCTCCTAATGGACAACTACAGTGTCATTAAGCCAGAATGATTGTCAACGAAATGGAACAATTGTCAACTAGAGATATGGCCAGAATGATGAATCACGACTCAATTTTATAGGGACCAAGGTAAAATCAAATTCCTATTTAGGTTGTGTGTGTGTAACATTGTAATAACATGATTTTGTTCGGAATTTAGAGACCATTATAGTCTTCTTTACTGCACATCTTCCCCTCTATGATATAAGAATATATGCTAAAATACAGTTCAATAACGATATATAATCACATAATCACAGTAGAAAAGACAACTTGAACAGATCTCTAGAACAATTCCTACTCTCAATGAACTGTAGTGAAAGAGTAAAGAAGTCAATTGCTAGCCTAGGTTCATTGAAGTAATATGAAAACATACCCGGGAATTGGGAATCCTCAAACAAATCTAGTATGCTATGGAGTTTGTTGAATGCACTCTTCTCCAAGCATAAATCATGCTTAAACTTTTCTTGATCGATTTCTTTGGAATGAGGAATCTACACTCCTCTCTAGCTTAAACCGTACTCAAACCTCGCTTTACGGGCAAGCACAACTGCTAACTCACATGCACAAGTAGAAGATGGAACTCAACTTGGGAATTGTTGTTTTTGAAATGGGACCAACTCAGAAATTGTTGTTTTTGAAATGGGATTTAACACCAGTTGAGGAAGGAAATATAGAAAAGGAGGAGAAACGGAGACGAAACCAAAATGTTCCAGCAAAATCAGATAAATGTTTTTGCATAATACGTTGTGGGAAACGATCCGTCTCACTAGAAACCAGTTTCTGGTCAATAAAAACGAGAACACCCATATAAAATGTGGTTTCTCGTCCCGTATCATTTTTGGAGCGGTTTTTCGCAGGAACGTTGACAATCATTCCATTTCTAGTAACATAGCTTTTGATTATCGAAAAATGACTTCATCAAAAACCAAAAATTATTTTAGTCTAAAGTTGGAGCATGAACAAACTAGGAAAATACAAAAAACACATTTCAAAAAATCATCCCAAGGAGCCAGCAATCTAGATGGCATAAGCCCCAGACCAATCAAAAGAGAGCATCGATATTCCAACTACCAAAAGATGTTGTCAAGAAAGACCAACTTTTTGACCAACTTCCCTCACCCAAAAAGAAAAGACCCAAAGTTGATGATTGATCCCTAATCAATGAATTCATATCTAATTAGCCCAAGAAGCAAGGATATGCCCCTCTTAGATAGCTGGTCAGTCTGAGAGTTTTACTCCCTGAAGATGCGACAGAAAGAAATAGAGTGAAATACAGCTTTCATGGCTTGAATTTGCAATAACTAATGGGTTAGTGATGACACAGTGAGACAATGCACTCCCTTGATCACTTTCGAATCTTTATCATTGCAAGCAACATGACCAAAAGAAATGATAAGAAAAAAAAGGGCAAAAGGAAATGAAAACTCCACACTCAATTGGGTAGACATCGTCAAGACCCTTATGAAGACATCGTCAAGACCCTTATGAAGCTAACAATGTCGGATGTTTCTAACCTTAAGAAGGCCAATATCTATAAAATAATCCACAATTCCTAGAATAGTGGCACGTGGGCAAATTTTCACAAATAAATTCATTCCAGCGAGATACACAAAATCTGGCCAATACGTTTTTTAAACAATTATGCTACCAACGAGGAGGACCCAGAGTTAAATTAAGTTGTTATTCTTTTTAAACTTAAACGTTTTAAATTAATCGCGTGCCTATAGGCCATTTTTAGTTAGAATGTGTTTCCAGCCTCTTTGAATTGTTTCGGGCTGTTTTGATAAGGTTTAATTTTTTCTAAAATTTTATCAAAATACGTTGAAGCTAATATATCATATTCATAATTTTTGGGATTATCTTTTATGGGTATTGGATTATCTCTTATCGGTAAGATCACGTAAAACTATTATCGAAAATCTATTAAAGAGTTTTAATGTGATGTTATGAACCACATTAATATTAATTACTTTTGAATTGAATGCGATTTAATTTTTAAACCGAGGAATGGAAAGTTTACACAGTAAGATCCACTTAATTCTGGAGTAACACCTTAAATTATTTTCAGATTAAATGTTTATGTGATTTATGATTTTCGAAATCAATATGACAAAAGACTTGTAAAATTTGATAAAATTTACAACACATATTAACTGACAAGAGGCAAGATTGCATCTTTTGGCCCTTTACACAAATTAATACAAAAATAGAGCTTGATCAAGCATAATTAAAAGATACTACCTCTAAATCAAAGTATTTTGGATATTTTTGGGAGTCGAAGTTTCTTTCTTTGGAGTCTTCGCTACTTCTTGTTAAAAGAGGGGAGTGACTTGAGTTTTTTTTAACACCTCTGAAAAGGATGGAGAGGAAGAAGAATTCATCTTCAACCTTTTTTGCAGGTGCAATATCACCTTCCTTTTTTTTCTCCTTTTTGGATGGTGTAGCTTCTTTTTTCTCTCCCAAGTCCTTGTCTTAGGTTTGTTTAGGGGATATATGAAAGGCCTCTTCCAATGACCTTTGATAGTATGGGTCTTTACACTTTTCTACATGTGCACTTATAACATCTCTATTAGTGCAGAAACCTACTTTCTTATGTGGCTTTTTACATATTACCTTTTCACTCTCTCATTTTTCATATGCAAATCCTTAAACAAAAGATCCCTCATAATTCCTAGTGTTTCTAGGGCAATGAAATACTTGTTCCTAATCTAATGTAGCCTTTTCCTCCATGACTAAATTTTCTTGAGTTTGAACATATTCAATGGGAGGCATGTCATTTTGAACCATAGAGCTAGAGTGTTGGGACTTGACCAACTATCTATCTTGGTACAATAGATTAGGGATTACCCCTTCTTCATGTACCTGATTCAAGGTATCAAATTTGTTTACTTCCAAGCCCTAGTTCTTGATAGAGGATAATTCTTTAACTTTGGCCTTTAGGTCCCAATCCATTTCTTTTTTGTGTCCTTATAGTTGTATTTTTTCAGAGGGAACTCTTTCTTCTTTTTTGTTGTTTTCATTTCTTTCCTTCCTCTTTATTTTTCTAGATTTATTTTACTTTTGGAATTTATGGGTAAAATGTCCATATTCATGATAATTCTTATATTTAAATGGTAGTTTACTATAATTCACTTCCAGATAATGAATCCAATTCTCTAGCCAGAGAATTATTGTCTTCGGGAGGAGTCCATGCGATCCCATGTGACTCTTGATACTTAAGCACTTTCAACGATGGAGATCTTGTTTGTAATATCAGAGAGCAGAGATCGATTAGGGTTAAACCTAATCGACTTACCCTACTCTTATGAGCTTCATTCAAATTCATTTGTCTTTTGGCTCCACTAGAGCACCACTCTGTGGTTTGGAAAAGTATCATTGCTCAGGTTCATATTTTTATGACCATTTGGCCTCCATTACAACTATAACTCATCCTGAAGGAATGCCTGTACCATTAGGATTCATTTTGGTCCCTTGCTAATTTCACAAGTACGTTATATTTGGTATTTTTCCCTTGTATTTTATGACTTTTGTTAAATTTATCTACTTGTAAGGTAACTTACTTATTTCTTTGTAATTTTCAATTTCTTTAGGAAGGAAAAACAATGAGCCCACTACTAGGAAATTAATGGCCTCCGACCAAGTCACTTGGGTTTCAATTTCTTCTTTAGAAGTAGTATTTGACGAGGCCTTTATTTGATTTTAAATTAATTTTAATTTTTTAACATTGGAGTGGTTTTCCTCACAAACCCTTACATTGTAAGGGTGGCATCTAAAGCATTTGTCCAGACTCTTCCATTTTCTATCTAGTCTATTGGTGAAGTAATTTTCTCTCCTTTGTTGGAATTTAATTCCAACTGCAACAATGAACAGCTGGACAAGAATCTGATCTGCAGTAAATACTCCAGGCTGATCGGTGCATCAAAGTCAAGCCCGATATTTTTGCACATAAATATGCATTAAAGTTTCAATTGAATTCCCCTGCAGACAGCCGACTTGTTTTTTGATAAAAGCATTACCGCCTTACTGCATTAAATACAGAGATAAACATTAGAAGATATTTTGTAATATTTTATTGTTTTAATCAGATATGTTTTAGCATATAAATACCACACAGCAGTTCTGTTTTAAGGTTAGCAGCTGAAGAATCACACAGAGCAGAGGAGAGCACGCAGCAGCGTGAGGAAGAAGAATAATTTCAGAACAGTGAAATGCACAGCAATGCATAAATTTGAATGTAATTTTCTTTCTGGTTGTTTGCTGATAGAAAGGGTAGATGTTATTTGTGTGGAACAGAAGCGTTCCTTGGTAAATCTATTTTGTAATAGAAGTTGTGAAATTTCCTCAGTATGAGGAAGACAAATCTGTAAACAGTTAGTTTATTTTGATGAATACAAGTTAATTTTTCCTGTTGTTGTTACACCATCATCGTTGCTGTTACACCCTAACTCAAAAAATACTTGACGTAAAAAATTTAAGTTGCTGCAACACCACGAACAGCGTTGCTGCAACACAAGTTACAGCAACTGAAGAAAAACTGTGTTGCTGAAACACCGTTTCCAGCAAGCGATTTTCTGTTTTTCTGTGCAAAAACTGAGTATAAAAAACAGAAAAAAATTTGTCTGTCTGTTATGGAATTTATCAAAAAATTCCGACATGGTATCAGAGCCAGTGTAGGCACTCAGTGAGTCAAAAACAGAGATTGTTTTTCACTGTAGGAGCTGTAAGAAGTTTGTTGAGCAGATTTTTCTAGCAAAGAAAGTTTTTGCTTGTTTTCAAAATACAGTCAGTATCTTTTCTTTACCAATACAGGTTAAGATGGCAGATGCTGGAATAGGTTTGACAAATCCCCAACTGCCACAGTTTAATGGGAAAAATTACAGTTATTGGTCCATAACAATGAAAGCATTGTTTGCTTCTCAAGGAATATGGGAGCTGGTTGAAACAGGTTATGCTGAACCTGCAGATGCAACAGCGTTGGTTGCTTTGATAGCAGCAGAAAGAGACCAGTTGAAGGGTGACAGAAAGAAGGATGCCAAAGCCCTCTTTTCCCTCTTCCAATCAGTACATGAAAGTGTTTTTCCGCGGATTGCAGCAGCAACAAAATTTAAGGAGGCATGGGATATTCTCCAAACTACCTATCAAGGCATGGAGAAGGTGAAGACTGCAAAGTTGCAGATGTTGAGGAGAGACTTTGAAAATCTCAGCATGAAGGAATCTGATACAATAGATTCATTCTTCACTCAGGTTATTGGCTTGATAACCCAAATAAGATCTCATGGTGAGATTCTTGAAGATAGAAGGATTGTAGAGAAAATCTTGAGATGTTTACCCTCAAGGTTTGAATCTATTGTGGTGGCAATAGAAGAAACAAAAGATCTCTCACAGTTCACGGTAGATGAGCTGAGTGCTTCTCTGTTGTCTCATGAACACAGACTGAGTAGAGGAACAGATTCCTCTTTTGAGCAAGCATTTAAGACTCAGATGTCTTTTGGCCAAAGAAGAGGTCGAGGCAGAGCAAATAACAGAGGTCGTGGTAGAAGCCAAAACAGAGGCAGAAATTATCCTGCTAGCACAAGCGGAAGGAGCTGCAATCAGAACCAAGCTGAAGGTTCAAGCAAACAGCAAGCTCATGGACAAAGGTATGACAAATCCCAAGTCCAATGTCATTATTGTAAGAAATTTGGGCACTATGCCAATGAATGTAAGAAAAAACAAAATGACATGAATAATAGGCAGAATGCTAATTTTGCAAATGAAGAAGATAAGAATCCAAAAAATGTGCTGTTAACATGTAACATTGCACAAGACAAACAAGAAGATTTTTGGTTCTTAGACTCAGGTTGTAGTAATCACATGACTAGAAATATTGCAATGTTTGCCAATCTGGATGAAAATGTGAAATCTGAGGTAACAACAGGGACTGATGATAAGATAATTGTCAAGGGTAAGGGCAGAGTCAGTATTCGAGCAAAAAATGGAGAACAAATGATTGTGCCAGAGGTATACTATGTACCTGGTCTGAAATGTAATCTTTTGAGCATTGGACAGCTCATAAACAAAGGCTACAACATGTTCTTCAAAGGTGATTTGTGTACTATCAGAGACATACCTCCAAGTAAGAAGATCATTGCACAGGTGCAGATGACCAGCAATAGAATGTTTCCTCTCAAACTCAGGGCAGATTTGAAGGAAGGAAGAACTATTGCGGCTGTAACACAAGAAGTCTTTCAAGAACAGGTGAAAGATGTGAATTGGTTGTGGCATTTGAGATTTGGACATCTCAATTTCGGAGGCCTGAATCTGTTGCATAGAAAGGGAATGGTAAAGGGATTGCCGTTGATTGAGAAACCAGACAGCCTTTGTGAAGGCTGCATCTTGGGCAAGCAACACAAAGAAAGCTTTCCAGCAGGAAAGAGTATAAGGGCAAAAGCACCCTTGGAAATTGTTCACTCTGATGTGTGTGGACCGATGCAAATACCATCATTTGCTGGAAATAAATATGTTTTAACTTTTATTGATGATTACACCAGAAATACATGGGTGTATATGCTGAAACAGAAGAGTGAAGTGTTTGAGAAATTCCGCCACTTCAAAACTCTTGTTGAAAAGCAGAGTGGGCATTATATCAAAGTGCTCAGAACAGATAGAGGAGGAGAGTACAAAAGCAATTTACCACAAGGTATACAAAACTTTCTGCGTTTTTGCAGAGAGAATGGCATACAAAAGCAATTTACCACAAGGTATACACCTCAGCAAAACGGTGTTGCTGAAAGAAAGAATAGGACCATTATTGACATGGTCAGAAGTATGCTGAAGGCAAAACATTTGCCATATGAGTATTGGGCAGAAGCTGTTACTTGCGTAGTTCACATCTTGAATAGATGCCCAACTATAGCTGTCATGAACAGAATACCAGAAGAGGCATGGAGTGGTCAAAAGCAAACTGTCACTCACATGAGAGTATTCGGTTGTGTAGCATATGCACATGTATCAGATCAGCTAAGGAGAAAGCTTGATAGTAAGGGGGAGAAGTGTGTCTTTATTGGCTATTGTGATGAGTCAAAAGCATACAAACTCTATAATCCATCCACCAAGAAATTAATAGTAAGCAGAGATGTGCAGTTCATTGAAGATGAAGCTTGGGATGGAAGCTTGGAAAAAACAGTGAATGTAAAGACAATAGTGTCTCATGAAGAACAAGAGGAAGGGACAGCAGCAAATAATCCTTCCTTGGTGGCTCCTCCTACACCACAGCAAGTTCAACAAACCACACCACAAGCTGGAATTCGAACAGCCTTGAGAAGTCAAGGAAGAACAGATGTTGTTACACCACAAACAGCTGATGCTGAAACACCACAGGGATCTGAAATACCCTCAAGTTCGGATGGAACTCCAAGCACACCAAGAAGACCAAGATTCAGAAATCTGAATGAGATTTATGAACAAGGAGAGGTAAGTAACAATACCGGTCTGAATTCATTATTCGCTTTGTATTGTCATATTGATGACCCAATCCATTTTGAAGATGCTGTAAATGAAGATAAATGGATTGAAGCAATGAATGAAGAAATTGGTGCAATTGAGAAGAGTAAAACATGGGAGTTAGTGGACCTCCCTGAAGGCAAGGATGCCATTGGAGTTAAGTGGGTCTATAAGACCAAAAGCAATGCTGAAGGTAAGATTGACAGGCACAAAGCAAGACTTGTTGTGAAAGGCTACAAGCAGCAACAAGGCAAAGACTATGATGAAACCTTTGCACCAGTAGCAAGGATGGAAACAGTGAGAACAGTGTTGTTTATTGCAGCACAACACAAATGGAAGATTTATCAGATGGATGTTAAATCTGCATTCCTGAATGGAGTGTTAAAAGAAGAGGTTTATGTTGATCAACCTCCGGGCTATGAAGTTGAAGGCCAAGAGCATAAAGTTTGTAAACTGAAGAAGGCTCTTTATGGGCTGAAGCAAGCTCCAAGAGCATGGTACAGCAAAATAGATGCTTATCTGATTGAGAATGGGTTTGCTAAGTGTGATGGTGAACCCACACTCTACATAAAACAGAATGACGGTAAGATTATTATTGTTGTTTTATATGTAGATGATCTGATTTTTACTAGCAATGATGCTTCTCTCATTGCTGATTTTAAAGCAGTCATGAAAAGTGAATTTGAAATGACTGACTTGGGCTTCTTAAGATATTTTCTTGGAATTGAAGTAGACCAAAGTGAAAATGGTGTTTTCATTTCTCAAGATAAATATGTAGAAGCTGTGTTGAAGAGATTTAACATGCAGAACAGCAAGGTTGTTGTGACTCCAACAGTAGTGGGGCTGAAATTAACCAAAGAAGATAGCAGCAAATATTTTGATCCAAAATTGTAAAAGAGCATAGTTGGCAGTCTTATGTACTTGACTGCAACTAGGCTGGACATTATGCATGCTGTGAGTTTAATTTCCTGATTTATGGAAAGACCGAAAGAGACTCATTGGCAGGCAGCTAAGAGGATTCTAAGGTATGTGAATGGAACCAAGGGGTTTGGTATTTTATACTCCTCTTCTGAAAGTTTCATGTTGACAGGTTACACTGACAGTGATTGGGCTGGAAGTGTTGATGATAGGAAAAACACATCGGGATATGTGTTTCATATGGGATCGGGAGCCATCTCATGGGCTTCCAAGAAGCAACCAATTGTGGCTTTGTCAACAGCAGAGGCAGAGTATGTGGCAGCAATAGCAGCAGCATGCCAAGCAGTATGACTGAGAAGAGTTCTCAAAGATTTGTGTCATGAACAAGAAAATGGCACAACCATTTACTGTGACAATAGCTCAGCAATAGCATTGTCTAAAAACTCTATTTTTCATAAAAGAACAAAGCACATAGACACCAAATTTCACTTCATACGTGAATTGGTTAACAATGGTGAGATTGTTTTGCAGCACTGCAGAACAGAGGATCAGCTAGCTGACATCTTGACAAAACCATTAGCAAAGAAAGGTTTTGATCATTTCAGGAAATGTCTGGGTATGCAGCAGTTGAAATTAAGGGGGAGTGTTGGAATTTAATTCCAACTGCAACAATGAACAGCTGGACAAGAATCTGATCTGCAGTAAATACTCCAGGCTGATCGGTGCATCAAAGTCAAGCCCGATATTTTTGCACATAAATATGCATTAAAGTTTCAATTGAATTCCCCTGCAGACAGCCGACTTGTTTTTTGATAAAAGCATTACCGCCTTACTGCATTAAATACAGAGATAAACATTAGAAGATATTTTGTAATATTTTATTGTTTTAATCAGATATGTTTTAGCATATAAATACCACACAACAATTTTGTTTTAAGGTTAGCAGCTGAAGAATCACACAGAGCAGAGGAGAGCACGCAGCAGCGTGAGGAAGAAGAATAATTTCAGAACAGTGAAATGCACAGCAGTGCAGAAATTTGAATGTAATTTGCTTTCTGGTTGTTTGCTGATAGAAAGGGTAGATGTTATTTGTGTGGAACAAAAGCGTTCCTTGGTAAATCTATTTTGTAATAGAAGTTGTGAAATTCCCTCAGTATGAGGAAGACAAATCTGTAAACAGTTAGTTTATTTTGATGAATACAAGTTAATTTTTCCTGTTGCCGTTACACCGTCATCGTTGTTGTTATACCGTAACTCAAAAAATACTTGACGTCAAAAATTTACATTGCTTCAACACCACGAACAACGTTGCTGCAACACAAGTTACAACAACTGAAGAAAAACTGTGTTGCTGAAACATCGTTTCCAGCAAGCGATTTTCTGTTTTTCTGTGCAAAAACAGAGTATAAAAAACAGAACAATTTTTGTCTGTCTGTTATGGAATTTATCAGAAAATTCCGACATCCTTTACTCTTAATTATCAAATAAAAGCCTCATATTTATCTTGGGTTTATTTTATATGGGTTGATATTGTCACAAGAGAGATAGGGTTGAGAATATGTTTTTACCCTTCTCTCAAGTACCTTGTTGAATTTCTTGTATTACGATTGTAAGTGAAAGGAAAGCATTGGTGTTGTTTAATTCCTTTAGGAAAATTCAAGGACTTCTGGTGTTTTCCCTGTCTGCATATTATTTAGTCTAGGATAAGCGATTTAGATTTGAATTATGATTCAACATTATTTCGACTAAATACTCAAAATATTTTTAAGTTCGTTTTTCTCTCTTACGATTTTTTCAAAACCCTCACACTTTTCGTTTTTTTTTTTTTTTTTTTCAATAAAATTTATAACATATCAGTAGTTTCTCTTTGTTGTGAAAATATTTTTAATTCCCATTCTCCAATATATTCTCCTATTCATGGTAGGAACAATCTCTGGAGCAAAGGCGTGACCTGCTCAAGAACAGGTATAATTCCTCTCAAATATCTTCTCGTTTCATGTGTTAATTTTCTAATTACTCTAGGGTTCTAACCCTAGTCTGTCAATCCTTGTTTTCAGGTATGGATTTTGGCATTACGAGAAGGGATGTTTGTTATATTTGGATTAAAATTTTCATTTTCTTTTTCAACACATTGATTCCTTCATCATTTACCTACAGGTTGGCCTTCTCTCGAACTTCCATACTCTGTGACTACACCGAGACACACGACGTGTAGGGTTTACTAGGGTTTTTTAGAACCCAATACAAGTTTTTCTTTCTTTATTTTTCACCCTGCCAGGGTTCAACACCAACGTCATGACATGAGCTTTTATTGCTAATGAATATTTTGACCTGGAGACTTGACTGTAATAGATGTTTATTAAATTATTGCATCAATATATAATTGATATTTTATCAGATTTGTAGACTTTCTATTCCTCGGCATATGCGAGGCGTTTGATGCAATTTATATCTGAGACTACTGTATGCATTTTATTTGATATATAAGGAGTTGGTTACTATTCCTTTTGGATTTAACTTACATGACTCATTACCTTGTCACAATTCTACGTCATATACTCTTTGTGTGCTTTCCCAATCCCTCGAGGATTTGTATAAGTTGTTCATATACAGATTTTCACACTAGTTACACAATTGTTTGGGGTGAATTCCATTCTATATTACAATGATTTCTAGTCTAAATCAACATTTAACGTTATGCTCTTTTACTATGTAATTATTATAATATCTATTATTCAAAATAGTTTTGCATTTGTCATGCACTAATTATGCTACTACATTCGACCAAGTTAATTTAATCATTCTTTTATAAATCTTACATAAAAGATATATTCTATAGTTTTTCTATGTTTTTCCTTGTTCAACTAAAAGTCAGACCTAACTACTCTTCATGCAAATGTAGATTTAACACAATTTATATTTTCTTATGATATTATATTATTACTCTACCTGTGACAATCCTTTGGTGACATTTATTTCTATGAGTATAGCTAATACAAGCATGCTTAATATACATTAAAGGGATTTTCTAGGCTTTGTGAGATTATTTATTTTATCAATTTAGTTTATGTGCTCTCTTATATTAATCTTCTTTGTGCTAGTCACATGTTAGCTAAGCTTCGATTTGTTTCTCTTGTACTATCACTTCCAGTGTCCCTTATTAGTTAGGAACAATATCAGAATATTAAGATATAGGATTTTTATAATGAATAGAAGAGTTAAAAGTAATATATAATTTATATTCATAAGTACATGCATATAATAATGTATTGTACTCTATTAACTTTCTATCTAGACTTACAAATAGAGGCATATATCTAATGAAAGGATAGGAATAACATGGACATTCCATGTTTCCTTACCAAAAAGAAATAGTTCCATTCCATTATAAAAATATTTTATTCATAGACCTAGAATGAAGTCCGATATAATTTAAGTCAGTTAAACAACTACTACATTACGACGTTTCATTTATTTTTTTATCTATAGCATGGTTTAAAAATAATAACTATTTTGGTAGAAATACACAAAATATAAAATTTTATGATCAAAGAGACTGATCTATATAAAATCTTCTAATTATAACAAGGCGGGAAAGATTCTCTGATATCTATCTTATACGTATATATTAAACAATCACAATTCCCATCTCTAACAATTACTTTTGACAATTTTATCTTCCATGCATGCATATAGAAATTGTATATAGTTAGCAATAATATATAAAAGAACAATTAGACTATGCATGTAGAACTGCAATATGAACTACACAATTAAGTACATATATACATCATTTCATCTATTCTATCAATATTTATCATTAAACAATATAGAATCAACAATAGGACAAAAACAAAATTTCATATAACCGTAGTTACTACTTGGGGAATATTCAAGAACATACACATTCTACCCAACCGCGAACTATCTCGAATAGCTCCTTTGAGCTAAGACCTTTACTTCAGGAATCAACAACCCCTTTGGTTCCTAAGTGGTTTATCATATAGATTATTCTCAACATATTTTTAGCAGCGTCCTGCTTTAAGGTCTGCCCGTCTTGTTGCCTAGGCCTTTTTGTTTTAGTTTTTTTTCTTCGAAAAAGTTTCTTTTTTTTTAAAAGCATGTCTTTCTCTCCCGTTGTGCTTTATTCTAATTGTCACTCCACTTAGCATTTCTCTCCAACTAAGTGATTAATATAATCTCTCTCTCTCTCATTATATTAATATATTTAACAACTTTCTCCTATGAATTTTTAGGAGACTTTTTTTGGAAGGTACATCATGTATACTTTAACCACTAACAATTGTTTATAAGTTGGAAATAAATCTCTAATACTCTAGTGATATTTCTTGAATAATTCCAAACAACCCATTAACTAATTCAATATGTAAAACATAATTACATTATCACATAATTTCTATATTGGCTTCCAAAGCCATTAAGTTCCACAATAAATTAAAGAGTCTAAAAACAGTTATGGCTGAAAAAGAAAAACAGAGGGGTGTTACAAAGCCCTATTACTCATGTATATGGGGCTAGCCACATGTGGAGATTGAAAGTGACTCTAAAAGATCCAAAATTGTAACTCAATTGAGGGTTAAGGAAATCAAACCTTCTTTTTGGTTCGTCATTGGACTATGTTAAATACTAAGCCACTAGGAAGAATTGGGGTTATATTCCTATATTATTTTATTTTGTTCCATAGTTGAGGAGAGAAACAAGGAATATAAAGTGAGAGAAAAATAGAGAGTTTGAAGACTATGTAGCAACTATACAAGCCACAATTCACATGTAACTCCATAAAGAGTACCTCTTTTTCTCTGGACTTGCACATTTTCCTTCTCGTACAAAGTGACTTCACCTTTTATCTAGGTTTTCTGCTATAAAAGTTTTAAAGGGAAAATCTTTGTGTCTATTATTGTTCATGAAATATGGTCCATTCTCAAAACTTGCTCCATGTATTCCATATCTACAAAGAGTACCATAAAGAAACCCTTAAATTTGAGGCTGAGCTTGATCTGCCCCAAGGGGACCATTTGGTTTGTATCCACTGAATAATGTCCTGTTCTTAGGGGAATGCCCAAGAATTTGCAGATTAGGGCATGATCTTTCATGTACTAATAAGATTTTTCCAAACAGTTGTGATGCGCATCACAAGCTCAGTGGTTTTTTTCCGCTTTTGGGAGGAAGCAATTGTGACCATCTGCCTGCCATTGCGACCCCATTACGGGGGTCTCTGTCGTCGTTGCGGCATTGGCTCTGGACCCTTCTTAACTTGAATGGGTAGAAGTCGTGCGATTCACTGCGTCGCGGAAGGAGGGAGGCCCCCTCACCCAAGCGAGGGGCTGCTCATGGGGCCGCCACCTCTTATGGGTTATATGACAAACAAAGACATGAGAGAGGATCTTCTTGGCCTAGCCTCTTGGCCGGAGGCAAACAATGCAAAGTCTGCAGAATTCTGACGTAAATCTGATAAACCGTAGGTTGCAAAGCTCATGTATAGGTTATTTCCCCTTCCCAATGAGAACATTTACCAATTATTTTTAACATTTCAATAATTTATATAAATAAAGATCTAGAATATTCTATGTTATAGTTAAATTTTTTTTTTGTTTTTTTTTAATTAGATATTATTAAATATTTTTAAAATTTAATTTGTAATTTTAAATTATATAATGCGCATAATTTAAATGTTTGAGGTTTTTTTAAATATTAAACTTATTAATAAATTTTTAAAACGATTTAAATTTTAATTTTAAAAATTTAATTAATTAAACATTTTGAAATTGTAAATCGCATACCGCAGACAAAAGGCATCGTCAATCCACACGCCAACGATAGGCAGCCGTTATTTGCTTTTTGAAATGATAACAACGTTAAGGGCGCCGGGCTGACTAAAAATAGCAAAACAGATAACTAGTGATTTGGCCTGTCCGTGGAGATATTGTTTAAGAGTTGTTTTATTCATGATACAGAAAGATCACGGTTGTGCATGTAATGAAATTTTGATCGCTTATAACGGGCGTAGCTTGTTTTCAAATTTATAGAAATTTTAATTTATTTTTAAAATTATTTTAGTTCTAATATATGTGAAATATATATGTTTTATTTATTATATTAAATTAAATTTCATTTATTAGAGTTCATTACGTTATTGGTAGGAATTAAATTTAGGTGGAGTTATTTCTCTTCACTATGCAAAATAAACCCAAATAATATTCTAATTAATTAGTTATATATATATAAAAGATTGTTACATGAACTTTTAAAATTATTGCAAATTTTTATATTTAAAAAATTATGAATAAAAAAAAATAAAAACAATATAATAATGTTTTAGGGAGATAAATCAATGCTTTTCTACCCTTCTTTTCTACAATCGAGGAGATTACTATGTATGTATTGAATTTTGAATGGTTCACTGAGTGAGAAATGAAGAATATTATATTATTAGAGTGATTGATTATTGTTCTAATAGAAGTTTTCCAAACTAGTTTTATAAAGATGTTGTAATGTAATATTTATCATTTTGACTAAGTCAAATTATATAAAAATAAAATTGAAATAAAAAATAAAACATAAAACTAAACAAAAAGATTAATGTATTGTAACGTAAACATTTTAACTAATCAAAATAAAATAAAAACAACCTTATAAATAATAATAATAATGGTTCATAGTATTGACCCATGGTATTCATGTGGAATGTAGTTTATTTAAAAGGGAGAATTAAACCAACTTAGATCCATCTTAACTCTGGATCTACCAAGTATGATCCCCCTTGATGATTGGTAGATCCACAGTTAAGATGGATCTAGGCTAGTTAATAACAAGTAGCACAACCATATAAATTAAATGGTTGATAAATTTCCATAGGCATCAATCCTTAAAAAATCAAAAAACTTAGTTCTTAATAAATATGACATTGTTAAAATTAAAAATATCACAAATCTAAGTAAATTATAACGTTATTATTATTATTATTTTATTATTATAAAAAGAAATAATGTATAAGTGAAACGTATATACATTTGAAAAAACATGGAAAAGATTCTTATACATGGAAAGTAATGCCACTTTACTATGGAGATCTTTAATTTCTAAATAATATTTGCTACAAGACCATGTGTCAATACCATGGCTCACCAATACCACATACTCCAAAAAACCATAACTATTTTCATATAACACTTCTTCATATGACATTTTTTTAATTAATCAATTTAACTAAAAAGAAAAACGATATAATTATTTTGACGATAAATCTCAATGTTTGATTTGTGTACACTAATAAAAATATTTTACAATATTTCATGAGTTAAATCCCTACCATCCATCTAATAATTATTAATAATTAAATTAAAATTCTACAAATCCAAAATAAACATGTTCATTGTAATAATTAAATGTGGTAAATTAAAAAAAGAAATCTAGTTAAAATTTAAAAAGAATATATTTTATATTGAATTTATTAAATAAAAAGATAAATAGATTTTTATTTTCCATTTTATGCTAAGTTTTTAATATTTTTCAATAAAAAAACTAAAAATTAAAAAATCTTGTTTTATATTAAATTTAGGCATTAAACAAAATCATAATTTATCAAACATTTATCTAATTTATATACAAAACATTAAACAAAATGATGATGATGATTAACTTTCAATAAAGCCAATAAGATTTATGAAACTTTAATGAAAAAATAATAATAAAAATTTTCAAAAAAGAAAATTTATTAAAAAAAATAAAGAAAAATAAACACTCTTAAATCACTAACAAATCAAAAAGATTAGAAATCTTGTAAATATTAAAGAAATAAGAGTAAATGTGAATAAAAATAGTACAATATCAACTAAACTTGCATTTATGATGCCGTGAGATTTACATTTTCAATATAAAAAACATAGATTCACGATGCCTTTTGTATGCGGTATGCGATTTACAATTTCAAAATAAAAATCAATGGACTTTATATATATATAAAAGTAGCCGTTATTTTATTTTGGAAGAAGATAACTACCAAGTTGGCATGTCGGTGGAGATATCGCTAGAAGAGTTGTTTTGTTCATAATGCGGAAGACTACAGCGTGCATGCGTTAAATTTTGAACGGTTTCATAACTCGAAAAGTAGTTTCTGGTCGAAATATCTCGAATCTCAAAAATTTAAAAAATTAATTTAGTCTTGAAATCGCTCTAATTACTTAATAATTACTTGATTATATGTGAAAATAAATTTATTTTTAAAATTACTCTAATTGCTTATTATTGTCAAAATAAATAACCTTGTTACCATTTATAAATATTTTTTATTATTTAAACGTCTAGACTTATTTTGCAAAACACAAAAATACGTATTAAAATATAAAAAAAATAAAAGAATACTCGCGTAGGCAGATAAATCAATGCTCTTCTAGAATTCCTTTTCATAATAAAGAAGATACTTTGGATATGTACTGAATTTTGAATGGTTCACGGTTCGAAAAGTAACGTTGAGAAGTGAAGTATATTAATAATAATTAACTACGTTATAAAAAAATAAAAAAATAACCGTTAAAAGTGAAAATACACTTTACTTTTTATTTATTAATAGGCATTTATCAAATATATTAAAATAAAAGATAAATACACCTTTAACGGTTCATTGTATATTAAGTTTATGTGATTTTGTCATTGAAAAATAAAAGGAGATTTGTCATTGAAAAATAAAAGTAAAATAGGCCATAAATTTAACGGTCCTTTTTATATTAAGTTTATTTGTTAGTAAAGTTTATCAATAAGTCACATGAGGGAAGCTTAGGCAGACCGAAGTTTAAATCTCATTGAGTACAATGACCTGCTGTGGTGGCAGTTAGAGGGGCAGATTCCCTTTTCCTGTGAGTCTGCTCTTGCTAAAATCTTAGGAAATTAATATACCCGACTTGCAGGTGGTTAGTTATGCTCTGGGTGTTATAGTGGCACCTATAAAGTTTGATCATTGGTCTCCCATAAATTAGACCTGATAGTTACTGATTCACCATGTGGTTAAAAATAAAAAATCTATCAATAAAACTGACACGACGATTAAATGCAGAAAACAGCAGTTTTTTCCGCTCAGCTTTTCATCGTGTAAATAGAAAGATTTCTTAGTTAGTGGAAGGTTTGGCACTCACAAATTTTGTAATCTACAGTTGAGAGCTTCTCGAGACACAATTTCTCGAAAATCTCTAGAAAAACAGACCCGAAAGAAGAAATCTGGTGATTTCATTACCGTGATGGAATATTCTTGCACTCATTACCGTGATCAATTTGAGCGCGGAGAATCCTACCAAAAGAAGAGGGTTGTATCTTTGGGCACCCATGGAAGACCTGATCCCACTGCCAAAGGGGCTCGTCTCTACAGAGGTTTTGTAATGGAGGACGATGATCGCTTCAAGTTGGGGTGTTGCAGAAGAATAGTTAAGAGGCCTCATGTCTTGTGCAAGCTCAAGGCTGCGTTGAGAAGAATGAATAAGCCAAGGTTATCATTATCATAGTTTATATTAATTATGTTTTGTTTTGTATTTTTTAATGTGGTTTACATCTATTGAGTGGTTGTTATATTTACAGGAAAATTAGTTTGAAGAGATCCATTGACTGATCAAACTAGCAAGATCTAATTAGTAAAAACTCACTGACTAAACTAGCAAGATCTACCAACAAAAACTCACCAACTAAACTATCTCTTAGAAACTTTTTCTCCATCAACTCTCTCACCATTGATTGAGATAGTAAATTTCAAGATGATCCTCAAATGTGTGGGTTTGATCCGTTGGGAGTAGTGAAGCCTGTTAGCTATGCACTCATCATATTGTTATAGTTGTAAACATTATTGACTGGTTTGTAGCAGTTATGGAATCTGTCAGCGAAGAACTCTGTTATAATTTAATTTAATTTTAAGAAATATTTGTGATTTGATGTATTGGGGCTTTGCCAAGTCACTAAAAACATATTCTAATATGGGAAAATTTCATGAGAATTGGTCTTTGAATCCGTGGTTTAATTTGTTTTGAGATTTTGAATGAAGAGTCATTATTAAGTGTACTGGTTGAATATGTGGTTTAAATATATATGAGATCTTGAACCAATAAGTGTTTATCGTTGAAGACACTGATTATGGCTTTTGTGAGATTTTCAATAAATAGTAATTAGATATACTGTTAAACACAGGGATTCATAACCTGAAAAATTAAATTAAATTATTTAAAATTATAAAACTGAACCGTTTATTTTACTATTTTTAAAGTTTCGTTCCTGTCGTATCTTGGATTTGAATAGTGACCTGATTAAGTAAATTTTCCTTCCAGAGATACCCGTTGTCAATTTATTCATTTCAGTTATTTTATTTTTTCCGATAATATCTATATTTAAAATCTGAGTGGTCTTTGCAAATATTATTTATTTTTTTATAAAAAGTAATTTGATTATTTCTTTTGAAAAATTATAAAATGACATTCTTTATTTATTTGAGTTAATTTATTCAAAATGATAGAGTGATTATATCAGTTTTTATTGGATTGGATTCTAAGATATGAAGTTTTTTTTTTCAGCTAGTGAGATATGTTTAGGGATTGAATTTCTAATTATTTGGATAAACAAAGTTTTTTTTTTAATAGAAAAAATAACATTTTTTTATAATGTAAAAAATGTTATATATGTAAAAAAAATTTTACATGTTTGACTATTAAAAAAATGACTTCATCCAACTAGGAAAATAAAAACAAAAAACACAGTTCAAAAAATCATCCCAAGGAGCCAGCAATCTAGATGCCATAAGCCCTAGACCAATAAAAAATAGAGCATCAAGATTCCAACTACCAAAAGATGTTGTCAAGAAAAATCAACTTCGCTCATGCAAAAACAAAGGACCCAAAGTTGATGACTAATCCATAATCAATGCATTTGTATCTAATCAGCCCAGGAAGCAGGGAGATGCCCCTCTTAGATAACTGGTTCGCCTGAGAGTTCTACACCCTGAAGATACATAAATGAATAGAGTGGAATCCAGCTTTCATGGCTTGAATTTGCAAGAGATAATGGGTTAGTGATGACACAGTAAGGCAATGCACTCCCTTGATCCATTCTATGGTCACTTTCGAATCCTTGTCACTGCAAGCCACATGACACATTTAAAACATCCCACATGGCCAAAACCTCTACTCTTGTATAGGAGCCCAAACCACCGGACCAAAAGAAATGGGAAGAAAAACAAATGGTAGGAAAGAGAAGGGCAAAAGGAAATCAAAACTCCACACTCAATTGGGTAGACATTGTCAATTGGGTAGACATTGTCAAGACGCTTATGAGCCTAACAATGACGGATATTGCTAACCTTAAGAAGGCCAATATCTATAAAATAATCCACAATTCCTAGAGTAGTGTCATGGGGGTCAATTTTCAAAAATAAGTTCATTCCAGCAAGATACACAAAAGCTTGCCCATACATTTTTTAACCAATTATGCTACCAACAGCCAGGACACAGAGTTAAATATTAAATTGTTATCCTTTTAAAATTTAAACGTCTTTAAAGAAACCGCATGCATATAGGCCATTTTCAGTGAGAATTTGTTTCAAGTCTCTTTGAATTTGTTTTGGAAATTTGCGAGTAGGCCGAAGAGAAGGGAGTTTTTCTAGGCATATTTTGGAGTGGTATTTCTTACTATAACATGCCAAGGAGATCACAAACCTGTGGAGACTAGGCCGCAGACTTGTGGTGGCTACTTGGAGGGCTAAACAAGCCTAATCTAGGTGTTGTAAATCTGGGTGTTGTAGGTGCTTATCAAGACAATGAGTGGTAGAGGCTTGTAGATTCAAGGAGGCCACAATATTTGGTGGAGGTTTTGATCACAGATGGTAGGTTGTTGTGGGCTACAAGGATTCCCTAACCAGTGACCAGACTTCAGTCCATGGAAAATAGATGAAAGGTATGTTACTTCTCTAGTTTTCCTTTATGTTGGGTCGAGTTTTAGACCACTATGGATGGTTGGTGTATTGGATAGTTTTGCAACCATCCTATGAGCAAATTATATCAACAAATTTTTGGGTTTCATGTCAATAGGAGTAGCAGAAGTTGCAGGTATGTATGTCCTCTTGTGTTGATGTAATTTGTAGGTGGATGGGTGTCCTAGGAGAATTTTGTTGGAAATCAATATGAGGGTTTTCCTAGATGATTGCATGCCCTAACTAGGAGAAAATGCTACAACAGGATTGGTCACTCGCAGCTTGTTTGAAGGTAGCATGAGAGTGGACAAAGTGTGGTCGTGGATTGGGAATTTATGGTCTACTGGAGGACAGTGTGATGGTGCCCATGTTGGAGCTTGATGTGCACCATATTCATGGAACTCGGTGATTTCTAGAGTGGCAGTTGTTGAGCTCAAGGGTTGACGAGCCAGAGGAGAAGTTGAGAAGCCCTAGACTTATGTATGGAGTAGGACTTCTACAAAATATGATGAGAAGTTTTCATAGCTCTTGTTCATTGTGGAAGATGGACATATTGCAGTGATAGGTGGAAAGCCTTAGTGCCCTATGCTGGTCTTCATTGGAGCAGCATAGGAAGAACATAGTGGGCTGAAGTCCTTGAGTAGACGCGGAGCACCAGCGAAAAGATTGAGAGTTATTCACAAAAGGAATTGTGAATAACTAAAAATGAGTCTTGATGTGTTGTTCCCTTGATGGACTAAGGCACAATTACTGAGTAGATTGAATAAATGAGGTTCAGTGGCCAGATGGACTTGGATCGCTAATAGTGGCATTGTTACATATTGGGAGTCGATGGACCACATAATTGGGAGTTTTTGTGGCTTACACTGAAACTCCACATAACTATCATGTGTACTTACTTTCCCTCAGAATGAGAGTTATGTGAAGGGATGTAAAGATTGATGAGGAGAAAGTGATGCGGTGATCTCTTGAGAGGGAGCCTCTGATCCCATAAGTCGAGGAGCTTTTAGCTCTAAAGGAGGAGCCTCAGGAAGTTGTGTATTAGTCAAAAATAGAGGACTAGAGAGTGGAGACATCCACTTAAGGAGAACCATCCAGAAAAGGTAGAAAAAAAATTAGAGAAGCTGATAGACTTGTGCAAGATGTGAGGGAAAATGTGGGAGCTCCTTCAAATTTTCACAGGCAAAGGAGGTCACCTAATAGGTAAACTAGCTACATGGCTCTAATGACTAAGCTTGTAGAGACTGAGCCATTCTATTTGAGGAAACAATTGAGCAACCTGTTTGGGTTGATGCAGTGGCAGAAGAATATGAATCCATCATGAAGAATAGTGTTTGGGAAGTGGTCCCAATACCAACGGATAAACCATTTGTGGGTTTGACATGATCTTCAAGGTTAAGAAAGTAGTAGAATGAAGCATAGAGAATTATAAGACGAAATTTGTGGCCAAATGATTCTCTCAAGTTGAGAGAATTAACTATGAGGAAACCTTGGCTCCTATAGCAAGGTATTCATCCATTAGATCAATTCTTGCACTAGTTGTGCAGATGGTATGGAAGATCCCCCAGTTGGATGTAAAAAATACATTTCTTAATAGTGTTATTGAGGAGGTGTACATCGAGCAACCAGATGATTTTGAGATAGTTGATCGTGAGTCTCATGTATGTAGACTCAAGAGAGCATTGTATGATATAAAACAAGAAACCCATGCTTGGTACAATATGATCGACAATTATCTCACTGGTTTGGGCTTCACCAAAAGTGAAGTGGATGAAAACCTCTATCATATTTTGGTAGAAGGTAAATTACTTGTCATTGTTTTATATGTTGATTATTTAACATTAATAGGTGATGAGCAGCTGATCAATTCTTGGAAGGAGGAACTTGTAAGGAAATTTGAAATGAAGGACATGGGTTTCATGCACTACTTCCTTGGGCTAGATGTTTGGAAAAGCGATGGGGAATTGTTTGCGTCTCAAGGCAAGTATGCCAACGAGATACTACATAGATTCTACATGGAGAGTTTTAAACCCATGGAGACACCTCTAGCGACAAACTAGAGGAAGGTGACTGCCACTTCAACTGAAGAAGTGGATGCTACCATTTACTGATAGTTAGTGGGTTCAATGATGTATCTTGTGAACAAATGACTAGATATGTGTTATGAAGTCAACCAATTGAGCCAATTTATTGTTAGGCCAACCAAATTATATTGGAAGGATGTTAAGTGTGTTTTATGATACCTTAGAGGCACTGCCCAGTATGGATTATGGTACAAATAGACAGAGGGAGTGAATCTGTGTGGCTTCATAGATGTAGATTGGGCAAGGAGTCCCACCGAAAAAAAGAGTACATCAAGTGGAATTTTCATTGTTGGGTCTGGAGTGGTTTCCTGGTACAATAGGAAGTAAAAATATATGGTGCTCAGCTTGGGAAAAACAAAATACATGGCTGCATGTCAAACAACATGTGAGGAAATTTTTATAAGAAAGATACTTGTGGGACTATTTGGTGAGACGATGGATCCAACTATTATCTATTGTGGAAATCAAATTTGCATTAAGCTCTCTGAGAATACGGTATTTCATGATCGACCCAAGCATATGGATATCCAGTGTCATCATTTACGAGATTGTGTTCATAGGTGGATAATGTCGCTACAATACATTCCAACAAAGGAACAAGATGTTGACATCTTGACAAAGGCTTTGTCAAGATGGAAGTTTGAGTTCCACAGGTACAGGATATTGGTGGTTGATAATCCCTTTCTTGTTGAGAGGGAGTGTTGAAAAATGTAGCAAGAAAGTTTCAATTTGGTTTTTCCTTAGTCAAATTGAAAAAATTTGAATTTCCACATCAGCAGATAACATGGATGCAATTAACTTGTCCACATGGCTCTTGTCACTTAGTTAGCTTAGCAAATTTGAGTTATAGTGCTTGGATTTTAGTTACGCATGTGTGATTGCTAAATTTTAGTAATCTCGTTCAATTATATCTAATAGAGTTAAGTTAAACTAGTTCTAACAATTGGAGGAATTAGTGGAAGGTGATTTGTGTAGTGGGACAACATTCTAATTCATTGATCATCCAGTTAACTAATTAATCAACTTAAAATAACTAGTGCATGCAAATAATTCATGTTCCTAGTTGTGGTTGAGATTCCAACGCAGTGTAAAAAGCAGTTGTAAACTAGTTTGAGTGTACAAATGTTGCAAAATTTCTAGGAAAATTTCTAAAAAAATAGGGGCAAATTCTCTACAAATTGCGCAAGGAAATATGGGCTCAAGCAGAGGAAGAAATTGACTAAGTATGGGTTAGAGCTTTTCATTGAGCAGAGGAATAGGTTATTCACTTACAGGTTGACCTCAAACTGAGCTAGTAATTGTAATACATCTCTATTCATCTAATTAATGTAAAGAAGATTAAGGGATTTTCGCAGTGGGGCTTCTCTAGAAAAAATATTGTGCATGTGTATTATTTCTTATTGCATGTCTGAGATTGTTTTTCTAAATTGTGAATTGAATTCCACATATTAGTAGAGTAGAATTGTGTCTCTTTGATTTAGATTAAAATTTCTTTGGCAGTTGCAATTCTATCACCAATTTTTTATAATTTGTTCTCTCGATTTTGGAAACATCCCTTACCCTTGAAGGAGGAATAAGAAGGGGGAAAAGGGTTGAGGAAGCCACCTAACTTGTGAACATATAATTGCATGAAACATGTAAAATACCACATTAATTATACCCTGGTGAACTAAGAGGAATGAAGGGTAGGGAGGAGCCATATACATAGCTACATACCTAGTGTATAAGCTCGAACAATAGTGTGTGTGTGTGTATCCAGTGAACAATTAGAGGTACATTATAGTTTAGGTGTATCTAACAAACCCTACTCCACTTCAAATCCAAGTTTTAGCTATGAGTTTCATCCACAACCTTTTGTTTATGTTCTATTTCAAACTTTTTATGTTTTATTTGTCCTTAGAGAAAGGAGGGTCTCAGGGTTTGGTTTCATACTTAACAAACCCTCCATCCTACTTCTTTAGCTTTCAATTATAGGGTGGTCTTGTTTCCAATACAATAAACTCTCTTACACTCTTATGTTTTGCATTGACTTTGTGTTCATAATTTTTTTCCCTATTTTGGCTACGGGCCTAATTCTCTTCAAATATACTCAACCTATAGCCTCAAGCCCTTATCTATATGTATCATGCCATTTATACCACAACAATGAAATAAAAATACTTACTTACAAAACAAAAACTATCAATAAGACTAAAAAAGAAAGAAAGAAAAGAATAAAGTTGACATTAAGTTTTTATTGAGAGTAAATGAAAAAAAATGTTAGGCAAAAATAAAAGAGGGAATTGCTAGAGGGAAAGAAAAATAAAAAAGAGAAAACCTTAAAAAATAAAAGTGAGAGAAAACATAAAAATTAATAGAAAATAAAAGTGAAATAAAAAATCTCAGATGCGGGTGTTTACAAAGGCTGATGTGATGGTAGAGATAAGGGCTGGCAAGTGGCATAGCCACATGGCCACCCATAAGCTCACACACAGCGCAATAAAAATGTTTTACAACCTTCATAAATGCAATTCAATGCGGCACTCACACCAACTTACCAATGCCATCCTGCCTCGGCTCTTCATTATGGAAACCTCAGACGCTCTTCGGCCCGCATCCTCGTCTGTTTATGCTCCTCTGCCTCTGAAATGTAAGCACCGCCTGGATGTCATGGAGCCAAGCACTCGCACGACAATAGGCAGGAGATGCCATATTCTCTATTGTATAGAGTTTGGGAAGGGCAACCACTATTCTCAGAGCCTGTTATGTAACCTGACCCTCACTTCTGAGCCTTCCACCTCTGATAACACCACCCAAAGTGACCATTTCTACTCTGTGCCTACTCCTCATAGTCAGTCCCTTTCTCCCTATGGAATTATATCTCGACTCCACCAGCAAATGCATTGCAGGAGGGGCAGTAGTAGAGGCAGAATGCTCCATTCTTCGCCCTCAACGGTCTCTGACTCATCCTCCCCCTCGTCAAATCACTTCTCGGCTCGTTATCCTAATGCACACAGTGGCGGAGGTAGCACTCGCGCTGTTTTCTCCTAGCCTTCACAAACCCAGTGACAATATTATTTTGAAGTGAAAATTACTTAACTCTTCTATTAGCTCCCAATAAAAATTCCATGACCAATTACCCCTTTCACTAGTCACTATTATAATTACACAAATTATAAAAAATTAAAAATTAAAACAAAACAAAATTCAAAATTAATTTTTGTTAACTTAAAAATCAAATATATTTTAATTTTTTTTAATTATAAAAATAACTTGTATAATTATTTTTATTTAAAAAATGTTTAAATACATAAATCAATGAGTAACAATATGAAGAAAAAATATTACAACAACTTCTATTTATAAACAAAATAAAACTATACATTAAAAAGTTTATCTTAACCTTATTTAATTTTATGAAAAAATATAATATTAAATAATACTAGTGAAATTGGTAAAACACTTTAAAATTTTATTATATTACAACCACTTCTATTTATAAACAAAATAAAATTATACATTAAGAAATTTATATTAACATTATTTTTTTATATTAAGAAAAAATATAATATTAAATAATAATAATGAAATTAATAAAAATACAATGAAAACTTTAATACAAAATATATTATATTACCGCAACCTTGCTTGTGAACAAAATAAACCTATAATATAGCATCATTTGCTAACAAAATAAAATTATACATTACTATGTTTATATTAGCATCATTTATTTAATTGAAAAATATATATTATTAAATGATAATAATGAAAATTTATTTTTATATATTTTAGTTATTATTTACTAATTTTTAATATATGGGTACATTTTGTGTTTTTTATTACGTGTAAAAATGCATATAGAAATATGTACTATATTTGAAAAAACATAATAAAGTATATAATAAAAATTGTATAAAAAAATTTCGGGAGGCTTCTCTCCAAGCTTTTTGAGCATAGGAATAAAATCTTAAATCAAAATAAATAATTTTTTGGTCTCAGCGGACGGTAACCATCATCATCATCATCATCATATATATAATATTTGTTGAATAACTTTTAAAGATTATTTTGGGAATGATTTATACTCAAATCAAATAATTTATTTATTTATTTCAATATTAAGATAATTATTTGTTTTTGTTTATTTTGTTAAAAAATTATACTTGTTAAATTTTTTTCCTTATAGACTATCATTTACGTTAAAAAAAATAAAAGTCAAAGTAATAGAGAATTAAAATTATTAGCTACCATTAACTTTATTATTCTTTCACAAAAAAATATTTTATTATCAACTATTCATTTACATAACTATTTTAAAAAATAAAAAATAAAAATAAAAATATTATAAATTTATCAAAAATCTTATAAAATAAAATATCTATTCAATATTTATATTTTATAATTTATATAAATTATATTAAATTCACTTTGTTATTAAAATGGAAATTTAAATGAAAAATTATATAAAAGTATCTGCATAGAGATATCCCTCTTTAAACCATTATAATAAAAATAATATAAAACAAAAATAAAGGATACATGAGAATTTAAAATTATCATTATTATTTCGACCGTTGCCTTTTAAATTTACATTAACCATATTTACATACGGCAGCGGCTAACCAGCCTGCCATAGGGCATTAAATGCCCGGGGAGATGCAGGCTGGATAGCCCGCTAACACGCAAATTCCTCATTCTTATTTAGTGCCCAGTTTCGGAATTTACGTGTTACCTGGACATTTAATGCCCTATGGCAGACTGGTTAGCCGCTGCCATTTACATACCGTTCACATGAATGAATAATATAGATAATACAAATTAACTTTCAAAACTACATGCTAACCACGTAAAGAAAACTATAAGCTAACATGTTAGATATATTGAGAGAAATGGAGTACATTAATATGAAAAAAAACATAGACGACCTTAATTTTATGGTTTTTTTTCAAATGTGTATTAGTAAAATTTTAAATATTTATTATATAATTATATTTATTGGTTTTTTTTTCCAAAATGTGTATTAGTAAAATTTTAAATATTTATTATATAATTATATTTATTGATTTTTTTTTTTCAAAAGGTGTATTAGTAAATTTTTAAATATTATTATTATATGTATTGTATTAGTAGGTATTTTCTAGAAAAAATTAATATAGAAGTGATGTTATTGTGTCTGGTTATCTTTTATTATGTTATGTAAATAGTTTGATTTGGTGAAATTAGATAAAGGAAAAATACAATAAAATAATATATTTTTACAATTACTTATTAAAACATTTGGATTTGGTTTAAAAAATTAGAAAATAAAATTAGTAAGTATAATTATAATTACAATTAATAATTAAACAAGTGTAAATTAATTTTAGTTTCGGATCTATAGCATAGTAAATTCAGAGTTAAAATAAATCTAAACTACTTATAATAATAAAAACATATATACTACTTATAAAAAAATTAAACATATAAATATGAATACAATTCCAATTCAAGATAAAGATAATGGAGAAAACTAAATTTCTTAATTCTCGTTAATCTCCATCCACATTAATCTCCTAATGCTCATGATTTAAATATTTTAAGTTTTTAAAAAAAATATTGAACTTATTTCTTGTAACGTAACCGGTAACCTCACGTGTAAAAGCAGGGAGTTAGAATTTTTTTTATACAAATTACCCACAAGTAATTATCCAATTCACAACTCCACAATTCCTCATTAACCATTAGATATAATGTTCATTAGTACATCAAGTAAATTGCAACAAAAGACAGTAAGTTACATAACCATTAACCACCACTGTGGTAGTGTAATAACATAAACTGTCTTCTAAATCCTTGCATCCATTTCATGATTTCCTTAACCATATTAACTAATAACATACTTGGACATTATGATTATCCCATCAAATAAAGAACCATCATCATCAAGGATTCAACATCATCAAACCGACACAAAAGGCAATCACACCATTGAACATCGATATACCCTGGAAACCCCGTAGGGTGAAAACCAGCAAACGTTTAATCTTATTATTAAATGCTCGTGAGGGATTTCACCCCTCACTCAATGGCTTATAAGGGATTCCATCCCTTAACCATTGTTATAAAATTATTACAATGAATTATCATTAAGTTGTCACATAACTAGCTAAAAGCTAATACATTTTCCATGAAACCCTTTACTTACATACCGCCACATACAACATTCATTGTGACAAGATTTTTCTAGCATTGTATGATTCCATTACTCGTACTTATCTGCATGGACCATTAAACCTTTTCCTGCCACAATGTTAAACATCACTTTTTTTTGGCACCAACCGCCTTCATTTCCTGTCAATGTTGTTGTCAACAAGCTTTGGCAACAAGATTAGCTACAACATTAATCAATCAATACTCAACCTCTAAAAGTGATCTTTTAATATCTACTCATGTGCATGAGCAAGAATGACATACTAATTAACTAGTACATATGCTCATGTAAATACTTGTTTTACCTCCACAATGTTTATTCACATTAATGCATAATTCTCTTTAAGAGATCTAACCCATTAGTTCTACTAAAATGTATAACGCAATCGTTATATCTTCATACATTTTTAAACTGTTGTTCCTATGCTTATGCACAAGTGTTCTTTTCACATAGTTATTTTTCAAGAATTCAACATAGTTTCTCTAACATACAAAGAACTTAACTCTATATCACAATGACTACTCTTTGTGCAAACCATAGGTTATCATAATAGCCCTTCTTTAATGTATGCAACACATATTCCCTTCACTAGAATACTACCATCATTTCATGCAACAAACCACATACTTCTTTCTTAAAGGAAGTCATTATAACCTCATTTCTCTATATTGCTATATGAGAGTTTCTCATGCTTCCCTTTCAAGAAATTAATTAGATATCTATCTTTATCAAGATACAATAACAAGGTTAACTTACCCTTTTATGCACCAAAAATCAAGAAATCGACACAACTCATCTAACAAGACAAAATTTTCAAGAGATTTTTATTTTCAAGAAAGTTAACATAATCACTTTCTCTACATACACACAAAATCATACTTCCACAGTCACAATAGCTACCCTTATGTGCATGCAACATGTGTTCTTCCTAACACAATTACTTTTACTTCAATGCACATAATCTTTTCATGAAACAAGTATGGATTCTTGATATGATATGAACATTATTCATGTGTCTTTCAAAAATAGGAAACTCTATTTTTGTTTCAAGAAATCTTCTCATAAAATCCCTCATTTTCATACATGAGGTATGCACAATTTTCTAAGAAGAAAACTATAGAAATGATTATCTATGAGCGTGGAAGCGCATCATTAGCTAATTCTATCATGCATGTAATGCATAATTATTTCACAAGAAACTTAGAAATTAGCTAGTATCACAATGCAATTAGCATATATCCTTTTTCAAGAAACTTTTATAAAAATACATATTTTAATTCAAGAAAACTTGACCGCTTTTCACACTATGTCCTCAAGACATTTATATGCCTCACCTTCTTTTCTGAAGAGGATATTTTGGCTATATTTAGCAAGGATTTTATTCCAAGAAAGTGACAAGAGACAAGCATTTCACACACAAGACTCACATGTAGTCTTTCTAAGAGGAACTACCTATTTTCTTTACCAAGAAAACATATAAAATAATCAATCTTTAACTACATGCATTAACATATTTTCTTTACCAAGAAAATCTATAAAATAATCAATCTTTTACTGCATGCATTAAAATATTTTCTTTACCAAAAAAACATATTAAATATTCAATCTTTAACTGCATGCATTAACATATTTTCTTTACCAAAAAAGCATATAAAATAATCATTCTTTTACTACATGCATTAAAATACTTTCTCTATCAAGAAAACATATAAAACCTTCAATCTTTAACTGCATGCACTAACATATTTTCTTTACCAAGAAAACATATAAATAATAAGTCTTTCATTGACAATCCAAAAAAAAAAATATTTTCTATAAAGAATGCAGTTACTTATCTGATGGTGTAATATATTTGGATGATCTCTTGAAGACCAGAGAAAAACACCGTGCCTTGCCATAGTCTTAGGTTCTACGTTGCAGTCAGCAGGCAAAGTGAATTCTCTCATAAATTTATACTCGTGCGCCAGCTAGCATGAAACAATAAACTCAGTTCCTTTACAGTTGCGGGATTAAATGGCTCTTCTTCAAGCCCGGGCAAGTTTGGAACCGTCATAGTTATGAACGATATCATAACCAAAATTCCTGGCTCCGAATCTGCCTCTGACCATATTGTGGGCTAAGCGCAAGGAACATACGTGAACACAAATCTGGTTACTGGACTTGATTTCTTCATGGATTTCATCGTTATCTTTCAGAATATGGAGTACAACGACAACACTTTTGAGTTGCAGGGAACATACAAGTTCGATCAACGGCCGTCTGAGTATGCGGTTGTTGGAGAGATTTTTCTTATGGCTGGTGCAGTTGTTACCACCGAATCCCCTCATTCAATTTCATGATAATTAAGAATCAGTTTAATAAATGATTCATAATTTTTCGAATTACTCCTTCTCAAATTGTATAATTTTACACCCAGTTATTTAGGGATGTTACATACTCCCCCCCCCCCCCCCCCCCCACAGGAACACCGTCCTCGGTGTTCATCTCTCATTGGAACTTTAGATTTTACTCATGATATAACCATCTAAACAGCACAAAAAGTGATCCTTCCTCTTTAAAATCAAAGATTTCATTCCAAGAAATGACAATAAACAAAATACTAATGTTATAACATAAGAAAGATCAATAGTTATAAGAATTTATAACTGCAAAATATGCAAATTCCAATAAACAAAATAGTAATGTTATAACATAAGAAAGTTCAATAGTTATACACATTTATAACTGAAAAATATGCAAGTTCTAATTTCCATCACTTGACCCTTATTTAAATTCATAACAAACAATTCTCTATGTCAAATTACCATTACTTACCATCTACTCTTGAAAATCATGAGCACTTTCACATAGCCATTTTAATAGTGGTTGGACAACCCATCAACCCTCCATGGTAAGTAATCCTGTAATGTTTGACAAACAAATTCAATTGCATTAGTCACAATATTCTGAGTCAAATGAAATACTTTTAACTATCAATCAATTGTTAGATGATTTTTAAATCATAGTACTTTTACAAGTACATTAAAGAGCTCATCGCTGCTCCACAAGCACACTGAATTAATTCTCACTAAAGACATCCACATAGTACTTCTAAAAGTACCAAAAGAGCACCTAGCTCTCTAATCATCAAAACAGTCAATCACTGCATCAAGTAAAAATTGTCTTAGCCCCTACTAAGACATTCACAAGATTAATAATACGATAAAGGAATTAAAATTTCCAATAACTCCTTATTGAGCACTAAGCTCATTTCCTGTTAAATGTGCATGACATTTTTACACATCTATATATGAAATTCATTTTTAACATAACATATAGCTGATTAGTTAATTTCTTTAGCTATGAGAACCATAATAGGCTAAAGAATTCCCAACCCATGGGAACTATTTTCCACAACCAGATCGAGTCATTTTCACATCCAGACAGTTTCTTTGATAGAGACCTTACAAGGTCCAACATGGAATTCCACTGGCCAACCAACTCAAGAATTCCAATGACCACATAAACTCTTTTCCCTTATTGAGATATTTTATCTCTAGGGAGAGGAAATCTGGGCAGACAAGTACCATCAACCCCTCCGGGCAGGTAACTTCCATCAACCCAAATCCGAGCAAACAAGTACCATCAACCCCTCTGGGCAGGTAATTGCCATCGACCCAAGGAATTCTAGCCTTTCACAACTATCTGCAACTGTCTGGCATGTTAAAATTTTCTTTTATCACTCTTTCCCAAAGTAATTTACATAATGAATCATATAATCATTATCATTAACAAAACAAACATGCATGTATACCATGCATCTACACTTAACTCTCAACATGGGTCCACAACATCTAGATTGATAGGAAACACAACTGACATACATGTTGTATGCCTTCTGATTTCCAAATAACACAATCATGCATATTATATAACCCTATTCTTTCTCATTTATGATTGCAATTCTCATTGCAAAATTTTACGTGACGAGTTTTTCTTGTTGCTATTAAGCTACCACTACTTAATCCCATCAGCAATCGTTAGTTATATACTATGCATCATTTAACAAGTATTCACTTCCCAAATATTTTTTTAGTTTGCGGCACAATACTATCATGCATAAAAGTATATGCAAATATTCATGACTGTGTAAATGCCTATGTTAGTTGAGGTAACAATCTAAACATTTCCAATTTCCCACAATGTATTGCCATCAATAGACCAATACACGAAGTAACTACCATAATCACTTGTTTGCGAATTGTGATAAGCTTAAATCAAATTCAATTCACGCACATAAGTGCTATTAGTTATTCATACAACACTAACCAAACACAACTACCAATCATCTTACTGGAACCATGGCAAAACTTAATAAAAAATTAGTTATTACCATCAAGTCTCACTACTTGAATCATTGCATATTTTCAATATCTAAAGGGGTTCTTCTAATGTTCTTTAAAATAATCTATCATCCTATTCAAGGATGTTGCCCATAATTTATATTCATGCATTAACTAATTAAATTTCATTCATTCTAACTTCAATCTTGTTCAATAAATGCATCATTGTTGTTTCCATATTTGCAAATCAAAAGTTGGTAGTTGATTGTCACTTTCCTCAATGAGTGTTCAATATTGTTCTTAAGTGTGCAAAAGTATTATTGTCTTTTATCCTCATTAGGAATCCAATGTCATAAACATAGTTATGTAACAAACTTTATTACGTACTACTGAAAGCAGTTTAAACACGAATCGCACTTATCATGCCGAAAGTAGTGTACTGCGTAAATCAATATGCGAATGGTTAAACTCATACCTGAGTTAATGCCCACTGATGGCATACCTCAATTTCCTTTCCGCTTACCAATTCCCAAAGGCACCAGTGCTGCAACCTTTAGCTCTGATACCACTTGTAATGTACCTCGGTAACCTCACATGTAAAAGCAGGGAGTTAGAATTTTTTTATACAAATTACCCACAAGTAATTATCCAATTCACAACTCCACAATTCTTCATTAACCATTTGATATAATGTTCATTAATACATCAAGTAAATTGCAACAAAAGACAGTAAGTTACATAACCATTAACCACCACTGTGGTAGTGTAACAACATAAACTGTCTCATGAATCCTTGCATTCATTTCATGATTTCCTTAACCATAATAATTAATCACATACTTGGACATTATGATTATCCCATCAAATAAAGAACCTTCATCATCAAGGATTCAACATCATCAAACCGACACAAAAGGCAATCACGCCATTGAACACCGATATACCCTGGAAACCCCGTAGGGTGAAAACCAACAAATGTTTAATCTTATTAAACGCTCGTGAGGGATTTCACCCCTCACTCAATGGCTTATAAGGGATTTCATCCCTTAATCATTGTTATAAAATCATTACAATGAATTATCATTAAGTTGTCACATAACTAGCTAAAAGCTATTACATTTTCCATGAAACCCTTTACTTACATACCACCACATGCAACATTCCTTGTGAAAAGATTGTTCTAGCATTGTACGGTTCCGCAACTCGTACTCATCTGCATGGACCATTAAACCTTTTCCTGCCACAACATTAAACATCACTTTTCTTTGGCACCAACCGCCTTCGTTTCCTGTCAATGTTGTTGTCAACAAGCTTTGGCAACAAGATTAGATACAACATTAATCAATCAATACTCAACCTCTAAAAGTGATCTTTTAACATCTACTCATGTGCATGAGCAAGCATGACATACTAATTAACTAGTACATATGCTCATGTAAATACTTGTTTTACTTCCACAATGTTTATTCACATTAATGCATAATTCTCTTTAAGAGATCTAACCCATTAGTTCTACTAAAATGTATAACACAATAGTTATATCTTCATATATGTAATAAATTGTTGTTCCTATGTTTATGCACATGTGTTCTTTTCACATAGTTATTTTTCGAGAACTCAACATAGTTTCTCTAATATACAAAGAACATAACTCTATATCACAATGACTATTCTTTGTGCATACCATAGCTTATCATAATAGCCCTTCTTTAATGTATGCAACACATATTCCCTTCACTAGAATACTACCATCATTTCATGCAACAATCCACATACTTCTTTCTTAAAAGAAGTCATTATAACCTCATTTCTCTATCTTCCTATATGAGGGTTTCTCATGCTTCCCTTTCAAGAAATTAATTAGATATCCATCTTTATCAAGATACAATAACAAGGTTAACTTACCCTTTTATGCACCAAAAATCAAGAAATCGACACAACTCATCTAACAAGACAAACTTTTCAAGAGATTTTTATTTTTAAGAAAGTTAACATAATCACTTTCTCTACATACACACAAAAGCATACTTCCACAGTCACAATAGCTACCCTTATGTGCATGCAACATGTGTTCTTCCTAACACAGTTACTTTTACTTCAATGCACATAATATTTTCATGAAACAAGTATGGATTCCTGATATGATATGAACACTATTCATATGTCTTTCAAAAATAGGAAACTCTATTTTTGTTTCAAGAAATCTTCTCATAAAAGCCCTCATTTTCATACATGAGGCATGCACACTTTTCTAAGAAGAAAACTATAGAAATGAATATCTATGAGCGTAGAAGCGCATCATTAGCTAATTCTATCATGCATGTAATGCATAATTATTTCACAAGAAACTTAGAAATTAACTAGTATCACAATGCAATTAGCATATATCCCTTTTCAAGAAACTTTTATAAAAATACATATTTTAATTCAAGAAAACTTGGCCACTTTTCACGCTATGTCCTCAAGATGTTTATATGCCTCACCTTCTTTTCTCAAGAAGATATTTTTGGTATATTTAGCAAGGATTTTATTCGAAGAAAATGACAAGAGATAAGCATTTCACACACAAGACTCACATGTAGTCTTTCTAAGAGGAACTACCTATTACCTTTACTAAGAAAACATATAAAATAATCACTCTTTAACTGCATGCATTAACATATTTTCTTTACCAAGAAAACCTATAAAATAATCAATCTTTTACTGCATGCATTAAAATATTTTCTTTACCAAGAAAACATATAAAATATTCAATCTTTAACTGCATGCATTAACATATTTTCTTTACCAAGAAAACATATAAAATAATCATTCTTTTACTACATGCATTAAAATACTTTCTCTATCAAGAAAACATATAAAACCTTCAATCTTTAACTGCATGCACTAACATATTTTCTTTACCAAGAAAACATATAAATAATCAATGTTTAACTGACAATCCAAAAAAAACAACTTATTCTTTTCTATAAAGAATGCAGTTACTTATCTGATGGTGTAATATATTTGGATGATTTCTTGAAGACCAGAGAAAAACACCATGCCTTACCATAGTCTGAGGTTCTACGTTGCAGTCAGCACGGAAAGTGAATTCTCTCATAAATTTATACTCGTGCGCTAGCTAGCATGAAACAATAAACTCAATTCCTTTACAATTGTGAGATTAAATGGCTCTTCTTCAAGCCCAGGCAAGTTTGGAACCGTCATAGTTATGAACGATATCATAACCAAAATTCTTGGCTCTGAATCTGCCTCTAACCATATTGTGGGCCGAGCGCAAGGAACATACATGAACACGAATCTGGTTACTGGACTTGATTTCTTCATGGCTTTCACCGTTACCTTGCCAAACAACGGCAACACTTTTGAGTTGCAGGGAACTGACAGGTTCAATAAACCGTTGTGTGAGTATGTGGTTGTTGGAGGGATTTTTCTTGTGGCTGTGCGGTTGTTACCACCAAATCCCTTCATTCAGTTTTAGGAGAATTAAGAATCAGTTTAAGAACTGATTCGTAACTTTTCAAGTTACTCCTTCTCAACTGTATAATTTTACACCCAGTTATTTAGGGATATTACATTTATATATTTTAAAAACTATTTAAATTTTAATTTAAAAGTTTTAATTAATTAAACATTTTGAAATTGTAAATCGCATACGCAGACACAAGGCGTTGTCAATCAACGACGCCAACGATAGGCAACCGTTATTTGCTTTTGAAATTATTAACAACAGTAAAGGCATCGGGCTGACTAAAAATAGCAAAACCGATAACCACTGAGTTGGCATTTCCGTGGAGATACTGTTGTAAGAGATGCTTTATTTTTTATGGGTAGCAATTAAATTTGGGTGAAGTTCTGAATCATTTCTCTTCACCATGCCCAATAAACCCAATTGATACTCTAATTAATTAGTTATATATCAAAATAAATAACTTTTGTTTTCAAATTATTGCAAATTTTCACATTTATAAAAAAATAAAATTAAAAGCCCAAAGTAATACTATTTTCGGTAGATAAATCAATGTTTTTCTAGAGTTTTTTTATATATTAAAGAAGATTACAATATATGTATTGAATCTTGACTGGTATACAGAGTGAGAAACGAAGAATATCATATTGTTAGAGTGATTGATTATTTCTCTGAGAGATGCTCTTCAACCTAGTATGGTAAATATGTTGTAATGTAATATTTAACATTTTGACTAAGTCAAATTACATAAAACAAAAAATGAAATAAAATTAAAAAAAACTAAACTAAACAAAAAAAATTAATGTATTGTAATGTAAACATTTTAGCGAGTCAAAATAAAATAAAAATAAACAAATAAAAATAGCCTTATAAATAATAATAATAATAATAATGGCCCATAGTATTGACCCATGGTATTCATGTGGAATGTAGCTTATTTAAAGGGGAATTAAACTAGCTTAGATCCATCTTAACTCTGGATCTACTAAGCGCTCAGAGATGATCTCTCTTGACGCTTGGTGGATCTACAATTAAAATGGATCTAGGCTGGTTAATAACCAATAAATTAAATGGTTGATAAATGTCGATAGGCACCAATCCTTTAAAAACATCAAAGAACTTACTTCGTAATAAATATGACATTGCTAAAATATACAAATCTAAATAAATTATAATTTTATTATTATTAAGAGAAATAATATATAAGCGAAACATACATTTGAAAAAACATGGAAAAGATTCTTATACATGGAAAGTAATCCAATTTTACTATGGATATCTTTAATTTGTAAATAATATCGGATGCAAGACCATGGGTCAATACCATGGCTCATCAATACTACATACCCAAAAAACCATAACTCTTTTCATATAACACTTTTTCATATGATATTTTCGTAATTAATCAATTTAATTAAAAATGAAAAAATGATATAATTATTTTGAAGATAAATCTCAATGTTTAATTTGTCGACACTAGTAAAAATATTTTACAATATTTCATGGAGGTTAAATTCCCACCATTCATCTAATAATTATTAATAATTAAATTAAAATTCTACAAATCCAAAATAAGCATGTTCATTGTAATAATTAAATGTGATAAATAAAAAAAAATAGTTAAAACTTAAAAGAAACATATTTGATATTAAATTTATTAAAATAAAAGATAAATACATTTTTACTCTCCATTTTATCCTAAGTTTTTATTATTTTTCAATAAAAGTAAAGAAAAAATACAAATTACTTAAGGTCTTTTTTATATTAAATTAAGGGATTACAGAAAATCATAATTTATCAAACATTTATGTAATTTATACACAAAATATTAAAGAAAATTGTAACACCCAAGGCTACGGGAGCGTTTACTTATTACTAAGTTTTACTTATTATTGTCAATTTTATTTCGTTTTAGCCTGGATTGTTAAAAGAATTAGGATGTAAAGCAAGAACATGTTTTTTTAATTATTAATTAAGAGAATTTGATCAGTTTGTAAAAGAACTAAAGAATCAATTAAATAACTCCTGAAACAATTACAAGCAGTTGCCCATCTTTTCCTTCAAGAAGGAAAATGACAGAACCCTAGGGGGTTGGGAAAAAGTGGAAGAGGGAACTATGTTGTGAATGGTTTTTCCTCGAGCTAGACAAATTAGCTAGTGAAAAAAGAGCTTGGATAACAACCGAGGGGTATGAGACTTGAGACTCGACATAGTCCTAATGCCTAAGGTACCAAACTGTTTTAGCCACTATCAGGAGTTGGAAGAGCTCGAAGGGGGATTCTAGACGTAATTGCCAGATCCATGGCTAGGTGGTGAGACCTTCCAAGCAGGGGAAACACGTGCATGTTTACAAGCAAAGTAGGGAAATAGATAAGTAGTGTTTCTGTGTTTAATAATTATCAGTAGGAAAAATATTATTTGCTTTATTTTATGTAATGAACAAGTTAACATGCTAATGAATTACTAGTAAGACTCTGTCAATGATAATATTAGGCATACTATCTTTCGTTACATTTTTAGTATTGTTGGATAGTTACAGACATCATTACATAAAAAGAAAAAGGTAATGACAATATTTAATTTTCATTCACTGGAACAAAATGTATCAGCTATTCTAGACCCTAAGTAAAAGGACAGATTACTGTAGAAGAGCAGTTATTCCTGTAACTTTTTTATTATAAACTGTTGCAATGAAAGTTTAATAGCCTATTGTGTTATTGAACCAGAACCCATATTCGGTCAATCCATGGGAATTAACAAGTACTTTAACCATCTTTATAAGGAAAAAACAAACTAGGAATGTCAAGCTATGGAAATATCATTCAAAAGATGATATTCAACATTATCCATTTCAAGTATTAATGGAGCTCTGACCAGAGTTGTACATTACCCAAGCTAAGCTTATCCCATCAAAACAAAGATTTACAACCCTGAACTCTAATGAAGAAAACAAAGATAAAAATAAAAACTCAATTATAACTATCCAACACTGAATAGACGTGTGCCAAATGAATGTTTACAGGCAGCCAACCCAATGTTAGGGAAAACCTTGATGGCGAGCCTTCATGAAAAGAAAAGAAAAGAAACAAAGCAAAATTGAAAGTGCATAATGACATCAATGTTATATAAACCCTCAGTGAAATCATATGTATGCAACCCCATAACGACAATACAGAAGAGTAGTATTGGGCTAAAGAATGGGCACATCCATCGCCCATCATTTCTTATTTACAATAACCAAAAACTGTATATCTAATGAAAAGTCGTAGAACATTGGCCGGCGAGAAACCTTAAGACATTAACACAAGGAAAAATAAACAATCCTTCATCTAAATAGAGACTATCCCCTCAAACCCATTCATCAAGCTAGCGGGAGGGGAACCAACCTGAAATCAAAGGCAGTAACCACTGTAAGAACATGGCCTCACTCTGAAACTTCATTTTGGGTATGTATATTCATACATACTGCAACAGAATGTACCTGCAGACATTTTAACACTTTAGAGTAAGCCCAAAGAAAATCAAAAGAGTATTAAATGGGAAGTGATGGTATAGAGAGTGAGCTTACCTGAAAGAGGAATTGTGAGGCAACAGGATACAAAGTGCACCTAAAATAGACGATAATGTCATAACCAGTTCTCGAGGAAAAACCTTGTATGAAATCACTTCGATCAGACCACCATTACCTCTAGCTTACAGGATGAACCCACATTGCGTTCCTCCGGATACAGACTCCCACTATCGACATTTCTACCTGTACATGAGCAGAGTAGAGTGATTCAAAGAAAAATATATATATCAAATAAGGAAATATTCAACTGTCAGATGAGATTTGGTGCTGGTGGCATTTCTAAGCTATACCTGTGAGCCTGTAGAAGTGAATCAGATAGGGAAGGTGTGCCATCCCACCATACCACCATTTGGGTCTCCTTTTATCGTAGAGCCAAAGGTCAACCATCTCTGCATTACCAAATGACCCCTAACCTCACAGAGAGTTGCGTTGACCCGCCGGTCTATGTTCCAAGCCACAGAGACCATAGATCTCCTCTGATCCAATGGTGGAGATGAGGCAAGGTGTCGAGATTCAAGATATTTCTAAAAACCAGTCTCATCAACATCTAATGAAGGACTTCAGTGTCAGTGGGAAGCCTCAGGGTTCTCTCCACTTGAATGGAGAGGTGTTATCCAATGTGTACTAGCGAGGGAAGAGTTATTGCAGATGGGGTGCTTATACTCCTGGTGATTGGTGCTTACACTGCCAACTAAACCAAAGTGCTTAGGAAATGTTATAAAGTGTAATTATAAATAATAAATAAATAAAAATTTCATTTTATTTCTTTATATAAATAACTAGTTGTGTGTTATGAAGCCAACTCACAAAAAGATAAAAAAGATAGATCAACACCTTAGAATTCAACCTCCTCGAGGGGGCAACATCCTTTACATTACACAAATGAATGATTCTTGGATGATACAAATGACAAGACCTCCTTTCTATATATAGGAGTCTAAGGGGTCATAATATAATCAGAGCGACATAACAATAATAATGTAAGGGCACAATAATAACAATAGTGGGCTTCTATGGGGCACAATAATAACAATATGGGGACTACATGGGCATATCAATATAATAAGGGGGTTGTAATAATAACAATAAGTGATTACACTAGTAGTATAGGGACCTAACACGCCCCTCTCATTCAAAAAGTGTTGTCTTCAATGCTTGAGTAGTTCTTGATGCTTCTGTATAAAATCTTGTCGTCCCATGTGGAATCTTCAGCAGGTAAGTTCTTCCACTTTATGAGATACCCTGAAATTGATCGATTTTGTAGCTATCTGGTTCTTGTTTCTATGACTGCTCTAGGTTCCAATATGATTTTTCTTTCCTTGTCAAGTTCTGGCAATATTGTTTGAACTGGGATCTTCTGCAACTTTTGAATGAGTGGCCACACTTCTTCATCCTTCTTCCATTCATCCCTTCCTTCGTTTATCCAATCTGGTTGGATAATATAAATAGCACAAAACAGTGCTTCCACATCCTCATCCTTTCTTGAGAGTGCATCTGCCACAACATTTTTCTTCCCTTTTTTGTAGATGATTTCAGAGTCATAACCCAACATCTTTGTGACCCATTTTTGTTGCTCTTAAGAGGATAATCATTGTTATAAGAATTATTTAAGACTGTCATGATCCATTTTTACCTTGAAGTGTCTTCCCATTAGGTAGGGTCGCCATTTCTTAAGTGCATGTAGTATTTCCAACATTTCCTTCTCATAAATAGCTTTTTGTAAATACTTTCCTTTGATTGGATGACTTTTGAAAGCGGTGGGTCTTTCGCCTTGCATTAAAATAACACCAATTCCATTTCCTGAAGCATCACATTCAACAATAAAGGTTTTTTTGAAGTCCAGTGTAGCTAAGATAGGTGCTTGGCACATTTCCTCTTTAAGATGTTCGAAGGCCTTAGTTGCTTTTGGAGTCCATGAAAATGCATATTTCCTCAATAATGTTGTTAGAGGTGCTTCTATTTTCCCATAATTCTTAACAAACTTGCGATAATACCCTGTCAACTTGAGAAATCCTTGCATATTCTTTATGGATGTGGGGATTTTCCATTCCCTAATGGCTTTAATTTTGCTAGGGTCTACTTTAACACCTTCATGAGATACAATATGACCCAGATATTCCACCTCTTGTACTCCAAAGAAACATTTGGAGCTTTTTGCATATAATTTTTTCTCCTCCAATATTTTGAGCACCCTATTAACATGTTGAACATGATCCTTCCAAGACTTTTTGTAGATTAGTATATCATAAAAGAATACTAACACAAATTTTCTAAGGAAGGGCTTGAAAATGGAATTCATCAAACCTTGAAATGTAGAAGGTGCATTGGTAAGGCCAAAAGGCATGACCAAAAATTCATAATGATCATCATGAGTTCTAAATTTTGCTTTCAGAATGTCTTCAATCTTCATTCTGATTTAATGATATCCTGAACGAAGATCCAACTTAGCGAAGTAAATTGATCGATGCAATTCACCCGATAATTCATCAATGATTGGAGTGGGAAATTTATCTTTAATAGTGAGCTTTTTGAGCTCCCTATAATTCGGACACATGCACCATGATCCATCCTTCTTATGCACCAGTATTACTGGAGCAAAGAAATAACTTTGACTAGGTTGAATTATACCAGCCTCTAGCATTTCTACAACCATACATTCAATTTCACTCTTCTAGGCATAGTAATATCTGTACATCCTAATGTTTGGAGGAACACTTCCTTGAATCAAATGAATAGCATAATCATGATCATGAATAAGTGGGAGGCCTTTGGGAGTCTCAAATACCTTGGAATGATTGTCCATGACTTTTTGGAGATCTCGAGAAATAGATGATTTCGATGTGGGAACCTCTAGTGAACATAATTGTGCAATTACACCTCGATGTTCCTTCTTTACAAGCTTTGTCATACCATCAGAGCTGATTATCTTTCCTGGATTCCCTGCAATACCCCTTAATTCAACTTCCTTTCCTTCCGCACAAAATTTCATGAAAATTTCTTGAAAATTAAAACCTATTGTACCCAAGGATTGTAGCCATTGGACTCTTAGTACAACATCAGCACCACTCATTAGAATGGAAAGCATTAGGATATTCAATACATATTCTCCCATGGATAGCTTGATATTATGGCACTTTCTAGAGAAATTTATGGCTCCTCCAATTGCAACCATCACTTGACACTCTAGTGCTAGATATAGGAACCAATTCAATTCCTTGGCTATCATACAATGAATAAAATTATGGGTACTTTCTGAATCAATCAACACTATTACCTTTTTCTTTTTGATATGTCCTTCTATCTTGATAGTTTGAGGAGTGGTAATTCCAACCAATGCATTACAAGATATGGTCAGATTCATTTCTTCTTTATCCAGGGTTTGTTCCTAGATTATATCCTCTTATTTTAACATTCATGTCACTTTTCTTCCTCCTCTTCACAATCTATGTAGAATAATTTCTTCTCAACACACTTATGACCTTTAGTGTATTTTCTATCACAACTGTAACAAAGCACTTTTGCTCTTTTTTCTTGCAATTTTCATGGTGTCAAACTTGTAGGTTGTGTAAGGCTAGGGGCAACAACACAGATCTTTATAGTTGTGAGTGGTAGGCTTCCTGGTTGCCATAATTTTGCTTTCCATTTTTCTTCTAACTTGAATGCCTTCTCCAATGAATGAGGTTCCCAAAGGCGAACCTCATGTTGGATATTATCCTTTAAAGTCCCTATGAACACATCAATCTTATGCTCCTCTGGAATATCTTTTACCCTTATGTTCAATTTTTGGAAGTCCTCAATGTGCTCCATCATTGAACCATTTTGTTTGAGATTTATCAATTGGCTAAAAAGGTGTTGCTTTTTGTATCCTCATAATGTGTTATCATTTCTTCTGTAAAAATTGCCCAAGTGACAATTTGTTTATGAGAGAAAAGCCATCAATACCATATAAATTGATTTGGTTCCAAATACAAAGTTGCAATATGTACCTTTTGTGTGTTTTTCACATTATGGAGATCGAAAAAAATTTCCATCTATAGTATCCATGTTCCTAGATCCTTGCCATCAAACTTCCTCATATCGATTTTTGGAGCATGGTGGGTGTTCAATCCAACATTAGAGTCTATGAAATCATGATTAACATTTCTTTTGTTCTCATCATTAGTTTCCTTTACTACCCTTTGACCATTAGTAACCATTTCCTATAGCAATGTATTCAAATTTATCTTCAATTATTCCATCTTAGTGTCCATGCCATTCATCTTAGCTTCCATTTCATCCATCTTAGCTTCCACACTATCCATATTAACTTGCATGACATTCATATTAGCTTCCATGCCATTCATCTTGGCTTTAGTTACCTTTTGTGAGAGTGAAATTTGTTTTACTTGGTATTGTAATTTTGATATATCGTGTTGCATTTCTTCCTCTTCTTCACAAGTCATGCTAGAGATTTCAATTTGCTTACTAGGTGTTGCCATTTTCTTTCTTTGGCGCATCAATTAATGCTAATAACTCTTCACTATTCCCTTTTAATTCCTTCAAACTAATTTTTCAAACCAACCTTATGAAAAATTTTAAAAAATTACACACCTTTTTGTTTCACTTTGTAAGAGCTTGATATTGAATATATTTTATCACTATAACTGCGGATCTCGAATATCTCAAATTGCATCCCGCAGTATCCCTTTGATTCCTCTTTCTAACACCGTATGCCTGACCAATATTGGATTCTCCAAGGAAGAGTTATACAAAATCTCACACGATGACCTGATTATAGACTAGTTCAGTAGAGTGAACTTGTACGAAGTTCCACGTGTCACTATTTCGATCTGAGTACCTAAAACTGATATACATAAAACTATAGGCCGCCCTCTTTCTGAAACTTCTTACGAAATTTCAATATGATTGTCAAAAAAAAAGTTATGACGATTTTCCCCAGATCACCTATTTGGAATGTAATTCAGAAGTCTGCAAAATTCCTAACTTCCTCATATCATATCTACAAAAATATAGTGAAACAAGATATGAAATTTGGACACAACGTTCAAAACGATTTCGGCTCAAATGGGTTTTATTTTTAACTTCTGAAATGTCATAGAAAAAAGTTATAGTGAAAATTCCATGATGACCTGTTTGGAGTAGCGAAACCCTAGAATCCAAAGCTCTGATAACAAATGTTATGAAACCAGCTCACAAAAAGATAGAAAATATAGATCAATGCCTTAGAATTCAGCCTCTTAGAGGGGGAAACGTCCTTTATATTACACAAATGAACAATTCTTTGATGCTACAAATGACAAGAGCTTCTTTCTATATATAGGAGTCTAAGGTGACATAGTATACTTAGAGACGACATAATGTTATGAAACCAGCTCACAAAAAGATAGAAAAGAGAGATCCACGCCTTAGAATTCAGCCTCTTCGAGGGGGCAACCTCCTTTACATTACATAAATGAACAATTCTTGGATGATACAAATGACAAAACCTCCTTTCTATATATAGGAGTCTAAGGAGTCACAATATAATCCAGCCGACCTAACAATAATAATATAAAGCCACAAAAATAACAATAGAGGGATTCTATGGGGCACAGAAATAACAATATGGGGGTAATAGGGGCACAACAATATAAATAAGGGGTATAACTACAATAGTAATGGGGTAATCACTAGTATTATAGGGACCCAACATGCCCCTCTCCTTCAAAAAAGTGTTGTCCTCAACGCTTGAGTAGTTCTGGATACTTCTGCATAAAATTCTCATCCTCCCATGTGGAATCTTCAGCGGATAAGTTCTTCCACTTGATAAGATACTCTGAAATTGATCGATTTCGTAGCTGTCGAGTTCTTGTTTCTGTGACTGCTTCCGGTTCCAATATAATTTTTCCTTCCTCGTCAAGTTCTGGCAATATTGTTTGAATTGGGAGCTTGTCACCTATAACCTTCTTTAAACATGAAACATGGAAAACTGGGTGCAATCGAGAAGCTGCAGGAAGCTCCAATTTGTATGCCATAGTACCAATCTTTTGCAACACCTTGTACGGACCATAATACTTTGGTGATAATTTATTATCCTTCTTAGCTTGCTTTAGGGACATTTGCTTATATGGTTGTAGCCGTAGGAATACCCAATCACCTACATCAAAACTTCTTTCACTGCGATGTTGATCTGCCTGTTGTTTCATTCTATTTTGTGCCAACACGAGGTTATCCTTTAAGAGTTGGAGGACTTGTTGTTGATGTTCGATGTGATGTTCCACTGCCTGAACCTTAGAATTTTCTCTTAAATATGATGTGATGGATGGTGGTTGATACCCATAAAGTGCCATAAATGGGGTCATTTTTGTTGCTGTATGGAAGGAAGTGTTATACCACCATTCAGCCAGAGGCAACCATTTGACCCATTGTGTCTGTTTATCAGATACAAAGCAACGAAGATATCCTTCCAAACATTTGTTTACTATCTCAGTTTGCCCATCAGATTGAGGATGATAAGATGAGCTATGAGCTAACTGAGTACCAAGACAAGAAAATAATTCTGTCCAAAAATTTCCAGTGAAAATGGGATCTCTGTCACTTACAATAATCTTTGGGTTTCCATGTAGCTTTTGAACTGTTTCCATAAATGCAGTAGAAACTGTACTGGCTTTAAATGGATGTGATAATGCACAAAAGTGTGCATACTTGGTAAGTCTGTCAACTACCACCATGATGACACTCTTTCCCTCAGACTTGGGTAAACCTGTGATAAAATCCATTGAAACCTCCTCCCAACGTTGGCTTGGAATGGATAAAGGTTGTAATAGACCCGGTGTCTTAATTGTTTCAACTTTATTTTGTTGGCAAACCAAACATTCCGCCACAAACTTTTGAATATCTGATTTAAGGCCATCCCAAAAAAATTCCTTCTTAACCCTGTGGTAAGTTTTTAAAAATCCTGAGTGCCCTCCTAAGGGAGAAGTGTGCAATTCCATAAGAATCTTTTGTTTTAGCTGGGAATTCTTACAGAGGTATAAGCGATCTTTGTACCATAACGAATCATTTTTCCAGCTAAATGTATCAGAAGTACTGGAATCTTGTTGTAGCTTTCGAATAAGTGCCCACACTTCTTCGTCATTCTTCCATTCCTCCCTTGCTTCGTTTATCCAATCTGGTTGGATAATAGAAATGGCACACAACAATGCTTCCACATCCTCATCCTTTCTTGAGAGTGCATCTGCCACCACATTTTGCTTCCCTTTTTTGTAGATGATTTCAAAGTCATAACCCAACATCTTTGTGACCCACTTTTGTTGCTCTTCAGAGGATAATCTTTGTTCTAAAAAGTATTTAAGGCTATCATGATCCGTTTTTACCTTGAAGTGTCTTCCCATTAGGTAGGGTCGCCATTTCTTAAGTGCATGGAGTATTGCCAACATTTCCTTCTCATAAATAGCTTTGCTTAAAAACTTTCCCTTGATTGGACGACTTTCAAAAGCAATGGGTCTTTCATCTTGCATTAGAACAGCACCAATTCCATTTCCTGAAGCATCACATTCCACAATAAAGGTTTTTGTGAAGTCCGGTGTAGCTAAGACCGGTGCTTGGCACATTGCCTCTTTAAGATGTTCAAAGGCCTTTGTTGCTTCCGGAGTCCATGAAAATGAATCTTTCTTCAATAATGTTGTTAGAGGTGCTGCTATTCTCCCATAATTCTTAACAAACTTGCGATAATACCCTGTCAACCCAAGAAATCCTCGCAGATGCTTTATGGATGTGGGGATTTTCCATTCCTTAATGGCTTTAATTTTGCTAGGGTCTACCTTAACTCCTTCATGAGATACAATATGACCCAAATATTCCACCTCCTGGACTCCAAAGAAACATTTGGATCTTTTTGCATATAATTGTTTCTCCTCCAATAGTTGTAGCACCCTGTCAACATGTTCAACATGATCCTTCCAAGACTTGCTGTAGATTAGTATATCATCAAAAAATACTAACACAAATTTTCTAAGGAATGGTTTGAAAATTGAATTCATCAAACCTTGAAATGTTGAAGGTGCATTGGTAAGGCCAAAAGGCATGACCAAAAATTCATAATGACCCTCATGAGTTCTAAATGCCGTTTTTGGAATGTCTTCAATCTTCATTCTGATTTGATGATATCCCGAACGAAGATCCAACTTGGTGAAGTAAATTGATCCATGCAATTCATCCAGTAATTCATCAATGACAGGAATGGGGAACTTATCTTTAATAGTGAGCTTGTTGAGCTCCCTATAATCTGGACACATGCGCCATGATCCATCCTTCTTGTGCACCAATACTACTGGAGCTGAGAAAGAACTTTGACTCGGTTGAATTATACCAGCCTCTAGCATTTCTGCAACCATACGTTCAATTTCACTTTTTTGGACATAGGGATATCTGTACGGCCTGATGTTTGGAGGAACACTTCCTGGAATCAGATGAATAGCATGATCATGATCACGCATAGGTGGGAGACCTTTGGGAGTCTCAAATACCTTGGAATGATTGTCCAAGACTTTTTGGAGATCTGGAGAAATAGATGATTCCAATGTGGAAACATCTAGCGAACATAATTGTGCAATTACACCTCTTTGCTCCTTTTTTAGAAGCTTTGTCATACCATTAGAGCTGATTATCTTTCCTGGTTTCCCTGCAATACCCCTTAATTCAACTTCCTTTCCTTCCAAGAAAATTTGATGAAAAGTTCTTGAAAATTAAAAGCTATTGTACCCAAGGATTGTAGCCATTGGACTCCTAGTACAACATCAGCACCTCCCATTGGAATGGAAAGCATTGGGCTAGTCAATACATATTCTCCCATGGATAGCTTGATATTATGGCACTTTCCAGAGCAATTTATTGTTCCTCCATTTGCAATCATCACTTGACACTCTGGTGCTGGATATAGGAAGCAATTCAATTCTTTTGCTACCCTACAATGAATAAAATTGTGGGTGCTTCCTGAATCAATCAACACTATTACCTTTTTCTTCTTGATTTGTCCTTCTATCTTGATGGTTTGAGGAGTGGTAATTCCCGCCAATGCATTACAAGATATGGTCGGATTTATTTGTTCTTCATCTAGGCTTTGTTCCTGGAATATATCCTCTTCTTTTGACCTTTCTTGCTCCTTTTCTTCTTCCTCTTCACAATCTATGTAGAATAATTTCTTCTCAGCACACTTATGACCTTTTGTGTATTTGCTATCACAATTGTAACAAAGCCCTTTTGCTCTTTTTTCTTCCAATTGTTGTGGTGTCAACCTTGTAGGTTGTGGAAGACTATGGGCAACAACACTTCCGTCTTTATAGTTGTGAGTGGTATGCTTCCTAGTTGCCATAATTTTGCTTTCCATTTTTCTTGCTAACCTGAATGCCTTCTCTAATGAATCAGGTTCCCAAAGGCGCACATCATGTTGGATATTATCCTTTAAAGACCCTATGAACACATCAATCCTATGCTCCTCTGGAATATCTTTTACCCTTATGTTCAATTTTTGGAACTCCTCAATGTGCTCCATTATTGAACCCTTTTGTTTGAGACTTATCAATTGGCTAAAAAAAGTGTTGCTTTTTGTATCCTCATAATGTGCTATCAATTCTTCCGTAAAAATTGCCCAAGTGATAAATTGTTTACGAGAACAAAGCCATTGATACCATACAAACTGATTTGGTTCCAAATATAAAGTTGCCATACGTACCTTTTGTGTGTTTTGCACATTATTGAGATCGAAGAATTGCTCCATCTGTAATATCCATGTGGCGGGATCCTTGCCATCAAACTTCCTCATATCGATTTTTGGAACATGGTGAGTCTTCGATCCAACATTAGAGTCTATGGAATCATGATTAACATTTCTTTTGTTCTCATCATGAGTTTCCTTTACTACCTTTTCACCATTAGTGACCCTTTCTTGTAGCAACTTCTTCAATTCTTCCATGTCTGTCTCCAAATCTATCTTCAAATTTACCATCGAATCCTCCATCTTAGTTTCCATGCCCTTTATCTTAGATTCCACACCATTTATCTTAGATTCCACGCCATTTATCTTAGATTCCACGCCACTTATCTTAGCTTCTGTTAGCTTTTGTGAGCGTGACATTTGTTGCACTTGTTCTTGTAATTTTGATATATCATGTAGCATTTCTTCCTCTTCTTCATGAGTCATGCTAGAGCTTTCAGGTTCCTTACTAGGTGTTTGCATTTTCTTTCCTCGGGGCATCAGTTACCGATAATAATGCTTTACTATGCCCTTTGAATTCCGTTAAACCAAGCTTACATAAAAATTTAAAAAAAAACTACACACCTTTTTTCACTTTATAGAAGCCTGATATTGAATCTGATGTATCTCTGTAATTTCGGATCATCCAGTTCTGAAATTGCTACCTGTAGTAGCCTTCTGCGTCCTCTTTCCAATGCCACAAGTCTGAGCCAAATTGGATTCTCCAAGGAAGAGTTATGTGAAATCTCCCACAGTGACTTGCTTTTAGACTGGTTCAGTAGAGCGAACTTGTACGACGTGCCACGAGTCACTGTTTCAACCTTTGAATCTGAAACACACATACAAGAAACTACAGTCCGTCCTCTTTCTGTACCTTTTACGAAATTTCAATCCGATCCTCAGAGAGAGAGTTATGACGATTTTCCCCAGGTCACCTGTTTTGAATGTAATTCAGGAGTCTGCAAAAAGACCAACTTCCTCAGATCATATCTCCGAAAATATCACGCGAAAAGCTCTGAAATTCGGACCCAAGGTTCAGCGCAATTCTTCTCAAATGGGTTTTTTTTGCGACTTCTGAAACGTCACAGAAAAAAAGTTATAGCGAAAATTCCACGATGACCTGTTTGGAGCAGCGAAACCCTAGAATCCAAAGCTCTGATACCAAATGTTATGAAACCAGCTCACAAAAAGATAGAAAAGAGAGATCCACGCCTTAGAATTCAGCCTCTTCGAGGGGGAAACCTCCTTTACATTACATAAATGAACAATTCTTGGATGATACAAATGACAAAACCTCCTTTCTATATATAGGAGTCTAAGGAGTCACAATATAATCCAGCCGACCTAACAATAATAATATAAAGCCACAAAAATAACAATAGAGGGATTCTATGGGGCACAGAAATAACAATATGGGGGTAATAGGGGCACAACAATATAAATAAGGGGTATAACTACAATAGTAATGGGGTAATCACTAGTATTATAGGGACCCAACACATAACCATAATAATGTAAGGGCACAATAATAACAATAGTGGTCTTCTATGGGGCACAATAATAAAAATATGGGGACTACATGGGCACAACAATATAATAAGGGGGTTGTACTAATAAAAATGAGGGGTTACACTAGTAGTATAGGGACCCAACATTATAGGTATTAAGGTTTTAGTTTGTTACAAATGGTATCAGAGCGACAAGTTCGAACACTGAGACTTATGGGCTCAATATATATACCTAAATATATGAACAAACAAAAAAATATGCTTGTATATAAATCTATAATATCAATCGAGTAAGTGTGATTTTGAACACAGAGACAAAGGTCTGCACCCAAGAGGACAGAAATGTAGAGGTGTTTCAGGACATTGAACCAGCCATAAGCAATGTATGTACGGACCAACCCAAACATATGGATATAGCTAGGAGAGGAGACTCGCCAAGCCAATGCTTTTATACTCGAAACAGTTCAACAATTACATGCAAAGATGAAAAGTCTAAGGACGGACAACGAATGACTAAGGCAGGAACAAGAAAGAATCCTCAAAAGTTTTTCCAACAGACAAAATCAACAAGGATCAGATCCCCGTGCAGAGGATAGGGAAAGGACTCCAACAACCCACCATGGTGAGGATAACATAGAATCAGTTGATGTGCTAGGAGAAGATGAGAAAGGATGTTCCAATAATGTTTCCGACCAATGTAAAACCAATAAACAAAAAGTGGAATTACAAGGCGAATTTAAAAATATTAAACTGTCACTCTTTGAAGGAGAATCTGAAGAAGTAGTCGAAGTTTGGTTAATCGACATATGTACTTTTATATTTATGACTACACTGAAAAACTTAATGCACGATTGACAGTTTATCAATTAAGGGGTAATGCCACCCTTTGGTGGGAGGAAATCGAAACTGTCTGAAAATTTGATGAGGAATAGGTTACGTGGTAGGAATTTCATAAACATTTCAAGGATAAGTATCTAACAGAGAAGTACTATGATGAAATGGCAAAGGAATTCCATGAACTAAGGTTTGGAACCTTGACCATGGATGAATACATGAAGCAATTCACTTCTCAGTTACGATACATTCCATATATGCAAGAAGAAAAAGCCAAGATTCAATGATTTATCAGCAGTCTGTCCAATTTTATGAATGAAAAAATAGATTTCAATTATCCAAGGACAATTGATGATGCGGTTCGAAAAGCCCCCATCTGTTACCAGCAAATGAGACAGAAGAATAAAGGGTACAAAGGGGCCATAAGTAGAAAAGAAATGAATTTACCCCCAAGAAGACAGATAAGGAATGCTAATGGAAAGAATATACAACAAAGAATGCTCAGCAAGTTTCCAAGGAACCAACCAAAAGCTATAGCCTACACAGAGAATAAACAGTGGGAGAGAGTCAATAAACCTTTAAATTATCAACAACCAAAACAACCTCTACAATGTTGGGGATGTGGAGAATCCCATTACTACAAAAATTGATTTCACAGGGCCAGAACATAACAACTTTTGAATATGCAAGAGTCCTCCACAGTTGGAGACGTAGCAAGAAGCATGCCCAGAATTAACGATGCTCTAAACGATCATGAAGCAGAATAACAACCCACCATGATCGAATGTGAAGGTATGATAGCTGATCAACCTGTTTCTATTTTATTTGATCTGGGTGCTAACCTAAGCTACATTATTCCTAAAGTAGTAGATAAATGTCAACTGCAAAACAGTAAATTTAAGAAATCATGGCTAGTTCAACTAACCACCAGAACAAAGAGAAGGGTATCTACGAAAATAGAAAACTTCCATATAATAGTTTCAGGACAGCCCATCCATGTTGATCTAAATATACTCCCCTTAGGTTCATATGATGTACTAATAGGGATGGACTAGTTGGAAGGGCATTGGTCCCTAGTCAATTGTAAAGAGAAATATGTAAGCTACCTCACAGAGTCGGGGCAGAGAAAGGAAATTCAAGGGATCAAGAAAAACATTAAATTACATCCTATTACTGCTAACTAGCTAGGAAGATGCATTAGAAAGGGTTGCTAGATTTATGTTTTCCAAGCAGGATACACCAATGATCGAAACAAGATGACTTCATTGGAGAATATTCCTGTAATTCAGGATTTTGTGGACGTGTTCCCTGAATCCATCCCTCGATTGCTACCTAGGCGTGATATTGATTTTACCATTGAATTAATACCTGGAGAAGCTCCTATTTCGAAATATCCTTACCACATGAGCATCCCTGAGTTAACAGAACTCAAAATGCAGCTTCAAGAACTTTTGGATAAAGGGTACATTCGCCCTAGTGTGTCTCCTTGGGGAGCCCCTATGTTATTTGTGCGAAAGAAGGACAGAACCTTAAGACTATGCATTAATTGTCATTAGCTAAATAAACTGACTGTCAAAAATAAGTACCCTGTTATCACCCTAAGATTTTTGTTTCTAAGCTTTGGAAAGTTTGCCTTGTTTCTAGTCATAGTCTTATAGGTTTTGAGTCATATCATCTCAATAAGTGTCATTCTCTTTTCCAAAAAAAAAAAGTTTCACAGCCTCATTCCATGTCCTAGAAGCCTCACCATGTGTTTTGACATCAGTTTGATTCCAAAGGATTGATGTTAGTCTTGGTCTAGTCTTTCCATGGTTGTTTTAGAGTCTAAGATCTAAAAGAGAGTCTTGTTGGTATGGTCAAATAGGTTCAATACTCTGTTCTTGCCTATCACTAGTCCCACATCACACATAAGTTCCATGTGTCAAACTTGTGTCAAGGTTTTCGTAGTGAAAAACTCACTCTAGGTGTTTTCATAGCGCAAAACCCAGAATTTTCACTGGTTGCGCTACAAAATCGGGGATTCTGAACTAGGATTTTTCGTAGCGTGCTACGAAACCCCTGAAGCAGCCTGTTTCAGCATAAAAGACTCTGTTTTTTGCTTTTACTAGTCAACTTCCAGAAGGGTTCCTGCTCATCTGAGAACTAAATTTTCAAAACTGAAAGAGGTTTTTCTTCCTAACATATTAAAATAAAAAAAATGTCTTTCAGTTTCTTCAAATTCGTTCTAAGGTGGGAGGAATTTATGGTCAAACTTGCGCTACGAAACTACTGAAAGTCAAGCTTTGTCTTCTGGTTTGAGCAGTCTTTTTCAAGATCAGTTTCTGGTCACAGGAAAAGGTATTTTGGAATTTTGAATGAGATTTCTATTCATATTCTCTCCATATACAATAGCCTATCTCACTTTCTTCATAAGTGTTTTCAGTTGGGAGATACTAAGATTTCTTTGAAACCATAATTTTAGAGAACAGATTTTTCCTGTTTTACATGTGCTTTTCAAGGACAGATTCTGGATAGTTGGATAATTTTTATAAAAAACCAAGAGAGGTTTTTGTTCTAGACAGCATGGAATACAAAAACCTCCTTCAATTACGTAAAATATGTCATGGATGAGAAGATAAAGGCTTTGTCCCACGTGCCAGTTTTCAAAGATCCTAAACCTAAAAACAGGGAAACATGTTCCCTAATTTCTAGGGTTTATCATCAGCAGTAAGGTGAAAACGTGGGAGGCTTCATCAAATTCAACCTCATGAGTTTGCAGCTATCAAATAATGCTTTCAATGTTTAGATAAGGTTGTTGTAATCATAATAAGGAGTTACACTCCTAGTTGTATTAGGTCACTAGCACTGCTAGTTAACACCTAGTTCTAATTAATGGTTTGTTTTATGGTTAGAATAGGTGTCACTCATAGCAGATTCGAATTATCTTGATGAGGGATGAAGGAATACATGTTGTAAATGCTATATATAAATCAAGAGGTCGAATTAGCAAGATTTTGGAGACTTTTTGGCTCAGCTACTGCTCTATGTGCAGACTGTGTATATTTTTAACCTAATGCAGAATTTCTACTTAGACAACTCAAGATTCATGAAGAGTTCTTGTATGTTCTTTTTTTGATGGCATCTTCCAATACTTACATTGCAGTGGTGTTTACTTATGATACTCAGAATTCATCAATGATGCTCTGACTTCCTTCATAAATAAACTAAATGTATTTCACTGTTTTATATTTGCATTTCTGCACTTGAACTCTATAATGCCTTGACTTCCATGCTAGGTAGAATGTTTTGGCTTCACTACTCAGGATTCAAAGAGATTTTTTAATGTCCTATTGTCTCATGGCTTTCCTCTTTCACTAACTTGCAGTGGTATGAATACATGTTACTTAGAACTCATCAATGATGCTCTAACTTCCTTCATGTATTTATAAACTGTGTTTCCTTGCATTGTATCTTTGTTTTTTTGATGTATAAAAACTCTCTATTCCCTGACTTCATGTTAAGCTGATCTTGCTGTGGTATTGAGACATACTTTGACTCCATAGTGCAATGGTAGCCAACCTTCATCTTTCAACCTATAAACATATACAATCACAAACCATAGAGTTATCCATCTATCCATATCTTTAATCAAAATCATTAACCCTTTGAGAGAGCCCTCTCAGGCTAAGGAGGCTAAGCCTTAGCTAAAATATTGGTTTGAAATAGTTACACTGAGATAGTCTGATCAGCAGCCTATCAGGGTCCTATTTCGATGATAACATACCCTTTAACCTGTATTGACTATTTATTTGATCAAGTGCAGGGGCTAGCGTATTCTAAAAAATTGACTTAAGGTCCGTCTACCACCAAATCAGAATAAAGGATGAAGACGTTTACAAAATCACATTCCAAACTCGTTACGGCCATTACGAGTTCTTGGTACGTCATTTTGGCCTTACCAATGCTCCAACCATTTTCATGAGCCTAATGCGCGACATTTTTTAGTGATTTCTAGATAAATTTGTACTGATTTTTATGGTCGATATACTAATTTATTCAAAAAATCAAGAGGAGCATGAGAAGCACATGAGAATAGTATTGCATATTTTGCGAGACAACCAGCTATATGCAAAGTATAGCAAGTGTGATTTTTACAAAAGTCAAATTCAGTACCTAGGCCATGTTATATTAGCTGAGGGAATAACGGTCGATCTAGCAAGGATCAAAACTATTCTGGAATGGACCACTCTGAGAAAAGTAGCTAACATTAGATCATTTTTGGGCCTGGTAGGTTATTACCACCAATTCATTAAAGGATTTTCAAAAATAGCTTTTCCTATGACCTCGCTATAGAAAAAGGGCGTGCCTTCCACTGGACAGTGGAATGTCAGCAAAGTTTTGAGCAGTTAAAGCAATTACTTACCACTACACTGGTGCTAAAGGTAGCAGATCTGAAAAAATCATTTGTGGTATGCACAGATGCAAGTAAGGAGGGTGTCAGTGGTGTATTAACATAAGAAGGGAAGGTCATAGCCTATGAATCATGCAAACTGAAGGATTATGAGCAGCGATACTCTGCATATGATCTGGAGTTGACTGCAGTAGTACACGCACTCAAAATGTGGTGACACTACCTCCTAAGAAATAAATTTTTGTTATTAACTGATCATAGCGGCCTTACAAATTTCTTTAACCAGTCTAGTTTAAATTCTCGATAGACCAGATGGACCACATTCTTGAGCGCAATTGACTTTGACATGAAATACCTTAAGGGGAAGGAAAAATGAGTGGCTGGTGCACTAAGTAGAAAAGTACATTGTTTTATGAAGTGCAATAAAACCAAGTATGATCTAACCTGCCAGATGTCATCAGAGAAGCATCTTCCAAAGACCCTGAATATGCTTTTCTTTGGCAGCAAGCCTCAAAAGCTTAGGAAAAGGGGAACAGTCAGATTATGGTATTAATATTGACAAATTGCTAACATTCAGAAACATAATATATATTCCTAACCAGAATTCTGCCAAGCAATTATTATTGAATGAATTCCATAAGAAGCCATACGCCGCTCACCCAGGATACTAGAAACTGTTTTCTTCCATCAGGAAAAAATATTTTTGGCCAGGCTTAAGGAAGGATGTGGTTGAGTATCTATCAAAATGCTTAGAATGCTAGTTGGTGAAGGCAGAACATCAGCATCCTTCTGGTCTATTTCAACCATTACCCATTCCTGAGTGGAAATGGGAGATGATCACCCTAGACTTTATCATTGGGTTACCACATACTAAGAAGTAGCATGACTCAATCATGGTAGTAGTGGACAAGCTAAGAAAAACTGAAAAACCTCTTCTCCAGATTGGGTACCCAGATTCAATTTAGTACAATTTACCACCCACAGATGGATGGCCAAACAGAGAGGGTAAATCAGTGATCCAAGTGGATATTGGTGGCCACCCGCCTATTCCTCTTAGACCCCCACCATTGTTTCTTTCAGTTTAGAGTTTCCTTATTTGTAGCACAATTTACTATTTTTGGCATTTTTTCAGGTCCTGAACTTCCGGAGCCGTTTTAAGGCCATAAACAAGGTTTTTTGGGAAAACCAAGAGCAACATGGGATATATATTGATGTTTCTCACTCGAAATTTGTATTCCTCAGATAGATCTTTATAACGAGGTATTGTGTGTGTCAAACAAAGATCGTATGCCAAAATTACGACCCCGGGAAGCCGATGTACCAATTTACCCAAACGAGGCCCATAGTTTGGTGCTTCATCTCCTAGGGTTAGGTTTTTGGACATTTAGGGTTTTGCATTGTTTCTCAACAATAAATAGGCCTTTGAGCCTCATTGTAACATAGTTTAGAGGCATGTAGCCGTCACATCTCTTCTCAAAGATAAGCTACGATCGCCCAAGCTAGTCTTATTTCCATTTTGTTTGTAAGCATATTTCAATATTTGATACTATTGAAATGATGTGTTATTTCTACTGCATATTTGTATTTATGGTTATATCTGTAATTTGTTGTGGTCTTGTTTAAATCCGGACCCGTGGTATCAGAGGGGTCTGATCTTTCTCTATCTTTCTTTACATGTTCCCAGCGAGGTCGGGATATAAGGAGTTAGGGCTTAAACTGGTCAAACCTTTGCAAGACCAACGTCTCAAATCCCAATGACCTCTGATGGTGAATGAAAAGAAGGATGAGGAGGCAGGAGATCCTATCAAAATCTTGCTTGAAGAAGCCCTCGAGCGACAAAGGAACGCGATGATTGATAACTTTGCCCAGATCCTTTAGCAGCTACCCAAGGTTGATGCATCTACTTCTGGTAGCTACTCTGGAAGTCCCAAACCCTTTAAGGAACAAGTTAACTCTAACATTCCCATATTTGAGGGTCAAATAAATGTAGACGTTGTTGATAAATGGTTAAATCTGCTAAAAGGATATTTTTCTGTTCATGATTTTTTTCAGCCGAGAAAAGTTCACATTTGAACTTCTCAAAGCAGCCCCCCACGTCAGGGACTGGTGGGAAACCTACTGTGACTAGAAGGATGAATGTACGAACTCACTGTTTTTAGTCGCACCCACTTGGAACTCGTTCTGGGATGCCATCAAGGAGCAGTAATACCCTGTCAGGAGCTATGAGGATAAATATGTAAAGTAGAGAACGTTGCGAGAGGGAAGGGACTAAGATGTGCCAGAGTTTACCAATGTTTTTCATACCCTTCACACGAAGTTGGGTATCAAGGATTTTGAGAAGCATTTGGTTCTCAAGTACCACGACTGCATGCACAGGTACATCCAGCATGAGATAGAATTCATAGACATCTCCTCGCTTAGCACGCCATACCAATATCTTGTCAACATTGAGCAAAAGTTTAAATAGAAGAAGTGAGAATTTGGAACTACGAATCCGAAGCAAGGGAAAGGTGCCTACAAAGAGCAGAACAAAGGACAAAGCCAAGGCGGGGTGGCCCAGGACAACCCACCAAAGCCACAAGCAAAGAATAACACTACAAAGCCGAAGAAGGACATAGGAAAGTGGTGTGAGTTCCATAAGAGCTCCACTCACAACACAATGAGTGTCGGGCCAAGCAGTTACTGGTGGCCAAGCTAAAGGCTTCAGAATCAGATGCATGTTCCAACATTGAGTCAAAACCTAACAAGGGGAATGAAATGGGGAAACAAATTATTGATGCGGATCCCAATGCCACCATTGCCACCATGAAGATCCAGAAGGAGGAACCCAAAGATCTAGAGGAGGAGGAGCGCCTCTTCCACTCCCTAATGTGGGTAAAGGGTTCCTAGCTATAGTTCATTGTCGACAATGAGAGCCAAAAGAACTTCATTTCGGCAGAGGTCGTGAATCGGATGGGCATACCAACCATAGCACATCCACAACTGTACACAGTCGAGTGGCTTTACCAAGGACGGGATCTTCATGTGAGCAAGTAGTGTTGCCTTCCATACAACATCAAGCCCTTCATAGATGAGGTATTATGTGATGTTGCTCCCCTTGATTTTTGTGATGTATTGTTGGGCAAAACATACTTATGGAAGCGAAATGTCGTGTATGAGTCAAGGCCTCATGCTGTTATTATTACTTTAGGAAACAATTTGTATAGGATATGGAGGTAGCAACGCCTACCGCCATCTCTTTGGTTACTGGAAAGCAATGCAATAAGCTCATTTCCAAAACTAGGAAATTCATTTTCCTGATGATACGTCCTTAGGGAAAGAAGAAGACAGTAGCCACGACCTCCAGATAGGGTCCCTCCACACGAAAAAAACAAATGGACAAGGTTATGGAGGAGTACGAGGACATCTTCACCTCCCCCACAGGGGTGTCGTTGCACTGTCAGGTTAAGCACTCCATCAATCTGACCCCATCTGTGCCACTACCCAATGGACTAATCTATTGGCCCTCCATTCTACAGAATGAAGAAATCAAGAGTCAGATTCAGGAGCTGGTGCAAAAAGGTCACATCCCTCTGAGTTCATCACCCTATGGGAACCCGATTGTGTTGGTACAAAAGAAGGATGGGACTTGGAGACTCTCTATTGACTATCGGGCGTTGAACAAGATCGATGTCTAGAATAGGTACCCAATCCCATGGATTGATGACCTTCTGGACCAACTGAAGGGGGAAAAATATTTCAGCAAGATCAACTTGATGTCCAACAACCACCAGGTACCAATCGAACTCTCTAATGTGTGGAATACTTCCTTCAAAGCCAAGGAGGGCATTTTTGAAAGGTTGGTTATGCCTTTTGGGTTGAAGAATTTTCTTGCAACCTTCATGAGATTGATGGATGACATCTTGTGGCCATTCACCAACTCATTTGTAGTGGTATAATTGGATGACATCCTGATCTTCAACTAGAGTGAGGAAGAGCACCTCCACCACATCCGAAAGGTTCTCTAAGCACTGTGGCAACACAATCTGTGTGCTAATTTGAAGAAATTCACTTTTGGAATAACCCAGTTTCAGTATCTGGGATTTAATATTGATGAACAAGGGGTGCATGTGGATTCAACCAAGATCCAAGTCATGCGGGATTGGCCAGCCCCAACCACTCTGACAGAGCTTCATATCTTTCTAGGTCTTGCCAATTTCTATCACGGGTTCGTGTTGGGATTCTCTCATATCACTTGGCCCTTCAGTCAAGTCACCAAGGGAGGAGTGAAAGCAAAATTCTTTTGGTTTGAATCTCAACAGAAGGCATTTGCAGAGTTGGAACATTGCCTCTGCTTTGCACCAGTGCTCACTTTACCAGACTTACAACAACCATTTGAGATCGACACAGATGCCTCTAACTATGCTAATGGGGTAGACATTATTCAATAGGGGCATCCAATGGCATATCACAGTGAAACACTTTCATGCACAGTCCGAAAGTATCCCACTTATGACAAAGAGATGTATTCCATTGTGCAAACCTGTTGACAATGGAAGCATTACATTTTGGGGAAGGAAATGATCATCCACACAAACCACTGACCCTTGCAGTTCATAAAGATGCAAGGGAAGTTGCAGAATGATCGCCATCAAAAGCGGTCCACATACTTGCAGCGGTTCCATTTGAATATCAAGTATAAGAAGGGTGGCACCAATAATGTTGCAAACTGCCTCAGTCGACCACTGACCATGCCGTTAACCACTGTACTAAACTCTTGTTGGCATGAGACTTTTGATTGGCCACTTCTCTACAAAAGTGACCCAGAATTCGACCACCCATACCAGATGCTCTTGGAGGGTTAGCAAGTTCCATATTTTCACCTCCAGGATGGTATGTTATGCCACCTTGGACACCTTTGTATTCCTTCAAGAAAGCCAGCCAAGATGATTTGGGAAGTGCACTACAGTCAGGCCGCTAGGCATTTAGGTGTCGAGAAAATAATGGCAATACTGCAGAAGTATTTCTATTGGCTGAATCTTCGACAAGATTTTGGGAAGTACAACAGATCCTGGACTGCCTACGCCATTGCCAAACTGACCATCAAGAAGCAAGGCCTTTATACTCTACTACCTACCCATAGTCGACCTTGGGAATCCATCTCCATGGATTACATGTTAGGCCTTCCTTCTAATAAGCATGGAAATGACCATTTATTATGGTCGTCGATAGATTCTCTAAGATGGACATTATGGCAGCCTACAAGAAGAATATCACACCAGAAGCCACTGCTAAACTCTTCTTTGAACTAGGGTGGGTACACTTTGGGATCCCATAGTCTATCATCTCAGATCGGGATAGCAAGTTCCTCAGTACATTTTGGTCCAGTCTCTGGTCGATGTTGGACACCAAGCTCACTAAGTCCACAACTTTCCATACCCAAACTAATGGTGAAACAAAGGTCATCAACAAGATGATCATACACATTCTGCGCATGTACAACTCAAAGCATCCACGCACAAGGGATGAGAGCCATCCCTATGTCCAACATAGCTATAACTGGCTCTCCATAGCTTGACTAGCCACAACCCTTTTCAGGTGGGCTTGGGATTCTAGCCACTATGTCCCATTGATGTGGCCATACCATTTGCAGCTACTCAAGCAAATTTGGCTCATGTCTAGTCAGACGCTGATAAGGCAAACAAATTCATTGAGCACATCCAACACATACATCAGCTGGTCCATGACATTTTGGAGAAATAAATTGCCAAGTACAAACAATGACATGATCAACATCGGGTGCCACACAAGTTTCAAGTGGGTGACAAATTCTAGCTACATTTGTAGAAGGAATGCCTTACCAGAGCCTATCATAAACTCATACCACTCTGATATGGTCCTTACACCATTACCAAGGCCATGGGTGACAATGCATTTGAGCTCAACATTCCCCCATTCCTTGGCCTGCACTAGTGTTCAACGTGGACTGCCTTCAACCATACTTCCCACTATTGTTGGACACATCAGACATTGTAGAACAACTCACACCTACAAAGTTAAATCCAAATTACATGGAGAAAGCCACAACTGATCGGATAATGGACATGCACATCAAGAACACCTGACAGAAACGGATCTAACTATATCGAGTTGTCAAAGCAGGCCAACTCCTTCACTAGGGAAAGTGGCTCACTAGGGGCCAAGTTTAGTAGAGGTTTCTTCATCTCATGGAGGAACTCAATGCAATGGGAACCATTGCTTCCTAAGGGGGCAAGAATGATCAAGGTGGATATTGGTGGCCACCCACCTATTCCACTTGGACCCACACCATTGTTTCTTTCAGTTTTTCAGTTTCATTATTTGTAGCACAATTGACTACTTTTGGTAGTTTTTTGAGTCGTTAACTTCTATAGCAGATCATATGCCAAAGTTACGACCCGGGAAAATTGATGTACCAATTTACCCAAACGGGGCCCATAGTCTGGCTCTTCATCTCCTAGGGTTAGGTTTTTGGATGTTTAGGGTTTTCCATTGTCTCTCAACAATAAATAGGCCTTCGAGCCTCATCGTAACACAGTTTTGTGGCATGTAGCCACCACATCTGTTCTCATAGATAAGCTTGCATCGCCCAAGCTAGTCTTATTTCCATTGTGTTTGTAAGCATATTTAAGTATTTAATATTAATGAAATGAAGTGTTATTTCTACTGCATCTTTGTATTTATGGTTATATCTGTAATTTGTTGCATTCCGGTTTAAATCTGGATCAATAAGGTTCTAGAAGACATGTTGAGAATGTTTGTTATGCAACAACCGCATAAGTGGGAGGGCTACCTCCACCTGGTGGAGTTTGCCTACAACAACTATTATCACGACTCCCTGGGCATGAGCCCTTTTGAAGTATTATATGGAAGAAAGTGCAGGGTACCCAAGATTGCCATAGCCCCGATAATAGACTAACACTGGGCCTTGATATGTTAGCAGAAATGGAAGATACAGTTAGAAAGGTCCATAAGAATTTAAAATCCACCCAGCATAGGCAAAATATTTATGTGAATAAGAAGAGATCTCATAAGAAATTTTAGTTCGGAGACCATGTATACCTGAAAGTCAAACATTGGAAAAGTACCTTACAGTGGAAGGGTTGTGCTAAATTGGCACCTCGGTATTGTGGACCATTTCAAATCTTGGAACGGATTGGACCCATAGCATACAAGCTAGCACTCCCAAGCCATATCCGAGTCCACAATGTTTTTCATGCCTCTTTGTTAAAAAAATATGTGTACAACCCTCAGCATATTATTAACTGGGATAATATATAGGTAATAAAAGAATAAAATCAGTAACTGATAAATTGATGTTTTAAAAAAAACATTATGACTGCAGATTATATTTTGTGTAGGTTGAACCCGAGGGAGAATTTCTGCCAGAGCCTCTTCGTATCCTCGATCTGAGAGAAACCATCTTGCAGAAACAAGCCATCACCTAGGTTAAAGTACAGTGAAGCATTTTGGCCTAGATGAGGCTACTTGGGAAACGAATGAAGCTATGCAGGAAGCCGATTTGACTCTGTTTGCCTGAAAGAACACCAGGGACGGTGTTCCTCTCAAGGGAGGGAGCTGTAACACCCAAGGATGCAATGAAATTTACTTATTACTATCAATTTTATTATGTTTTAGCCTGGATTGTTAAAAGAATTAGGCTGCAAAGCCTGAACATATTTTGTTAATTATTAATTAAAATAATTTGATTAGTTTGTAAAATAACTGAAGAATCGGTTAAATAATTCCTGAAATAGTTACAAGCAGTTGCCCATCTTTTCCTTCAAAAAGGAAAATGACAAAACCCTGGGGGGTTGGGAAAAAGTGGAAGAAGGAACTATGCTGTGAATAGTTTTTCCTTGAGCTAGACAAATTAGCTAGTGGGAAAAGACCGTGGATGAAAGCCAAGGGGTATGAGACTTGCGGATGAACACAGGCCTCATGCCCAAGGTACCAAACTGTTTTAGCCACTGTCAGGATTAGAAGAGCTCGGAGGGAGATTCTGGACGTAATTACCAAATCCATGGTTGGGTAGTGAGACCTTCCAAGTAGGGGAAACATGTGCATGTTTACAAGCAAAGCAGGGAAACAGATAAGTAGTGTTTCTGTGTTTAATAATTATTAGTAGGAAAAATATTATTTGCTTTATTTTACATAATGAACAAGTTAACATGCTAATGAATTACTAGGAAGACTATGCCAATGATAATAGTAGGCATACTATATTTCGTTACATTTTCATTATTGTCAGATAGTTACAGACATCATTGCATAAAAAGAAAAGGCAATGAGAATATTTAATTTCCATTCACTGAAACAAAATGTATAAGCTATTCTAGACCTTAAGTAAAAGAACAGATTACAATAGAAGAGCAATTATTCCTGTTATTTAATGATTATAAATTGTCGCACTAAAAATTTAATAGCCTACTGTCTTATTGAACCAGAACCCGTATTCGGTCAATCTGCGAGAATTAACAAGTACTTCTTTAACCATCTTTACCAGGAAAAAACATACTAAGAATGTCAAGCTAGGGAAATCTAATTCAAAAGACAATATTCAGCATTATCCATTTCAGGTATTAATGGAGCTCTGACCAGAGTTGTACATTACCCAGGCTAAGCTTATCCCATCAAAACAGAGGTTGGCATCCCTGAACTCTAATGGAGAAAACATAGATAATAATGAAAACTCAATTATAACTATCCAAAATTGAATAGTCGTGTGCCAAATGAATGTTTACAGGCGGCCAACCCAATGTTAGGAAATACTCTAACGGCGAGCCTTCATGAAAAGAAAAGAAACAAAGTGAAATTAAAAGTGCATAATCACAACAATGTTATATAAACCCTCAGTTAAATTATATGTATGCAACCCCATAATGACAATACAGAAGAGTAGTATCGGGATAAAGAATGGGTGCATCCATCACCCATCATTTTTGTTTTACAATAACCAAAAATTGTATATTTAATGAAAAGTCGTAGCACTTCGACCGAAGAGAAACCTTAAGACATTAACACAAGGAAAAACAAACAATCCTTCATTTAAATAGAGATTGTCACCTGGAACTCATTCGTCAGGCAAGTCGGAGGGGAACCAACCTGAAATCAAAGGTAGTAACCATTGTAAGAATTCGGTCTCACTTTGAAACTTCCTACTCGGTATGCATATTCATATATACTACAATAGAATGTACCTGCAGGCATTTTAACACGTTAGAGTAAGCCCAAAAAACAAATCGAAAGAGTATTAACTGATAATTGTTGATATAGAGAGCAAGATTACCTGAAAGAGGAATTATCGAGCAATAGGAGGCAAAGCACACCAGAAATAGAAGATACTATCATAACTAGTTCTCAGGGAAAAGCCTTGTATGAAATCACTCCTGTCATATCACCATTACCTCTGGTTTACAGGTTAAACTGAAAACACTTTCCTTCGAAGCCAAAGTCCTGCTATCGACATTTCTACCTATACATGAGCCGAGTAGAGTGATTCAGAGAAAAATATATATATCAAATAAGGAAAGATTTCATTGTTAGGTGAGATTTGGGGCTGGTGGCGTTTCTACGCTATACTTGTGAGCTTGTAGAGGTGAATTAGACAGGGAAGTTGTGCCATCCCACCATATCGCCATCTGGGTCACCTTCTGTCGCAGAGCCAAAGTTCAACCATCTCTGCATAACCAAATGACCCCTGACCTCGCTGAGAGTTGTGTTAACTCACTGATCTACGTTCCAAGCCATGGAGACCGTAGATCTCCTCAGATCCAACGGTGGAGATGAGGCCAGGTGTCGGGAATCGAGATTTTTCTAAAAACCACTCTCATTGACATTTAATGAAGGACTGCAGTGTCAGTTGGAAGCCTTGGAGTTCTCTCCACTTTAGTGGGGCGCTGCTATCCAAGGTGTGCCAGTGAGGGAAGAGTTATTGCAGACAGGGCGGTTGTACTCCTGGGGATTGGCGCTTACACTGCCAACTAACCCAAAGTGCTAAGGAAATGTTATAAAGTGTAATGATAAATAATAAATAAATAAAATTTTCATTTCATTTCTTTGTATAAATAACTAGTTGTGGGTATTAAAGTTTTAGTTTGTTACAAAATGATGATGATGAATAACCTTGTAAAATCAATGCAATCTATACAACTTTGATAAAAAAAAAATTAATAAAATTCTTCAAAATCTTATTTCTATAATAAAAGAAATAAACACTCTAAAATCACTAAATCACTAATAAATCAAAGAGATTAAAAATGTCTTAAATGTTTAGGAAATAAGAGTAAATGTACATAAAATCGTAGCATATATATAAGACTAAACGTGCATTTATGATGCCATGCTATTTACGATTTCAATAAAAATAATGGATTCACGATACCTTTTGTATGTGGTATGCGATTTACAATTTCAAAATAAAAATCAATGGACTTTGTTTAATTAATTAATTGAATTTATATATATAATCACGTCTCTATCGATAGGTATTTGCTTTTCGAAATTATTAAGCTCGGCAAAAGCGCCAGGCTGACTAACACTAGCCAAGAAGATAACTACCAAGTTCGAATGTCGGTGGAAATGTCGCTGGAAGAGTTGTTTTGTTCATAATGCAGAAGATTATAGTGTGCATGCATTGAATTTTGAACGGTTCATAGCTCGAAAAGTAGTTTCTTGTCAAAATATCTAGAATCTCAAAAAATTGGTTTGAATGTTTTCAAATATAAAAAAACTTAATTTATTCTTGAAATCGCTCTTATTTTTTTTTTTTCTTTCAAAAGGTGGAAAAGTCTATCAAACTCAGTTTGTCAAACCAACAGTGAGGACAGCGATCTCTGGCTGCTATCCGCGAATGTCAGTTGACACATCACTGTTATCAAGGAAAACCACGCCACCTGAAATAACCCGCTGGTGGTCCGTAAGGGAGCAGGCTTTCACTCCTGCCAGATGCCTCTGGGTCTTGGGCCGTTAACCTGTTTCCTTACGTCCGAGGAAGACGAGCTCTTAGCCAAGCAGAAGCAGTTTTAGGGCATACTCCAGGCCCGGAAATCGCTCTTTTTTTTTTTTTTTTTTTTTTCAAAAGGTGGAAAAACCTATCAAACTCAGTTTGTCAAACCAACAGTGTGGACAGCCATCTCTGGCTGCTATCCGCAAAAGTCAGTTGACACATCATTGTTATCAAGGAAAACCACGCCACCTGAAATAACCCGCTGGTGGTCCGTAAGGGAGCAGGCTTTCACTCCTGCCAGATGCCTCTGGGTCTTGGGCCGTTAACCTGTTTCCTTACGTCCGAGGAAGACGAGCTCTTAGCCAAGCAGAAGCAGTTTTAGGGCATACTCCAGGCCCAGAAAATCGCTCTTATTACTTAATAGTTCCTGGGTTATATGTGAAAATAAATTTATTTTTAAAATTACTCTAATTGCTTCTTATTTGGCAAAATAAATAACCTAGACTTATTAAGTAAATATTTTTTATTTTTTAAACATCTAGACTTATTTTGCAAACACAAGAAAATACATATTAAAAAAAAAAAAACAAAACAAAACAATACTCGCATAAGCAGATAAACGAATGATCTTCTAGAATTCCTTTTCATAATGAAGAAGATACGCTGGATATGTATTGAATTTTAAATGGTTTACAGTTCAAAACCAGAGGGGGGTAGAGTATGTATGCCTTCGTAGACTTAGCAGTCAAATCGCTACGCGAAGGTGGGTCCCTTGTCCCACAAACAAGGGGGTCTCATACACCAATATTGGTGTCTGGCTTGGCTGTGACCTTAAAAATGGATATATATAGTTCGAAAAGTAACGTTGAGAAGTGGAGAAAATTATATGGCTAGTGATTGATTATGAGGAATAATTTATTAAAATAACCGTTAAAACTGAAAATGCACTATATATTAATTTATTAATTTATTAATAGGCATTTACCGGTTCATAAAAGATAAAATACTTCTTTAACGGTTCATTTATATTAAGTTTATCTTTTACTAAAGTCTATCTATAAAACTAACAGGACGATAGAACACAGTTTTTGATATCTTAACAATAATTCAACTCCTTTGTTACGCTCAGCTTTTCATCGTGGAAACAGAAAGATTTTTTGGAGCTGTGGTTTAATAGCAGTGAGGAGGTTTGGTACCCATAAATTTAAAATTTAATCTAAGACAACTATATATACTTGAAAGCTTCTCCAGAAACAATTTCTTCTCTTACAAAAAAATCTCTAGAAAATCAAACCATATTGAAGAAATCTGGTGATTTCATTACCGTGATGGGATATTCTTTTACTCATACCTTTCTTCGAATCCGTGATGAATTTGAGCGCGGAGAATCCTCCCAAAAGAAGAGTGTTGTATCTTTGGGCATCCATGGAAGGCCAGATCCGTGGTGTGATTGCGGTAGCCCCACTGCCAAAAGGGCTCGTCTCTACAGAGGTTTTCTAATGGAGGACGATGATCACTTCAAGTTGGGGTGTTGCAGAAGAATAAGTAAGAGGCCTCATGTGTTGTGCAAAGTCAAGGACGCATTGAGAAGAATGAATAAGCCAAGGTTATCATTATTATAGTTTAGATTCAATTACGTTATATTTTATTTTGTGTTTTTTTAATATGGTTTATAGATACTGATATTTTATTTTGTGTTTTTTTAATATGGTTTATAGATACTGAGTGGCTGTTACATTTATGAAAAAAAAATTATTTTGGAATTTATTTGATTGCCCAATTAACAAATTTAACTCTAAAAACTTGGAAGAGATTTCACCCCTAAAATACTTAGCAACCTTAACTCACCAAGTAAACTATCTCTCAGAACTAAATTCAATTAAACTATCCCTTAAGACTAGATTCAATAATATTATTTAAAGCCGTTCTCTCCGCATGGATTGATTGAGATGGTAAATGTCAAGATAATCCTCAAATCCATAGTTTTTCCTCTGAAATGTGTGGGCCTGATCTGTTGGGAGTAGTGAAGCCTGTTAGCTATGCACTCTATCATATCGTTATAGTTGTAAACATTATTGACTGATTTGTAGGGGTTATGGAATCTGTCAGCGAAGAATTCTGTTATAATTTAATTTAATTTTAAGAAATATGTGTGATTTGATGTATTGGGGCTTTGCCAAGTCACTAAAAACATATTCTAATATGGGAAAATTTCATGAGAATTGGTCTTTGAATCCGTGGTTTAATTTTTTTTTGAGATTTTCAATGAAGAGTCATTAAGTGTACTGGTTGAATATGTGGTTTAAATATATATGAGATCTTGGACCAATAGGTGTTTATCGTTAAAGACACTGATTATGGCTTTTGTGAGATTTTCAATAAATAGTGATTAGATATACTGTTAAACACAGGGATTCATAACCTGAAACATTAAATTAAATTATTTAAAATGTAGTGGAAACCGTTTATTTTACCATTTTTAAAGTTTCGTTCCGGTTGATATCCTGTTGTACTTAGGAGTTGAATCGTGACATGATTAAGTAATTTTTCCCTTCAGAGGTACCCGTTATCAATTTATTCATTTCAGTTATTTTATGTTTTTCGTTAATATCTATATTTAAAATCTGAATTGTCTTTGGAAAGGTTTTTTTTTTTAAAAAACGGAATTTGATTATTTCTTTTGAAAAATTATAAAATTAGATTTTTTTATTTATTTGAGTTAATTTATTCAAAATGTCTGAGCAAATATATTGGCTTTTATTGGATTTGATTGTAGGATATGAAGTTTTTTTTGAGCTGGTGAGACATGTTTAGAGTATTGAATTTCTAATTATTTGGATAAATAAAGGTTTTTTCAATAGGAAAAATAACATTCTTTTATAATGTAAAAAATGTTATCTATGCAAAAAAAATTTGACACTTTTGACTATAAAAAAATGATTTCACCAAAAACCAAAAAATCTTTTAGTCTGACTCTCGATTTCGAACCAATTAAAAAAATACAAACAAAAAACACAATTCAAAAAATCATTCCAAGGAGAGCCAGCAATCTAGATGGAATAAGCCCAAGACCAAACAAAAAACACAATTCAAAAAATCATTCCAAGGAGAGCCAGCAATCTAGATGGCATAAGCCCAAGACCAATCAAAATAGAGCATCAAGATTCCAACTACCAAAAGATGCTGTCAAGAAAGATCAACTTCCCTCACGCCAAAACCCAAAGGGTCTTCCCTCACTCAAAAACAAAGAACCCAAAGTTGATGATTTATCCCTAATCAATGCTTTCGTATCTAATGAACGCAGGAAGCAAGGAGATGCCCGTCTTAGATAGCTGGTCTGCCTGGGAGTTATGCTCCCTGAAGATACAAAAAGAAATAGAGTGGAAGCAAGGAGATGACCCTCTTATATAGCTGGTCTGCCTGAGAATTCTGTTCCTTGAAGATACAAAAGGAAATAGAGTGGAGTCCAGCTTTCATGGCTTGAATTTGCGGGAGCTAATGGGTTAGTGATGACACAATAAGACAGTGCACTCCATTGATCTATTTTAGGGTCACTTTCGAATCTTTGTTACCACAATCCACATGACACATTTAAAACATTCCGCATGGCCAAAACCTCTACACTTGTATTGGAGCCCAAACCACCGGACCCAAAAAAAAAATAATAGGAAACAAAAGGGTAGGAAAGAAAAGGGTAAAAGAAAATCAAAACTCCACACTCAAATGGGTAGACGTTGTCAGTTGGGCAGACATTGTCAAAACCCTTATGAACCTAACAATACCGGATATTGCTAACCTTAAGAAGGCCAATCTCTATAAAATAATCCACAATTCCTAGAGTAGTGACATGGGGGCCAATTTTCAAAAATAAATTAATTCCAGCAAGATACACAAAAGCTTGCCCATACGTTTTTTAACCAATTATACTACCAACAGCCAGGACACAGTTAAATATCATGTTGCTATTCTTTTTAAACTTAAATCTCTTTAAAGAAACTGCATGCGTATAGGCCATTTCCCGTTAGAATTTGTTTCCAGTCTCTTTGAATTGTTTCCGACTGTTTTGATAAGGTTTAGTTTTTTACTAAAATTTTATAAAAATACGTTGACGCTAAGATATCATATTCATAATTTTTGGATTATCTTTTATGGGTAACCGCACATCAAACTGTAATCGAAAATCTATTAAAGAGTTTTAATGTGATGTTATAAAGCACATTAACATTAATAGCTTTTGAATTGAATGTGATTTAATTTTTAAACTGAGGAATGAAAGTTTACGTAGTAAGAACTAATTAATTTTGGAGTAACGCATTAAACTATTTTCAGATTAAATGTTTATGTGATTTATGATTTTCAAAATCAATATAACAAAAGACTTGTAAATTTTGATAAGATTTAATTTTGGAGTAACATATTAAACTATTTTCAGATTAAATGTTTATGTGATTTATGATTTTCAAAATCAATATGACAAAAAACTGGTAAATTTTGATAAAATTTACAACACATATTCAAAAGATATTCCCACTCAATCAAAGTAGCTTGGAGATTTTTTGGGAGTTGGAGTTTGTTTCTTTGGAGTCTTTCATACTTCTTGTTTTTTGGAGTCTTTCCTACCTCTTGTTAAAAGATGGGAGAGTCTCGAGTTTTTTTTTAAACATTTGAAAAATATGGAGAGGAAGAAGCATTCATCTTCAACATTTTTTGCAGGTGCAATATCACCTTCCTTCTTTTTCTCCTTTTTCGATGGTGTAGCTTCTTTTTTTGCTCCCAATTCCTTGTCTTAGGTTTGTTTAGGGGATATATGAAAGGCCTCTTCCAATGACCTTCGAGAGTCTCGGTCTTTATACTTTTCTACATGTGCACTTATAACATCTCTATTAGTGCTGAAACCTACTTTATTATGCGGATTTTTACATACTACCCTTTTAGTCTCTCATTTTTCCTATTCAAATCCTTAAACCAAAAATCCGTGATAGTTCCTAGCGTTTCTAGGGGAATGAAATACTTGTTCCTCATCTGATGTAGCCTCTTCCTCCATGACTAAATTTTCTTGAGTTTGAACATATTCAATGGGAGGCATGTCATTTTGAACCTTAGAGCTAGCATGTTGGGACTTTACCAACTGGATATATTGGTACAATAGATCAGGGATTACCCCTTTTTCATCTACCTGATTGAGAGTGTCAAATTTGTTCCCTTCCAAACCCTTGTTCTTGCTACAGGATAATTCTTTAACTTTGGCCTTTAGGTACCAATCCATTTCCTTTTGTGTTCTTATGGTTGTATTTTTTCAGAGGAAACTCTTTCTTCTTTTTTGTTGTTTTTATTTCTCTTCTTCCTCTTTACTTTTCTAGATTTCTTTTACTTTTGGAATTTTTGGGAAACATGTCCATATTCATGATAATTCTTATATGTAAATGGTAGTTTACTATAATTCACTTCAAGATAATGAATCCAATTATCTAGCCAGAGAATTATTGTCTTCGGGAGAAGTCCATGTGATCCCATGTGACCGTGATACTTAAGCACTTTCAACGATGGAGATCTTGTTTGTAATATTAGAGGGCAGATATCAATTAGTGTTAAACCTAATCGACATACCCTACTCTTCTGAGCTTCATTCAAATTCATTTGTCTTTTGGCTCCACCAGAGCACCGCTTTGTGGTTTGGAAAAGTATCATTGGTCAAGGTCAGATTTTTATGGCCATTTGGCTTCCATTACAACTATAACTCATCCCGAAGCAATGCCTGTAGCATAAGGATTCATTTTGGTCTCTTGCTTATTTAACAAGTACATTATATTTGCTCTTTTTGCATTGTATTTTTCGAATTTTGTTAAATTTATCTACGTGTAAGGTAACTTACTTATTTCTTTGTAATTTTGAATTTCTCTAAGAAGAAAAAACAATGAGCCTGCTACTAGGAAATTAATGGCCTCTCACCAAGTCGCCTGGGTTTTTATTTCTTCTTTAAAAGTAGTATTTGACAAGGCCTTTCTCTGATTTTAAATTAATTTTAATTTTTTTGACATTCGAGAGATTTTCCTCACAAACCCTTACATTGTAGAGGTGGCATCTGAAGAATTTGTCTAGACTCTTCTAATTGCTATCTAGTTTATTGGTGAGGTAATTTTCGCCTTTACTCTTAATTTTCATATCCAAGCCTCATAATTACCTTGGGTTTATTTTATTTAGGTCGATATTATCACAAGAGAGATAGGGCTGAGAATATGGTTTTACCCTTCTCTCAACTACCTTGTCAAATTTCTTGTATTACGATTGTACGTGAAAGAAAAACGTTGGCATTGTTTAATTCCTTTAGGAAAATTCAAGGACTTCTGGAGTTTTCCCTTTCCACATATTATTTACCCTAGGACAAGGGATTTACAATTGAATTATGATTCAACATTATTTCGACTGAATACTCAAAATGTTATTAAGTTCATTTTTTTCTCTTCAGTTTTTTTTCAAAACCCTAACACTTTTCGTTTTTTTTTTTTCAATAACGTATATAACATATCAATAGTTTGTCTTTGTTGTGCAAATATTTTTAGTTCCTATTCTCTAATATATTCTCCTGTTCATGGTAGGAAAAATATCTGGAGCGAAGGCGTGACCTCCTCAATAACAAGTATAATTCCTCTAAAATTTCTTCTCCTTTCATGTGTTAATTTTCTAATTACCCTAGGGTTCTAACCCTAGTTCGTGAATTCTTGTTTTCAGGTATGGATTTTGGCTTTATGAGAAGGGATGTTTGTTCGCTTTGGATTAAAAGTTTCATTTTTCTTTTTCAACACTTTGATTCCTTTGTCATTTACCTACAGGTTGGCCTTACTCTGTGTGATTACACCGAGACACACCACGTGTAGGTTTGACTAAGGTTTTTTAGAACCCAATACAAGGTTTTCTTAAGTTTTTTTTTTTTGTTTATTTTTTATCATGCCAGGGTTCGACACCAACGTCATGACATGAGGTTTTATTGCTAATGAATATTTTGACCATGGGCCTTGACTAAATAGATTTTTTTTAATTTAGTGGATCAATATAGAATTAATATTTTATCAGATTTGTAGACTTTCTTTTCCTTGGCATATGCGAGGCGTTTGATGCAATTTATATCTGAGAGTATTGTATGCATTTTACATGATATATAAGGAATTGGTTCCTATTCCTTTTGGATTTAACTGATATGGCTTGTTACCTTGTCACAGTTCTACATCATATACTCTTTGTGTGCTTTCCCAATTCCTCTCAGATTTGTATGGTTCATATACATATTTTCATACTAGTTACACAATTGTTCTGGGGTGAATTGCATTCTATATTACAATGATTTCGAGTCTAAATCAACATTTAACATTATTCTCTTTTACTATGTAAATATTATAATATCTACTATGCAAAATATTTTTGTATTCATCATGCACTAATTATGCTACTACATTCAACCAAGATAATTTAATCATTCTTGTATAAATATTACATAAAAGATATAATTTATAGATTTTTTTGTGTGTTTCCTTGTTGAAATGAAAGTGAGAGTTAATTGCTCTTCATGCAAATGTAGATCTAACACAATTTCTATTTTGTTATGATATTATATTATTACTCTACCTATGACCATCCTTTGCTGACATTTATTTCTGTGAGGATAACTAATCCAATCATGCTAAATATACATTAAAGGTATTTTCTAGGCTTTGTGAGATTATTTATTTTATCAATTTAGTTTATGTACTCTCTTATATTAATCTTCTTTGTGCTAGTCACTTGTTAGCTAAGCTTTGATTTGTTTCTCCTGTACTATCACTTCCAGTATCCCTTATTAGTTAGGAGGAATATCAAGCTATTAGGGTATATGATTTTTATAATCAATACAAGAGTTAAAAGAAATATATAATTTATATTCAGAAGTACATGCATATAATAATGCACTATACTCTATTAACTTTCTAGCTAGACTTAAAAATAGAAGCATATATCTAATTAAGGGATAGTAATAATATGGACATTCCATGTTTCCTTAACAAAAGGAAACAACTCCATTCCATTATAAACATATTTTATTCATAGACCTAGAATGAAGTCTCATATAATTTAAGTCAGTGAAACAACTACTATATTACAACATTTTGTTTCTTTTTTATCTGTAGCATAGTTTAAAAATATCAACTATTCTAGTAGAAATACACAAAATTTAAAATTTTACGACCAGAGAGCCTCATCTATATAAAAAATTCTAATGATAACAAAGAGAGAAATATTCTCTAATATCTATCTTATATCTATATATTAAACAATCGCAATTCCCATCTCTAATAATTACTTTTGACAATTTTATCTTCCATGCATGCATATAGAAATTATATACAGTTAACAATATATAGAAGAGCAATTAGACTATGCATGCAGAACTGTAATATGAACTACAAAACTGAGTACATATGTGCATAATTTAATCTATTCTATCAATATTTATCATTAAACAATATAAAATCAACAATAGGACAATTCTTTTTTCATATAATCGTAGTTACTAGTTGGGGAATATTCAAGAATATAGCACATTCTACCCAACCACAAACTATCTCAAACAACACCCCCCAAGCTAAGACCTTTACTTCAGGAATCAAAAACCCCTTTGGTTCCTAAGTGGTTTCTCATATAGCTTATTCTCAACATATTTTTAGCAACATCCTGCTTTAAGGTCTGCCCGCCTTCTTTCCTAGGCCTTTTGCTTTAGTTTTTTTTAAAGCACGTCATTCTCTCCCATTGTGCTTTATTCTAAGCCGTAGTCTTTAACGCGACTTTTTGAAAGCTTTTCCGGCGATTTTTTCCGGTGAAAATCCGGCAGTAATTTATTGAAATCGAAGTTTGATAACTAGTTTCTGCACAATGAAAGCGTCCCAGGGGTTTTTCAGGGTGCTGAATCCGAATATGTAGTTAAAAAACCATTTTAACTGCAACAAATCATGATTTCATCTCAATTTCTTCTGCCGGATTCCGTCACCGGAATCTCAAAAAGTCGCATTATAGACAACTCCTTATTCTAATTGTCACTCCAGTTAGCATTTCTCTCCAACTAAGTGATTAATATAATCTTTCTCTCCCATTCTGTTAATATATTTAACAACTTTCTCCTAGGATTTTTTAGGAGACTCTTTTGGGAACGTCCATCATGTGGACTTTAACCACTAACAATTTTTTATAAGTTGGAAATAAATCTCTAATATTCTAGTGATCCTTCATGAATAGTTCCAAACAAATCATTAACTAATTCAATATATAAAACATAATTACATTATGACATAGTTTCTATATTGACTTCCACACCCATTAAGTTCCACAATAATTAACAAGTCTAAAACCAGTTATGGGGGAAATAGGAAAACATAGGGGTGTTACAAACCCTATTACTCATGTATATGGGGCTATCCACATGTGGAGATTGAAAATAACTCTAAAAGATAAAAAATTGTAACTCAATTGAGGGTTAAGGAAATCAAACCTTGTTTTTAGTTGGTTAATGGACTATGTTAAATACTAAGCCACTAGGAAGAATAGGGGTTATATTTCTATATTATTTTATTTTGTTCCATAGTTGAGGAGAGAAACAAGGAATAGAAAGTGAGAGAGAAAAATAAAGAGTTTTAAGACTATGTAGCAACCATACAAGACACAATTCACATGTAACTCCATAAAAGGAGTACCTCTTTCTCTGTACTTGCACATTTTCCCTCCCGTGCAAAGTGACTTCACCTTCTATCTAGGTTTTCTCCCATAAGAGTTTCAAAGGGAAAATATTTGTGTCTATAACAAAGAGAGAAAGATTCTCTGATATCTATATTATATCTATATATTAAACAATCACAATTCCCATCTCTAACAATTAATTTTGACAATTTTATCTTCCATGCATGCATATAGAAATTGTATACAATTAACAATAACATATAGAAGAACAATTAGATTATGCATGCAGAAGTATAATATGAACTACACAATTGACTACATATATGCATCATTTCATATATTCTATCAATATTTATCATTAAACAATATAGAATTAATAATAGGATTTTTTTTTTTTCATATAACTGTAGTTACTACTTGGGGAATATTCAAGAACATAGCACATTCTACCCAACCACGAACTATCTCAAATAGCTCCCCCCAAGCTAAGACCTTTACTTCAAGAACCAACAACCCCTTTGGTTCCTAATTTGTTTCTCATATAGATTATTCTCAACATATTTTTAGCAGCATCCCGCTTTAAGGTCTGCCCGCCTTGTTTCCTAGGCCTTTTGCTTTAGTTTTTTTACTTCGATTTTTTTTTTAAAGCATGCCTTTCTCTCCCATTGTGCTTTATTCTAATTGTCACTCCAATTAGCATTTCTCTCCAACCAAGTGATTAACATAATCTTTCTCTCCCATTATGTTAATATATTTAACAACTTCCTCCTACGAGTTTTTAGGACACTTTTTTGGGAAGGTCCATCATGTGGACTTTAACCATTAAAAATATTTTATAAGTTGGAAAGAAATCTCTAATATTCTAGTGATCTTTCATGAATAGTTCCAAACAAATCATTAACTAATTCAATATATAAAACATAATTACATTATCACATAGTTTCTACATTGGCTTCCACAGCCATTAAGTCCCACAATAATTGAAGAGTCTAAAAGTAGTTATGGGCGAAAAAGAAAAACATAGGGGTGTTACAAAGCCCTATTACTCATGTATATGTGGATAGCCACATGTGGAGATTTAAAATGATTCTAAAAGATCCATTATTGTAACTCAATTGAAGGTTAAGGAAACCAAACCTTGTTTTTAGTTGGTTATTGGACTATGTTAAATACCAAGCCACTAGGAAGAATAGGAGTTATATTTCTATATTATTTTATTTTGTTCCATAGTTGAGGAGAGAAACTAGGAATATAATGTGAGAGAGAAAAATTTTGTGTCTATAACAAAGAGAGAAATATTCTCCGATATCTATCCTCTATCTATATATTAAACAATCGCAATTCCCATCTCTAACAATTACTTTTGACCATTTTATCTTCCATACATGCATATAGAAATTGTATACAGTTAGCAATAACATATAGAAGAACAATTAGACTATGCATGCAGAACTGTAATATGAACTACACAATTGAGTACATATATGCATCATTTCATATATTTTATCAATACTTACCATTAAACAAACAAGAATCAACAATAGGATAAAAACAAAATTTCATATAACCGTAGTTACTATTTGGGGAATATTTAAGAATATAGCACATTCTACCCAACCACAAACTATCTTGAATAGCTCCCCCTGAGCTAAGACCTTTACTTCAGGAATCAAAAGCCCCTTTGGTTCCGAAGTAGTTTCTCATATAGATTATTCTCAACATATTTTTAGCAGCATCTTGCTTTGAGGTATACCCGTCTTATTTCCTAAGCCTTTTGCTTTAGTTTTTTTGTTCGAAAAATATTCTTTTTTTTTTAAAGCACGTCTTCTCTACTGTTGTGCTTTATTCTAATTGCCACTCCAATTAGCATTTGTCTCCAACTAAGTGATTAACATAATCTTTCTCTTCCATTATGTTAATATATTTAACAAATTTCTCCTAGGAATTTTTAGGAGACTCTTTTGGGAAGGTCCATCATGTGGACTTTAACCACTAACAATTTGTTATAAGTTGGAAAAAAATCTCTAATATTCTAGTGATTGTTCATGAATAGTTCCAAACAACTCATTAACTAATTCAATATATAAAACATAATTATATTATCACATAGTTTCTATATTGGCTTCCACAACTTAAGTTCCACAATAATTAAAGAGTCTAAAAATAGTTATGGTGAAAAGGAAGAACATAGGGTTGTTACAAAGCCCTATTACTCATGTATATGGGGCTAGCCACATGTGGAGATTGAAAATGGACTCTGAAAGATCCAAAATTGTAACTCAATTGAGGGTTAAGGAAACCAAACTTTTTTTTTATTTGGTTATTGGACTATGTTAAATACCAAGCCACTAGGATGAATAGGAGTTATATTTCTATATTATTTTATTTTGTTCCATAGTTGAGGAGAGAAACTAGGAATAGAAAGTGAGAGAGAAAAATAGAGAGTTTTAAGACTATGTAGGAACCATACAAGCCAAAATTCACATGTAACTCCATAAAAGAGTACGTCTTTCTCTGTTCTTGCGCATTTTCCTCCCGTGCAAAGTGACTTAACCTTCTAGCTAGGGTTTCTCCCATAAGAGTTTCGGAGGGAAAATATTTGTGTCTATAAAAAAGAGAGAAGGATTCTCTAATATCTATCTTATAACTATATAATAAAAAATCGCAATTCCCATCTCTAACAATTACTTTAAACAATTTTATCTTCCACGCATGCATATAAAAATTGTATACAACTAACAATAACATATAGAAGAACAATTAAACTATGCATACATAACAGTAATGTGAACTACACAATTGACTACATATATGCATCATTTCATATATTCTATCAATATTTATCATTAAACAATATAGAATCAACAATAGGACAAAAAAAAAAAATCATATAACTATAGTTACTACTTGGGGAATATTGAAGAACATAGCACATTCTACCCAACCACGAACTATCTCAAATAGCTCCCCCCGAGCTAAGAATTTTACTTCAGGAATCACCAACCCCTTTGGATCCTAAGTGGTTCCTCATATAGATTATTCTCAACATATTTTTAGTGGCATCCTACTTTAAGGTCTGCCCGTCTTGTTTTGTAGGCCTTTTACTTTAGTTTTTTTTCTTCAAAAAATATTCTTTTTTTTTAAAGCACGTCTTTCTCTCTGGTTGTTCTTTAGTTTAATTGTCACTCCAATTAGAATTTCTATCCAACTAAGTGATTACCATAATCTTTCTCTCCCATTATGTTAATATATTTAACAACTTTCTCCAAAGATTTTTTAGGAGACTCTTTTCGGAAGGTCCATCATGTGGACTTTAACCACTAACAAGGTTTTATAAGTTTGGAAAGAATTATCTAATATTCTAGTGATCTTTCATGAATAGTTCTATACAACTGATTAACTAATTCAATATATAAAACATAATTACATTATCACATAGTTTCTATATTAGCTTCCATAGCCATTAAGTTCCACAATAATTAAAGAGTCTAAAAACAGTTATGGGTGAAAAAGAAAAACATATGAGTGTTACAAAGCCCTATTACTCATGTATATGGGGCTAGCCACATGTGGAGATTGAAAAGGACTATAAAAGATCCAAAATTGTAACTCAATTGAGGATTAAGGAAACAAAATCTTGTTTTTAGTTGGTTATTGGACTATGTTAAATACCAAGCCACTAGGAAGAATAGGGGTTATATTTCTATATTATTTTATTTTTCTCCATAGCTGAGGAGAGAAACTAGGAATAGAAAGTGGGAGAGAAAAATAAAGAGTTTTAAGACTATGTATCAACCATACAAGCCACAATTCACATGAAACTCCATAAAAGAGCACCTCTTTCTTTGTACTTGCACATTTTCCCTCCCGTGCAAAGTGACTTAACCTTCTATCTAGGTTTTCTCCCATAAGAGTTGCGAAGGAAAAATATTTTTTTCTATAACAAAGAGAGAAATATTCTCTAATATCTATCTTATATCTATATATTAAACAATCTCAATTCCCATCTCCAACAATTACTTTTGACAAGTTTATCTTCCATGCATGCATATAGAAATTGTATACAGTTAACAATAACATATAGAAGAACAATTAGATTATGCATGCAGAACTGTAATATGAACTACACAATTGAGTACATATATGCATCATTTCATCTATTCTATCAATATTTATCATTAAACAATATAGAACTAACAATAAGACAAAAACAAAATTTCATATAACCGTAGTTATTACTTGGGGAATATTCAAGAACATAGCACATTCTACCCAACCACGAACTATCTCGAATACCTCCCCCAAGCTAAGACCTTTACTTTAGGAATCAACAACCCCTTTGGTTCTTAAGTGGTTTCTCATGTAGATTATTCTCAACATATTTTTAGGAGCATCCTCCTTTAAGGTCTGCCCGTCTTGTTTCCTAGGCCTTTTGCTTTACTTTTTTTCTTCGATTTTTTTTTTTTCAAAGCACGACTTTCTCTCCCGTTGTGTTGTATTATAATTGTCACTCCACTTATAATTTATCTCAAACTAAGTGATTAACATAATATTTCTCTCCCATTATGTTAATATATTTAACAATTTTCTCCTAGGAATTTTTAGGAGACCTTTTTGCGAAGGTCCATCATGTCGACTTTGACCACTAATAATTTTTTATAAGTTGAAAAGACATCTCTAATATTTTGGTGATCTTTCATGAATAATTCCAAACAACTCATTAAATAATTCAATATATAAAACATAATTAGATTATCACATAGTTTCTATATTGGCTTCAACAACCATTAAGTTCCAAAATAATAAAAGAGTCTAAAAAGAGTTATGAGCGAAAAACAAAAACATGTGGGTGTTACAAAGCCCTATTACTCATGTATATGGGGCTAGCCACATGTGGAGATTGAAAATGACTCTAAAAGATCCATAATTGTAACTCAATTGAGGGTTAAGGAAGCCAAACCTTATTTTTAGTTGGTTATTGGACTATGTTAAATACCAAGCCACTAGGAAGAATAGGGGTTATATTTCTATATTATTTTATTTTGTTCCATAGTTGAGGAGAGAAACTAGGAATAGAAAGTGAGAGAAAAAAAAAAACGGGCGGGACTCTTTGCAAATCGATTCCAAACACCAAAAATCCAAGTTTTCTCCCATATGAGTTTCGAGGGGAAAATATTTGTGTCTATTATTGTTCATGAAGTATGGTCCAATTTCAAAAATTTGGTTCCTCTATTCCATATCTGCGAAGATTACCCTAAAAAAACCCTTGGCTTTGAGGCGAAGCTCGATCCCCGCAAGGGGACCATTTGGTTTGGATCCACTGAATAATGTCCTGTTCTCCGGGGGAAAATGCCCAAGAATTTGCAAATTAGGACCTGATCTTTCATGTAGTGACAAGATTTTTCCACGAACGGTTGCTTCGAGTCACGAACTTGGGGTTTTTTTCCACTTTTGGGAGGAAGCAATTGCGACCATGTGCCTGCCATTACGCCCCTATTACGGGGGCCTTTGTGGTCGTTGTTGCATTGGCTCCGGACCATGCTTGACTCAGCTAGATAGAAGTCGTGTGGTTCACTGCATCGTTGAAGGAGGGAGCCCCCCAGCCAAGCGAGGGGTCGCTCATGGAGCCGCCACCTCTTATATGTTATACGACAAACAAAGACACAAGAGAGGATCTTCTTTAACGTGGCCTATCGGTCGGAGACAACCAATGCGAAGTCTGCAGAATTCTGACGTAAATCTGATAAACCCTAAATAGAAGTTATTTCCCCTTCACAATGAGAATATTTACCAGTTATTTTTAACATTTTCTATAATTTATATAAATAAAGATTTATAATCTTTTATGTTATAGTTAAACTTTTTTTGTTTTGGTTTTTTTATTAGATATTATTAGATATTTTAAAATTTAATTTGTAATTTTAAATTATATAATGCGCATAATTTAAATGTTTGAAGTTTTATTTAAATATTAAACTTATTAATACATTTTAAAAACGATTTAAATTTTAATTAATTAAATATTTTGAAATTGTAAATCGCATACCGCAGACAAAAGGCATCGTCAATCCACACGCCAACGATAGGCAGTCGTTATTTTCTTTTTGAAATGATTAACAACGTTAAAGGCGTCGGGTTCACTAAAAATAGCAAAACAGATAACTACTGAGTTGGCCTGTCCGTGGAGATATTGTTGTAAGACTTGTTTTTATTGATGATACAGAAGATCACGGCTGTGCATGTATTGAAATATTAATCTCTTATAACCGGCGTAGTTTGTTTTGAAACTATTATTTCTTTTTTTTAATAGATAAATATTTCTATGTTTCACCTAAGAAATATATATATTTTATTTTTTATATTGAATTTCTTTATCCGTGGGAATTAAATTTTGTTGAAGTTCTCAATCATTTCTCTTCACCATGCTAAATAAACCTAATTACACTCTAATTAATTAGTTATATCTCAAAATAAATATTTTTTTTTAAAATTATTGCAAATTTGCATATTAAAAGAAGATTACAAATAAAAACAAAAATAAAAACAAAATAATATTTTTTTATAGATAAATTAATGCTTTTCTAAAAAAAATTTCATATTAAGAAGATTATTATGTATGTATTGAATTTTGAATGGTTTACTAAGTGAGAAATGGATAATATCATATTATTAGAGTGATTGATTATTGATATGAGATATGCTCTCCAACCTAGTATGGTAAAGATGTTGTAATGTAATATTTAACATTTTGACTAAGTCAAATTACATAAAGATAAAAATGAAATAAAATTTTAAAAATAAAATTAAACAAAGTTTTTTGGTAGGTAATCACCCACGAGGGATTTGAACTAGTGAACTATATCAAGGAGTGCCTTAAGTTCACCCATTCACCGTCAATCCAAAGCCCCATGGGCAAAATTAAACAAAAAAATTAATGTATTATAATGTAAACATTTTAACTAGTCAAAAAAAATAGCCCTATAAATAATAATAATAATAATGACCCATAATATTGACCCATGGTATTCATGTGGAATGTAGCTTATTTAAATGGGGAAATTAAACCAGCCTAGATCCATCTTAACTTCAAATCTACCAAGCCTGAAAGGGATCAAATCTCTTGATATGTAAACCTCTTTTAGAATAAAAAGATATTTGATCCCTCTTGACACTTGGTATATCTAGAGCTAAGATAAATCTAGGCTTGCTAATAACAAGTAGCACAACCATATAAATTAAATGATTGATAAATGTAAATAGACATCAATCCTTAAAAAACATCAAAGCACTTACTTCATAATAAATATGACATTGTTAAAATTAAAAATATCACAAATCTAAATAAATTATATTATTATTATTATTATTATTATAAAAAGAAATAACATATGTGTGAAAAGTAAATATATTTGAAAAAACATGGGAAATATTTTTATACATGGAAATTAATCCCACTTTACTATGGAGATTTTTAATTTGTAAACAACATTTTCTACAAGACCATGGGTCAATACCATGGCTCATCAATACCACATACCCAAAAAAACGTCACTATTTTCCTATAACACTTCTTCATATGACATTTTTTTAATTAATGGATTTAATTAAAAAAGGAAAAATGATATAATTATTTTGAAGATAAATTTTAATATTTAATTTGTGTACCTCGGATGCAGGTGGTAGATAAGAATTTAATGCGCATGGGCCGCCAGACAAGCAGCTGGCTAATCCGTATGACTACCTGCGCTTTCACTTGTGTGATCTTATGGCAAGTCTTGGCTCTCAGGCCAGCGCCATTAACCAATTTGGAAAATCAAGATATTCCATACAATTCCAGAAATATGGAGCAGAGTCGCCCTCATTCCCCTATTCGGCCTCTCAATTGCTCCTGCCATCTTCTGTAATAGAGCCGAGCCTTCGCACTGCCAGTAGAAGACGTTGCAGGCTCTTCTGTTGCATCGACCTGGGCAATGGTAACTATTTCTCTCATTCCTTACTCTGCCACCTGCATTTTGAGGTCTCATCCCCTTCCTCTGATCCAGATGTGAATTCCCCTGCTCCCCTATTCATTCCTTCTGTCGCTCTTGGCCTGCCTCCTGACCCTGCTTTTCACCGCTCACAACAGCCTTCCAATCAAAGAACCATGCGCCATCATCATAGAATGAGGAGCAAACGTGGTGGTAGTCGAGGAGGTGCCACTCACCCTTTGTCCCAACCCCCTTCTGTCTCAACCTCCCCATCTGTCTCCCCTCCCCCTAGCCCCTCCAATTCCCACTTCCTTGGAAAGTATCTGGACACTTGCAGCGGCCGAGGAAGATTGGGCTTTAGTGAGGTTCGTAGTGCAGGGGGATTAACCCAGCACATCGCTTCCACTACTCACTCCCAGCAAACGCAATTCCAGTTTCATTGTGCCATGGACAAGCCGCTCATAATTGCCACTGTCATGGTGGATCTCAGAGAGGTCCTGCCTCTTGTCCCATACCAACGATCAACTGAGAAATTAACTAGGATCCTTCGTTTGGCATCTTTCCAGGGAAGTCGAGCTCCAGCCACCTGCTAAGAGACCTGAACAAACTGTCTAACAACAAACAGCAAACACTGGGAGGCGAAGTAACCAGTAAGGACAAAGGCATTCAAACAGGGGACACTACAGGTGGCAGCCATGCAGAGGACAAGGGTTCTGAAGAATTTGGCTGGTGTCCAATCGTGGAGGAAAAGCCAATAGAAGCCACCTTGCAGCTGCATGCCAGGTTACGTGGTGGGCCCTGAGTCTGATTCTGATTAGTTTCGTTCATGACAATTTTGAACTTCGTTTCATGTCGGGTCAATTTTTGAATTTTGTTTCCAACTCGGGTTACGAAAATTTTGAATTTTGTTTCCACTGCTGTTAAATTGTGGAAAATTCTGAGTAAAGTTGTAGATGTATTACTGTAATTTATAGTCTTTTGGTTACAATTTTTGAATTTTGGAACTGTCACCCCTGCGAGGGTAGTATGAACTTTCCTAATTTCGTTCTTGGACTGGTTTCCCCATCTGGGGCAGTCGCAATTTCAAGGTTTGATGCACAAAATGGTCACACAATCGACCCAGTACCGCTAAGGCCGGAGCCTCTTTGTACATTATGTCTTTGTAAATAGATTAGTTTTACTTAGAAAAAATATATATTTAATTTGTGTAGACTACTAAAAATATTTTACAATATTTCATGGAGGTTAAATCCCTACCATCTATCTAATAATTATTAATAATTAACTTAAAATTTTACAAATCCAAAATAAACATGTTCATTGTAATAATTAAATGTGATAAATTAAAAAATATATATATTAAAACTTAAAAGAAATATATTTTATATTGAATTTATTAAAATAAAAGATAAATACATTTTTATTGTCCATTTTATGCTAAGTTTTTATTATTTTGTCAATAATACAAATTAACTTAAAAGGTTTTTTTATATTAAATTTAGGGATTAAACAAAATCATAATTTATCAAAACATTTATCTAATTTATATATAAAATATTAAATAAAATGGTGATGATGATTAATCTTCACTGAAACTAATGGATTCTTCAAAATCTTATTTTTATAATAAAAAAGAAAAAGTTAAGCGCTCCAAAATCACTATAGTTAAATTAACTTAATAAATAAATAAAATTAGAAATTTATACCATGTGATAAATCATACATTCTTATGATTTTAGTAAAAGCCCAAACTTGCTTAAAAAAAAAGATTACTCTTTGCTAAAAAAAAATTTACTCTTTAAACCGCACACCATAACAGGATACTATGTGTCTCACGGGTTTCCCCCTACGGACCTGACCGTCAAGCCACACGTCATTGTATGGAAGTGTAATCGATGTTAAGGAAATAAAAATAAATGTAAGAATAGTACCATTCATATATAAGACTAGACGTGGACATGTGATGTACCATTTTCGAGATAAAAATCATGGATTCATGATGCCTTTTGTATGTGGTATGCAATTTACAATTTAAATATCAATAAAACTAGAAACACTTCCTCTAGATGTCCAGAGGGTGAAGAGTCAAAGCTAAAAAAGGGAAAGAAATCCCAAGGAATCTAACATGTGTGAAAGTCGGCGGGTTTGAAAACCTGCGAGGTGTAAGGAAGCTAACGGGCGAGATCCCCTCTCTGGGGGGGTGCATTGTCGACCGACCTTGAGCTTATGAGGAGGGTCCATTCTTTTAATGAGAATAAGATTTTTAGAATACCGACCTCTGAACCAAACGTTACTGGCTCTGATACCAATTTTCCAGCAGGGGCTTCTGGTCACAAGCTTGCTACAGTGATGTGCTACAGTACTGCTATAGTGCTACTACAGTGCCGTTGCTATAGTGCCGCGTGCTCCGTGCACTATGCTGCTGTCACTTTTTCTGCTAACTTGGCCTTGCTATGTCTGTTCAATTATCTTTGATTGCTGACTCCTGGTGAACCAGTGGTGAACCTACTTAGAACTTTCATGATCTTACAGCCTCAACAACAGCTTTCTCGCCTAACAATCGCCTCAGCGTCCCTTCGTTCCTTTGGTGAACTTCCCACAAACTTCCTGCAAAATTCGGATGTAAGCTTCAAGGACAACTACTACCACAACAGACATTATATATGCGCAAAGTATTCAGATACAGAATGGTATACGCATTGTATTTCAGAATGGATAAAGCTTTTTATAGAGAGATTCTTTACAGAGATTGACTATCTTCGCATTTATCAGACTTTATGCCGTTCTCAAGGAAGAAGCAATACTGAAAGCTACCTGGCGAAAGATAAGCTCTGCCTCAGAATATGACACAACTCATTTACAGACTGGAAGACTCTCTAATTGATTCGGCCACTTTAGGTTCTCACTAGTGCCGAGCACACTAATGCGCAAGCTCCCAAATCTCTTAAGGACTTGAGTTCTTCTCGTGTTTCAAGCAGATCAGACAATATGTTTGCAGATGCAGAGCAGGAGAGGCACTCGACTAGACTCAAACACACAAAGACTCAGACTCACTCCAAATGTGAATGCCTCTGTAATGGGCCTTACCCTCCTTATATAGGAAATGAGGGGGGACAAAAATCACTGTAGGTCATCCATGATCTGACCTATAGGTGGATGGAAATCAATTTCTTTCCGAGAAACTAGACACACTTCCTCTAGATGTCCAAAGGGTGAAGAGTCAAAGCTAAACAAGGGAAATAAATCCCAAGTCTTTGCCCAAAGAAACAAACAAGTAAAACAAGAAGGAAGAAGACCAATAGTGTGCATGAAATGTGGTTCTCATGCTCACAACACAGAACGCTGCCCGAATGTCACAATCAGAGACATAGCCTAGCAGCATCAAATAGATGAGTCTTCTTATGATTCTTTTAGTTCTTCATCGGGAGAAGAACTCCATGCTCATATGGGGCAATATTCAGATTTTTTATGTTATGATTCTGAAGAATGTGCATGTCATGTTCAATATAATTCTGATTCTGAATATTTCAGCGAATCAAATGATGAAGAAGGGGAAAAGCCTAAGCCCCAGAAAGAAAAAGTCCTTATGGCCGCTACAGAAGAAGAAGAAAAGAAGGTTCTTTCACAAATCTAAGCCATGGAGGATGGAGAGATGAAAAATTGGCTGACTGAAGCTTTTATGGATTAGCTAAAAGCAAAAGCTTCGAACAATTCAGGTAAGAAACCTCTATTCATTGATGCATCATATGAAAGAAATACAAAATCATTCCAAAGGCATCAGCAGAAGCCTGATAGAGTAAGATCACTTACTCTAGGAGAAGTCAGTCGAGAGATTCATAATCTCAAGACAGAAATTTCTGCAATAAAAGCTCAAGTTGCAGAAATACAAAAAGGGAAACAGATGGCAAAAGAAGAAGATGATGATCAACCATGGAATACTGCTTCATACAACAGTAATCAAGAAGTTAAAATTGCTGAAGGTATGAAGTTTCCAAATTTTGGATTCAGAGATATGAGGCTACTAACCATCTCATACCAACCGCATCATGTTTTAGTCAATATCTGCATAAAAGGCCAAATGTTTGAAATGATTTCTCTTATTGACTTAGGAGCAGATATTAATATTCTGAATATGAAAAATATCCCAGCAAAATATTGCGTGACTGCAGAAAGAGAAGTAATAGGCTTCGGTAGTAAAAAACTCCGATATGAAGTACCCAAAGCATCTGTTTGTTTTGATAGCCATTGTTTTTATTTGAAATTTGCAGTAGCTGACATTCAAGTAGACTGCATACTTGGTAATGTCTTTCTTGCAACCGTAGAACCTCATGGGTCCCTCAGACTCAAAGGAGGAAAAGTTGGATATTTTATATCTATCCCCACTTCAAAAGGGACAAGAAAGAAAATTGAACTTCCATATATCTCCAATCATAGGGTTTCTACAATGGTACACACTGTACAAGATCTGGATAGAGCTGAAGCCAGACTGTCAGATCTCAAAGATCTGAAATCTACTTTGAGAATCAAAGAACAGCTCAAATCGGCTAACATCAAAAAGCAGCTTGGAAACCACCTTAACTACATGGAAGTAGAAAGTCAGGGGCGAGAAGGAGGTCTAGTCACGTTGTGGGACTCAAGAGTGCTTCAAATCATATCAGCAGAAGCAACCAGAGCTTTTATAGCCGTGGAAGCCCAACCCACAGGTAACTCTGAATCCTTCTTATGTATAAATGTTTATGGACCCCAGAAGATAGAGGATAAAATAACTTTTTTAAAGTCTCTGTCAAGTTTAATTTCTAGACATCCTTACTCCAAGTGCATCATGGGGGGTGACTTTAACATGATAACCACTCTTCTGGAGAAGAAAGGGGGAATAAGAAAACTCAGCAGGGATGCTGAATTATTTACAAATTTCATTGAGAGTGCCAAACTGGTGGATATCCCACCTAAGAGTGGCACTTATACATGGAATAATAGACGAGGGGGAGATAGGCTGATTGCCTCTCGTCTGGACAGATTTATCATCTCAGAGAGCATCATTATGAATGGTATTCTAGTTGAGTCAGATATCCTTCCAAGTGGAGGATCTGACCACTGGCCAATATCTTTAATAGCAGCTATCCATGGTACCCCCAGGAATAAACCTTTCAGATTCGAAAAATTTTGGTTGGATCACCCCAACTTCCTCAATCTGGTAGAGAAATGGTGGTCTGAACCAGTGATTGGAGGGGGTTCCAAAATGTTCAACCTTCAGAAGAAACTAAAGTACACAAAAGCCAAAATCAAAGAATGGAACATTACGGAGTTTGGAGATATCTTTAAGGAGAAAACCTTGATAGAAGACAAACTGGAACAGATTCACAAAGCGTGGGCTTCAGGGCACAACAATGAAGAGTTTGCAGAGCAGGAAAGGGTTCTAACTGGTCAGTGGCATACACGCTGTCAGCAGGAAGAGACTCTTTGGAAGCAGAAATCCAGGATTCGGTGGCTTAAAGAGGGTGAGCAGAACACCAAATTTTTTCACAGATCTGCACTAGATTACAGAAGTGCGAATAGAATTCTGGAACTCAAGAATGAGAATGGTGAAACTTTAAAGAATCACCAAGACATAGCGGCTTTACTAACCAGGCACTTCAGTAGTATTGCCCAGGAACCGTCAGCAAACAGAGAGGATGCCATCAAGGAGCTCATCTCAGCCATCCCCAAAACCATCACCGGCGCTCAGAACTCAGCTCTAAGCAGAGAAATAACCTTAGAGGAAGTGGAGGAAGCTGTCTGAAGTATGCCTAGTGATAAGGCCCCTGGACCGGATGGTTTCACCATTAATTTTTACAAAGCCTGCTGGAACCTAGTAAAGCATGAGATATGGGAAGTTGTTGAGGACTCTAGGAAATCTGGTACCATCCTCAAATCTCTCAACTCAACCTTCATAGCGCTTATCCCAAAGATGGAAGAAGCAAACTCTCCTGAGAAGTTCAGACCAATTGCTCTGTGTAATGTCATTTATAAAATTATTTCAAAAGTTATAGCTAATAGACTCAAGCCGATTCTTCCTGGCCTCATATCAAAAGAGCAATCCGGGTATGTCGAAGGGAGACAGATCTTAGACAATATTCTTCTAGCTCAAGAAATGATTCACACCCTGCAAACTAGGAAATTAGCAGGAATGCTAATGCAGCTTGATCTATCGAAAGCCTATGACAAAGTCAGTTGGCAATATCTAGAAGCCATTCTAAAAGCCTTCGGTTTTTGCAAACTATGGATCAATTGGATCTTAGCCCTTATTAAGTCATCCAGATTTTCAATCCTTGTTAATGGATCTCCCTCTGAACCCTTTTCACCTACTCGGGGAATAAGACAGGGGGACCCTCTCTCCCCCTTCCTGTTCGTTATTCTTATGGAAGGTCTCAGTAGACTTATAGCCAAAGCAAAAAGAGAGGGGAAAATCAAGGGCCTTCAGCCTATCGATTCTCTGCCAGCAACAACACACCAACAATTTGTGGATGATACGATGTTACATGGAACCCCCACAGTGAAAGAGGCTCTAGCTTATAAGAAAATCCTTGATCTTTTCAGCAAGGCATCCGGAATGGAAATTAATTTTTCCAAATCCACAATTTACTTCTTCCATACTCATCCAGCTATTTAGAAGCACCTCTCTAATATACTTGCATTCAGAAAAGGGTGTCTACCTTCAAGATATTTGGGAGCACTGCTAACTCTCAAACCCTGGCAAAAAGTGCACTGGGAGAGAATTATAGCTAACCTGGAGAAAAGGTGCAAGCACTGGACGTACAGAGCACTTAATTTTGCGGGGAGACTTGTTCTCACAAAGGCTGTTCTGCAAGCTATACCTCAGTACTTTCTCTCCATGCTGCCGTCCCCCAAGGGCATCCTCCAACAGATTAGAACAATCCAAAGATCCTTTTTATGGAATGGTAATGGGGAGAAGAAAAAATGGGCGCTTGTAGCATGGCATAAACTCTGTAAACCAAAAATTATGGGAGGCCTAAATCTAGTGGATCCTTCAATCATCAACATGACTTGTGGAGCTAAACTCTGGTGGAGATGGATAAAAGAGCCCCATCTCCCCTGGGCAAGACATTGGAAAGAGAAATATACCCCCGAACACAACAGTAATGATCTTATTAGGCTTCAGGAGGTTCCTGAGGGATCACCCATATGGAATCTTGCTCGGAAAAATCACAACTTGGTACAGGAAAACAGTTTCTGGGAGATCCGGAATGGGCATTCAGCGCTTTTTTGGGAAGATGCGTGGCAGCAGCTCCCAAAACTGGAAAAGCCCGAACTCGATCAGCTCAAGCAGAAATGTCAACACGAAGGTCGTTACAGAGTTAACCAATACTGGGACTGGAATAGCAGGGATCCCATCTGGAGAGAATGGATAAAATTTGACTTGGATAACAGCAATGGGGAAGATGACAGTTCAAAGCATCTAACTGACCAATTACTCAAAAGGAAAATAAGGAAGACGGACGAACAGGACCAGCTCAGATGGGGAATGAAGGGTAACGGAAATTTCTCACTCAAGGAAGCCAGGGAACTAATAGAAATTACAGAGCAAAGGGAGGTTTCACCCTGGAGTCATAACGTGTGGGACGGCCTGTTTTGGCCAAAAATCAAAACTTTCCTCTGGCTTTTAATGAGGAAAAAAACCTTGACTTGGGAAAATCTACGCAGCAAAGGCTTTCATGGGCCGTCCAGATGCCCAATGTGCATGGCAGAGGAAGAAACAATGAATCATTTATTTAATTCCTGTGACTGGGCTTGCCATATATGGAATTGGGCGGAGGGTGTAATGCTAAACTCTAACAGAAATAGGGAGTCCATTCAGGATACTATACAAAATTGGCAAAAAAACTTCTCAAAAAACTCCAGGGTCAACAACATTTGGAAAGTTCTGCCCGGGTTTTTAACATGGACCATTTGGAAGGAGCGTAACAGGAGAATATTCCAAGATGAATACAGAAACACAGAGCATGCCATAGACACTCTCATGAGAAATATTAAACAGTTAATTCAAGTAAAAGTAAAAGAGGAAACTAATGAGAAGCCGTCATCTAGTGACTTACGGATTCTAAAACTCTTCCAGCTGCACACCAACCAGAGCATGGCTACGTCGAGGAGCCAGCAAAGCCCGCAATCCGAGTCCAGCAGTTGGATTTACCCGCCGGTGGGCTGGCTGAAGTTGAATTTTGATGGCGCATCCAGAGGAAACCCTGGGATGGCGGGCATTGGAGGAATCATAAGAGACCATAAAGGAGACATTCTTCATATTTACTGCAAAGCACTGGGAGAGGGGACGAACAATGAAATGGAGTTTGCAGCTTTAGAACAGGGACTACGGATTCTAAGAGACATGCAGAATTATACAGCGGTGGTTGAAGGTGACTCAGCCCTGGTAATATCTGTGGCTAAGAGAATCTATGGCGGAACCAAAGCAAGCAAAGCCACGAAGCATTGGAGATTAGCAAAGGTGACGGAAAACATAGCTGAGTTGATCAGCGGTATGAGAGGGTTAGTCTTCCAGGCGGTGAGGCGCAAAGCAAATGCGATTGCGGACCACCTAGCAAACCATGGCATCGATAATCAAAATAGGGAATGGGACAGCTGTTGGCAGCAGGTGAACTGCCCAGACTTGAAAAGGAAGTGCATCCAGCTGGCCGAACAAGACAAGGATAATGCCAACCGGGCTCAACCGGAAGGCGTTCTGACACCGGGTTTCTCTTCATGATGAAGAACAAAGAAGTGGGCACGGACATTAAAAGTTGGCAGAAAACAAAAGGACAGGTAATTCCGGTGCGTTTATGGCAACAGAAGGGGAATAAAGGAAACAAATCTAATATGATGGGCCGCAACGATCACCGCCGTCACCACAGCAAGTTGGAGGACACATGGCATTCTCTGATTAGAGAAGGAGGAGGCAACATTAATGTGAAAGGTTGGATACACCACTCGGAAAACACATTTCAAAGCAGCAACAATTATGTCAGTACATCCACGTCGTTTCGGGCAATTCGGGTGGTCATGAGCAATATCCTCCAGATCAACTATTTAGCAGCGAGTGGAGGCATAGCCAGGAACAGAATTTTGCACTGCATCGCTCCGGTTCATCCATTTTCGACTCTCAGCGCCAGGTCTTACGCTGCAAGTGTTAGGATAAGTATGGAAGGTGATGGCTGCCGCAGTGTTAAGGTGAACATGGAACTCCAAACAGCAAGGGAGATGTATGAAACCAGGACAGCGGCGAAGAACAAACGCAAGCTGTCTGAATTGGAGGCCTCGGTGAAAGAAGAAGAACGAAAGCGGTCGGAGAAGGATATAGCGCAGGAAGTCGACTGGCTTCAAGATCCTGGCACAGTCACTAAGCGCGCAACTCAGTTTGTGCGTACTCAAGCGGAAAGCTGGAGAGTCAAAACCCTGCTAGCGCGTGCTCTGGAAGCAACGGAAGACAGTAAAAAGCTCCCCCAGAATGACCAGGTGATCCCGGAGGCACAGATGAAAAGTCTATATGCCATTTATGAAGCTTTGGATTTCAAAGTCACTGCAGTGCATGAGATGGTTGACTCACTGTCCAAGAAAGTTACGGTGCTCATAAAGCTCCTCAGGCAGACGCTCAGTCCAGATGCAAGACAAACTGGAGGCCTGCCGCAAGAAAAGCAGGAGGAATGCCGCAGCTATCACTCCCTGCAAGCAAGAGTTGACAGCCATGTGCTGGAACAGGCCTTAGACACGATGAGCAGGTTCGGGCAGTCTCCTTAATTCTTGGGTTCTGTTGTTATCTCTCATCCTTCTTCCTGTATGCTCATATATCCTGATCGGTTTTCTTTGGTCTCCCCAAAATATGGGATTTTGTCATTACCATAGTCTATGCGGGTTGAAGGATTGCGGTCCTCGTGTCAGTATTTTCTATTCACAAGCGTTGTTAGATAGCAGAAACAGCCACCCTGCGTGGTGTGCAGGTAATAGCCATTTTTGTGGTTTTTAGGGGTGGGAATCAGAATGTTTGGCTTATTTTCTTCAGGCCTCGATCTGCTAGTGCAGATTTTTTGTACTATAGTTTTTCTCTGTTAATATAAATCTCTGACTTACACAAAAAAAAAAGAACAGCTCAAATCACCCCAGATCAAAACCAAAATTGGAGAATTAAAGAAATAATTAGAAGAAGAATGCTGCTCATAGGAACCTAATGCCTTTTGGCACAGGAAGCAGCACACAGTCGAACTCCCTTACAAGGAAGGATACACTGGTAAACCTTGTAAGAGCAGAGCTATTTCGATGAGCAAATAATACAGAGATCTTTTCTAGAAATAAATTCAGTAGCTCCTCAGTAGAAGATTTATCAGAGATTCCAACAGTCCTTGGAACTGTTATGGGTTCTATGTGAATAAGAGAGTTGAACAGATCAAAGGCATTTCTAGATTAGTCATCAATTATAAGCCTCTAAATTCAGTCCTAGCTAATGACACCTATCCAATCCCACATAAAGGAGACTTAATCAGGAGGATAGCTGGTGCCAAAATCTTCTCAAAGTTCGACTTGAAAGCAGGATTTTGGCAAGTGGCCATTACTGAAAAAGATAAATTCGAAACTGCCTTTAGTATACCAGTAGGACATTATGAATGGAACGTCATGCCTTTTGGACTCAAGAATGCTCCATCAAAATTTCAAAAGGTAATGGATGGTATTTTTAATTCATACTTTGATTGGCTGATTGTATATATTGATGACGTATTAATATTTTCTAAGAACATCCAAGAACATTTTAAACATGTAAATATTTTTAAGAATTTGGTTAAGCACAATAGTTTGGTGCTTAACAAAAAGAAGATAGAGATATTTCAAACTACTATCAAATTCTTGGGTCATACGATCTGCAATGGGCATATTTCTCTGCAGAAACATGCTTTAGAGTTTGCAGATAAGTTTCCAGATGTCATCATAGACAAGAACCAACTACAAAGGACATCAAGAAGGCCGGTGAAGCCAAGTTTTCCAGATGGCAAGCTCTTTTTGCAAACTTTGATTTTCAGGTGGAGCATATTAAAGGTAAAGACAACAGTCTCCCTGATTTTCTTAGCAGAGAATACATTGAATCAAAAGATCATGTCATGATGATTATCATTGAGTGGGACTAGCACCAAAAACAAGAAGTCTTAAGGAATATCCCAGATGACTAGGAGTGGGAAACATATAAGAGAAACTGGAGACCCACCTGGTAGCTCAGAAACACAAAAGTGTTAGATGCCAACTTGCAGCCTCATATAGATCTCCAACACTTTGTCCTAGAAAGAAAAGTGTACCCTAAAGGAGGCAAGTGGATTCATGATATGATATACGATAAAGCAAGACGAGATGCTGAGCTTGCACGACAGGCTTTGGAGCAAAACTTTCATGACATTGCCACTATTTGGTACCATGGTGGACGCAGCACAGGCATTTATGAAAGATATGTCTGCATATACAGAACAAGAGATCTTTGGAATGAGCCTGGACATGTTCGGACTCAACCTGCTGCCAGATGGCCAAGGAATGATCCTAAGATCATATTTCCCGATACAGTGTACAATTTTGCAGACTACAAGCAGCTTTGGTGGGACTTCCTCAACATGGACGACAAAGTAGAAACCTACTACACCAAACTTAAATTCAGTGTCATTGGTCACTATCAAGGATATCAGCAATGTAAGTGGTTCAGAGACTGGTGGACTGATTATGGAGTAAGCAGAACCACAATGGATCCTGTGTGGCATGAGAACTACTGCAAAAACCATTGTAAACCATGTATTGAGCAATGTGCCATAGACTGTATTCACCCTGTTTATAACACTGTTAAAAACATGACTGAAGGTGAATGGTCAACTTACAGGTCATCACCCTATAATAATTCCCTTGAAGAATATATGAGAGAACATATGGAATGGCTTGTATTAACCAAAGTCCAATATCAAATTGTACTAGGGAAACCGATGATTGTCCGCAGGATCTATACAAAAGCCTGGGATGAAATGTTATACAAAAGAGACAGATTCCCTGAACTGACAGTATTCTGACATTTCACATGGATTTTCAGTCCATGTTGTACAAGAACCAGTCGCAATGGCTAAATTGTGACCAGATTTCTTGTGAGATTTGTTGTACCAAGGCATTCACAGTGGAAATAAATTATGACTTTTCCCGTGGGCTTTTACGAAAAAGCATCCACTTTGTTCTGTCTGCATTAATTTCTCGTGGGCTTAGTTGAAAAGCATCCACTTTGTTATTTTCCATAAGAATTACTTTTCCAGACAAGAATCTATGTTCAGATGTCGCTTTGGCATTACCCGAAAGCAACTATTCCATCCTTCGGACTATAATCTTTGTGCGGACGTTGCCCTAGCATTATCCGAAAGAAATGATTCTATCTGCCTATAGGTCAGATCACGGATGACCTATAGTGATGTTTGTCCCCCCTCATTTCCTATATAAGGAGGGTAAGGTCCATTACATAGGCATTCGCATTTGGAGTGAGTCCAAGTCTTTGTGTGTTTGAGTCTAGTCGAGTGCCTCTCCTGCTCTGCATCTACGGACATTCTATCTGATCTGCTTGCAACACGAGAAGAACTCAAGTCCTTAGGAGATTTGGGATCCTGCGCATCAGTACGCTCGGCACTGGTGAGAACCTAAAGTGGTCGAATCAATTAGAGAGTCTTCCAGTCTATAAATGAGTTGTGTCATATTCTGAGGCAGAGCCTATCTTTCGCTAGGTAGCCTTTGGTATTGCTTGTTCCTTGAGAACGACATAAAGTCCGATAAATGTGAAGATAGTCAATCTCTGTAAAGAATCTCTCTGTAAAAATCTTTATCCATTCTGAAATAAAATGAGTATACCATTCTGTATCTGAATACTTTGCACATATATAATGTCTGTTGTGGTAGTAGTTGTCCCTGAAGCTTACATCCGAAGTTCACAGGAAGTTCGCAGGAAGTTCGCCAAAGGAACGAAGGGACGTCGAGGACGTTGTTAGTCAAGGAAGCCATTGTTGAGGCCGTAAGAGCGTGAAAGTTCTGAGTAGTTTCACCACTAGTTCACCAGGAGTCAGCAATCAGAGATAATCGAAGAGACACAGCAAGGCCAAGTCAGCAGAAAAAGTGATAGCAGCATAGCGCGCGGAGCGCGCGGCACTGTAGCAGCAGCACTGTAGCACATCACTGTAGCAAGCTTGTGACCAGAAGCCCCTGCTGGAAAATTGGTATCAGAGCCAGTAACGTCTGGTTCAGAGGTCGGTATTCTAAAAATCTTATACTCATTAAAAGAATGGACCCTCCCCGGAAATCAATTTCTTTCTGAGAACTAGAAGAGAGAGATTCTCAGGCTGAAGAGAACGCTTTATGGGAGATGTTTGATACTAGTTCTCGTAGAGTGTTAAATTCTATTGAACTTTCATATGAAAAACCCCAGCCTTCGGCCCGATGGGAACTACCTGCAATAGCTCCCTCAGAAGTGTATAGTGACCTTTCTACTTTTCATCTAATAGCAGCCACTAGAATAAGCATTAAAGAGTCTGTCAGTCAGATTTAGGAAAATTCTAATAATTTACAAACTATATCTTTGTTGAAACCAAAAGAATTACAGGTAGAGGCAAAGAGATTAAAGACAAATTATTTGCATTTAGGATGTATCCGAGTAGGAATCAATGCTTTAACACATAAAGGCCTAAATACTTTTGTGCTAGCTACTGTCAGAGATATGACGCACAATAAGTATATAGATTCCTTAATAGGCGGGATTATTGCTCCTCTATCCGATGGCCCAGTATACTTTGATTGTTACCCCAATTTCTCTGTGTATACCTTTGATGAAACCATAGACCAGATCTTACAACTCCAGATCCAAACCACTGGTTTCGACATGAAGAAAAAGAGAAATAATATTGCCATCTAAACCAAAGGCTTTTTTCGACACACTAATACCCTTTGGCCAGCCATCCGCCATACACTCAGCAGGGACTCTAGGTCAAGTATAGTTGTTCTCATTGATGTAAAAAATCAAAAAATTGAGCATCAGACCATCTGATGGGAAGACTTGATATTTCTAGAACACTGGGTTGTAAATAATCCTAAGCCTCTTATTCCTAAAGCCATTACCTCCGTCGATATCACAGAAAATATGTCTTCTGCAGTTATATCATTCCCCAAAAGATCTACCATTGATCGGAGAAGAATAGAGTTAGCCTGTAAACAATCCAAGCATTACAGAGATCCTTCTACTGTAGATATAGCTTGTTCTACTTCATCTTCTTATAGACATAATTCTTTGTATGAATTAGCCTAGCTTATAAATGACTGTTCTTTAGAAGTCAAATGTCCAGATTGTCAAGAACATGTAAATTTGCTTACCCTGGTAGAATCTGAAATCCATACAAACCATAATCCCATAACTGGTATGGCTCCTCCAACTACACCTGTCAATTCATGCCCAAATCCCAAATGCTCAGACATCCCTTTCCCACATGAACCGGATGTTGATCATGTGCTCATGATGCATGAAATTGTTACCATAGAAGGAGAAGATCCAAGGATGACAGAAATAATGTGTTCAATGAGACCAGCCAAGCCTAGATATGGTTTGGGATACCTTGAGCAGGCACATGGCCTGATTCCAGATTGCAGATTTCGCCATGTTCCTTCTGACTGCAAAAAGCCTGCAGTAATGGAAATCCATAAATTCTTCTCTCTTATGGATGGATGCTTGAAATCTGAGATTAGTGCCCAATGGATGAAAGCCATGTTAAACTGGGATCTGTACACTAATCCTCAAGCAGATGAATTTGACTAGAATTATACACCCATAGAGAAGAAACAGTTTGCTGAAGATTGGAAGCATTATATGGAGATGAATAACACTTGGATATCTTTCTATTCATGGAAAGAAAAAATTGCTCCCCTGAATGTCTTCACTAGTTCAACCAGCACTTCAGCAAGCAAGCATGCTTGGACTACACTAGATGGATCCAAAGTTGAAACCCCTACGACCTTTCCTCCTTACAAAGGAATTGTCATAGGAGAAAATCAAAATGCAGCCAAAGCTATCCCTTTGGTCCAGAAAGATGACAATGCTTTAGGCATTGATGGTCGGATACAGAAAGCTAGTGAACAGCTGAATTGGACAAATACTGCAGTAAAAGGCTTAGAAATGAATGTGGCTAAATCAGTAGAAGTCAAGGAACAAATTGATACTGTCCAAGTATCACTTAATGATGTAAATAGATGTTTGAACAATGTACAGTTTGAATCCAGTATGATTCATTCTTATGCAAGAGATTCTTTGAATAAAATAGGAGTCGTCGAAGAAAATTTAGTTGATCACTTAGATACAACTAAACAAATTCTAACTGGTTTAACAAACAAAATGGAAAAGATAAGTCTATCTAAAATTGAGAAACTAGTGCCAAACTCCTTTCTTGTAAAAGAAGCATAAGAATTCAAGATCCAGTGAAATCTATAGATAAATTTCCAGCATTATTTCCTAAAGAGATAGCCACATCTTCAGAATCTGAGGCTACAAATAAAATCACCATTGCATCCTTATTTAAGGATGAAGATTCAGATAAATGGAGAGAACAACAAAGGCAAGATACACAGATCTTTCCCATATATGAATCTCTTGAGCATAGGTTCACCAAATATCCTGCACCTGACATAGAAGGAAAAGGAAAGCTTCCTGAAGCACACACCTTTTTCCCTGATTCACACAGAGAATGGAATATAGATAACATGAGTGTTGGTCAAATAAGACAAATGATTGACATAATGTATACCGAGTATAAACTCATGTGTCTTAGAGGGAAATCTGAAATTGATGCTTGCAGGGCAATTATTCAGTGTTTCACAAGGACACTCCTCAGGTGGTGGGAGACAGAATCATCTTCAAAACTCATAGAAACAATGGAAGCAGAAGTGCTTAAATATGAGAAAGGAGATGTAATACATAATCCTGATGGCATAGTTATCAGTAACATGGTAGGAGCACTTACATCAATGATCTTGGAACATTGGTGTGGAAGTGAAACAGAAATTGTTGATAAAAATGAAGTTATTTTGATGAATTTAAAGTGCCATAAAATGTCCCAATATGATGACTTCCATAGAGATTGGATGCAGAGAGTCTATGAAGTCAAGGACTCAAAGAACTTGTTATGGAAACAAGTATATCTTGCAGCTCTGCCATCTAAATTTGTTGATTATATAAGAATGTAGGAAGTCTTTCAATTACCTTTCGAGTCATACACATGGGGAGAGATTTATTCTCTCATTACAAAGACACTAGTCAGTCTTTGTACTAGCTCAAAGGTAAATAAGTCTCTGGAAAAACTTTCCAGACTGCCTGACAGAAAATCCATATGCAGCAAGTATGAATTAACATTGGATGATCATTTGGTAAAGAAAAGGAAGGCTAAGAAAAGAGCCAAAAGAGAGTTTAAATAAACTTTCTACAAAAACTAAAAATCAATGGAGTTTGTTTAATTAATTAATTGATTATCTATATACACACGTCTCTATCGATAGGTAGCCGTTATTTGTTTTTCAAAATTATTAACCTCGGCAAAGGCGTCAAGTTGACTAATATCTAGAATCTCAAAAAGTTGGTTGGTATGTTTTCAAATATAATTTTTATTTTTTTATTTTTTTCTTTAAATGGCTTTGATTACTTAGTAATTACTTGGTTATAAGTGGAAATAAATTTATTTTTAAAATTACTGTAATTGCTTATTATTTGTCAAAATAAATAACCTTGTTACCAATTTTTATATTATTAAGTAAATAATTTTTATTATATAAACATCTAAACTTAATTTGCAACCACAAGAAAATAAATATTAAAAAAAAAACAAAACAAAACAATACGATACTCGCATAAGCACATAATTTATGATCTTCTAGAATTCTTTTTGATAATAAAGAAGATACTCTTTTTGATAATAAAGAAGATACTCTGGATATGCATTGAATTTTGAATGGTTCGTAGTTCGAAAAGTGGCGTTGAGAAGCGAAGAATATTATTTTGGTAGTGATTTATTATTAATAATAATTAACTATGTTAAACTAAAATAAAAAAGAAAATAACCGTTAAAACTGAAAATGCACTTTTTATTTATATTAGATTTATTAATAGGCATTTATCAAATATATTAAAATAAAGGATAAATACACCTATAACGGTTCATTCTATATTAAGTTTCTGTGATTTTGTCGTTGAAAAATAAAAGGAAAATAGGCCATAAACTTAATGGTCCCTTTTATATTAAGTTTATCTGTTAGTAAAGTCTATCTAGAAAACTAACACGACGATTAAATGCAGACAACAGCAGTTTTTGATATCTTAACAATAATTCAACTCTTTTGTTCCGCTCAGCTTTTCACTTTTCGTCGTGTAAATAGAAAGATTTCTTAGTTAGTGGAAAGTTTGGCACTCACAAATTTTGTAATCTAATCTCAAGCAAGACTCTATGCAGTTGAGTACTTCTCAAGTAACAATTTCTTCCCTTACAAAAAATCTCTAGAAAATCAAACCCGAAGGAAGAAATCTGGTGATTTCATTACCGTGATGGGATATTCTTTTACTCATACCTTTCTTCGAATCCCACAAGAAGAGGGTTGTATCTTTGGGCACCCATGGAAAGCCTGATCCGCAGTGCGATTGGGGTAGCCCCACTGCCAAAAGGGCTCGTCTCTACAGAGGTTTTGTAATGGCGGACGATGATCGCTTCAAGTTGGGGTGTTGCAGAAGAATAGTCAAGCGGCCTCATGTCTTGTGCAAGGTCAAGGCTGCGTTGAGAAGAATGAATAAACCAAGGTTATCATTATCATAGTTCAGATTTAATTATGTTTTGTTTTGTGTGTTTTTTTTTAATTTGGTTTATTGATATTGAATGGTTATTACATTCACAGGAAAATCAATTTGGGATTTATTCTCCGTCAAATTAGTAAGGGTTAACTTTAAAGAAGTCGAGGATATTTGATCTTTTGACCTCCCAAAAATTTAAAGTCTTTAGCAAATTTGACTCTTGACTCTTTGACCTTCCAATAAAATAAATAAATATTTAGCAACAAAAACTCACCAATTTAATTATTCCTCGAAGCTAAACTCAACCATATTATTTAAAGTTGTCCTCTCAACATGGTAAATGTCAAGATGATCGTCAAATACATATAGTTTTTCGTCTCAAATGAGTGGGTCTGATCTGTTGGGAGTAGTGAAGCCTTAAAGGACCGCAAGGTAAGTACGTAAAATCTTTGAATACCTGGATTAAAATGCTATTGTGCGAAAAACGGGTCATGCAGCGACCTTGATTTTCGGGACTACGCGAAGTAGAAAAACTTACAGGAATGAAGGAAAAAAGGGTCGAGAGTATAGTCCATTGATTTCTCCTCTGCGAGGTGACGAGGAAGAAATAACAAAGGTTTCTTCGTGAAGTGCTATTCAGTTAATAAGACAAGGATTCCCGCGAATACCACCTCTGCCCACACCACCTCCAACTTCACCACCATCACCTCCAACTTCACCAGTACCACCTTCACCTCCACTACAGTTCAGTATGACAAATACAATGAAGTTGCCTTTGTTCAAAGGCTTGGGAAATGAGGACCCAAACCAATTCTAGTTTGATGTGAGGGCTGTATGGGAAGCTCAAGGTGTTATAGATGATCATATAAATAAGGTGAAACTGATTAGTGCTCTGCAACATCGCGTGTTGACTTGGTATATTAAATACTCTAATGATAACTAGAATGTTGGAGTAGCAGACATCCAAGCAGCACTGAATAGAGAATTTAGTAGGCCTAATTTTGAGGCGCATTCGATTGTAGGATTCAAAGAGATTGCAATGGAACCAGGCAAGACGCCTTGGGAACTAGATTAGAGGTTAAAGTGTAAAATCTGCGAAGCCAACATGAATTTGACAGATGGACAACATCACGAGTGGTTTGTAGCTTTGCTACTACCACACTTAAGGAGTGCGTTGTCGCAGCAGAAGATAACAACTCAAGTAGAGGCCTTGGAGATTGCCATGAGGCTACATGAAACTCTGATGCAAGATCCAAATCTAGGAGTTCAGCAGATCCATGTGCAGTTGAAGAATTTGTGCCTTGAGATGCAAAGTTTGAAGCAGGACAGGACTGTTCAACCAGAGGTGGGCGAGAAGGTATGGTGCCTAAAATGCAAGAGTCAAGGTCATGACAAAGACCATTGCCTAGTCTTTGCGAACTATATTGCAGGAGGAGGATCGATGGCTTTAAGGCTAGAAGCTCAAGAAGGACCTAATGTGGGGCCTACATTATGGTGCGCTGTCTATCAGGTAGCATGAAAACATGCCACGAATAATTGTCATTTGTTACAGTAGTTCATACAGGCACCGTAACAACTATTCTGCAAGGTCTGTAGGACATGATGAGCATACTTGCATGAGCTATGAATTGATGATGGATAGAACTCCCGCCTATATGGTTCAGGCCGAAACATGACCCCTCGACCAGAGTGCAGGGATGGCGCGGACAGGATATCAGGGACGCGGAAGAGGCCGAGGCAGAGGAGGAGCTGGTAGAGGTTGAGGACAGTTGATTTTCTACAATTGCGGAGGACCAGGACACTATGACCATGATTGCACTAATCCAACGCGTCTGTCGTGTAAGTATTCCACGCTGTTTGATCATGAAACAGAAGATTTTCCTATGTTGATAGCTAGGATACATGACAAAGGGGTGCTACCACCTCCGCTGACTCAGAACCTGCAGATGATGAGGTCTGAGCCGCGCGAAGAGGATCCAAATGTAAATATAGTGCTCCGAAGTGGAATTGCGATAGGAGATGACAAGGGGAAACAGCCAGAAGACAGTACATGGGTTCGCAAAGCTCCAGCGAAGGAGGCTGAGTTCAATTTGGAGTGCGCACGTGAAACCTTCATGGAATCTAAGAAGAGCTTCGCTCAGGCCTCCACCTCAGGAAGCAAGGATAAGCCTAAGCAGGAGATGGACCCCTCTATGCTCACAACTTTCCTGGATACCTGTATGAAGTTACTGCATGATAGTAAGGTTGTGAAAGGGTTACAAGTGCTCATCAATAGATGCACTGGAGCCGCGCCAGGTGAGTCACATGCAGTACAAAAGATTGGCAAGCATAAAATAAGGAAGGGATGGGAAATGAGACTAACCGCGCAGATAAGAGAGTATAAAATGAATCAGGTTATTTTGGACTTGGGGTCAGACACGAACGTCCTACCAAAGCAGACTTGGGAGCGAATGGAGAGACCTATGCTGCAATGGTCTCCGATTCAGCTAAGGATAGCAAATCACTAGAAGATCATCCCCATGGGGTGGCTGCAGGGGGTGACTGTAGATATTGAGGGAGCAAGTGCGTTGGCTGACTTTGAAGTAATAGAGACAGTGGATGACAACAATCCCTATCCTAGGCTCTTGGGAATTGACTAGGTTACTGATATGAACAGGGTAATCAATATGAAGAAGCGAAAGATGATCTTTGAGAAAAAATCGCTGCACATAGTAGTACCCCTCGATCTTGCTGAAGGATTGCGCTATACAGAACCAGTTTACGATTATGAAAGTGATGACGATCTGGAATGTATCTATAAGATAATAGCATGAGACAAATATTGGGCGAATCCCACAGCGGATGGATAGGTTACATGGGATCGTGAGAGTTCCTGCACTTCAGATTCCAATGAAGAAATAGAATGCTAGGAGAATCAGTTACATGAAGTAACTACGCTGAATTGCAACATGATGGCCCGATCACTACATTGTTTGTCCTCAAAGGTAAAAAAATTTCTTACTTATGATGGTCTAAATGAGGTAAATATCTTTTTGGATGCATTTTAAAGGGAGGTACCGGAAAACAGTGCTTCTAGGCATTGGACTGGGCACTGCGCGCTATGCCCGCAAGATGGTGGGGTACGCATAAGAGAAGCTTTTGTGATTGGTGTGGATGTTGGAGGATGATGAGAACTCGCTTTGGAAAGTTGAATATGTGAATGATAGACAAGTATGATGAGTAGGATGATCTACACACACGTTTGGCCAAAGCGGAGAAGAATTATTCCACCACCAAGCGTGAGGGGCTAGCTATGGTGTATGCGCTCTAGAAGTATAGCCACTACTTGCTGGGAGGCCATTTTAAGATGTATATGGATCACTCTGTGTTGAAGTACTTGGTCAATAAGCCTGTGTTGGGGGGGAGAATCTGCAAGTGGATCTTATTGTTCTAGGAGTATGATTTTGAAGTGGTTCTGAAGCCTAGACAATTGAACGTGGGACCAGACCATCTGTCATGCATCAAAACAAGGGAGGAACCTGCTAACTTGGAAGAAGGTTTTCCTAACACACAGATATTTGCAATGCGCATCGCGGATGGTCATTTAAAGGATATAATACACTTCCTAACAATAGGAACTGCACCAGAAGGATACACTATCCAGCAAAAGAAGGAATTAGTGGTGTGTGCGGCAGATTTCTCTGTCATTGCTTAGCATCTATACATGACGGGGACTGATGAGATATTACGATGGTATGTACCTATGTTCGAAAGAAGCAACATCCTTGCGGACGCTCATGGGGGCGCAGCAGGAGGCAATTATGCAGGGAGAGCAACTGCACAGAAGATTCTGTGCACAGGGTTATGGTGGCCAACCCTTGATCAAGACTCAAAAGCATATTGCAAGGCATGCGATGTGTGTCAAAGGACTAGCAAACTATCACAGAGGAATGAGATGCCTTTGAATCCATAAATGATGTTGCAACCCTTCGAGAAGTGGGAGATAGATTCTGTAGGACCCATTCAGCCACAAGGAAAGATGGGAGCAAGGTACATTATCACCGCAATGGAGCATTTGACTCGTTGAGCAGAAAAGTAGCCGATGAAGGATTGCATGGGTGCGACTATCGCGAAGTTCCTATTTGAGCATGTATTGACGCGATTTGGCTATCCGAACATCTTGATGAGTGATCGTGGTACACACTTCCTGAATGAGACGATTAATGCGCTAACAGAGGAATTTCAGGTATACCACCAGAAGAGTACGCCTTATCACCCACATGATAATGGGATGATGGAAGCATTCAACAAAGTGCTCAAAAGCACGCTAACCAAGGTTTTCAATGCTCAACGAAGTGATTGCAACCTATGCATACCTGCATTATTTTGGGCTTATCAAATGACATGCAAGAAGTTGACTAGACAAACGCCTTTTAGCCTTGTCTATGGTATGGAAGTGGTAATTCCTATGGAGTATATCGTGCCTAGCCTGTGCATACTAGCGCTCACAGGTATGATGGGTCATGGAGCCCTAAAGGAGAGGCTCGCACAATGGGATGAATTGGAGGAAGAAATTTTTTTATTAGGATTTCACCAGCAGGTCCAAAAGTAGCGCGAAAAGGCATGGCATGATCGACACATTAAGTTGCACTCATTTAAGTTAAATGACCTAGTTTTGCTATATGATAGTAAGTTTGATAAATTTCCAAGGAAGCTTAGGATGCACTGGTTAGGGCCTTATGTCATTAAGGAGATTACCAACGGAGGAGTGGTACAACTAGTCAAATTGAATGGAGAATCCTTCCTAGGAAAGGTGAATGGCAGTCGCTTGAAGCCATACATCGGCCATCCGACCATGTGTCTAAATGAAAGTAGAACAGTCTTAGCACTCTAGGAAGTTGAAAGGAGGCACGGGACCATAAACTACACTGCCCAGGTTGGGGAGCTGAGTGATTGGAAGATGGTGCGAAGCAAGGATGTGTGACTCCGTCTGCGACAGCATGGATGGAGTTGCACTACCTAGGGAGAAATCGTGCAGGTCGGTCGGAAAGTGACCGTTAAAGTCACTGTTCATGAAAATACGGCAGAAGTGAGGCCAAATGGAGTGAGCGACTGACATTTAAGACGAAATTTATGGCTTATATCCTTGACAATCTGCCACCAATCCGACATTAATGGACCGATTTTGGGGGGAACGGTCAGATTTTAATTTGAAATGCCCTATAAATTACAAGTAGCCGCCCAACTTAAAACACTTGGCATTTTGATAATTGAGTTGTTGCGCTCTCAGGTACACATGAACTGTGAATTCTTTTAAGATTTGATAGCGAGTCTGGTGTTTGAACAATTTTTAAAGGAGACACGGGAATTAGTGAATAGCGTCATGTCGACATGCACAACATCTATGAACACTGAAGAAGTGGTAGCTAAGGAAAATGTGAAGGAAATAGATATGGAGGCCAAAGTAGTTGCTCCAAAAGTGGCTAAAGTATTGGTGGAGGTCCCTAAATTGTCAAGAACACCAAGATCGAAGCTAACCCCAACCAAGGAGACTGTGAAGGACAAGAAGGGCAAGTAGCCTACCATACCGGTGCGCACATCACTAAGGAGAAACCCACCAAAGCCCACTGCCCAGGAGAAAGGCAAGGCTATAAACCTAGAAGTAGAGGAGGAGGATATTGAAGACATCCCGATGGATGATGAGGATGTGGGAGTGGAAGTAGAGGAGGTTGAAACCCAGGGTGCGGACCCTATTACATGGTTGCCGGAGTATGTCCCTCTGCGCAAGCCTAAGTCCAAGGTCCCAAAGGACATTGATGAGAGTAAGACTCCCCTACAAACCCCTCTGCTACCGGATGAAATTACTTTCGACGGTCTGTGCTTGGCTCGAGTGTTGATATTGAAGCTTGAAGACTGGGACTTGGCGGACCACGAGAAGTTCCCACACTTAGCGACTGAGCAGCTAATGCACCACATCATCGACACAAATATGGAAATGACCGCCTTGGAGCCGTGGAGACGGCTCAACAGGGTAGAGAAGGTAGGATTGCTGAACCTACTTTGGGTGCTGCACTATAACCGCACCCCGGTGATAGTTTTGGTCATCAAGCAGCTGCTATGCTTGGTGCATGATGGGTGACTGTGGTTGGAAGAGTTGATACCCATCAAAAAAATGTTGATTCACCGCATAATGTGCTTTCCATATACAGGCGAAAATCCAGCCATGATCTTTGGCAGCAAGGGTGGCGAGAAGGTGCTCGTAGAATCAATGAAGGAGAAATTCAAGCTGGTGAAGAAGTCATGCGAGTATGCTATCTCTAGCGTCTGCGACCCCGCTGGGAAGGTAGTAATGAAGATCCTTGCAGGGAAAGTGATGTGGAAGTGTTGCGTTGATGATGTGTCGGTGCCTGTCGTCGCACTCGCACAGAGGTGTGTGGAAGGAGTCCTGTTTAACTGATCAGACTACCTTCGCGGAGAGTTCCTGACAAACTGTCATGAAGCATAAGAGAAAAGAAATAAGTTCCACTATGTGTGGCTCTTGCTGTCGATTGTGCTGGTAGCATGGGAGCTACCAAAGGACAACCAATTCCCTTCGATCGCGTGACACCTTCCTAAAGCAGTGAAGTACGCTTCCCTGTGGGTGACCAACAAGATCTTCTTGATCTTGATGGAAATGAATATCAGAATGGCTATCAATTGCAAGCCGCAATTGTTGCCCATGATATACGCTAACCTACAGAGCTATGTCGAGTTTAAAGTTGATTTCCATCGAATATCAATCAGGGCGTGAAAGGACCCTATGCAGAAGCGGTATGACTTGCGATACCTGGCCACAAATGATTCCATCGATGTGGTGCTTGATAAATGGGTAGTGGAGTGGCGCACTACCATGGACTTGGTGGTGGGTGGAAGCAAGTCCACAGAACAGAAGAAAAAGGAGGAGGCCAAGTTGAAGATGGCACAGCTAGTCGAAAAGAGGAAAAAGGAGGCCGCTGAGAAGGCCCAGGCGGAACAGGTAGGAAAGGAAGTAGGACAACAGATAGGTGGCATAGAGTAGGGCTCTGACAAAGGCATGTGGTCACCTTCACCTGACACCGAAGAGGAGGACAGAGGGCAGCACGACGCAAATGCTCAGGAGACGTCCACCCACATTAAGCATCCGAGAGAGCTGGAGAAGGGAGGTTTCATAAAGAAATCCAAAGCAACCAAGACCTCGCTGGACCCTATCAAATTGATGGAGGGTGACTTATATGACGTCGGTTACATAGTCAGAGATGTCACCATGTAAGCCCTGCAATAATTTGAAAAGCAACAACAGATTGTACTAGGGGCCGTCTAGACCAGGTTGTAGGAGTTACAGATCTGCGCATCACAAGATGGTATGGTGTCTACCAGCTTGGCCATCGACACTTCAGAGGTTGCCGATATGCTTCGCACGAAGGCTTCCAGTGTGATAGTGCTACCAGATGGGTCATTAAACACGGAAAATGAGGTTGACAGGCTCGTTGTTAATGCCTTGAAGGGAGTTGGACTAAACCTGGTAGTGCTTCTGCGCAAAGCACTCCACCTCTTGTAGGATGAAGTAATTGTAGAGTTGAGGCCCGTGAGCACCATGCCTTCCAGGTGATCAACGAACAATGGATAAACAACGAACAAATGGCCCTACATAGAAATGTTTCCATCGTTGTTGAGGCTGAGGCAACTAACCAGAGTAAGAAGATCATGCAAGTCGTGGAGGAGGCATGCAGAATGGTCCCATAGTTGGCCATTCTGGAGGAGGAGCCAATCGAGGTCTGCATCCACATATTGGCCACAGGGGTGCGCGACACTCAGACAGAGATAACGCAGGTTCAGTTGGAGCTAAACCTAGAGATTATAGAGCTCCATTTGAGGGCCCATCCTTCAACACCGTGAGAGGTAAAGGAACAAAGGGCAACCGCTGTCACAGAAGCCGTCACGGTGGTGGAGAGTGTAGTAACAGACTGCACACAATTGTTCGAGCACTCGTTTGAGGTCCTAACCAGTGTGCAGGAGGACCCAAACATCTAGAGGCTAGAGACGGAAGCGCGTGAGCTACAACAACACTACGATGAAGTTAAGGGCATAGCACGAACCGTCGCATTGACATAGAGGTTAGCCAAGCTGCAGGAAGCTAAGCAACTGAAGGAGCAGGTGGATGTAGTGCTGCATAAGGAGGCAGTGCTGAAGGCACAACTAAAGCCCTGGCTAGAGGAAGCTTACACAGTCACTGGAAACATCAAAGGCAAGCTTGTGACTCTACAACTGATGCAAAAAAATCTTCAAGCTGACGACGCAGGAGCAGTAACCGAGAAGACAGTTGAAGATGCGAAGCAGGCAGCAGCTCAGTGCACGATCGAGGTTGCTCTCATCCGGGTCGAGCTGGAGGGGCTTCGCGCAAAGATATCCATGCCTACCAATTGACTCGAGGGTGAGTCACGATGTTTGTGTTGGGGGCCTATTGGGAGCTGGATCCCCCAAGGGAAGTTTTGGGGTTAAAAGCCCATGTTTAAGTGAATTTTTGTAATATAATTCTAAAGACTCCACATTTTGTGGTCGCGGAGCACGAAGGTGTTATGTGTCAAAAAGGGTAGTCCGCCCTTAGTTTTGTAAATTAAAGTCGGCTGTAAGAAATCTACCCATGGTCCACGGACCATGGGGTTGTATAAAAAGAGCTAAGCTCTAAGTAGTTTTAGAAAAAAAAAGAATGACACATCATGTAATAGAGTCATAGATTTGGAGCAAGAAGTCTAAGTCTTGGGTTGTAGCATAGGTAGAGGCTCTGCAGCTGAGTGTGCATAGGCCTAAGGTAGAAGTCTGCAGCTAAGTGTGCGGACCCCTGCAGCTGTGTGTAGAGGGTGGACAAAAGTTGTAACACTTGGAAGATATTAATAAAAGAAGATATTCTACAATTTCTGTGTCTTTGTTCTGTTAATGTGTTTGGATATTTTATGTATGAATTTCCTCTATTAAGCTTATATGATGCGCGAATGAATGCAATTAAATTGAATAATTGAATGCAATTACGAATATCTTCTTACGTGGTGTTAACTTTAAGTATTTGATAAGACAAGAAAATGACTTAGACTAATTGGGGAATCTACATGGCACCTTGCCATAGCAGCACGAAAGTACCTGAGCAACAGGTTAGGGCTGCGTGAAGGTTGATCGTACCCTTTCGCGGTGGTATGGAAGAACGGAATAGAGGGCTCATCTTGCAAGCCCTAGAAAGAAGCAACCTATGCGAAGGCAGGGATAGAAGGAATCAAATGACATCACAACCATCTCAGGGTGTGGAAACTTGGTTCCAGCATCCCCCCATACTGCTTTGGGTGAGACTTCGGTCCGCACTCCGCAGGCTGATGCCAAAAGGGCTACTAGTGTAGGGATTTGTTTGGCTAATTAAGGTTGAACCTAGGTCAGGCCCCCTTAAGCCAACATCTTTTTTTTAGTTGGTTATTGGACTATGTTAAATACCAATCCACTAGGAAGAATAGGGGTTGTATTTCTATATTATTTTATTTTGTTCCATAGTTGAGGAGAGAAACTAGGAATAGAAAGTGAGAGAGAAAAATAGAGAGTTTTAAGACTATGTAGCAACCATACAAGCCTCACTTCACATGTAACTCCATAAAAGAGTACCTCTTTCTCTGTACTTGCACATTTTCTCTCCCGTGCAAAGTGACTTCACCTTCTATATAGGTTTTCTCCCATAAGAGTTACGAAGGGAAAATATTTTTGTCTATAGCAAAGAGAGAAAGATTCTCTGATATCTATCTTATATCTATATATTAAACAATCACAATTCCCATCTCTAACAATTACTTTTGACAATTTTATCTTCCATGCATGCGTATAGAAACTGTATACAGTGAACAATAACATATAGAAGAACAATTAGACTATGCATGTAGAATTGTGATATGAACTACACAATTGAGTACATATATGCATAATTTCTTCTATTATATCAATATTTATCATTAAACAAACTAGAATCAACAGTAGGACAAAAAAACATTTCATATCATCGTAGTTATGATTTGGGGAATATTCAAGAACATAGCACATTCTACCCAACCACGAACTATCTTGAATAGCTCCTCCCGAGCCAAGACCTTTACTTCAGGAATCAAAAACCCTTTTGGTTCCAAAGTGGTTTCTTATATAGATTATTCTCAACATATTTTTAGCAACATCCTACTTTGAGGTCTGCCCATCTTGTTTCCTAGGCCTTTTGCTTTAGTTTTTCTTCGTCGAAAAATATATATATATATTTTAAAGCATGTCTTTCTCTCCCATTGTGCTTTATTCTAATTGTCACTTCAATTAGCATTTCTCTCCAACTAAGTGACTAACATAATCTTTCTCTCCTGTTATGTTAATATATTTAACAACTTTCTCCTATGAATTTTTAGGAGACTTTTTTGGAAAGGTCCATCATGTGGACTCTAATCACTAACAATTTTTTATAAGTTGGAAAGAAATCTCTAATATTCTAGTGATATTTCATGAATAGTTCCAAACAACCCATTAACTAATTCAATATATAAAACATAATTACATTATCACATAGTTTCTATATTGGCCTCCAAAACCATTAAGTTCCACAATATTAAAGAGTCTAAAAATAGTTATGGGCAAAAAAGAAAAACATAGGGGTGTTACAAAGCTCTATTACTCATGTATATGGGGCTAGCCACATGTGGAGATTGAAGAGGACTCTAAAAGATCCAAAATTGTAACTCAATTTAGGGTTAAGGAAACCAAACCTTGTTTTTAGTTGGTTATTGGACTATGTTAAATACCAAGCCACTACGAAGAATAGGGGTTATATTTTTATATTATTTTATTTTGTTCCATAGTTGAGGAAAGAAACTAGGAATAGAAAGTGAGAGAGAAAAATAAAGAGTTTTAAGACTATGTAGCAACCATACAAAACACAATTGACATGTAACTCCATAAGAGAGTACCTCTTTCTCTATACTTGCACATTTTCCCTCCAGTGCAAAGTGACTTCACCTTCTATCTAGGTTTTCTCCCATAAGAGTTTCAAAGGGAAAATAATTGTGTCGATAACAAAGAGAGAAGGATTCTCTAATATCTATCTTATATCTATATAATAAACAATCACAATTCCCATCTATAACTATTACTTTTGACAATTTTATCTTCCATGCATGCATATAGAAATTGTATACAATTAACAATAACATATAGAAGAACAATTAGACTATGCATGCAGAACTACAATATGAACTACAAAATTGACTACATATATGCATCATTTCATATATTCTATCAATATTTATCATTAAACAATATAGAATCAACAATAGGACAAAAATAAAATTTCATATAACGTAGTTACTACTTGGGGAATATTCAAGAACATAGCACATTCTACCCAATCACGAACTATCTTGAATAGCTCCCCCCGAGCTAAGACCTTTACTTCAGGAATCAACAACCCATTTAATTCCTAAGTGGTTTCTAATATAGATTATTCTGAACATATTTTTAGTAGCATACTGCTTTAAGGTTTGCGCGTCTTGTTTCCTAGGCCTTTTGCTTTAGTTTTTTTCTTCAATTTTTTTTTTTTTTAAAGCACGTCTTTCTCTCCCATTGTCATTTATTCTAATTGTCACTCCAAATAGAATTTCTCTCCAACTAAGTGATTACCATAATATTTCTCTCCCATTATGTTAATATATTTAACAAATTTTTCCTAGGAATTTTTAGGAGACTTTTTTGGGAAGGTTCATCATGTGGACTTTAACCACTAACATTTTTTTATAAGTTGGAAAGAAATCTCTAATATTCCAATGATATTTCATGAATAGTTCCAAATGATAGGCAGTCGTTATTTGCTTTTTGAAATGATAAAGGTGTCGGGCTGACTAAAAATAACAAAACAGATAACCACTGAGTCGGTCTGTCCGTGGAGATATTGTTGTAAGACTTGTTTTTATGGATGATACAAAAGATCACAGTTGTGCATGTATTGAGATCTTAATCTCTTATAACGAGCGTAGTTTGTTTTGAAATTAGAAATTTAATTTTATTTTTAATTTTAATAGATAAATATTTCTATATTTCACTTAAGAAATTATACGTTTTATTTTTTATATTGATAGGAATTAAATTTGGGTGAAGTTCTCCATCATTTCTCTTCACCATGCCAAATAAATTTAATTGATATTCTAATTAATTAATTATATCTCAAATTAAATAAAAAATAAAAATAAAAATAAAAATAAAAACAAAATAATAACTCTTTTAGATAAATCAATGCTTTTCTAAAATACTTTTTAATATTAAAGAAGATTATTATGTATGTATTGAATTTTGAATGGTTTATTGAGTGAGAAATGGAGAATATCATATTGTTAGAGTGATTGATTATTGCTCTCAGAGACTCTCTCCAACCTAGTATGGTAAAGACGTTGTAATGTAATGTTTAACATTTTGACTAAGTCAAATTACATAAAGACAAAAATGAAATAAAAATTAAAAAATAAAATTAAACAAAAAGATTAATGTATTGTAATGTAAACATTTTAACTAGTCAAAATAAAATAACTAGCATTTGCACCATATGTTGCAAAGGAAACCCGGTAAGACAATGGCATAAGAAACAATACCATAGAAGAAAGAAGTCAAAATTTTCCAATTAGTATATGTTCAAAGTGAAGGATTTATGAAAATTCTCTTCATTAATATTTTGGAACATTTATAAGTAAATGATTTAAATCAAACATGTGGAGCATGTAGAAGAAAGATGTCAAACCTAGAAGGATGGAGTTTTACGCCCAGGAGAAAGGTGCCTCCCCCCTCAAAGGTGTCCACTTTAGAAGACCCTTCTATCACAGTTGAGGAAAAATGATTTTTTTTATGCATACATATATACACCATGTCAATAGAAAAATTTGGCTTATCTAAGTGGTCAAGTCAGCCCCACTTAAAAAGACAATTCAAAAGGTGACAAGTTGGCTCCAAGATAGCCCCAAAAACTAGTATTTATATCCACACATGTGGCTCAATTTAGACACCAAAAAATAATTTGGCTAAGGAATAAGGTCTGAGATAGACCACAGGAGATCCGAGCTAAGGAGAAGGTTGAGCTATTTGAGGAGAAGAATCGAGTTTTGTGGACTACTTTGTCTGTTAGAAGGCTGAGCTGACTAAGGGAGGATTGCAAAGTTTTTTTTTGTGGGTATTCTTCTGTGGTATGATAGGGTCGAGTTTTTTTACTCTTGCAAGAGTCCTGTGTTTTTTGTTTTACCCTGTTCTTGGAGTAGGCTGAGCCCATTAAAATGCTTGCTTGTAAGCCTTATCAGATCAAACTTCTTGTGATCAAAATTGTGGTAATTATGTGGTATAAATAGGCAGCAGCCCTTATCGAAAAGAAGAAAATAGAAGAAAGTTTACAGTGATTGTCTCAGTACATACTTGTTGATGTGAGTAACTTAGGTTGCAGGCCTGTAAGGTGTTTTAGAAGAGAAATAGAGAGTAGATCTTCAAGGTTGTGGAGACCTGTACATAGGCCACAGTCTGGACAGTATATTTGAAAATAGACAGCAGGTCAAGCGGTGTGTAGAAGAAACAATGTTTGATATAGGCTACTAGGTGGGTAGACCTCTGTTTTTGACAGAAAATAAGTCTAAAAATAAGCAACAACAATTTATCAGTGAACAACAAGTTTCAAAGTGGTGACTTGAGGAGGTTGCAAGTGGAGAATTTTGACCAAATGAAGTTTTCATGAAGATCTATTTTCTAAAGTAGAACAAGTGTATTGCCACATGTTGACATTCCTTTGTATATTTGTCTCCACAATGAGATGATCTTTGTCCATGCAGTGCACATCTCTAGATATATATACAATCTTGACTTTCAGCAGAAACAACAAAATGACCCGCAAAAGAGCCAGAAGGAACAAAAAGTTCGATTTGATCTTTAAGATGCAAAGCCACAGAAATGCCAGAAAGAGGAAAAGGATGAGAAGCCACCAAATCTAGAGAAGGGTAATAAGGGGGGAGGAGGAGGAAAGGAGGATGAAGGCAAAGAAGGGAAGGATAAACCAAATGGGAACAATTGTGGTGGTGGTGATGGCGGTGGAGGAAAGAAGGGCGGAGGTGGTGATGGTGGTTGAGGAAAGAAGGGTGGAGGCGATGAATGCCAAAAGAAGGGTGGAGGTGATGGCCAAAATAAAGGAGGTGGTAATGGTGATAGGCCAAATAAAGGAGGTGGCAATGGTGGTGGTGGTGGTGGAAATAAGGGTGGAGGTGATGGCCAAAATAAAGGAGGTGGTAATGGTGACGGGCCAAATAAAGGAGGTGGCAATGGTGGTGGTGGTGGTGGAAAGAAGGGTGGAGGAGGTGGAGGCAATGAGGGGTAGAACAAAGGCGGCGGCGACGACGGAGGAAGTGAGGGAAAAAACAATGGTGGAGGGAAGAAAGGTGGAGGTGGAGTGGGAGGAAACCAAAATCAAAACCAAGGTGGTGGTGGTGGGGGAAAGAAAAATGGAGGTGACGATGGGGAAGGCAACCAAAGTGAGGGTGATGCTGGAGATGGAGACGATGGCAGTCAAGGTAAAAAGAATGGGGGAAGTGGCAGTAGTGGAGGGAAGAAAAGTGGAGGGAGCAGTGGTGGTGGGGGAAATAGTGGTGGAGGAAAGAAGGGTGGGAAAAATGGGAATGAAGTTGATCTTGAAGTAAGCACTAATGGTTATGGGGATGATGGAAGTGGCACCAATGGAATGCATGGACGAGTTGGTGGTGGTTACTATTATTATGTTGGAGGCTATGAATATGGTAATTACAGCTTCCACCCAGGGTACAAGAATAATATGAATGACAAATACATGATGATGCCACAAAGGCCACCATATCCAATGCCGAATCCTAATTATCCAACTGCTTATTATGCCACTCATCTTTTCAATGATGAGAACACTAATGGTTGTTCTGTCATGTAGATCATGGTTATGAGTTCATTCTCATATGAAATGTATTTCATGCATAGAAAATGAATGTGTGCGCATATGTCTGTGTGGTTGTGTTTCTCTCTGTCTGAACTTCTAGCATGTAAGCTTGAACGAGACTGAAATCTTGTCGCGGACGAATCATCTGCACATATACATAGCTATTTTCTTTTCTTCAGCATAAGTATGAATACATGATGGTGCGGGTAGCTTAGGATTATGACATGTATGCGGCTCCTAGGACACAAGAGAGAGTTGTTGATGGGGTTGTTTAGAATTTTGGAAAGTGTTGTACTTATCCTACTGATGGGATTAATAATAAAGAGCTCTCACATCAATTTGATGTGTGCATGCATGTAAATGATGATAATTCTTCTGCACTAGAAGAAAAATCGCAGCACAACAGAGCTCAACATTGTTTTACTTTGGCTGAATTTTTTCTTAGGACTAGTATCTATTTATTGAATTTTGATGTGTGTTGGTATATACATACATTGTATTTACGAAGTTTGGCTTGGGGTATCCTCTGTGAATGATATGCACTACTCAAGCTTCAGTACAAAATTGATGGTTTACAATATTTTTTTTTGTCCCTTTGGGACTTGATATTATATTTTCACAACAATATTGAATAGTTTGGCACTAGTAGGATGCAATGACAATTGTGATTACAAATAATTTCACAACTGTATTGAATAGCTTCTCTAATAGTGAGTGATGATAATAGTAAATAAAGTGTGATCACAAATGACTTCATAGCAGTATTTAATAGTTTAGGGTGCGATGATAATAGTAAAGAAAGTGTGATTACAGATTATAAGTGTGATCGCAAATAACTTCATAACAGTATTGAATAGTTTAGGGTGCAATGAAAACATTAAATAAAGTGTGATTCCAAATTATTATGTACAGTATTGAATAGCCTGACACCATTAAGCTTAATGACAACAGTAAATGGAGTGTGATTACAGAGTAATTTGAGTAGTTTTGAAAATCAGTTCAAGTTGACTTCGAATTGGTCAGCTTTGTAGTAATTTACAGGGTAAGTTCCTCAGAAAGAACACCAAAAGGACACCGCTCACAACCAGATCTCAAATCAATACACCAGTATTTTTGACGTGGTTAAAACCCTCAAAGTGAAAGGAGGGAAACAGTCCACGGCCTGTCCCAACATGGGTACTACAGGCAATTTATTAATCAAAGAATGAAAATTTACATAAGCTTCTCTCATGGATGGATTACCTGAACAATGACCCTCCATGCGCTTTAAATAGAACTCATGGACCAATCGGGTGTCAAGCCACGGATCAAGTGTCGGTAATACCGAGGTGAGAGTGAACCGTCAGATCACTACATATCGTGACCGTCGGATTGTAAGTTACAAAATGTACAACGGTAAAGAAAGACACTTTACCTAACTCTATACCTAACTCTATACTAGACCAAGTTGAACTTAACTATATCCTATGTGTCGGAATATCCTAACATCCCCCCTTAAGAACAACTTGGGATAGGATTGAAGGATTTACAAATATGACACAATAGGAGAAGGAAGGAGGCACTAGAGCCTATCCCCCCTTAGTGACAACTTCCTGAACTCCAAGCATATATCGAAGTTTAGTGAACTTCGCCTCTGTGAGAGCCTTTGTGAAGATGTCTGCAACCTGATCATCTGTTGGACAATATTGCACTTCAAGAACATGGTCATGAATGAGCTTTCTGATGAAGTGCATGTGTAGTTCAATGTGTTTGCTGCGCTGATGCTGGACTGGATCTTTTCATAGCTGAATGGCACTTTGATTATCACACCAAAGTGTGGTTGGATGCTGCTGCTCAAAGCCAAACTCTGATAGGATCTGACGAAGCCACAAGGCTTCCTTACTAGCTTCCACGGCACCACGATACTCTGCTTCTGCTGACGAAAGAGAAATGGCAGCCTGTTTCTTACAAGCCCATGTAATAGGTCCTGAACCAAGAGTGAAGACATAACCGGCAGTAGACTTCCGATCATCAGGGTCACCAGCCCAATCAGAATCAGTGAAACCAACTAATAGAGGAGCTGCTTTGGCACTGTAATGAATCCCAAACTGTATTGTACCTCGAACATAACGAAGTATTCTTTTAGCTGCTTTCCAATGACTTTCACGGGGGTTTTGCATAAAACGAGCAACAAGGCCAACAACAAAGGAAAGGTCAGGACGAGTATGGGTTAAATACAAGAGTTTTCCTACAAGTTGACGGTATAAGGTAGCATCAACTTCAGGAGAAGTACAAGAGACTGAAAGTTTGACTCCAGACTGAAAGGGAGAAGGGGCTGGCTTACAGTCTTCCATGTGAAAATGACGAAGAATATCACAAGCATACTTGGACTGGGAAAGGAAAATACCCTCCTTGAATTGCAAGACTTGAAGACCGAGAAAATAGTGTAAGTGTCCTAAGTCTGTCATTTCAAATTTCTTTTTAAGGCTGGACTTCACATGGTTTATAAGGTTGGGATCACTACCAGTAAGAATAAGATCATCAACATAAAGAACAAGGATGATAAGAGAGTTGCCCACTTTCTTGGTGTAGACAGTATTGTCAGAATGACACCTAGAAAAGCCAGATTCTAAAAGAAAGCTATCCATTTTGGCATACCAAGTTCGAGGAGCTTGCTTGAGACCATAAAGGGATTTCTTAAGTCGACAAACAAGGCTGGAGTCTGTTTGTATGAAGCCAATGGGTTGTTCCATATAGATTTCTTCCTGCAAGTCCCCATGCAAGAAGGCAGATTTAACATCCATCTGATGGACTTCCCATTTTAAAGAGGCAGCAAGGGAAAGAACAAGGCGGATAGAGTTCATTTTGGCAACAGGGGAGAAGGTTTCAGTGTAGTCAATGCCTTCAACCTGTGAAAAGCCCTTAGCAACAAGACGAGCTTTATGTTTATCAATTTTCCCATCTGGTCCATACTTGGTTCTGTAAACCCATTTACATCTTACAAGTTTGCGTCCCTTTGGTAGAGGAACAAGATCCCATGTATCATTTGTCAACAATGAATGATATTCTTCATTCATAGCTGCTTCCCAATGTGGATGGCCTGAAGCTTCTGCAAAAGTGTCAGGATCATGATTTACTGGAGCTTGAGCCAGTAAAGAAGAGGCTCTTTCAAACTGAGAACGTGTACGTCGCTGATCTGTAGGATCACCGGCAAGATCACCTGCTGCATCCCGAGTAGCACGGACCCATCTTGGAAGTTGAGGATCCTGAGAAGGTGGGGGAGGATTATCATCCTCGCTTTCATCATCTGAAGAAGAAATGTTTTCAAAAGTAGAAGAGATAGGAAGAGGTGGCACATCCGCCGGACTAGGCTCGCAGGCCGATTTATTTTCATCAAATTTTACATCTCTTCTAATGATAACATTTTTGGACTTAAATGGAATAAGTCTATAACCTTTTACATCTTCAGAATATCCAACAAAAGTACATTTCTCACTCTTAGGTTCTAAAGCTTTATGCTTTTCATCTGGAATATGGGCCCATGCTTCACTTCCAAACACACGAAAGTGACTTACATCTGGTTTAATGGAACTCCAAGCTTCTTCTGGAGTGATATTCTCTAGAACCTTAGTAGGAGTGCGATTGATTATATAATTTGCACAATTAATTGCTTCGGCCCAAAAACTAAGACTGAGTCCTTTAGATTGCAGCATACAATTAGCCATTTCCTTTAAGGTGCGATTTTTCCTTTCAGCTACACCATTTTGTTGTGGAGTGTATGGAACAGTATGTTGCATTTGAATTCCATTTTCGGTGCAAAAGTTGATGAATGTGTTTTTAACATATTCTCCACCATTATCAGTTCTTAGCTTAAGAATTTGATGTCCAGATTGTTTTTCAACAAAGGCTTTGAAGGCCAAAAATGTGTTAAATACTTCGCTCTTGAGTTTTAAGAAGTATACCCAAGTGCGTCTGGAGAAATCATCAATGAAAGTTAAGAAGTACTTGCAGCCAGAGAATGAAGCAACAGGAAGAGGACCACATAAATCACTGTGCACAAGCTGTAAAGGGGCTGAGGCGTGCCAAGAGGCACGTTTGTCAAAACTGTCCCGATGATGTTTTCCGAGTACACATCCGGAACAAACACCATCTCTGCAAGATACCATAGGAAGACCTGTCACCATATTTTCTTTACATAGATGCTGAAGGGAGCGATAGTTTAAGTGACCAAATCGCTCATGCCAAAGTTTGCTCACTTCATCATTATGAGCAACAAATACTGAGGGAAGATTTGATGACCCAAAGTTGTGAAACTTATACAACCTTGTGGAATCATCAGCAAGACCAGTAGCTAGAATCTGTTTAGGATCTTTTAGATCCTTGATTACAACATCATGAGGTGAAAATTCAACAATTTTACCTTCACCTGAATGAGTTATCTGATAGACAGATAGAAGGTTGCAGGATAAGGTTGGAACACATAATACATCATTAAACTGACCATTGTCTAGATGAACAGTTCCAGTCCCTACAACATTAAGAGATCTATCATCACCAACATATATATTTTTGGTGTTACAATCATTTAAAGAAGAAAACATGGCTTGGTTTTTGGCCATGTGATAAGAGGCTCCAGAATCAATGAGCCACTCATGAGAATGAGAAGAAGAAGAAGATACATTTAATGCATAACCAGACTGAGATGATTGACAACGACATGCAGAAAGTGCCATTCCGGAAGTTGAAGTTGAAGTAGGCTCCACATGGATGTTATGTTTCTTCATTGCGGCTTCCAAGGCTTCCATCTTCTTAAAGCATTTAGATTCTAAGTGGCCATCTCGATTACAAAAGTTACAATGTCTATCAGTCTTCTTCCATTTGTTTTTATTGGTCTTATCATTTTGCTGAAATGATCTTTCATTTTGAGGCTAAGTTGGTTTAGGACCATTCTTTTGAGGATATGACTTCTTAGGATTCTTTGAATTTGGTTGCTGCTGGGCGGCTAACGCTTTTGTGGAAAAGTTTCCAAGATTAAGAAGACCAAGGTGTAAGAGTTTTTCTTGTTCTCTTATTAAGGAATCACAAAAGGAGTCAAAGGAAGGGGCCTTGTAGTCTTTTCCTTGACAAATGAAAGCTTCCCTTGTAGAATGGAAAGTGGAAACAAATACAGAGTAGGCTGGTCCCAACTTAGTAAGGATGGAATAAATAAGGTTACCATCTTCTTTCTTAACTTTAACACCTTCCAAGAGATATCTAAGGGTCTTGAATTTGGACAAGAAATCTTCAATGCAAGAAAAATTATTAGGATCCAAAGTAAGCAACTCATTTTCAAGTTGATGAGCTCTAATTTCATTTTTAATCCCAAAAACTTTAGCGAGTTTTTCTAATGCTTCATGAGGAGTCTCAAGTTCTGCAATGTGGAATCTAAGATCAGGAGAAATAGACATCCCTATCAAACCACGTGCTTGATCTTGTCTATTTTCCCATTTTGCAGCCTTGTCTTCATCTTTTGGTTTCTTCTCTTGGTCTGTGGCTATTCTGAAGAGACCTTTACTTCTAAGTAAATCTTCCATGTAGGCTACCCATTGGAAGTAGTTAGTGCTGTCAAGAATGACTTGGCATGGACTTTCCATCTTTTAAAAAAATTGAAGCTGAAGATGCAAAAAGTAAGTGTTCCAATGGATAGATCTCGAAAAAATAGTCGGTTTTAAAAAAAACGACTCTGAAAAAGGCTTCCGGATGAAGAAGTTATGGCTTTTTGAAAAAAAATTGTTGACGTTGCCGACAAAGTGCGCGAATGTGCGGGAATGAAAAAAAAATCCGCCCCCACAAAATGGAGACTTGAACCCAAGACCTCTATTCTCTTAAAATAGCTTTGAACCAATTGATCTATACAAAAAATTTGAGAGAGAGAGAGAGAGAGAGAGAGAGGGGGGGGGCCTTGGTTTGCGTGCTTGCCTTGAGAAAGCTCTTTTTTCCTACAAAACACAAAACACAAAACCCAACACGAATATGCAAAGAAAAACGAACCTTGCGGCTCGAAGTTAGCTTTAGCCAAAAAACTAGATATTTTAAAAAAAATCTCAAAGTTAGTTTTAGCCGAAAAACTAAATATTTTTCTCAATGTTTCTGATTTTCCGAGATCACACTAAGGTGCAGGGAAAAGGGCATACGCATGAGAAAAATCCTTCCTTTCTATTTCTGATTTGCCCAGATCGCACAGAGTCGCAGGGCAAAGAGCATACGCAGAAATGAAAGGTATAGATCCGGTTAAAAAAAAAGGCTAAATAAATCGAAACCGAAATAAGCAGAGAGAAAATAACAGTAAACTGCAAAAACACTGTATACCTCCCGATCTGAAAAATGACGCAGCTAGGGCTACTGGAAACCTTTTCGCGTGAAACGAAAGGGGTTCCTCACTGGAACAGATGCTCCGAACGCAACAGAGCAGTCCTCTCGGCCTGAAAGCAGTCAGAAACAACAGATCTAGGAAATGACAGCCGCATGCAGTTCTACCGGCTTCAGATTTGGATCAGCAACGGACGCGGCCCTGAAATAGCTCTGATACCATGTAGGAATTTACAGGGTAAGTTCCTCAGAAAGAACACCAAAAGGACACCGCTCACAACCAGATCTCAAATCAATACACCAGTATTTTTGACGTGGTTAAAACCCTCAAAGTGCAAGGAGGGAAACAGTCCACGGCCTATCCCAACATGGGTACTACAGGCAATTTATTAATCAAAGAATGAAAATTTACATAAGCTTCTCTCATGCACGGATTACCCGAACAATGACCCTCCATGCGCTTTAAATAGAACTCATGGACCAATCGGGTGTCAAGCCACGGATCAAGTGTTGGTAATACCGAGGTGAGAGTGAACCGTCGGATCACTACATATCGTGACCGTCGGATTGTAAGTTACAAAATGTACAACGGTAAAGAAAGACACTTTACCTAACTCTATACTAGACCAAGTTGAACTTAACTATATCCTATGTGTCGGAATATCCTAACAAGCTTGGCTGAGTTGATTGCTGGTTGAATTGACACAGCCTTCAAATTGTTTTGGTGGGTTGGTTTGGTACTGAAGTGGCTGACTCAAAGCAGGACTCAGGTAAATTGGTACCAAAATACTTGACTCTGTCCCTACTTGGCTGAGTAGATCCAGGAACACTCTGTGTGGCCTCTCTGTTTTGGAATTTTAAAGTTGTTTAACAAAAAACCCTAATCTCTAGACCCTAGAAAAATGTTATAAAGAAGAACCCCACCCCCACTCTGATCACATGTCTTATTGATCATTTGGAGTTTTGGAGCAGTGCTGAAATCTTCAACAATAGTTGTGAGGCTTGAGCTTAGATCTGGGTTAACAACTATCTTGAGTGTGATGATTGATCATGATCATGTTGAGTAATGATTTGTAATATGTAATAGGTTAATAGCTTGTAGCATGTTTTCGGATTCAAGAGGCCATTTAAAGTCTCATTGATTATGTATTTGTCACTGATATGTATTGCAATCAGTGCTATTTTGATACATTCATCTTTACATGGCATATAAATGAACAGATTTTGACATATTTCATCTCTAATGGTTTGAAATCCTTAAAATATTTTTTTCATCAGTGTCTAATTATTTTTATGTATTTTTGGTGGATTGAGTCATCGAAACTAGGTTGATCTGAGTCAGAATTGGAGTCCAAGCTAATCCTTAGGGTTTTCGTGTCTGAGCTTGAGTTTAAAAACTATGTAGTGAATAACCTGAAATAATTAGGTGCAATGCCAAAGATAAATGAAGTGTAATTACAAAGTGTTTTGAGAAAATCCAGTGAATTGTATTGCAGTAGGAGTAAATGGATAACACATTTTATGGTCACATTGAATGGATTATAGTATACATTATAAGTGCTTTTAAACTTTGACAGAGTAGAGAGACCATACACAAAAAGGTTAGAAGCAAATTACAGAGCTTGCACTGGATCTGTATTGCACTGTGAATGATGTACATGTCCAATAAAGTAAGATTACAGAATCAAGTTTCCATTTAGAAATTTTCACTCTTAGCAATGGTATTCTAAAATGCATTGCAAAAAGATGTGAGAGGAAATACAAATTTAGGTTTAATTTGGCTGAAGTTGTCACTTGAATCATTGAAATTTTAATGGGCTTTACTGGAACCAGTTTATTGCATATAATTTTCCAAGTGAAATGTGGGAAAATTTTGTTTCTTAATTGAAGCATGTGATATGGGGCACTAAGATTGCCCCATTTTTCGGCAGTCTCTTTTTCTGGTGAGCCCCATTTCTATGCATTCTGATGATTTTTTGTCTTAAATTGGCCAAAATCTCCAAGAGCTAAGTTTCATGTGCAAAGTTCCCCTCACAGGTGGAACTCAGACTTCTAGCATAATTCCAACCAGATTTAAAGCCAAAATTGTCCACAATGCCTTGAGTGCTATTTATCCATGCACTTAATCGATGCACATTAGATTCTTGGAAGAAGTGCAGTTGTGTTCATAGAGGAGATGAAGTGTTATAGACAGGTTGTCATCTCTATACATAATTTTTTTGGATACTACATACATTAGCAACATGCTAAATTTTGTTATTTAAAAAAAATTCTCTTGATTTGAGCTACAAAACTGGGTCTTCAAAGTAATTCTACACTTTTTTGGCACCGATGTTCTTGCCATGGCTTGTGAAGCTTGCACAAGCAAATTGGACAGGTTCATACAGTAGATGGATTGCAATTTAGACGAAGACACTTAATAGTCAATGTACTTTGAAAACCAACATAAGTTAATTGCAAATAATGTTACATGAAAAAGAGGGGAATACTTTATTTTCTCAATTTATTCTCAACAGAGGAGCTCTAGCCTTTCTCCCAAGGGGTGGCCAACTGGTAAAGACAAATGTCATTGTCATCTTAGACAGAAAAGGCTTGTTGCAGATATAAACCAAAAAGTCATGCAGTGGAAAGGATCTTATTAATACCATAGAGAAGGGAAATTTTTTGGGAACATAAAGCCTAACCATTAAAAAAAGGGAATAACAGTATTTTTTCCAGCTATAAGCCTATGCTCTCATGGTGCTGCACAAGTGATGGGGTTTCTATATTTTCACAGCCCCTTATCCCAAGACATTTATCTCGTTGTTTTCTCTTAGCAGATGGGTATACTTGCTTGTGAGAAGTGGAAATGCTCTACAGAATTGGAGTATTTTCATTTGTGGCCATTGAATCTTCAACATATATCAGTGGCAGCTCCTAAGCAGCAGGGAAAGTTCAGAGACCTCCTATTGTACTGGGGCTAGAGTAAAAGGGGTATTATTAACATGATAACTTATTTTTGCTGACATTCCACAGTGAATACCCATACACAAAACACAGCCATGAAGAAACACTTTGCAATCCAAAGAGATCCTCCATATAGGATCACAGAATCATAAGATGATGCTATTACCAGAAGGGAAAAGATTTGTTTTAAAGTGGCCATTTTTTATTCTGCAAACAAAAGTTTATGGATGTTATGAAGTTGCAATGTTTTCTACAGTTATTCATGAACCAGAGCATGGGACTTTCTATAAGGATACATATCTCAAATTCATAGATATAGCGAACTAATAAAATATTGGACCTTTGAATATGTAACCTTGACCTTCACAACCTCGAAGTGAATACCCCGCTTTTGACGGATCTTTGCTAGTACACATCAAATATCTCAATTTAAAATCAAAACACCAAACATAGTCAATCTCAATCTCTCTTAGAATTCCAAATAAAGTTCTGACAATAGTTATAAACCAATAAAACTACCTGATCAAAACAAACCAAAAAACCCAATTAGCTTATGATATTTTTGTGTAGAAATGAAGATAAAGCATACGAATCTTCACATTGTCGAAGCCTGCCAAATGCAAGAAAGCGTACTGCAACATACACCCATGTCCAGCGCTCAACACAAACCGATCTCGGTTAAACCAATAGGGATTCTTGGGATTATACTTCATGACCTCATCATACAATATATGACCCATTGGGGCGCAACCAATAGGCAACCCAGGGTGCCCAGAATTGGCCTCCTCGATAGCATCGATGGCTACAAAATGGATAGCATTGATCGATTTCTCCACCAGCCCAGTGCTGGTGGCCTCCAACATCTCAACTGCAGCATCCCAGATGACCTTGGGGGCCGACGATCTCAGGCGCCTATGGGATGAGCTTCTGGAAGAGCAGGCAACCTTACCATTTGACCGAAGCTTTAATCCTAATAATTTATTAAGTCAAACCCCACTGGTGAGGCAGAGGAGCTCAGGCACTCAGACTATGGGGCATTATTCAATGCGGTGGCAGTGACATAGCCTAGAGAAGCTTGTGATACAATCAAGGAAGAGGGCATGGAGAAGGAATCCAAGGACAACCCAGTTTAGATGCACGAGAGCTTAAGCTACCCAAATGCTCAAAATTCAAGCTTTGTGTCTGCGACTACCTATAACAAGTAACCCGCTAGATGCAAGCGAGCATACTCTAACATACACCCATGTCCAGTGCTCAACACAAACCGATCCCAGTTAAACCAATAGGGATTCTTGGGATTATACTTCATGACCTCATCATACAATATATCATTGGGGCGCAGCCCATAGGCCTCCCAAGATGCCTAGAATTAGCCTTCTCGACAACATCGATGGCTAGAAAACAAATAACATTTATTGATTTCTCAACCAGCCCAGTGCTGGTGGCCTCCAGGGTCTCAACTATAGCAACCCAGATGACCTTGGGGGCCGACGATCTCAAGTGCCTATGGGATGAGCTTCTAGAAGGGCAAACAACATTACCATGTGACTGAAGATTTAATCCTGCAAATTTACTGAAGCCGAACCCTGTTGATGAGGTAGAGGAGCTCAGGCGCTCAGACTGTGGGTAATTATTCAATGCGGTGGTAGTGACAGAGCCCGCAGAATCCTGTGAGATAATCAAGGAAGAGGGCATGGAGAAGGAATCCAAGGACAACCCAATTCATATGAGCAACAGTTAAAGCTACCTAAATGCTCAAAATTCAAGCTTTACTTCTGCAACTACCCATAACAAGTAGCCTGCCAGATGCAAGAGAGCATACTCCAACATACACCCATGTCCAGCGCTTAGCACAAACCGATCCTGGTTAAACCAATAGGGATTCTTGGGATTATACTTCATGACCTCATCATACAATATATGACCCATTGGGGCGCAACCCATAGGAAACACAGGGTGCCCAGAATTAGCCTTCTCAACAACATTGATGGCCAGAAAATGGATAACATTGATCGATTTCTCCACCAGCCTAGTGTTAGTTGCCTCTAGGGTCTCAACCGCAGCAACCCAAATGACCTTGGGCACCGACAATCTCAGGTGCCTATGGGACGAGCTTTTAGAAGAGCAGGCAACCTTACCATGTGACCGAAGCTTTAATCCTGCGAATTTACTGAAGCTGAACCTCGCTGACGAGGCAGAGGATCTCAGGCGCTTAGACTGTGGGGCATTATTCAATGCGATGGTAGTGACAGAGCCTGTAGAAGCCTGTGAAATAGTCAAGGAAAAGGGCATGGAGAAGGAATCCAAGGACAACCCAGTTCAGATGTGTGGCAGCTTAAGCTACCCAAATGCTCAAAATTCAAGCTTTGCTTCTACCGCTACCTATAATGAGTAGCCCACTAGATGGAAGAGAGTGTACTCCAATATACACCCATGTCCAACGCTCAACACAAACTGATCCCGGTTAAACTAATAGGGATTCTTGGGATTATATTTCATGACCTCATCATACAATATATGACCCATTGGGGCGCAGCCCATAAGCAACCCAAGGTGCCTAGAATTGGCCTTCACGATAGCATCGATGGCCAAAAAACAAATACCATTGATCGATTTCTCCACCAACCCAGTGCTAGTGGCCTCCAGGCTCTCAACCACAGCAACCTAGATGAACTTGGGGACCAACAATCTCAGGCGCCTATGGGACGAGCTTTTGGAAGAGTAGGCAACCTTACCATGTGACCGAAGCTTTAATCCTGCGAATTTACTGAAGCCGAGCCCCACTGACGAGGCAAAGGAGCTCAGGTGCTTAAACTGTGGGACATTATTCAATGCGGTGGCAGTGACAAAGCCTGTAGAATCCTGTGAGATAGTTAAGGAAGAGGGCATGGGAAAGGAATCCAAGGACAACCTAGTTCAGATGCACGGTAGCTTCAGCTACCCAAATGCTCAAAATTCAAGCTTTGCTTTTGCGACTACCTATAACAAATACCAATAACAAGTAGCTCGCAAAATGCAAGAGAGCGTACTCCAACATGCACCCATGTTCAGCGCTTAGCACAAACTAATCCCAGTTAAACCAATAGGGATTCTTGGGATTATACTTCATGATCTCATCATACAATATATGACCCATTGGGGTACAACCCATAGGCAACCCAGGGTGCCCAAAATTGGCCTTCTCTACAACATTGATGACTAGAAAATGGATAGCATTGATCGATTTCTCCACCAACTTAGTGTTGGTGGCCTCCAGGATAGCATTGATTGATTTCTCCACCAGCCCAGTGCTAGGGGCCTCCAGGGTCTCAACCGCAACAGCCCACCTTGGGGGCCGACGATCTCAGGTGCCTATGGGATGAGATTCTGGAAGAACATGCAGCTTGAACAGGCTTAGGGTTAGATGCACCCAGCCGAGCCAACAAACAAAGTTGAAATAATTTCAAATGAGATTATGGTTATAATAGTGTAAATCAAGATTTAGTTGGGTTACTGTTAGTAGTATCTAATGGTCGAAACACATTTAATCGTCTAACAATGGATCTGATGGTGAAGATTATGATAGAAAGGCAGTTGGGGGAGTTGATTTAAGAGGGAAACGCCTTACGGCGTAAAAATAATCAAATAAAAATAATCCTATAAATAATAATAATAATAATAATAATAGCAATGGCCCATAATATTGACTCATGGTATTCATGTGGAATGTAGCTTATTTAAATGGGGAAATTAAACCAGCCTAGATCCATCTTAACTTCGAATGCACCAAGCGCTGAGAGGGATCAAATCTCTTGATATGAAAACTTCTTTTAGAATGAAAAGATATTTGATCCCTCTTGACACTTGGTATATCTAGAGTTAAGATAAATCTAGGCTTGCTAATAACAAGTAGCACAACCATATAAATTAAATGGTTGGTTGATAAATGTAGATAGGCATCAATGCTTTAAAAACATCAAAGCACTTACCTCATAATAAATATGACATTGTATCAGGTGTTTTCTGAGAGAATGAGTGACGGCAGGTTCTAGGGTTTGAACACCTGCAGCGACGACAGGCTCTGTAAATCTGCAGCCCTCTGCAATCACTGACGGATTCAGGTCCTTCTCTTTAACGGACTGAGGGTACACACCCTCATGGAGCCCCAGCCGGGGGGGGGTGATGAACCTCCCCCACAAAGCGACAATGAACAGTTCGTGAATACGGCAGGAAAGGGAGCCACAAATCAGAATGGGAAAAATGAAGTTTCGGGAAGCCAGCAAGCAAGACAAGAGGAAAAATCACCAGAAGTTCATTCTGCTACATGCAAACCAGTAGCCTCGGTTCGCCCAAGGGTTGAACTACCAGGCCATCGAATCGATGCGAGGATCCAGTTCATGAAAGATCATGCTCTAATAGGGAAGTTCATTGGTCTGTGGCCAACCGAAAAAGCTTTAAGAAGCTGGATTAACGCGAAATGGCACCCTAAGGGGCATATCACCCTGCAGCTGGGGCCGAAAGGGTTTTTCACTGCCATCTTCAACTGCTTGGAGGACAGAAATAGGGTTCTTGACGGAGGACCCTACTTCTTCAATGCCGCTGGTTTGTTCCTCAAAGGATGGGTGGAGCGCTTCAACCCAGATAAGGAGGACCTCAGCTGGGCTCCGGTGTGGATCCGCTTATACTCACTCCCAGTGGAATACTGGGAGGAAGACTCCCTACAGGCGATAGGAAACACCCTGGGTGAGTTTGTCAAAACAGCGGAGGAAACGAAAACATGCAGGTATACTTCTTATGCTAGAATCTGTGTATACATGAATCTCAATCAGGCTCTCCCAGATGCGGTAAGCATTTCTCACTATGACATTGAATGGATACAAACTATTGACTATGAACATGTGCCCTTTCGATGTCGAAGATGTCATGCCCTTGGGCATTTATTCAGGGACTGTCCTCTAACACAGAAACCCCCTCCTGCCTCGGATCCGGAAGCCTCTGAAGCAGGTGGCTTCATCAAGGTCACGAATCGCCGGAGAACCCACAAGAAACATGCTCCAAAACCAAAGGTAGCGCAAACCAGTCAACCAGGGCCATCCACAAGCAACAGTTTTGATGCCTTAGCTAACCAGATGGAAATGCAAACGAATTTGCCGGAGCCAGAATCCATGAATGATGACCATTCAAAAGGAGGAAAACCCTCAATATCACAAGCAGACACTCAAGGTAAGGAGGCTTCGACCTCAGACAAACAAAAAGAAATATTATGGAGTGCTCAAGCCATGCAACTGGAGATCCCAAACCCAGATGTTCGCTCAGAAGAAGAACCAATGGAAGAACCAGATTACTCTCAAATTATGGAGGAAGAAACAGAAACTATAGACATTGGAGATCTAGACCTTCCCGGTCTCGAAAAGGCCTGCACCATAAACAACTTCGACAACATTCTAGCAAGACAGCTGAAGAATCTAGAAGAATTTTTATCTCGGGCATAGAGGCAGAAATATCTGGGTATACAGACAGGAGGCCCTTGGGATGGACGATTCATAGCCAAAGATATCAAAAAACGAGGAAGGAAAACCATTCTTCAGAGAACAATCAAGGTTGGTCAAATCTTAGTGGAATCAGGCAGGTATGCCAAGTTAACCAAGTACTATCGTCCTGAAAACACTCTTTCTCAATGAAGCTAATCTCTTGGAATATAAGAGGGCTCAATGGCCCCAGGAAAACCCGAATCCTTAAAAACATGTTAAAGCAAGAAAACCCTCAGGTTCTATTCTTGCAAGAGACAAAGTGTGATTCCAATGCACTTGATAGACTAGCTGCTAAATTCTGGCCCGGGTGTCATAACATAGCAGTAGATGCAAATGGCGCCTCGGGAGGCCTAGCCATTATATGGAACTCCAGAGCCATCATGCTCAACAACTTTCATGCACACAGGAATTTCCTTCAAGCAACTTTTCATATCATAGGAACAAACCAACATGGCCTCTTAACTAATGTTTATTTCCCACAGGAAACATCTCGAAAAGTGGAGATCCTAAACTCCATCTCGGTTCTCAACTAGAACAGACTGCTCCCACTATGGATCGCAGGAGGTGATTTCAACATGGTCACAATACAGGAATAAAGAAGAGGGGGCAGATGCAGAAGTTCTCAGGAAGGATCGCTTCTAAAGGATTTCATCCAAAACAACTGGCTTATCGACCTCCCTTCCAATAATGGAGTTTTCACTTGGAACAATAGACAAGCAGGGAGCCAGCAAATAGCCTCTCGGCTGGATAGATTCCTACTCTCTGACAATGCCATTCATTTGGGGGGTGATTTTGCAGCCTCCATCCTGCCCTTCACGGGATCCGATCACTGGCCCATTTCACTTCATTGGTCTCGACCTGGAAACAATATCCGCAGGCCTTTCCGCTTTGAAGCCTTCTGGATGACCCATCCAGACTTCCACAAATTAATCAACACAGAATGGAAAAGCTTCCATCCTCCTCCAGGCTCCAAAATGTTCCAATTCCAACAAAAGCTTAAGCACCTAAAAGGTAAGATCAAGCACTGGAATCACACTTCATTTGGAAATATCTTTCAGGGGAAAGCAAACATTGAGTTGGATATGAAGCAACTACAGCAGAAGATCATCACATTGGGCAGATCAGAGGACCTGGCAGAACAGGAAAAAACCCTTGAATTGCAACTTGCAGAAAAGGAAAAGCAGGAAGAAACGTTGTGGAGGCAAAAATCAAGAATCAGGTGGCTCAAAGATGGAGAGAAAAACACCAAATTCTTTCATAGCACCACAATCCAGCGCAGGATGCATAACAATATCACTCATATTCAAAACGAGCAAGGCATCAGAGTGGAAAAGCATGAAGAAATAGAGTCTGAACTTTTAAATTATTTCAAGCAAGTGCACAGAGAACCAAACATAGACAGATCTCAAGCCATAGAAAAAATTACAGGCAATATCCCCAGACTTATTTCAGAAGAGCATAATCAAATGCTCCTCAAGCCTGTTGATCTTCAAGAAGTGGAAATAGCAGTGCGACAACTAAAAGCCGGCAAAGCCCCAGGTCCAGATGGATTCACCTCTAATTTCTTCCATAATTTTTGGGACCTAATCAAGACTGAGGTCTGGCAGGTGGTGGAAGAGTCTCGCTCTCTCCGATGGATGTTTCCAGGGATAAATGCTACATTCATAGCCCTGATCCCCAAGGTGGAGAAGCCATGCAAGCCGGACAAGTACAGGCCGATAGCACTCTGCAACATTATCTACAAGATTGTCTCTAAAATTATAGCCTCCAGACTCAAGCTCCTGCTTCCACTCATCATCTCGCCTGAGCAATCCGGATATGTTGAAGGAAGGAAGATCACGGATGGGATCATCCTCACTCATGAAATAATTCATTCCCTGAAGATCTCCAAGAAGCCAGGTATGCTACTCAAACTAGATCTTTCCAAAGCTTTTGACAGCCTGAGTTGGAAGTATATTGAAAAGACTCTTATAGCATTTGGTTTTGATGCTTCCTGGGTCCGATGGATTATGAGCCTCATCTCATCCTCATTCTTCTCTATTCTAATTAATGGCATACCCTCCGCGACCTTTCATCCTACCCGTGGTATCAGGCAGGGCGACCCCCTCTCCCCTTTCCTGTTTATCATTATGGCGGAGGGTCTAGGGCGAAGTATCAAACATGCTCAGCAAGTTGTCCGTCTCAAAGGCCTCTCCTTTCACAACTCCCCTGTTTTCACTCATCAACAATTTGTTGATGATAATATGCTGTTCGGGCATCCCTCAGTCCAAGAGGCCAGACAACTTAAAACTCTTTTAACAGACTTCTCGGAAGCCTCTGGTGCCTCTATCAATCACTCCAAATCTCAAATCTTCTTCTTTCATACTCCCTCTGTTACCCAGTCAGCCATCTTACGAATCCTAGGCTTCTCCTCTGCCAAACTTCCCTCCTCGTATCTTGGAGCCCCGCTCATAGCCTCCGGCTTAAAGCACTCTTCCTGGAGAACCCTCCTAGATAATCTGGAAATGCGGCTCTCCTCCTGGACTCACAGATCTCTTAACATGGCTAGCCGTCTTGTTCTGATTAAAGTTGTCCTTCAAGCCATGCCCTTATACCTCTTCTCCATCCTGGCGGCTCCCAAATGGGTTCTCAAAGAACTCAAAACTCTCCAAAGAGCGTTTCTCTGGGGCAGTAGTGGACTTCGACACAAATGGGCTCTTGTTAAATGGGAAACCACTTGCCTTCCAAAGAAAGGAGGTGGCATTGGTTTAAGAGACCCCACTCACAACAATGCTGTTATGGGAGCTCGAATCTGGTGGAAATGGCTTTCGGAACCTCCCACTCCTTGGGCCCTGTTATGGACAGCCAAATATGTGGGAAATTGTCCAAGGGAGGAACTCATCAGAATATCAGAGACTAGTAATGGCTCAATCATGTGGAACTCAGCCAAACAGCACAAGAACCTCATACAGTAGCACAGCTTTTGGGAAGTGAAGAATGGTGATCATGCAAGATTTTGGGACGACTCTTGGCAACAGATGCCTAAACTCAGGGACCTTTTCCCACCAAATGTTCCCTTGGAACAGGACATGCACCCCCAAAACTCGGTGAGGAATTTTTGGCGCAATACCTCACATCAAGACTACAGAGAGTGGCTCAAAGCGACTCAGGTCATAGCACAGGGGACGAGGCAAGACCAGCAAACCCTGGATACAGAATTAACAAAAAGGAAAATACAGTATTCTGAGGAAAAAGACATTCTTAGATGGGGATATGAAGAAAGAGGAACCTATTCCACTAGAGAAGCATACAATATACTCATTAAAGATCAAATAAGGCCCGATCCGCTCTGGAGCAAAATAAGGGATCCATCCATCTGGCCAAAAGTGTCTACCTTTCTTTGGCTCCTCTGTCATAAGAGGATTCTCACATGGGATAATTTGAGAAAAAGAAATTTCAGTGGCCCCTCCATTTGCCCCAACTATAAAAAGGAAGAGGAAACCATTGAACACCTCATGTATTACTGTCCGTTGGCACACAAGCTCTGGCAAAAAATAAACTTCCGTTGTCAAAAAGAGGGAGGAGCCAATGGAGATATAACGGCTACAATATGCAACTGGGACCCCCGCCCCTTTCAAAGCAAGATCTTGAACTTTCTCTGGAAGCTCATCCCAGGTTTTGTAACATGGGCCATATGGAAGGAGAGAAATGGTAGAATTTTCAAAAATCAATCCAGACCACTGGATGACATATGGAAAATCATTAATCAAAACATTGAAGAAACCATATCTCTAAAAACATGGTACCAAGAGGATCTCCCCACTCTCCCTCAGGAACAATCAATATGGAATAACTGGAACTTCCACAGAAAGCAAGAACAACTGATCAAAGGAACAAAGCCTCCGAGAGGTCCCTCAACGGCGAAATGGTTCCCTCCCCCCAGGAACATGTATAAACTAAATTTTGATGGTGCATCAAAGGGTAACCCAGGGAATTCTGGATTTGGAGGGATCTTCAGAGATTATAAGGGAGCTAATATCATAACCTTCTTAGGCTCACAAGGGTGGGACACCAATAACTCAGCAGAGTTAGAAGGTCTTTGGCAGGGGCTACTTCTAGCGCAAGATAGGAATCTCTTCCCGCTCCTAATAGAGGGTGACTCTCAAATCCTCATCCAGATGGTCTCGAGAATTCTACAGGGATCCCCTTCCTCCAAGATCAGTAACAGTTGGAGAATGGCTCAACGGCTACTGCATATTGAGCGCTGGTTTTCCTCCCATAGAGCGATCTCCTTGAAACACATACGGAGGGACGGGAACAAAGTTGCAGACCTCTTGGCTAATATGGGAGTTGATTGTGGGCGGCATCTACATGTTGGATCACCTGCAAATCTAATCTCTGATTCTCAACTCCTCAACTTCAATAATCTTGTGCAGGAAGAAATGCCTGAGATTGAAGAAATTTTCCCAGATCCGGGTGGCATCACCGACTCCACCGTTTTCCATGCACGAAGTTAATGCCCAGTACTGCCAGCTGCAGAGCAGCGTGGCCTCCCGGGACGTAAACTCATGCGAGCAGGGAAAGAGTATTAATGCTGGATCGGGTGGCGGATCCGCATTTAAGTTCTGCGTTGATCGTCGCAACATTCCTTCTGTTATAATCATGTCGCTCCACTGTTTTCTCGCCAAGCCTTGTGCTCAGTTACGCGGTAATGGACCTTGGTTTACGGAGGCTGTGGGTGATGGTCTGAATTTGGTTCACTGCCGCGAGCTCCAAGCCAACTCCATCAAGGGTAATTTCTCCCCTGTTCTAGATTCATGCTCTGTGTTATCGTCTGCAAGTTTTGTGGTTGTTTGTGAGCTCTGTTACATTGTTGTATCGGTCGCAAGATCTGTTGGGCATCCCTCTTGCCTCAATCGACTCCATCCTGTTGGCCATCCCGTCCATAATTCACTTGTGCCCTACCTCCTGTCTGTCATCATGGTCCGCTCGGGCAAGAGGCACCGTTCAGGGGGGCGTCGTGACAGTCGTTTGCATCCTCCAGTCGGTCATGCCATGGAAACGGCGTCGGAACCTTTCAATCCCTCCCCCGTCCATGAAGCTGGGCCTTCTGTAGGTTCTGGTCGTAAACCTATTCCTAACAGTGCTTTCCAAACCACGCACTTTAAATTTCAGAGTAATCTGCATAGGCCCCTGGTCACTGCTCATATCACCATCATCCTCTCGGAAGAGGAAAACCTTGTCTCCCCTTTGGCCTGCATCGCCCCTGACCCTTCTACAAGAAGTCCGCATTCCTCGGACAAAGACAGCATGGAGAATTGGAAAAAAGAGAAAGCTGAACAGGAGGATTTTCTCAAAAATCCTCCCCCCCCCCCCTTGAAGATACTGGACCTGCAGCTGAGGACAAGACTCATGGCGAGGCAGACCATGCCATAGCAATCCCTGACAGCGATCTAAGCGGCAATGAAGGTCTGAAGACTGGTGATATAGGTCTGGATGAGAAGAAGGACCATGGCCCAGCAAAGGAAAAGTAGCACCACCGGGGTCTGTCTCTTTTTGTTTCAGCTTCTGTTTCAGGCTCGTGGTCAAGTTTCTATGCAATTGTCATACTGTTTTTTGACTCCCAGGTGGGTATTTGGTAACTCTTTATATGCTGGGCTGCAATGTTTTTTGTGTTTCTATGCTGGCTCAGTTCTCCTTCTCGGCAACACATGTCTCTCTCTATGTCTGATATCTGGTTTCTTGCATGTTGTAACTGGTTTCCCCAACGTATGTCTGTAATGGGGCAGTTCTATTCTGTCGAGTGCTTCCATGCCTCGATGATATGTAAAAATATTTTGCCTTTCAGTTAATAGAAGTTAGTATTTGCAGAGAAAAAAAAAAAAATATGACATTGTTAAAATTAGAAATATCACAAATCTAAATAAACTACTACTACTACTACTACTACTATTATTATTATTATTATTATTATTATTATTATTATATGTGTGAAAAGTAAATACATTTGAAAAAACATGGGAAATATTCTTATACATGGAAATTAATCTCACTTTACTATGGAGATTTTTAATTTGTAAACAATATTTTCTACAAGACCATGGGTTAATACCATGCCTCATCAATACCACATACCCAAAAAAACATAACTCTTTTCCTATAACCCTTCTTCATATGACATTTTTTTTACTTAATCGATTTAATTAAAAAAGGAAAAATAATATAATTATTTCGAAGATAAATCTTAATATTTGATTTGTGTAGACTACTAAAAATATTTTACAATATTTCATGGAGGTTAAATCCCTACCATCCATCTAATAATTATTAATAATTAACTTAAAATTCTACAAATCCAAAATAAACATGTTCATTGTAATTAAATGTGATAAATTAAAAAAAAATTGTTAAAACTTAAAAAAAATATATTTTATATTGAATTTATTAAAATAAAAGATAAATACATTTTTATTCTCCATTTTATGCTAAGTTTGTATTATTTTGTCAATAATACAAATTAACTTAAAGGTTTTTTTTATTAAATTTAGGGATTAAACAAAATCATAATTTATCAAAACATTTATCTAATTTATATATAAAATATTAAATAAAATGATGATGATGATTAATCTTCAGTGAAACTAATGAATTCTTCAAAATCAAGGAAAGAATTAAGCACTCCAAAATCACTATAATTAGATTAACTTAATAAATAAAAGAAATTGGAAATTTATACCAGGTAGTAAATCGTTCATTTTTATAATTGAAACTGCTATTAAAAAAAAAAGAGATTACTCTCCGCTAAAAAAATATTTACTCCTTAAACCACACACCATAACAGGATATTATGTGTCTCACGGGTTTCACCCTACGGACCTGACCGTAAAGCCACACGTCATCGTATGGAAGTGTAACCGATGTTAAGGAAATAAAAATAAATGTAAGAATATTACCATACATATATAAGACTAGACGTGGACATGTGATGTACCATTTTCGAGATAAAAATCATGGATTCATGATGCCTTTTGTATGTGGTATGCAATTTACAATTTCAAACAATGGAGTTTGTTTGTTTAATTAATTAATTGATTATATATATACTCACACGTCTCTATCGATAGGTAGCCGTTATTTGTTTTTCGAAATTATTAACCTCGGCAAAGGCGTCAGGCTGACTAATATCTAGAATCTCAAAAAGTTGGTTGGTATGTTTTCAAATATAATTTTTATTTTTTTTTCTTGAAATCGTTCTAATTACTTAATAATTACTTGGTTATAGGTGAAAATAAATTTATTTTTAAAATTACTGTAATTGCTTATTATTTGTCAAAATAAATAACCTTGTTACCAATTTTTATATTATTAAGTAAATAATTTTTATTATATAAACATCTAAACTTATTTTGCAACCACAAGAAAATACATATTAAAATAGTGATTAGATACACCGTTAAAGACACGGATTCGTAACCTGAAAAATTAAATTAAATTATTTAAAATTATAAAACTGATCTACGGAAAGCTGTACTGGAAACCGTTTATTGTACTATTTTTAAAGTTTCGTTCCTGTTGATATCCTGTTGTATTTAGGGGTTGAATCGTGACCTGATTATGTAAATCTTCCCCTCAGAGGTACCCGTTATCAATTTGTTTATTTCAGTTATTTTATTTTTTTCGTTAATCTCTATATTTAAAATCTGAATTGTCCTTGGAAAGGTTATTTCTTTTAATAAAAAGTAACTTGATTGTTTCTTTTAAAAAATTATAAAATTACATTTTCATTTATTTGAGTTAATTTATTCAAAATGTCATTGTTATTATATTTTAAAATTACATTCTTATTTATTTGAGTTAATTTATTCAAAACGTCATTGCTATTATATTTGTTTTATTGGATTGGATTGAAGGATACGGAGGTGTTTGTTTGTTTGTTTTTACCTAGTAAGACATGTTTAAGGGATTGAACTTTTAATCACTTAGATATACAAAGGTTTTTTTTAATTTTTTATAATATAAAAAATGTTACATATGCAAAGTCTCTTCAACACTTTAAATTATCATAAACTGACTTCGCCAAAGACAGAAAATTACTCTGGGCTAAATTTGGGCCCCAGAATCAACTAGGAAAATACAAAAAACACAGTTCACAAAAACATCCCAAGAGGCCAGCAATCTAGACGGCATAAGCCCCATACTAATCAAAACAGAGCATCAAGATTTCAATTACCAAAAGATGTTGTCAAGAAAGAGAAACTTCTCTCAGTGCAAAAACAAAGGACTCAAAGCTGATGACTGATCCCTAATCAATGCATTCATATCTGGTCCCCTTGAGAGTTCCACTTCCTAAAGATGTGACAGAAAAAAATAGAGTGGAATCAAGCCTTTATGGCTTGAATTTGCAAGAGCAAGTGGGTTAGTAACTACACAGTGAGAGAGTGTACTCCTTGATCCAGTTTGTGGTCATTTTCAAATCCTTGTTATAACAATTTCATTCACCCAAACCACAAGGCACATTTAAGGACACTCCACAGGACACCCCACAAAACCAAAACCTCTGCCCTTGTATTGGAACCCAAACCGCCAGATAAAAAAGAATGGTAAAAAACAGAAAAACGAAAAAATCTAAACTCCACATCCGCACTCCCCTCCAACCGAGGCTCCGTCTAAATAACCAATGGGGTAGATATTGTCAAGGGATTTATAAACCTAATGACACCTGATGTTGTTAACTTTAGGAAGACCAATCTCCATGAAATAGTCCACTGACTTTAAGAAGACCATTCTCCATGAAATAGTCCACAATTTTGAAAGTAGTGCCACTCAAATTTGGACACAAATTTCCAATGATAGATTCATTCTGCACAAAAACTTGCCAATATGTTTATTTTTGCCATTTATGCTACCAGCAAACAGGACACAGTTAAATATTAGGTGTTTATTCTTTTTAAACTTAAACGACTTTAAAGAAACTGCACGCTTATAGACCATTTTCCATTAGAATTTGTTTGCAATCTCTTTGGATTGTTTCGGGCTGTTTGGATAAGGTTTAACTTTTTACTAAAATTCTATAAAAATACGTTGAAGCTAAGATATCATATTCATAATTTTTGGGATTATCTTTTATGGGTATCGGATTATCTTTTATCGGTAACAGCACGTAAAAATGTAATCGAAAATTTATTAAAGAGTTTTAATGTGATGTTATGAATCACATTAACATTAATTGCTTTTGAATTGATTGTGATTTAACTTTTAAAGTATAATTTGTTTGAGGACGACTGAAAGTTTACGCAGTAAGATCCAATTAATTCTGGAGTAACACATTAAACTGTTTCTTAATTGATTCACAGATGCCATGTAAGGGTTTTGAAAAATTTACTAAGTATTTAAAAATCCAACTAATTTTGGAGTAACACATTAAACTGTTTCTTAATTGATTCACAGATGCCATGTAAGGGTTTTGAAAAATTTACTAAGTATTTAGCCTTTTTAAAGGTAATAACTTATTAGATAGTGTAGGTTATTTTATTATAAATTTTATATAATTTTAAGGAAATATTAATGTTTTAAATATTAATAATTTAAATGTAATAATGACAAATAAAGAAAATTATGAAACAAATTTAAAAATTAAAAATAAAAATAAAATTCATATTTTATTTTATTAAAATTTTATTTTATTTTTAAGTTTTATTTTATTTTTAAAATTATATAATACATATAATGATTATATATTTTATTATAATTAAGTTTAGAATTTTAGGAAATAGTAAAAATAGTTAGTTTCACATAAATCTGAATAATAAATTTTATATCAATATTCACATGATTCATTTTTTCAAAAAGGTCTACATCAATTTTTTTATTCAAACTAATGACGCTCGTTAGATTCTAATAAATAGATTTCCAACCTCTTTGGTATTTAATTCTTTTTTGGCTTAATAAAAATATGAGTCAAAATTACTAATTTCTACCTCCATTTGCATAGATATAATCACTTTCTATAATAATAAATCTTAGTTCTTATAAGTTATAACCACTTTTATTTTGATCTACATACTTTGCAATAAATAAACAAATATATAGTTGGCAAACAGTTATATATATATATACATATATATATATGTGGGACAAATACTTATTTATAGAAATCGTTCCAAATGATATTCAAAGACAAATTTCCATCCAAAGGAAAATCAAAAAATAATTAGCGGAAGAAGAAAACCAAAACTTTAATTATGGTTTTAGTGATTCTCGCAAAGACGTTTGAACAGAACTTGGAAAATCAAGAAGAAAAACCCAAGTCCATTAAAAAAAACGATGTTAAGTATGATTGATAATTGATGGAGAAATATGTATATAGTTTGGTATTAGTTTTGAAAATACATGATTTGGATTACATAATTATATTATTTGTGATTTATATTTTTTAAAAATTTGAATGAGAATCTTATATTTATAAAAAATATATTATGGATATAATAATTATAATAAAAGATAAGTTTAATTACAATAAAAGAGAGATTATTTTATTTATTTTATTCTTACACATAATTCTTTGGAATGCCCAATGGATCAAAAAGTTTTTTTTTTTTTTTGGTTAACCATTATGTCTATATGCATCAATATGACAAAATACTTGCAAAATTTGATACAGTTTACAACACATATTAACTGACAAGAGGCGAGACAACATCTTTGGGTCCTTTACACAAAGTAATACAAAAATAGAGCCTGATCAAGGATAATTAAAAAACACTCCCACTAAATCGAAGTAGCTTGGAGATTTTTGGGAGTTGGAGTTTCTTTCTTTGGAGTCTTTCCTACCTCTTTTTAAAAGAGGCGAGGTTCTGGAATTTTTTTTTAACACATCTAAAAAGGATGGATAGGAAGAAGCATTCATCTTCAAATTTTTTGCAGGTGCAATATCACCTTCCTTTTTTTCTCCTTTTTGGATGTGTAGCTTCTTTTTCTGCTCCGAAGTCCTTGTCTTAGGTTTGTTTAGGGGATATATTAAAGGCCTCTTCCAATGACCTTCAATAGTCTGGGTCTTTATACTTTTCTACATGTGCACTTATAACATCTCTATTAGTGTAGAAACCTACTTTCTTATGTAGCTTTTTACATATTACCATTTCAATTTCTCATTTTTCATATGAAAATCCTTAAACCAAAGATCCCTGATAGTTCCTAGTGTTTCTAGGGGAATGAAATACTTGTTACTCATCTGATATAGCCTCTTCCTCCATGACTAAATTTTTGTGAGTTTGAACATATTCAATGGGAGGCATGTCATTTTGAACCTTAGAGCTAGTGTGTTGGGACTTGACCAACTAGATATCTTGGTATAATTGATTAGGGATTTCCCCTTCTTCGTCTATTTGATTGAGGGTATCAAATATGTTCCCTTCCAAACCCTTGTTCTTTCTAGAGGATAATTATTTAACTTTGGCTTTTAGGTCCCATTCCATTTCCTTTTTGTCTACTTGTGGATGTATTTTTCCATAGGGAACCCTTTCTTCTTTTTTGTTGTTGTCATTTCTATTCTTCCTCTTTATTTTTCTAGATTTCTTTTACTTTTGGACCTTTTGGGAAAAATGTTCATATTCATGATAATTCTTATATTTAAATGGTAGATTACTATAATCCACTTTCAAATAATGAATCCAATTATCTAGTTAGAGAATTATTGTCTTCAGGAGTCCATGTAAGCCCATCTGACTCTTGGTACTTGGGCACTTTCAACGATGGAGTTCTTGTTTGTAATATTGGAGGGCAAAGATTGATTAGGGTTAAACCTAATCTACTTACCCTACTCATTAAAATTCATTTGTCTTTTGAATCCACCAGAGCACCGCTTTGTGGTTTGGAAAAGTATCATTGGTCAGGGTCATATTTTTATGGCCATTTGGCCTCCACTACAATTATAACTCATCTTGAAGGAATGTCTGTATCATTAGGATTCATTCTAGTCTTTTTATAATTTCACAAGTACATTATATTTGGTATTTTTGCATTGTATTTGTTGGCTTTTGTTAAATTTATCTCCCTGTAATGTAACTTACTTATTTCTTTGTAATTTTCAATTTCTTTAGGAAGGAAAAACAATGAGCCCACTACTAGGAAATTAATGGCCTTCGACCGAGTCGCTTGGGTTTCAATTTCTTCTTTAGAGGTATTATTCGATGAGGCCTTTCTTTTCTTTTGAATTAATTTTCATTTTTTGACATTGGAGAGGGTTTCCTCACAAACCATTATGTTGTACAGGTGGCATGTACAGCATTTGTCCAAACCCTTCTATTTGCTATCTAGTTTATTGTTGAGGTAATTTTTTCTCCTTTACTCTTAATTTTCAAATCCAAGCCTCATATTTACCTTGCATTCATTTTATTTGGGTCGATATTGTCACAAGAGAGAGAGGGTTGAGAATATGTTTTTACCCTTATCTCAACTACCTTGTCGAATTTATTATATTACGATTGTAGGTGAAAGAAGAACATTCATACTATTTAATTCCTTCAGGAAAATTCAAGGACTTTTGGAGTTTTCCCTTTCTGTATATTATTAACTCTAGTAAAAGGGATTTAGAATTGAATTATAATTCAACATTATTTCGACTAAATACTCAAAATGTTGTTAAGGAATTTCTTTCATTTTTCATTTTTCACTCTTAGGCTTTTTTTTCTTTTCTTTTTTGCTAAGTAAGAGACAAACCTTCTATTAAACAAAGTAAGTTACATTATGTATAGGAAGCCCCAGAAAGTAGGGCAGCAAAGAAGAAAAAGGATAAAAACCACCAGGCCAAAGAAGCGCTAACTTCCACCCCTCTTACAGACACAACAACAGAAGAATGAGAGTCTTAAGAGAAAACGGGAACAAGACCAAAATTCCACAGACCTGAGCCTTAGAATAAAGGCCCGCACGCAGTAAGGACGAGCAATCCCCTCCGAAGAGGACAAGAAAATGGCCTGCGTGGGAAACACATGACCAAGAAGCCTGGGGGTAAGCCACGCGTCATCCCCTTTGAGTAACCTGCTCGATTAATCCTAACCATTGAGGGAAGCGTCCCAATCCAATGCCCCTCGATGATATCACAAAGCCGAGAAGCACGGGGGTTAACCGCATGATGAGAGCAGTTTTCTCTCTCATCACGATGCCACGTGTCATGTCTTGAGTGGAATCACATGCTCCTACCACAAAACCAGAAACCGTTTAGAGCCTGTGCGATAAACCACTTGTGGTTTTTCATTCGAGAAAATGCCAAAAGAAGAACATCCACGCCCTTCCGTCGGCTAAGCTGCATTCGGCCTATCTGAGCTGTCCAATAGGAGTCGCCATTAGAGACCCACTGAGCCAAATGAGCCCAATTCATATCATTGTATGACTCAGAGCCTGCATCCATCATCCCCATGAACATAAAACGAAGACAAATTAGGCAATATCGTCACCACCCCTGTCCCCCTTGTCAGCACTGTCCATCCACAAACCCCAATCTATATTTGCTAGTGTGGCACAGTCCTCTCGTAGCTTCCCTACAGAAAGTAAATCCCATGGATGCCGTGAATCCCTGACTTTATTAGCTACGCCTTTGTTGGCCAACTTATCTGCCAACATATTTGCCTTCCTCCTGACATGGACAAATCTTATTGTTTTAAGGATTTGCAATTGAGATTGGATATGGTTAAACACCTATAGTATCTTCCAGTGCTTGGACACTTTGTTGGGCGAGGTTCCATTTTGAATTTGCTTTGCTGCTTTGATGACCAGTTCCGAATCTGCCTCAATTATAACATTCTGTAAATTTGTTTCCACTAGGATCTCCATACATTGATCTAGCACCAGAAGCTCAGCCATGTTATTGGTACCCTTTTCTAGGTGGCCATGGAAAATGTACTTTGTCAGCCCCTTAGAATCCCTTATGACACCCCCCAAGCCAGCTTGCCCGGGTTTGCCCTTGGAGGCTCCATCAATATTAACTTTGAAGAAGCCCTAAGGAGGGGATTGCCATCCCCTATCCCTAGTGTTTATAGTTCTCACATTCTTCTTAACTCCTTGAGGGATGAGGGATTGAAGATCCAGAGTGGTAAAAATGTGCATCTCATGAGGTAGTGGAGGATTTGAGGGGTTTGATTTCAAAATTATTCTAACAGTTTCCTTGAGTTGTTTTGAAATTTGACTGATGATAAGCAGGGGCTCCCTGGCTTTGTCTTTGAAGATCTTCATGTTTCGTTCTTTCCAAATATTCCAGATGACAAAGCCTGGCACAAGCATCTAGGCCTTGTTAATGATTTCATTGTCTAAGAAGTTCTTTCTCCAGTTTGTTAAAGTATTGGATATGCTGAGCCTATCCCTGTTAGTCTTTCTGAAGCTATAGGCAACCCAGTCCCAAATTTTAGTGGAGAAAGAACAAAGATTTAGAAGGTGTTCGATCGATTCCTCTTGCGAGCCACAAAGGTGACATTTAGAGGGTCCAATGAAACCTTTCTTGAGAAGGTTATCCCATGTGAGAATTTTCCTTTGATGCACCAGCCAGATAAATAGTTTTATTTTTATCCACTAAGGAGTTTGCCACAAATCCTACCAAACTTTCTTAGCATTTACAGAGTTGAAACCTGTGACTACCTGTTTGGCCTCTTTGAGATTATAGTTTCCTTCATTATTCTTTCCCCATCTTAATTGGTTAGGTGAGGAGGAGACCATAATCCTTCTTTGCTCTAAATCCTTGGCTAGAGCCTCTGCCATGGCCTTCAAAGGACTCTCCTCATTATAACTTAGGTTCTTCCATTTCCTCCATTTTTCCTTTTCCCTCCCCTGATCCCAGAAATATTTTACTAGTAAAAGTCCTTTGCTCACTGTATCTCTCTTGAGTGCTACCAGTTCACTCTTGTTTATGATGGGTTTTTGTTGCCAACTGTCCTCCCAGAAGTGAGCCTAGTCCCCTGCACTAATTTCCCAGAAACAGTGTTGTTGAACAATACTTTTGTTCTCCCACACAAGGTTCCAGATGTGAGAGCCTTTGATTTGTCCAGTCATTCTGATGAGATCATATTCCTACCAATGTCTGGCATACTTTTGTGTCCAAAGCTTGGCCCATGGCGCTCTCGAATCTTTGATCCAACGCCACCATAGTTTGGCACCCGAAGCTTTACTTAGAGTTTCCAGATCCTCCAGCCCTAAACCACCATGGCTTTTGGGTTTACAGAGCTTGTCCTAGGCAACTAGAGCCCACTTACTTTTCTTTTCCCATCTGCCCCACAGAAAATTTCTTTGTATGCTTCTTATTTGTTGCTTAATGCTTTGTGGAGCAAGGATAGCTGCAAACATAAAAATTGGAATGGCTTGCAGAACCGCCTGAGTGAGCACCAGTCTTCTTGCTAAGTTTAAAGCACGGCAAGTCCAATTGCTGATTTTGTTTTGAAGTTTGTTTAAAATTGGTTCCCATATTTTCTTACATAGAGGTTTGTCAGTAAGAGGTATGCCCAGATATTTGGAGGGCAATTGTTCCCTTTGAAAACCAAGAATCCTAGTAATGTTCCTCCATATAGCAATATGAGTGTTAAAGAAGAAAACTTTGGACTTGTTTTGGCTTACCTCTGTGCCTGCTGCCATAGTGAAATCGTTTAAGATCTCTTTGATTGCCCTTGCCTCCCTAACTGTGGGTATGCCCTGCAGCATAGTATCATCCACAAATTGTTGATGAGTGTTAGCCTCTCCATCCAGGGTAAGCTTGATTCCCTAAATTCTGCCTTCAACATTTGCCAATTTGATTGCCCTCCCTAGCCCTTCCATCACGAGGACAAAGAGGAAGGGAGAAAGCAGATCACCTTGTCTGAGCCCTCTGGAAGGTATAAAAGTGTTAGAGGGAGCTCCATTAAGTAGAATGGAGAAACTGGTTGAGGTGACTAGTGCCATGACCCATATAATCCAATTTTGGTCAAAGCCATAGGCTTTTAGAATGGATTTTATGTAAGACCAGTTGAGTTTGTCATAGGCCTTTGCAAGGTCCAATTGAATGAACATTCCTGCTTGCTTGTTGCTTTTGAGAGAGTGAACAACCTCGTGTGCTTGGATGATGTTTTTAAGAATCTTTCTTCCTTCCCCATAGCCTGTTTGCTCTTCTGAGATGAGTGAAGGTGGCAGTGGCTTGAGTCTATTGGCTATCACTTTGGAGATAATTTTACACACCACATTGCATAAGGCGATGGGCCTATATCCCTCCGGAGTAATGGCGTTCTCCTTTTTTGGGATTAAAGCTATAAAGGTCGCATTCAGAGCTTTCATAACCTTTTTATGTTGTCTCGAGTCTTCCACCACCTCTAGGATGTCTTGTTTAACTGTATCCCAGCAGGCTTTGAAGAAATCAACATTGAAACCATCTGGGCCTGGTGCTTTTCCATTCTGCATTTCCTTGATCACCTCACTGATCTCCTCTTCCAAGACTGGCCTGTTGAGATTGTGGTTGTCCTCCCTTGTGACCAACTTGGGAATGTGCTGAGTGATTTTATCAATGTACCTAGTCCTATCTTCCATTGGTTCTGTTGCAATGTTAGAGAAGTGGTGTACTAGGGTCGCTTCCATGTCCTTGTGAGTGACAAGCTCAATCCCTTGAGAATCCTTTAGCTTTGTGATTTTGTTGTGTGCCCTATGGATTTGTGGAAGAACTTGGTGTTGCTTTCTCCCTCCTTGATCCATTGGATTCTGGATTTTTGTCTCCAAAATGTTTCCTCTTGGAGGTAGCGCTCATCCCATTCTCTCTACAGAGAATCAGTTAGGTTCTAACTTTCCTCATTGAAGCCCTCTATGATGTTGATTTGATTGATTTCCTCGAGTTTCTGTTCCGTACATTTTCTGGACTTGATGATGTCCCCAAATTCATTTTTGTTCTAGTCCTTAAGTTTGGATTTGATATATTTCAGTCTCTGCTGGAGCATGTACATCTTGGTACCCTGAATATTCAAATCCTCCTTCCACCAAGTGGCAATGTTATTAGTGAAATTAGGGTGAAGGAGGTAGGAATTTTCGAATCTGAAAGGCCTAATCCTTGGAGTGCCCATTAAGGAAGCTTCTAACTGAACAGGCTAGTGATCCGAGCCTCCAAAGGGCAGAATGGACACTGTGAGTGCTGATCCTGTGAGTATGAGATCCTCAGAAATAGTAAACCTATCCAATTTTGAGGCCACTTGGGAAACCCTCCTATTTTGTTGTTCCAAGTGAAGGTTCCATTTATGGTTTCTATGTCCACCAGTCCCATGTTCATGAGGAAGTCTTGGAAGGCTTCAAAGTCCCTACCAAGCTGTCTCATCCCTCCTTTTTTTTTTTTTCCGAAAGAGATCTTATCATATTGAAATCCCCTGCAAGAATCCAAGGTATGTTGGGATAGCGAGCTCTGAGACCTTCCAAGGAGGTGAGAAGCTTGAGTTTATCTGCTTGCTGTTGAGGGCCATACACGTTAGTTAACATGTAAGTCTCCTTATCCCCTACGGGACTACAAACCAAAGAAAGATAGTTCCTGGATGCCTCAGCGTCCAGGATTCCTAATTTCTGTGGATCCCACAAAGTGAGAATCCCACCTACAGAGTTATTTGTTTTAACCTCCAAATATTCATACTTGATTAGCCATTTATTGTGAATTTCTCTTATTTTCTCCATTGAACATTTTGTCTCCTGAATAAATACCATATCTGGTTTTACTTCCTTTATTCTATTGATAGCTGATCAACCCCTTTCTATTTTATTTGATCCGGGTGCTAACCTAAGCTAAATTATTCCTAAAGTAGTAGAGAAATGTCAACTGCAAAATAGTAAATTTAAGAAATCTTGGCTACTTCAGCTAACCACCAAAACAAAGAGAAGGGTATCCGTGAAAATAGAAAACTTCCTTATAATAGTTTCAGGACAACCCATCCATGTTGATCTAAATATACTCCCATTAGGTTCATATGATGTACTAATAGGGATGGACTAGTTGGAAGGGCATTGGTTCCTCGTTAATTGTAAAGAGAAATCTATAAGCTACCTCACAGAGTCGGGGCAGAGAAAGGAAATTCAACGGATCAAGAAAAGCATTAAATTACATCCTATTACTGCTAACCAGCTAGGAAGATGCATTAGAAAGGGTTGCCAAATCTATTTTTTCTAAGCAGGATACACCAATGACTGAAACAAGATGACTTCATTGGAGAATATTCCTATAATTCAGGATTTCATAGATGTGTTCCCTGAATCCATCCCTCGATTGCTACCTAGGCGTGATATTGATTTTACCATTGAATTAATACCTGGAGAAGCTCCTGTTTCGAAATATCCTTACCACATGAGCATCCATGAGTAAACATAACTCAAAATACAGCTTCAAAAACTATTGGATAAAGGGTACATTCGCCCTAGTGTGTCTCCTTGGGGAGCCCCTGTGTTGTTTGTGCGAAAGAAGGACGGAACCTTAAGACTATGCATTGATTATCGTCAGCTAAATAAACTGACTGTCAAAAATAAGTACCCTTTACCCCATATTGATGATTTATTTGATCAAGTGCAGGGGAATGTGTATTCTCAAAAATTTACTTAAGGTCTGTCTACCACCAGATCAGAATAAAGGATGAAGACATTTGCAAAACCACATTCCAAATTCGTTACGGCCATTACGAGTTCATGATACTTCCTTTTGGCCTTACCAATGCTCCAACCACTTTCATGAGCCTAATGCACGACATTTTTCAGCGATTTATAGATAAATTTGTACTGATTTTTATGGTCGATATACTAATTTATTAAAAAAATCAAGAGGAGCATGAGAAGCACATGAGAATAATATTGCAGATTTTGCGAGACAACCAGCTGTATACAAAGTATAGCAAGTGTGATTTTTACAAAAGTCAAATTCAGTACCTAGGCCATGTTATATCAGCTGAGGGAATAATGGTGGATCCAGAAAAGATCAAAACTATTATGGAATGGACCACTCTAAAAAACGTTGCTAACATTAGATCATTTTTGGGCCTGGCGGGTTATTACCACCAATTCATTAAAGGATTTTCAAAAATAGCTTTTCCTATGACCTCACTACAGAAAAAGGGTGTGCCTTCCACTAGACAGTGGAATGTCAGCAAAGTTTTGAGCAGTTAAAGCAATTACTTACTACTACACTGATGCTAAAGGTAGCAGATCCGAAAAAATCATTTGTGGTATGCACAGATGCAAGTAAGGAGGGTGTCGGTGGTGTATTAACACAAGAAGGGAAGGTTATAGCCTATGAATCATGCAAACTAAAGATTATGAGCAGTGATGCTCTGCATATGATCTGGAGTTGACTGCAGTAGTACACGCACTCAAAATGTGGTGACACTACCTCCTAGGAAAGAAATTTTTGTTATTAACCGATCATAGCAGCCTTACAAATTTCTTTAACTAGTCTAGTTTAAATGCTTGACAGGCCAGATGGACCACATTCTTGAGTGAAATTGACTTTGACATGAAATACTTTAAGGGGAAGGAAAATCGAGTGGTTGATGCACTAAGCAAAAAATTACATTGTATTTATGAAGTGCAGTAAAACCAAGTATGATCTAACCTACCGGATGTCATCAGAGAAGCATCTCCCAAAGACTCTGAATATGCTTTTCTTTGGCAGCAAGCCTCGAAAGTTCAAGAAAAAGGGGAACAGTCAGATTATGGTATTAATCTCAACAAATTGCTAACATTCATAAACATAATATATATTCATAACCAGAATTCTGTCAAGCAATTATTATTGAATGAATTCCATAGGAAGCCATACGCCACTCACCCAGGATACCAGAAATTGTTTTCTTCCATCAGGAAAAATTATTTTTGGCTAGCATTAAGGAAGGATGTGGCTAAGTATCTATCCAAATGCTTAGAATGCCAGTTGGTGAAGGCAGAACATTAGCACCCTTCCGGTCTATTTCAACCATTACCCATTCTTGAGTGGAAATGGGAGACGATCACCCTAGACTTTATCACCGGGTTACCTCGTACTAAGAAGCAGCATGACTCAGTCATGGTAGTAGTGGGAAAGCTAAGAAAAACCGCTCATTTCATACCCATAAATTCCACCTACAAGATGGTGGAGATCGCAGACATATTTATGAGGGAAATCTTCTGGCTACACAGGATACCCTGAGTAGTAATCTCAGAAAGGGATGTAAAATTTATATCCAAGTTTTAGGAAAACCTCTTCTCCGGATTGGGTACCCAGATTCAATTTAGTACAGTTTACCACCCATAGATGGATGACCAAACAAAGAGGGTAAATCAGTGAACTAGGTGGATATTGGTGGCCACCCGCCTATTCCACTTGGACCCCCACCATTGTTTCTTTCAGTTTCAAGTTTCCTTATTTGTAGCACAATTTACTATTTTTGGCATTTTTTCAGGTCCTGAACTTCTAGAACCGTTTTGAGGCCGTAAACGAGGTTTTTTGGGAAAACCAGGAGCAACATGGGATATATATTGACGCTTCTCACTCGAAATTTGTAGTCCTCGAATAGATCTTTATAACGAGGTATTGTGTGTGTCAAACAAAGATCGTATGCCAAAATTACAACCCCGGGAAGCTGATGTACCAATTTACCCAAACGAGGCCCATAGTTTGGCGCTTCATCTCCTAGGGTTAGGTTTTTGGATGTTTAGGGTTTTGCATTGTTTCTCAACAATAAATAGGCCTTCGAGCCTCATTGTAACATAGTTCAAAGGCATGTAGCCTTCACATCTCTTCTCAAAGATAAGCTACGATCGCCCAAGCTAGTCTTATTTCCATTCTGTTTGTAAGCATATTTTAGTATTTGATATTATTGAAATGAAGTGTTATTTCTACTGCATATTTGTATTTATGGTTATATCTATACTTTGTTGTGGTCTTGTTCAAATCCGGACCCGTGGTATCAGAGGGGTCTAATCTTTCTCTATTTTTCTTTGCATGTTCCCAACAAGGTCGGGATATAAGGAGTTAGGGCTTGAACTAGTCGAACCTTTGCAAGACCAACGTCACAAATCCTGATGGCCTCCAATGGTGAATGAAAAGAAGGATGAGTGTTAAGGTCCCACCCTAACCCCCTTATTTATGTAATGGGATCACGTCATAGTCAAGAGTCAATAAAGCCCATATTAATAATTGTAAGTGGTTAATCCACAATTAATGACGGAACCACAGTTAGTTACAAATGGGCCGTAGTATTAGATAGATGGTATTAATAAAACCCACGGTATTGGCCCATGGTATTGCATGTATGAGTCATATATAAAGGATAGAGACTCCCTGCGAGGAGCATCGTGTCTTATTTTGTAATTGAGCTCTGCTCTATTGGAGGTTGCCCCCTCGAAGAGGCAAGTGAACATTACTCTCTGAATAATAAAATCATTTCTATTCTGTGTTTTGGGTATCTTTTCTTCGCATATTCTATATTTGGGTATCATTTTGCAGGTTAAGAGCATAACAAGTGGTATCAAAGCACTTTCCAGGGCCGGTGGGATCTCCATTTCTTAGCAATTTTTTTTTTTTTGTTTGGCTAGAGACGTGTTCCGGCGTCTTTAAACCACGGGATCTGTCGTTGAGCACATAAACCTGCGGATTTGGGGAGGCATGCACGCAGGAAATACAAGAGGTGGTCACGTCTGTTGGACTCCCTTGTAACCCCTGTGGGTACCCCTTGGAGTAGTAGCGCATTAGATAGAACCGCGCACGGACTGTCTTCCACGTACCCTTTGGGTATATCGGAAGCCCCCTAGGCTCCCTTGAAACCTCGCCATAGATAAACCGTCGGCCGTCTTGCAGCTACAGTACACCGAGAACAGCACTCAGAGAGATTACTTGCCCGTACGATAGGGTAGTCGGGTTGTACGGCTAAGTGTACGGTCGATCCTCCTTAGTTAGAGCCCTGAAACATTGGGCCGAGTACTACTGCTAGACCCTTATGTATATTGCGATCTGTAGCACCTAACACTCCTCAAGACCATAGTTCCCTTTTCTATTGGGGGATCACACATCATCTCTTCCAGATCCGCTTGTGCAAAGGGGTGCAGCAGCAGCAGACATCAGTCCCGTAGTCTCGAGTTCGCAGATCAGCCATTCCGATCTATTAGATCCATCAGATCTGCAGAAGCAGTCTGTTCCACCGCCAAGAGCTATCAGATCCGCCATTCAGATCTCTCAGATCCACCAGATCGGAGTCGTTGTGAAGGGTTCCTATACCGGGGTATAATTTTTGCAGGACTTTTGGCCGCATTGACATTTTGAGGATTTGGCCACTGCACTCCGTTAGGAGGAGTTTTCAGAAAAAAAAAAAAAAAAAAAAAAAAAAAAAAAAAAAAAAAAAAAAAACGGTCCCAATTTTCAAAAAAATCAGGTTGGTGTATGGTAGAAACTAGAGCTCAAGCGATGGCCAATGAAAGGATGGACAAACTTGAAGAATCAGTGCAATCCCTCCACATTCAGCATAGCGGACTATGTAGCATGGTCAAGAAAATAATCCCGAAGGGCAAGGAGCAAGCCCACGAGGAGGCGTATAATGGCAATGGACACAATGAGGGTGAGTCTAGCCACTCTCCTCACGTCTGGCACACCCACCAACAACCCAGTCAGCGACCTCCCAAGTTGGATATGCATAAATTTGACGGTTCTCACCCGTCGGCATGGATAGCACAAATGGAGCAGTATTTCAAACTGAATCACATCTTCGATGATGAGACTCAGCTTATGTTGGGGAGCATGTACTTGGACAATGAAAGGTGGCAATGGTGGGAATGGCATCAACGTTGCACTGGACCTTTTAGGACTTGGACCAAATTCACCAAAGCTCTTCAAGACCACTTTGACCAGGAATCATCTTTTTTGGGTCGTCTTACTAAGCTCTGACAGACTGGTACAGTGGATGAATATATTACAGCTTTTGAAGCCTTAGCCTTCCGCACTTGGGGTCTCTCAGATGTGTTCTACACGGAATGTTTTATCAGTGGTCTTAAAGAAGCTATCAAAGCCCAAGTCCTACTACACCACCCTCCCACATGGACGGAGGCTTTCAAGGTAGCTCGTAACGTGGACAGTGCATTAGCAGCCCAATACAGTCGCCCAAATTTCTCCGCTAAAGGTCGCCCCCCACAGGCTCACAACACGACTCAAACACTTAAGGTCCAAAAGGTGTCACCTGCGGAAATGGCCGAAAGAAGAAAGCAAGGCCTATGTTACTACTGTGATGAAAAATACTCCCCAGGTCATAAATGCAAGGAGCCCAAATTTTTTCAAATTGATGCCACTGACTACAGCTCAACAGAGGAAGATCCACCACTGGAGGAACATGAGCCGCTAGAAGAAGACAACCAAAAGGACAATGTCTCTGATGAACCAGTTATTTCGTTGCATGCTTTGGCAGGAATTTCTTCCCCTCAAACTCTCAAAATCAGAGGTTTTATTAAACATCGCCCAGTAGTAGTCTTGATTAATAGTGGAAGTACACATAATTTCATCCATCAAAAAGTCGCAAAAGCAGTGCGTTGTTTTGTACGAGCAGTTTCTAACTTCCAAGTTCAAATTGTGGATGGAGGCACAATGAAATGTGAAGGACGCTGTGAAAATGTCAAACTTCAAATGGGGGATTATCAGTTGAAAACCCACATGTTTTCCATACACATGGGGGGTTGCGACGTTGTCCTCGGCGCTGAATGGCTCCGCACTCTTGGGCCAATCACAATGGATTTCCAGGAGTTATATATGCATTTTAAGCAGAACAACTACACACATACCCTCCGTGGACTCCAGGCGGGAGCCCCCTCTATCATCAACTCGCATAGGATGGAAAAATTGTTAAAAATGGGCAATCATGGAGTTGTAACTCAATTTAATGCCATCCAGGCAGTCGAAACCAAGCCTCTGCCAATTCATCCTGAGATGCAACAGATTTTAAATAACCATCTGCCGGTCTTTGACAAGCCTCATGAGCTTCCACCCTCGCGAGGGGAACATGATCATAGCATCACCTTGGTTCTAGGGGCCCAACCCCCAAATGTGTGCCCATACAGATATCCATTCACCCAAAAGAATGAAATAGAAAAAATCATCAAGGAACTTTTGGAAGCAGGTGTCATTCGTCCCAGCATTAGTCCTTATTCATCCCCAGTGGTCATGGTGCTCAAGAAAGATGGGGAGTGGCGGATGTGTCCCGACTTCAGGGCCCTCAATAAGTTGACAGTCAAAGATAAATTTCCCATCCCGGTGGTTGATGATTTGCTGGATGAACTCAATGGGGCTCAATTCTTCACTAAGCTGGATCTTCACTCAGGCTACCACCAAATTCGCATGAAGGAAGTCGACATTCCCAAGACTGCTTTCAGAACTCATGAAGGCCATTATGAATTCCTGGTCATGCCATTTGGTCTTTGTAATGCCCCCTCTACTTTTCAGAGCCTTATGAACCACATTCTCAAACCATATCTCAGGAAATTTGTCCTTGTCTTCTTCGATGACATCCTCATCTATAGTTGCACTTGGGCCACACATCTTCAGCATGTAGATCTACTCTTGCAACTGCTCCACAAGCATAAATTATTTGTCAAGATGTCCAAGTGTTCGTTTGGCATGGCAGAAGTAGAGTATTTGGGCCACATTGTGGGGCGTGAAGGTGTCAAGGTGGACCCCAAAAAGATCCAAGCAATGCAGGAATGGCCTCAACCTAAGACCTTGAAGAGCTTGAGAGGATTTTTGGGTCTCACAGGCTATTATCGTAAATTTGTCCACAACTATGGTCGCATAGCGAAGCCCCTCACCCAACTCCTAAAGAAAAATTCATTCTTTTGGAATGAGGAAGCACAACAGGCCTTTACAGCTCTAAAAAATGCCATGTGTTCCACTCCAGTCTTAGCACTACTTGACTTCACCAAATCTTTTGTCATTGAATGTGATGCTTCGGGTACAGGTATTGGGGCGGTATTAATGCAGGAAGGGCGACCATTGGCCTTCACAAGCCAACAACTAAGTGGGAGGAATCTGGGCCAATCTACCTACGAGAAGGAAATGATGGCCATCTTACATGCAGTCGAGACTTGGCGACCTTACTTATTGGGGCGACATTTCCAAATCCGCACAGATCATCACAGTCTTAAATATTTTTTGGAGCAACGCCTATCCTCCCCACAACAAAATAAATGGCTCGCCAAAATGCTGGGATATGATTATGAGATCATTTACAAGAAAGGGAAAGACAATAGTGTAGCAGATGCATTATCTCACCGATTTGAGGAGGAAAGTACTCTGTTAGCAATTTCCCTCCCCATTCCAGAATGGATTGAAGAGGCTCGCAGGGAATGGTTTTCACACCCCGGGCTCTCCCAACTCATTTCTCAATTGCAGGTAGATCCAAATTCCACCAAGGGCTACTCGTGGCAGGATGATATTCTTCGCTACAAGGATAGAGTCGTAATATCACCAACATCCACCCTCAAAAGTCGCATTTTGGCAGAATTGCACTCATCTCCCATTGCAGGACATTCGGGCTTTCAGAAGACGTATGCTCGCACCAGAAGATCATTTTTTTGGACAGGCATGAAAAAGGACATCCTTACTTTCGTAGCAGAATGCGATGTCTATCAACGCCACAAAGGGGAAACCGTCAACACACCAGGCACATTACAACCATTGCCCATTCCGGCATCAATTTGGACGGAGGTTTCTATGGATTTCATTACAGGTCTTCCAAAGTTAGGGAACAAGTCAGTCATCATGGTGGTTGTGGACCGACTGTCGAAGTATGCTCATTTCTGCGCCCTACCCCACCCATTTACACCAACTTTGGTTGCTCAATCTTTCATGGATCAGATCTTCAAATTGCATGGCATGCCCACTTCTATTGTGTCTGACTGCGACCCGATCTTCACCAGTAATTTTTGGCAGGAACTCTTCAGAATACAAGGCACTCAACTAAAACTCAGTACTTCCTATCATCCGCAAACAGATGGTCAAACTGAAGCCGTCAACAAATGTCTAGAAACCTACCTTAGGTGTTTCACTTCAGAAAAGCAACACCTTTGGGTACAGTGGTTACCTCTAGCTGAATGGTGGTATAACACCAACTATCATGCCACCACCAAAATGACTCCCTATGAAGCAGTATATGGTCAACTCCCGCCTTCACCTACTTTGTATCTCAAGGGGTGCTCAAAAGTACAAGCAGTGGATCAACTCCTACAACACCGTGCAACCATGCTCGCCCATCTTCGAGAGAATCTTCATCAAGCTCAGAACCGCATGAAGCAACAGGTAGACCAGCATCACTCAGAGCGCCAATTTCAAGAAGGGGATCAGGTCTTTTTACGGCTACAACCATATAAGCAAACATCACTCAAAGACAAAGGGTGTCAGAAACTATCTCCCAAATTCTATGGACCATATCAAGTACTTCAGCACATTGGAGAAGTGTCTTACAAGTTGGCCTTGCCACCTACTGCAAAAATCCATCCAGTTTTCCATGTCTCATGCCTCAAGAAAGTGATTGGGAACAATTGCAGAATTCAGACTAGTCTACCTGAATTGGACGAAGAAGGGTCCATCTTGCTTCAACTCGAACAGGTCCTAGACACACGAGACAAGCAACTGCGCGGACGCATGATTAAGGAAGTCCTCGTCAAATGGAAAGACACCTCTCCAGAAGATGCAAATTGGGAACCAGCCACTATTCTTTAGTAGTTTCCGCAGCTTCAGCCTTGAGGACAAGGCTAGTCTTAAGGGGGAGGGCATGTTAGGGTCCCACCCTAACCCCCTTATTTATGTAATGGGATCACGTCATAGTCAAGATTCAATAAAGCCCATATTAATAATTGTAAGTGGTTAATCCACAATTAATGATGGAACCACAGTTAGTTACAAATGGGCCGTAGTATTAGATAGATGGTATTAATAAAACCCACGGTATTGGCCCATGGTATTGCATGTATGAGTCATATATAAAGGATAGAGACTCCCTGCGAGGAGCATCGTGTCTTATTTTGTAATCGAGCTCTGCTCTATTGGAGGTTGCCCCCTCGAAGAGGCAAGTCAACATTACTCTCTGAATAATAAAATCATTGCTATTCTATGTTCTGGGTATCTTTTCTTCGCATATTCTGTATTTGGGTACCATTTTGCAGGTTAAGAGCATAACAATGAGGGGGTAGGAGATCCTATCAAAATCTTGCTCGAAAAAGCCCACAAGAGACAAAGGAATGTGATGATTGATAACTTTTCCCAGATCCTTTAGCGACTACCCAAGGTTGACGCATCTACTTCTGGTAGCTACTTTGGAGGTGCCACACCCTTTAAGGAACAAGTTAACTTTGACATTCCCATATTTGAGGGTCAGATAAATGTAGACGTTATAGATAAATGGTTAAATCTGATAGAAGGATATTTTTCCATTCATGATTTTTCTAGCCCAGAAAAGCTCACTTTGTACTTCTCAAAGTAGCCCCCCACGTCAGGGACTGGTGGGAAACCTACTGTGACCATAAGGATGAATGTACGAACTCACTGTTTTCAGTTGCACCCACTTGGAACTCATTCCGGGATGCCATCAAGGAGCAGTAATACCGCGTCGGGAGCTATGAGGATAAATACATAAAGTGGACAATGCTGCGACAAGGAAGGGACTAAGATGTTCCAGAGTTTACCAATGTTTTTCATACCCTTCACACGAAGTTGGGTATCAAGGGTTCTGAGAAGAATTTGGTTCTCAAGTACCGCGGCTACCTACACAGGTACATCCAGCACAAGATAGAATTCCTAGACATCTCCTCGCTTGGCATGCCATATCGATATCTTGTCAAGATCGAGCAAAAGTTTAAATAGAAGAAGTGAGAATTTGGAACTGCGAATCCGAAGCAAGGAAAAGGTGCCTGCAAAGAGCAGAACAAAGGACAAAGCCAAGGCGGGGTAGCCCAGGACAACCCACTAAAGCCGCAAGCAAAGAACAACACCGCGAAGCCGAAGAAAGACACAGGAAAGTGGTGTGAGTTCCATAAGAGCTCCACTCACAACACATGTGAGTGTTGGGCCAAGCAGTCACTGGTGGCCAAGCTAAAGGCTTCGGAATCAGATGCATGTTCTGACTTTGAGTCAGAACCCAACAAGTGGAATGAAAAGGGGAAACAGATTATCGATGCGGATCCCAATGCCACCATTGCCACCGCGAAGATCCAGAAGGAGGAACTCGAAGATCCAGAGGAGGAGGAGCACCTCTTCCACTCCCTAATATGGGTAAAGGGTTCCTCGCTACAATTCATTGTCAATAGCGGGAGCCAGAGAAACCTCATTTCGGAAGAGGTCATGAATCGGATGGGGATACCAACCATAGCACGTCCACAACCGTACATAATCGATTGGCTTCACCAAGGACAATATCTTCGCATGAGCGAGTAGTGTCGCCTTCCATACAACATCAAGCCCTTAACAGATGATGTATTATGTGATGTTGCTCCCCTTGATTTTTGTGATGTATTATTAGGCAAACCATACTTATGGAAGCGACATGTTGTGTATGAGTCAAGGCCTCATGTTGTTATTGTTACTTTAGGAAATAAGTTGTATAGGATATGGAGGTAGCACCGCCTACCGCCATCTCTTTGGTTATTGGAAAGCAATGCAGTAAGCTCATTTCCGAAACTGGGAAATTCATTTTCCTGATGATACGCCCTTAGGGAAAGAAGAAGACGATAGCCACAACCTCTAGACAGGGTCCCTTCGCACGGAAACAACAAATGGACAAGGTTGTGGAGGAGTACGAGGACATCTTTACCTCCCCCACAGGGGTGCCTTTGCACTGTCTGGTCAAGCACTCCATCGATCTGACCCCATCTGTGCCGCTGCCCAATGGACCAATCTATTGGCGCTCTGTTCTACAGAACGAAGAAATCAAGAGTCAGATTCACGAGCTTCTGCAAAAAGGTCACATCCATCTGAGTTCATCGCCCTGTGGGAGCCTGATCGTGTTGGTACAGAAGAAGGATGGGATTTAGAGACTCTCTATTGACTACCGGGCGTTGAACAAGATCATTGTCCAGAATAGGTACCTGATCCCATGGATTGATGACCTTCTGGACCAACTAAAGGGGGAAAAATATTTTTGCAAGATCAACTTGAAGTCCGACTATCACCACATACCAATCGAACCCTCCGATGTGTGGAAGACTTCCTTCAAAGCCAAGGAGGGCCTTTTCGAAAGGTTGGTTATGCCTTTTGGGTTGACGAATGCTCCTGCAACATTCATGAGGTTGATGGATGACATCTTGTGGCCATTCACCAACTCATTTGTAGTGGTATAATTGGATGACATCTTGATCTTCAGCCAGAGTGAGGAAGAGCACCTTCACCGCATCCGACAGGTTCTCCAAACACTGTGGCAACATAATCTATGTGCTAATTTGGAGAAATGCACTTTTGGAATGACCTAGGTTCAGTATCCGAGATACATTATTGATGAAAGAAGGGTGCATGTGGATCTATCCAAGATCCAAGTCATTCGGGATTGGCCAACCCCAACCACTCTGACAGAGCTTCACAGCTTTCTGGGTCTTGCCAATTTCTATCGCAAGTTTGTGTTGGGATTCTCTCATATCACTTGGCCCTTGAGTCAAGTCACCAAGGGAGGAGTGAAAGAAAAATTCTTTTGGTCTGAATCTCAACAGAAGGCATTTGCAGAGTTGAAACATTGCCTCTGCTCTGCACCAGTGCTCACTTTACCAGACTTGCAACAACCATTTGAGATCGACACAGATGCCTCTGACTATGCTAATGGGGCAGACCTTACTCAATAGGGGCATCCAGTGGCATATCACAGTGAGACACTTTCAGACACAGTCCGAAAGTATCCCACTTATGACAAAGAGATGTATTCCATTGTGCAAGCTTACCGACAATGGAAGCATTACATTTTGGGGAAGGAAATGATCATTCACATAGACCACTAAACCTTGCAGTTCATAAAGACGCAAGGGAAGTTGTAGAATGATCGCTATCAAAAGAAGTTCACATACTTGCAGCGGTTCCATTTGAATATCAAGTATAAGAAGGGTAGCACCAATAATGTTGCAGACTGTCTCAGTTGACCACCGATCATGGCGTTAACCACCATACTCAACTCTTGTGAGCACGAGACTTCTGATTGGCCACTTCTCTACAAAAGTGACCCGGAATTCGACCACCCATACTAGATGCTCTTGGAGGGCCAGCAAGTTCCATATTTTCACCTCCAGGATGCCATGTTATGCCACCTGGGACACCTTTGTGTCCCTTCAAGAAAGCGAGCCAAGATGATTTTGGAAGTGCACTATAGTCGGGCCATTGGGAATTTAGGGGTTAAGAAAATAGTGGCAATACTGCAAAAGTATTTCTATTGGCTGAATCTTCGACAAGATTTTGGGAAGTGCAATAGATCATGCACTACCTACGCTATTGCCAAACCTACCATCTAGAAGCAAGGCCTCTATACTCCGCTACCTACCCATATTCAACCTTGGGAATCCATCTCCATGGATTACATGTTAGGCCTTCCTTCTACTAAGCACGAAAATGATTGTTTTTTATGGTCGTCGATAGATTCTCAAAGATGGCCATTATGGCGGCCTACAAGAAGAATATCAGAGCAGAAGCCACTGCTAAACTCTTCTTTGAATGAGTGTGGGTACACTTTGGGGTCCCACAATCTATCATCTCAGATCGGGATAGTAGGTTCCTCAGTACATTTTGGTCCAATCTCTGGTCGATGTTGAACACCAAGCTCACTAAGTCCACAACTTTCCATACCCAAACTGATGGCGAAACATAGGACATCAACAAGATGATCATACACATTCTACATATGTACAACTCAAAGCATCCATGCACATGGGATGAGAGCCTTCCCTATGTCCAACACAGCTATAACCGGGCTCTCCACAGCTCGACTGGCCACAACCCTTTTCAAATGGGCTTGAGATTCTAGCCACTATGTCCCATTAATGTGGCCATACCATTTGCAGCTACTTGTTTGGTCAATTTAGTGTGTCCTAAATTGCTATTTAAAATGTCAATCCGAGAGTCGTAAACTACTGAAGTGAAGTGCACTATATATGCAACATAACCGATTTCTTATTTCTTTGTCATTTTTGAGTTTTTGGTTTGTTTTTGGGTTTATCTTCTGTTGATTCCCTAATGTGAGATGACAAAATTGAAAGTCAAGTATGGATGGCAATGGTGACTTCTACAATGATTTTTCCAAACTTTAAAGTTCTCAAAAAGGTTTTCAAACTGGCTGTGATGAAATCAATTCCTAAGAAAAAAAAAAAAAAAAATGTACCAAAACGGTGAACTAGTGACAATGAAGTCCAGTATCCTTGCTGCTGTATAAAAGGAGAAAAAAACTGAACTCAAAGCAATTCAAAGACTGTAATAAAAGAAAACTAAATCACACTACTTCAACTCATATTCTGACCCCTCACCATTCGACTCGCTCTGTCTATAGGAGGTAATCATAAACAAATTGAGTAATCTGATATCTAAATTGCATGAAATGAAATTGCATAAAATGAAACTAAGATTAAACTACACATTCATATTTCAATCTCTGAAAATGACATGAGTAATCTAATCACTAACTTGCAGAAAAGTAAACTAAATCATACTACATCAACTAATATTCTGATTCCTCACTATTTGAGTCGCTTGGCTATAGGAGGTAATCATAAACAAATGGAGTAATATGATATCTAAATTGCATGAAAGTAAATGAGCAAAACAGAACTGAAAGAAATGACAATGCTGGAATTAAAACTCAGAATCATAAATCAGCAGAAGGACAAGATGATTTCATGTCATTAGTCATTAAAAACTATGTAAATTGCTCGGGCTGTCTACAAGAACCTGAAAGAAAAACACTGATCAGTTAACAATCATGAGAAAGCATAAAAGAAAAGATGGACAGCAGTTAACATGAATATCAGAACAATGTAATATATACAAGCAAATGATTATAAAAGCAGTAACATAATGAAAGCAAGCAAGAAACTATACAATAGATATAGAGCCTTGGTGTACAGGGGCCCTCTGCAACCTCGGCCAATCAATACTCAGTCACGAATTGAACTTAAGAATGTTGTCTTCTCATATATTAAAATGCAGTCATAAGATAAAGATATAGCACGACACAGTGGGCTTGTAAAAACAGTCAAGATTACATATAAAAAGCTAGCTATCAAGCGTATGATAACGCATTATTTATAACTGAGGATGCTATAACTAATTCCTAAATTCTGCGCTGCCAAACAGACATGTGAATATCCACGTCCTGAGATCTAGCAGTATGGTAGCTGTGACAATTAAATCTATGGAGTGGTGGTTGTTCGATTTGGTTCACGGATCGATCTACAAGTGTTAGCACACCTCCGGAGATTGAGGAACTTGCCACGCAAATCTTCACGTGGTAAAAACAGAGTCGTGCCACCGCAAAACTCTTATGTTGACCACTGCTTTGACTGTCCTTGACCATGGCTATTTGTGAGTGATTCGGCTGAACCAAGGGGACACACTCCATGTACACGTCATTTGCAGCTTGCCCATGTGGCCGGATTCTCCAGTAGACACCTGTAACATGGACTTCAACAAAATGGCTGTGGAAACTTGAGCTGGCTGCGGAAAGTGACAAGTTTCCGCAGCTGATTGAACAAAAATCTAAATCAAACAGCAGTCACAAGACATAGTTAGGAAACCATTTTATAAGCTCTTTTTAAACTAATATGCAATGATTTGACAGCTTGGTGGGTCAAGTAACTGGAAAAGAAGGCTAAAAAGGTGTATAGGGAAGATGTAAGTTTGGGACTCAACATACCCCCACTGTGAAGGTGTTGCATGTCCTCATGCAACCAAAATTTTAGTCATTCCCCTTTAATCCATATGTTCTGAAGCCTCTGCTAGTACATCCAGTCCTCTTCTCTTCTTTCTTGGTGCTACCACCATCCTGGGTTTCCTTATCAGACATCTGAATTTGAGATTGATTAATTCTCTGCTCAACTTTCTACACTTTTTCTTTAGTTTCTTGTTCTTCTTTTGCCATAGTCCCAAATGAAGCATAGTATTATCATGAATAATTTTGTCCACTTTGCTCTGCTCCTTAAGTGCTTCATTTTCTTGCTTAATATGCCTATTTAGAACCTCTAATTCAAATACTTCTTGCTTTAAGGATTGGACTTGTGCATCTTGTGTCATGTGGGGCAGAGTGGTACTCGGGCCTGCAGCTGTCTTTTCTAAAGATTCAAGGTAGTCATACACCTCATGTTGACTTGGATCTATTTCGGGTGTTTTTCTTGGATTGACTTCAAAGTCTTGTGGAGGAGGAGGACTGCTTTCTAATTCCGACCAAGAAGGGCTTATATCAACATCTAGAGGACTAGTTTCAATAGTTGGCTGAGGATGAGATGGACTATGGCCAGCGGGAGGTTTCTCAGGTGCTTCCCCACCCAAGTCAATGAAGTGGGGTCATTTTACTTGTGTTTTACTCCCCGTTCCTCTAAGCCTATTGCTCCTTCTTAAATACTGTGGACTAGTACTCCCTTCTTTTGTGCTCTATTTTCCTTTTTCCTTCTTCTTTGCTGTAGCAGCTTGTTTTTGAAGATGCACTAGTCTCTCAGACAATGTTTGATAGTCTTCCTCTATAGATGGCTCAGGTGATTGGTAGACTTCTTCTATGTTTCTTTTGCCTTTCAATTTTCTCTGTTTCCTGTCCTTAGTTCTTTTCTCCTTTTCTTTTTGACCAACTTCTTGAGTTTTGGTAATAGGAGAGTCTTGGACTATGGCACTCTTTTCTTTTCTCCTACTCCTTCTCGGTGTCTTTGGTGTACTACTTTCAGGTGCCTCAGATGGCTCTTGAAAGTAATTTCTTACTAAGAATCGTTCCCAGGTATCTTTGTTTTTCTTCAGTTGGTCTTCAATGAGAATCCTTACAAGTCCATGATGATATAAATGAGGTTCTATATTTCCTATGTGCTTTTGGACTGTGGTACTCATCTTTTTCAAACTCAGCAGTAAGAAATAAGGCAAATTAAGAGTTTGACTCTCTAAGAAGTTCATCAGTAAACTAGCATGATACATGTACATTGAACCAAAATGTCCTTCGCAAGTGATAAACTTTTGGATGATTAACAACAAGCTGGCCCATTCTTCTTTCAATGCATGAACAAGAATTCCTCTTGTAAACACAGTAACATCCATACCTGGGTTACGTAACATAATTCTCCATGCCTGCTCATCCACACTTTTGTTTTTAAACCAACGCTCACCTTCCTGGGGCAAGTCTGTGGCAGCTGCTACTGTTGCTTCAGTGACTGTGAACTTCAAGTCTCCAATTTCCACCATCTGGTCGTCGAAAGACCGTGCAAAGGCTTTTGTTACCTCTTTATTATGGCCCTTAAATTTTTGGATGAAGCGTAACCATTTTGCTTTCTTCAGCAAATCTTTTGCTTGAGGGTAACCTTCTAAGTACTTAGGTCCTTCTGGTTCTGCCCTTAGTAATCGTCCCATTCTTTCCTCTGTTTTGAAATTCAACTGAAAATTCAATTGCGTGTGAGGGTTTAGCAGAGGTAAGGTGGCTCGGTTGCAGGGTTTATGGCAAAAATACAGTGGATGCAATTGGAGGATAACAGGTAACGAGAGTGTTCCAGAACTGCAAGCGGAAACAGAGGATGAGTAGCCAAGGTGAGTTCACAAAATGAAGTGCAGACGTATGTGAAGAAGATGGTCTTAACAGAATGATAAGGAAATGGAGTGAAGTCGGGATTTTGAATTAAACGGCTGCGTACGAAATGTTACACGTTTAATGAATGGCTGCGGAAAATGTGGTGGAGAGGAGCCGTAATGAAATAGGTCACATCTCATGATTACAAGTGGGGTATGAAAGTGCAGTCGACTATGAGTTAAACCCGAAAATCAATCATGAGACCATTAAGGAATAAATGCATGGTTTGTGGAATAATGTCGTGGGATGGTAATGGGTAATGGAGCTATCGTGATAATCATTGCACATAGTAGAGCTTTTATGGTTTGACAACTATGCAAAATTGTGCCTTTAATTGCTATTTGAAAGAAATTTTTGCTCATACCTTTGGAATCCTTGTCATTTGTTGTCCATTAGCCTTTAACCAACTACTCTTTATTGATGTTTGGAGATGCTCCATGTCTTCATAGCATATGCTCAATCACACCTGCATTTTCATGATTATTGCACTAACATTTTGACTGTAAATTTGAAAAATAGAGTGGTAGCTACGGAAACTGCTTCTGGCTGCGGAAACTGCTTCCAGCTACGGAAACTGACACAGCACCCACTTGGATGAACAAAGATAGTTAAATAATAACTAACTGAGTGGAAATGGTCCTGAAAGAGACATTTATTGATGAAATGGAATGAAATGAATGAAATGGAATGAGATGAAGCGGAGTGAAGTGAAATGAAAATGAAATGGATATGGAGTGGAATGGAAAATGAGGTGGAGTGAAAATGAAAAAGAAGGGGAGAATTTTTTTTTTGGAAAATATAGAGTGTCAGGTGTCCCTGATTTTCACTCTACATTTCCTGTATAAGACCGCCAATCAGTGATTGGTTTTCAGGCTTATACAATTTTATTTTATTTTTTTATTTTTTATTTTTTACTGAAAGAAACAAAGGCTAGGCTGGTGGGAAAGAAGGATTCTTCTTCACCAGCCTTATTGCAGAATTCTCTTGAAATATTTTGACAAATTCCTCTTTTGAGAGTGGCTTATGATAAATTTTCAATCTGTGGCCATTCACAATAAGAGGAGTTTGAAATTCATCAATGGTCTTGATTCTTACCGCTCCATTGCTAAAGACTTTATCAATCTCATATGGCCCAAACCAATGGGTCTGAAATTTACCTTTAAAGTCTTTAAACTTGGAATCAAACAGTAGTGCCCAATCTCCTTCTTGAAACTTTTTCTCTTTGATGTATCTGTCATGCCACTTAGCTCTTTGATGTTGAACTAGATCAGTTCTTAGGATTTCTTCTTGTCTGATCTCATCTAGCTCATTCAGCTACTCCATTCTGTGCTTTTGGGCTTCTGATAGGTTCATCCCCAACTAAACTGCCATCTCGAAAGTCTTGACTTGAAACTCAATGGGGAGCAGGACTTCTTTCCCATAAACAAGTTCATAGGGAGAATGTCCTGTTGTATTCCTCCATGTAGTTTTGTAGGCCCACAGGGCTTCAGGGAGCCTTTCTGCCTAATCTCTTCTGTGTAGATGAACAGTTTTGGTGATGATGTTCTCAATAACTTTGTTTGTAGACTCCACTTGGCCATTTGCTTGCGGATGGTAAGGAGTAGATTTTCTGTGCTTGATTTTGTATTCTTCCATCAGCTTCTCCATCAAGTTAGATGTAAATTGACTTCCCTGATCTGTCACAATTTCTCTTGGGACACTAAAACGAGTAAAAATATCCTCATAAAGAAAATTAACAACTGAATTTTCAATAGCAAAAAGTAATTCTTTGGCTTCTACCCATTTAGTGACATAATCAGTGCATACCAATATATACTTCTTCTGTTTAGATGGTGTATTAATGGGTCCAATGAAATCTAAAGCCCATTTTTCAAAGGGTTAGATGAGTACCTGTGGTTGTAATGGCATTTCATTTGAAAGAGTCGGTTTCCCTACTCTTTGGCAGCTGTCACACCTTCTGACATATTGTTTTGTATCTTTGAAGAGGGAAGGCCAATAATATCCTAAAGAAAGGATTTTATAGGCCGTCCTTTTGTCAGCAAAGTGTCCACCGCATGGTTCATCATGACATGCCTTGAGTATGTCGGGCATTTCATCTTCCCGAACACATCTTCTGATTACACAATCTAGCCCTGTTTTAAACAATTCGTTAGAAATCCATGAATAATTTGAACTCTCCTGAATAATTCTTCTTTTTTCACTAGGAAATAAATGTGGAGGTAGCTTCCCTGTAACCAAATAGTTAGCAATATCTGCATACCAAGGAGTCTTAGTAGTTACTGCAAATAAATATTCATCTGGAAACTTATCCTCTACAGGAGAATCTTCATTAGTATTTTGGATCCTAGACAAGAAATCAACTACTGTATTTTGTTTCCCTGGTCTATCCAACACATTAATATTGAATTCCTGTAAAAGTAAGAGCCATCTTGTAACTCTGCCATTAGTAGCAGGTTTGTTCATTAGATATCTAATTGCAGAATGATCAGTATGGACAAAAGTTTCATAGCCTATTATATAATGTCTAAACTTATTGATTGCATGAACAACAGCTAAGAACTCTTTTTCAGTCACAGTATAGTTCAACTTAGTGGGAGTCAAATTTTTACTGGTATAGTAAATGGCATAAGGAACTAAATCCTTTTGACCCAACAAAGCTCCTAGAGCTGTATCTGAAGCATCTGTAGAAATATGGAAAGGAAGTTTCCAATTTGGTCCTCTCAAGATAGGTGCTTCAGATATTCTTGTTTTCAAAGTTTCAAATGCTGATTGATAATCAGGATCCCATTTGAATTCACAGTCTTTTGTAAGTAATTTGAAGAGGGGAGATGCTATTTTGGTAAAGTTTTCTATAAATCTTCTATAGTACCCAGTAAATCTTAGAAAACTTCTAACATCTTTTTGACAATTTGGAATAGGCAACTTGGAGATGACTTCAACTTTTGATCTATCAACTTTAATCCCATCCCCTGAAATATGATGTCCCAAAACAATACCTTCAATAAACATCATAAAGCATTTTTCATGACTCAATGAAAGGTTTGTTTCTTTACACCTTATAAGGGCTTTTTCCAAATTCTCTAATGCCTCTTCAAATGAATCACCATTAACTGTAAAATCATCCATATAAACCTCTACACAATCATGGATTAGATCAGAAAAAATTCCTAGTACTGCCCTTTGAAATGTTGCGGGTGCATTACATAATCCAAAAGGAAGCACTCAGTAGGCAAAAGTTCCCCATGGACAGGTAAATGTGGTCTTATCTTGATCTTCAGGTGCTACCTGAATTTGATTATAGCCACTAAAACCATCCAAGAATGAAAAGTACTTTTTGCCTGCTAGAGTATCTAATACCTGATCGATAAAGGGTAAAGGAAAGTGATCCTTCAAAGTTGCTTTGTTCAATTCCCTGTAATCAATGCATACCCTCCATTTACCATTCTTTTTAGGTACTATAACCAAAGGAGAAACCCATCGGCTATCTGAAATTGGATAAATGAAGTTTACATTGAGTAGTTTTTGGAGCTCTTCTTTCACTATCTCCCTAAGGTTTGGATTCATCCTTATCTGAGGTTGTCTAATTGGTCTACTATTTTCCTCAATGTAGATGTGATGAATGCAAGTTTTAGGGTCAATACCTTTCATATCAGTATACTCCCATGCAAATGCAGTAGAATGTTTTTGCAAGATTTTGGTTAGCTCTCCTTGTTGTGATTTTTCCAAGTTTTTGTTAATATTCAATGTTTTACCTGGAAAGATCTCAATGGCGGAACTACCAAACTCTTCCATAGAGTAAAGAGACATTTGTCTAGATGATAGATACTCAATGTCATAATCTAACTGAAATTGTGTGTGGTCATATTCTGAAGATGTTTCAAAGTTTTCTAATGTGTTCAGAATTTGACTATCTTCACTGATTTCAGAAATGGTAAAGACAGGTTGTATAGTATCCTCATCATCAACCCATTCATTATCCCCTACTTCTGTAATTGCTTTTGCTGGAGGATACAAATTGAATTTCTTTGTCGAATTACCATCAGAAATATACATATCCCCAAATCTACAACTGATAAAAGCATCAGCTGTGGCTAGCCAAGGTCTTCCTAAAATGAGTGGGTGTCCTCCTAGATTACTCTTGGGAGTTAAAATCATGAAATCTACTGGATATTCCCAAGAATCTAAGGAAACCAAAATGTCTTCTAATACACCATCTGGTTTAATAATTGAACGATCTGCAAGTTGCAGTAAAGTAGGTGTAAAAAGAAGATTAGGAAGTTTTAGCTGTTCCATAGTCTGTCTACTCATAATGTTGATAGCAGTCCCTAAATCAATCAAAGTATTTGGAATCTCTATCTCATTGATATGTGTTTTAACAATTGGACTACCGGGATCCACATACTTCTGCATAGTAATTTTTCCCATCATGATATCTGCAATTTTTCCTACCAGGTGGATTCTTCTTGTATCTCTTGATTTCCTTCCTGGTCTTTTAAGACTCAACTCCTTTATTGTTTTTGCTAGAATAGGAATCTCTCTAATGGCTTGTAACAAGGGAATCTTGATACAGACATTCTTTAATTCATCTAGAAAATCATAATCAGGCAACAAGATTTGTTTTTCCACCCCTTTGTCAATTTGTAATCTTTCAAGAAAAGGAGGTGTAGATGAAGATGCAGGTTGCTCAACTATAGGAGTTGTGGGGGTTGACTCTTTTTCTTTTTCTTTTTGAGTACTTGGGTTTTGAAGAGGTGCTTTAGAAACTTTATTGGCTTCAAGAGAGTCTTCCTCAAAAATGCTTTTCTTTTGAGCATCTATAGAAGGCTTGTCTAAAACTCTACCAGATCTGAGTTGTACATCATTAAGAGGAACAATCATATAGGTAGGAAATTGTTGTCCTTATACCATGTAAGCATTTTGAGGGTTTTTATTGTTGGGGTTCGGCAATGGCTGGGTAGGTAGTTGATTTGTCTTCTGTTGAAATGGAAGCAAGAGTTGAGAATTTGGATTCTGTTGAGAAGGTTGTTGTTGTTGTGGAAATGGCAATGATAATTGTGGATTTTGATTTGGAAGTTGTGGAGCTTGTTGATTTTGAAAAGATGGAGGACATTGATAAAATTGAGCAAATCTCCCATAAGGATTTTTCATACCTTGTACCCATGATTGAAAAGGATTTTGAGGTTGGGACCAAGGTTGTTGCCAAGGATTCCAATTTGGTGGGGGTTGAAAGTTCATAGAATTGTTAAACGATTGATTTTGTTGCCCCTGCCAAGGTCTCCTTGCAACAAAACAGAGAGACTCAATTGAATTTAGATCTTCTTAAGAGACAGCTTTGAGCCCAGGAATTGAAGGACAATCCTTGGTCTCATGGTTTTCTGAGCAAATCACACATGTTTCTACAACTTTTGCATCCAGGGGACATTCCCCTAGAGCATGTTTCTTTCTACATTTTGGACAAAAGATGGCCAAAGCTTTAGCTTCTGCTTTTTGCTTTTTTTGTATATTAAGGGTGTCTAGTTGCTCACTAAGACTCCCTAAAATATCATTTTTGAATTCATCAACCATGTTGCCAATCGCAGCCCTACTTACTGATCCAGTTGCAGATTTGTTTGCTCTAATGAGAGAAGGGTCTCTAGGCCCTTTTCCAGTTTTAGATTTCCCCTTGAGAGATGGACACATAGCTCTGCTATATCATGAAGTGGAAGTTGAGATAAATCTCCTTTTCCCCATGATGTTCAAAATATCTATCCATTCATCTCTAATGGCTTTTAATAGAAGGGATTTCAAGGTTTCCTCATTTAAGTTATTCATTTTTGCTCTTTTTAGGTTGTATTGAAATATTTCAAGTAAATCCTCCAAGTTTTCATCTTCTCTTTGCACCATTTTGAATACCTCATCCTTGTGATTGGTGGGCATACAATAGTCCAGGTATCTATCCAAAAATGTTTGTTTCATATCATTCCAAGTCCTAATGGATTGAGTGACTAATCCCATGAACCATTTCAAAGCAGCTCCCTTTAATGTTGAAGGAAACAATTTGAGTTTTTGAGAGTCTTCCAGATAATCATAAGTTCGACACATGACTTCAAACTGAAATAGAAATGTTTCAGGATCCTCATTTCGTAACCGATGAAAGTTTGGGAGGACAGATGGTGAGATGTTTTTCATTGTTACTCGAGAATCCTCATCAACTATAGGAAATCCGAATTAGTTATCTCCATCCCTATTTCCCCCATTGTTACCTCTACCTTCTCCATTGTTTCCTCCTCCTCCTCTACCTCTACCTCTACCAAATCCATTTACTACTTCCTCTGTCATGACAGTTTCCTCAAAGACCTCAGAGTCCTCTGGTTCTTCTACCAATGGCGAACGAGGAGGAATTTCTCCCTCTTCTTCTTCAGGTGATTCTACTTCCTCAATTACAATGTGTTTTCCTATAGAAGTAAAGAAAGGGTCTTTTCCTAACTCAGATTCGGTGGATAGTGTGGGAGAGTCTCCTAATTCAACTATTGCCTCTTGAACTCCAGGAATCCTAAGGCTAGGAGTGTGCATTGGAGATTATGGAGGTGTTTCTTGTCTATTCCTTGAAGTAGATGGATTTGTAAAAATCGAACTCTTGGCCCTAGCTAAAAACATTCCCCTAGAATCTCTTGCTCTATGCATGTCATTTTTTATTTTTCTTCAAGTTGGGATAATAATTCTCTTTCTGATCTTCTAGGTCACTCTAGGTGCAAGAAGAGAGCATACTCAAAAAATTATTAAACCAATAACTCTCTTTTCTGATCCTCCAGATCACACTAGGTGCAAGAGGAGAGCATACTTTGAGAAGTTATCAATTTTTACCTCCCTTGAAATTTTCTTGTTTTTTTTTTTTTTTAAGAAATTGGCTACCCAGTTTCACTTCCCCGGCAACGGCGCCAAAATGTTTGGTCAATTTAGTGTGTCCTAAATTGCTATTTAAAATGTCAATCCGAGAGTCGTAAACTGCTGAAGTGAAGTGCACTGTATATGCAAGATAACCGATTTCTTATTTCTTTGTCGTTTTTGAGTTTTTGGTTTGTTTTTGGGTTTATCTTCTGTTGATTCCCTAATGTGAGATGACAGAATTGAAAGTCAAGTATGGATGGCAATGGTGACTTCTACAATGATTTTTCCAAACTTTAAAGTTCTCAAAAAGGTTTTCAAACTGGCTGTGATGAAATCAATTCCTAAAAAAAAAAAAAAAATGTACCAAAACAGTGAGCTAGTGACAATGAAGCCCAGTATCCTTGCTGCTGTATAAAAAGAGAAAAAAACTGAACTCAAAGCAATTCAAAGACTGTAAGCAAAGCAAACTAAATCACACTACTTCAACTCATATTCTGACCCCTCACCATTCGACTCGCTCTGGCTATAGGAGGTAATCATAAACAAATTGAGTAATCTGATATCTAAATTGCATGAAATGAAATTGCATAAAATGAAACTAAGATTAAACTACGCATTCATATTTCAATCTCTGAAAATGACATGAGTAATCTAATCACTAACTTGCAGAAAAGTAAACTAAATCATACTACATCAACTAATATTCTGATTCCTCACTATTTGAGTCGCTTGGCTATAGGAGGTAATCATAAACAAATGGAGTAATATGATATCTAAATTGCATGAAAGTAAATGAGCAAAACAGAACTGAAAGAAATGACAATGCTGGAATTAAAACTCAGAATCATAAATCAGCAGAAGGACAAGATGATTTCATGTCATTAGTCATTAAAAACTATGTAAATTGCCCGGGCTGTCTACAAGAACCTGAAAGAAAAACACTGATTAGTTAACAATCATGAGAAAGCATAAAAGAAAAGATGGACAGCAGTTAACATGAATATCAGAACAGTGTAATATATACAAGCAAATGATTATAAAAGCAGTAACATAATGAAAGCAAGCAAGAAACTATATAGTAGATACAGAGCCTTGGTGTACAGGGGCCCTCTGCAACCTCGGCCAATCAATACTCAGTCACGAATTGAACTTAAGAACGTTGTCTTCTCATATATTAAAATGCAGTCATAAGATAAAGATATAGCACGACACAGTGGGCTTGTAAAAACAATCAAGATTACATATAAAAAGCTAGCTATCAAGCGTATGATAATGCGTTATTTATAACTGAGGATGCTATAACTAATTCCTAAATTCTGCGCTGCCAAACAGACACGTGAATATCCACGTCCTGAGATCTAGCAGTATGGTAGCCGTGACAATTAAATCTATGGAGTGGTGGCTGTTCGATTTGGTTCACGGATCGATCCACAGGTGTTAGCACACCTCCGGAGATTGAGGAACTTGCCACGCAAATCTTCACGTGGTAAAAACAGAGTCGTGCCACCGCAAAACTCTTATGTTGACCACTGCTTTGACTGTCCTTGACCATGGCTGTTTGTGAGTGATTCGGCTGAACCAAGGGGACACGCTCCATGTACACGTCATTTGCAGCTTGCCCATGTGGCCAGATTCTCCAGTAGACACCTGTAACATGGACTTCAACAAAATGGCTGCGGAAACTTGAGCTGGCTGCGGAAAGTGACAAGTTTCTGCAGCTGATTGAACAAAAATCTAAATCAAACAGCAGTCACAAGACATAGTTAGGAAACCATTTTATAAGCTCTTTTTAAACTAATATGCAATGATTTGACAGCTTGGTGGGTCAAGTAACTGGAAAAGAAGGCTAAAAAGGTGTATAGGGAAGATGTAAGTTTGGGACTCAACACTACTCAGGCAGAATCAGCTCATGTCTAGTCAGAAGTTGATAAGGCAAACAACTTCATTGACCACATCCAATGTATACGTCAGCTGGTCCATGACATTCTAGAGAAATAAAATGCCAAGTACAAACAACGACATGATCAACATCGGGTGCCACACAAGTTTCAGGTGGGCGACAAAGTCTGGTTGCATTTGTAGAAGGAATGCCTTACCAGAGCCTATCATAAACTCATACCACTTTGATATGGTCCTTACACCATTACGAAGGCCGTGGGTTACAATGCATTTGAGCTCAACATTCCCCCATTCCTTGGCCTGCACCTAGTGTTCAATGTGGATTGCCTTCAACCATACTTCCCACCATTGTTGGACACATCAGACATTGCAGAACAACTCACACCTACATAGTTAAATCCAAATTGCATGGAGCAAGCCACAACTAATCAGATAATGGACATGCACATCAAGAACACCTGACAAAAAATGATCCAACTATATCGAGTTGTCAAAGCAAGCCAACTCCTTCACCAGGGAAAGTGGCTTAACAGGGGCCAAGTTCAGTAGAAGTTTCCTCATCTCATGGAGGAACTCAATGCAATGGGGACCATTACTTCCTAAGGGGGCAGGAATGATCGAGGCGGATATTGGTGGCCACCCGCCTATTCCACTTGGACCCACACCATTGTTTCTTTCAGTTTTTCAGTTTCCTTATTTGTAGCACAAATTACTACTTTTGGCAGTTTTTCAAGTCGTGAACTTCCGTAGCCGTTTTGAGGACCTAAATAATGTTATTTTGCGAAAACTTGGAGCAACATTGGTTTTAGACCAATGTTTCTCAATCAAAAGTGGTAGTCCTTGGATATATCTTTCTTACGAGGTATTTTGCACGTGAAACGGAGATTGTATGCCAAAGTTACGACCCCGGGAAATTGATGCACCAATTTACCCAAATGGGGCCCATAGTTTGGCACTTCATCTCCTAGGGTTAGGTTTTTGGATGTTCATGGTTTTCCATTGTCTCTCAACAATAAATAGGCATTCGAGCCTCATCGTAACACAGTTTTGTGGCATGTAGCCACCACATCTCTTCTCATAGATAAGCTTACATCGCCCGAGCTAGTCTTATTTCCATTGTGTTTGTAAGCATATTTAAGTATTTAATATTAATGAAATGAAGTGTTATTTCTACTACATCTTTGTATTTATGGTTATATCTGTAATTTGTTGCGTTTCGGTTTAAATCCAAATCAATAAGGTTTTGGAAGACATGTTGAGAATGTTTGTTATGCAACAACCACATAAGTGGGAGGACTACCTCCACCTGATGGAGTTTACCTACAGCAACTGTTATCACAACTCCCTGGGCATGAGCCCTTTTGAAGTATTATATGGAAGAAAGTGCAGGGTACCCACAGATTGCCATAGCCCTAATAATATACTAACACTGGGCCCTAATATGTTAGCCGAAATGGAAGATATAGTTAAAAAGGTCTGTAAGAATTTAAAATCCGCCCAGGATAGGAAAAATATTTATGCTGATAAGAAGATATCTTATAAGAAATTTCAGTTTGGAGACCATGTATACTTGAAAGTCAAACCCTGGAAAAGTACCTTACAGTGGAAGAGTTGTGCTAAATTGGCACCCTAGTACTATGGACAATTTCAAATCTTAGAATGGATTGGACCTGTAGCATACACGCTAGCACTCCCAGGCCATATCCGAGTCCACAATGTTTTTCATGTCTCTTTGTTAAAAAAATATATGTACAACCCTCAACATATTATTAACTAGGAGAATATATAGGTAATAAAAGAATTAAATCAGTAACTGATAAATTGATGTTTTTAAAAAAAAATTCCGACTGCAGATTATATTTTGTGCAGGTCGAACCCGAGGGAGAATTTCTGCCAGAGCCTTTTCGTATCCTTGATCAGAGAGAAACCAATGAGCCATCACCTAGGTTAAAGTACAGTGGAAGCATTTTGGCCCAAATGAGGCTACTTGGGAAAAGGAAGAAGCTATGCAGGAAGCCTATTTGACTTTGTTTGCCTGAAAGAACACTAGGGACGGTGTTCCTCTCAAGGGGAGGGAGTTGTAACACCCAAGGATGCAACGACATTTACTTATTGCTATCAATTTTATTCTGTTTTAGCCTGGATTGTTAAAAGAATTAGGCTGTAAAGCTAGAACATATTTTGCTAATTATTAATTAAAATAATTTGATTAGTTTGTAAAAGAACTGAAGAATCGGTTAAATAACTCCTGAAATAGTTACAAGCAATTGCCCATATTTTCCTTCAAAAAGAAAAATGATAGAAACCTGGGGGGGTTGGGAAAAAGTGGAAGAAGGAACTATGCTGTGAATGGTTTTTCCTTAAGCTAGACAAATTAGCCAGTGAGAAAAGACTATGGATGAAAGCCAAGGGGTACGAGACTTGAGGCTGGACATAAGCCTGATGCCCAAGGTACCAAACCATTTTAGCCATTGTCAGGAGTTGGAAGAGCTTGGAGCGAGATTCTGGACATAATTACCAAATCCATGGCTGGGTGGTGAGACCTTCCAAGTAGGCGAAACATGTGCATGTTTACAAGCAAAGCCGGGAAACAGATAAGTAGTGTTTCTGTGTTTAATAATTATCAGTAGGAAAAAGATTATTTGCTTTATTTTACATAATGAACAAGTTAACATGCTAATGAATTACTAGTAATACTATGCCAATGATAATAGTAAGCATACTATATTTCGTTACATTTTCAGTATTGTCGGATAGTTACATACATCATTGCATAAAAAGAAAAAGGCAATGACAATATTTTATTTCCATTCACTGAAACAAAATGTATAAGCTATTTTAGACCTTAAGTAAAGGGACAGATTACAATAGAAGAGCAACTATTCCTATTATTTTATGATTATAAACTGTCGCACTGAAAATTTAATAGCCTACCATGTTATTGAACCAGAACCCGTATCCAGTCAATCTGTGGGAATTAACAAGTACTTCTTTAACCATATTTATGAGGAAAAAACATACTAAGAATGTCACGCTATGGAAATCTAATTCAAAAGACAATATTCAACATTATCCATTTCAAGTATTAATGGAGCTCTGACCAGAGTTGTACATTACCCAAGCTAAGCTTATCCCATCAAAACAGAGGTTGACAACCCTAAACTCTAATGGAGAAAACATAGATAATAATAAAAACTCAATTATAACTATCCAACACTGAATAATCATGTGCCAAATGAATGTTTGCAGGTGGCCAAATGAACGTTTACAGGTTGTACACCTGGGGATTAGTGCTTACACCACCAACTAACCCAAAGTGCTAAGGAAATGTTATAAAGTGTAATGATAAATAATAAATAAATAAAATTTTCATTTCATTTCTTTATATAAATAACTAGTTGCGGGTATTAAGGTTTTAGTTTGTTACAAAATGATAATGATGATTAACCTCTATAAAACCAATACAATCTATACAATTTGGGTGAATATTTTTTTTTAATAAAATTTTTCAAAATCTTATTTCTATAATTAAAAAAAATAAACACTCTAAAATCACTAACAAATCAAAGAGATTAAAAATGTAATAAATGTTTAGGAAATAAGAGTAAATGTACAGAAAAATCGTACCATATATATAAGACTAAACGTGCATTTATGATTGCATGCCATTTACAATTTCAATATAAAAATAATGGATTCACGATCCCTTATGTGGTATGCGATTTACAATTTCAAAATAATTAATTAATTGATTATATATATATACACACGTCACTATCGATAGGTAACCGTTATTTGATTTTCGAAATTATAATGCGATTGACAATTTCAATATAAAAATCATGGATTCACGATGCCTTTTGTATGTGGTATGCGAATTACAATTTCAAAATAAAAATCAATGCACTTTGTTTAATTAATCTATTTATTTTATATATATAATCACGTCTCTATCGATAGGTATTTGCATTTCGAAAATATTAACCTGGGCAAAGGCGCCAGGCTGACTAACACTAGCCAAGAAGATAACTACCAAGTTGGAATGTCGGTGGGATGTTGCTGGAAGAGTTGTTTTGTTCATCATAAAGAAGAGTATAGTGTGCATGCATTGAATTTTGAACTGTTCATAGCTCGAAAAGTAGTTTCTTGTCAAAATATCTAGAATCTCAACAAATTGGTTTGAATGTTTTCAAATATAAAAAAAAAAACTTAATTTATTCTTGAAATCGCTTATTTTTTTTTTTTTTTTTCAAAAGGTGGAAAAATCTATCAAACTCAGTTTGTCAAACCAACAGTGAGGACAGCGATCTCTGGCTGCTATCCGCGAATGTTAGTTGACACATCACTGTTATCAAGGAAAACCACGCCACCTGAAATAACCCGCTGGTGGTCTGTAATGGAGCAGGCTTTCACTCCTTCCAGATGCCTCTGGTTCTTGGGCCGTTAACCTGTTTCCTTACGTCCGAGGAAGACGAGCTCTTAGCCAAGCAGAAGCAGTTTTAGGGCATACTCCAGGCCCATGAAATCGCTCTTATTACTTAAGAGTTCCTGGGTTATATGTGAAAATAAATTTATTTTTAAAATTACTCTAATTGCTTATTATTTGGCGAAATAAATAACCTAGACTTATTAAGTAAATATTTTTTTATTTTTTAAACATCTAGACTTATTTTGCAAACACAAGAAAATACATATCAAAAAAAAAAAAAAAAAAAAAACAATACTCGCATAAGCAGATAAATGAATGATCTTCTAGAATTCCTTTTCATAATAAAGAAGATACGCTGGATATGTATTGAATTTTGATTGGTTTACAGTTCGAAAAGTAGCGTTGAGAAGTGGAGAAAATTATACGGCTAGTGATTCATTCTGAGTAATAATTTATTAAAATAACCGTTAAAATTGAAAATGCACTTTATATTAATTTATTAATAGGCATTTATTGGTTCATAAAGTATAAAATACTTCTTTAACGGTTCATTTATATTAAGTTTCTGTGATTTTGTCATTTAAAAATAAAAGGAAAATAGGCCATAGATCTATGGGAGACCCAGGATCAAACCTCATAGCTACCTCTATAACACCAAGAGCATAACCAACCATCTGCAAGTCGGGTATACTAAGTTCTTATGATTTTAGCAAGAGCAGACTCAACGGGAAAGGGAAATCCGGCCCTCTAGCCACCACCACAGCAGGTTATTGTACTCAATGAGATTTGAACTTCGGTCTCCCCGGACTTCGCCCATGTGACTTACCGTTAAACCACACATCACTGTACTATATTAAGTTTATCTGTTACTAAAGTCTATCTATAAAACTAACAGGACGACAGAAAACAGTTTTTGATATCTTAACAATAATTAAACTCCTTTGTTACGCTCAGCTTTTCATCGTGTAAACAGAAAGATTTTTTTGGAGCTGTGGTTTAATAGCAGTGAGGAGGTTTGGTACCCATAAATTTAAAATTTAATCTAAGACAACTATATATACTTGAAAGCTTCTCCAGAAACAATTTCTTCTCTTACCAAAAATCTCTGGAAAATCAAACCCGACTGAAGAAATCTGGTGATTTCATTACCGTGATGGGATATTCTTTTACTCATACCTTTCTTCGAATCCGTGATGAATTTGAGCGCGGAGAATCCTCCCAAAAGAAGAGGGTTGTATCTTTGGGCATCCATGGAAGGCCAGATCCGTAGTGTGATTGGGGTAGCCCCACTGCCAAAAGGGCTCGTCTCTACAGAGGTTTTGTAATGGAGGACGATGATCACTTCAAGTTGTGGTGTTGCAGAAGAATAAGTAAGAGGCCTCATGTGTTGTGCAAGGTCAAGGCTGCATTGAGAAGAATGAATAAGCCAAGGTTATCATTATTATAGTTTAGATTCAATTATGTTAATTTTATTTTGTGTTTTTTTAGTGGCTACTACATTTATGAAAAAAACATCAATTTGGGATTTATTTGCTTGCCAAATTGACAAATTTAACTCTAAAAACTTGGAATAGATTTGACCCCTAAAATATTTAGCAACTTTAACTCACCAAGTAAACTATCCCTTAGAACTAAATTCAATTAAACTATCCCTTAAGACTAGATTCACTAATATTATTTAAAGTAGTTGTTCTCTCCGCATGGATTGATTGAGATGGTAAATGTCAAGATAATCCTCAAATCCATACTATTGTTTTTCCTCTGAAATGTGAGATTTGATCTGTTGGGAGTAGTGAAGCCTGTTAGCTATGCACTCTATCATATTGTTATAGTTGTAAACATTATTGACTGATTTGTAGGGGTTATGGAATCTGTCAGCGAAGAATTCTGCTATAATTTAATTTAATTTTAAGAAATATTTGTGATTTGAAGTATTGGGGCTTTGCCAAGTCACTAAAAACATATTCTAATATGGGAAAATTTCATGAGAATTGGTCTTTGAATCCGTGGTTTAATTTTTTTTGAGATTTTCAATGAAGAGTCATTAAGTGTACTGGTTGAATATGTGGTTTAAATATATATGAGATCTTGAACCAGTAAGTGTTTATCGTTAAAGACACTGATTATGGCTTTTGTGAGATTTTCAATAAATAGTGATTAGATATACTGTTAAACACAGGGATTCATAACCTGAAAAATTAAATTAAATTATTTAAAATGTAGTGGAAACCGTTTATTTTACCATTTTTGAAGTTTCGTTCAGGTTGATATCTTGTTGTATTTAGGAGTTGAATCGTGACATGATTAAGTAATTTTTCCCTTCAGAGGTACCCGTTATCAATTTATTCATTTCAGTTATTTTATTTTTTTTCGTTAATATCTATATTTAAAATCTGAATTGTCCTTGGGAAGGTTAGTTCTTTTCAAAAACGTAATTTGATTTTCTTTTGAAAAATTATAAAATTATATTTTTTCATTTATTTGAGTTAATTTATTCAAAATGCGTGAACAATTACTTTTATTGGATTGGATTGTAGGATATGAAGTTTTTTTTCAGCTGGTGAGACATGTTTAGAGTATTGAATTTCTAATTATTTGGATAAATAAAGTTTTTTTTTTTTTTAATATAAAAAATAACATTCTTTTATAATGTAAAAAATGTTATCTATGCAAAATTTCTTTAACACTTTTGATTATAAAAAAATGATTTCACTTAAAACCAGTCTAACTCTCGACTTGGAACCAATTAAAAAAATACAAACAAAAAACACGGTTCAAAAAATCATTCCAAGGAGCCAGCGATCTAGATGGCATAAGCCCAAGACCAATCAAAATAGAGCATCAAGATTCCAACTACCAAAAGATGCTGTCGAGAAAGACCAACTTCCCTCGGGGTCTTCCCTCACGCAAAAACAAAGAACCCAAAGTTGATGATTGATCCCTAATCAATGCTTTCGTATCTAATCAACGCAGGAAGCAAGGAGAGGCCCCTCTTAGATAGCTGGTCTGCCTGGGAGTTATGCTCCCTGAAGATACAAAAAGAAATAGAGTGGAAGCAAGGAGATGACCCTCTTATATAGCTGGTCTGCCTGAGAATTCTGTTCCCTGAAGATAAAAAAGAAAGAGAGTGGAATCCAGCTTTCATGGCTTGAATTTGCAAGAGCTAATGGGTTAGTGATGACACAGTAAGATAGTGCACTCCATTGATCTATTTTATGGTCACTTTCGAATCTTTGTTACCACAATCCACATGACACATTTAAAACATTCCGCATGGCCAAAACCTCTACTCTTGTATTGGAGCCCAAACCACCAGACCCAAAAAAAATAGGAAACAAAATGGTAAGAAAGAAAAGGGTAAAAGAAAATCAAAAGTCCACACTCAATTGGGTAGACATTGTCAGTTGGGCAAACATTGTCAAAACCCTTATGAACCTAACAATACCGGATATTGCTAACCTTAAGAAGGCCAATCTCTATAAAATAATCCACAATGGCTAGAGTAGTGACATGGGGGCCAATTTTGCAAAATATATTAATTCCAGCCAGATACACAAAAGCTTGCCCATACGTTTTTTAACCAATTATACTACCAACAGCCAGGACACAGTTAAATATCATGTTGCTATTCTTTTTAAACTTAAACCTCTTTAAAGAAACTGCATGCCTATAGGCCATTTCCAGTTAGAATTTGTCTCCAGTCCCTTTGAATTGTTTCCGACTGTTTTGATAAGATTTAGTTTTTTACTAAAATTTTATCAAAATATGTTGATGCTAAGATATCATATTCATAATTTTTGGGATTATCTTTTATGGGTAACCGCACATAAAACTGTACTCGAAAATCTATTAAAGATTTTTAACGTGATGTTATGAACCACATTAACATTAATAGCTTTTGAATTGAATGTAATTTAATGTTTAAACTGAGGAATGAAAGTTTACGTAGTAAGAACTAATTAATTTTGGAGTAACACATTAAACTATTTTCAGATTAAATGTTTATGTGATTTATGATTTTCAAAATCAATATGACAAAAGAGTTGTAAATTTTTATAAAATTTACAACACATATTTAAAAGATATTCCCACTAAATCAAAGTAGTTTGGAGATTTTTTTTGGGAGTTGGAGTTTGTTTCTTTGGAGTCTCTTCTACCTTTTGGTTTTTTGGAGTCTTTCCTACCTCTTGTCAAAAGATGGGAGAGACTTGAGTTTTTTTAAAACATTTGAAAAATATGGAGAGGAAGAAGCATTCACCTTCAACATTTTTTGTAGGTGTAATATCGCCTTCCTTATTTTTCTCCTTTTTGGATGGTCTAGCTTCTCTTTTTGCTCCCAAGTCCTTGTTTTAGGTTTGTTTAGGGGATATATGAAAGACCTCTTCCAATGACCTTCGAGAGTCTCGGTCTTTATACTTTTCTACATGTGCACTTATAACATCTCTATTAGTGCAAAAACCTGCTTTCTTATGTGGATTTTTACATATTACCCTTTTAGTCTCTCATTTTTCCTATTCAAATCCTTAAACCAAAAATCCCTGATAGTTCCTAGTGTTTCTAGGGGAATGAAATACGTGTTCCTTATCTAATGTAGCCTCTTCCTCCATGAATAAATTTTCTTGAGTTTGAACATATTCAATGGGAGGCATGTCACTTTCAACCTTAGAGCAAGCACGCTAGGACTTTACCAACTGGATATCTTGGTACAATAGATGAGGGATTACCCCTTTTTCATCTACCTGATTGAGAGTATCAAATTTGTTCCCTTCCAAACCCTTGTTCTTGCTACAGGATAATTCTTTAACTTTGGCCTTTAGGTCCCAATCCATTTCCTTTTGTGTTATTATGGTTGTATTTTTTCAGAGGAAACTCTTTCTTCTATTTTGTTGATTTCATTTCTCCTCTTCGTCTTTACTTTTCTAGATTTCTTTTACTTTTGGACTTTTTGGGAAACATGTCCATATTCATGATAATTCTTATATTTAAATGGCAGTTTAATATAATTCACTTCCAAATAATGAATCCAATTATCTAGCCGGAGAATTATTGTCTTCGGGAGAAGTCCATGTGATCCCATGTGACATTGATACTTAAGCACTTTCAACGATGGAGATCTTGTTTGTAATATTAGAGTGCAGAGATCAATTAGGATTAAACCTAATTGACATACCCTACTCTTCTGAGCTTCATTCAAATTCATTTGTCTTTTGGCTCCACCAGAGCACCGCTTTGTGGTTTGGAAAAGTATCATTGGTCAAGGTCATATTTTTATGGCCATTTGGCCTCCATTACAACTATAAATCATCCCAAAGGAATGCCTGTAGCATAAGGATTCATTTTGGTCTCTTGCTTATTTAACAAGTACATTATATTTGCTATTTTTGCATTGTATTTGTCGAATTTTGTTAAATTTATCTACGTGTAAGGTAACTTACTTATTTCTTTGTAATTTTGAATTTCTTTAAGAAGGAAAAACAATGAGCATGTTGCTAGGAAATTAATGGCCTCTGACCAAGTCACTTGGGTTTTTATTTCTTCTTTAGAAGTAGTATTTGACAAGGCCTTTCTCTGATTTTAAAATAATTTTAATTTTTTGACATTGGAGAGATTTTCCTCACATACCCTTACATTGCATAGGTGGCATCTAAAGAATTTTTCTAGACTCTTCTATTTGCTATCTAGTTTATTGGTGAGGTAATTTTCGCTCCTTTACTCTTAATTTTCAAATCCAAGCCTCATATTTACCTTGGGTTTATTTTATTTGGGTTGATATTATCACAAGAGAGATAGGGTTGAGAATATGGTTTTACCTTTCTCTCAACTACCTTGTCAAATTTCTTATATTACGATTGTAGGTGAAAGAAAAATGTTGGCACTATTTAATTCCTTTAGGAAAATTCAAGGACTTCTGGAGTTTTCCCTTTCTACATATTATTTACTCTAGGACAAGGGATTTACAATTGAATTATGATTCAAAATTATTTCAACTAAATACTCAAAATGTTATTAAGTTCATTTTTTTCTCTTCAGTTTTTTTTTCAAAACCCTAACACTTTTTGTTTTTTTTTTTCAATAGCGTATATAACATATCAATAGTTTGTTTTTGTTGTGCAAATATTTTTAGTTCCCATTCTCTAATATATTCTCATGTTCATGGTAGGAAAAATATCTGGAGCAAAGGTGTGACGTCCTCAATAACAAGTATAATTCCTCTAAAATTTCTTCTCCTTTCATGTGTTAATTTTCTAATTACTCTAGGGTTCTAACCGTAGTTTGTGAATTCTTGTTTTCAGGTATGGATTTTGGCTTTATGAGAAGAGATGTTTGTTCGCTTTGGATTAAAAGTTTCATTTTCTTTCTCAAGACTTTGATTCCTTTGTCATTTACTTACAAGTTGGCCTTCTCTTGAACTTCCATATTTTGTGTGACTACACTGAGACACACCATGTGTAGGTTTGACTAAGGTTTTTTAGTACCCAGTACAAGGTTTTCTTAAAAAAAAATTGTTTATTTTTTATCCTGCCAGGGTTCGACACCAATGTCATGACATGAGGTTTTATTGCTAATGAATATTTTGACCAGGGGCCTTGACTATAATAGAATTTTTTTAATTTATTGGATCAAATATAGAATTAGTATTTTATCATATTTGTAGACTTTCTATTCCTTGGCATATGCGAGGCGTTTGATGCAATTTATATCTGAGAGTATTGTATGCATTTTACTTGATATATAAGGAATTGGTTCCTATTACTTTTGGATTTAACTGATATGGCTCATTACCTTGTCACAGTTCTACATCATATATTCTTTGTGTGCTTTCCCAATTCCTCTTGGATTTGTATTGTTCATATACAGATTTTCACACTAGTTACACAATTGTTTTGGGGTGAATTGCATTCTATAATACAATGATTTCAAGTCTAAATCAACATTTAACATTATTTTCTTTTACTATGTAAATATTATAATATCTACTATACAAAATATTTTTGTATTCATCATGCACTAATTATGCTACTACATTCAACCAAGATAATTTAATCATTCTTGTATAAATATTACATAAAAGAAATAATTTATAGTTTTTTTGTGTGTTTCCTTGTTCAAATGAAAGTGAGAGTTACCGATCTTCATGAAAATGTAGATCTAACACAATTTCTATTTTGTTATGATATTATATTATTACTCCACCTGTGACCATCCTTTGGTGACATTTATTTTGTTAGGCCCCTATACTACTAGTGTAACCCCTTATTGTTATTAGTACAACCCACTTATTATATTGATGTACCATGTAGTGCCCATATTGTTACTCTTGTGCCCCAGAGAAGCCTACTATTGTTATTATTGTGCCCTTACATTATTATTGTTATGTCGGGTCCGATTATGTTATGACCCCATAGACTCCTATATATAGAAAGGAGGTATTTTCATTTTTATCATCCAAGAATTGTTCATTTATGTAATGTAAAGGAGGTTGCCCCCTCAAAGAGGCTGAATTCTAAGGCGTTGATCTATCTTTTTATCTTTTCTTGAGCTGGTTTCATAACATTTGGTATCAGAGCTTTGGATTCTAGGGTTTTGCTGCTCCAAATAGGTCATCGTGGAATTTTCACTATAGATTTTTTTCTGAGACGTTTCAGAAGTCGCAAAAGAAACCCATTTGAGAAGAAATCGCGCTGAACCTTAGGTCCAAATTTCAGAGCTTTTCGCGGGATATTTTCGGAGATATGATCTCAGGAAGTTGGTCTTTTTGCAGACTCTTGAATTACATTCAAAACAGGTGACCTGGGGAAAATCAACATAACTTTCTCTCTGCGGAACGGATTGAAATTTCGTAAGAAGATGCAGAAAGAGGACAGACTGTAGTTTCTTGTATATATTTTTCAGAGCCAGAGGTCAAAAAATTGACACATGGAACTTCATACAATTTCACTCTTCTGGAAAGGTCTATAATCAGGTCATCTTGGGAGGTTGTGCATAACACTTTTTTGGAGAATCCAATTTGGATCAGACTAGTGGCATTGGAAAGAGGAAATAGAGGACTACTACAGGTAGCAATTTTAGAACTTAAATATCTGAAAGTATAGAGTCACAGTCGTTTCACGATCGAGGTCCTAAAATCAAGAAAAAGCAAGACGAGGAAGTTTGATGGCAAGGATCTAGTAAATTGGATACTTCAGATGGAGAAATATTTTGATCTACATGGTGTACCACTGTTACAAAAGGTATGTATTGCATCTTCATGTTTAGAACCGGATCAATTTTTATGGTATAAGGGGCTTTGTTCTCGTAAAAAACTTGTTACGTGGTCAATTCTCATGGAGGAAATGATAGCACATTATGACGATACAAAGAGCAACACCTTCTTTAGAGCAACACCACAATAATCAGAAAGAGTAAAAGGGCTTTCTGACATATTGGAAGGTAAAATTATGGCAACAAGGAATTCTACCCCTCAAAACTATAAAGATGGAAGTGTTGTTTCTCCTAGCCTTCCACAACCTACAAGGGTTACACCACAACAATTGGAAGAAAAAAGAGAAAAAGGGCTTTGTTACAATTGTGATAGCAAATGCACTAAAGGTCATAAGTGTGCTAAGAAGAAATTATTTTACATAGAGTATGAAGAGGAGGAAGAAAAGGATCAAGAAACATCAAAAGAAAAGGATATATGCTAGGACTCAACCCCTGAGAAATAAGAAATGAATCAAACCATATCTTGTAAACTATTAGCAAGAATGACCACTCCTCAAACTCTCAAGATAGAAGGACATATCAAGAAGAAAAAGGTGAAAGAAGTGAAATATCACATCAAGAAAGAAGAAATGAATCCAACCATATCTTGTAATTCATTGGTCGGAATTACCACTCCTCAAACTATCAAGATAGAAGGACATATCAAGAAGAAAAATGTTCAAGAAGTGAAAGATCACATCAAGCGTCAAGAAATGAATCCAACCATATCTTGTAAAGGATTGGAAGAAATTACCACTCCTCAAACTCTAAATATAGAAGGACATATCAAGAAGAAAAAGGTTCAAGCAGTGAAAGATCAAATTGAGCATCAACAACAAGTTCTCCAACTTTTAAAGGATAACACCACTTTGGTGCAAAATAAAATGAAACAACAGGTAGATCAACATCATAGTGAATTTTTTTTTGATGTAGGTGATTGGGTATTTTTACTGCTACATCTAAAGAAAGCTATTTATGAGAAGGAAATGTTGGCAATACTACATGCACTTAACAAATGGTGACCTTACCGAATGGGAAGACTCTTCAAGGACGAGGAGGTGGAAGCATTGTTTTGTGTTATTTCTATTATCCAACCAAATTGGATAAATGAAGCAAGGGATGAACAGAAGAAGGACAAAGAAGTATGGCCACTTATTCAAAAGTTGCAAAAGATTCCAATGCAAACAATATTTCTAGAAATTGAAGAGGAAGGAAAAATCATATTGGAACCTAGAGTAGTCACAGAAACAAGAACTCGACAGCTATGAAATCGATCAAATTCAGAGTATCACATCAAGTGGAAGAACTTACCTGCTCAATATTCCACATGGGAGGACAAGAATTTTATACGGAAGCATCAAGAACTACTCAAGCGTTCAGGACAACGCTTTTTGAAGGAGAGGGGCATGTTAGGCCCCTATACTACTAGTGTAACCCCTTATTTTTATCAAGGCAACCCACGTATTATATTGATGTACCCATGTAGTGCCCATATTGTTACTCTTGTGCCCCAAAGAAGCCCACTATTGTTATTATTGTGCCCTTACATTATTATTATTATGTCGGCTCCGATTATGTTATGACCCCTTAGACTCCTATATATAGAAAGGAGGTATTTTCATTTGTATCATCCAAGAATTGTTCATTTATGTAATGTAAAGGAGGTTTCCCCCTCGAAGAGGCTGAATTCTAAGGCGTTGATCTATCTTTTCTATCTTTTCTTGAGTTGGTTTCATAACATATTTCTGTGAGGATAACTAATCCAATCATGCTAAATATACATTAAAGGTATTTTCTAGGCTTTGTGAGATTATTTATTTTATCAATTTAGTTTATGTACTCTCTTATATTCATCTTCTTTGTGCTAGTCACTTGTTAGCTAAGCTTCGATTTGTTTCTCCTGTACTATCACTTCCAGTATCCCTTATTAGTTAGGAAGAATATCAAGCTATTAGGGTATATGATTTTTATAATCAACACAAGAGTTAAAAGAAATATATAATCTATATTTAGAAGTACATGCATATAATAATGCACTATACTCTGTTAAATTTCTAGCTAGACTTAAAAATAGAAGCATATATCTAATTAAGGGGTAGTAATAATATGGACATTCCATGTTTCCTTAACAAAAGGAAACAGTTCCATTCCATTATAAACATATTTTATTCATAGACCTAGAATGAAGTCTCATATAATTTAAGTCAGTGAAACAACTACTATATTACAACATTTCATTTCTTTTTTATCTGTAGCATAGTTTAAGAATAACAACTATTCTGGTAGAAATACACAAAATATAAAATTTTATGACCAAAGAGCCTCATCTATATAAAAAATTCTAATGATAACAAAGAGAGAAAGGTTCTCTAATATCTATCTTATATCTATATATTAAACAATCACAATTCCCATCTCTAATAATTACTTTTGACAATTTTATCTTCCATGCATGCATATAGAAATTGTATATAGTTAACAATATGTAGAAGAAAAATAAGACTATGCATGAAGAACTGTAATATGAACTACAAAACTGAGTACATATGTGCATAATTTAATCTATTCTATCAATATTTATCATTAAACAATATAAAATCAACAATAGGACAATTTTTTTTCATATAATCATAGTTATTAGTTGGGGAATATTCAAGAATATAGCACATTCTACCCAACCACGAATTATCTCGAACAACTCCCCCCAAGCTAAGACCTTTACTTTAGGAATTAGAAACTCCTTTGGTTCCTAAGTGGTTTCTCATAGATCTTATTCTCAACATATTTTTAGCATCATCCTGCTTTAAGGTCCACTCGTCTTCTTTCCTAAGCCTTTTGCTTTAGTTTCTTTTCTTCGTTTTTTTCTTAAGCACGACATTCTCTCCCATTGTGCCTTATTCTAATTGTCACTCCAATTAGCATTTCTCTCCAACTAAGTGATTAATATAATCTTTCTCTCCCATTCTGTTAATATATTTAACAACTTTCTCCTAGGGTTTTTTAGGAGACTTTTTTGGGAAGGTCCATCATGTGGACTTTAACCACTAACAATTTTTTATAAGTTGGAAAGAAATATCTAATATTATAGTGATCCTTCATGAATAGTTCCAAACAACTCAATAACTAATTCAATATATAAAACATAATTACATTATGACATAGTTTCTATATTGACTTCCACAACCATTAAGTTCCACAATAATTAACAAGTCTAAAAGTAGTTATAGGGGGGAAAGGAAAACATAGGGGTGTTACAAAGCCCTATTACTGATGTATATGGGGCTAGCCACATGTGGAGATTGAAAATAACTCTAAAAGATCAAAAATTGTAACTCAATTGAGGGTTAAGGAAATCAAATTTTGTTTTTAGTTGGTTATTGGAGTATGTTAAATCTAAGCCACTAGGAAGAATAGGGGTTATATTTCTATATTATTTTATTTTGTTCCATAGTTGAGGAGAGAAACAAGGAATAGAAAGTGAGAGAGAAAAATAAAGAGTTTTAAGACTATGTAGCAACCATACAAGACACAATTCACATGTAACTCCATAAAAAGAGTACCTCTTTCTCTGTACTTGCACATTTTACCTCCCGTGCAAAGTGACTTCACCTTCTATCTAGGTTTTCTCCCATAAGAGTTTCAAAGGGAAAATATTTGTGTCTATAACAAAGAGAGAAAGATTCTCTGATATCTATATATTAAACAATCACAATTCCCATCTCTAACAATTACTTTTGACAATTTTATCTTCCATGCATGCATATAGAAATTGTATATAGTTAACAATAAGATATAGAAGAACAATTAGATTATGCATGCAGAAGTATAATATGAACTACAAAATTGACCACATATATGTATCATTTCATATATTCTATCAATATTTATCATTAAACAATACAGAATCAATAATAGGACATTTTTCTTTTTCATATAACCATAGTTACTACTTGGGGAATATTCAAGAACATAGCACATTCTACCCAACCACGAACTATCTCGAATAGCTCCCCCTGAGCTAAGACCTTTACTTTAAGAACCAACAACCACTTTGGTTCCTAATTTTTTTCTCATATAGATTATTCTCAACATATTTTTAGCAGCATCCCACTTTAAGGTCTGCCTGCCTTGTTTCCTAGGCCTTTGCTTTAGTTTTTTTTCTTCGATTTTTTTTCTAAAGCACGTCTTCCTCTCCCATTGTGCTTTATTATAATTGTCACTCCAATTAGTATTTCTCTCCAACTAAGTGATTAACATAATATTTCTCTCCCATTATGCTAATATATTTAACAACTTCCTCCTAGGAGTTTTTAGGACACGTTTTTGGGAAGGTCCATCATGTGGACTTTAACCATTAACAATTTTTTATAAGTAGGAAAGAAATCTCTAATATTATAGTGATCTTTCATGAATAGTTCCAAACAAATCATTAACTAATTCAATATATAAAACATAAGTACATTATCACATAGTTTTTACATTGGCTTCCCTAGCCAATTAAGTCCCACAATAATTAAAGAGTCTAAAAATAGTTATGGGCGAAAAAGAAAAATATAGGGGTGTTACAAAGCCCTATTACTCATGTATATGTGGATAGCCACATGTGGAGATTTAAAAGGATTCTAAAAGATCCATTATTGTAACTCAATTTAGCGTTAAGGAAACCAAACCTTGTTTTTAGTTGGTTATTGGACTATGCTAAATACCAAGCCACTAGGAAGAATAGGAGTTATATCTATATATTGTTTTATTTTGTTCCATCGTTGAGGAGAGAAACTAGGAATATAATGTGAGAGAAACAAATTTTGTGTCTATAACAAAGAGAGAAATATTCTCTAATATCTATCTTATATCTATATATTAAACAATCACAATTCCCATCTCTAACAATTACTTTTGACCATTTTATCTTCCATGCATGCATATAGAAATTGTATACAGTTACCAATAACATATAGAAGAACAATTAGACTATGCATGCAGAACTGTAATATGAACTACACAATTGAGTACATATATGCATCATTTCATATATTCTATCAATACTTATCATTAAACAAAAAGGAATCAACAATAGGATAAAAACTAAATTTCATATAACCGTAGTTACTATTTGGGGAATATTTAAGAACATAGCACATTCTACCCAACCACGAACTATCTTGAATAGCTCCCCCTGAGCTAAGACCTTTACTTAAGGAATGAAAAACCCCTTTGGTTCCGAAGTAGTTTCTCATATAGATTATTCTCAACATATATTTAGCAGCATCCTGCTTTGAGGTATGCCCGTCTTGTTTCCTAAGCCTTTTGCTTTAGTTTTTTTTGTTCGATTTTTTTTTTTTTTTTAAAGAACGTCTTCTCTACCATTGTGCTTTATTCTAATTGTCACTCCAATTAGCATTTCTCTCCAACTAAGTGATTAACATAATCTCTCTTCCGTTATATTAATATATTTAACAACTTTCTCCTAGGAATTTTTAGGAGATTCTTTTGGGAAGGTCCATCATGTGGACTATAACCACTAACAATTTTTTATAAGTTGGAAAGAAATCTCTAATATTCTAGTGATTTTTCATGAATAGTTCCAAACAACTCATTAACTAATTCAATATATAAAACATAATTATATTGTCACATAGTTTCTATAATGGCTTCCACAACCATTAAGTTCCACAATAATTAAAGAGTCTAAAAACAGTTATGGTGAAAAGGAAGAACATAGGGTTGTTACAAAGCCCTATTACTCATGTATATTGGGCTAGCCACATGTGGATATTTAAAAGGACTCTGAAAGATCCAAAATTGTAACTCAATTGAGGGTTAAGGAAACCAAACTTTGCTTTTCTTTGGTTATTGGACTATGTTAAATACCAAGCCACTGGGAGGAATAGGAGTTATATTTCTATATTATTTTATTTTGTTCCATAGATGATGAGAGAAACTAGGAATAGAAAGTGAGAGAGAAAAAATAGAGAGTTTTAAGACTATGTAGGAACCATGCAAGCCAAAATTCACATGTAACTCCATAAAAGAGTACGTCTTTCTCTGTTCTTGCACATTTTCCCTCCCGTGCAAAGTGACTTAACCTTCTATCTAGGGTTTCTCCCATAAGAGTTTCGGAGGGGAAATGTTTGTGTCTATAACAAAGAGAGAATGATTCTCTAATATCTATCTTATAACTATATAATAAAAAATCGCAATTCCCATCTCTAACAATTACTTTTAACAATTTTATCTTCCATGCATGCATATAGAAATTGTATACAACTAACAATAACATATAGAAGAAAAATTAAACTATGCATACATAACTGTAATGTGAAGTACACAATTGACTACATATATGCATCATTTCATATATTCTATCAATATTTATCATTAAACAATATACAATCAAGAATAGGACAAAAACAAAATTTCATATAACTGTAGTTACTACTTGGGGAATATTGAAGAACATAGCACATTCTACCCAACCATGAACTATCTCGAATAGCTCCCCCCGAGCTAAGAATTTTACTTCAGGAATCAGCAACCCCTTTGGATCCTAAGTGGTTCCTCATATAGATTATTATCAACATATTTTTAGTAGCATCCTGCTTTAAGGTCTGCCCGTCTTATTTCTTAGGCATTTTACTTTACTTTTTTTCTTCAAAAAGTATTCTTTTTTTTTAAAGCACGCCTTTCTTTCTGGTTGTTATTTATTTTAATTGTCACCCCAATTAGAATTTCTCTCCAACTGAGTGATTACCATAATATTTCTCTCCCATTATGTTAATATATTTAACAACTTTCTCCTAGGATTTTTTAGGAGACCTTTTTCGAAAGGTCCATCATGTGGACTTTAACCACTAAAAAGTTTTTATAAGTTGGAAAGAAATATCTAATATTCTAGTGATCTTTCATGAATAGTTCTATAGAACTGATTAACTAATTCAATACATAAAACATAATTACATTATCACATAGTTTCTATATTGGCTTCCATAGCCATTAAGTTCCACAATAATTAAAGAGTCTAAAAACAGTTATGGGCAAAAAAGAAAAACATACGGGTGTTACAAAGCCCTATTACTCATGTATATGGGGATAGCCACATGTGGAGATTGAAAAGGATTATAAGAGATCCAAAATTGTAACTCAATTGAGGATTAAGGAAACCAAATATTTTTTTTAGTTGGTTATTGGACTATGTTAAATACCAAGCCACTAGGAAGAATAGGGGTTATATTTCTATATTATTTTATTTTGTTCCATAGCTGAGGAGAGAAACTAGGAATAGAAAGTGGGAGAATAAAATAAAGAGTTTTAAGACTATGTATCAACCATACAAGCCACAATTCACATGTAACTCCATAAAAGAGCACCTCTTTCTCTGTACTTGCACATTTTCCCTCCCATGCAAAGTGACTTAACCTTCTATCTAGGTTTTCTCCCATAAGAGTTGCGAAGGAAAATTATTTTTTTCTATAACAAAGAGAGAAATATTCTCTGATATCTATCTTATATCTATATATTAAACAATCTCAATTCCCATCTCTAACAATTACTTTTGACAAGTTTATCTTCCATGCATGCATATAGAATTTGTATACAATTAACAATAACATATAGAAGGACAATTAGATTATGCATGTAGAACTGTAATATGAACTACACAATTGAGTACATATATGGATCATTTCATCTATTCTATCAATATTTATCATTAAACAATATAGAACTAACAATATGACAAAAACAAAATTTTATATAACCGTAGTTATTATTTGGGGAATATTGAAGAACATAGCACATTCTACCCAACCACGAACTATCTCGAATACCTCCCCCGAGCTAAGACCTTTACTTCAAGAATCAACAACCCCTTTGGTTCTTAAGTGGTTTCTCATATAGATTATTCTCAACATATTTTTAGGAGCATCCTACTTTAAGGTCTGCCCATCTTGTTTCCTAGGCCTTTTGCTTTACTTTTTTTCTTCGATTTTTTTTTTGTTTTTGAAAGCATGAATTTCTCTCCCGTTGTGTTGTATTATAATTTTCACTCCAATTAGAATTTATCTCAAACTAAGTGATTAACATAATATTTCTCTCTTATTATGTTAATATATTTAACAACTTTCTCCTAGGAATTTTTAGGAGACTTTTTGGCAAGGTCCACCATGTCGACTTTGACCACTAATAATTTTTTATAAGTTGGAAAGAAATATCTAATAGTTTAGTGATCTTTCATGAATAATTCCAAACAACTCATTAAATAATTCAATATACAAAACATAATTACATTATAACATAGTTTCTATATTGGCTTCAACAACATTAAGTTCCAAAATAATTAAAGAGTCTAAAAAGAGTTATGGGCGAAAAAGGAAAACATATGGGTGTTACAAAGCCCTATTACTCATGTATATGGGGCTAGCCACATGTGGAGATTGAAAATGACTCTAAAAGATCCATAATTGTAACACAATTGAGGGTTAAGGAAGCCAAACCTTATTTTTAGTTGGTTATTGGACTATGTTAAATACCAAGCCACTAGGAAGAATAGGGGTTATATTTCTATATTATTTTATTTTGTTCCATAGTTGAGGAGAGAAACTAGGAATAGAAAGTGAGAGAAAAAAAATGGGTGGGACTCTTTGCAAATCGATTCCAAACACCAAAACTCCAAGTTTTCTCCCATAAGAATTTCGAAGGGAAAATATTTGTGTCTATTATTGTTCATGAAGTATGGTCCAATTCCAAAAAATTGGTTCCTGTATTCCATATCTGCAAAGATTACCATAAAGAAACCCTTGGCTTTGAGGCGAAACTCGATCTGCCCCCATGTGGACCATTTGGTTTTGATCCACTAAATAATGTCCTGTTCTCGGGGGAAAATGCCCAAGAATTTGCAGATTAGGGCATGATCTTTCATGTACTGACAAGATTTTTCCAAACCGTTGCTTGGAGTCAAGAACTTAGGGTTTTTTCCCACTTTTGGGAAGAAGCAATTGAGACCATGTGCCTGCCATTACGCCCCTATTACGGGGGTCTTTGTGGTCGTTGTTGCATTGGCTCCGGACCATGCTTGACTCAGCTGGGTAGAAGTTCGTGTGATTCACTGCATCGTGGAAGGAGGGAGCCCCCTAGCCAAGCGAGGGGTCGCTCATGGAGCCGCCACCTCTTATGTGTTATATGACAAACAAAGACACAAGAGAGGATCTTCTTTAACGTGGCCTATCGGTCAAAGACAACCAATGCGAAGTCTGCGTAATTCTGATGTAAATCTGACAAACCCTAAATTGCAAAGCTCATGTAGAAGTTATTTCCCCTTCACAATGAGAATATTTACCAATTATTTTTAACATTTTCTATAATTTATATAAATAAAGATTTATAATCTTTTATGTTATAGTTAATTTTTTTGTTTTGGTTTTTTTGTTAGATATTTTTAGATATTTTAAAGTTTAATTTGTAATTTTAAATTATATAATGCGCATAATTTAAATGTTTGAAGTTTTATTTAAATATTAAACTTATTAATACATTTTAAAAATGATTTAAATTTTAATTAATTAAACATTTTGAAATTGTAAATCGCATACCGCAGACAAAAGGCATCGTCAATCCACACGCCAACGATAGGCAGTCATTATTTTCTTTTTGAAATGGTTTTTTTTTCTCAGAGAGAAAATCATGATATATTATATTAAGAAAATATAATGAGCAAGTACATATAAAGCCAAATACAATTCGGCCTAATGATGCTGAGAAGTGTAGACTGTAAATGCTAGAAAAGCAGGACCTGCAACATGGTTGAGTTGAAAGAAAATCCATATGAGAATCCAGAATAACAAAACATCCTCGATAAACATCCGAAAAGGAAGGAAGGTTCCTGATGGAGAAAGTTTCGCATGGAGCACAGAAAAAAACTGTATGAGCAGAAAAGAAGACCCTGTGAAAAAGAAAGCATGAGGAGAAGAGCCAAAACTTGTCAAGTCTGACCAAGCATAGCAAGTATATAAACCAGCGAAGAGGCAATAGGGGCCTTGGAATCCTGGAAGATGCAGGCATTCCTCCATTTCCAGAGACACCAACACGTGATGATGAATAAAGATCTCCATTCTGGACGTTGAGCACTCCACCACATGAATCCCTCCTGAACAGAAGAGAAAATCAGGTGAGGAAAACCATGAGAAGCGAAGAGATCATACCAGATTTGCGCCGATGGTGGACACTGAAAGAGCATGTGAACATTAGTTTCGGAAGCCTGACGACACATAACACATCTGCCTGGACCTGACCATCCCTTTCGTTGAAGGACCTCCCATGTGAGGTTTCGATTGGAAAAAACCAGCCACGAAAATAAGATTGCCTTGAGCGGGCTGGTAGCTTTCCAGAATTTCGATGGAAAGATAGGAGAAGGTCGCGGTTGTAGATTTGACAAAGCAGCTTCATATAAATCCTTAACACGTACTGGCTGAGATGAGTTCGACATAGACCATACCAGTTCATCTTTATACCCTGTCTGTTTTATACCTTTATCAGAGAAGCACTTGACCGCCAATTCCCAGATATGTCGCAGAGAGAGAGGCAGACGAAGATCCTCTGCATCCTTTCAGATTTGTGAGGTTGAGGACCAAGACAGAATCAATGAGTTCCAAGTGAAGTGACCCCTTGTATGCAGATATGAAATAAGATCGGGAGTGAGCATTGTTTCCAAACCAAAAACCGTTGAATCCAAGCCGATAAGGATGCTGGAGCCAGTAGAGAGGCGCCATCTTAGAAAGTCCAAGAAGAGGTCCTGTACCTTTCTGAACCCGAGCCAGATAGCAGATCCCCTTTCCAAGCCAAGAGACTTCTTCCTGTACCAATATACCAAGGGCTTGCGTTTTAAGTAATTTTGATTAATAATGGAACTCCATTTGCCTTCTCCACAGATGCCTCTATGGAGAGAATTGCAAAGGAGGGCCTTGCCAAAAGACCGCAAGTGTAAGAGACCCCATCCACCGGAATTCTTTGGTCTAGAGATGGATTCCATCTTTACTAAGTGAATCTTGGAATGATGAGAACGACCACCCCATAGAAAATTTGCAGATAAAGAGACCATTTTCCTAACAGTAGAAGCAGGCAAAAAGTAGAGGTGAGCCCAGTAAACCGCAAGTTGAGAAAGAACAGATTGAACCAAGATAAGTCTGCCTCCCAAGGATAAGAATCGCATCTCCCATCTTGAAATTTTTTTATAGAAACGGTCAATGAGCCAAGACCAGTCTTGTTTGTGATTCCCTTTTGGCTTGAGGAAGAAGCCCAAGTATTTAAAGTCGTCTTTAATTGATGCCAAATTGGTACCAAATAAAGCTGCAATCCATAGTGCTAACTCCATATTTGAGTCGTTGTGATATAAAATAGATTTGGCCTTGTTGATGACTAGGCCCGACGCGGATTGGAACTTCTGAAAGATACCATAGAGGCATAACCAGCTTGATTTGCAGAGCATAGCAAAGGTAAGAATGTCGTCAATGAACAGATTGTGAGAAAGAGAAATATTTTTGCAGATCTTGATCGGAACACATCGGTGATCAGCAACTGCTTTGTTGATCCGGGAGCTGAGAGAATTCATGAATAGGATGAAGAGAAGAGGGGAGAGAGGACAGCCTTAGCGCAGTCCTCTCTCGGTCTGAAAGAAAGATGATGGGGACCCATTTATGATGACTGAGTATTGAACGTTCTCAACGCAGGCCATCACCCAGTTAATTCCTTGAGACCTCAGACCAAGTTTTGCAAGGAGGATACGAAGGAACCCCCAATCCACACAATCATATGCCTTTTCCAGATCGACCTTTAGTATAGCGGCATCAATGTTTTTTGTAAAGACAGAGAATAAACACTCCTGAGTCGAGGCGACTGCATCAAGAATGTTCCTGTGTTTTAAAAAGGCATGTTGATCCCTGGAAATGAAGGAGTTGAGGACCGGTTTCATTCTCTCTGCAATAATCTTTGAAATGATTTTAAAGAGAATATTACATAATGCGATTGGCCTGTAATCCGCAAATGACTCAGACCGCTCCTTTTTGGGGATAAGCGCTATGAATGTAGCAGTGAGGGCGCTATTTATATTCCCTGACATACGGGAAGCATCCACCATCCCCAGTAGATCATCTTTAAACAAGTCATAGAAATGTGAGAAGAATTCGATCGGCCAACCATCAGGCCCAGGACTTTTGTCCTTTTGAAACTTTTTTATGACTCCATGAAGCTCCTCATCCGAGATAGGCTTGAAAAATTCTACATTGGCGGCTTCATCAAACATAACAGGTACCTGTTCAATCATCCAAAAAACATCATTTATCTCATTTGGCCGCCGCTTGTACTGCTTTTGGAAAAACCTTGTAGCCTCCATCGAAATATCCTGTTGTGTATATAATAAGCCTCCATTATCATCTTCGATCTTCCAGATCGAATTTCTACGCCTCCTTGCATTTGCAAAATTGTGGAAAAACTTTGTATTACGGTCGCCCTCCTTAAGCCAAATCGCCCTCCTTTTAAGCCTCCAGGATGATTCTTCGTTTAGCAGTAATTCTTGTTTCATTTTCTCAAGGGTTCTGATATGATTTTTTTGATCGAAAGACATGGAATCGAAGGAGACTGTAGCTGTTAATAACCTTAATTCTTTTTTTTAAATCTTCAAGCGCCTGCTTTTCCTTCATCCTCTTTTTAATTATCCAATCCTTGGCCGCCACCCTCAGCGATTGAATCTTTTCACGAAAGGTCGACAAGGAAGTCCTCTCCGATTGCTTTAATTCTTCCCATTTTTTTGTTATGAGTTCATTGAAAGACTCATCAGCGAGAAAGATCTTGTTAAATTTGAAGGAATAACCCAATTTACATTCCGAGTCCCTCCATTCAAGAAATATGGGGTGATGATCAGATGTATAATCGATTCTTGTGCTAGCGAAGTTGAGTTGGCGTCCGTGGAGATATTGTTGTAAGACTTGTTTTATTAATCATACAGAAAATCACGGCTCGGCTGTGCATGTATTGAAATTTTAATCTCTTATAACCGGCGTAGTTAGTTTCGAAATTAGATTTTTTTTTTTTTTTTAAATAGAGAAATATTTCTATGTTTCACCTAAGAAATATATATGTTTTATTTTTTATATTGAATTTCTTTATCCATGGGAATTAAATTTTGGTGAAGTTCTCAATAATTTCTCTTCACCATGCTAAATAAACCTAATTATACTCTAATTAATTAGAGTTTTTTTTTTTTTTTTTTCTGCGTAAATACTAATTCTATTAAAAAAGAGAAAATTTATGTACAGTGAGGTCGAGACCTCAGAGGGGGCAGATGCCAGCCTTCAGCCAGATATTCAGGGACATACAATTCATGCTTTAAGCTGTTTTCACATTACAGACTCCAAAAGATTTTGTGTTGGACCATGGCCCCCTGAGATATTTCTATTCTGATTCTAACATGACATAGCTAACATCTTTAGAAATTTTACTAAGACGCATACTATCATGCCTGCCATTAATCAAAAAGACAAAATGGTACCCATCAAACCCACAGTTGTAACTGCAAACAGAGAGCAGGTTGGCTAGCGCCACGAGCTTAAACAAGAACATAAACCAACCATAGGACCAGAGACTTGGAAACAAAGACACATAGCCAAAACTACACAGAGCAAAGGCAAGAATGCCACCCGTCAGTGAAGACCCGACTTTAGTCTGCATGCTGCGGAGAATCAGGCATGTCCTTATCCACCTGGCTAGACGACGCGACCCAGGTGACGAAGCCATTGTCATCATCTCCTTCCATGCCGCCTTCAGGAGTAGTCACCTAATTGAGAATGCAACCTGCACGCTGAGATGGCCCGCAGGCCAGAATATCATTCTGAGTTGAGTCGACGGGATGCAGAGGCTCTTCATATCCACCTGGAAAAGGAATGTCCAATAACCAGGGAGGAAGAAGAAAGTAGAGGGCCCAAAGAAAGAGCCAAACTAGGAGGAATTCCAAGAGGTGAGAAGCAAAAGGAAAGCCAACAAGGAACCCCCCCAGAAAGATAAGAAAGGAAAACAATCTGACACTGTGAATCCAAACAACTTTGCAATACTACAGGTAGAGGAAGATGAGGAAGATCAACCCATGGAAAATCAGGAGGATAAAGGCTCGGACTGTAGTGAGAGCTGCGAAAGAAACCTAGCTAAAAGGAAAGCCCCGAGTGAGCGACCAGAAAAAGATAAGGAAATAGACGAAAAAAATGAATAGATGGAGATAGACCAGGAGACCAGTGGGGAGGACCTAAGCCAGGAAGAAGAAGTATTGAGAAAACTGCTGAATGAATGGAAGAACCTGGATGAGAGGTTTATTCTGGAAGAACAAAAGAGGCTGTATGCTGAAACCTTCCAACAATATAAAACCAAACTAGAAAAAGGCAAAGCCTCACTAGAAGAATACCAAGAGACTCAAAAGGAAAGCAGACCAGATCAGAATGGACAAAGTAAAGGGGGGAAAAAAAGAGGAAGAAAAAACCTTAAGGATTCCATCCAACTCATGGGAGAAATGTTAGTCAATACTGGGAGAGTGGTCCCGCTATCAGCGGTGTTTCAAAACCTATCCCAAGTTAACCAATGATTTTGACATCGTGGAATATCAGAGGCTTAAATAGCAAAGGAAAACAGAGACATCTGGCAGCAAGACTCAAAAAAGACAAACCACAGATTATGCTACTCCAAGAAACTAAAATCCTAGGCTAGAAAATGGAGGAAATTCTCAATAAAATAAAACCGAGATACAAACAAGTAACTATAGATTCCAAAGGAAGTGCAAGAGGGATAGCAATTCCCTAGAACCCAGCAGAATTCCTCGCCAACTGGTGGATAGGAATGCCAAGAATCCTCACTGGGAGATTCAGACTAATAGGACAAAGCGAATGGATGGTAATCTCGGTTGTCTATGGTCCCCACACCCGTGCAGACAGAGACCTGTTTCTCAATCAACTGACTAAGCTTCGAAGTATGCACCAGGAGTAGAGATGGATCCTGGCAGGCGACTTCAACTTAATCACTTCTCGAGAAGAGAATTGAGGTGGAATAAACAGAGAAGACCCGGAAATGGAAAGATTCAGAGAAGTGCAGATAGAATTAAGGGTGGTTGATATCCCAACCATAAACGGGAAATTCACCTGGAATAACAGAAGAGGCGGGTCCAAACAGATCGCTTCAAGACTGGACAGATTCCTCATCTCAGAGCACATAATCGGGCTGGATATCTTCTATGAAGCCTCTATCCTACCCTCAACAGGGTTGGACCACTGGCCAATAAAGCTTGAAATAGCCTTAAATGACCAGAACAAAAAGAGACCCTTCCAGTTCGAGTCTTTTTGGCTTCGTGCCCCTGATTTCCTAGACAAAGTAAGAGGTTGGTGGCAGGATAGCAAAAGTGGAAAGGAAGGCCACAGCAAAATGCACTCATTTCAGCTAAGACTCAAAGAAATCAAGAGCAAAATCAAGAAGTGGAACAGGGAAGAATTCGGCAACATCCAGCAGGAGCAAGGCAAACTCCAGTCCAGATTGGAAAGAATCCAGCAGCAAATCATCTCGGACGGATGAAGTCAAGATCTGGTTGAGGAGGAAGGCAGAGTAATCACTCAATTGGAGGAAAGGCGAAAATAGGAGGAAATCTTGTGCAAGCAGAAATCCTGGATCCAATGGCTAAAAGAGGGAGACAAAAACTCCAAATTGTTCAACAAAGCCATGCTGAACCATCGCCAACACAACATAATCTTCTCCTTGAAAGACAAGGAGGGAAACAGAGTGACTCAGTAGGATGAAATAGAACATCTCTTGGTGGAGCACTTCAAAGGCATTCTCTCTGAACCAAATGTCAACCGATCTGAGGACATAGACAAAATTTGCCACCATATTCCTAGGAAAGTCTTCAGAGATCAAAACCTGGCCCTTCTCAGGGCAATCACCAAGGAGGAACTTAAGGAGACAATCAACAAAATGTCAAAAAATAAGGCCCCGGGCCCCAACGGCTTCACCATTGAATTTTTTCAGGTGACTTGGAGCTTCATGGGGAATGATCTTCTACATCTTGTGGAGGAAACCAGGTGCTCCAAGCGCATGCACCAGGGCTTGAACGCCACCTTCCTGGCTCTGATCCCGAAGATTGGCTACTCGGATCAACCGCAGGGTTCCAGGCCCATTTCCCTTTGTAATGTTGTCTACAAAATCCTTGCAACTATCATGGTAAACAGGCTCAAGCTGATCCTACTGGATCTCATTACCCCGAAGCAAACTGGCTTTGTCAAAGGACAGCAGATCACCGATGGAATCATAGTGGCCTTGGAAGTGATTCACTCCCTGAAAAGCTCTCGTGCCCCAAGCATGCTTATCAAACTTGACCTAGCCAAGGTGTTTGACCGGCTTATCTGGAATTATCTGGCAGGCATTCTTAAATCCTATGGATTTGACCAAAGATGGATAATTGGATCATGTCTATGGTTGGCACTCCAGTCATGTCAATTCTGCTAAACGGCTCCCCCTCTGAAGCCTTCACTCCCTCTCGTGGGCTAAGGCAGGGAGACCCTCTGTCTCCCTTTCTCTTCATCCTAGCCACAGAAGGCCTAGGCAGATTGGTCAAGGCTCAAGTCTCCAGGGAGTAGATAAAAGGCCTCCGAATCTGCGGAGACGACATCCAGGTCTTGCACCGACAATTCGTAGACGATGTGATGCTTTATGGACAAGCCACTCTGAAGGAGGCCCAAAGAATTATGAAATCCTTATCTCAATTCAGCAAAACCTCTGGAATGGAGATTAATAAGGATAAATCGGAAGTGTTTTTCTTCAACACCTCACTGGCTGCCTAAAGATTCCTGGCACGCACTTTAGGCTTCAACAGGGGAACCTTCCCATCAAAATACCTGGGTATTATGTTGCATTAGAATCAATTCCGGTCGGCCAACTGGGATCTACTAATAAAAAAATCCGAAATAAAATGGAGAACTGGACCCATCACTCATTGAATGCCCCAAGTCGAATAACCCTCTTGAAAGCAGTTCTGTAGGCCATCCCCAACTACCAGCTCTCATGCCAAGCTATCCCTAAGATTGCAAGCCAAAAGCTGGTTACCCTGTTCAAAACTTCCTCTGGTAGGGGAGCAGCAAAACAAGAAAGTGGGCCCTAATCTCATGGGAGTGGCTTAGCCAACTCCCCAAAGATGGTGGTTTAGGGCTTCGCGACCCCTTTGTTCTCAACCAAGTCATGGGCACGAAGCTCTAGTTGAGGTGGCTTCAGGGTGGCCCTGACCTATGGAAGGTGCTATGGGAAAGAAAATATGATGTGGCAGGGGAAATCAAAGAAAGACTGAGAAGCACAACAAAGGCCAGAGGCTCTGCAATCTGGAACCTGGCAAGAGGTAGCAAAGACCTGATAAGGGATCACGGTTTTTGGGAAATTCGAGCAGGGGACAAAGCCTGATTCTAGGAGGAATCTTGGTAGCAACGCGACCGCCTCATACAAAAAGACAACCTCTATGCCATCCTTGCCTTCTCGTCCCAGACCGAGGCTTCAACTGTTGGCAATTTCTGGAAGCCAGACAAGGAAGGATACTGGCGCAATTGGAAAAATAAAGAGGACTAGGAAGGAGCACTAGGAACCGACAGTTGGCAAGAATACTATACAGAGATGGCATCTCGGAAAATAGCAAGGAAAATAGGGTCTGACATCCTCAGATGGGGTAAACGAATTCAAGGAAATTTCACAATAGCAGAAGCCTACTACCTCAAAATCAATCAAAATCATCAACCGGAAACAAATCAATGGAAAAACCTTTGGAAAATCAAGCACTGGCCTAAAGTCTCTTTTTTCATTTGGACCATTCTTCACGGCAGAGCACTTACCTGGGACTAGATTCTGAGGAAGGGAAGCCAAGGCCCATCTCGCTGTGCCCTCTGCATCTCCCAAGAGGAAACCATGGAACATTTGATGAACCATTGCTCCGTCAGCACCTCCCTGTAGGAAAGCCACCATAAATTGTTTAAGCTCCATCACAGAAACCATCAAAACATCATAAGCACCATAGTCAATTGGCCGAGAAATCCTTACTAGAATCCAGTGGTCTATCGCGCTTGGCTCCTTTCTGCCGGGTTCCTACTCTGGAATATCTGGAAAGCATGGAATGGGGCAATTTTCAAGGCAGAAACTCGAACCCCCGCAGCAATCTGGGAACAAATCATTAGAAACACTCAGGAAACAATCCTAATAGAAAGCTGGAAGGACGAAGACTGGCAGGCATCGACAACGGAGAAGGAAATCTTGAAAAGACTGGAGGTCAAAAAGAGTATGGTAAATGGGGGTGTTTCACGAAAAGAACAGACCAAAGCAGTGGCCGAAAGCAACCAGTATCGACACCCCCCACAGGGATTCATAAAGCTAAACTTTGACGACATTGCAAAACACAACCTAGGAGAGGCTAGCATTGGGGGAGTCTTTAGAGACGCTGGGGGAAACACTCTAAGAACCTTTGCGATGGACTGCGGGGAAGCGTCAAATAATGAAGCTGAGCTGCATGCCCTAAAAGGGGGCCTGGAAATTGCTCTACGGGTCAATTTCAAGCATCTACAAATCTAGGGGGACTCAAAGTTGGTGATTGATATGGTTAGGAAGGTCAAACATCAACGACTAGCAGAAAAAATTAGAAAAAGCTAGAGAAATGCTTGGCTCATCGGTGAAATTGGGAAGCTCCTACCCAGAATAGACTACCTCCTCCCGACTCACACCAGGTGTGCAGGTAACAAGTCGACAGATTAGCTTGCGAATTGGGGCTCCCGGAATCAGGGCAAAGAAATCGACAGCGAAGGTCTGCCTCATCTGCACCTGGAGGAGAAATCTTGACTTCAACAATTGCTTGACGTCGATAAATGTGGTAAAGGCATGATAGAGATGAACGGTCAGGATCAGGCGGCACGCAGCGGAGGCGGAGAAAATCTGCAAGAGCTGGGAATGGACAGCACATCCGTGGGAACAGGTAGAGGAGAAAGGCATGAACAAATCGGGCAGGTGATGGGGCAAGGCAGGTCTGGTCGAAGGGATGGAGAAGATGTTCGAACTGAGATAGCATTAAGGAAGGATCTGGAGTCAGCTCCTGAATTCGGGATAATGGAGAGAGGAAGGACAACAGGTGGCATTAGGAGTACAGGGAGGCTACAACAAGAGTAGCCGGAAGGATATTGGAATAATGACACATAAAGTGGGAAGGTCAAGTCATGCCACTTCCCGAGATAGGGAGGCTGGAATGCCTGATGGAAAATTAAACAGTCAAGTGGAGGCAGGAAATTTAAACATCCAAGTGGAGGCCCGGTTGATAGGACAACGAGTAATAAGCCGGAGGAAACAGATGGAAGGCTCATTCAGTTTGGTAAGAATGATGAAAAATATCAGAAAGACGCTTGCTCGCCTCTGCGACCAGCCCTCCTCCTCAGCTCCGACAAGAAAAGGTGGTCGAAAAGCTTCCTCAATTCCCAAGCTCCAGGTCTATGGTAAGATGGCTCCAAGGAAGATCAATTCTGCTAAGAAGAGGGAATATGGCACCAGTAGCCATTCGAAAAAAAGGGGCAGGAAGCTCGACTTTGACAAGCTCCTTCACTTGATAGATGGATACATGACTAGCATTTCTCCTGAGGTCCGTTCTCTAATCCATGGGTGGGAGCACGAGCTAAGGGAATGCAGCACGAACCAAGAGATCCCCTGCGGGGATTGGGAAGTGATCATGGACCCAGTCACCTCAAGAGGCAGGAACACATTGTTCAATAAAACGCTCCAATTCTACCGGATCATGAAACATGTGGTTGGTCGGGCTATGGAGGTAAACTAGGCTGTTAGTGAAGAGGAGGATGAAGAGAGCAAACAGGCAGAGGAGCTCCTCAAACGCCAACTGACGGAAGAATTGGCCAACATAAAGAACATTCTCCTGAAAGAGATTGCGGTTGTCCAAGTCTAGGCTACCAGGAACCATCTGCTCCTAAAGGACATGGAACAATTGTTGCTGGATCTCAAACGGGCCATAGAGCAAAAGATCCTGAAGCCGGGTGCTAGCGACCCTAAGCCTGCCCCGGGTAACTTATCAGACGAAGATTAGCTGTGTTGTGTCTTCTTTTGTTAATTTTGTTGATGAATCCAAACTTTATCTGGGTGTCGAGTTATGTTAATATCGTTAGCCTAGATTTTAATAAGCGAAACAATGTTTATGACAAGAAGAAGGAACATAACATTTTTAAATTTTGGTCAGGTTTTAAGGCTGAAAGGTGGCGGTCTGGTTTCCTTTGGGCAGATCTGCCACCTGAACTCTAGTATGCTGTAATTTTGTTGTTATCCGGAATGAAGAATGCCTAACTTTACAAAAAAAAAGAACAACCTTTTATTTCAATTAAGAATCCATCTAAGTTTAAAGCACATGTTTGTAAAATAGTTCATTGATCATCCAATCATTTAAAACAACAAAACATTATAGATGGTTTGGCATAACTAATTGGCCTTAGGTTATCTCAAAGGACAACATTAGATTGGTGTCATTTCTGGGGAACGAAGGATTGAAAGTTAGATTTTCCCTGCAGCAACGATTTTCCCACTTTCTTTTAATGTGAATAAATGATAGGATATAGGTCAAAATCTTTCACCTGGCAATTCCACTGGTCCAAGCTAGCTCCTTTTAAGCATACTAGGTCATATTCTCTGAGATTTTTAACCCTCTACAAGATCCAGAAACACTTATTAGGGGAGCCTCTTCAAGGATAAGATATAAAACATCTTCTTGTTCTTCAACTTTACACCTTGAAGACATATTATCTGTAGATAATGTTTCATTTGTGCCATCCAATCCTGATTGGATTGAACTACCTCCTAGGGTTTCTGAACTCCATTCAAGAGGATTAGATCTTCCATCAGCCTTTTTAATACAATCACTTGAGTCACATCAAGTCCCATGCATTTCTATAAAATCACCTTGATATGAGGAAGAATTGGGTTTACATTTACCTGAATTCAAGCCTACAGACTTCATTTCTCCAACTTCTTATTCTGTTCCATCAACTTATACTAATCTTGAAGAGACATTCTCTATCTATTCAAATCCTTTGTTTGATAATAAGGAAGACTTTCCATCAATAGTTCATAAGTTGGTGATTAAAACCCCTTTGAAATATTTAAGTAGGTCTTCTCCCTCTTTCTCTCCCCCACATACTAATACCCCTACCGATTCTTCTTCAACACCTTCATCTTCATCATCTTCCTCTTCTCCATCATCATCCACTCAGTAACCCCCGAATCTTCATGAAATCATGGCTTTCATCCCATTGTACATGAAAGATATGCTTCTCTAGTCCTCCCTTAAAACTTGGAAAATTTTCCTGATGGATATCTAAAGAATTTAACAAGATTTAAATGAGAAACTGTTCCTTCAGCAAGAAGATCATGTATCAGCTTTCCTAGATTTTGTTGACAATATGAACATAGAACATGAAAACATTTATATGAGATTATTTGTTCAATCCTTAGAAGGAAATGTTAGGATTTGGTTTAGGCAACTTAGACCTGATTGTATGAGAACATGGAATGAGCTCATAACTATCTTTAAAAATCAATGGGGGGTAAAGAAGGATCCTGTCTACTTTCTCACTAAATTTGAAGGATTGAAGAGAAACCTTGGTGAACCATTTGCTAAATTCATTAAGAGATTTAACAAAATCTTTCATAAAATACCTGCTGATTGTAAACCACTAGTAGTAGCTACAAAAGTCAGATTTTCCAAAGCATTTGAACATGACTTTGCAGTCATGCTAAGAGAAAGGTTATCTAATACAATAGAAGACATGTAGACAAATGCCATAGAGGTAGAAGATAATAGGTATACTTCTGGCAAACTTAAAGCTAAAGTAGAGAAAGAAGAAAGAAAATTAAAAGCTAGGATTGATTATTCATCTTCTTCCAAATCTAAACTTGAAGATTAGAAAATTGATGAAATTACATCTTTACTTTGAAACCTTTCCAATAGAATTTCTAAAACTAAATCATAATCTAGAACTAATCAGAAAAATGTTGTCAGAACTCAAGCTCAAACTCAATTCCGAAGAACTCCTCAAATGCAGATCCTTTAGAGACCAGGTTCTGATCAAAACATTCAACCACCCTTGTTGATTGATGATCAACAGCCATAGGATACAGGTCCTTTAATCACTGAAGATATCAATAACATTGATTCTTTAGCAGTACAAATGGAAATAGTTCCTTCATCTCCCCCTTAGTCTTTTGAACAAGAATAAGGAGATGCTCAACTTTCAAAATACCAAGCATTCTCTGAATTTTCTATTACAAAATTAAATAAGAGGTATGATCTAAGACCTAGATCAGGCCTAGGTAGACCTTCAAAATCTACAACTATAATTGAACCTGCAATAACATATATTCAAACACAAACTCCAACACCTCAAACTACAAAGTCATCCATTCAAGCCTTTTCATTTGACAAGACCATTTTGACAACTTTCAATATTGAAAAGGAATTGGAAAGGGTCAAGATTCCTATCCCTTTAGCTGAACTTTCCAAAAATCCTGGTTATAAAAATCAAGTGTCTAAATGGATATAGTCCTCTAGTGTTAATGTTGAGGGAGATGTTATTAGTTTGCAAGATGAAAAACCCTCAATAGTGTTTGGCCCTAGTTATGATATGATTGATGATATTGTTCCACCATTTTATGTAGCTTTAAACGTTCATGCCTTTATTCTGTATAACTTCATGCTGAACTCTGGAGCTTCTCATAACCTTATGCCAAAGGTAATTATGGACCAGCTTTAGTTACAATTTACTCATTCTTGTCATGATCTCTACACCTTTGATTCAAAGAAAGTACCATGCCTAGGATTAATCAATGACCTAGTTGTGACCTTTTCCCAAATACCTATCAAGAGTATAGTTTTAGACATATTTTTCACTGATATTATTGCCAATTTTGGCATGCTCCTGTCTAGATCACGTTGAAATGTTGGGTTGTATTATATTCTTTCCACGACTAGCTGCCCTAGTTAACCACGGGGTTAGAGGGTAGGTGAAGCCCCCCCTTCATTGTGTCGATTGTGCCACGGGGGGGTGACAGGCGGGGTAGCAGCCCCCCTTGTCTAGGGGGTTTGAGGGCAGTGGGTAGCCCCCCTCTATGGGGTCTGCGGCACCACCTCGAGGAAACTTTTTTGCAACCTTATATTAGGTGGGAGGACCTACCTATGGTTTTGTGAATTGATTTCTCACATGGTTTTGGGCACGATGGGTTTTGGTCTATGGTATTGGATGCTTCGACATGTATAAATATGTATTGTAACATTGAAAGGAACATAATGAAAAATCAATCTAGTAGTCCCAGTTTTGGGATCTAGGGGAAAATCTTTGTGTATAAGTGTTTTATGTCTTATGCTCTCGTATTGTTTATTTTTTGTGTTTTAGAATTTGTATGCAGGTAATTTATGTATGGGGTTAAAACCCACATTTGGTATTATTATTGTTTTGGCTTCAAGGGGATACCTTTGTTGCTGAGGGGTTTCACTCAGGCCTGTGTTAGACCTTCTTCAGTGGGAGATTTGTGGGATCGATTCTGGTGATGAAAGAAGATGGCAAGCAGTGGAAAGATAGAGCTCGAGAAATTTAATGGCCAAAGTTTTGAGTTCTGGAAACTCAAGATGGAGGATCTGCTAGTGGACAAAGATCAGTGGATCATGGTAGATCTAGGTACTAAACCAACAAGAGTGTCCGATGAAGAATGGAAGAAGTTGGATCGGAAGGCAAAGAGCACAATATTATTGTGTGTCTTAGATTCAACATTGTTGAATGTATCAGGGGAACCTACGACGAAGGATTTTTGGGACAAGTTAGGGAATTCATACCAATCTAAGTCTCTAGTGAATAAATTTCTCCTACAGAAAAGGTTGTATAACCTGAGGATGAAAGATGAAGAATCGGTGACAAAGCATCTGAACGCATTTAATAATGCGGTAAGTCAGTTATTATATATTGATATTAAAATTTCAGATGAAGATAAGTGCATCAGTTTGTTGTGTTCTCTACCATATTCGTGGGATAGTCTAGTTATTGAAATAAGTAGCAATGCAACTACCTTGCAATTTGATGAAATCGTCTCATCCTTGCTGATGGAGGATATGATACGGAAAAATATGGAGAGCCAAAATGGTGATTCCTTTTCTGTACAAGGATGGTTCCAAAATAGAAACAAAAACAAGTCATCGAGTGGGAGATCTAAATCTAGAGGGAGATCTAAATCTCCAGGAAAACCTGTAAAAGTGGTGTGCTAGAAATGTGGAAAGGAAGGGCACTACAAAAGGGGCTGTAAATCTAAAGCTCCTGAGAAAGGAAAGGTATTTGATGATTCTCCTTCTACAGAGGTGAAAACCACCTCAGATGAAGGTGGGGATGTGTACTTGGCTTCTTCAAGTACACATGTAGATCATGAGGCATGGTTCATTGACTGAGGTGCATCCTTTCACTTCACTCCCCATAGAGAGTGGTTCTGCGAGTATGAGAAATACGATGGTGGTCATGTCTTCTTAGGGGATGATAGGAAGGCTCAAATCATTGGTCATGGAAAAGTAAAGTTGAAGTTGCAAGGTGGAAGGGTTAGAACACTTCCAGGTGTTCTGCATATTCCTACATTGGCCAGAAATATGATTTCTGTAAGTAAGTTGGATGATGCAGGTGTAAAAATAGTGTTCGAGAAAGATACCTACAAGATGGTTCGGGGAGCACTGGTATTGATGTAGGGATATCATATTGGAACTTTGTACAAGCTGTAAGGTAGGATTGTTGTTGATGGGTGCAACAGTTCTGTCATTCCTGAAAGTGGAGTAGAAAATCTAGTGGTCTCTGGAGAAAAGACCATGTCATGGGATCAAAGGCTTGGACATATTGGAGAGAAGGGCCTTTGAATACTTCATGGTAAAGTTATGGTAGAACATATGACTAATAGCTCTCTGGATTTTGATTTCTGTGAAAATTATGTATATGGGAAGCAAAATCGGGTGAGTTTCCCTTTTGGTGGTAAGAGGACGAAACACATATTAGAGCTTGTGCACAGTGATGTGTTTGGACCTGTGAAGGTTCCATCATTGGGTAAGTCTGTGTACTGTGTATCATTTATAGATGACTTTTCAAGGAATACATGGATATATTTCCTCAAGAAGAATATGATGTCTTTGATAGGTTTAAAGAATTTAAGGCTCTAGTGGAAAAAAAAACAGAGAAGAAGATAAAGGTGTTGAGGATAGATAACTGTGGAGAATTTTGCAACAATGAAAATTGAAGAATTCTGTAAGAAGTGTGGTATAGCATGGCAGAAGACTACTCCATACACACACGAGAAAAATGAAGTTGCAGAAAGAATGAACAAGATGTTGATGGAAAGGGCAACAAGCATGCTCAGTGGTGCTGGGTTAGGATAGGAATTCTGGGCAAAGGTGGTGGAGACATCGTGTTACCTGGTCAACAAATCACCTTCATCAGCATTGGAGGATAAGACTCCAAAATAGGTATGCACTGGTAAGAAACCCTCTCTTTTACATCTGAGGGTATTTGGATGTGATGCATATGTACATGTTCCAAAGGATAAAAGAACCAAGTTGGAAAGTAAACCTGAAAAGTTCATCTTTATTGGATATAAGGATGGTTTAAAGGGTTATAAGCTTTGGAACCCAGTAACAAGGAAGGTTGTGTACAGCCGAGATGTGGTGTTCAGAGAGGTGAAAGATGTTATTAAACATGAATTCCCATCAAAGGAACCTGAGAAGATAGAATTTGAGCTGAAGGAGGAAGAATCAGACTCTACAGCAGAAGAGAAATCAGAAGATGAAGAGCCAAAAAATCCAGTTGCGAGAAGATCAATTCGAGAAAGAAGGCAGCCAGAAAGGTATAGTTCATCTGCTTTCTGTTCAAAATTTTCTTTATCTATTACTAATGATGATCCCAAAACTGTGAAGGAAGCAGTAGATTCAGAGGGTAGAAAACTCTAGAAAGAAGCCATGGTTGATGAAATGGCATCTTTGCACAAAATTGAGGTTTGGGATCTGGTGGAGTTGTCAGCTGGAAGGAAACCCATTGGCAACAAATGGGTGTTCAAAAAGAAGACAAATGTAGAATGAAAGGTGGACAAATACAAAGCTCGATTGGTAGCAAATGATTATTCCCAAGTGTCGGAAATTGATTTTGGTGATATTTTTTCTCCTGTTGCCAAGGTAGCTTCTATAAGATTACTTTTATCTGTTGTTTCTGCTTTTGATTTTGAGGTAGAACAAATGGATGTGAAGACAACATTTCTTCACGGGGATCTAGAAGAGGAGATCTACATGAAGCAACCTAAAGGCTTTGCGGTGAAGGGTAAGGAAGAACTGGTATGCAAGTTAAAGAAGTCTTTGTATGGGCTAAAATAATCACCAAGGATGTGGTATCAAAAACTTGATACGTTTATACGGGGACTTGGCTTCACCAGAAGCAAAGCAGATCATTGTGTGTATTTTAAATTAACTGGTGACCATGTTATTATCTAGTCTTGTATGTGAATGACATGTTGTTGGTTGGAAATGACAAAGAAATTATCCAGGATTTTAAGACCCAATTTTCCTCCATATTCGACATGAAATATCTTGGTGCTGCAAGCTATATTTTGTGCATGGAAATTAAAAGAGATTGAGAAAAGAGGAAGCTCTAGTTAAACTAGAGGAAGTATGTCGAGACAATATTGCAGAGGTTTAATATGCAGGATAGTAAACTGGTGAAGGTTCATATTCCTGTAGTGTAAAGTTATTTGTTGAATATTGTCCCAAGACACAAGAAGAGGAAGACAACATGTCCCATGTTCCATATGCAAGTGTAGTTGATAGCCTGATGTATGCAATGGCCTGTACTAGACCAGACATTGCACATACAATGGGAGCATTGAACAGGTTTATGTCAAAACCAGGGTAGGAGCATTCGAAAGCAGTGAAGTAGGTTTTCAAGTATTTGTGTGGCACTAGTGATTATGGTTTGTGCTACCAAGAAAGACCGGGATTGGTTGGATATTCATGGCTTTGATGATGCAGACTGGGTTGGAGATCTAGATCAGAGACGATCTACAAGTGGGTATGTGTTTAACCTATTTGGTGGTGCAGTCAGTTGGATGAGTAAGAAACAATTTGTAGTGGAATTATAATGTAGAGAGGCAGAATACATGACAGCAACTCATGCAAGCAAGGAAGTAGTTTGGTTATAGAGATTGTGTTCAAGTATGGGGTTAGTATAGGGAGCTATAAGGATAGAATGTGACATCCAAAGTGCAATTTTCTTGGCAAAGAACCTTGCTTATCATTCAAAGACAAAGCACATTGATGTTCATTATCGCTTTGTGAGGGATATGATAGAAGACAAAAAGGTGTTGCTGGTAAAGGTGGACACTTTGAATAATACTACAGATGCACTGACAAAATATGTGAGCTCTAAGAAGTTCTCTTGGTGTAGAGAAACAATGGACATTGCAGGGCTGGATAATTGACTAAGCTCTCCTATAGAAAGAAAACAACAAGTGGGAGAATATTGGGTTGTGTTATATTCTTTCCATGACTAGCTGCCCTAGTTAACCGAGGGGTTAGAGGGGGGGCGGAGCCCACCCTTCGTTGTGTCGATTGCGCAACAGGGGGGTTGCAGGGGGTTTGAGGGGGGTGGGTAGCCCCCCTCTACGAGGTCTGGGGAAATGCCCTGAGGAAATTTTTTTTGGGACCCTATATTATGTGGGTGGACCTACCTATGGTTTTGTGCATTATTTTCGCACATGGTTTTGGGCGTGATGGTTTTCAGTCCATGGCATTGGATGCTTCAACATGTATAAATATGTATTATAAAATTGAAAGGAACATAATGAAAAATAAATCTGGTAGCCCTAGTTTTGGGATCCACAGGAAAATCTTTGTGTATATGTGTTTTATGTGTTATGGTCTCACATTGTTTATTTTCTGTGTTTTAGAATTTGTATGCAAGTAATTTCTGTATGAGGTTAAAACCTATAGTGCTAAACTTGGAGGATCACTTTAGATGGACATGTCTTTTGCCAATATTCCAGTCTATGGAGGTGAACATTTAAGGTTATATAGGGAATTCAGATTCCTTCATAGTATTTGTAGGTCTGATCAAGCAAAAAATCACCCTATCTATGCAGTAGATTAGGATTTTGGTTTGTTTCAGTTATCTTTATAAAATTCATCAAACACTCTAATTTCCATTGAAAACACAGTTTCCAAGCCTAAAATTGTAGAATCAGATATATGGAAACTTTATTTTGATGTCTCTTGCTCAAAGGAAGGAGTAGGAGTAGGAATTGTTTTAATTTCACCAAATAAAGAAAATATAACTCAGTCATGTAAACTTGAATTTGAGGTCACCAATAATGTGGCTGAGTATGAGGCTTTTCTTCTTGGTCTTAAGCTAGCTAAGAGTCTAAAGGTTTAAAATTTGAGTGTATTTTCTGATTCTGAGCTAATAGTGAAGCAAATTAGAAATCTATGTGAAACAAAACACCCAAGACTTAGGTCTTATAGAAATGAAGTTTGGGACACAATTGAAAAATTCTTCCAAGGATTTAACATAACAGTTATACGCAAATATGAGAATATGCATGCTGATTCAATTGATGTCTCAACAATCTCTTTCAAAATATTTGAGCCAGTATTGTTAGAATACCAAATTCAAGTCAATTATAGACCATCAATTCCTGATAACCTTAAACACTGGAAGATTTTTGAGGATGACAAACACTTAAAATCTTTCCTTCAAGTCATTGATGAATTCTCAAATATGCAAATTGAAGAAGATCAAAAATATCTTTAGGAATCAAATCACCAAAGCCCAGAAACTTCATTCAGTCCTAAAATTCTTGATCATGATATCATTCAATTATCTAATAATTTTATTCCCAAAGGATTAGTTCCATTGGAAAAACTATTTGATAATAATGATGTTTCTAAAAACCCCTTGTTTAACTCACTTGAAGAAGAAATCGAAGAATGCAATATTGGGACTTTAAATGATGTGAGAAATGTTAAATTGTCATCAACCTTGCCTTTGGATGTAAAAATAAAACAATTGAATCTTCTTAAGATTACAAAGAGGTTTTTTTCCTAGTCTTATAATGAGTTAAAAACTTATAATGCATCTTTGATTAAGCATAAGATTCCTTTGAAAGTAGAGGCAAGACCCTTTAAAAAAAAATCAGAAGAATCAATCCCATACTTCTTTCAACTATTGAGAAAGAGCTTAAAAAGTTGTTTGATGCTCATATCATAGTACCTTTAAGGTATTATGACTAGGTAGCCAACGTAGTTCTAGTCAGAAAGAAAAATAATGAAATTAAGCTATGTGTAGACTTCCGAAATTTGAACAAATCATCTTTAAAGGATAACTACCCATTGCCCAAATGGATCATCTATTGCAAAAAGAAAATTAATGAAATTAATCTAGTCAGAAAGAAAAATAATGAAATTAAGCTATGTGTAGACTTCGGAAATTTGAACAAATCATCTTTAAAGGTTAACTACCCATTGCCCAAATGGATCATCAATTGCAAAAAGTTTTAGGTGAAAATAGGATTTCTATGCTAGCTGGATTTTGTGTTTATAACTAGATCATGGTAAGACAAGTTGACCAAGACATAACTGCTTTCACCACTCCTTAGGGTACATTCATGTATGCTAGAATGGCATTTGGGTTGACAAATGTTGGAGCCACTTTCTAGAGAACCATGGATCTATCATTTATAGCTAAAACATCATAATTTACTGTCTTCTAGATGATTTAACTGTTTTCTATAATTCTGATGAAAAACATTTAAAACACTTGAGCAAGGTTTTTGACAGGTGCAGAAAATTTGGCATATCCATCAATCCGAAGAAATCTTTATTTGTTGTAAAGGAAGGGAAATTTCTAGGGAAAATAATTTCCAAGGAGGGAGTTACAATTTACCCAAAGAGACTTTCAACTATTCAGACCCTATCTCTACCAAGGAATAAGAAATAGTTACAAACATTCCTTGGGAAAATAAATTTTCTCAGAAGGTTCGTCCCTACTTATGTAGAGATAGTGAAGGATATAACTAATATTCTAAAGAAGAAAAATGAAGTGAAATAGAAATTTTCTGCTAGGTACACTTTTGATCAGATCAAAAAGGCTATATCTGAGGCCCCTACATTAGCCAATCCTAATTATTCTTCACCTTTTAGCATATTTTCTTTTGCATCTAACACAACCTTAGTTGTTTTACTTTTATAGAAGAACACAAATGGTGATGACCAGCCTATAACCTTCTTTTCCAAAGTCATGAGTGATGTTTAGCTTAGGTATGTATAATTGAAAAACACGCTTATGCCTTAATCCAAGCTCTCAAAGCCTTTATAACCTATGTCTGTCATTCACACATTACAGCCTATGTCCCTAATCATGGTGTTAAAATTGTTTTGACCCAGCCTGATACGGATGGAAGAAGAGGGAGATGGATTGCTAAAATCCTTGAATTTGACCTTGAAATTAAGACCACAAAGCTAGTAAATGGTCAAAGCATAGCCAAATTGTTAGCTGAATCCAATTGCAAAGTATTGGGGATAAATATGGTTTCTAAAATTTCACCTGGGGAGAATCCACAAGAAGCTTCCTCAATTTCATCTGGGGAGAATCCACAAGAACCTCCTCCTCTTACATAAGGGGAGAACCCATATGAAGCTCTTTCTTTAGATCAAGTCATTCTTGTTCATATAGATCATAAATATCTACTCTCTGATTGGTACTCTAATATTGTGTAGTTTCTTAGGGATTTTCAATGTCTAGCTGAACTTGACTTGAAGTAGTGTAAAGTCGTAAAGCTTAAAGCAATGAAATACTGCATTATCAATGCTAATCTATACTGTAAAGACCCTCTTAATATCCTTCCTCTTTGTTTATCTGAAAATGAAACAGAGGGGATTATAAATCAGTTTCATGCAGGGTTTTGTGATGGACACTATGCCTCGAGAGAAACAACCTACAAAATTTTAAAGGAAGGTTTCTACTAGCCCACACAGTTTAAAGAAGTTGGAGCAAGAGTAAGAAGTTTCATACCATGCCAAATATTTGTAGGGAAACAGAAATTATCAACACTTCCTTTGGTTCCAGTATTGGTTCAATCTCCTTTTCTACAATGGGGGTTGGACTTTATAGGGGAAATTCATTCACAATCAAGTAATCAACATAGATGGATTTTAACTACTGCAGAATATTATTCCAAGTGGGTAGAGGTAATACCTATTAAAAATGCAATTGATACTCTTGTGATTAAATTCCTTGAAGATAATATTTTATCAAGATTTGGATGTCCTCAATAGATTGTTATAGATAATGTAGCAGATTTTAGTAGTGTTAAAATGATTGATTTCTGTCAAAAGTATTCAATCTTATTACACCATAGTATCCATAGGGTAATGGGCTAGAGAAGTCCTCCAATAAGAGCTTAGTTAAGGTCATTAAGAAGACTCTATTAGAAAATTATATATTATAGAGAAATGGAACACATAAAATATTGCAGAAATATAAACACAGAAAATGCATAAAACAAGAGAGACACAGATTTACATGGTTCACCCAATTTGGTCTACGTCCATAAAGAAACAACCAGTCCTTCCTTTTATATTATCTAGCAAACTGAAGCGATAAAACCAATAATAGATCCACTATAATTCCCTCTTCTCTCTCACACAATCTCCTCTCTCTTTCTCACTTAGAATACAGATATACATAGACGAAATACAATTCCTTCATATGTTGCGAGGGGTTGCCTTCTAGGGAAAAAAAACCTAAATTAAACATAACTTCTACCATTAGATCTCCGTCTAATGAGTAGCCCAGATTGACTACGAAATTACAACATTTTACAAGGCAATTTTACATCTATTTTTAGCTTTAGGGGCGTTACCCCTAATCACCTGCCGGGGTGGACCCTCCTAAATATTGATGGTCCCCCACACCCCCCTTGCAGTGAAAATATTATCGGTGATGTTGCCACCACATTACGAACTGGGGTCCAATGCGGTGATACCTCTGAATAAAGAAGATAATCAGGCTCCACACCCAACAAACTCTTGAAGACCATAAAAAGAGTTGGTACAACCACCTAATCTATGCAATTTTGGAAAATAGAGTTTCTCCTAAGAGGTCAACATGCACAACTCCTTTCCAATTAGTTTATGGTAAGGAAGCAGTTTTTCCCACTCATTTGGTTTTACCTGTTATGAGATTCCTTCATGAATCCTATGAAGAAAAAGATGACTTCTGAAGAAGGATTAATCAAATCATTGAGATCAATGAGGATAGGAACAAAATTCAGTATAAGCTAAGGAAATATCAAAACAAGATGAAGGAATTTTTTGACAGAAAGGCTAGGGAGAGGAATTTCAAGAAAGGTGACCTAGTGCTTAGATGGGATACAAGGAGGGAGGATAAAGAAAAGCATACAAAATTTGACAACCTTTGGTTTGGTCCATTTAGCATTGCAGAAGTCAGAGGAAACATTACATTAATCGTATAGAATTTGGAAGGAGAGCATTCCTCATTTCCAGTCAATGGGAAATACATGAAACATTACATTTAGTATTAATTTTTCATCCATTCATTCATCACCTATAAATATCCTGAGAGTTTATTTTATTTTCAAAAATTTGCAAGTGAGTATCTATTTCAGTAAAGACTCCATAGCCCAAGGAGAATGCACTTGGACCTACATGTAGTCTGCATCCCATAGGGGGAGGAAGTCCCCAGCGGGAGTTGATGTTGTAACGTTATTAGGTTTTGATAAGTTAGTATACTAGTAAAAAATAAATTCAAAATGATAAGTTAGGATATGGATGCAAAAGAAAGAAAAAATAAAATGTTAGGACAATTTTATATTTTATATGCATCCATATCAGTAAAATGATAAGATTTAGCTACCCTAAAGAAAGAAGGTAAAAGAAAAATAAAATTTTAGGAAAGAAAAATGAAAACAAAGGCTTCTTTTTCATACAAAAATAAATGCCACATTAAAAAGATGTTAAATTGTGTTATGATTAATTCCTTAATCAGGATTAATTCTTTGGTTATAAACTTTGGCATTTGCAAATTATATTATAAAGTGCATGTTTGATTTAACCCAAATTAATAAACGACAAAAAGGTCTTATCGGTTTTCCATAAAGAAAGCGCATGATTCGACGGTTGATCTTTTCCCTGCCCAAATCAATGACGAGGAGATATTGCATACCCCCCTCGACCATTTCTTGTTAACGCAATGGGGGGATCCACAAAGCGGTTTCCATGGTGGATGGCCCGACCTTACGTGTTACCACCACATTACTCTGCACCCCAACACCCGCCCCCCCCACCAATCCCGCTCAAAACCACAAACAACTCACTACCACCCCCCACAAACCACTTGTGGTTTCCCTCCACCAATGGCTCTTTCACCCCGCCAAAGTCGTTATCCCTCAACCAATCCCGAGCTGACACCTCACATATCTATTTCCTATTCATCCCATCCGTTACCCCCTTACACGCTTACTACCCCATTTGTCATGCCCGTTATATCCACCCGTTGCAGCCCCACTCCTATGCATTAAAAGCTGCTACAGTTATCAATAAAACTGTTATCCCTTCCCACATCTTATAAATAAAATGAAACCTACCTCTTTGTCACTTTCCTCTGATTGTTTTCAATTGTTTGCATGTTTATAGTTTTGCAGAACTTCTTACTTTTTGCTTAGTATGTCACTAATAACAACTTTTATTCCTGTCTGCCAGCGGTTATCGCAAAATCAGACCCCTAATAGGCTATTGATCAAGTAGACCTTGAGTAACTATTTAAAACCTACTTTTGGCTGAGGCTTAGCCTCGTCAACCTGAGAGGGCTCTCTCACTGGGTTAAAGATTTCACTTTGAAGATTAGATGGCTAACTGTATGGAAAATTCGAACAACAATGTATGAATGGTTGAAATACCAATTAACGAACTTTCATTGGGCTATGGAGTCAAAGTGTGTTTCAGTACAACTGAAAGATCAATTTCACATGGAAGTCAGGGCATAGAGGGTTTTAACATAAAAGCAAAACAGAGATATAATGTAAAGAATATAGCCTACAAACACATGAAGGAAGTTAGAGCATCATCAAATGAATTCTAAGTAACATGTGTCTATACCACTTCAAGTAAGTATATGAAGGAAGCCATGAGGAAAATAAAACATTGAAACCCTTTCTGAATCTTGAGTAGTGAAAGCAACTCTTTGTATTAAACTGAAAACATACAGTCACATACAATAGCACAATGTGCTTGTTTCTTTGAAAATTGCCAACCCTGTGTACATTAGATCTTCTTCTATATATAGAGCTCTTTACATAACTGAGATTCCTCCTCCAGTATGAGGGGAATTCGAATTCATCCTACTATGACACCTACTGATACTTAAAACTAACTATTAAATGCAAATGACAGCTAACTAGCAGCCCTAGAGACCTAATACAACTAGGAGTGTAACTCCTTATTATGATTACAATAACCTTATCTAAGAATATAAAGCATTCTTTGACAACTTTCAACCTCAAGAAGTCTAATTTGATGAAGCCTCCCACGTGGTCACCTGACTGCTGAAGACAAACCCTAGAAATTAGGGAACATGTTTCCCTGTTTTTAGGTTTAGGATCCCTGAAAATGGCACGCGGGACAGAGCCTTCATCTCCTCATCCATGACACATTTTTTGAAACTGAAGGACTTTTTTTTATTCCATGATGTCTAGAACAAAAACCTCTCTTGGTTTTTTAAAACACTTCTCCAGCTGTCCAGAATATGTCCTTGAAAAACACGTGTAAAACAGGAAAAATCCGTTTTCTGAAATTAGGGTCTCAATAAAAGCTTAGTATCTCCCAACTGAAAACATTTATAAATACAGTGAGATAGGTTATTGTATCTGGAGATTTGAGGAAGAAAAACCTCCCTCTAAATTCCAAAATACGTTTTCCTGTAACCAAAACCTGATCTTGAAAAAGACTACTAAAACCAGAAGAAAAAGATTGACTTTCAGCAGTTTCGTATCGCAAGTTTAACCATAAGTTCCTCCCACCTCAGAACGAATTTGATGAAACTGAAAGATTTTTTTGTACTTCAGCATGTTAGGAAGAAAAGCCTCTTTCATTCTTCAAAATTGAGTTCTCAGTTGCTCAGGAACCCTTCTGGAAGTTGAGTAGTAAAAGCAGAAAACAAAGATTTTTATGTTGAAACAGGCTGCTTTAGGGGTTTCGTAGTGTGCTACGAAAACACTGATTTTGTAGTGCAAAATAGGATTTTTACACTGTCTGTGCTACGAAAACGTGGATTCGTAGCAAGTTTCAAAATGTCTAAACACATGACTTTCAAAACATGATATGAGATCCATAGAGTGTAAAACAAGGTTGTTTAGTTTTATTTGATGATGGAAATGAGACTCTAACCCTATGACTTAGAAACAAATGTAAAATGTAAACCTTGACACAAGCTTGACACATGGAAATAATGTGTGATGTGGGACCAGTGATGGGCAAAAACAGAGTGTTGACCCTATTTGACCATACCAACAAGACTCTTTTCTAGATCTTAGACACTAAAGCAACCATGAAAAGACTAGACCAAGACTAACACCAACCCTTTGGAATAGAACTGATGCTCTGAATTTAGAAATCATTTCTTAAGTGATAACACCAGCATCACCCCAAAAGCAAAAACTAAGAAGTAGAGTGCAGAGAAAAGTACTGCTATCCCAACCCAGCTTGACCTTGACCATATCCCGCTTGTCGATTCACTGTTCAAAGTTGCAGAAGCCAAGTGTGAGTTTGATTTTTATGAACTGTGCTTCTGGCTTAAACAAAATTATCTCAACCAACAAGATCCGACTAGGTTTTGGGTAGTTTCACAAGGACACATGAATTCCCTAACCTTATTACTTGGTGTCAAGCCAAGTATTATCCTCTTAAAAGAGCATTCATGGCTCAGAATGGAGACATTCTGATAACCATTTCTGCTCAAACCATAAATGAAATTCTCTTAATTCCTAAAATTGACTCTTTGACTCAGTTTTCACCAGCAACACTTATGGATCTGTACCATAAGTTAACCTTCCCACTGAGAGCCCAAATATTCGAAATCTTTTTGCCTGAGGATGAATAATTGCCCAAAAGAAATCCACCTTACTCATTGGCCATGTTTCCTAAAGCTTCCAGACATTCCATTTCCTTGCTTTCCTATTTATTAGGATACCCTGATGACCAATCTGTTGATGAGACTATGTTGGGTTCCTATAATACTAGTGATTACCCCATTACTATTGTAGTTATACCCCTTATTAATATTGTTGTGCCCCTATTACCCCCATATTGTTACTACTGTGCCCCATAGAATCCCTCTATTATTATTTTTGTGGCTTTATATTATTATTGTTAGGTCGGCTGGATTATATTGTGACTCCTTAGACTCCTATATATAGAAATGAGGTTTTGTCATTTGAATCATCCAAGAATTGTTCATTTATGTAATGTAAAGGAGGTTGCCCCCTTGAAGAGGCTGATTTCTAAGGCGTTTATCTATCTTTTCTTGAGCTGGTTTCATAACATTTGGTATCAGAGCTTTGGATTCTAGGGTTTCGCTGCTCCAAACAGGTCATCGTGGAATTTTCGCTATAACTTTTTTCTGTGACATTTCAGAAGTCTAAAACAAAACCCATTTGAGAAGACATCGCGCTAAACCTCGGGTCCAAATTTCAGATCTTTTCGCACTATATTTGCGGAGTTATGATCTGAGGAATTTGGTCTTTTTGCAGACTCCTGAATTACATTCCAAACAGGTGACTTGGGGAAAATAGTCATAACTTTCTCTCTGGGGATCAGATTGAAATTTCATAAGAAGGTACAGAAATAGGACGGATTTTAGTTTCTTGTATGCATTTTTCAAATCCAAAGGTCGAAACAGTGACTCGTGGCACGTCGTACAAGTTCGCTCTACTGAACTAGTCTATAATCAAGTCATTGTGGGAGATTTCGCATAACGCTTCCTTGGAGAATCCAATTTGGGTCAGATTTGTGGCATTGGAAAGAGGACATAGAGGGCTACTATAGCTCACAAATTCAGAACTAGATGATTGGAAGGTACAGAGATACATCAGAGGCAATATTGAGCTCCTACAAAGTGAAAAAAGGTGTGTAGATTTTCTTAAATTTTTGCTTAAGCTTGGTTTGAAAATTTATTTTGAAGGAATTCAAAGGGCATAGTAGAGCATTATTATCAGTAACTGATGCCCCGAAAGAAAATGCAAACACCTAGTAAGGAACCTGAAAGCTCTAGCATGACTCATGAAGAAGAGGAAGAAATGCAACATGATATATCAAAATTACAAGACCAAGTGCAACAACTGTCCCTTACACAAAAAGGAACAGAATCTAAGATGGATGGTTTAAAGAAAGGTGTAGAAGCTAAGATGGATGGTTTAAAGAAAGGCGTAGAAGCTAAGATGATTGACGTGGAAGCTAAGATGGACGGTTTAAAGAAAGGCGTAGAAGCTAAGATGATTGACGTGGAAGCTAAGATGGATGATTTGAAGATAGATTTGAAGACAGACATGGACGAATTGAAGATAAATGTGAATAAGTTGCTACAAGAAATGGGCACTAAGGGTGAAAGGGTACTAAAGGAAACTCATGATGAGAATAAAAAAAATGTTAATCATGATTCCATAGATGCTAATGTTGGATCGAAGACTCACCATATTCCAAAAATCGATATGAGGAAGTTTGATGGCAAGGATCCTGCCACATGGATATTACAGATGGAGCAATTCTTCGATCTCAATAATGTGCAAAACACACAAAAGGTACGTATGGCAACTTTATATTTGGAACCAAATCAGTTTGTATGGTATCAATGGCTTTGCTCTCGTAAACAATTTATCACTTGGGCAATTTTTACGGAAGAATTGGTAGCACATTATGAGGATACAAAAAGCAACACTTTTTTTAGCCATTTGATAAGTCTCAAACAAAAGGGTTCAATAATGGAGCACATTGAGGAGTTCCAAAAATTGAACATAAGGGTAAAAGATATTCCAGAGGAGCATAGGATTGATGTGTTCATAGGGTCTTTAAAGGATAATATCCAACATGATGTTTGCCTTTGGGAACCTAATTCATTAGAGAAGGCATTCAGGTTAGCAAGAAAAATGGAAAGCAAAATTATGGCAACCAGGAAGCATACCACTCACAACTATAAAGATGAAAGTGTTGTTGCCCCTAGTCTTCCACAACCTATAAGGTTGAAACCACAACAATTGGAAGAAAAAAGAGAAAAAGGGCTTTGTTATAGTTGTGATAGCAAATACACTAAAGGTCATAAGTTTGCTGAGAAGAAATTATTCTACATAGATTGTGAAGAGGAAGAAGAAAAGGAGCAAGAAAGGTCAAAAGAAGAGGATATACTCCAAGAACAAAGCCTAGATGAAGAACAAATAAATCCGACCATATCTTGTAATGAATTGGTGGGAATTACCACTCCTCAAACCATCAAGATAGAAGGACAAATCAAGAAGAAAAAGGTAGTAGTTTTGATTGATTTAGGAAGCACCCACAATTTTATTCATTGTAAGGTAGCAAAAGAATTGAATTGCTTCCTATATCTAGCACCAGAGTGTCAAGTGATGATTGCAAATGGAGGAACAATAAATTGCTCTGGAAAGTGCCATAATATCAAGCTATCCATGGGGGAATATGTATTGACTAGCCCAATGCTTTCTATTCCAATGGGAGGTGCTGATGTTGTACTAGGAGTCCAATGACTACAATCCCTGGGTACAATAGCCTTTAATTTTCAAGAACTTTTCATGAAATTTTCTATGGAAGGAAAGGAAGTTGAATTAAGGGGTATTGCAGGGAAACCAGGAAATATAATCAGCTCTAGTGATATGACAAAGCTTCTTAAAAAGGAGCAAAGAGGTGTAATTGCACAATTATGCTCGCTAGATGTTTCCACATCGGAATCATCTATTTCTCCAGATCTCCAAAAAGTCCTGGACAATCATTCCAAGGTATTTGAGACTCCCAAAGGTCTCCCACCTGTGCATGATCATGATCATGCTATTCATCTGATTCCAGGAAGTGTTCCTCCAAACATCAGGCCGTACATATATCCCTATGTCCAAAAGAGTGAAATTGAACATATGGTTGCAGAAATGCTAGAGGCTGGTATAATTCAACCGAGTCAAAGTTCTTTCTCTGCTCCAGTAGTATTGGTGCACAAGAAGGATGGATCATGGCGCATGTGTCCGGATTATAGGGAGCTCAACAAGCTCACTATTAAAGATAAGTTCCCCATTCCTGTCATTGATGAATTACTGGATGAATTGCATGGATCAATTTACTTCACCAAGTTGGATCTTCGTTCAGGATATAAGATTGAAGACATTCCGAAAACAGCATTTAGAACTCATGAGGGTCATTATGAATTTTTGGTCATGCCTTTTGGCCTTACCAATGCACCTTCAACATTTCAAGGTTTGATGAATTCAATTTTCAAACCATTCCTTAGAAAATTTGTGTTAGTATTTTTTGATGATATACTAATCTATAGCAAGTCTTGGAAGGATCATGTTGAACATGTTGATAGGGTGCTACAACTATTGAAAGAGAAACAATTATATGCAAAAAGATCCAAATGTTTCTTTGGAGTCCAGGAGGTGGAATATTTGGGTCATATTGTATCTCATGAAGGAGTTAAGGTAGACCCTAGCAAAATTAAAGCCATTAAGGAATGGAAAATCCCCACATCCATAAAGCATCTGTGAGGATTTCTCGGGTTGACAGGGTATTATCGCAAGTTTGTTAAGAATTATGGGAGAATAGCAGCACCTCTAACAACATTATTGAAGAAAGATGCATTTTCATGGACTCCGGAAGCAACAAAGGCCTTTGAACATCTTAAAGAGGCAATGTGACAAGCACCGGTCTTAGCTACACCGGACTTCACGAAAACCTTTATTGTGGAATGTGATGCTTCAGGAAATGGAATTGGTGTTGTTCTAATGCAAGATGAAAGACCCATTGCTTTTGAAAGTCGTCCAATCAAGGGAAAGTTTTTAAGCAAAGCTATTTATGAGAAGGAAACGTTGGCAATACTCCATGCACTTAAGAAATGGCGACCCTACCTAATGGGAAGACACTTCAAGGTAAAAACGGATCATGATAGCCTTAAATACTTTTGAGAACAAAGATTATCCTCTGAAGAGCAACAAAAGTGGGTCACAAAGATGTTGGGTTATGACTTTGAAATCATCTACAAAAAAAGGGAAGCAAAATGTGGTGGCAGATGCACTCTCAAGAAAAGATGAGGATGTGGAAGCATTATTGTGCGCCATTTCTATTATCCAACCAGATTGGATAAACGAAGCAAGGGAGGAACGGAAGAATGATGAAGAAGTGTGGGCACTTATTCAAAATTTACAACAAGATTCCAGTACGTCTTATACATTTAGCTGGCAAAATGACTCGTTATGGTACAAGGATCGCTTATACCTTTGTAAGAATTCCCAGCTAAAACAAAACATTCTTATGGAATTGCACACTTCTCCCTTAGGAGGGCACTCAAGATTTTAAAAACTTACCACAGGGTTAAGAAGGAATTTTTTTGGGATGGGCTTAAATCAGATATTCAAAAGTTTGTGGCGGAATGTTTGGTTTGCCAACAAAATAAAGTTGAAACAATTAAGACACCAGGTCTATTACAACCTTTATCCATTCCAAGCCAACGTTGGGAGGAGGTTTCAATGGATTTTATCACAGGTTTACCCAAGTCTGAGGGAAAGAGTGTCATCATGGTGGTAGTTGACAGACTTACCAAGTATGCACACTTTTGTGCATTATCACATCCATTTAAAGCCAGTACAGTTTCTACTGCATTTATGGAAACAATTCAAAAGCTACATGGAAACCCAAAGATTATTGTAAGTGACAGAGATCCCATTTTCACTCGAAATTTTTGGACATAATTATTTTCTTGTCTTGGTACTCAGTTAGCTCATAGCTCATCTTATCATCCTCAATCTGATGGGCAAACTGAGATAGTAAACAAATGTTTGGAAGGATCTCTTTGTTGCTTTGTATCTGATAAACAGACACAATGGGTCAAATGGTTTCCTCTGGCTGAATGGTGGTATAAAACTTCCTTCCATACAGCAACAAAAATGACCCCATTTATGGCACTTTATGGGTATCAACCACCATCCATCACATCATATTTAAGAGAAAATTCTAAGGTTCAGGCAGTGGAACATCACATCGAACATCAACAACAAGTCCTCCAACTCTTAAAGGATAACCTCGTGTTGGTACAGAATAGAATGAAACAATAGGTAGATCAACATCGTAGTGAAATAAGTTTTGATGTAGGTGATTGGGTATTCCTACGGCTACAACCATATAAGCAAATGTCCCTCAAGCAAGCTAAGAAGGATAATAAATTATCACCAAAGTATTATGGTCCGTACAAGGTGTTGCAAAAGATTGGTACTATGGCATACAAATTGGAGCTTCCTGCAGCTTCTCGATTGCACCTAGTTTTCCATGTTTCATGTTTAAAGAAGGTTATAGGCGACAAGCTCCCAGTTCAAACAATATTGCCAGAACTTGACGAGGAAGGAAAAATTATATTGGAACCGGAAGTAGTCACAGAAACAAGAACTCGACAACTACGAAATCGTTCAATTTCAGAGTATCTTATCAAGTGGAAGAACTTATCCACTCAAGATTCCACATGGGAGGATGAGAATTTTATGCAGAAGTATCTAGAACTACTCAAGCGTTGAGGACAACACTTTTTTGAAGGAGAGGGGCATGTTGGGTCCCTATAATACTAGTGATTACCCCATTACTATTGTAGTTATACCCCTTATGAATATTGTTGTGCCCCTATTACCCCCATATTGTTACTACTGTGCCCCATAGAATCCCTCTATTATTATTTTTGTGGCTTTATATTATTATTGTTAGGTCGGCTGGATTATATTGTGACTCCTTAGACTCCTATATATAGAAATGAGGTTTTTTCATTTGAATCATCCAAGAATTGTTCATTTATGTAATGTCAAGGAGGTTGCCCCCTCGAAGAGGCTGAATTCTAAGGCGTTTATCTATCTTTTCTATCTTTTCTTGAGCTGGTTTCATAATAGACTATCCTTGGTTTCCTATCCATTTTTAATAAAGATAAACAACCAGCATTCACTTATAATTACAACCAATTCTTGGCTAATAATGTACATGAACCAATTCATGAACTTCACTATGCAAGGAGTGTTTAATTACAACTTTGTAATTGTCAACATGTTTCTTTTTCAGCAAGGTGATATGTTACCTATCAAACTCAACAAGCAGGACAAACAAGGAGTGAATAAAACTGTGATTCACTAGATAGAAATGGTCAGAACAACTTCTACCACCTCATCATTTTCAGAATTTGTAGATGCATTCATATATCTAGTGGCATGACTCCTTAACAACCAGACAAAGCCTAGAATTGGGAATGAAATTAAGAGGATCCTAGACTTAAGTGAATAAACCAAAACTAGTGACTGGTATTTATAACATAACTACACTGGGATAAGAATATATGGTTGTGAGCTTACACCATACAAGCTTCCCAAATATGTTCCTTTGAGAATATTTTCTCTTGAATGTATTAGGCAGGTGATTTAGATGGATGAGCTACATTTTGTGTCAAGTAAAAGAAAGTCTCAGTTCAAGCCTAAAGCACAGATTGGGTCATTTATTTGCAACACCAAATTAGTTGGTGTTGAGGCAGATACATTATTGAGGAAAATGAATTTCCAGCCCAGTTTCACCTAGTCCTATGATCCTTTTGGAATCATTTCTTCTTTGAGGGTTAGTTTCACGATGACTCCTTATAACCATACTCCAAGGCTAGAAATAGAAAAATTTATGAATCAAGAAACATGGATCGATGGGACTCTTCAAGAGGTAGATGAGAAAGCTTTTTCTACCCCCACTAAACATACTCCAATTTCTCATAGCAAGCAACAGAAAAGGCTAAGAGAGGAAACTTCATCCACTGAAGATGTTCTAAAAGGATTCATTTTTCAACAAAATAAGCCTAAGGTTAGCTTGGTCACATCAGCAAAAGAGACTCCATGAGTCATCATTGATCTTGGAGATCCAGAAGTGTCTACATCAGTAGGAGTTAGTGCTTCAACCACTCTTACAACTTCACCTTCTAGAGAGCCTCTAGAAATTTTTCAGTCAATAGGAACCAATGCTTCAGATGATCAAAACATATTTTCAAGGTTCCTAGAAATTAATCAGAAAAATGAGACTTTAAAGTCCAATGTGTATAGCTAGTTCTGGAAGAAAACTTCAACCTCCCAACATAGGCTCCTTTCTGCTTTTGATAGTGAGAAAAGAAAAATGAAAATGGCTTTCTTACAAGCCTAGATTCCATTTCCTAAATCACCATCTGATTACAAAAAGACTGTGTTTTCATTTGACACCAGTCAAATCCATCCAATTGACCAGATGGATATGCACAAACAAATTGGTGAGATGTTGTTTTCTACTATGACAACTACAACCATGTCTCTTTCTAAACTAAGGACTATCCTATCAAATGTTTAGTCCCAACTTAAGTTAGAAAAGGTTACTTCTATAGCTAAAGACAACAGAATAAAATCACTAGAGGATTTTGTGATTAAAGTGGGATATGATCCCAAAGATGTAAAAGATGCAGAACTACTCCTTAAGAAGAAGGATGCAGACATCGCTACATTGAAGAAATAGTTAAAGTTTCCATCAACATAATATCCTTTCACCAAGGATATGGCAGAAGGTGAACAACAAAAGGAGGATATGCTCAAGCTTATCATTAAGTAGAATATACAGCTGAAGAAAATGGAAGAGTAGATTGAAGAATTATTGAAGGAGAAGGAAACAACACAACTTGCCATGGTGCCACTCACAACCGTCCCAATAGCAGTTGCAAGTATAGAGCCTAGTTCGTCATCAACAACCATTGATTCTACATCAACAGAAGCTGATCTAGTGAGATTATCACAAGAAATGTTAATACAAAAGTAGGAAAACCAAAAACTACTTTAGAAATTCCAAAATATAGAATTGCAAAATGTACAAAATGATATTTGGTATCTATAAGAAATGCAGAAGACTCACAAATTGGAACTTAAAATCTAGAAGTTGTAGAGTGAGTCCTTGATGGCAAACACTTTGGCTCATGCCAAGGAAAGTATTTTGACAAAAATCATCCAATCCATGATAGAGTTATGGCCATCCATATAGATTATTTTTGAGTAGCAAGAACTCATTACTAGATGCAAAGTAGTGATTGAAGAACAAAAAATAGCCTTGAAGACCAAGCCAACAAAAGCCATAGATATCATCAAGGTTTTAAATTCAAAGAGAAAAGAAGAACTAGAAGAAATAAACATCTCTGTCAGAACAACTACCATCTTCAAGATAAAGAAGGTATTTCAGAAAAGGAATTTCATCAATCAATTAGAAACTAAATGTCAAACCCTGCATATTTTTGTCAAGATACTACATTCAAAATTTAATTTTTTAAATCAGAAAGGGTTTCTAGGATTAGTAGGTTTGAATGATAAGTTGATTAGACTAGATGATTATGTCCAGGAGTTATTTGCTATTGCATTAGACAAAACCAAATTTGCAGGAATTAAAGGACATCTAACAGGGAGGGATTTTCTAGAAACCTTGGAATTTGATTTAACCATCTTACATGAAATCAAACACTTGTTTCTCACGAAGCCTAATTTCAAGAGATACATAGAGGTGGATGAAAAATTTAGGAAGATGGTAAATGTAGAAACCTAAAGTGAATGAAGATGGGATCAATTGTGTGAAACAATTGAGTAATTTCTCATTTTAACAGCAAAATAGCTCAGCAGTGTTTTCAGGCTAGATCATCAACAAGTCCCCAAATGATAGAACCACCTCTTTAATAGTTTCTTGGTTCCTATTATATTGTTCTATTTTTGTAATTTTGTACTATTTTGGTATTCTATTCCAAACAGATTGTATATCTTTTGCAAAATTTTATATAAATAACTGCTCCTTTGGGTTGTTATGGGTTGAACCCTTGAACAAGTTATCAAGAAAGTTTGTACTAAGCTGGAGCATGTTTGAAAAGATAAAAGATTATGGATTTACCTCATATGGTTTGTCTCTCAATGAGTTTTATTTCATCTTGTTTATTCATTATGTTTTCTTTATATAAATTAAGTCTTTTGCAATTATTGATTTAAAATGTAACTGAAATTTAGTTAAATTTTGAATCCTCTATGAAGTTGTAATTTTAATTAAGAGAATAATTTATAGAGTTGTTTGTTATTGTAAGTTCCTCTTTAAATATAAATTACACCAGATCTCTGTAACAGTTTGATTATATTTTGTTGATTAAGAAAGCACTGTTTTCTTAATTTCTTCTTATAAATGGTTAAATACTCAGTTTGAATATCAAATCAATTATACCTCTCCATGCTCTAATTCTCCATCCCATTAATATCAAACTAACCACGTGCAGTTAAAGAACAACCTTTTATTTCAATTAAGAATCTATCTAAGTTTAAAGCACCTATTTGTAAAATAGTTCACTGGTCATCTAATCATTTAAAACAAAAAAATATTATAGATGCTTTGGCATAACTAATTGACCTTAGGTTATCTCAAAGGACAACATGACCTACTCCAGGAAACTACCACCAAGAAATGCGAGCTACCACTTGTGGTAGTCTACAATCTGACTAAGCTACCAACTTCAAAGGATGCAAGTAATTCCTCACTATAGGCTGCAACATGATTAAGGCACCAACCTCAACAATGAGTGGGCACTAAACTACTTTATCCTTCCACTTGATTGAGGCTCCCACCTAAAGAAATGAGTAGGATCAAACCTACTATATGCTCCAACCTGATTGAGGCCTCAATCTTAGTGGAGAAAACCACCTTCTTCTTCAAATTCCTTGTGGACTTCTATTTCATCTAATTTTCAAACTAGATCTACAATCATCATATACCTATGGATTATAAGTACAATCTACAACCTCCAATCTTTTTCACTACATATTGCTCTATCATTTTCACAACCTACAAACATTGCCATTGCAATAACTTGTCACCCTTGTTACTACAACCATTGTCATAAATATTGTCACAAATTTTCATATAAACAATTTTCACTAGCTGTCATGCTACTTCCCATACTATGCTTCGACAAATTCACCACTCTAGTCCCTCAATCCACTTCTCAGAACCTATTTTTCGTAATGCATCCAAAAGTATTACAACCTATTCATAGCATAAAAAAATATACAAATGAATTTTGGTCATCAAATAAGTGTGAAAATGCCATCACACATCTCTATTTAGATCCACCTCTAAACCCTGATTGACTAGCTTCTTTTAAAACTCAGTTTGGACAAATAATGGCCTCAAAAACCTAAAATAACAATATCAAAAGTATTTAATATGTTAATTTTTCTACAAAAAAACACATTCCATGAGCACTAGAAAAAATGATCATTTGTGGTGCCTATGCTACAAATTTCCTATCAGCCTATCCACTAACTATTCAACAATGACTATATGGGTGAAAAATAAAAATAAAACTATTGACTTGTCAACCATTGAGGAGAATCAAACTTAGGTCTTGGCCAGTACAATAAACAACACTGCCAATCAACCTACACCATGTGACTTTGTCAGTTATGCACATCCATACACCTGATGACTACCATCCACCATGTAAATGAAATTCGATATCCAATGATTAATTTGTGTGACTTAACTCAGCCTCCATGGTCTATCATATCCATATATCAAGCTTGAAAATATATAAAATAAACCATGAGCCTATGACATGGACCTATGTCTATGGCATGGTTTCCTCTATTAATGATGAGCCAAAGGGCATTAGAATTATGAATTCATAGCCTTTGCCAATGTAAGCCATACTACCTCTATCAAAATGAGCCAAAAGGGGCCATGAACTTACGACTTCATAACCTCTATCAATGAGGAGCCAAACTAATTTTGCCAACAATTCAAACAACACTTTGTCAATGATGAGCCAAAGAGTCTCAAACTCATGTCATCATATCCTTTATCAATGAGAGCCAAATTGCCTCTTCCAAAAATCCAATCAATTATGAACGAAATAGACTCGAGCTTATGACTTCATATCCACCATTAATATGGGCCAAACCGTCTAAGTCATAAATCCATACAATGTTTATCCCAAGAGACTCAACCTTATGACTTCATAATTTCTTTAAATGTAGGTCAAAGTTTCCTCTGTTAAAATGAGTCGAGAAGGCCTCAAAATTATGACTTTCTAACAATCGAAACAACGAAAATCCAAATGATAAATGATGAACCAATCAACCTTTTCCAACAATTGACTCCATAACCTTTATTAGAAATGACCTAGGAAATGATCAGTGATGAGACAAACAACCTTTTCCAATGATCCAAAAAAAAATTAGAACTCTATTGTGGATTACTACAGATCAATATGTGTTCTTTAATCACCACAATACTGTCTTCGGAATTGAGAATGGGCCTCTATATTTATATTAGTAAAATGGTATTGTGAGTTGGTTGATCCAACCATGAGCCACCATTTGTTTGGCCTATAAATAGGATAGGGCTGACCATGTGACCCTCCATTATCAATCCATGTGACCAAAAGCTAAACCAATCATATGTTCCTTATGATGTTGGCCCCATGTGACCTTGTCATGGGGGTCATTGGTCATCCACATGATGATGTTAACATGACATCATCATGTTACGTCGTAGCCTATGAGGGGCACCACATGGTATTTGATGAGGGGTGTTACATGGAAACTCAGGAGGGGTTGCACATGCCTCTAGTGGCCCCACATCACTCATGATGAAATTATAAACTGATGTGTAATGCTAACTTTGCAAAGGTGCCACGTGTCATTCATCAATAGGTCCATATAATTGATAAATGAGATTCTTCCATGTGTCACCATTTGGTTGGGTTGATAAGACTAGTTAAATGTCACACATCTTTAATTTTATCCGGACGTTGAAGTGCTTGTGAGTGTCATTAATTACCCTAAATATGCACACTACGTAGATTGATTAAAGAGTGCACGATTTTACGTTCCTAATGACATGGATTTCTTAATCCATGGTGCATCTTCTTGGAACATGCACACCGATTAATGAATTTAATTTTTGGGTTTTTTCGCTAAAATTTAGACACTTAATTAATAATGAAACTTAAATTGGCCATAACTTCTCATTAAGAAGGAGTTTTTCTGGGAAGTATATGCAATTGGTAAGCTATCAACATGACCTACACAACCATGTTATTTGTAAGATCTTTAGGTCATCATGTAACTACATCAAAAACTCAAATAAATTCAAGCATTTTTTAACTTCTCTTGATGAGAACTTGTAATGAATCCAACTGTCATATTACTTATTAAAGAGCATTGCTGCTTCCTTTATCATCATAGGTATTATTTTTGTTGTCTCACACATCCCCTTTGACATCAATGACATCTTGTAGTCATCAATGAAAGCACTATGTGCAACATTGGCTATCTCAATTTCTAAGAAGGAATGGAGAATGTGGCATTAAGATAGAGAATAAAAGAATTGGAAAAGGAAATGTTACCATATCCTTTATTTTTCTAAACTAATATCCACCATTATGCTAACTCAAGTTGTACATGACACCCCAAAAAGCAACTCAAGGATCAAATAAATGGCATGTATTTTAATCAAAATCTAGCAGCATGTTGTTGATAATATATGTAAAAGAATCCATTTATTTGCTAAACTGATATCCATCATTATGCTAAGTCAAGCTTCAGAGGACACCCAGAAAACTAACTCAAGGATCAAAGCAATGGCAAGTTTTTTAATCAAAATATGGTAGCATGTGCTTGATAATATATATAAAAGAATTAATACAATATTAGAACTGCTGGATGTAGCCACAAATTACGCTAACTTATCTGTCAAAAATAATTTTCTCATTGAATATTTACAAAATAACTTCAAGAATGATGAGATGCTTTATAAAGAGGCCTTAACTAGATTTTACAAATATGTGAGATATAAATGAAGCACAAAGAAAGACTAAATTTTTTTGTTAAAATAACAACAAGAAATCCTAATTTAATTTGTCCTTGAATTAAATTAGGATCTAAATCGAAATTCTATTGTCATAGTGACTTGTAATAGTTAACTAAGTTAATTTGACTTACTTGACTCAGTAAATTCAAGTTGGAAGTCTATCTAGAGTCATGTAGAGTGATTCCTAAATTTTAGGGGTCTAGGTTGAGTTCTTTTGAGTTGTAATTAATGAACTCAGTCTAACTGAGTTAAAGTGAGTTAAACTAGTTCAAATAGTTGGAGGAACTAGTAGGAGGTCTAGTAGTGGGGACAATCACTAGTGCAGCTTCACTACTCCACTAGTTAAATGAATATTCACTCATAAATAACTCATGCGTGTCAATTATGAGGAAGACCCAGTTGAGATTAGATTTCATGGACAATGTAATATCAATTGTATAATTTTCTGAGTTGTACAAATGGTTCATGCAATCCATTGAGGGCCTATGGATGGATTGCGAGGTTATGGAGAGAGAATTTCCCAATTAAATATGGGCTAATTCTCTTAGGAGTATCGCAAGGAAGTACGCGCATGGTAGGGAGAAGATTTGGCTAAGTATTGGCTTGAGATAGTTTGTGAAGTAGAGAGTGAGATTGTAATTGTGCAGAGATTGTTCGGGTTGAAGAAGCATTGTATTTTATTCTCAGATATTATAGTTAATGAAATATAGATATTCAAGTTTTTGGGCAGTGTCTTGCCCCATATTATGTTATGTGCGATTGAAATTATTCCTTTTATGCTTAGTGTTTTCATCGATAAATTTTTGTTTCTGCTAATGAGTAGAGTAGATTCTTGTCTTATGTTTTAGCATATCACATAAGCTATTGAATATGCGAGTAAAACTCTACATGGTATCGGAGCCGAAGACATTGTACAAGAGGAGAATTCAAGTTCTTTATGCAGGTGGAATCAAATTTGCAGGTTTATACTTCAGAGTCAGTAGTATGTCATTCAATGGTTTTAGACTTGAGTATACCATGGGGGCTGGCTCAAATTACATAGCTTGGAAGGATAGGATGGGTGTAATGTTGGAAGGAAATGGGCTGAAGGAATTCATAGATCATGATATTTCGAAGCCTCCAACATTTGATGTTAAAGATCTAGCAAAATGGAGAAAGTGTGTGGAAAAAGCGACAAGTATTACCCCAAAAGGATTTCAAGATCATATTGTCTCTAATCTTCATGGTAAGGAAAACCCATTTGCAATTTAAAAGGATTTGATGGAGTTGTTTCAAAAAATCAGTGACCACAGGAAGCTGGCACTAAAGGAAAAACTCATAAAGATCAATATGGAGAAGGGAAAATCTATTTAGAAGTACTTTATCAAGTTCACCCAATGTTGGGATGAGCTTGGAATTGTTAGGATTGCTATTGCCAAAGACGATCTAGTGGGCCTAGCACTTCTAGGACTTCCCAAGAGCTGGCACATTGGGAGCGATTGTCGTCCGACTAGGTACATGAAGAGATTCGGTGAAACACCAAAGATAGATTCTCATCAAAGAATGATGATGAGGAGAATTGTGCCTTAGTGGGTAAGGCAAAGAAAGGAAAGGGGAATTCATCCCATCCCAAATCGGATTCTTATCAAGGCGGAAATAAGAAGGGAATTTCGGAAATCAAGTGTTTTCACTATCATGAGCTAGGAATTTTTTCCACAAAGTAACCGCATAAGAAGGTTGGTAAGAATCCCTTAGGATGAGTGGTAGGTGAGGCTCTTGCTTCATAGTTCAAATTAGATTTTACCCTCATAACTTGTATGGTGTCATCGATGATGGGTAGTGTGTGGTAACTAGATAGTGGAGCTTCTTTCCACATGACTGGTAACAAAGAGACCTTCAGTAACTTGAAGGAGAAGGATCTCCAGATTCATATCAATATGGGTAATGATGGGAGGTATAGGACAACTGGGATCGATACAGTTACCTTTTAGAGGCAGTATATTTCTCCCCTCACTTTGTGAGATGTTATGTATGTTCATGTTTTGAATAAGAACTTGGTTTATGTTTCCATGTTGGAGGATAGAGGCTATGATGTGATATTTAGGAAGGAAAAGGAATTCCTTCGTCACATAGCCATTGGACAGGTGAACAGGATAGGGGTTAGAGTGAAGAACCTTTATAAGTTGGAGGTAGAAGATTTTGTTGCCTTGAACACTAAAGCACAAAAGGTGCAAAGCTGAGACATTGGTGGGTTCTGAAACAGGAGGTTGGGTCACTTGCACCATGTCGCTTTGAAGATCATGCAACAAATTTCTATCAGTCTTCCCAAGGGTACACTAGAGCAGGTAGACACATGCAAAGGGTGTACATAGGTAAAGTACACCAAAGCTTCCTTTCATGACAAAGATATTCGAGCATAGGTGATCCTCGATTAAGTTCACTAAGATGTGTGTGGATTTTTCTCGACAAAATCCAAGACCAAGCACAAGTATTATGTGACATTTGTTGATGATTTTTCTCGTAAGCGTTATATTTTCTTCATGCAAAATAAAGATTAGACTTCTGCTAAGCTTTGTGAATTTAATGGTGGAGAGTATGTGTCGAATGAGTTCAAAAAGTTTTGTGCATCGTAAGGCATTTGCTGGGAGTTGATAGTGCCTCATAACCCATAGCATAATGGGTGGCTGAAAGGAATAACAGGAGTGTTGTGGGAGCAACACGGGCGATGTTGCATGGTCAGGGCCTCCCATTACACTTATGGGATGAAGAATGAAACATAGTTTCTTATTTTCAAAGCATAATCCCTCATCAAATTCTCTGGATGAGTTCACCAAAAGAGGCTTTTTCTGGGAAGAAAGCATATGTCACACACTTCAGGATCTTTGGTTCATCAGTCTAATTCCATGTTACCAAATATGCATAGAAAAAGTTAGAGCCAACAACAGAGTTGGGCATATTTGTGGGGTACACTGATACACATGAAAACTATCATGTGTACCCGCCAACCAACAGGATGATGGTAGTTCGCAGAGATGTAAAATTCATGAAGAGAAGGCCATGAGATGTTCGCTTGAGAGGGTGCTTCAACTACATATGGTTGAGGATATTTTAGCTCCTAAGGAGGAACCTTAGAATGATGTGGAGTAGCCACATGCAGAGGAGCAGGGAGTGGAGACAGCCATTCATGCACAGTCTTCTCGAGATGGGAGAAAATGCACCAGAGAGGCTGACAAGTTATTGCATGATGGTAGAGAGAATGTGGGAGCTCCCACATCATAGCACAAGCAGAGGAGGTCACCAAAGAGGTTCACTAGATACATGGCTCTAATGAGAGGATGTATAGAGATTGAGCAATCCTCTTTTGAGAAAGCATTAGGTTGATTCCACGGTTAAGGAGTATGACTCCATTGTAAGGAAAAAATTTTGGGATGTGATCCGAAGACTAGAAGATAAGTCAATGGTGAGTTCCAAATGGCCTTACAAGGTAGAGAAAATAGCAGATGGTAGCATGGAGAAACACATGGCCAAGTTTGTGGCTAGAGGGTTTTCACAGGTGGAGGGATTGATTACAATGAGAAATTTTCTCTAGTTGCAATAACTCGTCAATCGGGCCCATTATAACACTTTCGGTGCAGATGGGATGGAAGATACATCAAATGGATGTAAAAACATCATTCCTTAATGACATTATTGAGGAAGAGGTTTATAATGAGCAACCTGAAGGATTTGATATCTTTAACAGAGAGTCGCATGTTTGCTGACCCAAATGAGCATTGTATGGATTGAAACAAGCACATCATGCTTGGTACGCTAGGATCAACAGTTATTTCAATGGGTTGGGCTTCATTAAAAGTGAAACATATGTGAACATTTACCATATTATGGTTTAAGGTAAATTTTTTATTGTTGTTTTATATGTTGACAATTTCATTCTGACAGGTGATGATAAGCTGATCAAGTCTTGCAAAGAGGATCTTGCAAGGGAGTTAGAAATGAAGGACTTGGGGCTCATGCACTAATTTTTGGGGATAGAAGTATGGAATGTTGATGAGGAATTGTTTGTCTCTCAGGGAAAGTATGCCAACAAGATACTCAAGAAGTTCTACATGGAGAGCAGTAAACCCATGGAGAATCCTCTAGCTAGTAACTGGAGGAAGGAGGATGCTACTTCCGATGAAGTAGCAGAGGCTACTATTTACAGGAAGCTTGTGGGTTCACTCATGTATTTGGTGAAAACACAACCATACATGTGTTGTACAGTTAACTAGCTTAGTCAAGAAATGGTTAAGTTGACCAAGTTGTATTATAATGAAACCAAACATGTGTCGAGATACCTTAGAGGCACTACTTAGTATCGTCTTTGGTACATATGGACAGAGGGAGTGAAGCTTCAATTCTTCATCAATGAAAATTGGGCATGGAGTCCATATGAGAGGAATAACACATCATGTGGGATCTTCAATATTGGGTCAGCAACTGTTTCTTGGTACAACATGAAACAAAGATCAGTTGCATTCAGTTCAGCAGAAGCAGAGTACATGTTTGGTAGTCAAGCAAATTGTGAGGCTATCTAGATGAGGAAGATTCTATTTGGTTTGTTTCGTCAGTAGATGGATCCAACAATGATTTACTATGACAATCAGAGTTGTATCAAACTCTCTGAGAATCAATTTTTTCATGATCGTTCTGAGCATATTGATATCTATATCATCGTCTTTGGGATTGTGTACAGAGGAGAATTATGTTGTTGGAGTATATTCCCACAAAGGAACCTAATGTGGATATTTTGACAAAGGCCTTGTCAAGATGCAATTTCGTGTTTCATAGAGGCAAGATTGGGGTGGTGCATAATATGTTTCTTGTTGAGAGGGAGTGTTAAAAATAGCAATAAGAAATCCTAATTTAATTTGTCCTTGAATTAAATTAGGAATTAAATTGAAATTATATTCTCACAGCAACTTGTAATAGTGAAATAAGTTAATTTTACTTGGATAATTAAATATGAGTTGGAAGTCTATCTGGAATCATGTATAGTGATTCCTAAATTTCAGGGGTTTAGGTTGAGTTATTTTGAGTTGTAATTAATTAACTTAGTATAACTCAGTTAAATTAAGCTAAACTAGTTCAAATAGTTGGAGGAACTAGTAGGAGGTCTAGTAGTGGGGAAAAGCACTAGTTCAGCTTCACTACTCCATGAGTTAATTTAAGATCCACTCATAAATAACTTTTCATGTCAGTTTTGAGGAAGACCCAATTGATATTAGAGTTTAGGGACAGTGTACTATCAGTTGTATAATTTTCCAAGTTGTACAGATGGTGCATGCAATTAGTGGAGGGCATATGGATGGATTGCGCAGTTATGGAGAGAGAATTTCCCAATTAAATATGAGCTAATTATCTCAAGAATTGCGCAAGGAAGTAGGGGCTTGGCAGATAGTAGATTTGGCTAAGTATTGGCTTGAGCTGGTTTGTGAAGCAGAGAGTGAGATTGTACTTATGCCGAGATTGTTAGAGTTAAACAAGCATTGTAATTTCTTCTCAAATCTTTTGGTTAATGAAATATAGATAGTCAGGGTTTTGAGATGTTGCTTTCCCTAGAAAATTATTTTTTTATGTTCGATTGAAATTCTTCATTTTCTGCTTAGCTTTTTCATTGATCAATTTTTGTCTCTACTAATGAGTAGAGTAGATTCTTGTCTTATGTTTTAGCATATCACGTAAGTTGTTGAATCTATAAGTAAAATTCTACATTTTCTATCCCAAGGAATAATTTAGAAATTAAAAACTTGTTGAAGGGAAATAATTAAAATGCTCTAAGAATTAATTTGAAAATGTGACAACATTAAGGTAAAGTTTAAGTTAGTCAAAGTGAGTACGGAACTGGAGGGTCCTAGTTTAAATATGGATGCAATGTTTTTGAACCAAGAACAAATGTATAAATATGTTAATGTACTAAATGCACATGAGGCAATGATTTTCCTTGGGAGGAAATTGAGAAACGGTAAATTCATTTTGTCAACTAAAATGAAAACCAATAAGAGATAGTACATCAAGACAATTATGATTTAAAAGAGACTGAAGATGACTTATTTGAAGTTCAGTTAAGCAATAAGTAATCATTATACCTTTATGGGATTATATTAAATAATGAGTCAAAGATACTTTATAAAAGATAACGACTTCAGATGACTCGTCAACCATTTCAACAGTTACGTGTTCAATATGCATCTAGTATTTAAATGGGAGGAGTATTCAACATAAAAGTGGTCTTCCTTTTGAAAACTAACCAATCTAAGTTTGGTCCCTTGCCTTCCTTCCCTTTTAGTAATCATTCAATCTTCCTAGATTTTGATTTTTCCAAGTATCAAGGTCGATTCTTAATCCCAATTTCTTTCTCTTCCAGGGATTTTTCTTATTTATACATTTTTCAAGAGCCCCACATCTATCCTTAAATGTACAAATGCATTTTAGTTTCTCAGATATTATAAACTTTTATTTGAAAATTTCTATATTTTTTCAAAAATGTTTCCTTGGATAAATTTCAGGAGTTGAAAGGGTGTAACTCTTTTCATCGCCATAATTGCAATTATCTTTTACAATTATATGCAAGCATATTCCATGATTACTTTCATCTATTCAATCATGTGGTTTTTACTCACAATTATGTTGAAATTGATGATATTGAATTATATGAATGTTATATCATATTATTATGAATATCTAAACCTTGCTCCTATATTAGGTCTTTTGTTTTCTTTACGTTGTTTGATTTGATGTTCCTTTTTTAAGGATGCGTTTAACCTCTAGGGAAAATTTTTGGGGCTAATATTCATAGGAGGGCTAATTTTCCGTGTTTTTTCCAAAAAAAAAGATTCACCAATTTCTATTTTTTTTCTAAAATGATTCACCCAAATTTTATAATACACTATTATTTCACTTTAAAAATTGCTAAATATTATATCAACTAATATAAAAATATTGGAAATCAAAATATTTCTACAAAAATATTACCAAAATTTTTACAATTTGCATAATAGAAACTAGTAAGATTTGCCAAAGTTTCTAGAATTTAAGATAAACATCTATCCTTAAAATTTCCCTTGTTCATCTCTATAAAAGAAATGAAGACAAGTTGTTCCCGCAAATTTTATCTTTTTAGAGTTGATCAATCCCAATGATGAACAAACATATTTATCGAGGCCATGGTTGCTCATGGGAAGTGGAACAATTTTGAGTAAAAGGAGATGAAGAATACATGTTTGCAAAAAATTGTTTGTTATAAACACTAATGCTTCTTGATTTAATTCATGATAATCAGAAACTATTTATAAGAACAAATTCCGGCGTAAATCACATGCAGAAAATCTTTGTCGACGTGTTTCGAACTAGCTAGTGTGGTTCATCGTCAGGACAAGTTGAGCCGTCAGATCATGGCTGCATATTAAATAGAGAGAGCAGATCCTCCAAACGGCTAGGTTGACTAGGTTGACCAACAACAACTATAAAGAAAACGGCTAGAAAAAGTGATAAAAATAATATTATAAATATAGTAATTATAATATATTATATATTCGAAAGTAATACTATTATTATATCTGAAAGTGATTTTGTTCTATTTTATTTATCATATATTATTCTATGGTTATTAATATATTTAACTGAGTTATATACTAGGGATAAGTAAAGAAAGTTTTACTTTGGTTATTAAATTAATATATTTAATAATAAGAAAGTTATTCTATTATATTTTTGTTACATAATATTTTATGGTTGTTAAATTAATTTAATAAACCATTAGGGAAAGGTAAAGGGTTTTTTTTTATAGGATAGATTTAGTGGAAATAATAAACCATTAATGAATATTGGTTAAATTTCTATTTATTTAATTAATTAATTAATTTACTATTCTATGGTAGTTAAATAAACTAATTTAATTAAGTGTTAATACCCCAAGGGATGAGTAAAAGGGTTTTATTTTATTTTATTTTTTTATTTAAATAAAATTGATTTAATGGAAAATAAACCATTAAAGAATATTAGTTAAGTTTTTATTTATTTATATCTTTCAGGAAAAATAAAATAGAAAGAGCGACACATTGAAAAAAATAAATAAATAAATTCAAGAACAGGACCATTAGAGAAAAAAATAAATAAATAAATTCAAGAACAGGACCATTAGAAAAACACAGAGGAAAAAGGAGAAACCCTAGGAGGAAGGAAAAGACAAGGCACCAGGAAGAAAGATCCAGGAAAATAAAGGAAACATAGGACCATTAGAAAAACACAGAGCAAAAAGGAGAAACCCTAGGAGGAAGGAAAAGACAAGGCACCAGGAAGAAAGATCCAGGAAAATAAAGGAAACATCGAAACCCTGAAAAGAGTGGAAGGAAAAACCAGACTAGGAAGAAAGGGCAAGGATCCAACAGTTACTGATCTTCCAACCATCATTTCTATTGAGATTATTATTATTCTATTTTAAAATACAACTACTTTTTCTCAATTAAAATAGTATAATAAGTTAAAATTAATAAAAATCAAAGTTTTATACTTTACATCAAGTATTAAAGAAGCATCCATAATAATTGAAAAATATTTCAAGTTATAATTAATATTTACTTTTATATAAGTAGAACTAAACCTTTATAAATAACGATAGAGATAATTGGTTCTCTTTGTGCATAATTAGTTGTTATTTCCTATAAAACAACCCCTCATTTTTACGTAAACTTTTCTTTAAACAATTAGGAAACTATAATTTTCTCGTGGTTTTTATTTTTTATTTTTTATTTTACCAAACTATTATAAGTCATTTAGTCTTATTCAATTTATTAATTATATTTTATTACCATGTTTTTATTTATTTTTGAATTCTTCATTTTGAATTTTCCATTTAGCCTTATTCAATTTATTAATTATATTTTATTACCATGTTTTTATTTATTGTTGAATTCTTCATTTTGAATTTTCCCTAAAATAAGATGATATGATGGATAATATGTATCATAGTACCACATGATATTTCTTAGTTAGTATAAGGGGAAATGTGTTCCACCAAGTCATCCCCCAGAGGTCATTAAGATTTGGATTATATTTTATGTGCATTTTGAAGCGATCCTAGATATTTGGATCCACCTGTCCATATCTCAGAAGTTTTTTATGTAAATTTTTGAGATAATTCCAAATTTTGCGTATTTAAATATCCATGGATAAAGATATTATTCAACATCGAGACATTGGATGCACTTTCATATTCAATATTATTATTATAGTAACATTAACAACCAAGATTTGTTTTCATCCAATGGCCAACATTCACTCGAGAAAACATCTGTATCCAACTTTTTATTTTTGTATGACTTTGGTTATATTATAGATTTCATACTTCTTAGATTCTCTATCCTAGCCAATGTGTCCAACTAGGTTGACATAACATCCCACGAGGTTGTTGAGATATCCAATTGACTTGTGCATATGACATGGTACCCTATGTTGCAATGAATGTGCTGGTGACATAGAGTGTTATGTAGTAAATTAATTTGGGCTTATATTTTTAATACTTTCCTCAGTTTTTGCTCATTTTGGATAACCAAAATTTAGATTTTCTATGCACATTTTGATCGGAAACTTTTCTAGGATTTCATATTTCCAATATTTTCTAAGCTTCTAGATATCTAGATTTAGATATTTTTTGGACTCCAAATTTTTGTTTTGACTTAGATTCGACCATTATTGACTCTAATATCTTATGGGCCATTCATCTTATTTATGTTTTGTTGTTATCTAGATTAAAGTGAATTGACTCCACATTATATGCCATATATCTTCCATATTATATCAAGAAGATAACATCCTCAAAGGTTTCCATACATGTCATTAGGGTTTATCCTACTTGGATGTTATTTGGATGTTATATGGAACATTAGTTAGACAATTACATATATGAATGCATTATATCTAGATCCAAGTTTTTCTATTATAGTGATTATCACATTTTTCTATATTTCCAATTATTCAAATTTTCTAATATATAGTTTTGGCTTTTTCGATATCTACACCTATTTCTTTTGTGCTTTTGGATATCATATTATAGTGAAATCCTCTCACTAGTTTAACATATTTATCCTATGTGGCATCTATGTAGAACCCACTTCATCAACTCACATGTTCTTTATCTCATGTGTCCTATCCTACATATCATCTGAGATCTAGAATATTCTTTTATGTTGATTTCTGGATTATTCTAGACTTATATCCATTTCTTTGGATTTCTAGATCCACCGTTTTGGATATTTAGGGACTAAGAATATAATGGAATGGTAATTTAGAAATTAAAATATCATATTATAATACTAAGGATGTGAAAGGTTCCACAACTTTCATGACTTGTAACACACATATTGGGAGTTAAAAACATTATAAACATGTTAAAAATTTTTATCACAATGCATATGGGATAAAATAATAGTGTTTCCTTTTATTTTGTTTAATAACAAAGTTATATTTTTGGTAATAATTCAAATGATAATATTTCATATTTGTTATATTTAGATTGTATTCCTAATCTTTTGTTAATTTCATTTTGACATTTGTATAAGTGCCATATTATTGTTGAGATCAATTTGAGGATATGGTAGAGAATAAGATCCATGACATCTTAAGGTTGTAACATTAAATCACCAAAAGGAAACCATATCAAAATAGGGGTAATAAATGCAACGCAACATAATCCTTGCCTTTACTACTAACTAATTGTTAAGACCATGCTTCTTTTTGCAGGGCCCTCATTTTCTCATTATTTTAGAATGCTCACATTTATGCAATTTAGAATTAGCTTTATGTGCATTGCAGAGGAAAAAATATTGACTCGATATAGTCTCTTCTACTTAATAGACTCCTCCCCACTAAATATGCCACGAATATGCAGACTAAATTAGCGTTATGTAAATTGCAGAGGAAGAAATCTTAACTTGATATTACACACACCTATTCTTACACACTTCCCCTATACCCATTTTCCAGACAACAAAAGACAAAGTAGTAGAAATCTCAAGCATGATAGCATGAGAGCACTCACTGAAAAATTCACCAGTTACAAAATTAGAATTTTTTGTCCATGTCTCCACTCTGCATACCAAATTAGCTTTATGTGCACTGCCGAGGAAAAAAACTTGACTCAATATAATCACTGCTCCTTAACAGACTCCTCTGCACTCAATTTCTCCACACATTATTTCTCCTTCCACCACATATAAAAAGTAGCCTTTTTAATGCCTTGAATCTGTATAATAAATTAGCATTATGCAAAGTGCAAAGGAAGAAAAATTGACTCGATATTCCCCACACCTTTTATTCCGTACTTCATGTGTAACAATTTTCTAGACAACAAAATAGTAGCAGTTATCCCCCCCTCCCTTTCCTTCAGTTCTCGTATCATTGGCTAGAGAAATAAATTTAAAATAATTGATACTCAATGGAGTTTGACTATGAGATATAAAAATAGATAAATAAATTGATTCTTTGACGCTTTTGGATTTTATCTCCTACAAAACAATTATAATTTCCACAACTCATTTTGCCTTGTAGGTTATTTCCTTATGATTGTTTCTCAATTTTCTTAGTTCATCTATGAATTTAAATATTGTTGAATCAATTGAATCCTCAAATATATTGAATTGAACTTGAACTGAACTTTTCCCTTTGTAAGGAACACACAAAAAGAGGTAGGTAAAACAATAGTGGAAGAATCTTTCACTATGCAGAGTGTGGAGATTTCCTTATAGACGTGGTACTCTAGCTATTACATAGAATGCCAATCCCGTATAATGAAATCCACTTTTACACTCCATAATGAAATCTTAATCCATATCTTAGCATTATGAATCCTCACATTTCTTCAATTTGGAATTAGCTTTATGTGCATTGCAAAGGCAAAAAGCTTGACTATATAGTCGTTGCTCCTTAACAGACTCCTCACACTTAGTATGCCTAAACTCCACACACTAAATTGGAAATATTAAAAGGGAAAAGGAAGAAATATTGACTCGATACTCAACACACCCTTTCTTATGGACTTTTTGTACACTCATTTTATGGACAATGAAAGACAAAGTAGTAGGAATCTCAGGCATAACAATGTGAAAGTACTCACTGATGAAATAGCTAGTTACAAAATCAGAATTTTGTGTCCATTTCTTGACTCTGCACACCAAATTAGCTTTATGAACACTACAAAGGAAAAATTCTTGACTCGATATATAGTCCCTTCTCCTTAACAGACTACTCTGCACTCAATCTCTCTGCACACCCCTTCTCCTTCCTCTCCATATCACAAAATTAGCCTTTTTCTCTATGCCTCATATATGTATACTAAATTAGAGTTATACAAAGTGCAAAGGAAGAAATATTGACTCGATATTCAACACACCCTTTCTTCCATGATTTCTATACACCCATTTTATGGACAACAAAATAGTAGCAGTCAGGCCCCCCATCCCCTTTTAATTTTGCCATCATTTTCCAAGGAAATGTCTCAAAACTTAATGATACTCAACTAAATTTGACCACGAGGTATAAAAATAAATAAATAATTTGATTCTTTGATGCTTTTGGATTTCATTTCTTACAAAAACATTTATAATATCCAAAGCTCATTTTGCCTTGTAGGTTATAGACTTTGGCTTTTGTCTCACTTTTCTGAGTTCATCTATGAATTTAGATATTTTTGAATCCTTTGAATCCTCAAATCTACTGAACTAAACTTGAACTAAACTTGTCCCTTTGTAAGGATCACACACAAAGAGGCAGGTAAAATGATAGTAGAAGAAGCTTTCATTATGCAGAGTGCAGAGCTTTCCTTATAGACGAGGTACTCTAGCTCTTACATAGCACGTCAATTCAACACGATGAAGGAAACCATTGTACTCCACAATGAAAGATTGATCCTTATCTCTACATTTAAAATGTCCACATTCCAACATCTACAAAATGACAACTTAACAGAGCATGTAGAAAGCCACTTTGTGAAACCTATTCGTAGCAAGCCCCCCAAAAAATTAATTCATTTTACATTGCCAATATGCATGTTAACAAACACATGATGAACACCTCATGAATGAAACTACAAACATGTTACTATATTAGCTTTATGAGCACTATAAAGGAAAAAAGCTTGAATCGATATAATCCCTGCTCCTTAATAGACTCATTCACCCTCAACTTCTCTGCACACCCCTTCTCCTACCTTGAAATATCACAAAATTAATTTTTTTTTTATGCCTCGACTCTACATACTAAATTAGTGTTATGTGAAGTTTGGAGGAAGAAAGCTTGACTTGATATTCCACACACCCTTTCTTCCATGCTTCCTCTACATCTATTTTATGGACAACAAAATAGTAGCACTTAGGCTCCCCATCCCCTTGCCTTCATTTCTGGCATCATTGGCCAAAGTAATGTCCTAAAACTAATCGATACTCAATAGAATTTGACTGCAAGATATCAAAATATAAAAATAATTTGATTCTTTGATGCTTTTGGATTTTATTTCCTACAAAATAGTTAGAATTGCCAAAGCTCATTTTTCCTTGTAGATTATTTACTTAGGATTTGTCTCACTTTTTTGAGTTTATCTATGAATTTAGATATTGCTGAATCCTTTGAATTCTCAAATACACTGAATTGAAATTGAATTAAACGTATCCTTTTGTAAGCATCAAGCAGAAAGAGGCAGGTAAAATGATAGTGGAAGAAGGTTTCAATGTGCAGAGTGTCAATCTTTCCTTATAGACATGATACTCTAGCTTTTATGTAGCACATCAATATCGCACAATGAAAGAAACCTTTGCACTCCATAATGAAATATTGATCCATATCTCAACATTCTGAATGTACGCATTTCCAACTAGCAAAATAATAAATTAGCAGAGCACGTGGAAAAGCACTTTGGAAAAAACTACTCACAACAAGCCCCTCAAAAAACTAATTGAGTATGTGTTGCCAACATGCATGTTAACAGAAACATGATGAAAACTTGGTGAATGCAACTACGAACATGTTACTTGTTAAATTTTCGTTAGGTTCTCCATGCTAATTTTCATTTATGTTCATGAAAGCTTCATAGAAATTAGATTTCTTTGAGATTTTATTAATTGAACACTTGTTTTCAAACATTAAATGAAATGTGATTTTTTAATTTATGATTTGTGCATATAAGAGGTGTGCACAATAATAAACACAAGTTTTCTGCACTTCTGCATGGATTCTCTCTCTACAAAGTGCTCTTGCATACCTTCCTATCGCACAAAGAGGTAGGTAAAATGATAGTGTAGGGAGATTTCATTATGAAAAGTGTGGAGGTTTCATTATAGACATGGTATTCTACCCTTTACATAACACCTCAGTCCCGCATAATGAAAGTTTCCTTCCTCCACAATGAAATCTTGATTTGCATCTTCACATTCCAAATTGTTTTTTTGCAATGTTTTGTACTTCTACATGAATTCTCTCGATCACATTTCTCCTGAGCACCTTCCATCCACGCAATAGTAGTTTTTAAACAATTGAAGCCATTGAAACCGCATATCTATTCAAAACACATTAGCATATCTCTCAAAGAGAATATTTTTGAGGCAAAGAACTCTAGTATTATGTGAATAAATCTTCCCTCACACTCCGCATTTGTATAGGGATCTTCACATTGTCAAATGCACTAAATTCTAGATATTGTACTTCCGTATAATGTGTCATTAAGTAACCATGAATGAAAAATCTTGGTTTGATATAGTCCCTACTCCTTAATAGACTCCTCCACACTCAATTTCTCAATGCACCCTTCCTCCTTCATCCATGTATCAAAAAATTATCCTTCTTTTAATGCCTTGACTACGCATACAAAATTAGCATTATGCGAAGTGTGGAAAAAGAAATCTTGACTCGATATTCGGCACACCCTTTTCTCCACACATCCCGTACACCCATTTTTTGGACAACAAAATAGTTGGAGAATGCATCTGTGAACACATTACTTCTGAAAATTATGTTAGTTTCTCCACGCTAATTTCCATTTATGTCCATGAAAGCTACATGAAAATTAAATTTTTTTGAGCATTTGTGAATTGAAAATTTGTTGTCAAACATTAAATGAAAATTGTTTTTAATTTGTGATTTATGCGATAGAACAAGTGTGTGCAATAACAAACACTAGTGTGTTATGATGTTCCTCACTTCTTCGTGAATTCCCTCTTCACATAGTTCTCCCGCATACCTTACTTTTGCACAAAGAAGTAGATAAAATGATAGTGGAATAATATTTCATTGTGCAAAGTGCACAGGTTTCCCTATAGATGTGGTAATATAGCTCTTACATAGCACCATAATCCCATTGAATGAAAGAAACCTTCATCCATAATGAAAGTTTGATCTGTATCTCCACACTTTGAATTGTTCTTTCAGAATGTTTTGTACTTCTACATGCATTATCCTTTTGCACATTTCTCCTGCACACCTTCCTTTCACACAAGAGTAGATTTTAAATGTTTCAAGCCACCAAAACTGCATCTAAGTTCAAAACACATTAACCTATCTCTCAAACCAAATATTGTTGAGACAAGGAACTCTAGTATTATGCGAAGGAAGCTTCCTTTGCACTCTGCATTTGTATAAGCCTTTTCACATTATCAAATGCACTAAATGCTAGATACAGTACTTTTGTACAACATGTTATTAAGGATATGTCTCGTTATTAATAGAAAAATTAGTGCAGATGTTTATCCAATTAACACACTCATTATTAGAGTGGCCAAATGCAAGCATGTTGCCCATATCATTTGTATACATTAAACCATATACCTATAAAACCAAGGATTGCTAGTAAACATAAGTGTTTGTAACATATTATATTATGTAATCATTCTAATTATAATAGGTAAAGTACACACTATTGAATGCATTTAGCAGTAGATCATGCGAGAAAGGACAAGTGTGCAGGGCAACCATATATGGAAAATTTGTGTCATGATGGAAATGTTTGCAAAGATCTTGGAGCTTGGAGGTATAGGTACCAATTACACTACAAATGAGTCCACACTTAGTATTTAAGAATTAAAAATTGCTTAGCAATAATATTAATATCTATTCAGCAAATCGATACACAATCACATCATCGCTCAAGTGCTTAGTAACATTTACTCTTGTGCATTGGGTAATGATTACTTGATACAAACATATCGATAAAATTGTATCTATTGATATTATAAATTACTATTTTCAACATTTATTCAGTGAATCAATGTGTAATCAACACATCATTCAAGTGCTTAATAGCATTTACTATTTGTTAATAATTCAATAATATGCATAGGTCTCCATAGCTAGTATTCCTCATAGCAAATAGAAATAATGTGTGGATATTATTTGCATATTAATTTTTCATAATGGAAGCTTCCTCCGCATATTCACACTTTACACATGTATAACTATTATTGGTCGTAAGCATATCCAGAAGAACGTATTTATCGATATCATAAAATAATATTTTTCGCCATTTATTCGGTGAATTGACACATAATTAGCATACTTCTCGACAATTGTTTGTTATAGCAAATTAATACGATATGTTTTGCACACTTCTCGCACACATTGTCTTATTTGCTGACAACATTTTGGCAATTATCATATATAAAAGAATAATCAATACATAATTAGGACATCGAGAAAACCTAACTAAGGCTTAATTCTATGATTAATAGATATATATTTCAGATATTAATGGCAAGTACTATTGATATCATAAGAATTTGTAGCAGACTAATGGTAAAATCATTATATATTCAGAGCTTATGTGGATTCAAGTGTATTTAATTTTGTTAATGGTTTTTGTTTCTTGATTCTTGTTTATTTGTGCTACAAAATTATCACATTTTTATGTTTTTTTAGAGTAATAATAAATTGTAATGGATACCTCTAGTCAGGGTATTTATATATGAAACATGCTTTGCGAAATAATCTAACCATATATAGAGCTATATTTTGCTATGTCGATTACTTAGAAAAAATCAATTTGAATATAATAAAGCATCAACTATTATTTATCCAAATTCCATGAAATATGGATTTGGTTCTAATTAATTATAATCTAGATACCCCTTATTAATTCTATTATTAACCACTGAATGAGAATGTGACATTGCTTTCATCAATTAATCTAACATCTATGCACTCCACAAATTGCAATGTGAGGCATAACCATTTGATTGTTAGCCTTAATTAAGTTTTTAATATTTAGTAATTCACACTCAAGAAAGTTGCTATGCTCAAATGGGTAACGTACTCGACAGTGTAAAAAAGAACGAACAAAGTTTCTTCTACACATATTTTTTTTACACATCCCTCCACTCTGCTAGAACAGAAATTAGTTTTGGAGCAAGGTTTATACACAGTTATTGAAAAAATTCTGAAAAGACTATTTTATAATATCATTTCATTTGTTAAAAAGCAATAGTCATTATACAATGTCAATTTACCAAATAAATGATTACATTAACCAGGAAGGAAAATAGAAAAATATGAAAATTAAGTTATAGAAATATTTTAAAATTGGGGAAATATTTTTGGGTTTGCGAAAAGATTAGGAAAAATAATATGTTACACCGAAAGTAGAGCAATGGCTAAACCAACAATAATCTACATTGGCATAGGGTATAGTCAATGAATTAAAGAGAGACATATAGATAAATTTCACACATGGAAACTAAACGTTTCTTTCTTATTTGGAAATTCTGATTATATGTTATTATGTTATTTTTGAATTTGATAACTAACTAAGGTGGAATAGTTCTATGCTCTAATTTCATTATTTTGTATTATTATTAATTGATATTTTGTAACTTTTCTTTTGCAATCTATGACTATCCATTAAACAATTTCTTTCTGAGACTATGTCCTAGTTCATTGGAATGCAAGTCTAAGTGGGTTGTTTTGTTATTAGTTGACCCATTGTTTTGTTTAATGTAAAATAATTTGTTATTTTAGCTTGTGCGTAGCATTACTATATTCAAATATTTTTTGTTTTCTTGTAAAATATAAGATTCCATTTGAATGAGCGAGAGTGAGGTGAATGAGAAGAGCCAAGTCGATGTGACCTAGAGAGCATTAGTCAAGGGGATGCTATAGATCCTAGCCCTTTTAACCTATATGATTTTAATGACTCTACGATCAACACAAATTTCGTAATGAGCTTGCATATCTCAAAATGCTTTTGGAATAACTCGTAAAAGATAAACATGATGACCTAAATACTATCATCTCATTCATGAATGATCCCCAATGCATTTAGTGGTAGATACGAGATAGATTAGCAAATGTGAAAAGGGTTTAGGAGAATTTATAGGAAAATCTAAATTTCTTTGAAGGCATATTGGTTGATATGAAGAAATATGTACATTGTGATTTTCAACTTTCGCCATCAATGGGTTGACAATAGAGAATCCTATTTCATAGCTACCTCTCATAGTTAATAGGTTTTGGATATGTATTATCCTGAAATTTTCCTGGATCTATGTTTATTTTCCTTCTTATAGCATTCAAGATTTTTTTTTAAAGTTTTTATCGACATTGTAATCATTTTTTTTGCATAAACTGATTATTAGTTTCATTTACAAATGCTTCTAACATTGTTGATAATTTGAGCTTTCCCTTTTCTAGTTATGACATCCACATATTCATTTTTCCTTACTTGCATTTATATTTATTTAAAATTAAATGGGATTATCATTTTTTCTCATTGGGACGTCGTATCCAGTCCCACGTCTTCAAATTCATATTTTTTCTTTAATATCTTATGCTTCACGTTTTATTGATCTTTAGTGATTTCATTGATGCATTATTTTTTTTGGATATTGCATAGCATCATGATCAAATGTTTAAAATGGAAAAAAAAATAAGATGAAAGCTTCTTAGGGATCAATAGAAATCTCAATTATAACAATGTCAAAGCACTCACTATCAAAATAGTCATTCAAAAAATTAGTTTAGCTTTATGTGTACTACGGAATGCATGACCCGATATAGTCTCAGCTCCTTAACAAACACCCCAACACCCAATTTCTTTGCACACACTTTCTACCACACTTCACACTTCTTCCCATGTATTTTCTCCTTTCTCCACAAACTAATTAAAAGAGTAATTTTGCATTGAATATTGCAAAATAAAATATGGAGTTTTTCACAATGATTTAAAAAATAAGACACATAGTATAACGTATTATGAGATCCTTTTTTCAACTTCAACAAAATAATTTATTATATCATAAGTCCCTGTTGTTTTTATAAATTGGTAAAAAAATAAATTATTAAAAAAAAAGTTATTTGGTCATAAATTTAAAGTTAAATTTGATTGGATCATAGTTAATGATTCATTATGCAGATCCTTCCTTGTGCAGAGCGACTAGGTTTGAGCAAAAAAATTGTTGCCTTTTCGTCAATTTAAATTAATGAATAGACAAATAGTTTTAAAAACATGTTTATTTGGCTATGTTAAATCAATTTATTTAATTAAAAAATAAAAATTTTGCTGAATTGTAGTATTAAATTTTGGAAAAACAAAAAATATCTAAACAATATAAACAATATATGCAGAGTCCAGAAAATATCTTTATTCCACTTTGTCTGCATTCTCTCACATCTGCATTACACAAATTATAATGTTTAAGTATAAGCATTTCATTATTGAAACAATATAAGCATAATTATGAAAGCAGTTTGTGAAGATAAAGTAAATGCTAGTTTTGACCAAAAGAAACATTATTGCTGAATCATAAATATGTGTATCAAATAACATAAACGTTGCCTATTTCTGATTTTAAATATTTTTATTTTGTCTTTTGTGACATTTTATATATTATGCGGAGCTGAATGGCCTAATACATTTTATGCAGAGCTTTTATAGTTGTGAAAACTTCTACATGTTTTCCCTTACTTTGTATCAAGGCTCAAGTTTGAATATTGGCACAAAAAATTATATAATTATATCTAGTTGAATTACACTAGGTATCATCACAAATGCACTCAATATTTACACAACTGAAACAAATAGCTAATTAATTGATTACTATGTAACATGTGGAAATGTATACAGACATATGGAACATTGCAGCGTAAAGTATTTGTTCCTTGCTCCGCATAGTCGTTTTCCCGCACAATTATTTCGGTATACGAAGAAAAGTGTGTGGAGATTGTCATAACAATTGTCTGCTAGAGTGCACTAGAAAGTGTGTGTGGAGAGTGCATGTGTGAAGAAAAAACACAAAAAAAACTATGCATATTCTACCTTTGCATACTTCGGTAACCATTATAATGTAAATTATAACTACATTGTCCAATTTCAGAAACTCCTAATGTCTAATCCATTTAGAATAGTAAACCTTCATAATATTTATTTTCAAATTTATTCTTTTTCATAACGTATGGTATTTTAATATTTAATATTACCTTATATTTATTATTTTAACCATTAATATTACTTTAGATCTCTTATGCGTAATGCGGAGGTGCTGAGTAATTATAGTTTTTTTAAATGGGCGGGGCTAGTTCCCTACAGAAGCATCATGAGTCCTTTTTTTTATTACAAATACGTGTTAGAACTCGGCTCACAACTGTGAAATCATTTTTTTTTATAATTCGCCATGGGTCTGAATATGCTGCAGCATGCGCAGCTCCATGGATTTGATCGCGGCCGGGGGTGTGCAAACCAACCACCCTGACTGTTGCAACATGCACTCACGTGCACAATAATAAACTCTTGTTGCAACAATAATAGTTTTGAAATGCTAGTTTTTAACTTAATATAAAATAGTAGAAACCATATCAAATCAAGATACAAAATTGTGTCCCACATAAAGTTAACTATCTATACTATTCCACATCTAATACACACATAAACCAAATTTTTAACCATCACAAATTTATACTTAATTTATTTATCCATAATATGCTATATATATCTTTTTTCTCAGGCAACACTTCTTCCTCACATGCATTAAAAACATAGTTGATTTAATATTAGATAATATAAATTCAATTGACAAATGTGAAATTGCTAATGCACTTAGTATTTAACAACGCTAATTCTAATTTTATATTACTTACCCTTGCACAAACATAAGTTGCGTCATATTTCATGATAGTAATTTTTCCTAGTTGTACCATCTTTAAGAGTTAGTTTCCTTTCTTCTAAATTGATATTTTAGTGAAAAAAATAAGTAACACCTTATTAAGAATATTACTGTGTCCTAGAGAAAGGTTGTTATACCTTTTCTTAAGAAGGGTATTCTTGTTTATTCTCAATTCTTATTTTTTGAGTTATTTTTTTCTTTTCCTTATACATTTCTTTATTTCAAACTATTTATTATTTTTCATGCCTTTTCTTCCAAGTCATATTTCCCCTCTGCTTCAGAGCCCTTCCCCCCTTCTATTAATAACTTAAACTAAAAAAATTCCACTTTTCTTTTTTCGCCCTTATCTTAACTAACCAGTTTGTTTCTCTTTAAATGGCTGAATGAATTAATTTAAAAAAGTTTCCCAAAAACCGTTAATGATATAATATTACTTTCAACAATTGTTTAATAATATTTAATTTGAAAACATTGTTAAGGAAATACTATTGACTCATATTAAACATTAATAATATTACCTTTGTGATTAAATGAATTAATATAAGATCACTATCTAGATTTATAATAGGAGATTATTACTATAATAATATTACTATTATACTTAGTATCATTATATTAAAGCATTTATGACTTGTTTTAAATAGATATTAATATTATCATTATAATTGAGATTAGACCCATATTAAATTATTAGCAATATCATTATAGTTAAAATTGACTCGTAATAAATATTAATATTATACATTAAATTATGATTACCCTTGTCATAACTCACTGTAAGGGGTTAATATTAACCATTAGAAGATTGATATTTAGATTTGAGTAATAAGTTTTGGCTAATTTTTTTTGTAAATTCTACCCTATTATAGTGTTATAATTTAATAAGATTTAGTATAATAATTTTATAAAACTGATTAGATAATCCAAGAATGTATTAAATGGCATTATAAAAAACTAATATTTTTACCCTAATTCATTGATAATAACATTATAATTAAATATTTTTAACCTACTTAATCTAACCATTTCTTAATCAATGATGGCCTTGGTCCAATTAAGCCTAATATAACCGTTTTTCCAGTCAAACCTAACAATTGGAAGATCTTCCGTCTCTATTTAACATGTACCCATTATCTGATTTTTTCAACTTGCCCTGACGATGAACCATACTCCTTGGCTCGAAACACATCGACAAAAATTTTCTAATGTGATTTTTTCTGAAAATATTTCTAAAAACTCAAATTATAGATCACAGAAACTTAAATTCAATCAATTATATTTTCTATTAATTTTTATGTTTTTATCTTGTTTTTATTTTATTTTAATTTTTAAATGTTTTTTTTTTGGTCTCCCTCCAACAATTTCCTCTCTCCTTCTTATTCTTCTTCATCAATTTTTTTTCCTTCACCCGATAAAAACTTCATATTCCACTTTCTCCTTTCCTATTTTCGTTTCAAACTTATCGAGAGTTTTCTCTTTTTGTTTTTAAAGGAAAGCCTGCTATTTCATTGTTGTGATATAAATGGTATAATACATATAGCTAAGAGATTCAGGGCTATAGGTAGACAGTTAGAGAACTCAAAAAGTATCTTTAAACAAATAGTTAATGCAAAACATAAGACTGTAAAGAGGTCTACCGTATAGGAAACAAGCCCAATTGAAAGCTAAATAAGCAGTGTCATCGAGGGTTGGTTGATTAGGAAAACAAACCTTCCTTTCCTCGAGGACCAATAGGACATAAAAAGTTTGAAATAGTAAAGAAACAAAAGGTAAACCTAATAAGAATGTCTTAAGAGCATCCTGAAACACCTAAAACGATACCTCCCCAATTCTTCTTACCCAATAAAGAATTAAGAATGGTTCGAAAGTGACTTTGTTTTTTTATTAGGAATTAAGTTTACTTTATTATATCGGTTATATGGGTTTTTGATTTTTATTAGATGTTAGTTTGTTTTTACTTAAAATTTAAAATTTATGATTTTTATTTATAGTTTAAAATTAGGAATTCAATTTTTATTATTTTTTATTATTAATTAAATTTATTTATGTGTAAGGTGATTGGTTGAAGTCTTATTATAGATTCTTTAGTAACTTCCATTTCTATTAGTTACTAATTTTTTGGTTTTAGTTTTATTTTTATTTTTATTTATTTTTTTGGTTTTTTTCTTCTTTTTATTTATTTTTTCTATTTCCATAAATTATATTTTTTTCACAATATCGATGACTTATTATTATATTAAAAATATATTTTAAGATATTTCGTTATAAACAATTATATATATATTAATAAAAATAAAACACATGTATGTATGTTAATATAAACAATATTAATTAATCATATTTTTTAATTTTTAGTAATAAAATTTGATTATATAATATTTTATTAGTTGTTTTATTTTTATAATAATTTTTTGTTTTTGTTATTTTTTTATTTAATTAAACTATATTTAAACTAAACAATAAATACTAACTACTATATAATCTTTATTTTTCTTCATAAAAAAGAAAGCATTAATTACAAATACCTTTATATACTAATAATGTTGCACTGTACTTTACTACTTGTATCTCTAGATTGGTTGGAGCCTAGACTACTTATATCTCTAGATTGGTTGGAGCATGAATTCCTAAAAATATCTCATCAATTGGGTCATTATAGCTAGCCCATTCCTGAGTGAAGTTCTTTCAAATTTATGATAAAATAGACCAGGATGATGAACGGAGCGGACTGTTAAGTTTTATTTTGTAGTTTCCTTTGATATTTTAATAATTATAGTTAGTTGTTTATCAATAAATCTGGTATGAAAGTACTTTTATGTTTCAATTGGTGTTATAATTAGTTGTTAGTATACTTTTATGTTTCAATGGTGTGCATTTTTTTTTATATTTTTATGTTTTAATGTGTGTATTTTTTAAATAGTTTTAATATATTTTAATTATTTTTGTATTATTAATTTTTTATTAATAATTATATTAATATTTTGGAATATGATTTTTAAAATTTTAATCTAATTATTAAGTGGATGATAAAATCTAATTTTCATGAAATATTTTAGAATATTGATAGTAGTATACTCAAATCAAAGGTTAAGATTTATATCCAAAAAAGTTAAGCTTTTTTTGTTATTTTAATTGAATTGATTAATTAGAAAAATGTCAAGTGTCATATAAAGCAAGTTATGGTTTTTCGGCCACATGGTATTGATAATAAGCCAATACCTCTATTTACCTATTAAAAATCTCCATATTAAAGTGAGAGTAAATCTCTATAGTTAAGAATGTGGTGATAAATCTTTATGGTTAAGAATCTTGTTCTGTAAATTTTTAAATGTATATGTATTTAACATATATATTAATATTTTTTATAATTAATGATAATAATAATAATAATTTAAAATAAATTTATAATTTGATTAGTTTTATGATTTATTTAATTTTAGCAAAAATAGACATATAATGAAGTAAGTGTCTTCATCCATATTATGGACTACTAGTCATTTAATTTATATGATCATGTTCCGTAAGTTTTTAAATTTATGTGTTTAACATATATATTAATAATTTTTATAATTAATATTTTGGATTATAGAGAAGGTTTTCTTTGCCATCAATGAAGTACACCTAGGTTTTGAAAACCTGCTAAACCCTGACAATTCTGGAGGTGCTACCTAGAACAAATGACAACAGATAGAAACAGGAGACATGCAAGCCTCAGCCGGGAGGTGGGGCGAGATCCCCTCCTATCGGAATGTAACAACTGGCAAATCAAGCAAGAAAGCCAAAAACTAGCCAAGCTCTCCTGAAGCTGCAAGCCCTAACACTGGTCCTATCTTCAGAGCTCGGTGGTAGGAATGCAGTAGAGGGCACTGTTTTCCATGCGCAGTAGAGAAACCCATATTTGTAATACCCCTGAAAAAATTGGAGAAATATCGAAGTTATATGAAAGATCATGTGATGATATGCAAATTCATTGTCATATGGCCAATGGAGAAGGACCTAATAAAATGGATCCAGCAAAATTGACAGCCAAAAGGCAATGTAGAACTTAAGCTGGGGGCCAGGGGATTCTTCATAGTAATATTCTCAAACTTGCAAGATAAGGAAAGAGTCTTTGAAAATGGTCCATATTTTGATTACGATCTAGGACTGTTTATGAGATATTGGGAGGAATGTTATAACCCAAATAAGGAGCAATTTCTGGTAGCCACTATTTGGGTTCACCTCTTTGATCTCCCAATGGATTTCTGGGACCCAGAAATGCTGGAAGGAATAGGTAATTTAATAGGAAGATTTGTCAAAATAGCAGAAACCACTTGTAGGGGCTAATACACTTCATATGCTAGGATTTGTGTGTATATGAATATTTCCGAGCCCATCCCTCAATCGATAGAACTGGAATATCAACGCAAAATATGGAAACGGACCTTGGATTATGAACATATCTCGTTCCGATGTCGTCGGTGCCATGAGTATGGCCACTTATTCAAAGAATGCCCGCTGAACCAGGAAGACCGGCCAGATCTAAAGGAGCAACAGAAGAACCCTCCACAAGAGGCAAACGAGGGGTTCAAAGAGGTCATGCATAAGAAGAAGACCTTGAGAGTGCAGCAAAATCCAGGAAACTATAACCAAAAGAAAAAGGCCAATAAGAATAGATATGAGGTGCTGCAAGAATAATAAGAAACAGAAAATGAGACAGAAACAATGGAGAATCAGGACAAATAAAATGAGAGCAGTCATGTTAAATCAAATACCATCCCAAAGAGAAAATCCCAAATAGATCTGACAGAAAAAGAAGAGCAGGAACCAGTAGATCTCACCGCAATGGAAGTCGATGCAGGCAGGGAGGAGTTGAGCATGGAAGAGGAAGTTCTGAAAAGAATTTTAAATGAGTGGAGACATCTGGACGAAAGATTCATTCCATAGGATTAAAAGAAATTGTGTACGGAAACCTTTTAGCAATACAAGGCTAACCAAGGACAGAGACAAGTGGACATAGCAGAGCAGCTTGGCATGCAACAAGAAAATTCTCAGGAACAACATAGCAGAAGTAAAGGAGGAAAGAAAAGAGGGAGAAGAAATCTACAGGAGTCAATTCAAATAATGGGAGAGATGCTGGTGAACATGGGAAGGGTAGTACCACTCTCAGTGGTATTCCAACAACTTAATAAAGTTAACCAATGATAGTGATCTCATGGAACATAAGGGGCCTTAACAGCCACAGAAAACAGAGGTACCTACAAGATCAATTGAAAAAGGAAAAGCCTCAAATAGTTATCCTACAGGAACCAAAGGTAACAGGAGAAAAAATAGAGGAGATCCTATGGAAAATGAAATCTAGATACGAAGTAGAAGCACTAGTTGCAAAAGGAAGCGCAGGGGGAACCACCATACTATGAAATCCTGCAAAGGTAATGGTACAAAAGGAAGGGCAGGGGGAACCACCATACTATGAAATCCTGCAAAGGTAATGGTAGATTATTGGATAGGAATGCCACAAATCGTGACATGACATTTTCGCAATATAGGGACCAAAGAATGGATCATCAAGCGAGCAGTGTATGGGCCTCATACTCCTGGAGAAAAGGAAAACTTTATACAGAGCATTAGGAATCTAAGCCATATGCATTTAGAAAAATTATGGTTAATAGCAGGGGATTTCAATCTGATAACCTAACTGGAGGAAAAAAAAGGAGGGATAAGAAGAGAAGAACCAGAAATGGAGTAGTTTAAGGACATGCAAGAAGAGTTACATCTAGTAGATATTCTTTGCAAAAATGGAACTTATACCTAGAATGGCCGAAGAGGAGGAACCTGCCAAATAGCATCAAGGTTAGATCGGTTCTTGGCAACAGAGAATTTAATAAGTAGGGATGTATATCATGAACCATCAATCCAACCATGCATGGGATCTGACCGATCACCAGTTAGGTTGGAATTAGACATGAAACAAGGGAATAACAAGAGGTCATTCCGGTTCGAAGCATTCTGGCTTCACGACCTTACCTTCTTATAAATGGTGGAGGTCAAGTATAGAACAAGGAAGGAGTAAAATGCATACATTCCACCTACGTCTGAAAGAACTCAAGGGAAAAATAAAGAAATGGAATAAAGAAGAATTTGGCAATATTTAGCAAGATTAGGAATTGCTACAAGCTAGGATGTAAAGAGTGCAACAACAGATGATAACAAAGGGCCGCTCGGAATCCCTAGTGGAGGAAGAAGGAAAACAACTGACTAGGATTTATGAAAGGAGGAAGCAAGAAGAAATCTTGTGGAAATAAAAATGTTAGGCCCCTATACTACTAGTGTAACCCCTTATTGTTATTAGTACAACCCATTTATTATATTGATGTACCCATGTAGTGCCCATATTGTTACTCTTGTGGCCCATAGAAACCCACTATTATTATTATTGTGCCCTTACATTATTATTTTTATGTCGGCTCTGGTTATGTTATGACCCCTTAGACTCCTATATATAGAAAGGAGGTATTTTCATTTGTATCATCCAAGAATTGTTCATTTATGTAATGTAAAGTAGGTTGTCCCCTCGAAGAGGCTGAATTCTAAGGCATTGATCTATCTTTTCTATCTTTTCTTGAGCTCGTTTCATAACATTTGGTATCAAAGCTTTGGATTATAGGGTTTCGCTGCTCCAAACAGGTCATCATGGAATTTTCACTATAGCTTTTTTCTGCGATGTTTCAGAAGTTGCAAAAAAAACCCATTTGAGAAGAAAGCGTGCTGAATCTCAGACCCAAATTTCAGATCTTCTCGTGCTATATTTGCGGAGATATGATCTGAGGAAGTTGGTCTTTTTGCAGACTCCTGAATTACATTCCAAACAGGTGACCTCGGGAAAATCATCATAACTTTATCTCTGAGCATCAGATTGAAATTTAGTAAGAAGGTACAGAAAGAGGATGGACTGTAGTTTCTTGTATATATTTTTCAAAGCCAAAGGTCGAAAAATTGACACGTGGCACTTCATACAATTTCGCTCTTCTGGAAAGGTCTATAATCAGGTCATCTTGGGAGATTGTGCATAACTCTTTTTTGGAGAATCCAATTTGGATCAGACTAGTGGCATTGGAAAGAGGACACAGAGGGCTACTATAAATAGCAATTTCAGAATTTAAATATCCAAAAGTATAGAGTTACAGTCGTTTCAAGATTGAGGTCCTAAAATCAAGAAAAAGCAAGATGAGGAAGTTTGATGGCAAGGATCCGGTAAATTGGATACTTCAGATGGAGCAATATTTTGATCTACATGGTGTACCACTGTTACAAAAGGTATGTATTGCAGCTTCATATTTAGAACTAGATCAATTTTTATGGTATAAAGGGCTTTGTTCTCGTAAACAACTTGTTACGTGGTCAATTCTTACGGAGGAAATGACAGCACATTATGAGGATACAAAGAGAAACACCTTCTTTAGAGAAACACCACAACAATTGGAAAGAGTAAAGGGGCTTTGTGACATACTGGAAAGTAAAATTATGGCAACAAGGAAGTCTACCCCTCACAACTATAAAGATGGAAGTGTTATTTCTCCTCGCCTTCCACAACCTACAAGGGTTACACCACAACAATTGGAAGAAAAAAGAGAAAAAGGGCTTTGTTACAATTGTGATAGCAAATGCACTAAAGGTCATAAGTGTGCTGAGAAGAAATTATTTTACATAGAGTATGAAGAGGAGGAAGAAAAGGATCAAGAAACATCAAAAGAAGAGGATATATGCCAGGACTAAACCCCAGAGAAAGAAGAAATGAATTAGACCATATCATGTAAACTATTAGCAAGAATGACCACTCCTCAAACTCTCAAGAGAAGGACATATCAAGAAGAAAAAGGTGAAAGAAGTGAAAGATCACATCAAGAAAGAAGAAATGAATCCAACCATATCTTGTAATTCATTGGTTGAAATTACCACTCCTCGAACTATCAAGATAGAAGGACATATTAAGAAGAAAAATGTTCAAGAATTGAAAGATCACATCGAGCGTCAAGAAATGAATCTGACCATATCTTGTAAAGGATTGGAAGAAATTACCACTCCTCAAACTCTAAAGATAGAGGGACATATTAAGAAGAAAAAGGTTCAGGCAGTGAAAGATCACATCAAGCATCAACAAAAAGTTCTCCAACTTTTAAAGGATAACGCCACTTTGGTGCAAAATCAAATGAAACAACAGGTAGATCAACATCATAGTGAAAAATGTTATGATGTAGGTGATTGGGTATTTTTACTGCTACATCTAAAGAAAGCTATTTATGAGAAGAAAATGCTGGCAATACTACATGCACTTAACAAATGGTGACCTTACCGAATGGGAAGACTCTTCAAGGATGAGGATGTGGAAGCATTGTTTTGTGCTATTTCTATTATCCAACCAGATTGGATAAACAAGCAAGGGATGAATGGAAGAAGGACAAAGAAGTATGGCCACTCATTCAAAAGTTGAAAAAGATTCCAATGCAAACAATATTGCCAGAAATTGAAGAGGAAGGAGAAATCATATTGGAACCTGGAGTAGTCATAGAAACAAGAACCCAACAGCTACGAAATCGATCAATTTCAGAGTATCTCATCAAGTGGAAGAACTTACCCGCTGAAGATTCCACATGGGAGGACAAGAATTTTATACGGAAGCATAAAGAACTACTCAAGCGTTGAGGACAACGCTTTTTGAAGGAGAGGGGCATGTTAGGCCCCTATACTACTAGTGTAACCCCTTATTGTTATTAGTACAACCCACTTATTATATTGATGTACCCATGTAGTGCCCATATTGTTACTATTGTGCCCCATAGAAACCCACTATTGTTATTATTGTGCCCTTACATTATTATTTTTATGTCGGCTTTGATTATGTTATGACCCCTTAGACTCCTATATATAGAAAGGAGGTATTTTCATTTGTATCATCCAAGAATTGTTCATTTATGTAATGTAAAGGAGGTTGCCCCCTCGAAGAGGCTGAATTCTAAGGCATTGATCTATCTTTTCTATCTTTTCTTGAGCTGGTTTCTCAAGAAAAGTTACATCTAGTTTCTCAAGACATGCAAGAAGAGTTACATCTAGTAGATATTCTTTCCAACAATGGAACTTATACCTGGAATGACCGAAGAGGAGGAACCTGCCAAATAGCATCAAGGTTAGATAGGTTCTTGGCAACAGAGAATTTAATAAGTAGGGATGTATATCATGAACCATCAATCCAACCATGCATGGGATCTGACCGATCACCAGTTAGGTTGGAATTAGACATGAAACAAGCGAATAACAAGAGGTCATTCCGATTCGAAGCATTATGGCTTCACGAACTTGCCTTCTTATAAATGGTGGAGATCAAGTATAGAACAAGGAAGGAATAAAATGCATACATTCCACCTACGTATGAAAGAACTCAAGGGAAAAATAAAGAAATGGAATAAAGAAGAATTTGGAAATATTTAGCAAGATTAGGAAGTGCTACAGGCTAGGATGTAAAGAGTGCAACAACAGATGATAACAAAGGGCCGCTCGGAATCCCTAGTAGAGGAAGAAGGAAAAAAATTAACTAGGATTTATGAAAGGAGGAAGAAGGAAGAGATCTTGTGGAAACAAAAATCAAGAGTCCAGTGGCTTCAGGAGGGAGAATGGAACACTAGATTCTTCCACAAAGTGATGATTCAACATAGACAGTATAACAAAATATTCCCATTGCTAGACCAGGGAGGAGACCGATTAGTGAAAAATTATGAGATGGAAAATTTGTTGGTGAATCATTTCCAGACTATTATGGAAAAACCAAATCATCACAAGGCAGAAGAAATAAACAAGATAACTAGGCATATATGTCCGGCATGGAATCCCCCCACAACATGTTTTGGGGCTCAAAGCCCAAGTTTTGGTCAAACGTATTGTAATACTCTGCAAATTGTGGGCGCGAAGTGTGAAGTATAGGTTGAGTCATAGGGTTGTTCGCCCTAAGTATTGTAAAGTAATGTAATGTCATGTTGGCCCACCCATGGTCTCTGGACCATGCGACTGTATAAATAGAGCGAGGCTCTAAGTTGTAAATATAGCTGATTGGAGAGATAGATGAATACAAATGGTTCATGCATAGAGTAAGAGTCTAAGTGTATTGGGTCGTAGTAGTAGCAAGAAGCTCTGCAGCTGAGTGCACAGAGGCCTAGTAGAGTCCGCAGTTGATTGTGCGGACCCTTGCAGCTGAGTGCACAGGGAAATGTAGAGTCTGTAATCTTGAACGAAGAATAATAAAGAGAAGTTGATTCCAATTTTTGTGCATCTTCTTGTGTATTCCATTCTTTACATTTATACTATTTTTTTTATCGTGCACACTTATATGATTGCTGGATATACTGTTAATTATCACTAGTCTTGCACAGAGAAGTCAAGTAACTAGGAAATAACAGATTAAATAGTAAGGAACTTGGGTATAATATGGATCACACCCCAAGTAAGGTTGCGTTGAGGAAGCATCGTAGGTTGTGAGGGACTAATAGGTGCGCATGGCGACATGCATGCAGGGTCCACTCGCGGACCTCCAGAATCTCATCAGGCATCCCCAGGGTGAGGAAACCTGGTTCTAGCACCCTCCCATATTACTTTAGGTGAGACGTCAGTCCATGCTCCGTAGAATGTTGCCAAAAGGGCCAGTAGTACTAGGATTTTCTTGGCTAAAGAAATTGAAGAATGGTTGGACAAGAAGATTCACGAGTTCACGGTGCTGGACAACAGAAATCCGTGAGTGTCTAAGGAACAATGGTTGGAGATCTACTTGTATACGGAAATCCACGAAATTTTTCTTACATCCTTTCCTTCTGAGCTGTATGAGTGGATTGCGAAGCTAGAAGACAGTCAGGGAAGGTGTAGGCTCGAAAAACCAATCGTGTGAACTCTGGAATTAGTGCGCATACTAGAAGTGTCAGGAGACAAGATCGCGCGAGTTATGGACCATTGGATCGACCGAATTATAGGAGGATTTATCACTGAGTTCATGGTAGACATGACCTGTTATCTCAAAATCAAGCCCTGGAAGGCTGCAGACTAGGAAGACTTCAAGTAACTGTTTCAAACCTACTTTATGATGAGGCTTAGCCTCCCCAACCTGAGAGGGCTCTCTCAAAGGATTAAAAGTTTTTGATTATGATCAAGATGACTAACTCTTATGTAACAAATAAAATGAAAATGGTGGAAACACAACTAACAAGTATCCATTGGGCTTATGGAGTCATATATGATTCAGTATTAATAGTAGGGTTGGCTTTGCATATAAGTCAAGGCATTCAGATTTCAAAATATGTAGAGCACACCAAACACATATAAGGAAGTTTACGAGTATATGAAGGAAATTAGAGCACTGTTAGCGATTTCTAAGTAATCATATTGAACTCTTTATGATTCTTGAGAAGCATAAGCCAGTACTGTATTACCCAAAAAAAACAGAGTCTTTACATAAGCCAAATATCAGAGCTTTTGTTTCATAATTTTCCAACCCTTGACACATTGCTCTTCTTCCTATATATAGAATTCCTTTACAAGGCTGAGATTCCTCCTCCAACATGAGGGGAACTCGAGCTCTACTTCTTATGACACCTATTCAAATTTTAACTACCTATTAAATGCAACAAACTGTTAACTAGACTTTTTAGAGATCTAAGGAAAATAGGAGTCTAACTCCATATCATGCTAATAATAGCCTTAATTACAATCAATTCTCGTTCTTTGACAAGTGGTCCTTTTAGTTTGGTTGTGATAGGTGTTTGTAGCTGCCTGCTTGCCCTTAATATCACATCTTCTCCATTGCCCCTGAAAGGTAGGAAACTGCCCCTGTTTATATGCCTTAAGTTTTCCTCAATGATATTCGAAACCAATGAGCCATGTCGTTCTTCTTTGATTATGCAAAAATATATCAGAATCCTGCGTCCTTGATGTGCTATCAACCTTTTCCATGTGTGAAGACAAGACCGTCTCCAAGCTGTCTGACATATCTTGAACCATAGTAACTTTGGTCACTTTATAACAAAAAGTTTAGGGTTCGAATATAAGCTTCTGCCACCTGTTTCTTCCTTTGTTGAATGTTGGCACCTGTTATATGATCCTTTGAAAAGATTCCTTTCTCAAAAATTTCTCCTCGGTCCCTCAAAACTGGTTGACTGAGTTTTAATTATGTAGCTACATCAGTTTTATAGCGCGCTACGAAACTGTTGTGCATTGGGCATTATTTTCAGTAGTTTCATAGCACACTACAAAACTGCTGTGTATTCACCAAACTACAGTCTAATACCAAAAATCTGCTATCTTGATCTTCTTTATATTTAAACATTCTTTTCCATTGTCCCAAAACTTTTCAAAACTGAGTGGAAACGTATGATTCTTCAAGAAAGATTATAACAAGGAAAACCATCAAAATATGGAACATAACCTTACTCGATGTGTAGTTTCTTTAAGGAGATCTTTCCTGTTGCCTTAGCTGCAGCTTCAATTCTTCAATTTTCTTCTTCATGACTCTGATCCCAGCTCTCAACTTTATGTTAACCTTTCTAATGAATTGTGCTTCCTTAATTGCAGGAACAGTCCGGCTAAGGAATTGAACATTACAGTCGACCTCCTCGAGTATTTGAATTTTTTTTTCCTCCCATCGAGCTTGCATTTGGTTAAAATAAGCCTCTTTGATTGCATGTTTCTTGGAGGCTTTCTTCAATCTAGCAATTTCAAAGTTTGTCAATTCCAACTTTCTTTTTAAGTCTTCAACACTATCTTCTTCTTGAAGGGTAATTTCTTTACCTTTATCTTTTCCTTCATGAGACTGTATTGTCTCCTGTGTTTCATCTACTCCTGACACTATCTCTTGTCTGTGTTTGAAATTCCTCGTCATGGGTCTTCTTGGTTTGAAGAAAAATTGATCAACCGGGTCATCAAACTTGAGTTTTTTCAAGGCTTTGATTCTCTTAGCCTTGTCTTTTCCTGACTCTACCAAATTTGCTTGAACCAGGGGAGATTCCTCAATATCGATGGCTTGCAGTAAATCATTCAAGTCTCCCTCTGAAACATGGCTTTCTTCAATAATCACTGATTTGCCCTTTTCTTTGGCTACCTAGCTCCTAGTCCTTATTCTTTGGACTCCTTCGCCTGTCTTGATTCATGTGCACCTTATTTAATCTGAGTTTTCCCTTTAAGGGATTGCTGTGGTGTATCTTGGATAGTCATTGGCTTGATGGATTCCCTTACTTGTTTCCTATCCTTCAACTTTGTAAACCTCATGGATCTTGTTTCTGCCTGATGACCAGTTGTTGTTGGAAGATATTTTGTAGCTTGAGGACTGAGACCAGTCTCATTCTTGAAACCAGACATAAACATGAATGTGGGCTAGTCCCTACCTTCTTTCTGGAGTTCATGCAGCATGATCAACTTAACTGAGCCGTGGTGAAATAATGAGGTCCCACAGGCTTCTTTCTTTAGCTGCACCTTGTCACACATTTTGCTTAAGCTACGAAATAAGTAGAAGGGTAAATCAAGAGATATTTTTCCTGTGAAATGCATCAGAAGCTTAAAATGATATGAATACACCTTATTGTATCTCCCTTCACAGGTAAGGTACCTCTGTATGCAGGTCAGCAAATTGGCATATGAGTCCTTGACATAATTTCTAGGCACAGACTTGTTTAAATCTAAGTTAATAAACTCGAGCTTCAGAAATTCTTTGCAGGGGGTCATATCAAATTTGAAATTCTTAAACCAAGTTTCTTGTCCCCTTGGAATCTCAGTAACTATGGATATTACCTCCGGTGAGACTTGCAATTCAAGCATCCCAACCTTTGAATTCAGTCCTGTGAAATTCAAAGCAAATTCCTTGGTGATTTGTGCATGACCTCCCTGAAGTTTCTCACAAAAGTTCCAACATCCAACCTGCTTGAATGCATGCTCAACTTCTCTATTGTTCAAGATAAGGTCTAAATGTTCAGGTTTGTTCCTCAAACCTCTCCCTGATCTGTGCTCTTTTCTTTCTGCAGATTCTTCCATGAGCCTTTAGGGTAATGAAGGTCAGATATATTAGCGCTGCTCAATCTTCAATCTCTACCTCACTTGAATGGCTGCCTTGCTTGATAACTACCTCGCTTGATATACAATGAATTCAAATTGAAAGCTTGCAGACTTCTCCTGCAACGAATACAACCATGATGCATGGTCTTTCTTGGAATTTGTAATCCGAGTGTACCAAGGTACCCATCGACTGAAATGATGGAGATAAGCGGTTGGATATAATATGTGGAGTGTATAAGCTGACAGTGAATGATGCAACCATAACTGAACTTGATAGATTTAATAGTTAGGAAAGATATGTGTTATAGACATTTTTGTGCCTCGCAGCATGGAGCATGAAATGTCAAATAATTACAGGGATCCTCAGTCCCTAAACATGTTGTTCTTACCCCTAGAAGAACAAGGTCAGCAAACCACAGCACTTCCCATCAGTTCTCCACCTGAAAACACTCAAAAATAGGCTATTTTTGGATCATGTCAGCTGCTCTACTGAGCAACTGCGCTGAATGTCAACTGCTCCTCCTTGTACCTGCGCTGAAAGTCAAAACCAATGAAGGCTACCTGCGCTGGGCGAGATTGGCCAAGTGGCACAGTCATTCTGCAAGGTGTCAACTGCCCAGGAAGCTTCCAAACTGACACTTGGTTCAAGGAATTCGCCCTGTGATGAGTAAGAGGTACTTGATCTCCATGTGTAAGCAAGGATCTCCAAGTGGACTTAAGAACTGAAGATTAACTGAAGAGGGAAAGGACACAAGGCAGCTTTATGTCAGTCTCAAGCTGACTCATCCTTTCTTCTTCTATCCTATATATAGAGCTCTTCTATGAGGTCTAAGGGGGCTGGAATTTTGTGCAAAGCAAGGAAGTGCCGTTGGTTTACAGTTAGAGCTATTGGGTGATTGCTTTTATAGAGGTGAAGAGGAGATTTCTTGCTGCTGGGGAGGTGCTGCTGGATTGGAGCCATTGATGGTTGTAACCTTCTCAGAACCTTTTACTTCTATCAATAAAGCTTTGAATGTTCTCCTATATACTTGTATTGCATTGATGTATTGTATTTACTTGTATTTCTGATTCACTCTAATCCATGCATCAGTTATGAGTACATGTTTCTTGTAGTTTCCATCTCTTGTTTGTGCAGGATCTTTGTGTAGCTGGGCCGGCAAGGGAACAAGGAGCTGGGAGCAAGGGACGAAGAGAGAAGACAAGATCGACAAAAGTGAAGGATATCGGTTGGTCAATCTTTTCTTCCTTCTCTGTACTTTCATAAAGGAAAATATCAAAGCTTTACTTTCAGTTGTTGCTAAGGAACTATCACCCTTAGAGTCGGGGATAGGGTCATTCCGAGTCGGATACTTTTCCCCACAACAAAATGGTGACTCCGCTGGGGAGCCTAGTATCTTGTTGGTGTTTGTAGTATCTTTGCTATTCATTTCCTGAAGAAAAGAGTACCAAATCGAAAAGTTTTTGACTATATCAAAAGCGAAGTAGAGGGGCTGCTACTCTTGCTCATTTTCTGAGAAGATTCATGATTTGAAGAGCTGATCTACAAAAGACTCTTGTGCTCTTTGTGATAGCTTTTCATCCTCTTGATCATCCCTTAGCTTGTACTTGACCTATAGCTTTTTATTTCAGCAAAAATAGTGAATTTTTGAGCTTTTTATGACCCGGAAACCCTTGTAAACGCAACTCTCGTGTCTTAGTGCAGGCTGTCCAAAGGCAGTCTGCATTTCAGTGCAGGTACTCCCTTCGGGAACTGCGCTGAGAGTCAATTTGACAGACCAGAGCCTGCGCTGAACCAGTTAGGCTATGTCTTCCTGAGGTTTCCCACTGAGTCTTGGCCTTTTTTCACTGTTATTTTGCTGCTGATTGCTTGTCATTGTACTTGTTGTAAACCAACTTTCCTTGACATTATTCCGCCTCAGTTGTGTGATGAAACTGTGATTGTTCTTTCAGTATTTCTTGCTTCAGTTACAGTTTCCCATTGTGAAAAGCGAACCAGTATAGCTGTGGCCTCTTAGATCCTGAACTGTAAAAGTGTCTTTGTGATCTTAAGAGCTAGTTTTATTACTGTTCATGGTTGTTTGAGTTTGTTTGTTTTTCATTTTATGGTTTGAATCTATACATTTCCAGTGTCTAAACAAGTCAATCTTAAGGTGTCTTTTGATTGTGGACAAGCTTGTTTACTTCTGCTTGAAATTAGATTCAAAGTTATACAACAGTTTCCTTTCTGTCTTACATCAACATTAAGGATAACAAAAAGAAATACATGCATTGTGCATTTTGCATTTGACTGTGTGCTTGACGATTTAGGAAAATTTGCATTTTAGTGTGTGTTCTATGATCTGTGCGAAAAGTTGTGTCTTTCTTTTCCCTCAGTAGATTAAGGTTTTCAAAGTTGAAAGATTGAAAAGTTTTGCTTCTCATCTTAGATTGCATTTAGGAAGTTGTATATATACATCTCGTGGTGATCCTTAAAGGCAAACTGCTAAGCAAGATCAACATTAAAATAAACCCAATTTACATAACAATGCTTTGTAACATAACGCAAACATCTAGAGGTCTAGGTAGAGACGTGTTCCGGCGTCGTTAAACATAGTGACTGTCGATCTCTACGAAGGTGGGTGATTCCTCCTGAGAGTCGGTGGCACTAATACGGACTTGTGCTCCCGCGTACCGTCGCGTATATTGGGAGACCCCTATAGGCATTTATCCTTTATCCTTAGGAAGCCGTGTCGACCGCCCTACTGATCGCGATGCAGTGAACACAACATTCACGAAGATCAACCACCCGTACCGTAAAACGTATTCTGTGGTTTCGCGAAAGGTTTGGCACACCCTCTGCCTAGATCTCCAGAGCAGTTTCTTTTGGCCTTTTTCAAACTCTATAACTGAAAAAGTCCAACCGAGCATTTGTCACTTCGGGCTCGTTAATACATCGAAGGCGACTAGAGTCATCTTTAGCTTTTTCTCGACTCTTAAAACATGAAAAAGCAAGTTTGTGTCTAAAAGCGTCGTTAATAAAATTTATTTTAAGCGGAACATAATCACCTGTTATTCCCACGTTGATCTTTCAGTTGAAAAGTATGGAGCCCACCAACCAAGGAAGCAACCTTGGCGGAAGTCCAAATCCCTTCTCCTCTTGGGGAGATGTTGGTGCGCCTCATATGGCAACATTGTCACTTCCAGGATTGACAATCGGCCTCCCTGTATGGCTCTTTTCAACTAACGTAGTCCAGATCGCCACTAATCCTGAGCAGTCGAATCAACAGTTAGAACAACCTAGAACTGCCCACCAGCCTTCCACTTCTTACGATACTTCCTCTGATCCTTCATCTTCGCGAGGTAGAGCTGGCAAAAGTCAGCCTCCCAAGGAGAAGAAGGAAAAGAAGAAGAAAGAAAAGAAGCAGAAGGAGCCTATGGCGAAGGCGACTGGGGGCAAGCAGGAGAAAGCTGACAAAAACCCACACACTGCACCGACCGGGCCTAAATCGCCATGTGTCATTTGCAAAGGGACCCATTTCCATCGTGATTGTCCTTGTATTCCCCGGATACTAAGGGACTGGTCCCCAAGGTTGCACAATCCGGTAGCATCAACCTCTGATAGTCATGTTGATTGCAATCCGTCAACTAGCGAGAGTGAAGGACGAAGAGGGAGACCAAGATCACCCTGTGTATTGTGTGAAGGCAAGCATGCCATCCACAAGTGTCCATTCTTAGATGAGGCCAAGAGAGTTTTAGAAGATCGTCCGGTTTCACCGTTACGACTTCCTCCTGGATACCAAAAACTCGCGCCTAATCCCTTGATAGTTGAAAATCCAGCTGGCCCGCCCAAGTGGTCCGCTGAAGTGTCGGTCATTGAGAATGAACCTACTGAATCCAGACCAGACGAAAGTCTAAAGGTCGAAACGGCAGTTGAACCAGTTCTTCCTTTAGAGGTTTCATCGTCCAATGACTCCGTCATTGAAGACCCATCTTCAAATGACACCGTCGCCGAAGAGTCATCTTCATGCGACACCCCCACTGAAGAGAATAAGGATGACACCATCCAGGTTCTTTTCATTAGCACCGATTCTGATGAGCGTCAGGGCAATGCGCCCATTCCTTTATCGCAGGAAGGAACATCATCAGGGTCATACCCGGCCGTATATTCGGTCCCACCACCAAGCAACCTGGTTGTATCCTTTGATTGGAATCAACTAGGCAGACCCCGGTTACCAGCCAGTATACCATTCAGAATCATTGTCCAGATCTATAGAATGATTATGGCTGGTACTATCATTGATGAGGGGGCGTCTGTGAGTATCCTTTCCTCTGTTGCTTGGAAAGCACTGGGTTCCCCGGCGCTTTTACCTGAGTTAAGAAATCTCTCAGGTTTTGATAAAGGAACCAGTCGACCATTAGGAATCCTCCCCAATGTACCTGTTACATTGAAAGGGAAGACCGTTAATATGAACGTGTTGGTCGTCCAAGGACCCTTGGATTATAACCTACTCCTTGGACGTGACTATATTTATTGCATGGGAGCGATAGTCTCCTCACTCTTTAGAGTAATGTGTTTTCCACACGAAGGAAGGATGGTCAAGCTCGTAGACCAACTTTCATTTCCGGGATCTCGCATCGCAAATAGTCAAATACCAATCCTGAATGGTCTATTCACTCAAGATACGCCTCCGCCCCCAGTCCTCCTTCCCGATGAGTGCGAGTGATTCGGAAAGAAAGACTAGGACCCAGGGGGCATGCACCCTGGTCTGCTTCGGGCAGAAGAAACCCCGGGTATAAGGCAGAATTTCCGCAGAAGAATATGACTAGTCCGTACCCCGTCCGTGGATGGAAGAGGGGTTGTTTTAGAATAATATTCTTTTGTCAAAGTTATGCGAGTGAGATAATCAGCTTCTCGCTCCCCTTGTCTAGATAATCAGGATACCGAGGAAGGGGATCATTTGCGGTAGCAAGTAGTAACCATCTTTGAAGACAAGCCTCACCCATTAAAACAAATGTTTTGAAGGATAAGTAGGGGCAGCCTCCAAAGAAAAAGATTCTATTGCTGCAACAGGTGGTCGCCATCCTTAGTAACCTGATGATAGACATCGCCGAAGAAAGAGATTGATTTGCGGCAGCGAATAGAACCCTCTTCGGATAATAAGAAAGAGGCAAGCCTCCCTCAATAATACCAATGTTTTGTCTTTGAGTAGTGTTCTTCTCTTGTCAAAAATAGCTGTTCGTTAAAAGTTGGGCCGACGGGAAGCCTGAGTACCGCGTAAGACCCCTTAAAATAACGAGAAGACTAGTATCGTTAACATTAGATTGGCAAGATGACAAGTAGCTGTGAACACCCGAAGAAAAGCAGAGGTAGGGGAGAGGAGGGGCAGCCTCGAAATTCTATCCTATGTCTGGGGGCATGCAAACTTTTGGAATGTGAGCGAGGGACGACTATTTATTTTTTAAATTTTTAGGTCCTCCCTTTAAACCTGTAGGTCTAACCCTTTAAACTCGTAGGATTAGCCGATTCCGACCTTGCATGAAGAAAGTCTGTGGGGCAAAGGTAAAACTTGCCAAATTTGGAGCATAGCTTCGTGAGATAAAGCTCCTTAAAAAATAGCTATCTCACAGGAGGCGTTCTTATTATGACTGGTATTTCGAGCAGTTTTAGCACATAGTTCATGCTCGTTAAAAAATAAACGCAAGATCCGAGCAGTTTTAGCGCATAGTTCATGCTCGTTAAAAAATAAACATAAGTTTATGAGCAGGCTTTCCTTTAGAGTTCAAGCTCATTCAGAAAAAATGAACCGGTAAATACCCTTCTGAGATCGTAAATTCATCAGCCATAAAAGCCTTGGTCGTGTTTTGTGCACCGTCACCTCCACCGTCATTTGGCCGATCATTCACTTCCATTTGTGTGTTTACCCATTTTGAGGAACATCTGCGAAGAGTGATTTCACTTAGCCATCCTTGTGACACTGCTGTGATTGGAATATTCCAACTTGTACCTGGAATCAGTTGCTATCCCTGTTTATCACTCGTTCCTCAAAAGACGAGTCTTCTTTGAGCTCTTTTCACTGACTCGTAAAATATGAAAAGTTTGCCGAGTTTTGGCCTTCCAGCTCGTTAAAGCGACCAGAAGAGCTATCCCTCTTCTAGATTTTAATCTTTTTGGACCTGAGGGATTATTGCACAAAAAGATCGAGCGCTTGTTTTGTTCGGCTCGTTAAAATAATCGAAAATTCATCCCTTCTGTATTGTTTTATACTTTTTCGGACTTAAGGGATTAGATGACGAAAAAGGAATTTTGGAGTTGACTTTATGTACCTTTTCAGACTCTCTAAAAATGAAAAGGACCGAGTTATCCTTGTCGTTAGACTCGTTAAATTCATTAAATAGCGACAAACTTGTCTTTAGACGAGAACGAGTTTCCCTATCGCTAAGCTCGTTAAATCATAGCGATGGGCTTGCCCGAAGGGCAGGTTATAGAACAAGCATATGTTATCCTCCTCAAGCTTGACAAAAATAAAGAGGTACTGGTCAGAAATGACTGGGGAAAAATTGGGAGAACATCAAAGCTTAATGGTAGCAAGTCGCTCTTGAACATGACACTTTTCTTCCGTACCACATCGGGTTGGGTTGTTTCATTCACCGATCTCATCACCATGGTCTTCGCCAAACCATCCACATTTTGGGGTAATGCTACCGATCCATCGCATCAGTGTCGTTATATGTTCAAGAGAGGTCATTCTGAAAGTGTCAACCGTGTCCCATCCACTGCCATACATTATCCTTCATCCATTCATGATCGCCACCCTGAATCATATGTCACAGTTTGTTTTCACCTCCACTAAAATCATTAGCTCCGTTCCGTGTCATTGATGTGGGATTCATTAAGGCCCTCCTTTGACGGATCGCTTCTTATCGACTTCAGCTCATTATCCAAGAAGTTGATCTAGGAACAACCCCATCAGTACTTTGAAGCTTGCATGCCTCAATGGCAAGTTTCTCACTTCCGGCGACAGGTATACATCAATGACCTTCGACCAGAAGATTTTGCGTGGCGTTCGACGCCAAGTCCTTTATTCACGCCACGTGAATTGTACTGCAGTACCTTGAGGGTCATTATCATTATCGGTGATTCCTCTCGCGCTTGTTAACGGTTTTCATCATTGACTGGTAATCAAGCGATGTCTTTCCATGTTCGACTTCAGCGAAATTCTCACATGGATCGACTTGTACTCAGAGTGAAGATCGAACGAGTTTGAAGACCCCGGATCTAGTTTCATCCATCCGGGCTGTGACACATATTCAGGAAATATAAAAGCATTTGTCATGTACATCATTGCAGCAGATGATCATCCTACTCAAAGGATGATAATTTCAGCAGAGAATTATCAGTCTACCATCAGACGATCGTCTGTTCTATGTACCAAAATGTATTTATAAAGCTGAGCATGGGAATGCCCGCCTCAGCTAGATCATGAAAACAAAATGAAAAATAATGTATTGTATTGTATTGTATTACAGGGCACCTCCTCAGCACTGGAATGAACTTCGGACCCTCTAGATAAAGCATTTCACCCGATAAACGGCCTCATACTTTAGGGGGCAACTGTTATAGACATTTTTGTGCCTCGCAGCATGGAGCATGAAATGTCAAATAATTACAGGGATCCTCAGTCCCTAAACATGTTGTTCTTACCCCTAGAAGAACAAGGTCAGCAAACCACAGCACTTCCCATCAGTTCTCCACCTGAAAACACTCAAAAACAGGCTATTTTTGGATCATGTCAGCTGCTCCACTGAGCAACTACGCTGAATGTCAACTGCTCCTCCTTGTACCTGCGCTGAAAGTCAAAACCAATGAAGGCTACCTGCGCTGGGCGAGATTGGCCAAGTGGCACAGTCATTCTGCAAGGTGTCAACTGCCCAGGAAGCTTCCAAACTGACACTTGGTTCAAGGAATTCGCCCTGTGATGAGTAAGAGGTACTTGATCTCCATGTGTAAGCAAGGATCTCCAAGTGGACTTAAGAACTGAAGATTAACTGAAGAGGGAAAGGACACAAGGCAGCTTTATGTCAGTCTCAAGCTGACTCATCCTTTCTTCTTCTATCCTATATATAGAGCTCTTCTATGAGGTCTAAGGGGGCTGGAATTTTGTGCAAAGCAAGGAAGTGCTGTTGGTTTACAGTTAGAGCTATTGGGTGATTGCTTTTATAGAGGTGAAGAGGAGATTTCTTGCTGCTGGGGAGGTGCTGCTGGATTGGAGCCATTGATGGTTGTAACCTTCTCAGAACCTTTTACTTCTATCAATAAAGCTTTGAATGTTCTCCTATATACTTGTATTGCATTGATGTATTGTATTTACTTGTATATCTGATTCACTCTAATCCATGCATCAGTTATGAGTACATGTTTCTTGTAGTTTCCATCTCTTGTTTGTGCAGGATCTTTGTGTAGCTGGGCCGGCAAGGGAACAAGGAGCTGGGAGCAAGGGACGAAGAGAGAAGACAAGATCGACAAAAGCGAAGGATATCGGTTGGTCAATATTTTCTTCCTTCTCTGTACTTTCATAAAGGAAAATATCAAAGCTTTACTTTCAGTTGTTGCTAAGGAACTATCACCCTTAGAGTCGGGATAGGGTCATTCCGAGTCGGATACTTTTCCCCACAACAAAATGTTACAGATTGCATGAATCTCCAATTTCCTAGCGCAGCCAGTGTGAAATCTGGATTATGCACTACGAAATCACCTAACACATGATGCACTGCGAAAACACCTAAAACAGATTTATGCACTGCGAAAACACCTAGCAATGATTTATGCGCTGCGAAATCATCTAAAGATTTTTGTAGCACATAATAACCTTTGAACAAGACTGACACATGAAAATTATGAGAGTTATGAGACCAGTGATGAATGAGAATGCATGGTGGACCTTGATTTAAGTATACCGTCAAGACATCTAAGACTTTAGACTCTAAGGCAAAAAGAAATCTAACTTAGACTATCACTGACCTTTACCATCAGACTAGTGTGAGGAATTTGGGCATTAGAATTCTTAAGTGATAACATGACCATCAGCTACAGTGAGGCGGAGCGGCGTTTCCTCAAGGGACCACGAGATAAGTATATTAAATATTTGAACACTTGGATGAAGATGCTATTGTGTGAAAAGTGGGTTATGCGAATAAATTAATATTTGGGACTATGAGAAATGGGAAGATCTACAAAAGCGGAAGTAGTGAAGAATTTGAAACCAGTCCCTTAATTTCCCCCTCGTGAGAATGTGAGGAAGAGCTCACAAAAGTTTTTTCGAGAAGCGTGGTCAGTCTGATAAGGCAACGCATTCCACGATTACCACCTCCACCCACACCACCACCCGTCTCACCCTCCTCACCTCCATCTCCACCCACTGCACCTCCGCCACCACCACAGTTTAGTATGGCGAGTGCAATGAAACTACCAATATTCAGAGGAGTGGGGAATGAAGATCCAGACCAATTCTAGTTCATGGTAAGAGAAATATTGAAAGCACAGGGCATTGTGGATGACAATATCAAGAAGGATACGCTGGTGAGCATGTTGCAATATCACGCATTAACATGGTACATAAAGCATTCTAATGACCATCCAAACACAGGAATTGCAAAAATCCAGCCCACGCTGAACAAGGAATTTAGCAGGCCAAAGTCGGAAACACAATTAATCATCAGGTTTAAGGAGATCACAATGCTCTCGGGTGAGACCCCCTAGGATCTAGACCAAAGACTGAAGGGTATGATTCACGAAGCCAACATGATGTTGACGAATGGACAACGCTACGCATGGTTTGTAGCATCACTAACACCGCACTTAAGGATGGTGTTTTCACAGCAAAAAATTTCAACCCCCGCTGAAGCTTTGGAGATGGCAATGAGACTGCACGAGACCCCTATACAAGACCCTGGTCTAGGAGTCCAAAAAGTCCATGAGCAACTAAAAAATTTGTGTCTAAAGAAGCAAAGTTTGAAACCGGATAGGACACCTCAGCTAGAGGTGCACGAGGAGGTATGGTGCATAAAATGCAAAGGCCAGGGGCATGACAAGGACCATTGTCTAGTGTTCAAAAATTACTTGGTAGGAGGAGGGTTGATGCCTTTAAGACCTGAGGCATAGACAAGACCGAGCGCGGCGCCTTCATTATGGTGCATGATCTGTTAGATAGGAGGAAAACACACTACAGATAATTGTCATCTATTGCAGAAGTATACACAGACGTCCCAACAATTGTTTTGTAACTTCTGCAGGTCGGTAGGCCATGATGAGCGCACCTGCAGAAGCTACGAACTAATGATGGATCAGACTCCTACCTACAGGTTATAAAGAAAAATGTGAGCCCTCGACCCAAATGCAGGAATGGCGCGTGCTGGATTTCATGGGCGTGGTCGAGGATGAGGTGGAATGGGACCAGGAAGGGGTCGCAGATAGTTAATTTGTTATAATTGCAAAGGGGCCAGGGCACTATGTCCATGATTGTACAAACTCGACAAGGACATCATGTTTGTACTATACTCAGTTTGACCATGAGGTAGAAGATTGCCCTACACTGATAGCGAGATTGTGCGAAAAATGGGTACTTTAGCCTCCTCCGACTCAGAATTTGTAGATGATGAGGTCTGAACCACATGAAGAAGACCCAAATGTAAGCATGATGCTCAAGAGCAGTATGACCACTGGCGATGATAAAGGTAAGCAGTCAGAAGAAAGTGTGTTGGTTCGCAAGGCTCCTACAAAGGAACTCGAATTTTATTTAGAACGCGCGAAGGAGACATTCATGGAAGCTAAGAAGAGCTTCACGGAGGCCTCCACTTCAGGTAGTAAGGATCAGCTAGAACCAGGGATGGATCCTTCAATGCTCACTACCTTTCTGGAGAGATGCACGAAACTACTACGCGACAACAAAGTTGGTAAAAGGACTACAGGAACTTATCACTAGATGCACGGGGTCAGGAGAATCGCGCGTGGTCTAAAAACTTGGAAAGCACGCATTGCGCACAGGAAGGGAAATGAGGTTGACTGCACAAATTGGTGAATATGAAATGGATCAGGTAATCCTGGATCTCGGATCAAACATGAATGTACTGCCAAAACAAACATGGGAACGCATGGGAAGACCCACGCTACAGTGGTCTCCTATTCAGTTACAAATGGTGAACCAACAGAAGATCTTGCCCATGGGAATATTGCAAGGGGCAACAGTAGATATTGAAGGTGCAAGAGCGTAGGAAAATTTTGAAGTGATAGAGATTGTCAATGATAGTAATCCCTTTCCTACAATACTAGGAATAGACTGGGCCACAGATATGAACAGAGTCATAAATCTAAAGAAGCACAAAATGATCTTTGAGAAAAAATCACTACGCGTAGTAGTGTCGCTAGATCCAGCAAAAGGAGCGCGACACACTGAACCAGTGCACGATGATGATAGTGAGGACAATCTCGATTGTATTTAGAAGATAACCATGGGAAAGGCAGATTGGGTGAATCTGACTGTAGATGGGAGGATTTCATGGAAGCGTGAAAGCTCTTGCACTTCGGATTCAGACGAAGAGATAGAGTGATGACAGAATCGGCTACACGAAGTAACAACGCTTAATTACAAAATGATGGCTAGATCACTATTCTACATGACAATAGAGGCAAGGGATCTACCAACATATGATGGGTTGACAGTGGTGCATGAATTCCTGAGAAAATTTGAAAGCGCAGTACCAGAATAGCATCGGTCTGATGTGCTAAAGTGGGCACTGCGAGCAATGTCCGCACGATGGTGGGGAACACATCAAGGAAGTTTTTAGGACCAACGCGGATGTAGGAGAATGATGCGCCTACGCTTTGGAAAACCCTAACTCAGAACAAGGGCCAATCAATAGGGGCAGAACAACTTGCGTACCCACCTTTCCCAATGGTTACGAACATATGCTATATAGCCCGCACAAGTGCACACCCACTCCTAGAACAGAGAATCAGAGAAAACCACAGCAATAGGGAAGGCGACACATGCTACCAATCATCCACGGAGAAGCATTCGATAGGGTGTATGAAGTACTAAACATGGTTCACCAGGAAAGATGCACTGATTGGGACCTACACATACCAACGGTTCAATGGGCCTATAGGACCATGTGCAAAACCCTGACCGCGGAAATGATTACAAAGGTGCGGAATAGAGTAGAGATCGTTATTTGTGAAGAGAATGCAAAGAGGAATCTGCACATAATATCTCCTACAGATGTGACATTGCGTGAAGACCAGGATGAAGAAATCACACAACTACACGAGGTCGACTACATAAATATTCAGGAAGCCATTCAGCGAGGGAACCTTAGACTTCACGAACTCAAAAAAGATCGGGTATGACTGAGGAAGAAAAGTAATTTGATGGACGCCGAGATCAAGAAGCTAGAAAATGCGATCAAGCAAGCATGTCTCGCTGACAAACCAAAGATGACAAGACAAGGTGCAGAGGTTCATACTATTGGATTAGAAGATTGTCATTGAGAAATTATGACTTTGTTGCCGTGGCTATGACCGCACCTCACCAAACGTAGTAACCAGGGGAGTGCACTACATACGGTAGAACGCGTGGAAGCGGTTGTTGCAAAGGCAATTGAGGAGTTTCCGCGGACTATACTAGAAGTCAAATTGAAGTCTTGGACAAGTGGTGTGACCACAGCCGTGTGGAGCACAGTCTCACTGCTCCAAGCAGTTGAAAGAGAGCATGGGACTATAAAAGAGTCTATTTGGGAGGTGCACGTAGAATCAGCATGTCACAAGGTTCGCACCCCCGCATGGGGGGCTACGCTACCACGCAGGTAGACTCGGAAGTAATCGTTGGTGTCACTATTCATGACAGGATGTCTGAGTTAAGGCAAAAGGAAGCGGGTGGCGCACATTTAATATGTGAATTAAGGGCAAGATATGGGACAATCTTCTGCTAAGAAAGCATTGATGGCCTAGAATTGGGGGGAACAATCCAATTTGAATTTAAAAGGCGCTATAAAACTCCAGGGGCTAGCCACGAGATAATACTTGTTCACTTGAGATTTTAGCAGTTGATTAGAGCATAGAGTGTTGCGCACCGAGTGATATTTGAGCCCCGAAGTTCGCAAATGACCAAAAATAGTTCAAACAAGATGCCAGCTACCAGGAGAGGTTTGGAATTTGCAAAAGGAACCATCGACAAGGCCATGCAGAACCACATTACATGATGTTCTTGAAGATACTGAGGTTGCGCCCGAAATCCTGAAATTGCTTCGGATTCCGAGGCCCAAGAAAGATAAACATGTAGCGGGACTAATCCACATGTCCCCGAGGAATCTGTGGTTTGGTAAGCTCTCAATGGAAGAAAAGGGCAAGGCTGTGACCATTGAGATAGATGATGAGGAGGAGGACCTACAGGCTCTTGTCGATGAGATAGAGGAAGCATAGGACATGGAAGAAGACATCCAACCGGTGCACTCTGCAACGAAATCACCCAAGTACGTCCCTCCACAAAAAGGGAAAACTAAGATACCAAAGGATATAGATGCCACCAAGAGTGCACTCCAAACCCCGCTACTCCCTGATGCAATTGTGTTTGAGGGCTCGTACCTTGGCCGCGTGCCCATAATGAATTTTGAAGATTGGGACCTCGCGAACAACAAGAAGTTCCCACACATAGAGACGGAAAGCCTCATGAAGAAAAGCATGGAGGGGCCAATCACAACATTAGAGCCACAAAAATGGTTGTGTGGTGTGCAAAAGGCCGAATTGATTCATCTGCTATGGATTCCACACTTTCATTGCACGCCCATCACTATTTTTGTCATCAAGCAGCTACTTTTCCTGGTGCATGATGGGTACTTATGGCTGGAGGAGCCTATTCCCATCATGGCGGATCTCATCCATAGAATTTCTCGGCTTCCCTGTAAGGGAAAGGACCCGGTGGTGATAGCAGGAAAAAGTGGAGATTTGGCCCTCGTGGAGGACATGAAGAAAAAATATATGCTTGAGAAGAAAAAGAGGGGTTATGCAATCAGCAGCATCAAAGACAAAGGGTTGCACATAGCCACCCAACTCCTGTCCATGAAGGTAATGAGAAAATGTCGCGGCAATGAGGTACCAGCGCTGGTAGTTACATTGGCCAAACAATGCATAGAGGGGGTCCAATTCAACTGGGTTGAGTTCCTCTGCGAGGAATTCTTGACCAACTGCAAGGAAGCCCAGGAGCAAGGCAAGACCTTCCACTATGCATGGTTTCTCTTGTCCATTTTGTTGGTAGCGGGAGAACTACCAGATGATAGTCAGTTCCCAAGCATTAAGCATGACTTACCAGAGGCTACAAAGTACATGTCGCTCTAGGCTACCAAGGATGCGAAGCGGATTGACGAGACAAAGATCTTCTGGGTACTCATGGAGGCGAGTGTCCAGATGTGGATTAATAGGCGGCAGTGCCTGTCCCCCACAATGCACAACAGTCTACAGAGCTTTGCAGACTTCAAGGCGGACATGCACAACATTTACATCAAGGCGTGAAAGGATCTGATGCAGTAGTGGACCAAGCTCCCCTTCATCGCCACTGATGATGCAATTTTTACAGTGCTAGAATCATGGCCTCCCGAGTGGCGCGCCCTAGATTTGGCAGAGCTAGATAGGACAACAACACATAAACAAAAGGATGAGGCAAAGTTGCATGTCATGAAGTTGGCCGAGAAGAGGCGCAATGAAAAAGCGGCAACAGAGGTAAGGGCAGTCCGCGAGGTAGCAAAGGTAGCCACAGAGCAAGCAAGGGTTGTCGAAGTAGCAGCAGCAACATAGACAACAGAGGCCACAACAACGCAAGACGAGGAGGGCCAGGACTTGTCTATAGGACAGGAAGCAAAGGACAAAAACCTCGCAGAAGAAGGCGCGGACCTAGGCACAACTTCCACCCTACTCAAAAGGCCACGTGTCACAGAGAGATCAGGTCCATGGAAAAAGGTCAAGGCCTCCAAATTGGCCATCGACCCGATCATGTTAACAGAAGGCGACCTCTACAACATCGGTGACATGGTTCACGAGGTCACCAAGGAAGCACTCCAAGAAGCCATGTCAGAGTAGTAGATTGTGTTGGGGGCCCTAAGGGCACAGCTGCAGGAACTACAAGTGTAGCCCCCACAGGAAGGAACCGTAGCCACCTATGGTGTAGTAGGAACATTAGCAGTGGAGTAGCTGCTAAGCGCAAAGATTGCCAACACCATAGTGCTACCGGAAGGGGCACTAACAATAGAGAATGAGATCGACAGAGCTGCGATGGGTAGGATCAAGGGACTTGGCCTTAATATGGCTGCCCTTTCGCGAGACACACTGTACCAACTGTAGGATGGCATAACAGCAGAACTCAACGCTAGGGAGGGCCGTGCGGTTTAGGTGATGAGTGAGCAAAAGATCAACATCAAACAGCTTAGCTTGCAGCGTGATGAACTGGTGTCACAAAACCAGCAGATAGTGCAGACAGTTGATGAAGCGTGCCGACGAGTCCTAGATTTGTCCATCGCCATAGACGTACCAACAGAGATGTGAATCCACTGTTTGGCAAGTGGAGCCTAAAATGTGTGTGAGGAAATAATGCGAGTGCAGTTGGAGCTGAATATCTAGATTACTGAGCTACAGCTAAAGGCACAGCCTTCCACGCTTCTAGAAGTTAGAGAGTAGGGCGTTAGTGCTATTCAAACTGGATTGGAAGAAATTGGACTGGAAGTGCAGGATTGTACTAGTATGTTGGACCAAGCCTTAGGCATCCTCACATCTCTGCAGGAGGAACCCAACATAAAGTGCCTGGAAACAGAGGCGCGCAAGCTTCAAGAGTAGTACGGTAGTGTAAGGGGAACTGCACAGACAGTCATCCTCACTCAATGGCTAACAAAGATGCAGTAAGCAAGGGCACTAAAAGAGCAGGTGGATGTCGCAAGACAGAAAGAGGAACTTCTCAAAGCGCACATCCAACCATGGATTGATGAGGCCTTTACCACTACGGTAGATATTGAGGGAAAGCTCTCATAGATGCAAGGGCTCTACACGCTAAGGCAGGCAGTTGATCCTCCCAAAGAAGCATCAGAAGAGTGCATGTGGTACGTACAGCAAACCGTAGAACAGTGCGTCATGGACCTTCGAGCAGTATGGGACCAGTTGGAGGGACTCCGCACCAAGAGTGGCGTGCCAACAGACTGACTCAGGGACGAGTCAAAATGATTGTGTTGGGGGCCCTTTTGGCATGGAATCCCCCCACAACATGTTTTGGGGCTCAGAGTCGAAGTTTTGGTCAAATGTATTGTAAGACTCCGCGAATTGCGGGCACAGAGTGTGAAGTATAGGTTGAGTCATAGGATTGTCCACCCTAAGTATTTTAAAGTAATGTAATATCATGTCGGCCTACCAATGGTCTGCGGACCATGGGATTGTATAAATAGAGCGAGCCTCTAAGTTGTAAAGACAACTAATTGGATAGATAGATGAATACGAATGGTTCAAGCATAGAGTAAGAGTCTAAGTGTATTGGGTCGTAGTAGTAGGAAGAGGCTCTACAGCTTAGTGCACAGGGTAGTGTCAAGTCTGTAATCTTGAATGAAGAATAATAAAGAGAAGTTGATTCCAGTTTTTGTGTATCTACTTGTGTATTGCATTCTTTACATTTATATTTTTTTATTTATCACACACACTTATATGATTGCTAGATATACTGTTAATTATCACTAGTCTTACACAGATAAGTTAAGTAATTGGGCAATAATAGATTAAACAGTAAGGAAATTGGGTATAATATGGATCGTGCCCCGAGTAAGGCTGCACAGAGGTAGCATCATAGGTTGCGAGGGACTAATAGGGGCACGTAGCGACGTGCGCATAGGGTCCACCGATGGACCTCCAGAAGCTCATCAGACATCGCCATGGTGCGAAAACCTAATTCTAGCACCCTCCCATACTACTTCGGGTGAGACCTCAGTCTGCACTTCGCGAACTATTACTGAAAGGGCCAGTAGTACCGAGATTTGCTTGGCTAAATCACCTCTGAACCTGGGTCAGGCCCAAACAAGCCAACAATATCCCCCAGTTGGTTAGCATGGACCAGAACTTAGCACTAATGAGGGCTATTACCTTGGAAGAAGTGGAGGAGGTAGTCAAAGGACTAGCAAAGAATAAAGCGTTGGGTCCAAATGGCTTCATGGCATAATTGTTTTAGGTGACATGGCTGATTCTAGGAAAAGACATCCTAGAAGTAGTGGAAGAGTTTAGAAGAACAAAAAAGGCACATCCTGCCCTAAACTCAACTTTTATAGCTCTAATTCCAAAATCTGATCACTCTGAAGAGCCCCAGGGTTTTAGACCTATAGCATTATGCAATGTAATTTATAAAATCCTCTCAACCATAATGGTGAAACGACTCAAATCGATCCTCCCATCACAATCTCCCAAAAGAAAATGGGTTTTGTCAAATTAAGGTAAATTTTGGACAGTATGGTTACTTCTCAAGAGGCAATCCACTCCCTTAAGAACCTCAAAGCCAAAGGAATGATGATCAAGCTATACTTGTCAAAATCATACGATCGTTTAAGCTAGACCTACCTTCAAAGTATCGTGAAAGCCTTTAGCTTTAATCCTCGATGGATAAATTGGATCTCTTCCTTCATATCGACTCTAATGTTCTCTATCCTTCTGAATGGAGCACTGTCCGAGGCCTTCAACTCAACAAGAGGGCTAAGACAAGGAGACCTGATCTCCCCCTTTTTGTTCATTTTAGTAGCTGAAGGGCTAGGAAGATATGTCAAAGCAAAGGTGCAAGCAAGACAATTTAAGGGTCTGCATAAGTGGGGAAATGACCTGCCTTTAACTCATCAACAATTTTTTAATGACATCATGATGTTCTGTCAAGCTACTCTCAAGGAAGCAAGGTCCCTCTTGGCCATATTGCAAGATTTCATGAATGCCTCAGGAACTCAAATCAACAAAGATAAGTCTGATATCTTTTTCTTTAACACAACAGCTCAATCTCAAGCCTTCCTGGCAAGAATAATGGGATTTCGAATAGGAACCATACCATCGAAATATCTAGGGATTTTGTTAAGTCTTAACCCACTCAGAGTGGCAAACTAGAAGGTTCTTTTAGACAAGATTCAAGTTCGCCTTCAAAACTAGACCTTTCGGGCACTTAACATGGCTAGTAGAGTCATCCTGCTAAAGGTGATGTTACAATCAATTCCTATCTACCAGCTCTCAAGCTTAGCAGTACCCAAAATTGTTTGTAATGATATGAAAAATATCTTCAAGAAATTCCTATGGCAAGGGCCACAAACAACAAAGAAATGGGCTCTACTATCCTAGAACTGGCTAACTAAGCCAAGAAAAGAAGGGGGTGTTATAAACATTTTTGGGCACTACAACCCCAATCATAAATGTCTGTAAACCAAGGGCTCTTAAGTCCCTAAAAGTGTTGTTCTGACCCCTAAAAGAACAAGGTCAATTGATTACATCTTCTCCCAGAAGTTCTCCATGAAAATCTACTCAGAACTGGTCAAAACTGGACCATTCACCTGCTCCATAGGCAAAGTGCATTGCATCCCACCTGAACACACATAGTAGGTGCGATGCATGTCAAAAATCCCTTCTATGGGGTGTGATGGGCGAGAAGGGACAAATGGTAGGGTTAATCCGCAAGGTGGAGGAGCATGGAATCTTCCAGAAACTTCTCCTGTGACACTTGCCTCTCTGAATTCAACCAGGGATGAGTAAGAGACCGTCAATATCCAAGTGGAATCAAGAACTATCAGAGAGAAGAAACTAATCAAATCTCAAAATCTGACTCACCCCCCTTGCAAACATCTATATATGGATCCCTCATTCCAGAGATCGAGAGGCTGGAATTTTGTATCTTGTAAGGAAGTGCTGTTGGTTTCTTGGTGCAATATCATAGTGTTGGGGGGTCTAAGCTTTTCATGAGGTGAAGAAGGGCTTCTTGCTGAGAGGATGATGCTGGGTCAGAACAATTGGTTGTAATCCTGTTTTATCTTTCTTGATTATTAATAAAGCTATTCAATTTTTCCTCCACATGCTTGTGTGATTGATGTTTTATGCATTTGTGTGGTTAATATACATATTATCCTATATTGCTTATGATAATAGATCTATGTTCTCGTATAGTGTTATGCTGCTTTGATTCTATAGGTACTCTTTGAAGCTGGGTATATAAGGAAACAAGTAGCAAAGGACTATCAGAAGGGAGAAGAATCGAGCAAGGAACTAAGCGCAGGACTGAGGTTGGTATCCTTTATTCTTCTCTCATCTATTTACCATAAAGGAAAACGAAAGTGGTTTTAGTGTGTTTGTTTCTAAGGTAGCTATCACCCTTAGTGGGACTAGCAGTTCTGTATAGACACTAGTTTTCCCAATAAAAAAATGGCGACCATAGTGAGAGACGAATAGATTGTTTGTTTATCTGCATTTGTTTACTTTATAAACTTACAGACGGAGCCTGAAGTCAAGCCAGCTAGCCTTCGAACTACATTTGTTTCACGAATGCAAAGTAGATCAATGCTGCTTCATTCTATCTCTGGGTTTTGTTTATAAATTGAACAAGTGATTTACAAGCTCTCTAATTGCCCTTGTGGTGGCCCTAGTAACCTCTTTAGATATACCCCTATGATTGATTTACTGATTACCACTTGCTCGGCCTAAATCCCTGAACTGAACTGCAAATTGTGACCCGGAACCCATTCAAAGTCTCATCCCTAGTCCATCACACTCTCTGTTCTGTGAAACTCACATGCATCACACTTCTCGAGTGTATCAGGTGCACTGCATTTCAGTTTCACTGTGTTACAGGTGCGCTGATCAGACAAGGCTTTGTTCCCAAATTTTGGTTTCTGTGTTCACTCTTTCCAGATCTATTCAGGAGTTTTGCTACCTGTTATCAGTACAACTCTATTGAAACCCCCTTCCTTACTGTTATTCCGCCTCCATTGTGCAAAGAATTGTAAATGTTTTTGTGTATTTTGACTCATTTTCAGTTCTTCTTTACAAAGAAGTAGCGTAATCGTACTGTCGTTTCTTGATTTGAAAGTGTCGCAAGTGTCGTTTTCAGTCATAGAAGAGAATCTGATTGTTATTGATAGTCGATTACACTGTTACTCTTGTATTCGATCTGAATTAGTAGTTTTTCTAATGTCAAAAGCAAGTTTTCAATTCCAAATCGCAAAGTGTTGTCATTTTCCTCATTTTGTCTTGAAAAGAAACTTGTTAGTAATTGTCGCTTTGAAAAATAATTCAGATTTGCGCATTAGCTTTCTTTTTATCATTTACAGGTTAAGAAGGCTGAAAACAAATACATGCATGTGCATTTGCATTTATACTGTTTGATTGGTTTGATTTAGGACAGTGCATATAGTGTGTGCTCTTTGCTCTTTGTTGAAAGAACGCTATCTCTCTTTCCTTAGTAGCTAGGATTTTCATTTGAAGAAAGAATACTAAACGACTATTTATCATCTTAGATTGCAGTTTAGGAATTGTACATCTACATCACGCGGTGAACCTGAAAGGAAAATTTCTTAAGCAAGATCAACTATAAAATAAATTTAATGAATCTAAAAATTCTTTGGAACCTAACGCACAACATCTAGAAGTCTAGGCTAGAGATGTGTTCCGGCGTCCTAAAACGTGGTAACTGTCGCTTTCATTGTTGGTTGGGTGATTCCTCCACTTTGAGACGAAAAGTGCCAATACGGACTTGTGCTCCCACGTATCGTCAAGTATATATTGGGAGACCACAATAGGCTTTATCCTTTATCCATAGGAAGCCGTGTCTGTCGCCCTATCGATTGCAATGCACTGAACACAACATTCAGGAAGATTGACTGCAGTACCGTAAAAAGTATTCTACAGTTTTGCGATTGGTTTGGTAATCCCTCTATCTAGATTTCCAGAGCAATCCCTTTCATTCCTTTTTAGACTCCTTAAAGGAAAAGGTCCATCTGAGCACTTGTCACTTCAGGCTCGTTAAAAATCGAAGGCGACTAGAGTCATCTTTTGTTTTTTCTCGACTTTTAAAAATTGAAAAAACAAGTTGTGTCAAAGCGTCTAAAATTTATTTTAAATGGGATAATTATCACCTTTCCTATGTTGGTCTTAGGTTGAGGAAAATGGAGTCCACCAACCAAGGAGTTCCTCTTGGAGGAAATCCTAGTCCCTTCTCCTCATGGGGAGATGTTGGTGCACCCCATATGGCCACATTGTTGCTTCCAGGATTGACAATCGGCTTGCCCGTATGGCTCTTCTCAACCTCCATCATTCAGAACACCGTGATTCCTAAATAATCGAGTCAGCAACTAGACAATTCCAGAGTTACCCCCCAACCCTCTACTTCATCCAATTCTTCTCCTCCTTCCTCTTCGCTTGATGAAGCTGGTAAAGCCAAAAAACAAGTACCTGAGAAGAAGAAGGAAAAGAAGAAGAAAGAGAAGAAGAAGAAGGAGCCAAAGGCAAAAAGGGGTAACCAAGCATCATCTGGTGAAAATCCACACACTGCACAGACCAGGCCTAAATCGCCATGTGTCATTTGCAAAGTGGACCATTATCATCGAGATTGTCCTTGCATCCCTCAAATCTTAAGGGACTGGTCTCCTCGTTTTCACAATCTGGTGTCATCAACCTCTGGTGATCATGTTGAAAGTACACCGTCAACTAGTGAAAGTGAAGCCCCTGGACGAAAAGGAAAATGTAAATCTCCTTGTAAACTGTGTGAAGGCGACCACGCCGTCCACCATTGTCCCTTCTTAGATGAGGCTAAAAGAGTTTTGGACGACCGTCCGGTTTCACTGTTACGGCTTCCTCCTGGATATAAGCAACTCTTGCCGAGTCCGTCACTAGTTGAAAATACGGCTGACACGCCCTTGTGGTTGGCCGAACCGTCTATCATTGAATATGAACCATCTGAATCCACACCAGACGAAAGTCAAAAGGTCGAGGCGGCAGTTGACCCGGTCTTGCCTTCAGAGGATCCATCTTCAGATGATACAGTCACCGAAGAGAACACGGATGACACTGTCCAAATTCTTTTCGTAAGCACAGACTCCGAGGAACATGGGGCTAGTCTACCTGTTCCTTTACCGCAGGAAGGAAGTTCGTCAGAGTCGTATCCGGCCGTCTATTCGATCCCACCTCCAAGCAACCTGGTTGTTTCCTTTGACTGGAATCTACTAGGTAGACCCCATTTACCGGCTAGTGTACCATTTCAAATCATTGCTCAAATATATAGAGTGGTCATGGCTAGTACCATCATAGATGAAGGGGCTTCTGTGAGTATCCTTTCCTCAATTGCTTGGAAAGCGCTTGGTTTGCCATCGCTTTTGCCTGAAATGAGAAATCTAATAGGCTTTGACAAAGGAACTAGTCGACCGTTAGGGATCCTTCCCAATGTGCCCATAACATTGAGAGGGAAAACTATTCACATGGACGTAAAGGTAGTCCAAGGACCCCTGGATTATAATCTACTCCTTGGACGAGACTATATTTATTGCATGGGAGCCATTGTCTCATCACTCTTTAGAGTAATGTGTTTTCCGCATGAAGGAAGAGTGGTCAAGCTCGTAGACCAGCTTTCATTTCCCGGTTCACACATAGCAAATAGTCGTATACCATCCCTGAATGGTCTTCTCATGCAAGGAATGTCTCATCAATCCCCAGTCCGTCCTCCTGATGAGCGCGAGTGATTCGGAGGATATGAATGAAACCCAGGGGGCATGCACCTTGGTCTGCTTCGGCAGGGAAACCTCAAGTATAGGGTAGGTTTCCGCGAGGGATATATGACTAGTATGGCACACCCGTCCATTTGGGAAAATGGGGATTAGGCTAGAATAATATTCCCTCGTCAAAGTTATGTGAGTGGAGGTGTCTGCGCCACTCACCTTTGTCTATTTCGGTAGATATCGCCAAAGAAGTGTTTTGATTGTAACCATATTTGGTAACCTAAAAGAGGTAAGCCTTTCCCGATAGAACAAATGTTTTGTCTGCAAATTGAGGGGTAACCTCGAAACTCTATTCTATACCTGGGGGCATGCAAACCTCTTGTAAGCAAGTGAAAAGAGACCAGCGTAACACTAACCTCATACATTCGCTAACTATAACTGCTTAAGTTAGGTGAGTGGTCGGGCTGACCATTCGTTTCGCAGAGGGCCTTTTGTTTCAAAAGGCACCGCCAGAGTAAAGGAGAGAGTTTCCTACCTAACTTTAGTGGTTAGCTAACCCCATAAACAGTAGTTGGTCGCTCCTAGCTTGCATGCAAGAGGCTCCGGAGCAAAATTTTGTAAGGTGCAAGCTCCATAAAAATGGCATCTTAGATGAGACATCCTTATTATATGACTGGATTAATCGAGCAGTTTTAGCGCATAGTTCAAGCTCGTTAAAAAAAATCTGTAAAAATCTCGTTAAAAAGCTCGTTACGGGGAAAGGTGTCTATACAGAACTGCTCTATCCCACTAAGGTGTGGCAGCTACCTTAGAAACAAACAAAGTAAAGTCTACTTTCGTTTTCTTTTATGAAAGATAGATGAGAGAAGAATAAGGAAGACCAACCTCTGTCTTGCGCTTGGCTCCTTGTTCGGTTCCTCTCTCTTCTGATAGTCTTTTGCTACTTGCCTTCTCGTATACCCAGCTTCACAGAGTACCTGTAGGATCAAAGCAGCATAAAACTATACAAGAACATGGATCTATTATCATAAACAATCTAGGGTCAGATGTAAATTGACCATACAAATGCACAAAACATAGATTACACAAGAGTATGGAAGAAAACTAGAATAGCTTTATTGATAATCAAGAAAGAGCCAAGAGAGTTACAACCAGCTGTTCTGACCCAGCATCATCCTCTTGGCAAGAAATCCCTCCTTCACCTCATACAAAGCTTAGATCACCCAACACAATGATGTTGCCTCAAGAAACTAACAACAATTCCTTACAAGATGCAAAATTCCAGCCTCTGGATCTCTGGGATGAGGGATCCATATATAGATATCTGTAATGGAGATGAGTCAGCTTGTGTTTTGATTAGTGTCCTCCCTCTGATAGTTCTTGCTTCCACTTGGAGACTGATGATCTCTTACTCATCCTTGGTCGAATTCAGAGAGGCAAGTGTCACAGGAGAAACTTCTGGAAGATTCCATGCTTTTCCACCTTGCAGATTGACACTGCCATTTGTCTCTTCTCGCTCATCGCACCCCATAGAAGGGATTTTTGAAATGCAACGCACCCAAAAAGTGTACTTAGGTGAGATGCAACGCACCCAGGCCATGGAGCAAGTGCAATGATCCTGTTTTGACCAGTTCTGAGCAGTTTTTCATGGAGAACTTCTGGGAGAAGCTGTAATCGGTCGACCTTGTTCCTTTAGGGGTTGGAACAACACTTTTAGGGACCTAGGAGCCATTAGTTTATGGATATTTTATGCCTAGGGTTTCAGGGCCCAAAAATATCTATAACATTTGCCCCCTAAAGCATGAGGTTGTTAATCTTTTTTTTGATGATGTCGGGTGAAATGCTTTATCATGAGGATCTGAAGCTCTTTCAAGCTAGGAGGGGACCTGTAATAAGATACAGTACAATACATTATCTTCATAATATTTTCATGATATAGCTGAGGCGGGCATTCCCATGCTCAGCTTTATAAATTCATTTTCATGTACATAGGACAGATAATAATCTGAGTGTAGACTGATGATTCTGGTAGAGCCATCATCCCTTTGATTGGATGATTATCTGTGCAACAATGATGTACATTTGATGTCTTTATTTTGAATATATATCGCAGCCCGGATGGATGAAACTAGATTTGGGGTCTTCAATCTCATTCAATCTTCACTCAAAGTACAAGTCGATCCATGTGAGGGATGTTCTGGAGTCGAACATGGAAAGACATCACCTGATTACCAGCCAATGATGTAAGCTGTTAACAGGTGCGAGAGGAATCGCCGATAATGATAATGACCCTCAAGGTACTGCAGTACAATTCACATGGTGTGAATAAAGGACTTGGTATCGCACACCATGCAAAATCTTTCGGTTGAAGGCCATTGATGTAAACCTTTCGCCGGAAGTGAGAAACTTGCCATTGAGGCATGCAAGCTTCAAAGTACTGAAGGGGTGTTCCTAGATCGACTTCTCGGATAATGAGCTGATGTCGACAAGAAGCAATCTGTCATAGGAGGGCCTTAATGAATCCCACATCAATGACACGGAACGGAGAAAATGATTTTAATGGAGGTGAAAACGGTCTGGTGATATAAGGTTCAGGGTGGCGGTCATGAAAGAATGGAGTGTAAATGTATTGCAGTGGGTGAGACACAGGTGAATTCTCTGAATGACTTCTCTTGAACATATCGGCGACACTGACATGATGGATTGGTAGCATTAACCCCAAATGTGGATGGTGTGATGTGACCATGGTGATGTGACCGGTGAATGAAACAACCCAACCCGACATGGGTGCTGAGTGAAAGTGTCATGTTCAAGAGCGACTTGCTACCAACAAAGTTTCTTCAAGTTTTCTTCCCAATTTTTCCCCAGTCATTGCTGACCAGTAACTCTTTATTTTTGTCAAGCTTGAGGAGGATAACATATGCTTGTTCTATAATTTTCCCTTCGGGCAAACCCATCGCTATGTTTTAACGAGCCTAGCGATAGTGAAACTCGTTCTTGTTTGTCATGGACAAGTTTGTCGCTATTAGGTTTTTAACGAGTTTAACAACAAAGATAACTCGGTCCTTTTCAATTTTAGAAAGTCTGAAAAGGGACGTAAAGGAAACTCCAAAATTCCTTTTTCGTCATCTAATCCCTTAAGTCTGAAAAAGTATAAAACAATATAGAAGGGATGAATTTTCGATACTTTTAACGAGCCGAACAAAACAGCGCTCGATCGTTTTGTGTAATAATCCCTCAGGTCCAAAAAGATTAAAATTTAAAGGAGGGATAGCACTTCCGACCATTTTAATGAGCCGGAGAGGCCAATGGCTCGGCAATATTTTCATATTTTACGAGTCAGTTGAAAAGAGCTTAAAGGAGACTCGTCTTTGAGGAACGAGTGATAAAAATTGGGTAGCAACTGATTCCAGGTAATGTTTGGAATTTTCCAATCACGGCAGTGTTACAAGGATGGCTAACAGGATCACTCTTCGCACCTATTCCTCGAAAGGGGTAAACAATCAAATGGAGGTGAATGATTGGCCAATGTAAAAGTGGAGGTGACGGTGCAAACACGACCAAGGCTTTAAAGGCTGAAGTGTTACATTCACGATGGTTATTTACCAGAAATTGGTTCATTTTTTAATGAGCTTAAACTCTGGAGGAACATGTGCTCATTGCTTATGTTTATTTTTTAACGAGCATGAAGTCCATGTTAAAACTGCTCGATAAATCCAGTCGTAAAATAAGAATGTCTCATTTAAAACGACAAATTTTCAACTCTTTGCCCTACATCCTTTCTTTATGTAAGTTAGGAAACAACCAATCCAAAAAGAAGATAAATGATTGCTCTTTGCTTGCACGCCAAAAGGTTTTCATGCCCCCAGGTATAAAACAGAGTTTCAAGGTTACCCCTTCTTTCTTCCGACAAAACATTTGTTTTACCGAGAGAGGTCTACCTCTTACAGGTTACCAAAGATTGTTCTATTCACAGCGCAAACAAAACACTTCTTCGGCGATGTCTATCGAAATAAACAAAGGTGAGTGGCGATGCTTTCCAACCCACATAACTTTGACAAGAGAATCTTGTTCTAGTCCAACCCCCTCTTCCAATCATGGATGGGAGTACGGAGGTCATATACCTCTCGCGGAAACCTATCCTATACCCAAAGTTTTTCTGCCGAAGCAGACCAGGGTGCATGCTCCCTGGGTTTCAGTCACGCCCCCAAATCACTCGCGCTCATCGGGCGGACGGACTGGAGATTGATGAGACATTCCTCATGTGAAAAGACCATTTAGGGATGGTATACGACTATTTGCTATGTGTGAACCAGGGAACGAAAGCTGGTCTACGAGCTTGACCACTCTTCCTTCGTGCGGAAAACACATTACTCTAAAGAGTGAGGAGACAATCGCTCCCATGTAATAAATATAGTCTCGCCCAAGGAGTAGATTATAGTCCAGGGGTCCTTGGACTACCATCACGTTCATGTGAACAATTTTCCTTTTCAATGTTATGGGCACATTGGGAAGGTTCCCTAACGGTTGACTGGTTCCTTTGTCAAAGCCTATTAGATTTCACATCTCAGGCAAAAGCGATGGCGAACCAAGCGCTTTCCAAGAAGTCGAGGAAAGGATACTCATAGAAGCCCCTTCATCTATGATGGTACCGACCATGACCATTTTGTATATTTGAGTAATGATTCGAAATGGTACACTAGTCGGTAAACGGGGTCTGCCTAGTTGGTTCCAATCGAAGGAAACAACTAGTTTGCTTGGAGGTGGGACCGAATAGACGACCGGGTACGACTCAGACGAACTTCCTTCCTGTGGTAAAGGAATGGGTAGATGGCTCCCGTGTTCATCGGAGTCTGTATTTACGAAAAGAATTTGGATGGTGTCATCCTTGTTCTCTTTGGTGATGGTATCATCTGAAGACGGAACCTTTGAAGGCAAGACCGGGTCAACTGCCATCTCGACCTTTTGACTTTCATTTGGTGTGGATTCAGACGGTTCATCTTCAATGATAGACGCTTCGGCCGACCACCTGGGCGGGCCAACCGAATTTTCAACTAGTGACGGACTCGGCAAGAGTTTCTTATATCCAGGAGGAAGTCGTAACGGTGAAACCGGACGATCGTCCAAAACTCTTTTAGCCTCATCTAAGAAGGGACAACAATGGATGTCATGATCGCCTACACACAGTTTACAAGGAAATCTATATTTTCCTTTTTGTCCAGGGGCTTCACTTTCACTAGTCGACGGTGTGTTTTCAACATGATGATCAGAGGTTGACGACATCAGATTGTGCAAACAAGGAGACCAGTCCCTTAATATCCGAGGGATGCAGGGACAATCTCTGTGACAGTGGTCTCCTTTGCAAATGACACATGGCGATTTAGGCCTGGTCGGTGCAGTGTGTGGATTTCCGCTAGACGACGCTTGGTGGCCCCCTTTCACCTTTGGCTCCTTTTTCTTCTTCTCTTTCTTCTTCTTTTCCTTCTTCTTCTTAGGTACTTGATTTTTGGCTTTGTCGGCCCCATCAAGCGAAGAGGAAGGAGGAGAGGAAGAATTGGATGAAGTGGAGGGTTGGGGGGTAACTCTAGAATTGTCTAGTTGCTGACTCAATTATTCAGGAATTGCGGTGTTCTCAATGACAGAGGTTGTGAAGAGCCATACCGGCAAGCCTATTGTCAATCATGGAAGCAAAAATGTGGCCATATGGGGTGCACCAACATCTCCCCAAGAGGAGAGGGGACTAGGATTCCCATCAAGGGGAATTCCTTGGTTGGTGGACTCCATTTTCTCAACCTAAGACCAACGTAGGAAAGGTGATGATTATTCCGTTTAAAATAAATTTTAAGACGCTTTGACACAACTTGTTTTTCAATTTTAAAGAGTCGAGAAAAAACAAAAGATGACTCTAGTCGCCTTCGATTTTTAATGAGCCTGAAGTGACAAGTGCTCAGATGGACATTTTTTGTTAAAGAGTCTGAAAAGGAACGAAAGGGACTGCTCTGGAAATCTAGGTAGAGGGTTTACCAAACCAATTGCAAAACTGTAGAATACTTTTTACGGTATGACAGTCAATCTTCCTGAATGATGTGTTCAGTGCATTGCGATCGATAGGGTGGCAGACACGGCTTCCTATGGATAAAGGATAAAGCCTATTGTGGTCTCCCAAAATATACTTGACGGTACGTGGGAGCACAAGTCCGTATTGGCACTTGTCGTCTCAAAGTGGAGGAATCACCCAACCAACAATGAAAGTGATAGCTACCACGTTTTACGACGTCGGAACATGTCTCTATCCTAGACTTCTAGATGTTGTGCATTAGGTTCCAAAGCGTTGTTAGATTCATTCAATTTATTTTAGAGTTGATCTTGCTTACGAAATTTGTCTTTCAGGTTCACCGCGTGATGTATATACACAATTCCTAAACTGCAATCTAAGATAATAAACAAATCGTTTTATCTTCTTTAAGCCATGAAAATCCTAGCTACTAAGGAAAGATAGACAGTATTCTTTCAACAAAGAGCAAAGAGCACACACTATATGCACTGTCCTAAATCAAACCAATCAAACAGTCTAAATGAAAATGCACATGCATGTATTTGTTTTCGTCTTTCTTAATATGTAGATGATAAAAAGAAATCTTATGTGCAAATTTGAATTACTTTTAAAGCGACAGTACTTAACAATTTTCTTTCCAAAATGAAGTGAAGGAAAGCGAGACACTTAGCGATTTTGAAATGAAATATTGCTTTTCGACACTTTAAAACTCACAAATTCAAATCATATGCAATAGTAACTCATATAATCAACTATAAAACAAGGGGATTACCTTCTATGGCTGAAAACGACAGTTGCGACACTTTCAGATCAAAGAATGACAACTCGATTATGTTACTTTTTTGCAAAAAGAGAACTAAAAATGATGAAAAATACACTAAAACATTTACAGTTCTTTGCACATTGGAGGCGGAATAACAACAAGGAAAAGGGTTTCAAACATAGGTGTACTGATTACAGGTAGCAAAATTCATGAATAGAACTGAAAAGAATGAGCACAGAAATCAATACTCAAGGACAAAGCCTAGTCTGATCAGCACACCTGTAACACAGGGAAACTGAAATGCAGTGCACCTTCTACACTCGGGAAGTGCGTTGAATGTCAGTTTCACAGACTAGAGGGTGCGATGGACCAGAGACGAGACTTTGAACTAGTTCCGGGTCATGGTTTGCAGTTCAGTTCAGGGATTTTGGCCGTGAAAGTGGTAATCAGTAACTCAACAACAAGGGTAGATCTAATGAGGTTACTAAGGCTACCACAAGGGCAATTAGAGAGCTTGTAGATCAAGTGTTTAATTCATAAACAAACCCGGAGATTGACTGAAGCAACATTGATCTACTTTGCATTCGTAAAAAAAATGCAGTTCGAAGGCTAGCTAGCTTGGCTTCAGGCTCTATCTGTGAGTTTATAAAGTAAACAAATGTAGATAAACAATCAATCTATTCGCTCCCCAGCGGAGTCGCCATTTTGTTACGGGGAAAAGCATCTATACAGAACTGCTCTATCCCACTAAGTTGTGGCAACTACCTTAGAAACAAACAAAGTAAAGTCTACTTTCGTTTTCTTTTATGAAAGATAGATGAGAGAAGAATAAGGAAGACCAACCTCTGTCTTGCGCTTGGCTCCTTGTTCGGTTCCTCTTTCTTTTGATAGTCTTTTGCTACTTGCCTTCTCGTATACCCAGCTTCACAGAGTACCTGTAGGATCAAAGCAGCATAAAACTATACAAGAACATGGATCTATTATCATAAACAATCTAGGGTCAGATGTAAATTGACCATACAAATGCACAAAAAATAGATTACACAAGAGTATGGAAGAAAACTAGAATAGCTTTATTGATAATCAAGAAAGAGCCAAGAGAGTTACAACCAGTGTTCTGACCCAGCATCATCCCCTTGGTAAGAAAGCCCTCCTTCACCTCATACAAAGCTTAGATCACCCAACACAATGATGTTTCCTCAAGAAACTAACAACAATTCCTTACAAGATGCAAAATTCCAGCCTCTTGATCTCTGGGATGAGGGATCCATATATAGACATCTGTAATGGAGATGAGTCAGCTTGTGTTTTGATTAGTGTCCTCCCTCTGATAGTTCTTGCTTCCACTTGGAGACTGATGATCTCTTACTCATCCTTGGTCGAATTCAGAGAGGCAAGTGTCACAGGAGAAACTTCTGGAAGATTCCATGCTTTTCCACCTTGCAGATTGACACTACCATTTGTCTCTTCTCGCTCATCACACCCCATAGAAGGGCTTTTTGAAATGCAACGCACCCATAGAGTGTACTTAGGTGAGATGCAACGCACCCTAGCCATGAAGCAAGTGCAATGATCCTATTTTGACCAGTTCTGAGCAGTTTTTCATGGAGAACTTCTGGGAGAAGCTGTAATCAGTTGACCTTGTTCCTTTAGGGGTTGGAACAACACTTTTAGGGACTCAGGAGCCCTTAGTTTATGGATATTTTATGCCTGGGGTTGCAAGGCCCAAAAATATCTATAACACCTGCGTTTAAGCTCATTAAAAAATGAACAGGGAAATGACCATCGTGAATATAGTACTTCAGCCTTTAAAGCCTTGGTCGTGTTCTCATCATCACCTCCACTCTATATTGGCTGATCATTCACCTCCATTTGATTGTTTACCCCTTTTGAGGAACAGCTGCAAAGAGTGATCCTGTCAGCCATCCTTGTAATGCTGCCGTGACTGGAAAATTCCAAACCTTACCTGGAATCAGCTGCTACCCGAATTTATCACTCGTTCCTCAAAGACAAGTCTCCTTTAAGCTCTTTTCAACTAACTGGTAAAATATGAAAAGATTGCAGAGCCATTGGCATCTCCAGCTCGTTAAAGTGACTGGAAGTGCTATCCCTCCTTTAGATTTTAATCTTTTCGGACCTGAGGGATTATTACACAAAAAGATCGAGCGCTTGTTTTGTTCGGCTAGTTAAAAGTACCGAAAATTCATCCCTTCTGTATTATTTTATACTTTTTCGGACTTAAGGGATTAGATGATGAAAAAGGATTTTTGGAGTTTCCTTTACGTCCCTTTTCAGACTCTCTAAAAATGAAAAGGACTGAGTTATCTTTGTCATTAAACTCGTTAAAACCTAATAGCGACAAACTTGTCCATAACAAACAAGAACGAGTTTCATTATCACTAGGCTTGTTAAAACATAGCGATGGGTTTGCCCGAAGGGAAAATTATAGAACAAGCATATGTTATCCTCCTCAAGCTTGACAAAAATAAAGAGGTACTGGTCAGCAATGACTAGGGAAAAATTGGGAAGAAAAATTGAAGAAACTTTGTTGGTAGCAAGTCGCTCTTAAAAATGACACTTTCGCTCCGCATCCGAGTCGAGTTGGGTTGTTCCATTCACTGGTCACATCACCATGCGTCCGTCACACCATCCACATTTGGGGTAATGCTACCAATCCATCATGTCAGTGTCGCCGATATGTTCAAGAGAAGTCGCTCAGAGAATTCACCTGTGTCTCACCCACTGCAATACATTTACGCTCCATTCTTTCATGATCACCACCCTGAACCTTATATCACCATATCGTTTTCACCTCCATTAAAATCATTTGCTCTGTTACGTGTCATTGATATGGGATTCCCTAAGGCCCTCCTATGACGGATCGCTTCTTGTCGACATCAACTCATTATCCAAGAAGTTGATCTAGGAACAACCCTTTCAGTTCTTTGAAGCTTGCATGCCTCAATGGCAAGTTTCTCACTTCCGGCGACAGGTTTACATCAATGGCCTTCGACCGAAAGATTTTGCGTGGTGTTCGATGCCAAGTCCCTTATTCACACCACGTGAATTGTACTATAGTACCTTGAGGGTCATCATCATTATCGATGATTCCTCTCGCGCCTGTTAACAGTTTACATCATTGACTGGTAATCAGGCGATGTCTTTCCATGTTTGACTCCAGAACATCTCTCACATGGATCGACTTGTACTTTGAGTGAAGATCAAACGAGATTGAAGACCCCGGATCTAGTTTCATCCATCTGGGCTGCGATATATATTCAGGAAAATAAAGACATCAGATGTACATCATTGCTGCACAGATAATCATCCAATCTAAGGGATGATGGCTTTACCAGAATCATCAGTCTACACTCAGACGATTGTCTATCTCATGTACATGAAAATGAATTTATAAAGCTGAGCATGGGAATACCCACCTCGGCTAGATCATGAAAATATTATGAAGATAATGTATTGTATTGTATCTTATTATAGGTCTCCTTCTAGCTTGAAAGAACTTCAAATCCTCATGATAAAGCATTTCACCCGTCATCAACAAATTAACGACCTCATGCTTTAGGGGGCAGCTGTGTTGGGTCCCTATAATACTAGTGATTACCCCATTACTATTGTAGTTATACCCCTTATTTATATTGTTGTGCCCCTATTACCCCCATATTGTTATTTCTGTGCCCCATAGAATCCCTCTATTGTTATTTTTGTGGCTTTATATTATTATTGTTAGGTCGGCTGGATTATATTGTGACTCCTTAGACTCCTATATATAGAAAGGAGGTTTTGTCTTTTGAATCATCCAAGAATTGTTCATTTATGTAATGTAAAGGAGGTTTCCCCCTGTAAGAGGCTGAATTCTAAGGCGTTCATCTATCTTTTCTATCTTTTCTTGAGCTGGTTTAATAACATTTGGTATCAGAGCTTTGGATTCTAGGGTTTCGCTGCTCCAAACAGGTGACCTAGAGAAAATCCTCATAACTTTCTTTCTAAGCATCGGATTGAAATTTTGTAAGAAGGTACAAAAAGAGGACGGACTCTAGTTTTCTTGTATATATTTCCTAGAGTCAAAGGTCAAAACAATGACACGTGGCACTTCATACAAGTTCATTGTACTGAACCAGTCTACAATCAGGTCACTACGAGAGATTGTGAATAACTCTTTCTTGGAGAATCCAATTTGGATCAGAATAGTGGCATTGGAAAGAGGACACAGAAGGCTACTAGAAGTTACAATTTCAGAACTGGATAATTCGAACTTACAGAGATACATCAGATTCAATATCACGCTTCTACAAAGTATAAAAAAGGGTGTGTATTTTTTTAAAATTTTTGCATAAGCTTGGTTTGGAGGAATTCAAAGGGCATAGTAAAGCATTATTATCGGAAATTGATGCCCCGAAGAAATAAAATGCAAACACCTAATAAGCAACCTGAAAGCTCTAGCATGACTTATGAAGAAGAGGAAGAACTGCAACATGATATAGCAAAATTACGAGACCAAGTGTAACAAGTGTCACTTGCACAAAAAGGAACAGAATCTAAGATGGATGGTTTAAAGAAAGATGTAGAAGCTAAGATGGATGGTTTAAAGAAATGCGTAGAAGCTAATATGGATGATTTGAAGATGGATTTGAAGACAGACATGGACGAATTGAAGATAAATATGAATAATTTGCTACAAGAAATGGGCACTAAGGGTGAAAGGGTACTAAAGGAAACTCATGATGAGAATAAAAGAAATGCTAATCATGATTCCATAGACGCTAATGTTGGATCGAAGACTCACCATATTCCAAAAACTGATATGAGGAAGTTTTATGGCAAGGATCCCGCCACATGGATATTACAGATGGAACAATTCTTCGATCTCAATAATGTGCAAAACACACAAAAGGTACATATGGCAACTGTATATTTGGAACCAAATCAGTTTGTATGGTATCAATGGCTTTGCTCTCGTAAAAAATTTATCACTTGGGCAATCTTTACGGAAGAATTGATAGCACATTATGACGATATAAAAAGCAACACTTTTTTTAGCCAATTGATAAGTCTCAAACAAAAGGGTTCAATAATGGAGCACATTGAGGAGTTCCAAAAATTGAACATAAGGGTCAAAGATATTCCAGAGGAGCATAGGATTGATGTGTTCATAGGGTCTTTAAAGGATAATATCCAACATGATGTTCGCCTTTGGGAACATGATTCATTAGAGAAGGCATTTAGGTTAGCAAGAAAAATGGAAAGCAAAATTATGGCAACCAGGAAGCATACCACTCACAACTATAAAGATGGAAGTGTTGTTGCCCCTAGTCTTCCACAACCTATAAGGTTGACACCACAACAATTGGAAGAAAAAAGAGCAAAAGGGCTTTGTTACAGTTGTGATAGCAAATACACTAAAGGTCATAAGTGTGCTGAGAAGAAATTATTCTACATAGATTGTGAAGAGGAAGAAGAAAAGGAGCAAGAAAGGTCAAAAGAAGAGGATATACTCCAGGAACAAAGCCTAGATGAAGAAAAAATAAATCCAACCATATCTTGTAATGCATTGGCGGGAATTACCACTCCTCAAACCATCAAGATAGAAGGACAAATCAAGAAGAAAAAGGTAATAGTGTTGATTGATTCAGGAAGCACCCACAATTTTATTCATTTTAGGGTAGAAAAAGAATTGAATTGCTTCCTATATCCAGCACCAGAGTGTCAAGTGATGGTTGCGAATGGAGGAACAACAAATTGCTCAGGAAAGTGCCATAATATCAAGCTATCCATGGGAGAATATGTATTGACTAGCCCAATGCTTTCCATTCCAATGGGAGGTGTTGATGTTCTACTAGGAGTCCAATGGCTACAATCCTTGGGTAAAATAGATTTTAATTTTCAAGAACTTTTCATCAAATTCTCTACGGAAGGAAAGGAAGTTGAATTAAGGGGTATTGCAGGGAAACCAGGAAAGATAATCAGCTCTAATGGTATGACAAAGCTTCTAAAAAAGGAGCAAAGAGGTGTAATTGCACAATTATGTTCGCTAGATGTTTCCACATCAGAATCATCTATTTCTCCATATCTCCAAAAAGTCCTGGATAACCATTCCAAGGTATGAGACTCCCAAAGGTCTCCCACCTATGCGTGATCATGATCATGCTATTCATCTGATTCCAGGAAGTGTTCCTCCAAACATCAGGCCATACAGATATCCCTATGTCCAAAAAAGTGAAATTGAACGTATGGTTGCAGAAATGCTAGAGGCTGGTATAATTCAACCAAGTCAAAGTTCTTTCTCTCCTCCAGTAGTATTGGTGCACAAGAAGGATGGATCATGGCACATGTGTCCAGATTATAGGGAGCTCAACAAGCTCACTATTAAAGATAAGTTTCCCATTCCTGTCATTGATGAATTACTGGATGAATTGCATGGATCAATTTACTTCACCAAGTTGGATCTTCGTTTGGGATATCATCAAATCAGAATGAAGATTGAAGACATTCCGAAAATGGCATTTAGAACTCATGAGGGTCATTATGAATTTTTGGTCATGCCTTTTGGCCTTACCAATGCACCTTCAACATTTCAAGGTTTGATGAATTCAATTTTCAAACCATTCCTTAGAAAATTTGTGTTAGTATTTTTTGATGATATACTAATCTACAGCAAGTCTTGGAAGGATCATGTTGAACATGTTGACAGGGTGCTACAACTATTGGAGGAGAAACAATTATATGCAAAAAGATCCAAATGTTTCTTTGGAGTCCAGGAGGTGGAATATTTGGGTCATATTGTATCTCATGAAGGAGTTAAGGTAGACCCTAGCAAAATTAAAGCCATTAAGGAATGGAAAATCCCCACATCCATAAAGCATCTGCGAGGATTTCTTGGGTTGACAGGGTATTATCGCAAGTTTGTTAAGAATTATGGGAGAATAGCAGCACCTCTAACAACATTATTGAAGAAAGATGCATTTTCATGGACTCCGGAAGCAACAAAGGCCTTTGAACATCTTAAAGAGGCAATGTGCCAAGCACCGGTCTTAGCTACACCGGACTTCAAAAAAACCTTTATTGTGGAATGTGATGCTTCAGGAAATGGAATTGGTGCTGTTCTAATGCAAGATGAAAGACCCATTGCTTTTGAAAGTCGTCCAATCAAGGGAAAGTTTTTAAGCAAAGCTATTTATGAGAAGGAAATGTTGGCAATACTCCATGCACTTAAGAAATGGCGACCCTACCTAATGGGAAGACACTTCAAGGTAAAAACGGATCATGATAGCCTTAAATACTTTTTAGAACAAAGATTATCCTCTGAAGAGCAACAAAAGTGGGTCACAAAGATGTTGGGTTATGACTTTGAAATCATCTACAAAAAAGGGAAGCAAAATGTGGTGGCAGATGCACTCTCAAGAAAGGATGAGGATGTGGAAGCATTGTTGGGCACCATTTCTATTATCCAACCAGATTGAATAAATGAAGCAAGGGAGGAATGAAAGAATGACGAAGAAGTGTGGGCACTTATTCGAAAGCTACAACAAGATTTCAGTACTTCTGATACATTTAGCTGGCAAAATGATTCGTTATGGTACAAAGATCGCTTATACCTCTGTAAGAATTCCCAGCTAAAACAAAAGATTCTTATGGAATTGCACACTTCTCCCTTAGGAGGGCACTCAGGATTTTTAAAAACTTACCACAGGGTTAAGAAGGAATTTTTTTGGGATGGCCTTAAATCAGATATTCAAAAGTTTGTGGCGGAATGTTTGGTTTGCCAACAAAATAAAGTTGAAACAATTAAGACACCGGGTCTATTACAACCTTTATCCATTCCAAGCCAACGTTGGGAAGAGGTTTCAATGGATTTTATCACAGGTTTACCCAAGTCTGAGGGAAAGAGTGTCATCATGGTGGTAGTTGACAGACTTACCAAGTATGCACACTTTTGTGCATTATCACATCCATTTAAAGCCAGTACAGTTTCTACTGCATTTATGGAAACAATTCAAAAGCTACATGGAAACCCAAAGATTATTGTAAGTGACAGAGATCCCATTTTCACTGGAAATTTTTGGACAGAATTATTTTCTTGTCTTGGTACTCAGTTAGCTCATAGCTCATCTTATCATCCTCAATCTGATGGGCAAACTGAGATAGTAAACAAATGTTTGGAAGGATATCTTGTTGCTTTGTATCTGATAAACAGACACAATGGGTCAAATGGTTGCCTCTGGCTGAATGGTGGTATAACACTTCCTTCCATACAGAAACAAAAATGACCCCATTTATGGCACTTTATGGGTATCAACCACCATCCATCACATCATATTTAAAAGAAAATTCTAAGGTTCAGGCAGTGGAACATCACATCGAACATCAACAACAAGTCCTCCAACTCTTAAAGGATAACCTTGTGTTGGCAAAAAATAGAATGAAACAACAGGCAGATCAACATCGCAGTGAAAGAAGTTTTGATGTAGCTGATTGGGTATTCCTACGGCTACAACCATATAAGCAAATGTCCCTAAAGCAAGGTAAGAAGGATAATAAATTATCACCAAAGTATTATGGTCCGTACAAGGTGTTGCAAAAGATTGTTACTATGGCATACAAATTGGAGCTTCCTGCGGCTTCTCGATTGCACCCAGTTTTCCATGTTTCATGTTTAAATAAGGTTATAGGTGCCAAGCTCCCAGTTCAAACAATATTGCCAGAACTTGACAAGGAGGGAAAATTTATATTGGAACCGGAAGCAGTCACAGAAAGAAGAACTCGACAGCTACGAAATCGATCAATTTCAGAGTATCTTATCAAATGGAAGAACTTATTTGCTGAAGATTCCACATGGGAGGATAAGAATTTTATGCAGAAGTATCCAGAACTACTCAAGCGTTGAGGAAAACACTTTTTTGAAGGAGAGGGGCATGTTGGATCCCTATAATACTAGTGATTACCCCATTACTGTTGTAGTTATACCCCTTATTTATATTGTTGTGCCCCTATTACCCCCATATTGTTATTTATGTGCCCCATAGAATCCCTCTATTGTTATTTTTGTGGCTTTATATTATTATTGTTAGGTCGGCTGGATTATATTGTGACTCCTTAGACTCCTATATATAGAAAGGAGGTTTTTTCATTTGAATCATCCAAGAATTGTTCATTTATGTAATGTAAAGGAGGTTGCCCCCTCGAAGAGGCTGAATTCTAAGGCGTTCATCTATCTTTTCTATCTTTTCTTGAGCTGGTTTCATAACAAGCTGTTATAGACATTTTTGGGCACTGCAACCCCAATCATAAATGTCCGTAAACCAAGGGCTCTTAAGTCCCTAAAAGTGTTGTTCTGACCCCTAAAAGAACAAGGTCAACTGATTACATCTTCTCCCAGAAGTTCTCCATGAAAATCTACTCAGAACTGGTCAAAACTGGACCATTTCACCTGCTCCATAGGCAAAGTGCGTTGGATCCAACCTGAACACACACAGTAGGTGTGATGCATGTCAAAAATCCCTTCTATGGGGTGCGATGGGCGAGAAGGGACAAATGGCAGGGTCAATCTGCAAGGTGGAGGAACATGGAATCTTCCAGAAACTTCTCCTGTGACACTTGCCTCTCTGAATTCGACCAAGGATGAGTAAGAGACCATCAATCTCCAAGTGGAATCAAGAACTATCAGAGAGAAGACACTAATAAAATCTCAAAAGCTGACTCACCCCCCTTGAAAATATCTATATATGGATCCCTCATCCCAGAGATCGAGAGGCTGGAATTTTGTATCTTGTAAGGAAGTGTTGTTGGTTTCTTGGTGCAGTATCATAGTGTTGGGTGGTCTAAGATTTTCATGAGGTGAAGAAGAGCTTCTTACTGAGAGGATGATGCTAGGTCAGAACAATTGGTTGTAATCCTCTTTGCTCTTTCTTGATTATTAATAAAGCTATTCAAGCTTTCCTCCACATGCTTGTGTGATTGATTTTTTATGCATTTGTGTGGTTAATATACATCTGATCCTATATTGCTTATGATAATAGATCTATGTTCTCGTATAGTGTTATGCTGCTTTGATTCTACAGGTACTCTTTGAAGCTGGGTATACAAGGAAACAAGTAGCAAAGGACTATCAGAAGGGAGAGGAATCGAGCAAGGAACTAAGCGCAGGACTGAGGTTGGTCTCCTTTATTCTTTTCTCATCTATTTACCATAAAGGAAAACGAAAGTGGTTTTAGTGTGTTTGTTTCTAAGGTAGCTCTCACCCTTAGTGGGACTAGCAGTTCTGTATAGACACTAGTTTTCCCGATAACAGGGGGCTAGGTCTTCGCAACCCGTACACTCTGAACTAGGTTATGGGATACAAGCTATGGTGGAGATGGATACAGGGAAGAATAGACTTATGGAAATAAATATGGGGAAGAAAACATGGGTTGCCTAGGAAGACAAAAGGAACACTGAGAACCTAGGAAAATATAAATTGATCGACTATATGGAACCTAACAACAAAAAATAGAGAATTGATCAGAAAACACAAATTCTAAGAGATCAGGGGAGGAGATAAGGCTAGGTTCTGGTAAGATGCTTGGCAACAGAGGGGAAAATTATTCAGCAAGTAGGACCTAGCGGAAATATTCTCAAACACAAGTTGCCCAGTAAATCAAATGGTGAATAATTTCTAGGAAGTAGAGAGGTGATTAATATGGAGAAAATGGAAGAGAAGACAACATTGGCCACAAGCAGCAGATTCTCTTCGAGTATGTCTCACGAACTATGCTAGAACTTCAATGTGGATTTGCCAAAGGTTGGTCTTCCTCTAGTGGAGTCACCAGATAGATGATTACAACCAGAAATGTGCCCAGACCTTGTCTATCATCAAAATCTGGAACTGTGTCATTCTCCTACGGGAGCTGAGCTTCAATCTCCTCTTCCCAGCAACGGCACCAATTAATGTTATCACCCCAAGAAACTCTCCTAGGTTGTATCTTGGAGATGCTCGTGAACATTACAAACTCAACAAAAATGTTGGAAAATGGTGGATGAATGAAAGAAATGCTGCATATTCAAGCCAGATAACCACTTCTACTATGCTTAACCCCAGACATGGGTGAACACCCCAAACTACAAGGCTTTAGACCACCAATTACTCATAGTTTTAAAGAAAATGTGATGATGGAGAATACTGATCACACCAGCAGATGCACAGGACCTTGTGATGGCCACCTGCAACCAGTTAAAAGGTTCGTAAATCTATTTCCTAATGCACAGATAGGATGACAACTCTCTAGCATTAAAACAATAGAATCCTGCATACACATTCAATAATACTAACTAGATTCTAACACAGAGGTGGGATGACAGCCCCTCTAATGCTAAACATCAAAGAAGATTAAAAATACATAAGAGGCATAGCCTAGAACAGAGTAGAAATGGAAAGTGATCAATTAACGACAAAAGAAGCTTGTATTAGCTAGAAATGAAGACCAGACGCTGCAGGTATCACAGTAGTTACAGTCTCCAAAAGTTGAAGCTTACAACAACATAACACTCATCAACCTCGATTACATCTTCTTTCTTAGTATATATGGAGGTCGATTACAAAATATCTGCTATCATATGCGTGGAGGGGTCATAAATGGACCACCAGCCACATTTACTACTTGATATGGATCTCTGCTACAATCAGACTGTTTTAATTAACAAATTTGACATTCTCTGGTACTTTGTTGTACTCCATGAATAGGTGGAATGTTTCATGAATAAATGTCCATAACTGCTGAAAGTGTTGAACTACTTGAGGATCATCCTTTATTCCTCAGCCGTGCTGCTCTTTGAATGTGGTAGCTAAGGATTTAATGCACAGATTGCTGGATCGTGGTGTCCTTCCTCCTTCAGGCGCACAGGACCAGCCCAAAACACGTAAAATGTAGGAACAATGAACTAGGAGCTGAGAACGACCACCAGTCGTTGGATTGCTTAGACGGACGGCCGAGATCTGTTGGCAAGCAGCGTCAGGGGAAAACGAAAGAGCGATCAAATATTAGCCATCGGGCTTGGCAAATTGGACGGCGGAGATTGAATTACGGAGGCTACCAGAAGACATATGCATGGGAAGAACATGCACCATCGGATCATGGTTGGGCAGAGCCGATGGTTGACGATCGGAAAAGATGCGAGAAGGTTACGAGCGGGGATCGTACTAGATGGTGGTAAGAGGTTTCCCCGCACTGCTCACAGGCAAAGGTGGTTTACATACATGGAGGGGCTATCAAGTTAGATTATGACACGTGGCAGGCAAGTCTGGCAGGAAACCGCCTTCCCCACGGGTTATTGCGTGCGCAGGTTCGCAGAGTGGGGGAAGCGTCTATCATTGGATCGTGGTGAGGTAGGATTGGACGGTGTGGAATGAATGCACGGGCTTTAAGTGATGTGATAGGTGAGGGCCCCGGTAGGTTATGTGATTTGCGAAGGCGCGTAGTTATATGTGCTTTAAAACTTAGCGCCTGGGGCTAAACGAAAAAAAGGGTTAATATGGGATTTGTAAAGGATTATAGAGGAAAACAGAAATGACGGGTTAAGGGATTGTAGAAGAATAAAGGAGGAGGGAAAATGAGGGTATAAAGCAAATGAAGGGGAAAGGATGAAATAAACTGCTATGAGCTCGCTCATTATAGAAAACACCATGGCCACACTATCCTTGACCCTCAAAATGCTCAAACATGTAGCAGTGCTAACATTTGGCTCCTTCTGGGGATGAGATCCTCCCTATGAGGTCTCAAGAACCTGCAAATCAATGCCTTCCCGATGAAAACCAATTAGCAAAATTCCTAGTGTTCTATTGGGCATGGAGTCTAGCTGAACCTACACTAAAACTGATAAAATCAAATATTTACAACTTTTAAGGCCAAAGACCTTAAATCATATAAATTTTCAGAAAACGCCCATTAACTGGGCCATCCAAAACTATTTCTCCTCCCATACTTTTCAGTATGAAGGTGTTGTTCCCTTGAATCTGAGAAATCACAAAAGGCCCTGTCCAAAATGCATCAAATTTTCCATGATTTCCTTTCTTTTTCTGTAGTGCATCCCATTTCAGAACCAAGTCTCCAACTTGAAAATAATCTACTTTTGTCCCTTTGTAAAAATCTTCCTTGATATTTTTCTGATGTGATGCAGCCTTTTCAACCAGTTGTTCTCTAATCTGATGTAATTCTGCCAAATCAGTGATCCTTCTTGCCATGTCTTCTTCCTCATTTTTCTCTGCTTGAAGGAATTTTGCCACAGGGAGAGTTAACTGAATTGGGAATACAGCCTTAGTGCCATACACCAACTTGAATGGAGAACTCCCTATGGATTTCTTAATGGTCACTCTGTCAGCCCATAGTGCATATTTGAGCTTTGAACCAATTCTTTTTATTGTCCTCTAACAACTTTTTGATTATCCTTATCAAGCTTTTTTTAGAGGATTTTGTTAGACCATTTCCTTGAGGATAGTATGAGGTGGAATGAATCAGTTTGATGCCCATCGAATCACACATTTCCACCAACTCTTTGGCCCTAAAGGCTGCTACATTATCTGTGACCAGTTTATGTGGAGAACCAAATCTACTGAAGATATTCTTTATCAAAAACTTTATGACAACATTATGATCAGCCTTCCTGGTAGGGATTGCTTCAATCCACTTGGAAAAATAGTCAGTGGCTACTAATATCCATCTATGCTAGCCACTGGAATGTGGATTGATTTCTCCAATGAAATCCAAGCCCCACTGTTGAAAAGGTCCTTTTGCAATTATTGGTTTCAGGGGTAGGGACTTCAACTACTATTTTCCTTCAAATATTTGGCACCTGTCACAAGATTTAACAAAAACGAATACATCAGAAAATAAGGAGGGCCAGTAATACCCAGCTCTGAGAATTTTATGGGTTGTAGTATTCCAATAATGGTGCCCTCCACACATGTTGGAATGAAACTACTGCATAACTTCCTTTGACTGTTCTTTGTCTAGACACCTCAAAAGCACTCCAGATGGATCCCTCCAGTAGAGCAGATTTTAATTAATACAATATTTAGCTGCCCTAAGCTTTATAGTCCTAGCTTGACTTTGAGTAAATCCTGAAGGGATTTCTAGCTTCAGCAAGAAATTAATTATTGCAGAATACCAATTGCAAGAAGCTAGATTCTCGGCCACTGACTGCTTTCTCTCTGGTTCAGTTGTTTCATGTTCTTCTGCTTGACCATTTTCTGCAATTGTGCACAGGAAATCAATATTCAATGTTCTGCAATTTTCTTCAGCCAATAACTTGGCAAGCCCCTGACCTCTGACTAGTTTTGTGGGCTTCAGCTCTATATTAAATTCTATCATTTTTGCAATCCATTTTTCCCTTCTTCCATCAACATCAGGTTGTGTTAGGACATCTTTTATTGTAGCAGAGGGTACATATGCAATTATCTTGGAATGCAAGATATAAACTCCGAAAGCTTTCAAGGATTTAATAAGAGAATATGCATGTTTTTCAATAATAACATACCTCAATTCAGTATCTCTTAAGTTCTTGCTGAAAAATGCCACTGGATGCTCTGAACTTTCCTCTTCTGCTTGCAATAAAATTGCTGCAATGGTATCTTCAGAGGCAAATGAAAATATATGGAACTCCTTGTTGTAATCTAGACTTATCAAAGTGGGAGCTTCCATAATGGATTTTTTAATAGACTCAAATGATTTTCTTTCTGCATCAGTCCATCTCACCTCTGATCCTTTCTTCAACATGGAGGTAACATGTTTTACTAATTCTGCAAAATTTGGGATGAACCTCCTTACAAAGTTAATCTTCCCCAGAAAGGACTGGATATCCTTCTTTGATCTTGGGACAAACAAGGTCTATATCACTTTTACTCTTTCTGGGTCAATTCGGACACCTGCAGTAGAGACAACATGTCCTAACATCTTGCCTTTCTCTAAAGCAAATTGAGATTTTTTAGGATTGACTGAAATTCCAAACCTTCTGCACTTCAAGAATACTTTCTTTAGATGCTGTAAATTATTTTGATGGCTGATGGAGTATAAAGTTATGTCATCAAGATAGATAAGGACAAATTTATCCTTCTCTCCTACAAAAGCTATATCCATAACTCTCTAAAAGGTGGCTCCAACATTCATCAATCCAAAAGGCATCTTAGCATACATAAAAGTGCCCCAAGGAGTGGTGAATGCAGTCTTCTCTTGGTCATCTAGATGCACAGCAATCTAATTAAAGCCTGAAAATCCATCCAAGAAAGACATTACTTTGGCTCTTGAGACCTTCTGCAGCAAATGCTCCATCTTAGGTAGAGGATAGTTGTCTTTCTTAGAGAATTTGTTTAAGTTTCTGAAATCAACACACAGTTTGATTTCTCCACTCTTCTTCCTCACAACCACCGAATTGGCTACCCATTTAGAAAATATGAGAGGGACTATGATCTTGGCAGCCAACAATTTTTTAATTTCTTTTTCAATTAGAGGAAGAAGCATGGGATTTATTGGTCTCAGAGTGTGTTTGAAAGGAATATTGTCTTTCTCCAGAGGGATTTTATGTTGGATTATGTTCTTATCATATGTTTTTAGATCACTATACTCCCAGGCAAACACATCAGCAAATTGCCTCATTAAATTGCAGTACTCAGTATTTTGGTCAGCAGACAGATGACTGGATAGATTTATGTATCTAGGCTGACCTGGACTTCCTATGTCATGCTTACAGACTGCAGATTGATCTTCCTTTGGGCAGCCTTGTAAGGCACATCATTTTGGTCAAAAAGTCTTTCAAGAGGAATTAGACCCTTATGAATATGATTACTAGGAAGCTGGACAATTATTTCTTTACCAATTTTATTTTTAATCTGGGATTTGGGGTTTTCTAACAAGGCTTCATTCTCTTGGTCAATTTGCATTTCAGAAAACTCATCAATGAATTGCAAAAACCTATTTATTTCATCATTATCATCAAAAAATTTCCAATGCTGGACATTGTCAGGCAAGGATGGTCTGTGTTTCATTTGAACTTCATAAACAAGTTTGGGAGGCATGGGAGAGATAAATAGACTAGCAGACACATCAAGGGAATCAACAAGCTGATTTTTGACTGTAGGGATATATGAAATACATAAGTTATCAAAGGAATCTTTGATTCTCCATACCTCATCTCTGTATGCTTTCAGCCTTGGGTGCTTTGCTTGAAATGTTTTATTTACTTGCTAAATGATCAAATCAGCATCTCCAAACACTTTTATATTTCTGATTCCTCTGTATTTTGCTGCATTAAGGCCCAACAGCAGAGCTTCATATTCTGTTATATTGTTTGTGACTTGAAAAGGCAACTTAAAAGATAGCTATGTGCTTTCTTTCTTTGGAGATACTAGCTTCACCCCTGCTCCAGCAGTCTCCCTGGAACATGCTGCATCAAAGAACATCTCCCAAACCTGATTTCCTTCCTCTACTTCGGCCTGATCTAGTGATTTCCTAAACTACATTGAGGCCTTATGAGATTCTTCAATTTGGAGAATACATGCTCCAAAATCGGTGTCCATAGCATAAATAGGATGATTTCTAGGATTCTTCTCATCACTGATAATGTATGCCAACTGTTCTTCCCTGTATAATATCCTAAATTCTCCTCCCAAAACTGGGACAGTGGCATAAGATAAATCATTCTGTAATGTCCCACCTAGTCTCTTAATCCACCCTCTGGAAAACAGCATGCCAAACTTAGGAGGGACATCTGCTATCACAATATCCATCATCATACTCTTCATGGGCAGCTGAGTTAAGGTAATGGCTAAGCCTTTGATTAATCCTAGACATTTCATTTTCCTTGAATCAAAAGAGAATAAATAATGATAGGGTCTGGAGATATCAAGGCTTAACTCTTCCATGATAGCTTTAGGCATCAGATTGTGTTTGGCTCTTGTGTCTAGCAGGCAGTTGTGGAGGATTTTGTCGTGAATGGTTAAGGAGACATAAAAAGATGGAGAATTATTATCAACAGGTTCAATCATGGGACTAAGCACAATGGCAGGCTTGTCATCTTGCAAATTGACAGAGTCAGTGGAGGTTTGTGTGGTTTCCAGCTCAAGGGCTTCGAGGATAGGCTTTCTAAACATTTCACTCTTCACCAATTCTACCGGAGGCACATATATTTTCAATTTCTAAACTTCTGACTCAAAGCTAAAAGAAGAAGAAAATTTATCAGAACATTTTACCTCTTGAACTGGAGCTTTGAAGATGACTGGATCAAATGATGGTCTTCTCTGTTGGATATTCTGTGACTCTGCTTGGATAGTATCTCTTTGGGCAGGATTCTCCTTGACATTTATTGCATTCAGCCTCAGGTTATATCTCTGCTGCTACTCAATTTGTAGAACAGCCTCTCTGTCCCACTCCTGACTGTTTTGTTCTTTTAGCAATGATTCTTCATAAGCAGCCAATGTCAAAAAGGCAACACTACCTTTATCTTCCATACAATGAATTTCATCCTTATCTTGAAATTGTTCCTCCTCCATGACTACATTTTTGAAAGGAGATTTATCTTTCTGATCTTCTTTTGATTCTTCACCCCTCTAAATAATTTGTAACTATTCATTTGATCTTCTGAATAGGTTTGAGTTTCTTGGAGCAAACGTGCTCTGCTACCTTGTCTTTCCTGAATTATGCTCAACCTTTAGCTTAGAAATTTCAGCAGCCAATGACTCTATCATCTTAGTCATTTTGTCTAATTTAGGCTCTGAAGATGATGTAGACGAGGTAGAAGCCTGACCTCTCTGCATCCTTTTGTCAGTTTGACTTTTGAGCTTTTCTACAACCATGATATTAGACTCTACTTCTAGGGCTGCATCCTACATGTCTGCCAGAGTATCACATCTCCTTTCCCTCAATAATAGGCAGAAATCAGAGTCAAAAGCATTGGCATAAGTGAGTTTGGCAGTGGTGGGGGTAGGCTTTACCTCAGCTGGTATCTTACTATACATACGATTGAATCTTTTATTAAAATCAGGCAAAGATTCCCCATTTTCCCTCTTCAGGTTACCAAACTCAGTATGATAATATACCAAGTCTTTTTTATCTCCCCATTGCTTCAAAAATGCATCATCTAAGGCTTCAATATCTGTTATAGATCTCTGAGGTAATTCTATGAACCACTTCCTAGCCTCTCCATCAAGGCTCTGGACAAAAACTCTCATCCACACATCATTTTCACTTATATCTAAATTATCAGCATAACTGTAAAAAGCTTCAAGGTGTTCTTCTACTGTTACTCCCTCTCTACCAGTGAACTTAGGCATATATTTTGATATTCTCCCATAGGCATAGGATTCAAAGGAATAGGCAAGACTAGAGGTCCATATCTAGTAGCAACAATTCTTTCTATCCTCGTGGGTGCTTGCTGGCCTGCCATAACTGGGATATGTGGAAGGATACTGGCAGATTGGACAACCGGAAACAACGGAACAGATGGTAATAACAAAGGAATATGATGGACTGTATGGGATGCTTTCTTTGGACTGAGATCCAAAGGGGAACTAACTGAAAAAGGAGCTATATAAATCTCTGAAGGAATTTCTTTACTAACAGTGCTGGGTTCTAAATCTTCAAACTGTATATCCTTAGCTATAAACTCATCTTTCAGAGACGCATCAGTTTTCTTGGGCTTACTTGATCGTGATTCTCTTTTCTGCGATGTTTTCTTCGATTTAACGATCTTTTCAAGTTCAAGCACTAGTTCAACAGGAGATTTGTGAGGATTTCTTCGAGTATGTCTCACGAACTGCACCAAAACTTCAATGTGGAGTCGCCAAAGGTTGGTGTTCCTCCAGTGGATGAATGAAAGACATGCTGCATATTCAAGCCAGTTAACCACTTCTACTATGCTTAACCCCAGACATGGGTGAACACCCCAAACTACAATGCTTTAGACCACCAATTACTCATAGTTTTAAAGAAAATGTGATGATGGAGAATATTGATCACACCAGTAGATGCACAGGACCTTGTGATGGCTAGCTGCAACCAGTTAAAAGGCCTGTAAATCTATTTCCTAATTCACATATAGGATGACAGCTCTCTGACATTAAAACAATAAAAACCTACATACACATTCAATAATACTAACTGTATTCTAACACAGAGGTGGGATGATAGCCCCTCTAATGCTAAACATCAAAGAATATTAAAAATACATAACAGGCACAACCTAGAACATAGTAGAAATGGAAAGTGAGAAATTAACAACAAAATAAGCTTGTATTCGCTGAAAATGAAGACCAGACACTGCAGGTATCACAGTAGTTACAGTCTCCAGAAGTTGAAGCTTACAACAACATAACATTCATCAACCTTGATTACATCTTCTTTCTTGGTATATATGGAGGTTGATTACAAAATATCTGTTATCCTATGCGTGGAGGGGTCATAAATGGACCACCAACCACATTCACTGCTTGACATGGATCTTTGCTACAATCAAACTATTTTAATTAACAAAATTAACATTCTCTGGTACTTTGTTGTACTCCTTGAATAGGTGGAATGTTTCATGAATAAATGTCCATAACTGCTGAAAGTGTTGAACTGCTCGAGGATCGTCATTTCTTCCTCGACCGTGCTGCTCTTTAAATGTGATACCTAAGGATTTAATACATAGATTGATGGATCATGGTCTCCTTCCTCCTTCGGGTGCACAGGACCATCCCAAAACACGTAAAATGCATGAATAATGAACTAGGAGCTGAGAATGACCGCCAGCCATTGGATTGTTCAGACGGACGACCGAGATCTGTTGGCAGGCAACATCGGGAGAAAACGAAAGAGCGATGGAATACTGGCCATCAAGTCTGGAAAATTGGACGGCGGAGATTGAATTACGAAGGCTATCGGAAGACATATGTGTGGGAAGAACGTGGACCATCGGATCATGGTTGGGCAGATCCGACGGTTGATGGGCGGCAAAGATGCGAGAAGGTTAGCGAGCGGGGACTATACTGGATGGCGGTAAGCGGTTTCCCTACATCCCTCACGGGCAAAGGTGGTTTACGTACATGGAGGGGTGATCATGTTAGATTATGACATGTGGCAGGTAGGTCTGGCAGGAAACCGCCTTCCCCGCAGGCTATCGCGTGCGCAGGTTCGCGGAACGGGGGAAGCGTCAAAATTGGATGGCGCGGAATGAATGCATGGGCTTTGAGTGATGTGATAGGTGAGGGCCCTGGTGGGTTATGTGATTTACGAAGGCACATAGTTATATGCGTTTTAAACCTTAGCACTTGGGGCTAAACGAAGAAAAAGGGTTAATATGGGATTTGTAAAGGATTATAGAGGAAAACAGAAATGAAAGGTTAAGGGAATGTAGAAGAATGAAGGAGGAGGGGAAAACGAGGGTATAAAGCAAATGAAGTGGAAAGGATAAAATAAACTGCTGCGAGCTCCCTCCTTGCAAAAAACACCATGGCCAAGCTATCCTTGACCCTCAAAATGCTCAAACATGTAGCAGTGCTAATGAGAACATCTACTAAATGACTGCAGATATAGCAATGCCCTATGGTAGAATCATGAAATTCTCTTTGGACATACAGACAGGGATTAATCAAGCACAAAAAAAACAATGGAAAAATGGAGAAAGAAAATCTACTAGAGCCCCATTCTAAACCGAGCTTGGAACATCTCCTTAGGATTTCTCCTGTGGGTGGTGTGGAAAGAGAGAAATCAGAGAATCTTTAAAGATGAAAAAAAGACAACAACAGAGGTGTGGAAGCTAATAGTACAGAATATCTGTGAAACTATTCTGGCTCAGAAATGGCACCCAGAAGACTGGGAAACAACACCACAGGAGGGCTGAATAATGGAAATTCTAAATCTGAATCTGAGAATGTTGATGCCTAACTCCTGGAAGGTGAAACCTACACCTCGACAATCCCTAGCTTACTTTGAGTTTCCTCTGGAGGATTTCATAAAACTAAACTTTCATGGTATATCTAAAGGAAACGTAGGAGCAACAGGCCTAGGAGGAGTGTTCAGAGACCACCATGGCCATACAATTTGGTTGTTTGCATTAGATTGTGGAATAGAGAGATATAATGAAGAGAAACTCAAAGTGGTGAAATAGGGACTAGAAAATTCTCGAAGGGAAAAATTTCAGAACATGGTGGTGGAAGGGCATTCCACATTGGTGATTGACACTAGAAAAACTCTAGCAGGGAACCCAATGGGAAAAAATAAGCAAGAGATGGAGAACAACAACGCTAGTTCAGTAAATAGGTATCCTGGTACAAGGGATATAATACTTCATTACGACACATGTCTGCTAATTAGGGAATGTGGCAGTGGATTTCTTAGCAAATTGGGGATGTGGCAAACCGGGAAGCAACTTGGACATCCTGGGTGACGAGATATATCTAATAGAAGGAATTAATAGTATTAAGGAAATTCTGGGAAAAGAGAGGTAAGGAGGAAAAAACTCCTGATCGGGGTGTGATCCGGATTTAAACAGGAACACAACAAGTTACAGATATAACCATAAACACATAGATGCAATGGAAATAAAACTTCATTTCATTAATGTAAAATATTGAAATATGCTTACAAACAACAATGGAAATAAACCAGCTAGGGCGATGGTAGCTTATCTATGAGAAGAGATGTGGCGGCTACATGCCTCTGAACTATGTTACAATGAGGCTCGAAGGCCTATTTATTGTTGAGAAACAATGGAAATCCCTAAACATCCAAAAACCTAACCCTAGAAGATGAAATGCCAAACTGTGGGCCCCTTTTGGGTAAATTGGTACATCAACTTCCTGGGGTCATAACTTTGGCATACGATCTCTGTTTGACGTGCACAATATCTCATTAGAAAGATCTATCCGAGAAATACAACTTTGGGAAGAGCAACATTAGTCCACAAACCCATTTTTCTCCTAGGTTTCCCAAAAAACATCGTTTAGGGCCTCAAAATGGCTCTAGAAGTTCAGGACCTGAAAAACTGCTAAAAATAGTAAATTGTGCTACAATTAAGGAAACTAAAAAGCTGAAAGAAATAATGGTGGGGGTCCAAGTGGAATTCGTAGGTGGCCACCAATATCCACTTGGATCATTCCTCCCCCTTTAGGAAGCAATGGTTCCCATTGCGTTGAGTACCTCCATGAGATGAGGAAACTTCTGTTGAACTTGGTCCCTGGTGAGCCACTTGCCCTAGTGAAGGAGTTGGCTTGCCTTGACAACTTGATACAGTTGGATATTCTGCTGGTGAGTGTGCTTGATCTGTGTGTCTATGATCCGATTAGTTGCAACTTGTTCCATTTTCGCCAGACCTAAACAATGGAATACATCTCTTTGTCATAAGTGGGATACTTCCGAACTGTGTTTGAAAGTGTCTCACTATGATATGCCACTGGATGCCCATGTTGAGTAAGGAATACCCCAATAGCATAGTTAGAGGCATCTGTCTTGACCTCAAATGTTTGTTGCAAGTCTGGTAATGTGAGCACTTGTGTCATGCAGAGGTGATATTTCAACTCTGTGAATGCCTTCTATTGAGATTCACACCAAAATAATTTTTCTTTTGCTCCTCCCTTGGTGACTTGACTCAAGGGCCAAGTGATATGAGAAAATCCCAACACGAACCTGCAATGGAAGTTGGCAAGACCTAGAAAGTTGTAGAGCTCTATCAGAATGGTTGGAGCTACCCAATCTCGAATGACTTGGATCTTGGCTGGATACACATGCACCCCTTGTTTATCAATAGTGTATCGCAAATACTGAACCTAGGTCATGCCAAAAGTGCATTTCTCCAAATTGGCACATAACTTGTGTTGCCGCAGTGTTTAGAGAACCTATCAGATGTGGTGGAGGTGCTCTTCCCAACTCTGGCTGAATATTAGGATGTCATCCAAGTATACCACTACAAATGAGTTGGTGAATGGCCGCAAGATGTCATCCATTAGCCTCATGAAGGTTGCAGGAGCATTCGTCAATCCAAAAGGCATAACCAACCCTTCGAAAAGCCCCTCCTTGGCTTTGAAGGCAGTCTTCCACACATCGGAGGGTTCGATTAGTACTTGGTGATATCCTGACTTCAAATCAATCTCGCTGAAATATTTTGCCCCCTTCAGTTGGTCGAGGAGGTCATCAATCCATGGGATTGGGTAACTATTATGAACAGTGATCTTGTTTAGCGCCCGATAGTCAATACAAAGTCTCCAAGTCCCATCCTTCTTTTGTACCAACACGATCGGGCTCCCACATGGCAATGAACTTAGAACAATGTGACCTTTCTGTAGTAGCTCCTGAATCTGCCTCTTGATTTCATCATTCTCCAGAATGGAGTGCCAATAGATTGGTCCATTGGGTAGCGATGACCTAGGGTTAGATCGATGGAGTGCTTGACCTGACAGTGCAGAGGAACCCCTCCAGGGGATGTGAAGATGTCATTTTACTCCTCCACGACCTTGTCCATCTGTAGTTTTCGTGTGAAGGGGCCCTGTCTAGAGGTCATGGCCACTATCTTCTTCTTTCCTTGAGGGTGCATCATCAGGAAAATAAATTTCCTGGTTTTGGAAACGGGCTTATTACATTGTTTTGCAGTAACCAAAGAGATGGCAGTAGGAGATGCTACCTCTGCTATCCTGTGCAACTTATTTCCCAAGGTAATAATAACATCATGGGGCCTTGATTCATACACAACATGTCACTTTCACAAGTATGGTTGTCCTAATAATACATCACAAAGTTCAAGCGGAGCAATGTCACACAATACCTCATCCATGAAGGGCTTGATGTTGTATGGAAGGCAACACTGCTAGCTCACACGAAGATCATGTCCTTGGTGAAGCCACCCGATGTTGTATGGTTATGGATGTGTTATGTTCGGTAAGCCCATCCGCTTCACGACCTCTACCGAAATGAGGTTCTTCTGGCTTCCGATGTGGACAATGAACTATAGCAGGGAGCCATTTACCCACATTGGGGAGTGGAAGAGATGCTCCTCCTCCACTAGATCTTCGAGTTCCTCCTTCTGGATCTTCGTGGTGGAAATGGTGGTGTTGGGCTCCGCATCAATAATCTAGTTCCCTTTGTCATTCCCCTTGTCGGGTTCTGACTCAAATTCAGAACATGCATCTGATTTTGAAACCTTTAGCTTGGCCACTAGTGACTGCTTAGCCCGACACTCGCTTGTGTTGTGAGTGGAGCTCTTATTGAACTCACACCACTTTCTTGTGTCCTTTTTCAGCTTCATGGCGCTATTCTTTGCTTGCACCTTCGACAAGTTGTCTTGGGCCTCCCCGCCTTGGCTTTATCCTTCGTCATGCAGTTTGGGGGCACCTTTCCCTTGCTTCAGATTTGTAGATACAAAGTCTCGCTTCTTCTATTTAAACTTTTGCTCGAACTTGACGGCATATCGGTATGTCGTGCCAAGCGAGGGGATGTTCAAGAATTCTATTTCTTCCTGGATGTACTTGTGTAGGCAGTTGCGGTATTTGAGTACCAAATGCTGCTTTGGATCCTTGATACCCAACTTTGTGTGAAGGGTATGGAAAATATTGGTAAACTCCGACACATCTTGGTCCCTTCCCTGTCGCAGCGTGGTCCACTTTATGTATTGATCCTCATAGCTTCTGACAGGGAAGTAATGCTCCTTGATGGCATCCTGGAATGAGTCCCAAGTGGGTACGACTGAAAATAGTGAGCTTGTACTTTCATCCTTCTGGTTGCAATAGGTTCCCCCCAGTCCTTGACGTGGGGGACTGCTTTGAGAAGACCGAAAATAATCTTTTCCCGACTGGAAAAATCATGAACAGAAAAATAACCCTCTAGCAAATTTAACCATTTATCGATGGCATCTATGTCTATCTGACCCTTGAATATGGGGATTTAAAAATTAACTTGTACCTTAAACGATGTGGCATTTCTAGAGTAGCTGTTGGAAGACGATGTGTCGCCCCTGGGTAGTCGCTGAAGGATCTGGGCAAAGTTGTCCATCATCATGTTCCTTTGTCGCTCGAGGGCTTCTTCAAGCAATATTTTGGTAGGATCTCTTGCCCCCTCATATTTCTTTTCATCCGCCATGGAAGGTTGTCAGGGTTTGCAATGCTGGTCTTGCAAAGGTTCGAATAGTTGAAGCCCTAACTCCTTATATCCTGACCTCATTGGGGACATGCAAAGAAAAACAGAGAAAAAGAAGACCACTCTGATACCACTGATCTAGATTTAAACAGGAATGCAACAGATTACAAAGATAATCATAAGCACAATGATGCAGTAGAAATAATACTTCATTTGATTAATGTAAAATACTGAAATATGCATACAAACAACAATGGAAATAAACCAGCTAGGGTGATGGTAGCTTATCTCTGAGAAGAGATGTGGTAGCTACATGCCTCTGAACTATGTTACAATGAGGCTCGAAGGCCTATTTATTGTTTAGAAACAATGGAAAACAATAAACATCCAAAAACCTAACCCTAGAAGATGAAATGCCAAACTGTGGGCCCCGTTTGGGTAAATTGGTACATCAACTTCCCAGGGTCATAACTTTGGCATACGATCTCCGTTTGACATGCACAATATCTCATTAGAAAGATCTATCTGAGAAATACAACTTTGGGAAGAGAAACATTAGTCCATTGACCCATGTTGCTCCCAAGCTTCCCAAAAAATGTCGTTTAGGGCCTCAAAACAGCTCCAGAAATTCAAGACCCGAAAAACTCCTAAAAATAGTAAACTGTGCTACAATTAAGGAAACTGAAAAACTAAAAGAAACAATGGTGGGGGTCCAAGTGGACTTGGAAAATGGCCACCAATATCCACCTAGATCAGGGTGTACATAGGCAATGGAGCCGAACGGATTATGGTAAGGGCAATCGGATTATGGTTAGGGCAGTCAAATTATGGTGAGGGCAGAAGGATTATGGTCAAGGCAGTTGGGAAAATTATGGTCATGATAGGAAACATAAAGAAGAAGGTAAGTGGGAAGCCCATTCGAGGACCCCACATGAAGGAAGGGGAAGAGGATAGGAAATGGAGGTAAGTGGAGGACACCTCAGGAATGAAAATGGGTAGGTGGGTGAGCATCTGAGAAAGAAAGGTGTCGAGAAAGATGGGGGAATGCATGAAAAGTGCATAAGGAGAATGAGCGAAAAGTGTTGTCGGTGAAAGTCAAGAGAAGAGAAGGAGAAGGGGCGATTGTTGGCATCTGGACTCTGCTTGTAGAAACCTAGAACAAAACTGGTATGTAAACCAAAATACCCTCAATGTAGATTTGGCATCAATGTCACAAAATTGGAGGAGTCCAGAAAATAAGGAGAGAGGTGTCTAAAGTAATAGGAAAATGTTGGTCATGTCTTGAGAAGATAATGTCTGATTTCTTAATTGTGGAAAGAAATGAAAAAATTTGTGAATTTGAATTCAATTTTATGTTGATAATATCTGGGTATGAATTGACTGTATTCTATGAAGGGCAAGGGGAGGAATATGGGACCTGAGAAGGGTTTGGAGGACAGCTAGAACTCGAGGGAAATAAACTAATATCTGTCATAGGGAAATGTTGCAGGTTGGGGTCGAGAAAAGGCTATGACTCCTTTATCAGCCTTCGGGGGTCCAGTCACCTCCAGAAATAGTGGGGAGTGAGAGGGGTGAATGGGAAATGGAAGATAGGCCTTGTTAGGCTAATATGTCTTCTGGGGGGATACTTAAACCAACGGGGAAGTAAAGAGGTTCAGGGGATTAGGAATGGGAGAAATCCAGTCCAGTGGGGCTTTGCATGGCTGGGGGGAATCTATTCTATATAACCATGTGTAGTAATGGACTACAAAGGCATGCTAAGTCTAAAAAATCCAAGAGGAGTGGGGTGGTGTATAGCAAGTTGAGAGGGTTCGCCCTGGTGGCAGATTTGGAGCCAAGACCCTTCCCTCCTAAAGTTAGAATTCCAATTACTTACGGCCAGATCACAAGAGCAGTGAGGGACCTCTTTGGGGACCCCTTGTGATGGGTATTAGGGGGGAATAGAGCTAAGGAGAGAAGTGACAACTGGGTGGCTGCGAATTGAGGGAAACTGGGTTGCCAAGAAGCAAACTGGAAGTCTTAATAATGCAAAGGATAATAATGAGGAATGGAAGTCTCTGAAGCTCCATTACTACGAATAGGTAAGAACATATGAGGGGTGGGGACTGAAGAAATTGTTGAACGAAAAGATGGTGAAAGAAGAAAGGAAACAGGGAGGAAAAGAAGGTCAATGAGAAGGTAAGCAAGAAGAGCAGAAAATGAAGGGCCCAAAGGCATAAACAAGCAAAACATAGAAAAAAGGTGAAGAAAAGAAGGCGAGGAAAGCATGCAGAACTTAATGCATGCTTACCATGTGTTATCACTTAGAAGTCTTCCCCTAGAAGTTATAAAATAAGGAATAATCCGAGGTAACCACAAAGATAATCTTTTAGACTCAGGTTCTAGCCAACTTAAGTCCAGAGAGGGCTCTCTCTTTATAATTTAACTTTGTTTTGGGTAGGATTTTAGGCTAGTACTTAGTGCTTGTGATGTTTTGGTTTGATTGGGTGGTGGATTTAAGGGAACAGATGGGCAGAGCAAGTATTCAGGCCATTGGGCTATGGAGTCAATCAAAGAGTGGCTTAACTGGATCACATCAATTACTAAAGGAAGAGTTCATAGGGCAGGCTAGCACAGCAAAAAGCAAATCTACAGTTTCAAATGGATGAGGTAGTCCTAACCAGGGTAAAAGGGCAATGAAGAATCCTTAAACGGGGATCAAGATGAAGAATAGAAGGAGATTAGTAGCAAAGGGCAACTAAGAATCCTTCATTATGGACCTCAGGAGGGAAACTACAGAAGTAAGGGAGCAATTAAGAATTCCCAGACCAAGATAGTTTAGCAGAAAAAAATGAGAAAGTAAGAAGTCAAAACAGAGGGCATTTAAGCTAATTTTGAGATATCATTCCTTGTTTACTATTCATATTTCATAGAGAAAACATGTGAATATTTATAACATGACGAGAAAAAAATAATTAAACATGAAGAGATAATACTTATTTGCTTCCAACTGTGCACAAGTATCCAGTGAAATGTCTTTAGCTTTATTTCATGATCCAACAAAACCAGTCTAGTCTTGAATACAATAGCTCCTTAGCTTGATATAAAATGTCTACAGAAGGGCAATGAAGAATCCTTAAACCGGGATCAAGATGAAGAACAGAAGGAGATCAGTAGCTAAGGTGATCGAGGTGGATGTTGGTGGCCACCCACCTATCCCATTTGGACCCCCACAATTGTCTCTTTCAGTTTTTCAGTTTCCTTAATTATAGCACAGTTTACTATTTTTAGCAGTTTTTCGGGTCCTAAACTTCCGGAGCCGTTTTGAGGCCCTAAACAACGTTTTTTGGGAAATCCACCGCCAACGATTTTTCTGATAAAAATCGTCTTTTCCATCGTAGTCCTCGGAGACATCTTTCCAACGGGCTATCATGCGCATCAAACAGAGATAATACGACCAATTCGCGACCCCGGGAAGTTGGCTGTCCAACTCACCCCAAAACGGGGCCCACAATCTGGCGTTTCATCTTCTAGGGTTAGGTTTTGGAATGTGAAGGGTTTTCCATTGTTTCTCAATAATAAATAGGCCTTTGAGCCTCATTGTAAAGACAGTTTGAAATAGTTCAGAGGCATGTAGCCAACACATCTCTTCTCAGAGATAAGCTACCATCGCCCTAGCTGGGTTATTTCTATTTGCAAGCATATTTCAGTGTTCTCCACTAATGAAATGAAGTATTATTTCCGCTGCATCTCTGTTTTTCATGGTTATCGCATCTCTGTATTTATGGTTATCTCTGTAATCTATTGCGTTCCTGCTTAAATCCGGATCAGTGGTATCAGAGCGGTCTGCTTTTTCTCTGTTTTTCTTTGCATGTCCCCAACGAGGTCGGGATATAAGGAGTTAGGGCTTGAATTGGTCGAACCTTTGCAAGACCAGCCTCGCAAATCTCGACGACCTCCCATGGCTGATGAGAAGAAAGACGAGGGGGCAGGAGATCCTATCAGAATCTTGCTCGAAGAAGCCCTCGAGCGGCAAAGGAACACGATGATGGATAGCTTTGCGCAGATCCTTCAGCAGCTACCCAGAGGCGACGCATCGGCTTCCAACAGCTACTCTGGAAACGCCACACCGTTTAAGGTACAAGTTAATTTTGAAATCCCCATCTTCGAGGCTCAAATAGACGCAGATGCCGTAGATAAATGGTTAAATCTGCTAGATGGGTTTTTTTCTGTTCATGAATTTTCAAGCCGGGAAAAGATTGTTTTCGCTCTTCTCAAGGTAGCCCCCCACATCAAGGATTGGTGGGAAACATACTGCGAGCAGAAGGATGAAAGTATAGGCTCACTGTTTTCAGCCACCCCCACTTGGAATGACTTCCGGGATGCCATCAAGGAGCAGTACTACCCTGTCAAAAGCTATGAGGACAAATACATCAAATGGACCACACTGTGGCAAGGACGAGACCAAGATGTACCAGAGTTCACAAATATTTTTCATACCCTTCGCACACAGTTGGGTATCAAAGATTCTGAGCTGCATTTGGTACTAAAATACCGCGGCTGCCTACACAGATACATCCAGGAAGAGATGGAGTTCTTGAACATCTCCTCACTTGGCACAGCATACCGATATGCTGTCAAAATCGAGCAAAAGTTCAAACAGAAGAAGCGAGACTTTGGATCTACAAATTCGAAGCCCAAAGAACAAAGCCAAGGCAGGGTGAGCCAAGACAACCCCTCTAAGCTGCAAGAAAAGAACAACACCATGAAGCCGAAGAAGGACACAGGAAAGTGGTGTGAGTTCCACAAGGGTCCCACTCATAACACAAGTGAGTGTCGGACCAAGCAGTCGCTGGTGGCCGAGTTGAAGGCTTCCGAATCAGATGCATGTTCTGACTCTGAGCTGGAACCGAACAAGGGGGATGGCAAAGGGAAGCAAATCATTGATGCGGATCCTAGTGCCACTGTTGCCACTCCCAAGATCCAGAAGAATGAGGCCGAAGAGCCAGAGGAGGGGGAACGTCTTTTCCACTCACAGATGTGGGTGAAGGGTTCGCTGCTGCAATTAATTGTCGATAGTGGCAGCCAAAATAACCTCGTTTTAGCAGAGGTCGTGAAGCGGTTGGGCTTACCAACTATGCCACACCCACAACCGTACAGTATCGGGTGGCTTCACGAAGGACGAGATCTCAAAGTTCACCAGCAGTGCCGCCTTCCCTACAGCATCAAGCCCTTCACAGATGAGGTATTGTGTGATGTTACACCTCTGGATGTTTGTGATGTACTATTAGGCCAACCATACTTGTGGAGGCAAAATGTTGTGTATGAGTCAAGGCCTCGCGCTGTCATTATTTCTTTGGATAATTCATTATACAGGATACCAGAGGTAGCTCCACCTACCACCACCTCTTTGATCACTGCTAAGAAAGGCAGCAAGCTCATCTCACAGACTAGGAAATTTATTTTTTGTCAGGTTCGCTCCCAAAGTAAGGGGAAGATCGTTGCTACATCCATGACCCCCACAAAGGGTTCCTCCACGCAGCAGCAGCAACATAGGGATACAGTCATGACAGAACACAGGAACAACTTCTCCTTACCCAGAGGGGTACCACACAAGTTTCAGGTGGGCGAAAAAGTTTGGTTACATCTGCAGAGAGAACACCTTACTAGAACCCATCAGAAACTCAGACCGCTTCAACATGGTCCTTACACCAGTAACAAGGCTGTGGGTAACAAGGCTTTGAAGCACAGCATTCCTCCATTCCTTCGCTTGCACCGATTGTTCAATGTGGACCATCACCGACCATGCTTCCCACCATTTCTGGACACATCAGAGATTGCAGAACAACTCGCTAGAGACCCAGCTCAGCAGAAGCTTCCTCATCTCAAGGAGGAACTCAACGCAATGGGGACCATTGATTCTTAAGGGGGGAGGAATGATCCAGGTGGATGGTGGTGGCCACCCACCTATCCCATTTGGACCCCCACAATTGTCTCTTTCAGTTTTCAGTTTCCTTAATTATAGCACAGTTTACTATTTTTAGTAGTTTTTCGGGTCCTAAACTTCCAGAGCCGTTTTGAGGCCCTAAACGACGTTTTTTCGGAAATCCACCGCCAACAATTTTTCTAGTAAAAATCATCTTTTTCGTCGTAGTCCTCGGAGAGATCTTTCCAACGGGCTATCATGCGCGTCAAACGGAGATAATACGACCAATTCACGACCCCGGGAAGTTGGCTATCCAACTCACCCCAAAACGGGGCCCACAATCTGGCGTTTCATCTTCTACGGTTAGGTTTTGGAATGTGAAGGGTTTTCCATTGTTTCTCAATAATAAATAGGCCTTTGAGCCTCATTGTAAAGACAGTTCGAAACCGTTCAGAGGCATGTAGCCGACACATCTCTTCTCAGAGATAAGCTACCATCGCCCTAGTTGGGTTATTTCTATTTGCAAGCATATTTCAGTGTTATCCACTAATGAAATGAAGTATTATTTCCGCTGCATCTATGTTTTTCATGGTTATCGCATCTCTGTATTTATGGTTATCTCTGTAATCTATTGCGTTCCTGCTTAAATCCAGATCATAAGGGCAACTAAGAATCCTTTACTATGGACCTAAGGGGGGAAACCATGGAAGTGAGGGAGCAATTAAGAATTTCCAGACCAAGATAGTTTAGTAGAAAACAATGAGAAAGTAAACAGTCAAAATAGAGAGCATTTAAGCTAATTCTGAGGTATCATTCCTTGTTTACTATTCAGATTTCATAGAGAAAACATGTGAATATTTATAACATGATGAGAAAAAAATAATTAAACATGAAGAGATAATACTTATTTGGTTCCAACTTTGCACAAGAATCTAGTGAAATGTCTTTAGCTTTATTTCATGATCCAGCAAAACCAATCTAGTCTTGAATACAATAGCTCCTTAGCTTGATATAAAATGTCTACAGAAATGTATTTTAATCCACCCTAACTTCAAATTATGAAGTATTTATACAAAAAATGTTACAAAATATCTCATAACAATATGAAAATTATTCTAGGAAACCAAAAATATATTCAAGCATGAAGATAGAATCAGATGGAGAACTCTCTTCTTGTTGTCCCTTTTATTGTGACTGTGCTGGTTGTTGTAATTAGGGTTTGGCTCTTTCATTTGCTTGTTAATTGTGTGCTAGAATTACTTTATGTCTTCGATCTATTGATACTCTTTACCTGCTACACTTTGACTCCATTTTAACTATTTTACTTGGCTGCCATATAGATTTACTATAGTAACTTTATAGTAAATCTATCAATTTCATCCACCATTCACCTTCATGTAATTTTATCTTTAGCATCTTTCTATATATTTCATCAGCTTCGGTATACTTGGCAAAATTTGACCTGTTGACGAACAAGTGCTTCACCTCATGCTCTAGGAAAAATAGACTTTTTAGATTATTCTATAATACCTTTCCCGTGGGCAGAGCTTTTAGCCCTAAAGTACTAGCTTGGCTACTGGCCAACTTGTTTAGTCTTTCAACATAATCATCTTGGTTCATAAGTTTGTCATGTATTACCATAGGACTGGGAGTCCTTTTTCCCTTAAAATACCAAACTTTTTCATAAATCTATCAATATCAGCTTGGATGCTTTGGCATTTTTTCTCAAGATTGAGCATAAGGTTCCTTTTGGTAAGAATCTTCTTGATTTCTATGATGGTCCCTATTCTATCTTCTATGCCTAGTTCATCCAGCTGATACTTGTTTTCGTTGTTCAAGAATGCTATCAATTGGTTGGCCTCTTCAAGCTTGTCTCCCAACTCTTCCATTGTCTTGTGAATTTCTTCTGTGGCCATTTTTACCAGTTCAGTTTGCTCAAAAATTACTTGAATAGATGGCCAAATATCATTGACATAGTCAATGATGTTGGCCCAAAAAATTTCTTTTATATCTCCTAATGGTTGCTACAATGTTAAGTCCTTTTCAAGGACTTTAATCCTTTCTCCCATTCTTTGATTCTTCTGAGCTTCTTCCTTCTATTTTATTTGTGCAATTTTGCAATCAGTTTCCACACTTGACTCTTTTTCTCTAAGATTTTTGAGCTCAGTAGCATGGATGGTCATTTCCTCCATGGATTTTACCAATTAAGTTGTCTTTTCTATAGATGTCCTTGTGCTTGTAGATGTACTTGTGACTGGTATAGCTGTAGGTGGTGGAACTGTTGGTGCTAAGGAAGTAGCCAATGTGGAAGGCACTACTGTAGAGACTGTAGGAATTACAGTTTGTGGAGTGGTGGCCAACTCACTCTGTCTAGACTGTATCAAGTTATCCAGCTCTTTCTCTGTTTCTTTTAGTTGATCATTCAGTTTAAGGACAAAGTCCATAAGCTCTTCCTCCTTCCGATTTTCCAATACTTTAGTTGTTTGTGGATGATGCAAAAGAGGAATTTTGAGCTACTTTTTCAATGAAACTATGTCATCATTTTTCTTTTTGATTAGCTTTTCCACAACCTTTATATCCTTGGGATCATGCCCCAACTCTATGATTTGAGTCCTTTAAGGATTTTATCCTGGTATCCTTGGCCTGTGAAGAGGTCTTCTCTAACTAGAATTACACTGATATATTATTCAGCAAATTTTGGAGTTGATGTGATGCAATGGCCTTGCTGGTCAAGGTGGAATAGACCATTTCCCCAGTCTCTTTGTGTAATTCCATTTGGTTGATAGGATGTATATCCTTCGCCAACACTTCAAAGTCTATTTTCAAGTAATCTGCTATAGACCTGGGCTGCTGTATGGTAGGCTTCATGAAAGTCTTCTGCATCTTGCCTTCTTTTACATGAAAGGCTGACATTAGCCTTGTTTGATTAGTAGGAGACATTTTAAGGTATTGTGCATAGCTTTGGGCCTTCAATCTTTCATTTCTGGCTTTTATTTCTTTGTATTTCTCTCTAATGTCTTAGTTATGGCTAGTTGGAGCCCTGAATGAGGATACTTCCATGCTCTATTGCCTCTTCAGCATTTGAGCCTGTGAAGTGGAAGGTTCTTGTGTACCTCTAGAAGGAATGGTCTGCCTGCTTTCTACTCTTTCTGTACCTATAGTTCCAGCTGTTTCCTCTTTGAACTCTTTTTCTAAAAAAGGATTTAACCTTTGCCTCTCAACATAATTCTGTGCAACAGGTCTGCTAGAAGGAGTGGCCTCCTCTCTATCTCTTTTGGGATTCTGCTCCTCATTTAGAGGAGTTTGTAAAATAGGAGGATTACTCGTGATGTGTTTTGGCTGAGCCAGCTCTTTTGATATGTCTGGTTGTTTTGATTCTTCTTGCTCTTTAGGTCCTTCTTCTACTAGTTGCTCACTATGTTCCTGTGTTTCCCTTTGGGATTAGGATTCTTTTGGCACCTGTAGAAAGGAATCTTAATCAAGTCTTCTTTCTAGATCAATCAACACATTATTGATAGCAACCTCTGTGCTATCTCGGTCTACTAGTGTTCTCCACCCATTCTAGTTGATTTGCATACTGTTCTATTTTAGGAATTCTGTGGTGGACATAAGGAGATATTTTGTTCTTTTGTCTTCTATTTCAAATGAAATCTAAAGGGTCATATCTCCATGTAAAGCTTTGTTTTAGTTTCCTCCTTTGAAGGATTTCTTCTACTTCCTTTCCTGCTTCCCTACTATTGCATATAAAGGGGCCAAGCTGGTCTTTTATTCTGAGTTGAGCTTTCTTCTTGGCCTTCACAAAATGCACCTCATCTAAATTAATCATTTTCCTATAGTACTCTAGAGCAAACAATCTCATGGGGAGGTATTTTTGCAGTTTGTAGGGTGCTAACTCACAACCATATATTCTGATTTCAGTGTGATTTTGGTACAAGTACCAATATCCCACTCTATATTGTTTAGAAAACTGTAGTACCATCCTAATATTTGCACTGATTCTGGGGGGAGGACTTCCTAAAAACATAGTTGCCACTGGGTGCACAAAGAGATCTATGAAATCTTTATAAGTATATGGAGAGTCATATTGGTGGATTAATGATGTCTAGAACACCACTGATCTAGGGTTTCCTCTAGTATCAAGCTTTTGGAGTGTGAATGGGAATTTATCAGCTTGATAGTATAGGAAAAGATAATATAAAACTGATGAATATTTGAATACTCTTTCATTGTCCATCTTCATGAATTGATCATGCATCTTATCTGCAATGAACTTAGCATAGTCAAACCTAATGGCATGGGGTTGTCCAAGAGTGTAAATGGACATGAAGACTATAATAATCTCATCAACAAATTCACTTGTAGTCTGGCCTAACACACTGGATATCATTTCTATGATGTCTCGGCCAAGATCATAGAATATGGTCCACATGTATGGGGGAGGGTCCTTTGGAATGTATTTCTCTTCCCTAATGAGGGCCTAGAATAATTGAGCAAGTTTGATAGAGGTGAGTGTAGGGAATCTGTTAAATAGGTTCCCAATAGAAAGGGGGGTCAAGTTTTGGCCTGGTTGCAACTGCAGCATTTCAGTTATGGATTTAGCAGTGATGGTAAATAATACAAAATGGTCAGGAATCATCACTGCTCTTTGGCTGGGACTATAGTTCATATGGAAATAGTGGAAAATCTCAAGGAAGATACAAACTCTAGGGAATTGGTACTTGGGCAAACCCGATTCCCAAAGACCTATTTTGTCTGCGTGGTTCAAGTACTAGTCTTTGTACCTGCAGTATAATTTCAATGGGGATTCTTGGATAGAGGCATCTTGAATTTGAAAGTCTTTATCTACCAAAGGGAGATGGTCTAAGTCCCTGTGGGGAGTAGAAATTGGTAGGACATTTAATGCGACTGGAGCAGCCATCCTTGTTTTTTGTGGTTTCAAGGACAGGGGTGAAAGGTTTTCAATACAATTGGGGGAAAATTGGTTCAATTCAAAGTATTTTGGAGTTGTTGGGCAATTGTTTTACTGAATCACTTAGTAACTTAAAGAAATTGAGTAAAGGTTTGGGAATCAAACAGGGATTCTTAATGATTTTGGGTAAATACCTAGTTTTAGCTCTGAATGGATTGATGGGCAACTGGGCACGGTTTGCAGGAAGCGTGCATGACTGAAGGGTGGTCTCGAAGTTCAACAGATTCAGCAGGTTGGAAGTTGGATGTGGGTTGATGGTTGCACGTACTCTAGTGCTTGCATGGAGGTCTGAGCGATCTTTTTCATGATAAAACTAAAAACAATGAGTTTTTTAGTTTTATTTGCAAAGTCAACTGTTTTGGCAAGTACATAGAGAAAGTACAATTGGCGTTAATCAGGGGATCAGACGTTTTTTCGTCTAGCAAGAATCGGTAAGCGGGTTTATTTCGCACAGCTTTTGGGCTAGAGTGATTTCAGGGGGAGGTCACACGATGCCACTCATCAGGCGCCATGTAGCAGTGGGGTGAACAGTGAAACCACCCATATTGGGCAGGTAAAGGTCGGCCTTCGAAGGCCACCCGATATGATTGTCAACCGTCGGAACAAATGGGACCTGATCGTATGGTGATCGGGGTGGGGATTTGACATGAAGTTTAATGGAGGGGCTCGACGAAGGTTTAAGCGTGGTGGGATTAATTAATAACGGATTATCGTGGATTAAGGGTGTTGGGGGTGATTTCATTGGTGGAGATAGATTATTAATTAACCACGTATTTATTAATTAATCTCTTTTATTAGACGGAGGGTTTTGGATATTAATTAGTTGTTGATTGACTAATTAACACTTTTAATCATTCATGATACCAATAAATTTTATGTTTCAAACTTCGGGGCTGGATATTAATATAGGGGTTTTATTTATAATTATATACGGGAAGGGTTATATTTCTTTTCTGGGATTTTAATATATAAAACTAAAGTTAATATGAATTGAAAGCAAAAAATAACTTAGCGCCAAGTCAAATGTGTATTTCTAATTTATTTGCTTTCATAAACACATTATAACCTAGGCTTAGTGTTATTTTTGTGGGTTTTTTTTTTCGGAAAAGGGGTTTGCTTGGGCGGTGATCACTTTTCTAAGGTTTTATCCTTAAGGAAAAGAGGCTTATTAGGGAAAATGAGTGAATTATGAAGGGGGTGAATGCTTATGAGGGGACTTTTAGTACTTAGGACCTATAATTTATTGGTCAAGGGTCTGGTCACTCCAGAAGTCAGAGAAATGCTCTGATCCCCTTTAACTTAAGATTTTAGGTACTTTAAGACTTTCCTTGGAAATTAGTTAAGTGAAAAATGTAATGAATGCAGGAGGTTAATCAATTGACTTTGTGTACTTTGGTAAATACTCAATTTTCATCCATACTTTAGAAATTTGATGATGAGGGTAAATGATATGATCTTATGTAATCAATCATCACAATTCTGCAACCATTCAACTACTTACCCATCTACTCATCCTACCATTTTTTCTTCTCTTTATTATGGTGCACTTAAGCTATTGTTACACAAAATATTGTCACCATGACATTCTGCAGTGAGTGTGAGTCTATCACCACTCATACTGTCCTCTTATGCAAGTCTCAAACCTCAGCTCTTCGTGTCAAGCCTTAAAAATGAGAGAAAGCCTTTGAAAATCTCTAAAACTCTGGTTCCGCACTTCCTCTTAGCATTACCTGCGGTCCCGCACCCACTGGTCATGTTCCCTGCGGACCTGCCTGCTCTGTCTCTAAAGGAATGGGTGTGGACCCCTGTAAAAGTAAAAAAGGCACAAGTTTATTCTTAAAAACACACTTTGGGTTAATTCTGGACGCTTCTAGAAGGAATCTTGATGTGGTTAGTTTGCTCCTAGGTGGTTCATGCATCCCATAACTAAAGGAGCTAACCCCTTGGTGTGAGGATCTTATCCCTTTGAAGAAGGACTCTATCCCTTTGAAGGTGGACATGGTAACTTCCTACCTCTACATTATAAAATGAGGCATTGGGCTGGTTACTAGGGAGGTTGAAAGCTGAATATTTTTTAGGGTAAATGCTGTTGGAATTTAGACTTCCTAATTGAGCTTGAGAGGAGAGATTACATACCTTTTGATCCTATTGGGAAGAGAGTGAAGCTTGTCAAAGTAGAGGAGATTCTTGCTGGACCCTGGGAGGAGCTTGTACAACATCAAGGCACCAAGGTTGTAAAGTTCTTCTTTGTTTAAAGTTAATACAATCGAGTACATTTTTCTTAATAAGCTGTCTTCTATGGTTTATTTCATGAATTCCTTGATCATCGTGATGAATATGATTTATTATATTGGCTATGCAGGTGTTATTTGATGTGTGCTTGTTTGTATTTGCAAGTTCTTTAAAAGGAAACTCATTTGGACGAATGGAGCGTGGCTTCCACAAACTAGCACTGGACTTGAGGTAGGGTCTAAAACACCCCTTGGCTTTTATTTATAAATCGCAATATTTAGAGAAAGATAGAATTTGCTTGTCTTGCTTGTCACTAGATATCTGTAGATACTAGGGAGGTCGGTCTTGTCCGTAAGAACGATTTATCCAGCCAACAAAATGGTGACTCCGCTGGGGACTTGAATTTTGGTTTTTTCCTTTACTTTTACTTTGACTTGAGAAACTTTTTCTTTGTTTCTGGTTTTTGCTTGATGTGTGTGGGATTGGGTCACTTTGTTAGATCTTGAATTGTTTTTGTTTTTCATGCTTTTGAAATAGGACCGCACGTTCCGTTTGTAACACAGTGCGGACCTACCCGCACTGTCACTTTACTACACAGAGCGGTACTGCACCTGGTTATTCTAGGGGCTTGTGAACCTTGTCAAAATTTTGAAAAACTCAAAATCTTTTCATCCATGTAACTTAGGATTTTTTTTATGTTTTCTAGCCTCTGCCGTGATCTGCACGTGTCTTGTTAGAAACTTCTTTTGAGTGAATTCCATTGACGTTTTGGTTTTAGGTGAATTTCTAGAAGTTTTGCGTGCTTGGTTTGATTTTCGCTTGGTCCTTGTAGTAACTCAGATATTAGAAGCCTACGAAACCTTAGATTCCCCTGGTATTTTTGGTCTTCTTGTTGAGTTTGACTGATTTGTGAAATCTGCCTTTGGTGAAGAATAGATCTGATTTTCCTCTTTGCAAAGCTTTGAAAGAACTTGTGTTGAAAGTTTTGATTTTCATTTTTAAAAAAGAAAACATAAGTTGGTTGTTTTTTGATTAATTCGTTGTTCTGAATGAATTAGTCCTTAGTTTGCTGATAACTAAGTAAAACATCCTCAAAAACAAATTTTGTAAGATTTTACTTCAATTAGGTTTTTAGAAGTTGTAGATCTCAAGATTAGATTTTTCATAGTTTTGAGTGTTTTCTAGAAATTTTAAAGTCTATTTTGAAAGGATTTGATTTCTGTAGTTTTTGAGTGTGGAAAAAGCAAAAGGATTTTTTCGTGAGCATAATTGGTAGTCTCGTATGTGAGTTTGTTGGAAAAGACAAAAAGAGTTTTCTTTTCATTTGTAGGTTAAGGAAAGTTTTGTTTTTCAAATAATTGCATTCTCAACTCTTTCTTTAGCTAGAAATTCATTGAAGAAAAAGGATTGTTTATCATCTTAGGTGCATCTTTTTAGTGTTTTGGAGTCGAGTCTTCACACCATAAAGTTTCATCTCCATACCTCTTGACCTAAGGAACAACAAATAAAAATAACGCTTAAAGTAAAATTCATCTAGCAATCATTTTAGTTTCTAGGGCTCTTTATCACCAACATAGCTTAGGCTAGTATCTTGGAGTAGGGAGTAATTAACTCTCCAAGACAGTTAAATCAAACAAGTAGATATATCTTGCGGTAGGAGATAAATTCCAACTGTTACATCTATGCTTTGGGAAGCTCCTCTTAAAGGAGTCAAGAAAGAGATCATATCTGAACCAGTGGGGTAATCATTCCTTCCTCATTGGGAATGATAGCAGATATACACATATTAAAAACGTTAAACCTCGGATTAACCATTTTCAAGGAGCCTGGGGTCACTTGTTGGTAAACCTTGGATTATGTCAAGGAGCCTTCAACGGGATTGAGCTTTGCTACTATACCCTTGCGTGTGTGTCAGATCATAGACTGTTCCCCCGGGTATATTTGTTTTCGTTGGTAACCATAGTGACCATAATATATAGGATTCTTTCCTAAGGTGACGGTGGAGGGAAGATCCCATTGTACCTGGAGCAGACGTCGACTAGATTCACTTGGATTTTCTGGGGGGTTCTCTTTACTGGAGACAGTTTAGTGGAGGAACTTGTGCCAGTCTATTCATTAAGAAGGTTATCGGGTAACTGTTCCAACTGCCATTTCTGTATTGAATTCTGCGACGTTGGATTTCATCACCAACTAGTGTTTTCGGTATAGAAAAACACTATTTGTGTGTGGTTTGATCTCCTAGATTTTTAGGCGCGTGCTTCAAATTGTTTGGTTCTTTAGAGAATTTAGGTGGTTTTAGTGAGATTTTTCTTTGTTTGCATCTAAAGTAATTAAAATATTTAATCGTGGCTGAATTACCGAGACATTCCCGTAGACTTCGGGGGAAGCCTCCTGAGTATTCACCAAGCCAGCTTGAAGGGCTACGAGCTCTTGTAACTCCTAGTGACAGTAGAGTTGGGTCACGGGAAGAAGGATAATCTTCTTTAGTTGTTCACCCTGATTATCAAGTTCAAGCACCAAAGTATATTATTGAACCAATTTCATTTTCCGAAGTTACTGGTAGTTTTTCTTCTACTAGTGAATTAGACGAGGAACTTGAAATTTCTGAACCTGTTGCTACTCCATCATCAGGATTTGCTTCTCCAACTTAGAGTGGTTCTGGTTCACCCAGGGTAGGAAGAGTCATTACCCAAGATCTTCCTTCTGGACTTATTGCTATTGAAGAACTTGTTAATCTAGAAGAAGTTATATATATCCCTGAAAATCAACAAACTATAGAACTTAGGGAGCATGAATCCATTTTTTACAGTCCACCTAGGAGGGACGCTTGGTATCTTTCATTGACCAATTTTTTAGAAAATCCAGGTCTCAGTTTTTCACCACCTCGAGTTCGTTATCATCCAACACCTAGAGGTTATTATCTTCCTTTGAATATGTCGAGACAGTTATCCATGTTTTCTTAATCTCCAGAAACCTTTTTGTATGGCGGTCCTTCTGTTCCTTCTGGGTATCAGTCGCTCACTGGTACTTGTGCAGGAGCATCTCCTCAACCCATTCAACATGGTTTATCACCTAGTAATAACTGAACTAAACCGTTGAGTGTAGAAGATATTCTTATGATGTTAGGTACCATTCCAAATCCAGAACCTCAAGGTAGTCAGTTACTGCTTGGGGGGCAACCTCAAGGTACTCAATTCTCACCTAAGGGGCAACCTCAAGGTACCCAATTATCTCTTGGGGGGCAACCTCAAGGACAGTACATACCTTCGGGACAGTACATTCCTCAAGGTCAACCCCAGACTCAATATGTACCTCAAGGTCAACCTCAGTATCAATATGTACCTCAAGGTCAACCCCAGTATCAGTACATGCCTCAAGGTTATCAACCTCAAGGTCAGTACCCAACCCAAGGTTTCCAACCACCTTCTGGTAAGTCATGTGTCCAAGGAACTGGAAATGTACCATTGAATTATCAACCCTACCCTCAACCTAGTTACGGTCCTCAATATGTTCAACCTGCTATGGGTCCATACCCCGGAATGAACATGGTGTGGGATCGATCTCAATCTCAACAGATTTTGCAACCTAATGTGCAGTTGTCATCTCAATCTAGACAACCTTTAGTTTCTAGTTCAACCCAACAACCTGTCCAGACTACTATTCAAACTTCTGCACCTAGTGCAATTTCTCAGCCTGGTCCTAGTACTCCTCTTACTCTGCCTCAAATTGCTATTGCAACTACTGCAGATTATGTTCAATCTACCCCACCTACTTCTGGAGTATCGACAGCTCCTGTTTCTATTGTTCCTATAACAACTCCTCAAGCATCTTTACCTTAGTCTGGACCCACAATTCAAACTACGGTACAGATGCCTGTAGGACAACTTGGTCCAAGTACGGTTGTCACAAGTCAACCTCAACTTACTTATCAACCGTACTAGGGACAGTACCAATTCGGTCCTACTGTGCAAAACCCAGTCCATCAGTATCAAACATACCCTGGATATACTTATTAGCAACCTCAACAACCCTAGTACGGTCCAGTTAATCCTGGTTTTCCGGGAGGATATAATATCCCAAATGCAATTCCAATTCCAAGTTATCCTAGATATCCTCCTCCTGGGTCTAGTCTTATGACCCAGAGTTTTCATGACCCTAATCGTCAATTACCATTCATTGCAACTTTGGACTTGCCTGATTTGTCATGCCTTACGAATGATCCAATTAACTATCTTCCATTTTGGCTGTCAATGACAAATAAGTTGCCCAGTGATATCCCTAAGTTTGAAGGTAAACCAGGAAAGGATCCGTCAAACCATGTGATGACTTATCACCTCTGGTGTGCATCTAACTCCATCATAGATGATTTGATTCATTTACGTCTTTTCCAATGCACTCTGATTGGTCTTGTGTCCAAGTGGTACATTGAGTTACCGCGAGCCTCCTTTTATAACTTTAGTCAGTTAGCTACTTCATTCTTAACTCATTTTCAGTTGCCTGTCAGATATGAAAATGGCACGGAATTATTAACTTCATTAAAATAGTCAACGTCCACTTATATTTCAGATCATATTCATGAATGGAGACATCGACGGCGTTTAGTGAAGGTTTATATTCTGGATCAAATTTTAGAAGAATGGTTTGTGAAATCATTATTACCTAAGATCACTGAGGATGTAGCTAAGGCAGGAGTTGTTATTGAAGAGCAAGTAATTGCTCAAGCTTAGTACCTTGACCTCGTTTACACGCAGTCGGGTACTTTACACGAGAAAATTCCCAACCTTCTGAAACAAAATCAAATAACTGCAGCTCCTTCAGGGTCCAATGCCACTGACGGTATGATTGGTACAGTTAACACCAAAAGTAAGAAGAAATATTCCAAGAATTCTTCTCCAATCATAACTTTACCAGATTCCCCGACAAGAGATTCTTTTGTGGAAATTCCTGCCGATATTCATGTCGTAGAATCATCTACGGCCAAATCAAAATCTGGCAGTAAGAAGACGGGGAAGAAGAAAAATAAATTAGATAAAAATTCGAAAGAGAAATTAGATAAAATGGAATCTACTTATGAGAAATGTAAACCTCGTTATCCTGCTGTCTTGAAGGATCCTTTTCCTAGTCAAGATGGTAAGATGATAGGTTCTTCCTCAAATGACTCGGAAGAACCCATAATGATGATGTCCCATGTTAGGATTGCGACATGATCACAAGATTATGGAAGTAAAAATCCTGTTGGTGCTAAGGAAGAAAAATCTTCTAGTTCAAACCCATCATCTTCAACTCCTAGTTCCGATCTGCTACAGATTGAGAAACCTAACCCAGACTTAGTAATCAAACCGCCTAATAAAGGTATACTTCAAAAGTTGGCTTTCAATCCGCATGCGAGAGCTGCTCAAAACCATAACATTGTTGAAGACTTAGCTATTTCACCTTCAGCAATGTCGGCTTTGGAGGTGCTGCAATCATGTCCAACACAGTGTAAATTTCTATTGTCGGCTATAGGAGCTATTGATATTCAGGACTCGAACCTTATAATCTTTGATTTAGAAAATAGTACACCTCACTTACCTCATCAAATGGCTTTCTAGATTCCAGTGTTAGTAAAAAACATACCTTGTTATAGGACTGTGATTGATGAGGGAGCTTCAATGTGTATTATATCGATCCAGTGTTGGAGATCGCTTGGTTCTCCTAAACTCAATCAATCCCCGATGATTCTAAAGGCTTTTGATGGCCATGGGTTCCATCCTTATGGCATTCTACAGGATTAATCTATAGGGGTTGAAGGCAAAACTATTAACCTAGATGTGGAAGTGGTTGATGCCCCTCTAGATTACAACCTTCTCTTGGGTTGTAGTTGGTCTTACGTTATGATAGTTGTTATTTCGTTGGTATTTCTACCTATAAAGTTCCCTCATAATGGAAAGATCATAACTATAGACCAACTGACTTACTTTTCATCTGACCCAGCCTCTTCTGAAAGTATTCAACATGTCGTTAAGACAACTATCCCTTACAAGGATGTTGGAGTAGGATTAGTTAAAGATTCTGGTTTACTAGGAATTTTTTTCTTTCCTCCTCCTAACGTATCACCTTCTACTGCAACCATTCATATGATTTCGTCAGACACTATTGTTTATGATGATCCTTGGATCGTACCTTCTGAATTTGAGGTGGATTCATTTGGTGATGTTATGCCTTTGAGTCCCTATGAAATTGCATATCAGGTTATACAGTCATTTTCTGACCCTTCTTCAACCGAAATTGATCTAATGAATGTGATCCATGGAGAATCAATTTCAATATCAAACTCAGATTCAACAACTTTTTCTGAGCTTGTTCATACGGATGAGCAGATTCGTGAAATCTTGTCTGTTGATGATTTACCATGGGAAGATCTGCATCATAGGTCTTCGTTCTTACTTGATATTGATCATTTTGAGAATGATTTTTCATCTATTTTTACAATTGATTATGTTAAAGAACTACAGAATCCATTGCAACATCCTAATTCTGAGCTAAAATTGGGAAATATTTCTCAAACGGTTCCAATTGACATTTCAGTTAAGCCTGGAATTGTTGAAAACATTCATATAGGTGCCTCCTGTATGGAAATTGAACTCCAAACTTATAAGGCCATATTTCAAGAATTTCGTGACGTGTTTGCTTGGTCATATGAAGAAATGCTAGGAATTGATCCAGCAATTGTTTTTCATGAAATCAAAACTTACCCAGATGTTAAACCCATATGGCAACATTTGCGTCAGATCCACCCACGAAAAGCTGCTACAATTAAAGCAGAAATTGAGAAATTATTTAAAACAGGTTTCATTTATCCAATTCCCTTAACAGATTGGGTATCGAATATTGTTCCTGTTAACAAAAAGCAAGGAATCTTAAGAATATGTATCGATTATAGGGATATTAATCGAGCCTATCCCAAAGATAATTACCCAACTCCCCATATCGATCAAATCATTGATGATTGTGCTGGCAGCGAAATATTCTCCTTTATGGATGGTTTGTCGGGTTATAATCAAATCAATATTCTACCTGCCGATCAACCAAAAACGACTTTCATTTGTCCATGGGGGACATTTGCTTATTGCAAATTACCTTTTGGGTTGAAGAACATCAGTGCAACTTTTCAAAGAGCTATGTCTTACGCGTTTCATGACATCAAGCACATTTTGCAACCTTATCTCGATGATTTACCTGCTCATTCATTACGTAGAGCCGATCATCTCACTCATTTACGAGAAATCTTTATGAAATGTAGGCATTATCAAATTAGGTTGAATCCACACAAATGTGTTTTCTGTATAGAAACGGGTTGATTACTGGGATTTTTTGTTTTGAAAGCTGGTATTTGTGTCAATCCCTCGAAGGTTGAAGCCATTGTCAAATTGCCTCCTCCTTCATCTCTTCGTCAAATCCAAAGTTTGCAAGGGAAAACAAATTTTTTACATCGATTCATTCCTAACTACGCCGAGATAACAAAGGGTTTTACCAGGTTTTTGAAACAGAATACTCCATTCTTTTGGGATGAGATAGCTGAAAAATATTTTGATGCACTTAAACAAGTGTTGACCCATGCACCGTTGTTGCATCCTGTCAACTACAACCAGGATTACTTCTTATATCTCACCACTTCTCATTCTACCATCGGGATGGTCTTAGTTTAGGAAGATGAATTTGGTAGTGAACATGTGATTTATTACCTTAGTCGGAGCTTGAATCCAACTGAGCTAAAATACTTCCATGTGGAGAAATTGGCCTTGGCAGCTGTACAAGCTATCCAACATTTTCGTCATTACATTTTACTACGTAAAACTACTATCATTTCTGATTGCAACCCTATGATCTATATTTTGACCAAACAATTGCTAGGGGGAAAGTATTCCAAATGGATTGTTATCCTACAGGAATTTGATTTAGAGTTTGAAAAATCTAAGTCAAATAAATCTTTAGTTTTTGCAGAGTTGATGTGTGACTTCCCACGTGCTGATACTGAAACTGTGGCCGAAGATCCCATTGTGGACAAATCCTTGTTTCTTATTAGCACTCTTGATCCATGGTATGGAGATATCATAATTTATCTCCAAACCTAATCTTTTCGACCTGAAATTTCACGACCTCAGCGATGGAAAATATGATTCCAATCCCAACCATATAAAATTATTGGAGATACACTTTATCATCGTGGGGTGGACTCTGTTTTCTGACATTGTTTAACTCATGAGGAAGCTGAAAAGGTTCTAAATGACTGTCACTCTGGAGCGTGTGGCGGTCATATGTCTGGGTATGCCACAACCCAAAAGATATTACGCGCTGGCTATTTATGGCCGTCTTTGTTTAAAGATTGTATTGACGCGGTCCGAAAATGCCACAACTGCCAAATTTTTGATCGAAAGATGCATGCTCCACCTACTCCTCTCCACCCTATAATTGCTAACGATCCTTTTGCAAAGTGGGGTATCGACTTTATTACATGTAACCCTCACTCGGCTGGGGGGTATGCATATATCATCCTTGCGGTAGATTATTTTACCAAGTGGGCCGAGGCGATGCCTACATTTATGGCAGATGGAAAAACTGCTACGATTTTTGTTTTCAATAATATAATTGCTAGATTCATTGTCCCACAAGTGATTATCACTGATCATGGGTGTCATTTTTGAAACATCATGATGAATGAACTTACAGATCAACTTGGCCTGCGTCACGATAGTTCTACTCCATATTACCCACAGGCTAATGGTCTGGTTGAAGCCATCAACAAAGTTCTAGTCATTATGATCCGACGAATCATTGGGATTCATAGGTCAAATTGGCATAACATGTTATTTTCAACGCTTTGGGCGTATCGAACCTCAGTAAAAATATCAACTGGTTTCACTCCTTTCCAACTAGTTTACAGTTTGGAAGCTATGTTACCCATTGAATGCAAAATCCTGTCATTGCAAATAGCCATAGAATTACTTCTAGCCACTTCCGAAGAGGAGAAAAGTTTATTGTACTTAGCTCAATTAGATGAGAATCGACGTGATGTTTCACTAGCAATTGAAACTCATGCCAAAAGAATTAAAGCTCAGTACGATCAAAATGTTTCACCCCGTAATTTTTCAGAAGGAGATCTAGTTTTACTTTACGATCAAGCAAACGATAAGCTAGGGGCTACAAAATTCGTACCCATGTGGAATGGTCCTTTTGTTGTTAAGCGAAAGCTGGCCAAAGGGGCCTATGAATTAGTAGATTTTGACGGTGTCTCTTTAGGTAAAGCCAGAAATAGTCTTTACCTGAAGAAATATTATGGTTAAATCTGGGTGTGGAGATTTTAGTTAGATTAGTTTTCTTTCTAGCTGGTGTGTTTAGATTAGAAAAGTGTGTATGTTTAGTTTAGAGAGTGTTTTGTCATTATTCCTGCTTATTTTGATTTTACTCTCGATATTGCAGATGTCGACGTCTCCTCAAACATATGTTGGTTTTGCTGATGGTGCTTGTTGTAATACATGGAACATTTCTTCGCAGCTTGGGTTATTTATTCACCCTATGATGAGTTGGTATCTATGCATGGTGTAAGCCTCGGTCAAACAATGAACAAAATTTCAGAGTATAGTGTAGTGATTGAGTTATTATTTGAATCCATTTCATTTGGAATTTGGAGTTTGATTGTGAGGTTAGATTCTGAACTCGTTGTATTGTAGCTTAATAGAGTTTATGCCATTAGAAATCCAGTGTTATTAAGATTATTTTTTAGAGTTCGTCTTTTGGAACGTGAATTTGGCTATATTGAATATTAGCACATTCCAAGATACTTAAGTGCATTAGTAGATGCAATTACTTCTCGAATGTTAAGTAGACATTTGCAATAATCAAACAGTAAATTTAAAAACATTCCATAACATGTTTTATAAGATAACCAGTAATAGTGTTATAGTATAGCATAGAAGTGTGTCAAATATACATCGTCTTTGATCATAGGTTGAAAAACACCTTATGATCGGCAAAAATGATAGCACAAAAAGCAAAAATGTCGTATCAAGTCTACAAACGTGACCATCCTATCACTGGTGATGATCATGATAAGAAACCACTGCTCGGGCCACTCGACAAAGAAACCTCCTAAAAGGTCCTAGGACCCCAATCACATAGCATTGTAACCTAAGAGGAATGTCATCTATGCTAGTCTCAGGAATGTCTGCGGTCAAGTGCTCTAGATGGTTTTCCAATTCGGCCAAGGTCTCTGTAGATTTGTCCCATGGGGTTGGTACTACTGCAGCTATGTGTCTCCTCTCATAGGGCCAGAGAGTGACTGGTCGCCGTGGACCCACATCTGCATTTGAAACTTTTCACTATTAGTTTTGGACAATTTAAAAAAAAAATAAAAAAATAAGAAAAATTAGAAAATGTTGAGAATGATTTTACCATAGTCATCCCATTGCTCTCCTGGTGGAAAAGCCATGTCTAGGTCTCCACGATAATCCATCCCAGCATAAGGGAAATCCTGAATCGTGAAAACTTGGTTGTCTAACCAATGAAAATACTCCGGAGGAAATCGAACAACCTTAGAACCCTCCTTAGGATGACGGGCCATAACTACAACCCAACGCATCAGCTTGGGCTCTCGGGGAAGTCTAGCTCCAATGGTAAGATGCTGTGGGACCAACATCGGGACCCTCTCTAGACCAAAACTCACAACTAACAAACCATATCCAAAGTTTTTTAGTTGTCCATTCTTTTCTCTAGTCAGTTGGCCTTTTACATTAGCCAACGCAGCTTCGCACCAATTGAAGATGGTGCCTCGATAACAGTCTACTGCCATATGCATTTGGGATCCAGTGGCTATAAGCAGTGCTGTGCTTCCGCAGAGTCTGGTGACAGTAAATGCAATCACTTTGAGTTCAGGACGAGAGATGGTTTTGATATCAATCAATTTGTCCTTAGTTTGGTTGTTACATAACTCTAGTCGGAGAGTATGGACAGACTGGCCACCTAGCCTAGTCCCGAATAGAGTCAAGTGTTCACCTCTCTTAGGTAAACCAGTCAAGAAGTAAATATCCTCTGGCTCCATTACGAGCTGGTGGCCACCAAAAATGAAGCAATGGTCCTGTATATTCCATCTGTCCACCAACCACTACAAAAAGTCTACTTGGGCCCTCATGCCAGGTATGGCCCAGAATTTGAATAGCCTGCATGCCTTCAATGCATCAATTGAAGGTTGGTGATTAATTGCGGCTAAGTCCACATCTTCGTGTTCCCGTTCCCGCCAACTGAGCATTGTGTATATCCTACAGTGAAACAAAAAGGCGGATTAAAACATTTTAAGTCAAAGTTTCTGGGCGGAATTTGAAAAATTAAAGTTTGAAAACCTATGCCACGGGGACTGCACTCTCTATAATAGAGATAGTGCGTAGGTCCACACTATGTCTTAACAACAGGTGTGGGCCCCTGACTTTTTTCTCTGTAGGAAAAAGTCGAGGTCCGCACGTTTCGCATGTTGTGCCTGCGGACCCCCGCGCACGGTCTTTTAACCTAAATATTTCCTAAAAATCAAAATAAAAGCCTAAAAACAAAATTGGAACAGTCAAAATGAAAGATTAAAGTGATGTGGATTACCTGGAGGTGACGATTCTCGATTCCAACAGATGGATTTTCTGCAATCTTCATGGGAAGTTTTTTACCCAAAAGCTCTCTTTTCTCACTCTGAAGTCAAACAGTAAAAATGAATTTACAAAAGCCCTTTTTATAAGATTTCTTGAATAAATAAATATTTAATTTGTTTATTTTTTACTTTAAAGAGGTAACTTTTTGATGCATTTTTATTTATTTTAAACAAGTATGAGTAATGTTTGAGTTTTTGTGCAGAATATAAGATTTTTCAAGCAAATTTGATCATTTTCAACACAAAAAACATTAGAGTCATCTTTAATCTCTTTTCTGATTCCTAAAATATGAAAAGATTGCTGAGTTTTTCTTTTTAAGCTCGTTAAAACAGAATTAAAAATAGGGTCCACTTATAGCTCTTTTCCGACCGCATAAACATGAAAAGATTGTCGGATTTTTGTCGTTTCAAATTCGATATTGGTTATAAAACGATGTGTCCTTGATCGTTTTTTTACTTTTTCAGATCATAGACACTAAATATGAAAAGTACTCCTTGATCGTAATGGTCAAGCGGTTCTCTCAAGTATTATTTTATACATTTTCAATCTTGGGAGGCACAAATTTACTTAAAAGGACAACCATGGAGTTTTCTTAAGTTTTTCTTCAGACTCCTTAAAATTGAAAAACACCAAGTTTCTCCTATACTGGACCCGTTAGAATTTAATAGCAAAGGACCTGTTCAATTACAAACAGGAACAGACCACTCCTTCTTAGTGTTCGAATTTTAAACTAAGTTGGACTCATCCGAAGGATGAGGTTATAATCAAGAAAATTTTATCCTCCTCAAGCTTGTCAAAAATAAAGAGGTACTTGCCAGAAATGGTGGGCGAAAAGAGAGAAAAATGAACCTGTTTGTCATACTTTGTGTCCTAGAAAAGCATTCAACCACTCTTGAACACGACACTTTTTGTTCACCTGGGTTGGGAAATCCTTTTCCTAACAGTTAGTCAAACCATATTAAAAGTCTTCAGTCGGTTTCTGGGTATTAGCTTTGGGTCAATTGTAACCAAACCATCTGCAGTGTCGTTATGTGTTCAAGAGGTCAGTGCAAATAAACCATTCATCTGCAAAATATCTGTCATCCATCTTGACTGTCCCTGAGTTAGTCCTTGCAAACATTTTTCTTCGAACTTGATCTATGATTCTTTGTTGTGGGCTTGCCTACGATGGATCGCTTTCTATCGACTTCAGCTCATTATCTAGAAAGATGATCTAGAAATCGTCAGTACATTGGAATCTGCATGCTCAATGGCAGGTTTCTTGCCTTCGACGATAGGTTGCATCATTGACCTTCGATCAAAGGATTCCGTGACATGTTCGACATCAACTCATCTATTCACATTTCATGGATTGTACTGAGTACTTTGAGAGCCATTGACATCACTGGTGGTTTCTCTCACACTTGTTAATAGTTTACATCATTAATTGGTAATCAAGTGGTTTCTACCATGTTCGACTTCGACACATTCATTCACATGGATAGAATTGTACTATTTCGGGAAGTATAAATCAAGACCCTGAATCTAGTTTCCACCATCCAGGCTGTGAGGAATTTTGTTATTCATTATACAGTGGACTATTCATAAACATATGGCTGCACCCATACTATGTCTACATATGTCTATACTTGTGATGTATTACAAGATCATTCCTATATCAGAGCAGTTTAGTTAGTTTTCTAGTCAGTTTTGATCTGAGTATGGGAATTCCTACCTCAACGATGATATGATCACATATATATATATATTGTATTGAATCTTTTTATAGGTACCAACCAGGCTCTCCACAAGATGATCCTCGAAATGATAAAGTACTTCACTCTTCTTAGATGATAAATGAAATCCTCATCTACTACAGACTTCGCACTTTAGGGGGCAATCTGTTACACAAAATATTGTCACCATGACATTTTGCAGTCAGTGTGAGTCTATCACCACTCATACTGTCCTCCTATGCAAGTCTCAAACCTCAGCTCTTCATGTCAAGCCTTAAAAATGAGAGAAAGCCTTTGAAAATCTCTAAAACTCTGGTTCCGCACATTCTCTTAGCATTGCCTAAAGTCTTGCACCCACTGGTCATGTTCCCTGTGGACCTGCCCGCTCTGTCTCTAAAGGAATGGGTGTGGACCCTTGTAAAAGTCAAAAAGGCGCAAGTTTATTCTTAAAAAATCACTTTGGGTTAATTTTGGACGCTTCTAGAAGGGATCTTGACGTGGTTAGTTCGCTCCTAGGTGGTTCATGCATCCCATAACTAAAGGAGCTAACCCCTTGGTGTGAGGAGCTTATCCCTTTGAAGAAGGACTCTATCCCTTTGAAGGTGGACTTGGTAACTTCCTATCTCTACACTATAAAATGAGGCATTAGGGGGGTTACTAGGGAGATTGAAAGTTGAATATTTTTTAGGGTAAATGTTGTTGGAATTTAGACTTCCTAATTGAGCTTGAGAGGAGAGACTACATATCTTTTGATCCTATTGGGAAGAGAGTGAAGCTTGTCAAAGTAGAGGAGATTCTTGCTAGACCCTAGGAGGAGCTTTTACAACATCAAGGCACCAAGGTTGTAAAGTTCTTCTTTGTTTAAAGTTAATACAATCAAGTTAATTTTTCTCAATAAGTTGTCTTCTATGGTTTATTTCATGAATTCCTTGATCATCATGATGAATATGGTTTATTATATTGGCTATGCAGGTGTTATTTGATGTGTGCGTGTTTGTGTTTGCAGGTTCTTTCAAAGGAAACTCATTTGGATGAATGGAGCGTGGCTTCCACAAACTAGCACTGGACTTGAGGTAGGTTCTAAAACACCCCTTGGCTTTTATTTATAAATCGTAATATTTAGAGAAAGATAGAATTTGCTTGTCTTGCTTGTTGCTAGATATTTGTAGATACTAGAGAGATGGGTCTTGTCCGCAAGAACGATTTATCCGGCCGACAGTTGGCATACCCTTATCAAAACATTTTCTTTTCTTTTACAAAAGTAATCTATCTAAGTCTAACCTTATTACATTCAAGGGCTTAAATTAAACAATTGAACTACTTTTATTCACTCTACCTATCTACTTATCTGCGAAGATTAAATAGTTTGGTCAGATTTTATTCTCTATCTCTAAGCATAAAATTTAAAACATGAGATAGTCAAGTTTAAACATTTTGACCATCCATGGATTGTGGCAAAGATAACAAGTTGTACACAATCCTTTTATTCTACATCAAAAGTAAAAGGTAGTGGCATTTTGACTTACACACTTTCATGGTCTTTTTTTCTTTCTTGGGGTTCATTTTTTCATCTTTTTTGACCCATTTTATTCTTTTTGTCCTTTGATTTTTCTTTTAGGACATACCCTCTTTACATTTTTTTATTTTTTTGATTTTTTGAATATGGAGAACATTTGCGGGAAGCAAAGGTATGTACATATTACAGATTTGACCTCAGCTATTCAAAAATTATGACTCCTATTGGTATAGGAACATAACAGTGGCTCCACTTGGGGATGGCATTTCCTGGTGAAATGTCAAGAACTAGTAGATCAATGGCCTTCTGAATTACTGTGATTTTACTCTGCAACTTTTCCCTTTTACTTTGCTGCTTTATTGATATTTATGATAGTGAAACTTTTGAAGCTTAGGGCCTTCTCTTCGGGCTTCAACTCCAAAATTACCATCCAATCAACACTAAACTTTGTGAAAAATAAAATATGTACAAGTGATTAGTGAAATCAGTGACTGGGATCTATATAGTGCTTAAGCATTCGACCATTAACTGGTCCTCCTTCTACTTTTGCACCATCCAATTCTTTGAGGAAAAAAACATTATTATTTCTGAAAGCATAAATGATATAAGGACCTTTCCATAGGAAGTCGAACTTCCCATGTTTACCTTTATCCTCCCTTCTTGAGTCGCATTTCAAAACTTTATCTCCTAGATAGAAATCTTCTACCTTGGTCCTTTTGTAAAAAGCTTTCTTGATTCTCTCCTACACAACGTGGGAACTAATATACACTTCTTCCCTGGTCTGCTGTCAGTGAATTGTTTGGTTGATCCTCCTTTGAATATCATTTGGCTCAATCTATGCTTCTTGGAGCAATTTCATCACTGGTGTTCCCAAGGAAGATGGGAAAACAACCTCCATTCGATAGACTAGCTGATAAATACTGGTACCAATATATTTCTTTGTGGTCAGCCTATCTGCCCACAAGGCATTTACTAGCTTCTTGTTCTAGGTTTTCTTGTTATCTTCCAACAATATTTTGATGATATTCACTAAGATTTTGTTGGAAGACTTTGCTAGTCCATTTCCTTGATGATAGTAGGTTGTGGACTGATCCAGGGTTATATGATATTTGTTTCACAAATCAATCATCCTCTTCGATTTAAAAGATGCTACATTGCCTGTGATGATTTGGGTGGGGCAACTGAATCTGGACAGAATGTTGGCCTCAAGGAAACCTATTATGATAGTATCAGTAGCTTGTCTTGAGGGTATGGCTGTTATGAAACCAGCTCACAAATAGATAGAAAAGATAGATCAATGCCTTAGAATTCAGCCTCTTCGAGGGGGAAACCTCCTTTACATTACACAAATGAACAATTCTTGGATGATTCAAATGGCAAAACCTCCTTTCTATATATAGGGGTCTAAGGGGTCACAATATAACCAAGCCGACCTAACAATAATAATATAAAAGTACACAAATAACAATAGAGGGATTCTATGGGGCACAATAATAACAATATGGGGACAATAAGGGCACAAAAATATTAATAATAGATACAACTACAATAGCAATGGGGGAATAACTAGTATTATAGGGACCCAACATGCCCCTCTCCTTCAAAAAAGTGTTGTCCTCAATGCTTGAGTAGTTGTGGATACTTCTGTATAAAATTCTCATCCTCCCATGTGGAATCTTTAGCAGATAAGTTCTTCCACTTGATGAGATACTCCGAAATTGATTGATTTCATAGCTGTTGAGTTCTTGTTTCTATAACTGCTTCTGGTTCCAATATAATTTTTCCTTCCTCGTCAAGTTCTAGCAATATTGTTTGAACTAGGAGCTTGTCGCCTATAACCTTCTTTAAACATGAAACATGGAAAACTAGGTGTACTCGAGAAGCTGCAGGAAGATCCAATTTGTATGCCATTGTACCAATCTTTTAGAACACCTTGTACGGACCATAATACTTTGGTGATAATTTATTATCCTTCTTAACTTGCTTGAGGGACATTTGTTTATATGGTTGTAGTTGTAGGAATACCCAATCAACTACATCAAAACTTCTTTCGCTGTGATGTTGACCTACCTGTTGTTTCATTCTATTCTACACCAACATGAGGTTATCCTTTAAGAGTTGGAGAACTTGTGGTTGATGCTCGATGTGATGTTCCACTACTTGAACCTTAGAATTTTCTCTTAAATATGATGTGATGGATGGTGGCTGATATCCATAAAGTGCCATAAATGGGGTCATTTTTGCTGCAGTATGGAAGGAAGTGTTATATCACCATTCAGTGAGAGGCAACCATTTGACCCTTTGTGTTTGTTTATCATATACAAAGAAACGAAGATATCCTTCGAAACATTTGTTTACTATCTCAGTTTGCCTATCAGATTGAGGATGATAAGATGAACTATGAGCTAACTAAGTACCAAGACAAGAAAATAATTATGTCCAAAAATTTCCATTGAAAATGGGATCTCTGTCACTTACAATAATATTTGGGTTTCCATGTAGCTTTTGAATTGTTTCCATAAATGCATTAGCAACTGTACTGGCTTTAAATGGATGTGATAATGCACAAAAGTGTGCATACTTGGTAAATCTGTCAACTACCACCATGATGACACTCTTTCCTTCAGACTTGGGTAAACCTGTGATAAAATCCATTGAAACCTCCTCCCAACATTGGCTTGGAATGGGTAAAGGTTGTAATAGACCTGTGGTCTTAATTGTTTCAACTTTATTTTGTTGGCAAACCAAACATTCCACCACAAACTTTTGAATATCTAATTTAAGGCCAACCCAAAAAGATTCCTTCTTAACCCTATGGTAAGTTTTTAAAAATCCTGAGTGCCCTCCTAGGGGCGAAGTGTGCAATTCCTTAAGAATCTTTTGTTTGAGTTGGGAATTCTTACAGAGGCATAACCGATCTTTGTACCATAACGAATCATTTTTCCAGCTAAATGTATCAGATGTACTGGAATCTTGTTGTAACTTTCGAATAAGTGCCCACACTTCTTCGTCACTCTTCCATTCCTCCCTTGCTTCATTTATCCAATCTGGTTGGATAATAGAAATGGTGCACAATAATGCTTCCACATCCTCATCCTTCCTTGAGAGTGCATCTGCCACAACATTTTGCTTCCCTTTTTGGTATATGATTTCAAATTCATAACCCAAAATCTTTGTGACCCATTTTTTTTTCTCTTCGGAGGATAATCTTTGTTCTAGAAAGTCTTTAAGGCTATCATGATCTGTTTTTACCTTGAAGTGTCTTCCCATTAGGTAGGGTCGCCATTTCTTAAGTGCATGTAGTATTGCCAACATTTCCTTCCCATAAATAGCTTTGTGTAAATACTTTCCCTTGATTGGATGACTTTCTAAAGTAATGGGTCTTTCATCTTGCATTAAAACATCACCAATTCCATTTCTTGAAGCATCACATTCCACAATAAAGGTTTTTGTGAACTCCAGTGTAGATAAGACCAGTGCTTGGCACATTGCCTCTTTAAGATGTTCGAAGTCCTTTGCTGCTTCTGGAGTCCATGAAAATGCATCTTTCTTCAATAATGTTGTTAGAGGTTCCGCTATTCTCCCATAATTCTTAACAAACTTGCAATAATACCTTGTCAAACTGAGAAACCCTCGTAGATGATTTACAGATGTGGGGATTTTCCATTCCTTAAAGGCTTTAATTTTGCTAGGGTCTACCTTAACACCATCATGAGATACAATATGACCCAGATATTCCACCTCTTGTACTCCAAAGAAACATTTGGAGCTTTTTGCATACTATTGTTTCTCCTCCAATAGTTGTAGCATCCTGTCAACATGTTCAACATGATCCTTCCAAGACTTGTTGTAGATTAGTATATCATCAAAAAATACTAACACAAAGTTTCTAAGGAAGGGTTTGAAAATGGAATTCATCAAACCTTGAAATGTAGAAGGTGTATTGGTAAGGCCAAAAGGCATGACCAAAAATTCATAATTACCCTCGTGAGTTCTAAATGTTGTTTTCGGAATGTCTTCAATCTTCATTGTGATTTGATGATATCCTGAATGAAGATCCAACTTGGTGAAGTAAATTGATCCATGCAATTCATCCAATAATTCATCAATGAGAGGAATGGGAAATTTATCTTTAATAGTGAGCTTGTTGAGCTCCCTATAATCCGGACACCTTCGCCATGATCCATCCTTCTTGTGCACCAATACTACTGGAGTAGAGAAAGAACTTTGAGTATGTTGAATTATACCAGCCTCTAGCATTTCTACAACCATACGTTCAATTTCACTCTTTTGGGCATAAGGATATCTGTACGGCCTGATGTTTGGAGGAACACTTCCTGGAATCAAATGAATAGCATGATCTTGATCACGAATAGGTGGTAGACCTTTGGGAATATCAAATACCTTGGAATGATTGTCCAAGACTTTTTGGAGATCTGGAGAAATAGGTGATTTCATTGTGGAAACATCTAGCGAACATAATTGTGCAATTACACCTCATTGTTCCTTTTTAGAAGCTTTGTCATACCGTTAGAGTTGATTATCTTTCCCAGTTTCCTTGAAATACCCCTTAATTCAACTTCCTTTCCATTTGCAGAAAATTTCATGAAAAGTTCTTGGAAATTAAAAGCTATTGTACCTAAGGATTGTAGCCATTGGACTCCCAGTACAACATCAGCACCTCCCATTGGAATGGAAAGCATTGGGCTATTCAATACATATTCTCCCATGGATAGCTTGATATTATGGCACTTTCCAGAGCAATTTATGGTTTCTCCACTTGCAACCATTACTTCACACTCTGGTGTTGGATATAGGAAGAAGTTCAATTCTTTTACTATCTTACAATGAATAAAATTGTGATTACTTCCTGAATCAATCAACACTATTACCTTTTTCTTCTTGATATGTCCTTCTATCTTGATAGTTTTAGGAGTGGTAATTCAATCCAATGCATGAAAAGATATGGTCGGATTCATTTCTTCTTTATCTAGGGTTTGTTTCTAGAGTATATCCTCTTCTTTTGACATTTCTTGTTACTTTTCTTCCTCCTCTTCACAATCTATGTGGAATAATTTCTTCTCAACACACTTATGACCTTTAGTGTATTTGCTATCACAACTGTAACAAAGCCCTTTTGCTCTTTTTTCTTCCAATTGTTGTGGTTTCAACCTTATAGGTTGTGGAAGGCTAGGGGCAACAACACTTCCATCTTTATAGTTGTGAGTGGTAGGCTTCCTGGTTGCCATAATTTTGCTTTCCATTTTTCTTGCTAACCTGAATGCCTTCTCCAATGAATCAGGTTCCCAAAGGTGAACCTCATGTTGGATATTATCCTTTAAAGTCCCTATGAACACATCAATCCTATGCTCCTCTGGAATATCTTTTACCCTTATGTTCAATTTTTAGAAGTCCTCAATGTGCTCCATCATTGAACCCTTTTGTTTGAGACTTATCAATTGGCTAAAAAAGATGTTGCTTTTTGTATCCTCATAATGTGTTATCATTTCTTCCATAAAAATTGCCCAAGTGACAATTTGTTTACGAGAGCAAAGCCATCGATACCATACAAACTAATTTGGTTCCAAATATAAAGTTGCAATACGTACCTTTTGTGTGTTTTTCACATTATGGAGATCGAAAAATTGCTCCATCTGTAGTATCCATGTTGCAGGATCCTTTCCATCAAACTTCCTCATATCAATTTTTGGAATATGGTGGGTCTTCAATCCAACATTAGAGTCTATGAAATCATGATTAACATTTCTTTTGTTCTCATCATGAGTTTCCTTTACTACCCTTTCACCATTAGTGACCATTTCTTGTAGCAACTTATTTAAATTTATCTTCAATTCTTCCATCTTATCGTCCATGCCATTCATCTTAGCTTCCATCTTAGCATCCATGCCATTCATCTTAGCTTCCATGTCATTCATCTTGGATTCAATTACCTTTAGTGAGAGTGAAATTTGTTGTACTTGGCCTTGTAATTTTGATATATCATGCTGCAGTTCTTCCTCTTCTTCACGAGTCATGCTAGAGCTTTCAGGTTGCTTACTAGGTGTTTCCATTTTCTTTCTTCAAGGAATTAATTAATGCTATTAATTCTTCACTATTCCCTTTGAATTCCTTCCAACTAATTTTTCAAACCAATCTTATGTAAAATTAATAAAATTACACACCTTTTTTCACTTTGTAGGAGCTCAATATTGAATTTGATGTATCTCTGTAATTTCGGATCATCTAGTTCTAAAATTGTGACCTGCAGTAGCCCTTTGCGTCCTCTTTCCAATTCCACCAATCTGATCGAATTTAGATTCTCCAAGAAGGATTTATGCACAATCTCCCAATATTACCTGATTATATACCATTTCAGAAGAGAAAAATTGTATGAAGTGCCACATGTCACTGTTTTCACCTTCGGGTGTAAAAAATATACACAGGAAACTAAAGTCCATCCTCTTTCTATAACTTCTTATAAAATTGCAATCTGATGCTCAACACAAAAGTTATGACTATTTTCCCAAGGTCACCTGTTTGGAATGTAATTTAGGAGTCTACAAAAAGACCAACTTCCTCAGATCACATATCCACAAATATAGTGCGAAAAGCTCTGAAATTTGGACCTGATGTTCAAAATTATTTCAGCCCAAATGGGTTTTATTTTTAGCATCTAAAACATCTCAGAAAAAAAATTATAGTGCAAATTCCATGATGACCTGTTTGGAGCAGCGAAACCCAAGAATCCAAAGCTCTGCTACCAAATATTATGAAACCAGCTCACAAAAAGATAGAAAAGATAGATCAATGCCTTAGAATTCAGCCTCTTCGAGGGGGAAACCTACTTTACATTACAAAAATGAACAATTCTTGGATGATTCAAATGAAAAAACCTCCTTTCTATATATAGGAGTCTAAGGGGTCACAATATAACCAAGCCAACCTAACAATAATAATATAAAGGCACAAAAATAACAATAGAGGGATTATATGGGGCACACTAATAACAATATGGGAACAATAAGGGCAAAAAAATATTAATAAGGAATACAATTACAATAGTAATGGGGAAATCACTAGTATTATAGGGACCCAACAATGGCTTCTATCCATTTTGTAAAATAATATGTGGCAGTCAAGATCCATCTATGTTGGGCAGAGGAAGGGGGATGAATTTCACTAATGAAGTCAAGACTCCACTGTTGAAATGGTGCTTCAATAGATATTGGTTTCAGAGGTAATGGTAATAGTTTTATTTTTCCTTCAAAAATCTAACATTTGTTACATGAGGTTACAAATTTCTTTACATCAGAAAATAGAGTGGGCCAATAAAAACCAGCTCTTAAGATTTTATCAGCTGTGGTCTTCTAGTAAAGATGTACCCCACAGTCACATGCATGAAACTCCTGTAATATTTTGTCAGATTCTTACTTTAACAAACAATTAAGAAGGATGCCTTTATGATTTTTCCAAAATAAAGCATTGTCAATTATGCAAAACTTCAAAGATTTCATTTTTAAGAACCTACTTTTAGTTCTGGACAACTTAGGAGGAGCTTGAAGATTTTGTAGAACGTATATAATGTCAGCATACCATGGTGAGTCAGTAAATTCTTAGCTGATCTGTGGAGTTTCCATCTCTTCTTCGTTATCCAATTCTGCAATGAAATTTATGTCTAGGGCTTGACAGTTCAATTCAGCCATGAGCTTGGCTAAACCTTGGCCTTTGATCAATTTTCTAGTTTTAATTTCTAAGTCATATTCTAATATAGTAGCTATCCACTTCCCTTTATTTCCATCTGATCCATCCTATGTTAGAATGTATTTGACTACAACATTGGGAACATACGCTACTATATGAGAATACAAGATATAAACTCTGAAATCTTTAATAGCTTTAGCTAGAGCAATAGCTTGCTTTTCCATTATATTATACTTTAAAGGTGCATCTCTTAGGGCATTTCTAAAGAAGGTTGTGATGAGCCCCAATTTTTGGTAACAATTTGGGCTCATTTGGCCTACTTACCTTGCTCAACCCTTCATCTTTTATCACTTATGCAAGCATTTCTTAGTATATTCGTGTTATTTGTAGGAAGAAGGGCAGGCATTATTCCTATGTGACTAATACATGATGATTTCAGGTTTTTTGGCATTAAATGAAGCAAAGACCACGTAGAAGGAGACAAGGAGACAAAAAAGGTGGCATTGCAGGTTTATAGGGAGGTTGTCCACAGTCTTCCTCGTGATCTCCACCCTAACTCTGAGCTCCAACAGCTATCCCCACCGAGCTAGAAGGCAGCCAACAGATTCTACAGGAACAACAGTTCACTTCTAGTTGGACAGCCGAGCTCCACTAATTGAGGAAGCCTGCTTGATCATCATCTTGGATAAATATTGAGGTCGTAGCCTTGGATAGGAGCTTTTTGAACTTTTGAACTACTGTTGCAATTTCTGAGTACGAGCTACAGCTCGGTTTTTGTTTTTGTAAGCCAGTTTTGGCATGATGTTAGACTCTTGGTTATGAATAAAGGCAAGAAGATTTGGATCTAATTCTGAGTTTTTAAGGGAGCTATAGCTCTCAGGTTAGGGCCCAACCTGAGAGAAATAGACCTCCTCTTCTTTGTATTGTTATTTGTCTTTCCTTTCAGTACTTCATTCCTTTGTTTTGACCTGCATTTCGAAAACACAGTCTGCTGATTTAATTTCTTTACTGAGATTGAGTAGGATTAGTTTATGGTTAAATTGCTTTCAGCTGCTTAGATTAGAGTAGGAAGATTGTAATTCATCAAGAGCTCCAAGAAAAGGTTGATAGTGCCTTCACTGCCATCTCTGTTTAGAGATTGGGGTGCAGTCTGTACCAACCACCAAAAAACGCAGTCTTATCCATTCATGCAAGCTGCAACACAGTCATTTCAGTCATAGAACCATCCATGCATTCTGATCTTGAGCAACACTTCTTTGTTCCAACTCCATGCACGAATTCTCTTCACAATTTACATTGCTGTTCGTTGATAGCACAGTTAGCATAGGTTAATAAACTCTCGTTTTTGGTGCAAGACATAGGCGATTTGTTTTATTTCCACTGCGTATCATCATTCTATTTTCTTTTTCTTCTTCTCAACCTCGCCTAAGCCACCTACTCCTCTGTTCAGCTCGTTTGCCTTCCAACCCTTCTACTTTTCACGTAGCTCCATCTTTTTGACCTTTCATTGCTTCCATCCTTCTATCCACCAACCAACTTTATGCACTCTCCCTCCATCTCATCCATCTGCCCCTGAGCCATCACAAGCTCCCTTTCCATCTTACCTATCCCTCCATATAGCTCCTTCACTTCTCCATCACCCAAAACTCCCACGGTAGAACATCCTGTAGAGGTTAGCAGACTTCCTGTAGAAATCCTGAGTTTCCTGTAGGATCCCCTGCAGACATCCTGTAGAAGTCTGCAAACTCGGTTGTCGAGCACCTGAACATTGTGGACTTCTGTGGAATGATGTTAGGAATCCCCTGGGACCTCTCCTAGCCCTCCTGACCTTTCCCAAGCTTTCCTTCCCTTCGAACCACCCCTACACAGTCAAAACCTAGTCAGAAGCACAATCATAATAACTCCAACCACTTAAGCAAAAATACCAAAAACATGTTCTTTTCAGATGAAAGTAGCTTAGACTCATGCATTCCAACTCACTAGAAGTAATGGCATCATTGGTAGAAGTTTCATTCCCATTTTTGCATCGTAAGGGTTAAGCTAGTCAAATTAGGGTTTACTAGGGTTTCCATGTTTTGTTGGCTTTCAGTACATTTTTGCAAAGTAGGTTAATTTCCTTCGAGATAGCTTTCATCCATCACTCATAAAGCTTCTTCTGAGAGCATATAGAAGTTGGCTTGAGCCCTAGCGGACTTGTGCCAGCTGACCAAGTGACAGCTGCGACAATAGCTAGTACTTGTGCATACAGCACCGTCGCTTCCAAGTTTGTACGAACTACCGGTTTGATAAAATTAGAGAAGGAAGCTCCAGGAGTTGTAGCATTATTGCTACAATACTGGAGCCCACCATCTTTTTGGCACCGTTGCCGGGGAAGCGTCAGAGTATTAGTAATTGTTGCTTTTCTTCTACTTTCCTACTCCTACTTTCTGCCAAGTAGTTTATTTCATTTCCATTCTGCAAAAGTAGCATAGACATTTCCTGCTTTCATAGACTAGCATTTCAATTCCGCAATTTCAATTCTGCAAGCGTAGATTAGCATTTCAATTTTGCAAGCGTAGACTAGCATTTCCATTCCTGCAATTTCATTTGAGCAAAGTAGATTAGTTCTTTCCTGCTTTCAATTCAATTCTGCATCTTTATTTCAGTAAGATAGTTAGTTGTAGATCAATCTGTTTCAGTTTTGCAGGTACCAAAGAAAAAAGCAAAAGAAATCAAAAAGAAGTCTTTCCATTTCATGCCTCGTAGGAACCGAGATAAATTAGGCAAATTCCTACCCAACACCCCCACCACGTCACTGAGTCACCCTTCTCTCTTCTTCGGTGACAGTGATCCAGAAGAACCTATAGGTGAACCTCCTGAGATATACGAAGATCCTATAGCAGAAGAAGAGTTAGAGACCATCCCATCTGAAGCTATGGCTGACAATAGAGGAGAAGATGAGATAATAGAAGGTGCTTTCCCCATCCGAGAGACCAATGGAGAGATGAAAATGAAGAATATTAGCCCCTCCGCTCTACCTCACTTCCATGGACTGACTACTGAAGATCCTGACACCTTCCTGTTTGAGTTTGCTGTCCTTTGTAGAACCTATGACTATACTGAAGATGAGAAAAAGCTGAAACTCTTCCCTTCCACACTTAAGGATGCAGCATTACGCTGGTTCATGGGCTTACCTGGGAATAGTATCACCACTTGGGCTCAGATGCAGCAAGCTTTCAATACCAAGTACGGGGATTACTGTAGGTCCAAGGAAACCAAGGGAGAAATCTTTCGGATGACTATGGGAAATGATGAGTCCTTAGAGGATTATGAGGAGAGGTTCCAACTTAGCTATAAGCGGGCCAGGTGCACACTTGACCCTGAATCCCTCAAGTTGGTTCTGCTCCGAGGAGTCCCTGAAGACCTCTTAGATACCCTTCACATGTTAGCTGGGGGGGATATTTACCAACTGCCTTATGAGGACATCAAGACTGTGTTTAGAAACCACTCCAGGGTAGCTCAGAAACGAGGTAGAGGAAACCTCCCCTCAGCTGGTATTCCTTTCTCCAACCATGAGTTTGCAAATCAATTAGAAGATCTTAAGAGTGAGGTGAGACAGACCATTGCCATGCAACTTGACACATTCAGGATCCAGTAGAAGAAGGAAGAAGCTGAGAGAGCCTTGGCTGTCTTCTGCCCTAGGTGCACAAGGAGACACCCTAAGAACGAATGCCCATTGCATTCGGTTGAAGTGTGTTTTGTTTGTGAGGAGGACCATCCCACAAATCAATGTCCAACCTTACCTGGGTTTAAAGCCATGTACCAAGGGACAGAAGCTCCCACTGAACCTCTCTATTTCCTTAACCAAAGGAGGCCTCAAGGACCTAGACCTTATCAGCAGGGAATGCGAGGGGCACCTCAAGATTATTACAACCCCAACCAATCGACTCTTATGCCTTCCTGGGGTCCCCCTGCTCATCCTTCCTGGTCTATGCCTCCTCCATGGTCTTACCCACCTCAGTACCCTACTCAACCCACTACTCATTCATATCACTCACATGCCCAGCCACAGCCTCAGTGGAATGCACCTCAGTCGGGGTGGAGGCCCCAGTACAACACTCCTCCCGCCATTCTGCCTCCACCACCAGTTCAACCACAACCATTACCTCCTGCTCCTCCAAGGCAACCTCAAATGCTTGCTCAACCGAACTCGAACCCCAACAATAGACAGGACCAGCAGGTATATACTGGGGAAACATCATACCCTACCTATGCTGTGGAGATCCAGGAGATCAATCTTCGATCTGGAAAGACTCTTCCAGATCGCCAACCTCCTCCCCCAGAGGACGAGGAAGACAATCAGGAGAGTGAACCAAAGGCTATTCCACCCTTTCCTGAGAGACTAACAGCCACCACACAACCCAACCCAGAAGAAGATGAGCTTCTGGGAGAGCTCAAGCAGTTGTGTGTGAAAATACCACTTCTCCAAGCCATCAAGGATGTGCCAATAGACAACAAACTAGTTAAGGAAAAGTGTTTCAAACACCCAGGCAGGCGGAAGAAAGATGCTTCAACCATCAATGTCATAGGACAACTGTCTGACCTTATGTTAGGACAAGTCATCTGCCTAAAGTACCTAGATCCTGGAAGTCCTGTAGTAGATGTCCACATCAATGGCACCATCATACCTCACACCTTGATTGATCTGGGGGCTGCCATTAATGTGATGACCAGGGATACCATGCTCAAACTCAATCTTCAGGGTTCCTTGAGGAAGACCTCGACAGTACTGCAACTAGCAGATCGCTCCACCGTGACTCCCGAAGGGATTGTGGAGGATGTCTTGGTCTCTGTCGACTCTTGGGAATACCCTGCAGACTTCCTGGTTCTGCAACCCAAGGCAAAGCTTACTGGATATCCTCTTATTTTGGGAAGGCCTTGGTTAGCCACTGCAGATGCCTACATAAGTTGTCGTGCAGGAAACATGACCATCAAAAATGGTCCTATGTCCAAGCAACTAGTCCTATACCCTCCTGCCCAACCGTCCTTAGAGCATGACTTACCACTTTGGTTGGAGGAAGGAGAAGAAGACGAGGTGTACTCAACACCTCTGTGCACCCTAGATACCACTAGAAGAGACCCCCCAACCGAGGATGACTTGATCGAGACCTTGATCCAGAATCCACCTTCCAGTGCACTATCCTTAGAGAAATTGGTGGAGGATGCCCAAGCCAACACCTTAGTGAATCTTTGTACAACCAACCCTGGCACTCCCAGAGTCAAGAATGTGGAGTTCGGCCCTGAGAGAGCATTAAAGATCAGCTCCTCCCTATCTCCTTCCCAGGAAAAGGAGCTGTGTAGCCTGTTGGCCAGTCACCTAGATGCTTTTGCTTGGAGCTATAAGGAGATGAAAGGAGTCCATCCTTCGGTCTGTACCCATCATATATACATCAAAGAGGATTGTAAACCGGTTAGGCAACCCCAGAGGAGAATGAATCCAGCCCTTAAGGACATTGTCAAGGAGGAATTGCAAAAACTGTTGGATGCCGGATTCATTTACCCCATCTCAGATAGTGAATGGGTGTCCCCTCTGGTGTTGGTTCCCAAGAAAAATGGGAAATGGAGAATCTGTGTGGACTACCGAGAACTGAACAAAGCTACCAAGAAAGACCATTTCCCTCTACCTTTCATAGATCAAGTGTTGGATGGACTGGCAGGAAAGAAGTTTTTCTCTTTCCTGGATGGGTTTAGCGGGTACAACCAAATCCAAATCAGCTCGGAAGACCAAGATAAGACCACCTTCACTTGTCCTTGGGGTATCTTTGCCTACCGAGTCCTTCCCTTTGGGCTATGAAATGCTCCTGCTACCTTCTAGAGAGCTCTCTTAAGCATCTTCTCGGAGCTGGTCCATGATGCAATGGAAATCTATATGGATGACTTTACTCCTTACGGGGCCAACTTCCAGGAAGCATTGTCAAATCTGGGGAAAGTCCTAACCAGATGCATTGAGATGAACTTGTCCCTTAGTCCTGAAAAATGTGAATTCCTTATGACTGAAGGGACCGTGCTAGGCCATACCATTTCTTGCCAAGGGTTACAGGTGGATCCTAACAAAATTGCTCTCATTAAGAAGGTTCCACCTCCCCAAAAGGTAAGGGATGTTCGGAGTTTCTTAGGATTAGCAGGGTATTACAGGAGATTCATTAAAGACTTCAGCAAGCTAGCCTCACCATTGTTTGGCCTGTTGGCAAAAGATGTGGAGTTTAAATGGACTGACGATTGTCAGAGGGCTTTGAATGAATTGAAGGACAAGTTGGTGTCAGCCCCAATCTTGAGAGGTCCAAACTGGGCCCTACCTTTCCACATCCACACTGATGCCTCGAACAAAGCCATAGGTGCAGCTTTAGGACAAGTTGAAAAAAAACTTCCATATGCCATTTACTTTGTTAGCAAAAACTTGTCCAAAGCTGAATTGAATTACACTGTAACCGAGAAAGAGTTTTTTGCTGTGGTCCATGCAGTAAACAAGTTCCGTCATTATATCACTGGCTATCAAACATTTGTACATACTGACCATGCTGCAATTAGATATTTAATGAATAAACCAGATGTGAATGCTCGTATTATTAGATGGTTACTTTTGTTGCAGCAATTTGATTTGACCATTGTTGACAAACCAGGTAGAGAAAATGTTGTTGCTGATTTTTTTATCTAGATTGGATTTGTCTGCAGATGAGGATGGAACAGTGGATGACCAAATGCCCGATGAACATCTGTTTTCTATCTCAGCACTCTCTCCATGGTTTGCTGATATAGAAAACTACCTTGTTTCAGCTCAGTTCCCTCCGCACCTATCCTCAGGAGAGAAGAGCAGAATCATCAGAAAAAGTGCCTCATTTACTTGGATCGGGGGCAATCTGTTCAAGCTTGGCCCCGATCAGATCTTAAGGCGTTGTGTAAGGGAGGAGGAAGTCTTTGATATCCTCCTCACCTGTCATGATGGGCCTTGTGGAGGACATTTTGCAGCAAAGAGGACTGCCTTCAAAATCCTGCAGGTGGGCTACTATTGGCCCACACTTCATCAAGATGTCAGAAGATATATCAGCCAATGTGACCAATGCCAAAGAATGGGGAAACCGACTCAAAGGGATGAAATGCCTCTCCAACCTCAGGTGACTCTTGAGCCATTTGAGAAGTGGGGTATGGACTTTGTGGGTCCAATCAACCCTCCTTCGAGGAAAAGGTCTTGCATCATTGTGTGTACTGACTACCTGACAAAGTGGGAAGAGACTAAAGAAATCAAAGCAGTAACAGAAGAAAAGGTGGCCGAGTTCTTAAGAGAAAACATCTTCTACAAGTTTGGCTACCCAAGGGAGCTGGTCACCGATCAAGGGAGCCAGTTCACATCCAACCTGGTTGAAGACTTACTAGCTCATCACAAGATCAAGCATAGGACTTCCACCCCCTATCACCCTCAAGCAAATGGGCAGGTGGAAGTCAGAAATAGAGCATTAGAAGGGATCTTGACTAAGGTGGTGAGCAGCAGCAGAAAGGACTGGGCAGATCGCCTGGTTGAGGCCACATGGGCTTACAACACAACCTGGAAGAGCACCACTGGCTTCACACCTTATGAGCTGGTCTATGGGAAGAAAGCTTTGTTGTCAATTGAATTTGAATATTATACTTTGAGGATGGCAGCTCAGCTGGACCTAGATCTCAGCCATGCATAGCAAGAAAGGTTATTGCAGCTGAATGGACTGGATGAGCACCGGATGCAGGCCCTCCTTCACTCGGAAGTGGTTCAACTTCAGAGAAAGGTGTGGCATGACCAACACCTCCATGACAAGCAATTCCAGCCGGGAGATTGGGCCTTGTTGTATGACTCCAGGTACAAAGATTTCAAGGGGAAGCTGAGAACCAGATGGCTAGGACCATATGCAGTGAAAAAATGCCATGAAAATGGATCTGTTCTTATTCGAACCATTGATGAGGAAGCCATCCCCATGCTTGTCAATGGGCATCGATTGAAGATCTACAGGAGACCTCTCTCAAGACAAGAGTTCATCAAAACTATGGAGAAATCTGTATTGGTCATAGAGAAGGGTTCTGCCTCTGCTTTGGGCATACCATGAAAGTTAAAAAAAATAAAAATAAATAAATAAATAATAAAGATCCTTGGGTGAAAACCTCTCTGAGGCGCCCAAGGCAGGTGGTAGGGGTGAAAACCTCATTGAGGTGCCCCTGTTGTCTTTCAAAAAAAGGGAGAAAAAATTTGAAAAAAGATCCTTGAGTGAAAACCTCTCTGAGGCGCTCAGGGCAGATGGCAAGGGTGAAAACCTCTTTGAGGCGCCCCTGTTATCTTTCAAAAAAAAAGAAAAAAAGAAAAAAGAGAAAAAAGAAAACAATAAGCAAAAAAGACAAGGACAGCGAGTTCATAATGTAAAATTGCATGCAGGTTGCAGGTGTTCTATGGAGGAGAGGAAGCCTCTCAACTCAAAGCCAAGGGTCCTTATCATGTTGTCAAGAGACCTCACCAACACCTCCTCCAATAATACTCATTTTTTCCCAAGGTATGCGCAATTTTATCACGGCTTGAGTCTTCTACAGGAAGATGCAGATTTTCTACACGAAGATGCAGAGTTTCTACAGGAAGGTGCAGACTTTCTACAGGAAGCGCAAACTTTCTACAGGAAGCTCTGTATTTCTACAGGAAACTTCCTGTAGAAGTTCGGGACGGCCCATAATTCATTTTATGAGGAGATCTAACGACTAAGGATCGGTTTGGACGCATGCAAGCCACTGTTGTCACCCTTGCACATTGTTGTCACCTCGTTCTACCATCCTTGTCGACATGCAATGAAGTTACCTGCACCAGCAAAGCAGATCGTTGAGTCATCAGAGAAAAAGCAATTTTTAAGATAAAAAAAATTGCTGAGATGTCATACCCAGCCATCCATAAGCTCTGGGAGTGGGATCGTGAGGCCAAATCCTTCGTCGTGAAGCATGCACCCGAGGAGGAAAAACTGTTACAAGACATCCCACGGGAGTCCTGTAACAGTTAAGCCCGCTAGAGTGTACACCGTTCACAGCGCTGGCCATCTGCAATGAAAACGCGGGCGCATGCAGCAACAACATCAAATCCATCGTCGGCAGCCTATAAACATGAACCTCCGGGCATGTGTAAGTTCGCCAGCAGCAGATAGATCCACTCATCATCGTCCAAGAACCGAAAAATCGTGTTCTGGTCGCACAGGTAAGTGTCTCGACCCTCTCTTCCGTAAGATTGCATGAATTTTACTGTGAAATTGTTTGCAAAGTGTGAGGTGAAAGGGTTGAGCGGCTATATGGCCATTTGACTGGCCACGTCGGCCAATTAATGGTCTAGTTGGGTGTTTGGGTGGCGGCCATGACAAAAAGAATGGGCAGCACACACGTGAGAGCAATCCCATCGGGAAAAACGAGTTTAACAAAAGAGGCGGCGACGGATCTGCGGGAATTGATGCGGCAGCAAGGGAACTCATAGGCAAATGATGGGATGACGTCATCCAATGGTCCGGCGGGGAAAGCTCACCCCCGCGCCACGGATTCTGCCGATTCAAATCTAATCGGCTAGATTGTCCTCATGCATTTATCAACCACTGTTTTGAACTCGAGTGGCTATCCGGATCTCTCTGCAGTTCGATACGCCGAGCCTTTGGCCATCAGAACGCCTGTGAAGCAACACCAAGAGCACAGACCAACTGCAGTCTTTCCCGGAAATCGCGCGCTGCTCCTACAGGAACGTTGTTTCTACAGGAACGCTGTTTCTATAGGAAGGCGGGTTCCTCACGTAAAAAGGTGGCAGAACAAAAAGGTAAACCTGAAATCTTCATGCAATTGGTTTTTAAAGGTGGAAGAATCGTCGTCTACAGTCTGGTCATAGAAAATTGGTGAAATTGTTGTTTGTTGTGCATAAACTGTCATTCTACAGGATGTCAGTGTAATTAAGTTGTGTTAAGGCCCTCAGAGATAAGCTTCGTGGATGTTGTGCATGACAGAAGCGTAACTCTACGCTCTGTCTCAGTAGACCAAATTTCTTCCACATTCGCCACCTCTGGTTAAAGCAACTGTTTTTATCATGTCGAGTGGGTTCATTAGAAGGGAAGCCACTGATTCGACAAAGTTAAGGGAAAATCTTGAAGTGGTGGAGCTCTTCACACGGGTTCAATGGATATCCTTCTGTGACAAATTGCAGGGTTATGACGACGAAGTGGCAGAAGAATTTTTGCAGGCTCTGAGGCCGAAATCCAAAACACTGGCCACCGTGAACTTCAGGGGCCTAAGCCTCAAGCTCACCCCGAAATATATCAGTCGAATTACTAAACTTCCAATGGGTCTGCCATGGGATAAGGAAGAAAGGAAGTTGAGCCAACAGGCTAAGAAAGAATTCTTTCCCCCAGAGGAGGAATTCTCGGAGGACAAAAATGGGGTGCGTAGAACCAATTTGCTACCACCATGGAATGAAGTTAGCCTGCAAATCATGAAGTATATAACCTGTGAAGGCCGTTTTAGCATCGTCTACGGGTATCACTTTCGGTTTCTCACTAAATTGAGGCACCAAATTGATCTTCCTGTAGAAAAGAAACTGAGCATCCCTTATTTCCTGCTACAGTCTCTAATTGAGTGTGCCACAAAGTTAAAAGAAGGCGTACCAGACCAGGTAGCCCACCATGGATTGATCAAACTTCTCGTGGAAGATGCGCTTCATTCATATAAGGTTCCTCTCGCATGGGAAGCATTCAGGAATTTGACAAGAGATGGAGACATAAGGATGTTGACCGAAGAAAGTGCTTCCTCCAGCAGTGAGGAGAAGGAATCAGTGGCCAAGGGAAAGAAAGAAACAGGCCAGAAGACCCTGACCACAGTGCCGAAGAAAGAACAAAGGAAGAAGCACGAGAAAAAGGATGCTGAGGAGAAAGATGACACACCCATCTTGACAGCAAGAGAGAAAATGTTGCAAGGCAGAACGGACAAAGCTGAGAGGGTCCACATCAGCAAAAGTACCTCATCAGCACCCGCAACCAAACCAAAAAGAAAAACTCATGCAGCAGAGCAAACCAAGGTGGTGACACCTGTGTCTACAGGAAAGGTGAAACCGGCTTCTACAGGAAGCCCAAAATTAACAAAAAGAGGGTCTTCTAAAGGAAGCCCGAAATTGGTTAAAACAGGATCTTCTACAGGAAGCCCGAAAGTGGTTAAAGCAGGGTCTTCTACAAGAATCCCGAAGTCAGAAGGGAAAGGACCTTCTACAGGAAGCCCTGAAAAAGCAAAACGCAAGAAAGAGAAGGCTGGCATTCTTGAAAGGGAGGCAGCAGCTGCGCTGGCCGCCCTCAGTACACCTCCAAAGCCAAAGGAGAAGAGAGAGAGGGAGACCCCTCTACATTTTGAAGTTAGGAGAAGTATGAGACTAAAAACGGGCAAGTCGCAGCCTCCACCCAGCAGCCAATTCACTATAGGGGATGCCCCTACTTCACCTAGTGAGAGATCCCCCTCTAAAACATCGGTCACCCACGAGGGGGGAAGCCCAAAAATAACTACCTGGACACGAAGGATAGGCCAATCGGCTTCAGAAGCCTGGCTCAAGGAAACAGAGAAGAGGGAAGAAGCGCCACCCTCGTCACCAGCAGGGGCAGAAGAGGCAGAGCCACCAAGAGTAGGAAAGAAAGAGCATGTTCCAAGCCCTAGTTCTCGGCCAAGGACAAGGAGTTGGAGCAAAATTGCTCAAGGATGAGCAAATATTTTAGCTGGGGGGTGATGATGAGCCCCAATTTTTGGTAACAATTTGGGCTCATTTGGCCTACTTACCTTGCTCAACCCTTCATATTTTATCACTTATGCAAGCATTTCTTAGTATATTCATGTTATTTGTAGGAAGAAGGGCAGGCATTATTCCTATGTGACTAATACATGATGATTTCAGGTTTTTTGGCATTAAATGAAGCAAAGACCATGCAGAAGGAGACAAGGAGACAGCAAAGGTGGCATTGCAGGTTTATAGGGAGGTTGTCCACAGTCTTCCTCGTGATCTCCACCCTAACTCCGAGCTCCAACAGCTATCCCCACCAAGCTAGAAGGCAGCCAACAGATTCTACAGGAACAGCAGTTCACTTCTAGTTGGACAGCCGAGCTCCACTAATTGAGGAAGCCTGCTTGATCATCATCTTGGATAAATATTGAGGCCATAGCCTTGGATAGGAGCTTTTTGAACTTTTGAACTACTGTTGCAATTTCTGAGTACGAGCTACAGCTCGGTTTTTGTTTTTGTAATCCATTTTTGGCATGATGTTAGACTCTTGGTTATGAATAAAGGCAAGCAAATTTGGATCTAATTATGAGTTTTAAAGGGAGCTATAGCTCTCAGGTTAGGGCCCAACCTGAGAGCAATAGACCTTGTTGGAGAGGTAAATCCCCTCTACGGATAGAGGCGATCCCTACTAGCCCAGCATGGGTCTAGCAACAATCAATCAATGCTACTATGCAAGCTCCTAATTGCAATTAAAAGATAAGCAAAGAACACCTACTTGGATTCCAACGCTCTTGTTTGATTAAGAGATGCCACACTCGCTCCTTTGCTCTGGCCGGTCACAATCCTCCACTATCCCCGTGGGCGGACACCTGCACACACAAAGAGAAAAGCAAACACAAGCGTGAAATCTGATAAAAGCAACCATACATCAGTCAGAAAGGATGTAATTCACATTTAACCATTGCATATACAAATGAGAATGGAACCATAACAGTAGTCATCTATTATTAATCAATAACCAGAGAAAGATACAACCATTGTTCTGACGTTGAGTCCTTCTCGAGAGGGTCCAGCCAACAAGTCTCATAAGCATTCACCCAAGAAGTAGATCTCCCAAGTCAAGCAACTCTCTCTCACACAAAACTCTAAGACTTCACAACCTTTCTCTAGCTCTCTAGCAATCCACACTTTATCACACCAACTACCTACTAGCAGCAGCACACAAAAACACTATGAATTCCTTGATGTCAAAAACTAGTTGTTGATAGTAATGGTGGAGGAATATATAGGAGAAGGAGTCTCCATGGAGGGTGGAAGGATAAGCTTATCTCCAAGAAAGGTGGCCCATATGACGAACAGACATCCCATAGAAGGGAGGGCGATACTCACAAGGCCAACAACCAGGTCTGGAGTCATCTAGAAGGTTGGCTGTTAGAACAAATTCGCCCAAACAGGATTAGCGTGGATTATAGGGTAACTGGCGCGCTGATGTCGCACCTCAATAACTAGGAAAGTCATGTCAGCGCGACCAAATACAAAGGAAAGGTGCGCTGGCTCATAAAATGCGACCAGTGCGGAAAAGTGATGTTCTTCGGCGTTGGCAGTGCACTGGATACACTCTGAGCCGCCAGTCAGTGCGGATATTTTAATAACTGACGCGCTGATGCAGTTAACCTTAGAAAAGAGGGTCATTTGGCCAATTCAGAGAGCATGAGTTTGATTTTATGACACAGTAGGGATACTGACTGGATGACAGTGACAATTTGCTGTGTAACAGATGCCCCCTAAAGCATGAAGCCCGAGAGAGTGGGAGGGATGAAATGCTTTACAAAACTACCGAACTGGAACACCACCAGGAAGGACCTGCACGTATATACAACTAATAGCATGATTACATGTAGTCTAGGCATGGGCGCAGCCATCCTAAAGACATATGAAGAAAGGTCTGTGGTATGGACGCAGCCACCCAGCTGAAGAGACCATGATGATAACAAGGTATGGTCGCAGCCATCCTAAAAGACTCAGGTATGGTCGCAGCCATCCATCAACGAGTCATGTAATATCAATCCACAAAAATCGCAGCCTAGCTCACAAGAGACTAGAACCAGGGTCTTGCGCTCCATCCCAATCCGAACAAAGTACAAGTTCAAGCATGTGAATACATGAGTTGAAGTCGAACATGCATGAACATCATCTAATTACCAGTCAATGATGAAAACTGTTAACAGATGCGAGAGGGACCACCAATAATGACAATGGTCCTCAAGGTACTATAGGTACAATCCACGGTATGCGAATCAATGAGCTGGCATCGAACACCTGCGGAATAATTCGATCGGAGGCCAATGATGAAAACCAGCCGTCGAACACAAAGAACCTGCCATTGAGGCATGCAGGCTCTAAGGCACCTAGAAGGGGTCTCTAAGTCACCATCCTGGATAATGAGCTGAGGTCGACAGGAGGTAACCTTTATCGAAGGTGGGCCATAATGTTTCCCACATCATCGACACGAGACAAAGGAAGATTAGTGTGATGAATCAGAAGTATGTGAGGCATCAAGGGTAGGTTGTAACTCTGCAGAGGTCAACTTCTCTTGAACATATCGGCGGCACGACAGCGGACTTGGCAGTATTTGACATCAAATGAGCGGAGGTCATGGTGACAAGGAAAATGAGCAGATGAGAGGTAAAATAGGATAACCCAAACCCACGGAGGCCAATGAAAAGCAAGATGAGATGGTCCCACCCAGACACGAAGCAGAGGAGTGCCATGTTCAAGAGCGACATACTGCCGACACGACGATGATTACAGTTTCATTTTCCCCACCATTTCTGGAAGGTACCCCGATTATTTTTGGATGACAAGCTTGACGGGGATAGCATATGCTTGAAGAAGTGTCATTTCGACGATACCCGATGTCATTAAGTTTTAACGAGTCTGACGACGGAAGAACTCGGCGTCTTTTCCTATTTAGAGAGTCTGAAAAGACAGCGGAAAAGAAAACTCCAGGGGGTTCTTTTTCATAAAGTTGTGTCTCTCGGGCCCGAAAAAGTATAAAACAATACCCGAAAGAACCGCCCGACCAAAATGATCGAGGAGTACTTTTCGTAAATAGTGACTTCGACCCGAAAAAGTAAAAAAGCGGTCAGAAGCACGTCGTTTTAGAGCCAATAACGAGTGCGAAACGACAAACACCCGGCAATCTTTTTAAGTTAAACGGTCGGAAAAAGAGCGTTAAAACGACCGCCTCTCGTTCCCTTTAACGAGCTGAAAGGAAGCTCGGCCATCTTTTCTTGTTTCATGTCGGAAAAGAGCTCAAAGACGACATTTTTTGGGACCAAGTGTATTTAGGACCATTATGACTTCACCGTTTCTGAGGACCTGCACAATAAAAATACCCGCATAAATCCGTTCAACATGTTTAAAAAACATAATAAGACATGCATAAAGGCATAAGACATTGACAGAAGCGCTAAATCCATGGTAAAAGCATGGCAAAAACCCACATTTGCAAAATCTATAGTTAATTAAGCCATTTTTACTATAAATAGAAGGGTAAATAGTCATTTTTACCATTGTTACCATATTGAGCCTTTGAGAACGTTGTGAAGCTGCGAAGTTGACGTAGCGAATTCTTCTCCGTGCGGACACCATTCATCGAATGGCTTGCTCCAGGTAGGTTCCCCTTGCCATGCGCTCTCTTTTGAGTCCTTTTTTAAGCATTTTAACGGTGGGAATTGGCCGTTTGGGCAAATTCTTTGAGCGTTGGTGCGCTCTCGGTCAGCGCGGATTATCCGCGCGGGTCCGCGCTGATCGAATTAACATTACACGTACCACCTTCCCGGTCAGCGCAGAAAACCCGTGTTCTTCCGTGCTGACCTGGAGAAAATACAAAGCGCTGCCATGGTCAGCGCGACTATTTTAAAAACAGTCGCGCTGGCGCTGTGAAGTTTTGAACGTGAAAATTTTATTAGCCAGCACTCTAATATTTTTTAATGCTCATGCAGGACGCAATGGCCTTTCAGTGGCAAGAGAGGGCCCACGATGTTGAGGATATAGCCGCTTTTGCAAGGGCGGACTGCCGAGATGCCATGCGGGCGTGCGGGTTCATGAAATTCTTCCTCACTCCACGTCTGAGAGCTCAGCCTGACCTACTTGAGTTCCTGATCAGTGCATGGAACCCAATAGATGGCAAGTTTACCATCCGAGGTAAAGACATTGAGTTTGACCATATGGACATATATTTTTTGACTGGATTGTCACGTCGGGGCGAGAGGCCTATCATAGAGGGGCAACGGCCCAGCGGCGAGACTCTCGACCAGCTGATGGCTCGAGTGTGTCCAGAGGTGGTAAAATCGCGGAGTGAAAAGGTGTCAATTCCCACGGTGGCAGATTTGGTCCTTCGCACCATCCTTTTTATGGTAACCCGGGCAGCAGGGAGCTTGTCCAACCATGAGGCCTCGAAGACCCACCTATTGCTAGCTCTCGAGTGCTTACAGCCTACTGTGTTTGACTGGGCCACAGCGGTGACCAACAGCATGAAGAGGAAACTCAGCAACTGTCGTCGCGGGGAGACGAAACAGTTTGGCTACGGGTCGCTCTTACTCCCACTCATTCTGGAGCGGGTGCCGGCCATACGGCTACAGACCATGGCCGTGGATCCACCTAGAGGTCCCCGGGAGACGAGGGCCACTCGATGGGCCCGCATCATGCCGCGCGGAGGTGGTGGCCGCCCAGCTGCTTGGGGAGTGTTCTTTCGAGAGTGGTTGGACCAGCAGATCATTTTCGTAGAGGACTGGCCATATGCAGGTATGGACTTCCGCAATGATCCTGACATGCCACTGCCCGTAGGAGAGCATTGGGATGACAGAGGTATGACACTTGATCTTTTTAATTTTTTAATGTTTTTTGATTTTTCATGTACATGTCATAATAAATGTTACGGTGTGCAGATGTGGGACCTGTTAGACCCATCGGCCTAGCCCTAGAGGCACGGAGAGAGGGGAAAGGAGCTGGAGCCCTGGCCTTAGTCCCTCCAGGAGTTGATACGTCGGAGACTGTAGCTCGCAACCCTGAGGGTTTGCTGGAGGGAGTGCCAGATTACCAGGGGGTCAAGGAGGTCCCCTTAGCTCATCAGATCCACACAGTGGGGGTGGAACCCAGGATGCACCGCCTCTTAAGGCGGGTGGCACGGGCAGCTGTATGCTATAGAGAGCATAACCCAGCTCAGTAGTCATCTAGGTTTTATTTCCACTGATGTATTGAGAGACATATGACTCAGATGTACTGAGGACACCGGCTTTATTTTTTGGACATATACACTTATTTTTGAGCGCCTTCGAGCGCCACACGATATATATACATACCGATTTTTGATGGATCTTTTTACATATGATGATGTTTTTTATATGCTATGCAAATGTCTAACATGAATGTATCAGTTGCACAACATGTGATCCATGTATTTTTTATATTTTTGCAAGCTTAAAAGCACACACACATGCAAACTATGATTGGGAAATTTATTTACACATGCTTATGGTCTTATTATGCAGTCTATGTCTTCTTGTATGATGTTTATCTATTGCGCAAATGTCTATCTAACACATGATTTGCCAATGCATCAGTCAATGTATTTAATCGTCTAGGAATGTGTTGATATGTAATGTAATCAAAATTCCGTTCTAACAATCTTACACGTAGATACAACCTTAGTATGCGTTGGTCTCTGACGGAATATCGCCCGTTAAGTTGATGGACGACTAGCTGAGAGTCCAGGTTCACCACCAATTCCCGGATGCCGAGGTCAACTGCTTCGGCTAGTAATTCAATTACAGCGCTGTATTCGGCAACGTTGTTAGTGGTACGACCTAGGCAGACACCTTGAAGGTCTATCAATTCTCCGTGAGGATCGTAGATCACCCACGCCGCAGAAGATAAATTGCAAGTGCTACGGCAGGCGCCATCAGCGAAACCAACATAAGGTGCACTAGACATCTGCACAAGAAGCAGAAAACATAATAAGAGGCAAACACGCCTTCACACCAAAGCAAAACGAAAATCATGCACACACAACACACTTGTAAAAACACGCGTATGTACAAACTAGGTGCACGAAATCATGCATAATATTTTTTGAGATAGAGCCCGTTGCGGGGCTTGTCGAGAGGGTTTCCTTCGTAGTCAATCAGCTCATATGCGCCTTTCTGCAAAACTCGTTTCACAATATAGGGGCCTAGCCACATGGATTCGAGTTTTCCTGCCCCCAGCTTATCTTTAGCTTGATCGTAGAGCAGTACTAGATCACCCTCAACAAAGGAACGGGGTTGAATGGTATTATCGAAATGAGCCTTAACCCTCTTCTTTTGCGCTTCAATAGCTAGAGAAGCTAAGCGACGGGTCTCGTCTAGCCGTTCTAGATAGAGAAGTCGTTCCTCCACCGAAGTGGTGTTGGGGAGCAACTCGACGGCAAACCTCAGCGAAGGAATCTCACACTCAACAGGAAGGGTAGCCTCCAGTCCATAAACAAGCTGAAAAGGAGTGAAACCGGTGGCATCCTTCACAGAGGTCCGATAAGCCCCCAAGGCGGGGAACAACATCAGATGCCAGTTAGACTTGTGCGTATTCACGGTACGTTGGAGCATTGTGATCAAAACTTTGTTCACAGCTTCAACTTGGCCGTTGGATTGCGGGTAATACGGCGTCGAGCTATCTTGACGCAAGCCTAGCTGGGTTGTTAGTTCCGTCATCATGTGATTACGAAAATGTTTTCCGTGATCCGTGATGATAGCCTGAGGGACTCCGAACCGAGTAATGACATGATTAAACAAAAACTGCGCCGCTGTGTAACCGTCTTCGTTCAGTGTAGGCATTGCTTCGGCCCATTTGGTGAAATAATCCACAGCAACGATGATAAACCCATGCCCCCCGACCGAACGAGGGTTACAGGACGTATAATCGATGCCCCATTTGGCAAATGGACCTACGTTAACAACAGGGTGCAGTGGTGCAGGAGGTGCACGCATTTTCCGGTGGTAAACCTGGCATTCATGACATGCACGAACGACAAGGATACAATCCTTGAAGATAGAAGGCCAGAAATAACCAGCGCGGAGAATTTTCTGGGCGGTAGCATAGCCGGACATGTGACTGCCACAAGCACCGGAGTGACAGTCATTCAACACCCGCTCAGCCTCCTCATGAGTTAAACATCGGCGGAGAACAGAGTCAACGCCGATGCGGTACAGGGTATCGCCAATAATGCGATAGGGTTGAGATTGGTGACGAATCCTCCGTCGAGCGTCTTTCGATACATTGGGATGGAAGGAAGATGTCTGCAAATATACTATGATGTCCCCGTACCAAGGGTCGAGGGTGCTGATGAGAAACAAGGTTTCATCCGGGATATGCTCTTCCAGACGGGATGGTGCAGAATGAGATGGCAAGGAGCAGAGTAACTCGGCAAAGACCAGAGACTTCTTTGACTTGGCAGTAGTAAATTCCAAGTCAAACTCTTGGAGGATCACAATCCACTTCGAGTATTTTCCCCCCAGTAACTGACGTGACAAAATATAGGTCATTGGGTTGTAGTCAGAAATCACGGTCGTAGTACGCAATAGGATATAGTGCCGGAACCGTTGGACGGCGCAAACAGCTGCCAATGCCAACTTCTCGACATACGCGTAGCGAGTTTCTGTATCCAAAAGATTGCGACTAAGATAATAGATTACGTGCTCATTGCCAGCATCGTCATCCTGCACTAGAACCATGCCGATGGTGGTATCGGCGGCAGCTAAATAGAGAATATAATCACGGTGATAGTTCGGAGGTCTTAAGAGTGGAGCCGAGACAAGGAGGTCCTTGAGTCGCTCGAAAGACTCCTGAGCGATAGCATCCCATCGAAAGGGTGTGTCTCGCTTTAATAATCGTGTGAAGCCTTTAGCCACCTCGGCATAATTCGGGATGAATCGTCTAAGAAAATTCGCTTTTCCCTGCAAGCTCTGCAATTGCTGCAAAGAGGCAGGGGGAGGAAGGTTCAAGATGGCCTCGACTTTGAGGGGATCCAGACGGATGCCTTCTCGGGAGACGATAAACCCGAGCAGTCGGCCTGACTCCACGCAGAAGACACACTTATGAGGATTAAGCCTAATTCGATAGTGTCGACAGCGGAGAAAAATTTCGCGAAGATGAGAGGGATGGTCTTGACGCTTAGCTGAATGAGCTGGGAGGTCATCCAGATAAGGCTGTACGATGTGACGAATATCATGAAAAGCATACGACATCGCACGCTGGAAAGTGGCACCGGCATTCTTAAGACCGAAAGGGAGCTTCTTATAAGCGAAGGTACCCCAAGGACAAATAAAAGCCGTCTTATGCTGGTCCACGGGTGCTATGTTGATCTGGTTATAGCCAGAGAAGCCGTCCATGAACGAGTAAATTTCGCTTCCTGCACAGTCATCAATAAGCTGATCGATGAAGGGCGTAGGGAAGTTATCCTTTGGACAAGCACGATTGATATCGCGGTAGTCAACACAGACCCGGATAGTGCCCTGCTTTTTATTCACAGGGACTATATTGGACACCCAATCCGTAAGGGGAATGGGGTAGATGAAACCAGCATTAAGGAGCTTTTCGACTTCGGCCTTGATGGCTGCAGCCTTTCGGGGGTGCACAGGGCGTAAGCGCTGGCGAACAGGCTTAGCACCTGGATATGTAGGTATTTCGTGCACCACTATACTGGGATCGATGCCAGGCATTTCCTCGTAAGACCATGCGAAGACATCACGAAACTCGCGAAATAAGGCAGTATAGAGTTGAACTTCCTCTGGAGTGCAAGTGACTCCGATATGGATATGCTCGACAATCCCTGGTTTGACAGAGATGTCGATGGGTTGGGTTTGCGTGATATTGCCCAAATTGCCCTCAGAAGACACTTGATAAAGCTGAACAGGTGTTTGGAGGGGTGGAGATGGGACACATGAAGCAAACCGCTCGAGACATGCGATCATTTCTGGATGGGGAGGGAGAAACGAGGAGCGATGGTGGTGATCTGACCAAGGCGGCTCTTCTAGAGACATTGTCTCTATGATGGCCTCATTGGACGGGAATATCTCCTTCAAAGGGTCCGAAGTAGGCTCGTCTCCTAGCCAAGGGAAATGATCATATGAATCGGGAACACTACTCGTGAGAGCAAGTTCATCAGGAGGAGCCGATGCTGCGACAATCTCGATGTAGTTGAGCTCGACAGGACTCAACGGCATCATATCACCCCAAGAGTCTTCCTGATTCGCAGGAGGAAGAACCCACGGATCAAAGTGTACAGAGATCATGTTGATAGGGGCGAGATTCGGAGGTGGGAGGGGAAAGACTCCCATCAAAGTGGGATCTTTGAAAAGTCCAGCACCCACACTCTTAAGATATTTAGAAGTATGCTCCATGAATGGCACATTTCCTTCAGAAGAAGAGGCGAAAAAAGAGAGTTCGTCTACTGTGACAATCTTTCCCTAATGGGGGAAACGAATGACACGGAATAAAGAGGAAGCCACGGCTTGCATGGCATATGTCCAGCTCCGTCCGAGGAGGAGGTTGTAAGTGAGATTAGCGTCAACAACTTCAACCTCTACCTCTACGGTTTTCCCTTCTAAAGAAATGGGCAAGCGTTGGAGGATACCAAATGGACGAGATTCTCTTCCATCGAAGGCCTCTAAGGTCGTAGAAGACTGACTCAAAGCAGGAGAACCAAGAGCTTTCCAGCAAGCAACAGACATGATGCAGGTTGAGGCACCTTCATCAATAACTGTACGGTGAATCGTTTTGCTATTGATGATTACCTGTATAAGGAAAGCAACTTGGTGAGGCAATCTCTGCGTAAAACCCTCGAGATCAAAAGAAATCAATTCTGAATCTGCCGGGTCGATGCCACCAATAGCTGATAGCAGGGACTTCCTCTGGGAGGGGCAGCTCTGGAGGACTTCTAACGCGGACATAGCAGACGGAGCCTGGGCTAAGTCCTCGACAATGCTATAGTGCTGGGCAGCACGAGCATTAGGGTTATAAGATGACTTCCTGAGTACACCTTTCGGAGGGGGTCGGGGGATCGTCTCAGCACTGGGCCTTTCGATATGGAGAGGACCAGAACTGGACGGAGGAGCGCTGGAGGGAACCTCCGGCTCTTTCCCGGCATTAGATGGATAGTCCTTTGCTCGAGTGGAAACATGGACGGGAATGGTTCCAGCCATGAACACTTGAGAACCGAACGAGGAAGATGATTGAGACGGATCTGCCACCATTTGAGTCTGCTGGGAAGGGAAAGGCTCTTTAAGCACGGCAGGAGTCCCAGGAGCGCCTTTCAATAATCGACTAACTTCAGACCGCCTAGGGCAGTCCTTAGTGTAGTGATCCTCATCGCAGATGAGACAAGGATACTTAGGTTTGCGCTTGGCTCCTTCCTCGGAGGGAGCCTTAGGGGCATCCTGCTTGGGCTGTCCAGATTTCTCTTTAGCTTTCCCTTTCTTTTTCCCTTTTGAGGATTTATCCACCGCGGTGGACTGAACGGCGTTTACCTCGGAGGTACTTCCAGACTTAGATTGGCCCTGAGAAGCATTTTCATTAGAAGCATTCTGCTTTTGTTTCCCAGAGTTCGCGGCAGATTTCTTTGGTGACGAGTTCACAGAACCAATGACTCCATCAACAGATGGTTTTGGTGAAGCTTTGGTTTGTCCAGGCCTCGGGGCATCTGGAAAATACTCATATAGAGTACCTGACTGAGAGTACACTAAGTCTAGGTACTGAGCTCGCGCGATCGCTTGCTCTTCAGTTACACAAGCTCCCATGGCGATATCTTTTGCAATTTTAGGGACAAAGGAGGTTGTGAACCAATCGGTCAGGAGTTGATCAGGAATCCAGAATTTGATCAAGCGACGACGCCTTCTCCATTCATGTATATGATCAGATATGTGCGTAGCCGTATCCTGTTTGAGAGACGTGAGGAGATGTGTCCCCGTCTCGTACCGAATGGGTAACTGAAAATGAGTCAAGAATGCCATAGCCAGCGAGTTGAAATCTTGAAACATGGCACGATTCAGCTCAATATACCATTTAGCAGCTGAACCAGTGAGAGTCCTCTGAAAGAGGCGAAGCCGGATAGAGTCATCAAGCCATGAGTTCGATGAACACCAAAGGTGATAAGTCATGACATGGGCCTGAGGATCTTCACCAGCTTTGCCGTCAAACTTTGGACAATCACCGGGTATTTTAGTTGGAACTTGTGGCCAATATGGATTATGCAAAATGGGATCATTTGTTAACTTGGACACATCTGGAAGTTCCAACGTTGCTAAGAATGGCAACTGCGGGTTAAAGGACATTTGTGGCTGTGGAAGCGGAGCAGTACCAGGGTTCCAACCAGGTGGTGGTTGCCCCCATGGACTTTGTCCAGATGGACCGGGCCCAAAAGGACCTGGTGCATAGGGACCTTGCCCATAAGGATTCTGTCCATACGAATTTTGACCATATGCGGACAGTTGTCCCTGATTCTGCCCCCCAGCTCCCCATGTATTAGCAACTTGACCTGCAGGTGGAGCATACTGATAATTTTGGTAAGGAGTAGCCTGCGGTTGTTGATAATTTTGATACGGGGCAAATTGAGTTTGCCCCTGGGGTTGCTGGTAGCCATACGGTTGCTGAGCTCCATACTGAGCCTGATAAGGAGGCTGCGCTTGGTAGGAAGGTTGGGGCTGTGGCCCGCCTTGCATTTGATAACCCGTTTGAGTTTGGGGCCCAGCATATTGTCCTTGAACCGGTTGAGCTGAGACGATCTGGCCGGAAGGTTGGCCTGGTTGAACTTGGGATGGACCTGCCTGCCCAGAAGGACGTACTTGTTGGGTGCCAGGTTGCCCATGAACAACCAAGGGTTGTCCTTGCGGAACAAATGGTCGAACAGGCTGGACAGCTGGTTGACCTTGCGGTTGGCCAGTCTGCCCAGATGGATTACTAGGGCGGACAATGGGTTGGCCTTGCTGTATAGAAGGCTGGCCCATTTGCCCGGAAAAATGCACTGGCTGAGCAGTGGGTTGGCCCTGCTAAACGTAGGGTTGCCCGCCCTGCCCAGGAGGATTCATGGATTGAGCAGTAGGTTGGCCATGTTGAACATAGGGTTGTCCTGCCTGCCCAAATTGTTGGAGAGGTAAATCCCCTCTACGGATAGAGGCGATCCCTACTAGCCCAGCATGGGTCTAGCAACAATCAATCAATGCTACTATGCAAGCTCCTAATTGCAATTAAAAGGTAAGCAAAGAACACCTACTTGGATTCCAACGCTCTTGTTTGATGAAGAGATGCCACACTCGCTCCTTTGCTCTAGCCGGTCACAATCCTCCACTATCCCCGTGGGTGGACACCTGCACACACAAAGAGAAAAGAAAACACAAGCGTGAAATCTGATAAAAGCAACCATACATTAGTCAGAAAGGATGTAATTCACATTTAACCATTGCATAGACAAATGAGAATGGAACCATAACAGTAGTCATCTATTATTAATCAATAATCAGAGAAAGATACAACCATTGTTCTGACGCTGAGTCCTTCTCGAGAGGGTCCAGCCAGCAAGTCTCATAAGCATTCACCCAAGAAGTAGATCTCCCAAGTCAAGCAACTCTCTCTCACACAAAACTCTAAGACTTCACAACCTTTCTCTAGCTCTCTAGCAATCCACACTTTATCACACCAACTACCTACTAGCAGCAGCACACAAAAACACTATGAATTCCTTGATGTCAAAAACTAGCTGCTGATAGTAATGGTGGAGGAATATATAGGAGAAGGAGTCTCCATGGAGGGTGGAAGGATAAGCTTATCTCCAAGAAAGGTGGCCCATATGACGAACAGACATGCCATAGAAGGGAGGGCGATACTCACAAGGCCAACAACCAGGTCTGGAGTCATCTGGAAGGTTGGCTGTTAGAACAAATTCGCCCAAACAGGATCAGCGCGGATTATAAGGTAACTGGCGCGCTGACGTCGCACCTCAATAACTAGGAAAGTCATGTCAGCGCGACCCAATACAAAGGAAAGGTGCGCTGGCTCATAAAATGCGACCAGCGCGGAAAAGTGATGTTCTTCCGTGCTGGCAGCGCACTGGATACACTATGAGCCGCCAGTCAGCGCGGATATTTTAATAACAGACGCGCTGATGCAGTTAACCTTAGAAAAGAGGGTCATTTGGCCAATTCAGAGAGCATGAGTTTGATTTTATGACACAGTAGGGATACTGACTGGATCACAGTGACAATTTGTTGTGTAACAGACCTCCTCTTCTTTGTATTGTTATTTGTCTTTCCTTTCAGCACTTCATTCCTTTGTTTTGACCTGCATTTCGAAAACATAGTCTGCTGATTTAATTTCTTTACTGAGATTGAGTAGGATTAGTTTATGGTTAAATTGCTTTCAGCTGCTTAGATTAGAGTAGGAAGATTGTAATTCATCAAGAGCTCCAAGAAAAGGTTGATAGTGCCTTCACTGCCATCTCTGTTTAGAGATTGGGGTGCAGTCTGTACCAACCACCAAAAAATGCAGTCTTATCCATTCATGCAAGCTGCAACACAGTGATTTCAGTCATAGAACTGTCCATGCATTCTGATCTTGAGCAACACTTCTTCGTTGCAACTCCATGCACGAATTCTCTTCACAATTTACATTGTTGTTCGTTGATAGCACAGTTAGCATAGGTTAATAAACTCTCGTTTTTGGTGCAAGACATAGGTGATTTGTTTTATTTCCACTGCGTATCATCATTCTATTTTCTTTTTCTTCTTCTCAACCTCGCCTAAGCCACCTACTCAACCTTTGTTCAGCTTGTTTGCCTTCCAACCCTTCTACTTTTCACGTAGCTCCATCTTTTTGACCTTTCATTGCTTCCATCCTTCTATCCACCAACCAACTTTATGCACTCTCCCTCCATCTCATCCATCTGCCCCTGAGCCATCACAAGCTCACTTTCCATCTTACCTATCCCTCCATACAGCTCCTTCACTTCTCCATCACCCAAAACTCCCACGGTAGAACATCCTGTAGAGGTTAGCAAACTTCCTGTAGAAATCCTGAGTTTCCTGTAGGATCCCCTGCAGACATCCTGTAGAAGCCTGCAAACTCGGTTGCCGAGCACCTGAACGTTGTGGACTTCTGTGGAATGATGTTAGGAATCCCCTGGGACCTCTCCTAGCCCTCCTGACCTTTCCCAAGCTTTCCTTCCCTTCGAACCACCCCTGCACAGTCAAAACCTAGTCAGAAGCACAATCATAATAACTCCAACCACTTAAGAAAAAATACCAAAAACATGTTCTTTTCAGATGCAAGTAGCTTAGACTCATGCATTCCAACTCACTAGAAGTAATGGCATCATTGGTAGAAGTTTCATTCCCATTTTTGCATCGTAAGGGTTAAGCTAGTCAAATTAGGGTTTACTAGGGTTTCCATGTTTTGTTGGCTTTCAGTACATTTTTGCAAAGTAGGTTAATTTCCTTCGAGATAGCTTTCGTCCATCACTCATAAAGCTTCTTCTGAGAGCATATAGAAGTTTGCTTGAGCCCTATCGGACTTGTGCCAGCTGACCAAGTGACAACTGCGACAAGAGCTAGTACTTGTGCATACAACACCGTCGCTTCCAAGTTTGTACGAACTACCGGGTTGATAAAATTAGAGAAGGAAGCTCCAGGAGTTGTAGCATTATTGCTACAATACTGGAGCCCACCAGGTTGTTTGGTCTAAAATGTGGATGCAAATTAGAGTTTAATTTAATGTCAACCTGGGAAGGTAAACTTAGAAGTGCCTATCTAAAATTTATAGATCTAGAAAGATTCCTAATTTGTCCAAGATCTTAAAGTCCCCTTACAAGACAATATTCATTAAGATCTCTTTCAATAACTAATCAAACCTATATCTAACAATTGTTTGAGATCTATGATTCTCTTACAAGAACATGTTCTACAAGATCTCTTCCAAAAATTAGATCATCTAATAAGAACTTAAAAGTTGAAATGAAGTAAACCTAGAAAACCTAGATCTAATCATTGTATGAGATCTTATGGTTCTTTTACAAAAACACTTTCAAATAAGATCCTTCCAATATTAGAACATTTAATAAAACTTGAAAGCTGAAATCAAACAAAAAAACATAAAACAAATTATACCTAAAATAAGCAAATAAGCATGCAAGTGAGGCCATGGGGGCCCTCCATAACTCCACAAGCACACCACTTCAATGGAGACTCAAATGTAGAAGCAAAATTGAAGTATGATCCTTTATTCCAAAATCTCCATTACAAAAACTTCAAGATTCTAAGATTACAAAAACTTCAACATTCTAAGATTACAAATGGAGGAGATTGTACTCCTATTTATACAATGGGATGAGTAACAAACTCATAATGATCATCCACTAATCTCTCATTTAGTTCCATAAATCTCTCAACCATCTAGACACATAACCCCCTTTTGTCCTTGATCTTCTCCATGAGATCATAATCTTCTCCATGAGGTTTATCTCTTCAAATTCGAATTTGATCCTTCAAGGCCACATAAAGGTGTCTTGGAAGCTTCCTTGGCACCTACACATGTAACAAAAACAACCCACTTTTCATATATAAAGTAAAATGTATTATTTTCTAATATTTAATCAAGAATTTCTCTCAAAAATGCTTAAAAATAAATAATATTTGGAAAATATAAATGAGACCCATTAATGGTGAATAATAGGGAAAATGGAGTGACAAGGTGGTGAATAGTGAGTGATATAATGGAAGCATAGGTGAAAAATGTATGGTAATGAGTGATATTTGCATGAAATTTTGAAACCACAACAAAGGCTATTGGTTGTTCAAAACCCTGATCATTTTTCTGCAGTAGAACTACAACAATTGTTTGTTCTGAGGTGAAAGAAAAAATGATGAAATCCCTATCAAACATTGGACTGATGAGAACTGGTGTTTGTGTTAAGGCTAGATTTATATCTTCAAAAGACCTTTTAGCCTCTAGAGTCCATTTAATAGTCAAATCTTTCTTTAACATGTTGTTTAGTAATCTAATTAGTTCAGCTAAGTTAGAGATAAATCTTCTCAAAAAGTTTATTTTACCTAAAAATGCTTGTAGTTCTTTGATGTTCCTAGGGTGTGGTATCTGTAAAATGGCTTCAATTCTTGTTGGTTTGATCCGGATACCATCTTTGGAGATTATGTGGCCAAGTAATTTTGCATCTTCCAACCCAAATAGTTTTTTTTTAGGATTTAGAGAAATTCCATACTTCCTACACTTGGTGAAGACCTACTTGAGATGATCCAGGTGTTACTGATCTGATTTAGATAATATCATGATATCATCTAGGTATATTACCAAGAAGTCATGGATTTCCTTAGCAAAGGCTATTTCCATTTCTTTTTGAAAGGTGGCTCCTGTGTTTTTTTAACCCAAAAGGCATTTTCACATACATGAAAGTGCCCCATGGAGTGGTGAATGCAGTTTTTGCCTGATCATCTGGGTGGATTAAAGTCTGGTTATAACCAGAAAACCCTTCTAGCAGTGAGATTCTGGTTTAACCTACTACCTTCTGTAATATCTGATCCATTTTAGGAAGAGGGTAGTTATCCTTGAGTAAAACTTTATTTAAATTCCTAAGTTCAACACATAGTCTAATTTCGCCAGTTTTCTTTCTTGTAGGTACCAAATTAGAAACCCAATCTAAGAATCTAATTGGTGCAATGATCTTAGCTTCATACATTTTTTTGATCTCTTTTTCAATAGAAGGCAATAGAATGGGGTTAATTCTTCTAAGCTTCTATCTAAAAGGCTTCTGGTTTTCTTTTAAGGGAATGGTGTGTTGTATTATGCTGGTATCATAGGACTTAAGGTCCTCATAATTCCAAGAAAAAATGTCTTGGAATTCCTTTAACAGTTCTATGTATTTCACTTTTTCATTGGGAGGTAAAGAGTTTGAAAGCTTTATCATTTTGTGATCTTCTTCAGAGCCTATGTTACACTCCTCAATGTCTGATTTTAAGGGTTCCATTTTCGGCTTTTTATGGACATCGTTTGAATCAAACAAGTCCTCCAAAGGAGTTAATCCTTTGGGAAAAAAATTATCTTTAAGATTGATGGCTTCAAATTCTTCGTCAATTGCTTCATCAATTTCCATTTGTTTTAGGTTTCGAAATTCTAATTTTGTAAACTTTGTGGGATGGAATCTATCTATCCTCTCATCTTTACTTTGTTAATTTCTACTTTATCAGTGTAATAAAAAACTAATGTTATGTCTGTGTCTATGTTTCTATTTACAAATTCATCATCTAAAGTTAGAAAATTGTTAATTTGTTGATCATTATTGAACACTTGCCAGTTCTTTAAGTTGTCAGGAATAGCTGGTCTATGCCTAACCTCAATAGTGTATTGATGGTTGGGTTGAAATGGAAACTTACAAGTACAAGCAAACATTGCTAAATTGTGAGCTTGCATATTGTGTTTTCTTGGAATAATGGCAAGCATGGTTTCTAAAGAAATATTTAGTATTTCTACAACTGTTCCTCTATAAAATCCTAACCTAGGATCCCTAGTCATATAAACAACGCTAATTTGTTTTATTACCAACTCAGAATCTCCAATAATAGAGACTCTTATGGCTCCTAACCTTTTGACCAATTTTAGAACTACCAGAAATACTTCATACTCAGCCATGTTGTTTGTAAATTTAAAGTTCAATCTGTAGGCATGACCCTCTAAATGATCATTTTCTAAGTTGTAAATCCATACTCCTACTCCTGCACCTAGTTTGTTTACTGACCCATCGAATTCAAGATGCCATAGAATTTCATGTTCATAATTCTTATTGTCTGGGGGTACAAAATCTTCTTTGACTAAGGTATCTAGGTCATCTTTATTATCTGAAATCTCTTGAATTTGGATACTTTGATTGTCTTCTGCTACTGTAATTTCTTTTGGTTCTGCCATGATGCTGTCTGAAGTATTTTCTTGGTTAGATTCAACATTGTAAAGAATGAAAGAATTAATATCAAAATGCATTGAATATATAGGAAAGTTTTGAGGTCTCTCATGGGTACTCACTACATACTTCATCAGAGTCTCTCTATACAGTTTTTTAGGATGTCTAAAGACTGATATGGTAGCATACGACATATCAAGTTGCAGAGATCCCTAGAGTTTGGCACCCCACGATCTAGACAACAACATACCATATTTAGGTGGTATATCAGCAACAACTATGTCCATAAGAATGGTCTTAGCAGGGTACTGCACTAGGGAAACACACAAGTCTTTTATAAGTCCTAGGCACTTAACTTGGCTTGAATCAAATGAAAACAGGTCCTTGTAAGGTCTAGTGATATCCAAGTTTAGCTTCTCCATAACGGATTTAGGCATAAGATTGTGTGAAGCCCCAGAGTCTAGCATGGCATTATGTAGGATTTTATCGTGGATGTTAAGGCTAATGTAGAAGGGTGGTATCCCTCCTTCCACTAGTTTTCCATTAACATCAGGACCAAAAATTAACTCAGGTTGATCATCAAATAAGTTAACAGAGTCTTCATTTTCAACGAAGTTTAAAGATTTTCTTATTTGAGATCTGTAAGTTTCATGTTTAACCAGTTCTGTTAAAGGAACTGAGATTTTAAGTTTGGCCACCTCTGCTCCCAAATTGAAAGGCAGAGGGGATTTGTCTGTTTGAACATTTGAAATCTTAGCAACAGGGTTTGGAGTAGTTTGTTCTTGTTTTTCAGTGTTTGGAGTCTTTTTAATTGGATTTTCTAATATAATTTCTGGAGATTATTCCACTATTTCCTTGAGGGGAACTGAAGTGGAAGGTTGCTCATTAGAAGGTTGGTCATTGGTTACATCTTCAATGGTGGGACTAGGAGGGTTCTGATTTGATCTAGAAAGGATTTGTAAAGTTTTTGTAACTAGAGCAGCTTTCACTTTCTTAGGCTGATTAGGTATTGTTTTCTTGTTTTGGTCCGGAACATCAGTGTTCTTTTTGCTCCTCAAATTGTACAGTTTATGCACTTCGAAGATAAAAAAATTATACCCTTGCTTGTAGTTGAAAGATTCTCCAGTTTGGGTCTGTAATTGTTGAAGCATGTATAATTCTTGGTCATCCTGAGTCAGAAATACAATTTCCTCATCATCTAACCCCATTAAGTTGATTTGGGTGTCTAGCTCAAGGTATTATTGATGGGAAGTTTCAGCATAGTTCTCTTGGAAATGAGGTCTAATGTTCTGATCAGGCCCATTTTTACCAATATTTTGGTTCTAGTTCTCCCTAAAGTTTGGATTCTACTAGAGGTGCCTGTTGGTTATCCAAGTGAGGTTTCCTTTCATGATTTCTATCTTGTCCATTAATATTTCCATTCCTTTAGCTAAAGCATCCATTTTTTGATCAAAGGGTGACGCTTCATCTTTCAGGGGTTCTCTCCTTTCATTTCTAACCCCAGCTCTTTTGGATAGTAGATTAGCTTCTACATTAACTGCTACACTTTGAATATCTTCTAGCATAGGGGGATTCCTTTCTCTAAGTTGAAAAACCATGTTAGTGTCAAACCTGTTTGGAAACTTTATTAGGGCTAAGCCAGGTGGAGGCCTAAGGTCAAGTGGTATTGCGTTATATACATTGTTAAATCTAGTATAGTAGTCCTGAATGGTTTCGTTTGGTCCCCTCTTAAGGTTTTCATATTCATAATGAATTTGAAGAGGGTTCCTTTTTCTTCTCCCACCTATTTAAAAATAGCTACTAAAAAGAATCTAAACTATCTATACTATTAGAAGGCAGAGATCTAAGCCATGTTCTCACTTCTCCAGTTAGAGTTTCGAAAAAAATTCTCATTTGGACATCTCATATGTCAATTTCATGCAGTTCAAAATAATCTGTCATTTTTCTTGTGTGCTGCTATGCTGTGTAAGATCCAGTGCCATCGAATAGGACAATTTTACTCTGATAATTTGCTGGTAAGACACCTTGAGGAGCAGGCATCACAAGAGGGGCATATCTAAGTGCCATAGCTCTAAGTTGGACATGATTGAGAACAGGAGTTGGGGTAACAGGGGGATTTGGGGTAACAGGGGTAATGGGTATTTGATGGGTAGTGATAGGTTGATGGGGAAGCGAAGGTATGAACGGAGATGAGGAATGAACTTCAGAAGTGTGGGGAAATGATGGTGAGCTAAAAGAAGTTGAAGCGGTTTCAAAAAGTTCAGGGATTCTATTAGTAGTAAGGGATGACTGAGGAGAATTCAGAAGGTACTGATCAACTGACAAGTTTTCCCTTTGGACTTCAAGTTCCGTTATAAATTATAGATCTAGAACTGTGTCCTCAAGTGCACTCTCAAACTTGGTTCTAAATAAAGAAAGGTCAAAATACTCGTCAAAAGGGAGGTCTTCTATGAACAACCACTCATTAGGGTAGGAAGTGGATCTAAATAAAGGTCTTGGGCTTACTGAACTTTCTTGTCTTTTGATTATTCTCGAAATAAGGTTGGGATTGTCAAATACAGGGGGAGAATTTGGATCAGGGTTGGCCCTTGTATAGTGAGTTTTCCTTGAAGCCAGATTTCATGCTTTTTTCTACTTATTTTCTTTTTTATGAATTTTTGAAATAAATTCTAATAAACTCTTTAAGAGGCTTGAAAATAAGAATTTGAATTTCTCAAAGGTTTATAAAGACTGGGGGTTTGATTCCCCAGTACGGTTGCCACTATGTTATCACTCAGAAGTCTTCCCTAGAAGTTATAAAAGAAGGAATAATCTGAGGTAACCACAAACCTAATCTTTTTGACTCAGGTTCTAGCCAACCTAAGTCCAGAGAGGGCTCTCTCTTTATAATTTAACTTTGTTTTGGGTAGGATTTTAGGCTGGTTCTTAATGCTCACGATGTTTTTGTTTGATTGGGTGGTGGATTTAAGAGAACAGATGGGTAGAGCAAGTATTCAGGCCATTGGGCTATGGAGTTAATCAAAGAGTGGCTTAACTGGATCAGATCAATTACTAAAGGAAGAGTTCACAGGGTAGGCTAGCACAAAAAAAAGCAAATCTGGAGTTTCAAATGGATGAGGTAGTCCTAACCAGGGTAAAAGGGCAATGAAGAATCCTGAAACCAGGATCAAGATGAAGAACAGAAGGAGATTAGTAGCAAAGGGCAACTAAGAATCCTTTACTATGTACCTAAGGGGGGAAACTATGGAAGCAAAGGAGCAATTACGAATTCCCATACCAAGATAGTTTAGTAGAAAACAATGAGAAAGTAAATAGTCAAAACAAACAGCATTTAAGCTAATTCTGAGATATCGTTCCTTGTTTACTATTCAGATTTCATAGAGAAAACATGTGAATATTTATAACATGACGAGAAAACAATAATTAAAGATGAAGAGATATACTTATTTGGTTCCAACTGTGCACAATAATCCAGTGAAATGTATTTAGCTTTATTTCATGATCTAGCAAAACCAGTCCAGTCTTAAATATAATAGCTCCTTAGCTTGATATAAAATGTCTACAGAAGGGCAATGAAGAATCCTTAAACCAGGATCAAGATGAAGAAAAGAAGGAGATCAGTAGTAAAGGGCAACTAAGAATACTTTACTATGGACCTAAGGGGGGAAACGACAGAAGTAAGGGAGCAATTAAGAATTCCCAGACAAAGATAGTTTAGCAGAAAACAATGAGAAAGTAAACAGTCAAAACAGAGAGCATTTAAGCTAATTCTGATATATCATTCCTTGTTTACTATTCAGATTTGATAGAGAAAACATGATGAGAAAACAATAATTAAACATGAAGAGATAATACTTATTTGGTTCCAACTGTGCACAAGAATCCAGTGAAATGTCTTTAGCTTTATTTCATGATCCAGCAAAACCAGTCCAGTCTTGAATACAATAGCTCCTTAGCTCGATATAAAATGTCTACAGAAATGTATTCTAATCCCCCCTAATTACTTCAAATTGTGAAGTATTTATACAAAAAATGTTACAAAATATCTCATAACAATATGAGAATTATTCTAGGAAACCAAAAATATCTTCAAGCATGAAGATAGAGATAGATGGAGAACTGTCTTCTTGTTGTCCCTTTTATTGTGACTGTGCTGGTTGTTGTAATTAGGATTTGGCTCTTTTAGTTTCTTGTTACATGTGTGCTATAATTACTTTATATCTTCAATCTACTGATACTCTTTACCTGCTACACTTTGACTTTGTTTTACCTATTTTACCTAGCTGCCATATATATTTTCTACAGTAACTTTATAGTAAATCTGTCAATTTCATCCACCATTCACCTTCAAGTAGTTTCATATTTAGCATCATTCTATATATTTCATCGGCTTCGGTATACTTGGAAAAATTTGGCCTATTAACGAACAAGTGCTTCACCTCATGCTCTAGGAAAAACAGATTTTCTAGATTATCATATAATACCTTTCCTGTGGGCAGAGCTTTTACCCCTGAAGTACTAGCTTGGCTGCTGGCCAACTTGTTTAGTCTTTCAACATAATCATCTTGGGTCATAAGCTTGTCATGTATTACCATAGGACTGGGGAGTCCTTTTTCCCTTAAAATACCAAACTTTGTCATAAATCTATCAATATCAGCTTGGATGCTTTGGCATTTTTTCTCAAGATTGAGCATAAGGTTCCTTTTGGTAAGAATCTTCTTGATTTCTATGATGGTCCTTGTTCTATCTTCTATGCCCAGTTCATCCAGCTGATACCTGTTCTTGCTATTCAAGAATGCTATCAATTGGTTGGCCTCTTCAGGCTTGTCTCCCAACTCTTCCATTGTCTTGTGAATTGCTTCTATGGCCACTTTTACCAGTTCAGTTTTCTCAAAAATTACTTGAATAGATGGCCAAACATCATTGACAGAGTCAATGATGTTGGCCCAAAGCATTTCCTTTATATCTCCTAGTGGTTGTTGCAATGTTAAGTCTTTTTCAATGACTTTTATCCTTTCTCCCATTCTTTGATTGTTTTGAGATTCTTCCTTCTGTTGTATTTATGCAAGTTTGCAATCAGTTTCCAAACTTGACACTTATTCCCTAATCTTTTTGAGCTCAGTAGCCTGGATGGTCATTTCCTCCATGGATTTTACCAATTCAACTACCTTTTTTGTGGATGTCCCTGCGCTTGTAGATGTATTTGTGATTGGCATAGTTGTAGATAGTGGAACTGTTGGTGTTAAGGAAGCAGCCAATGTGGAGGGCACTGTTGTAGAGACTGTAGGAATTACAGTTTGTGGAGTGGTGGCCAACTCACTCTGTCTAGACTGTATCAAGTTATCCAGCTCTTTCTCTGTTTCTTTTAGTTGATCATTCAGCTTAAGGACTAAGTCCATAAGCTCTTCCTCCTTCCAAGTTTCCAATACTTCAGTTGTTTGTGGATGATGCAAAGAAGGAATTTTGAGCTGCTTTTTCAATGCAGCTATGTCATCATTTTTCTTTTTGATTAGCTTTTCTGCAGCCTTTACATCCTTGGGATCATGCCCCAACTCTATGATTAAGTCCTCTAAGGACTTTATCCTAGTATCCTTGGCCTGTGAAGAGGCCTTCTCTAACTGGAATTGCGTTGATATATTATTCAGCGAATTTTGGAGTTGATGTGCTGCAATGGCCTTGCTGGTCAAGGTGGAATAGACCATTTGTGTAATTCTATTTGGTCGATAGGATGTATATCCTTTGCCAACACTTGAAAGTCTGTTTTCAAGTAATCTGCTATAGACCTGGGCTACTATATGGTAGGCTTCATGAAATTCATCTGCATCTTACCTTATTTTAAATCAAAGGCTGATATTAGCCTTGTTTGATTAGTAGGAGCCATTTTAAGGTATTGTGGATAGCTTTGGGCCTTCAATCTTTCATTTCTGGCCTTTATTTCTTTGTATTTCTATCTAATGTCTTGGTTCTGGCCAGGTGGAGCCCTGAATGAGGATATTTCCATGCTCTATTGTCTCTCCAGCATTTGAGCTTGTGAAGTGGAAGGTTCTTGTGTACCTCCAGAGGCAGTGGTCTCCCGGCTTTCTTCTCTTTCTGTACCTATAGTTCCAGTTGTTTCCTCTGTGAACTCTTGTTCTCAAAAAGGATTTAACCTTTGCCTCTTGACATAAGTCTGTGCATCAGGTCTGCTATAAGGAGTGGCCTCCTCTCTATCTCTTTTGGGATTCTTCTCCTCATTTAGAGGAGTTTGTATAATAGGAGGATTACTCATGATGTGTTATGGCTAAGCCAGCTCTTATAATATGTATGGTTGTTCTTATTCTTCTTGCTCTTGAGGTCCTTCTTCTGATAGTTGCTCACTGTGTTCCTGTGTTTCCCTTTGGGATTGGGATTCTCTTGGCACCTGTACAAAGGAATCTTCATCAAGTCTTCTTTCTAGATCAATCAACACATTATTGACAGCAACTTCTGTGCTATCTCGGTCTACTAAAGTGTTCTCCACCCATTCTAGTTGATTTGCATACTATTCTATTTCAGGAATTCTGTGGTGGACATAAGGAGATAATTTGTTCTTTTGTCTTCTATTGCAGATGAAATCTAAAGGGTCATATCTCCATATAAAACTTTGTTTCAGTTTTAGCCTTTGAAGGATTTCTTATGCTTCCTTTCCCGCTTCCCTACTGTTGCATATAAAGGGGCTAAGCTAGTCTTTTATTCTGAGTTGAGCTTTCTTCTTGGCCTTCACAAAATGCACCTCATCTGAATTAATCATTTGCCTATAGTACTCCAGAGCAAACAATCTCATGGGGAGGTATTTTGGCAATTTGTAGGGTGCTAACTCACAACCATATATTCTGATTTCAGTGTGATTTTGGTGCAAGTACCAATCTCCCACTCTATGTTGTTTGGACAACTGTAGGACCCTCCTGATATCTGCACTGATTCTTAGGGGGAGGACTTCCTAACAACATAGTTGCCACTGGGTGCACAAAGAGATCTATGAAATCTATATAAGTATATGGAGAGTCATATTGGTGGATTAATGAAGTCCAAAAGACTACTGATCTAGGGTTGCCTCTGGTATCAAGATTTTGGAGTGTGAATGGGAATTTATCAGCTTGATAGTACATGAAAAGATGATATAAAACTGATGAATATTTGAATACTCTTTCATTGTCCATCCTCATGAATTGATCATGCATCTTATCTGCAATGAACTTAGCATAGTCAAACATGATGGCAGGGGGTTGTCCAAGAGTGTAAATGGACATGAAGGCTATAATAATCTCATCAACAAATTCACTTGTAGTCTGGCCTAACACACTGGATATCATTTCTATGATGTCTCAGCCATGATCAGAGAATATGGTCCACATGTATGGGGGAGGGTCCTTTGGAATGTATTTCTCTTCCCTAATGAATGCCTGGAATAACTGAGCAAGTTTGATGGAGGTGAGTGCAGGAAATCTGCTAAGCAGTCTCCAACAAAAAGGGGGGTCAGGTTTTGGCCTAGTTGCAATTGCAGCATTTCATTTATGGATTCAGCAGTGATGGTAAATAATATAGAATGGTCAGGAGTCATCACTCCTCTTTAGCTGGGACTATAGTTCATATGGAAATAGTGGAAAATCTCAGGGAAGATATAAACTCTAGGGAATTGGTACTTGGGCAAACCTGATTCCCAAAGACCTATTTTGTCTGTGTGGTTCAAGTACTGGTCTCTAAACGTGCAGTATAATTTCAATGGGGATTCTTGGACAGAGGTATCTCGAATTTGAAAGTCTTTATCTGCCAAAGGGAGATGGTCTAAGTCCCTGTGGGGAGTAGAAATTGGTAGGACATTCCATGCAACTGGAGTAGCCATCCTTGGTTTTTGTCGTTTCAAGGACGAGGATGAAAGGTTTTTAGTAAAACTGGTGGAAAATTGGTTCAATTCATAGTATTTTGGAGTTGCTGGGAAATTGTTTTACTGAATTAATTAGTAACTTAAAGCAATTGAGTAAAGGTTGGAATCAAACAGGGTTTCTTAGTGGTTTTGGGTAAATACCTAGTTTCGGCTCTGAACGGATTGATGGGCAACTGGGCACAATTTGCAAGGAGCGTACGTGACTAAAGGGTGGTCTAGAAGTTCAGTAGCTTCATCAGGTCGGCAGTTGGACGTGGGTTGATGGCTGCACATACTATGGTGCTTGCATGGAGGTCTGAATGGTCTTTTTCACGATAAAACTAAAAACAATGAGTTTTTTAGTTTTATTTGAAAAGTCAACTGTTTTGGCAGGTGCACGAAGAAAGGTACAATTGCTGTTAATTGAGGGATGAGACATTTTGTCATCTAGCGGGAGGCGGTAAGTGGGTTTATTTCAAAAAAGTTTTGGGCTAGAGTGGTTTCAGGGGGAGGCCGCCCGATGCCACTCATTGAGCGCCACGTAGCAATGGGGTGAATAGTGAAACCACCCATATCAGGTAGGTAAAAGTCGACCTTCGAAGGCCGCCCAATTTTATCGTCAACCATCAGATCAAATTTCACTTGATCGTACGGTGATTGGGGCAGGGATTTGACATGAAGTTTAATGGAGGGGCCCAATAGAGGTTTAAGCATGGCAGGATTAACTAATCACGGATTATGGTGGATTAAGGGCATGAAGGGTGATTTCATTTCTGGAGATAGATTATTAATTAACCACATATTAATTAAATAATCTCTTTTATTAGATGGAGGGTTTTGGTTATTAATTAGTCGTTGATTGACTAATTAACCCCTCTAATCATTCACGATACTAATAAAGTTTATGTCTCAAACTTCGGTGCAGGATATTAATATAGGGGTTTTATTTATAATTATATATGGGAAGGGTTATGTTTTTTTTTTGGGATTTTAATATATAAAGTTAAAGTTAATATGAATTGAAAGAGGAAAATAACTTAGCGCAAAGTCAAATGTGTATTTATAATTTATTTTCTTTCATAAACAAATTATAACCTAGGCTTAGTGTTATATTTGTGGGTTTTTTTTTCGGAAAAGGGGTTTGCTTGAGGGGTGATCACTTTTCTAAGGTTTTATCCTTAGGGAAAAGGGGTTTATTAGGGAAAATGAGTGAATTATGGAGGGGGTGAATGCTTATGAGGGGACTTTTAGTACTTAGGACCTATAAGTTATTGGGTCGAGGGTCTGGTCCCTCCAGAAGTCAGAGAAATGCTCTGAGCCCCTTTAACTTAAGATTTTAGGTACTTTAAGACTTTCCTTGGAAATTAGTTAAGTGAAAAATGTAATGAATGAGGGAGGTTAATCAATTGACTTTGTGTACTTTGGTAAATGCTCAATTTTCATCCATACTTTAGAAATTTGATGATGAAAGTAAATGATATGATCTTATCTAATCAATCATCACAATTCTGCAACCATTCAACTACTTACCCATCTACTCATCCTACCATTTTTTCTTCTCTTTATTAGGGTGCACTTAAGCTGGAAAACCCTTATCAAAACATTTTATTTTCTTTTACAAAAAAAATATATCTATGTCTAACCTTATTACATCCAAGGGCTCAGATTAAACAGTTGAGCTCCTTTTATTCACTCTACCTATCTACTTATCTACCGAGATTAAACAATTTGGTCAGAATTTATTCTCTATCTCTGAGCATAAAATTTAAAACATGAAATAGTCAAGTTTAAACATTTTGACCATCCATGGATTGTGGCAAAGGTAACAAGCTGCACACAATATTTTTATTCTACATCAGAAGTAAAAGGTAGTGGCATTTTGAATTGCACACTTTCATGGTCTTTTTTTCTTTCTTGGGTTCATTTTTTCATCTTTTTTGACCTTTTTTATTCTTTTTGTCCTTTGATTTTTCTTTTAAGACATACCCTCTTTACATTTTTTAATTTTTTTGATTTTTTGAATATGGAAAACATTTGCAGGAAGTAAAGGTATGTACATATTACAGATTTGACCTCAGCTATTCAAAAATTATGACTCCTATTGGTATAGGAGCATAACACCATGTAGGCACCCCAACACATGTAAAAGTCATAATAACAACGTGGGAAGCATAATTAAATGCCAATGTGAAAAATGAAGAACTCCGAATGGAAGACTAGGAGCCATTACTTAACGACCCGAACCATACTAGAGGCCGCCAAACTCTATTCAGGAAGACCATACATCAGTATTGGGTAATGAAAAATATATTAGCCAAGACAATGATAACATATAGGGATAAAGAAGAACCAAAGAGAGACAAGTAAGAGGAACCAAGTGTAAAGGACATCCAAAAGGAAATCCAAGTGGTGCAAGTTCAACAATATCTCTAGAACCTTCGCTTTGGGAGAATGGAGAAGAAGATCGAAACATTGTTGTGGAACGAAGTGCCCGGGTAAAGTTAATTTTTTTTATTATGTCGGATAACATTTATTTTGCAAGTCAAAGCATAAAGTATATAGTAGATATAGTTGCAAACTTAGGATGTATGATAAGCATCAAACTGTTTAAATTTTGGACTGCTTTTGATGTTGATTAGTGGCCAACAGACCTAGCTTTCCTCAGGCAGGTAGAGGCAACTAGACATATTTTGTTACCTGCTTAGAGATAATTAATAGAAAAGAGAAGTACTACCAATCTTACGGAATATATATATATATATATATATATATATATATATATATATATATATATATATATATATATATATATATATATATAGATATATATATATAATTAATCAAATTATAACTTTATTTTAAATTATTATTATTATCATTAATTATATGTATATGTGTATATATATATATATAATGATAATATAATTTAAAATAAAGTTATAATTTGATTATTTTTATGATTTATTTAAATTTATCAAAGATAGACATATCATGAAGTGTTTGGATCCATATTATGCGTTGATATATATTAGCATTTACTAGTCATTTAATTTATATGTCTACACTTTTCGAATGTTTGAATCATATGAACTTGTAGTAGTTTAACTGTTCTACATTCTCGAGGTTTTTTTATTATATTCTCTAGTTAAATTTGTCTGAAATCTTGCAAGAATTTGATGGAATCACAAGTTTGACCTATGAACTTTGCATAATTCTAGTGTCCTTGAAGTTTTCCAAAGTGATAAATCCATTAATACATTAAAAGAAATAATTTAAACAACAAATAAACACAATGTGACAAAAAATTATGTAGCAAAATTCCAAAAAAGAAAAACTTAAAAAAAAAAAATAGTCGCACAACACCTTTAAAATATATTAGAAATTGTAATCACTCTATTTTATCAACCAATAAACTCTTACATCAATATCACCACCAACATGCCAAGTTGGTGCACACCTTATTGGGTATTTTGTTTATTCCTTTTGCTCAGTCTGATACCTTCGCCATTAATAATTTCAAACACCAAATAATGGCTCCCTATCAATACACTCGTGGATGACGATAACTTTTCTCTATCATATGTGATTAATAATTAAAAAAATAAATATTGGATTTTAATTATTGTGAAGTGAGATATGGTATTTTGGGCATATGGTATTGATACCATGGTATTGTCTCATGGTATTGTAACAAAACTAGTTACAAAAACCAGTTGTAAATTAAGAATATTCATATTAGATATCATTTTTGGGATTCAACTGCGTTAAGTAAGTCATTCAAACGTATGACCATTTCCATGAGAGGTAGTCGTAACTGACTAATTTCTCATGATTTTTGAATAGTTCACTTAGCACTCATTGCATCGGGTGATGCTCACAGGGGTGAAGAAGTGGGATTGAAACTAGTGAAATGTGGAGAACGAATCACATAGCATCAATCATCACTTCCGGGGCTTGCACCCGGTAACCAGGACTTCCCAGGAGGTCACCCATCCCAGAACTCCTCTGGCTCAAGCGCGCTTAACTGTGGAGTTTTTCCACAATCAAGCCCACTTAGCTTGCTACCCCATTTGCAAAACCTTAGCAAGTATTGTGCCTCATGAACCATTCAAGTAGAGATCCCTTGACTCTTTTTGAATTTAAGTATGGTCATACGTTTGAATGACTTACTTAACGCAGTTGAATCCCAAAAATGATATCTAATATAATGCACTGCGTAAATCCCCCATACAAGAATATTCATGTTAAAGTAAGGGTGAATTTTCATGGTTAAAAATATTGTTACATGACTTATACTTCATCTGTGTGTGTTCAAATCCTATTCCTTAATTAAATAGAGTAAAAAATGCTAAGAGGCTATTGGTCTCTAGCTTGCCACTCGGTTTTTGTCAGAGTCCGAAATAAGTAAAGCCAAAAACATATGCGATTTTTCCTATAAGTGAGGAAACCCACTAGAATGAAGATTCTTGATTTGAGTTTACAAAAAAAGGTTTTCCAAACCCATAATCAAGGAAATCTAACCAAAAATACATGGATAGAGTAGACAAGGAAAACTAAAAGCTGAAGTAAAATAATAAGATTGACTAATTGAAATTGAAATTAAGGTAGACAAAGAAGTATCCAAGCCAATGGGATGGTTTATTTGTTTGTTGGAAGTTCGAATTGTTGGGCCTATAGGTGAGCCCAAATCTAATCATTGTATCCTTCTGTCGACGTCAAGAAGAAATTCCTTTAGGTCATCCAACATTTGTATAACATTTTCCCTGAACTCCTACCTATCCACCAATAGTTTTCTTGCAAAAGTCTTTATATGCCAATATAGATGAATCATGTAGATATAATGATTCTAGCACCCTCTAGTGTTGCCTATGTCAGGAATCCACATAGCCAAATCATCCATGGCTTTTGTGATGAGGTGATCAAATTTTAGCTCAAAATGAAAGTGCCCAAAAAGTCTTAAAATCAGCATCAAGTTTAATTGTTCATCGTTATGAATCCAACGACGTTATTTTCACCTCAATCCGATATTGTATTCTCAAGTTATTGTGTTCTAATTGTTTGGCTTAATAGCTAAAAAAAGAGTCAGATGTTGACTGAGAAGTTGACTGGGATTCCGTACTATTGACATCACCTAGAGTGACTGTGTAGCTACGTGCCAGCCAAGTGTCACCAAGTGGCAGGTTTTGGTTCATTGGTTTTTGGATGTTTTTTATTAGTTGGACATGGACCAATAAACGTACGGTTAAGGGTTAGATGGACCAGGCATGATTCGAACCTATGACCTCTGGTCCAATGTACAAGCGCTTTTCCATTAGTCCACATGGTAGTTCTTATTATACTATGAAAAAAACCTTTATTTAAGGTTTCGTGGGTGCGTTATTGGGGAAAGCAGTTGAGTTGCTAGCCTCAACCCTGAATCACGACATCTACACATGAGCACAGTGCAAAGGATATGGGGCCCAGGGACTACCCCCATCCCATGGTCACCAACCACCGCATAGAACCATAGATGGAGGACCTTCAGTGCTGACGGTGTGGGGAGTTTGGGTGTAGCCCTAGGCTCTGGTCACCTGGGCATCACAAAATTGTGAAAAGGTCTTGATCTGGGGGGCACTAGTGAAGGGGGACAACCTCCGGCCATATGGCCTTCCACATGATGTGACACACAGAGGAAAATGGGCTTTGACGTTTAGGGTGGGCCATTGGTTCGACCCTTGGTCCCATGAGCACCTACATGACCACCAACCCGATGCATAAGGGACCTAAGTTAGTGGGGGTGAGTGGTTAAGCCTAGCCAGTGGCCTTATGGGTGCCAACATGACAATAATTCGCATGCACAAGAGTTATTGGGAAATTTAATTTTCCAACAAATTGCATTAGCAGAGGGTGAAATTATTGCCTCGTTAGCAGAAAATAGGGAATTTTTTTAGGAAAGTTAGACTATTAGTCTGATTTGTTGGATGGATAAAATCAAAACTACATGGATATCTTGTAGAGCCATATATTTGTGATTTTTTTTCCTTTTGGAGCTCAAGAAGAGTTCACTTAGGGGTTTTTGGACATTTTGGATCCAATGGTGAACTTTATTTTCTGATTTGGGCATGTCTAAGGAGACATTTTATAGGTTCAAGTCCAAGGGTTTATGGATCAATCAAGTTTTGGAGTATTTCTTGAAGGTGTTTGAGCATGGAGAAGGCCTTGTAGGGGTTTTCTTACCTTCATAAGTCAACTGTAAGAGTTTTTATTTATAGGGTCTAGCTTAGGTTCACTTTCCTCACTATTTCATGTTGAGGAAAGATTTGTTTTTTCTCTTCAATATGGAATTGAGATGCTTTCATGATCATGTAAGCAAATTTTCAGTTGGAGTATAGCGTATTTGTAGGAGACACCTTGTGTTGTTTTTTTATGTGGGAGTTATTTGCAGGAAAACATTTCCTTGAAGGGGAAATAGCCACATGTTTCATTAGCAAACTTTTATGTATTCCTTTTTCCATTGAATATATGGAGCGGTCTAGCTATGTTGGTAGGCCTGGAGATGTAGCCCAGGAGGGGTGAACTCTGTCAACAAATCCTTTGTTCTACTCTTCATGTATGCATGTATAAGTTATGTGATGTTTTTCTGCCTTTCCTTAAGTTTACATGTGAAAACTAACTCATAACTTGAAGAGACCTTTAGAAAACCTATTTTGTGTTAAGACCCATTTTTCCTTGCAAAGCTTCAGAATGACCCTTATTTGTTTTTGGAGAAGAGGAAATTGACTACCTCCTCCATTTTCAAATAATTCTGGGTCTAGTTTTCTTTCCCTCTCCCACCTAAGATCTACTTCTATTGTCTCAATTCCGATCTAAACATCTAGTGGTATGTGTCACTGATAGCTTCAAGCTGAGTCTTCAACTCTACAATGTGCTTAGGATCTCCCCAAATTCCGTCTTCATTTGCCTCCTCGCTTACAATGAGCTCTTTGGTGAGTCATCACAATAGGACTTAGAAGAACTTGGGTCAGATAGAAGTGAGCCAAGGCTAATGATTGGAGAAAATGAAGGCTAGTAAACCCAAATATACCATCCAACAAGGTAATTTGAAATCTAGCAAAGGAAACATAGAGCTCCATCTCCAAATCCATGTTGGAAATAATACTGAGAGGGGGGGTGAATCAGTATTATCTAATTCTTTTTCAATATATTTATACTTTGAATTATTGTATGTCAGTACCATAAAATAATGAGCATGAACAAGAAAAACAGATAGTCACACCAAAGAACACCAGATATAAGGTGGAAACCCAATGTGGGTGAAAACCACCTGCTGCAATATGTCTCTATCTTCTTTCAATTAGAAATTCCTTTTACAATTACTTTGTACTGGTGCAGTTCTTTACCAGTACGCAGGCTGCAACCTGCAGAGAGCTACAACTCTCTCTCCTGGAAGGGAGTAACAACCCCCTACTTCTTTTCTTTCAAGGACCACTTTTCATAAATTTTCAAACTGGATCCATGAACATCAATCAATCATCAAGTATATCTGCATCAAACAATCTCCTTTCCCAATTAGCACTGAATCAAGTAAACACTTCTCTGACAGCTGTACCCAGAACACAGTAATAGTAACCACACACCAAATTCTGAACCCAGAATACTGCAGCAATAGACAGAGGTAGCTAGATCATAATTTAAAGATATACGCTACTTCAACAACCTGAAATCTGCGTGCAGATCTATAAAGGATAATTCCTTCTTTCAAATATTCAGACACTAATTTACCCAGATTGTCAGATTTATAGATCAAGCATGCGCCTCATATAACAGATCAAAATCATACAAAGATACTATTATTCAAGCCTAAATATTATGACCCATCAATAGAACTTATCCTTCTTTATGCGCTAAGGTTCCTCCTTCATTCAGATCTAGATCTGCACCATAACCCAATCACAAATATTTCAGATCTAGCACTTATTAGATATTCAATTCATTCGATGATACTTTGCCAAATGATCTCCTTCCTCTTTTATAGTCTTAGGCCTTCCACAATACCACGGTCCAAAACCATAGGATCAAAAAACTGTTGGACTAATACCATGAACCAACCATGAAAGTGCGTGAGATCAACACTTTTGGATGCAATACCACGGACCAAAACCATAATAAACCAATACCACGAACCCAATACTTGGGATCAACACTTCTGACGAGGTACCATGGTCCAAAACCATAGGTTCAAATACCAAGGACTAACTACCATGGACCAAAGGTAAGTTCTCCAACATATACATGCTTTTCTTTGCATGAAAGTGCGTGAACGTTTTCTCTACATGCAATACCACGGACCAAAACCATAATAAACCAATACCACGAACCCAATACTTGGGATCAACACTTCTGACGAGGTACCATGGTCCAAAACCATAGGTTCAAATACCAAGGACTAACTACCATGGACCAAAGGTAAGTTCTCCAACATATACGCGCTTTTCCTTGCATGAAAGTGCGTGAACTTTTTCTATACATGAAATAAACGTTTCTCTGCATAAAAGTGCGTGAACTTTTCTCTACATGAAATAAACTTTTCTCTGCATAAAAGTGCATGAACTTTTCTCTACATGAAATAAACTTTTCTCTGCATAAAAGTGCGTGAACTTTTCTCTAAATGAAATAAAATTTTCTTTGCATATAAGTGCGTGAACTTTTCTCTACATTATAATTTATTATCTGAGATGAGTGGGTTGCCATCAAGTACAACATATGAATCATAATGCCAACAATCTCCCCCTTTGGACTTGATGGCAATAACAACCAATCATTCTCCCCCTTTGACATCAAGGGCAAAGGGTTATGCTCCCCCTAAGAACATGCTCCCCCTGACTATAAACCAGATCTGCAAAGAAGAACCATAATCCATCAAACACCATAAATGACCATGAAAGAGATAGAGACATATTGCAGCAATATTCAGACCAGCATCCATGATCTCCTTCTATACTTCCTCCATAATGCCAACAATGCATGATATGCTCCCCCTGAACCTGTGCCATTCGATCTTTGACCAATCTGCAACCCATCACATGTACGCATATACTTCAGATGAACCTTGCGTACAACCAACAAACAGAAGAGATTCAACAACAAGATGATGCATCAACAACCCCCAACTTTTGCCTGAGGTATTCAAAGGTCTCCCTAGGCAATGGTTTGGTGAGTATATCAGCAACCTGTTCCTTAGAAGGAACATACTCCAACTTGACCTTTTGTTCAAGCACTTGTTCCCGGAGAAAGTGATACTTGATTGGTATGTGCTTGGTTTTTGAATGCATGACTGGGTTCTTTGAAATGCTGATTGCACTTGTATTATCACATAAGATGGATATGGGTGGTGTACAAGTGATTTGAAAATCCTGCAAGGTCTGCATCATCCAAAGGAGTTGAGTGCAGCAAGATGCAGCAGCAACATATTCTGCTTCAGCTCTAGATAAGGCAATTGAACTCTGTTTCTTGCTGAACCAAGATACTAATCTAGAACCCATAAAGAATGCACCACCACTTGTGCTCTTCCTGTCATCCACACTTCCGGCCCAATCTGCATCTGTATAAGCATGAAGTGTGAGATCTGTATCTCTAGGATACCATAAGCCATAGTTTTGAGTCCCTTGAAGATATTTGAAGATTCTCTTCACTGCCTGAAGATGAGTTTCCTTTGGATTTGCCTAAAATCTTCCAACTATTCCCACTACATGCATGATGTCTGGTCGGGTACCTGTCAAATAAAGTAGACTTCCAATCATAGATCTGTAAGTTGGTTGATGCACTGCTGCTGATTCATCATTTGCACTGAGGTTACATCATGTGACCATGGGTGTACATACTGGTTTTGCTTCTTCCATACCATATTTCTTCAAAATCTGCTTGAGATACTTGGTTTGAGACAAGAATATCCCTCCTTCATTTTTTTGGATTTGGAAACCAAGAAAATATGTCAATTCTCCAAGCAAGGACATTTCGAATTCTTTCTGCATCACCAAGGCAAAGCTTTGACTCATAGATTCTTCATTGCTACCAAAGATAATGTCATCTACATACACAACAAGTATTAGCAATTTGTCATTTTCAATTTTTATATAAAGATTGCTATCTGCTAATCCTTTTGAAAAACCTTGTTGATGAAGATATTTGTCCGAACGATAGTACCAAGCCCTTGGAGCTTGTTTAAGACCATAGAGAGCCTTTTTCAATCTGCATACAAGATTTGGATCATTTCCAAGAATGAAACCATCTGGTTGCTCAATGTATACTTCTTCTTCTAAGTCTCCATTCAGAAAGGCTGATTTCACGTCCATTTGAAATACTTTGAACTTTTGAAATCTTGAGAGAGCAAGGAACATTCAGATGGCATCAAGTCTTGCAACAGGAGCAAAAGTTTCTTCAAAATATATTCCTTCTTGCTGCGCATACCCTTTACAAACAAGTCTAGCCTTGTTTCTAATTACTTCCCCATTTTCATTCAACTTATTTTTGAAGACCCATTTTGTCCCTATAACATTCTTATCCTTTGGTCTAGGAACCAACTCCCAAGTGTTGTTCTTTTCGATCTGCTCAAGTTCTTCATCCATTGCTTTGACCCAACATTCATCTTTGCATGCCTCTTTTACATTTTGTGGTTCAGTGGATGAGAGTAATGCCAAATAGCTTGAAGCTTCTGCAATTGTTCTTCTTGTTTGTACACCTGCTTCTTTTTTCCCCAAAATCTGAGATTCTGGATGATTCTTCTGAACATACCTAGATGGAGTCTTCTCTTCTACCCTTATCTGTTCCTCTGGTGCTTCTTGAGGTTCTTCTTCTTCATCATTCTGTCTTTGAGGGTAGTCTTCATCTTCTTCGATATTTTCATGATTTACTTGCCTAGGAATGTATCCTTTTTCATCAACCACTACATCAATGCTGTCAACAATTCTTCCAAGTCTTTTATTGTAGCACTTATATGCTTTGCTGTGTGGAGAATAACCAAGAAGAATGCCTTCGTCTGCTCTAGGTTCAAGTTTGCCAAGTTTCTCATCAGTATTCTTAATATAGCATTTGCTCCCAAAGATTTTGAAGTGTTTTACGGAAGGAGTCTCACCATACCAGAGTTCATGAGGAGTTTGAGTGTTGTTCACTCAGACATTTGTTTTATTGAGAATAACAACCGCAGCATATGCAACTTCACCCTAGAAAGTTGCGGGAGTTCCGGACTCATCAAGCATAGCACAGGCCATTTTTTGGACTGTTATGTTCATCCTTTCCACCACTCCATTTTGCTGAGGAGTTCTATCTGTAGAGAATTCCCTTCTTATCCCATGTTCTTCACAAAAATCGAAAAATTCATTTGAGGTAAACTCCCCACCTCTGTCGGACCTGAGGCACTTAATTTTGTAACCTGATTCATTTTCAACCAAGGCTTTGAAGGATTTGAATTTTTCGAATGCTTCGTCTTTGTGCTTCAAAAGTCCTAACCAAACAAACCTGGAGAAATCGTCAATGAATAATATCAAGTATTCTTCTCCTCGAGGTGACCTCATCCTGAAAGGACCACATACATCTGTATGGACTAGTTCAAGAGGCCTGCTGGCTGATCCTTCCTTCTCCGGGAAGTGGGTTCTGGTTTGCTTACCAAACTGACATGATTTGCATATAGTGTTGTCTGGAATTTTGATATCTGGAAGACCACGAACTGCCTGATATTTGCATGCCTTCCTTATTTGTGAAAAGCATAGATGCCCCAACTTCCGGTGCCATAACCAATGTTCATCATCCTTGCTCAAATAGCATTGTTGTTGTCCTTCTTCAAATATGTATAGATTATTTGGAGTTCTTCTACCTTTGATCACTGTTTTCCCTGTATCAAGATCACGAACGTTACATCCATTTGATTGAAATATTACCTTGGTTCCTTGATCGCACATCTGACTGACACTCAGAAGGTTATGCTTCAAGCCATCAACATATAAAACATTTCCAGCTTTGACCTTTTCTTTTAACTGAGCTGTGCCTTTTCCTTTTATAGCTGCTGGAGTATCATTTCCAAAAGAAACTTTCTTTCCCTTTTCTAAAGCAGAATATGATTCAAGTTTTTCTTTATCACCTATCATATGCTTCGAACATCCACTGTCAATGTACCATAGATTTTCCTTTCCCTCTGCATAAAAGGCTATCCCACATCTTTCTGATTGTGGTTCCTTTATTCTCCATGTTCTGGTGCTTGAGGTTTGTTCCTTTGTCTGCTGAAATCTGCTCCTGCATTCAGAATCTTCATGACCGAAGTTATTACAAATAGAACATTCAATTTCATTTTCAAGAGCCGAAAAGTTGTTATAGGTCCTTTTTGTAATCCCAGTCAAACTTCTTTGTTTTTGAGCTTCTCTAGTCATGATTGTTTTATATGCAACACATTGAACTGCTTGTTGGTACAGGTGCACAACAAGCTTAAATAAACTTAACACAGCAAAATTAATACAGCAAAACAATCAAGCACATAAGAGACAATTTTTAACGTGGTTCACCCAACCAATCTGGGCTACGTCCACCAAAAATAGGCATTAGGAGTTTATTAATCAAATTGGAGATTACATCAAGAAATTCTCATAAAACCTCTCACACTCTTAGCAAACCATCCGAATGATTGCCTGTTATATAGCATAGAGAATCTAACAGCCTCATAACTCCCTCACATCAAATATAGGAGGCATTAACTCCCTCCCAACAACCTGGAGCTAATCTAGGAACTGAATCCCTATTGTTGTCATCAACTGAGATTTTTCCTATTTTGTTACAAACAGAAAATCTCAACAATCTCCACCTTGACAACAATTCACCTGATGCCCTATTATTATTATTTTATCTTTTCTGCAAGCCAAGAGAAGCCAAACACCAGCGTAGCTTCTCCAACAAAACTGGTTTCGTGAACATGTCTGCACAGTTCTCCTTTGTATGCACCTTTTCAAGAGAGACTCCCCTTTCAGTGATAACCTGTCTTACAAAATGGTACTTAATTGGAATATGCTTTGATTTACTATGATAGGCCGGATTCTTAGCCAAATGTATTGCACTTTGACTATCACAAAGTAACCTGATGTTGTCTTGTAACCTACCAAACTCACCAAGCAAACCTTTCAACCAAACTGCCTCTTTGCAAGCATGCGAAGCAGCAATGTATTCTGCTTCAGTAGTGGATAAAGCAACAATATTCTGTAGCTTTGACATCCAGCTGATAGCTCCACCTGCAAGAGTAAAGACGTACCCTGAAGTTGACCTTCTCTTATCCAAATCACCTGCAAAATCGGAATCAACATATCCGCAAACAAGTTCACTACTCTTATTGTAAGAAATACAATAACTACTTGTGCCTCTCAAATACCGAAGCACCCATTTCACTGCTGACCAGTGTTCTTTACCCGGATTTGCCATGTACCTGCTGACAACCCCAACTGCATGTGAAATATCTGGTCGAGTACAAACCATCGCATACATTAAACATCCTACTACATTGGCATATGGAATTCGAGACATATAATCCTTTTCTTCATCTGTATTAGGACATAAACTCGAAGAAAGCTTAAAATGGGAAGCTAAAGGGATTGAAACAGGCTTCACATTATCCATACCAAACCTCAAAAGTATTTTCTCAATATAATTTTGTTGTGATAGCCATAGCTTACCATTGCTCCTGTCTCTGAAAATCTCCATGCCCAAAATCTGTCTTGCTGCTCCTAGATCTTTCATATCAAATGTCCTTGCCATCTCAGCGTTCAACCTGTTGATTTCTTCTATGCTTTTGCTTGCTAGAAGCATATCGTCAACATACAATACCAAGATAATGAATATGCCATTATTCAACTGTTTGAAATAAACACAATGATCATATTCACTTCTAACATATTTCTGACTCAATATGAAAGAATCAAACTTCTTATACCACTGCCGAGGCGACTGCTTCAGGCCATATAATGACTTCTTGAGCCTGCAGAAAAATTTCTCATTGCGATGCTGAACAAACCCTTCCGGTTGTTCCATATATATTTCCTCATCTAAATCACCATGTAGAAATGCAGTCTTAACATCTAACTGCTGCAACTCTAAATCAAACAAAGCCACTAATGCTAACACAATTCTAATTGAAACAATTTTAACCACTGGCGAAAAAATCTCATGAAAGTCAATACCAGCTTTCTGAGAAAACCCTTTTGCAACCAGTCACGCTTTGTACCTGTCTTCCGTATCATTCACACCTCGTTTCAGCTTGAAGACCCATTTACACCCCACAATTTTCCTACCTTTCGAAAGCTCCACCAGATCCCATGTGCCGTTTTTACTCAAGGCCATCATTTCGTCCTTCATGGCTGCTTTCCACTTGTCACTTTTCGAACCTTCTATTGCTTCCTGATAGCACAGAGGTTCATTGTCATTAGCAGTAAATGCAACAGAAGTGACATAATCATCATACCTTCTCGGTGGCCGTTTGATTCTTGTCGACCTCCTTAAGGATGTTTCTGGCGCTTCCTCGATTGGCTGACTACCATCTGTAGGAACTTCTTGCCGATCAGTATCTGAGACCTATTCATGATCTAAACCTGAACCCTGTTCATGTGCTAAAACCTGTTCATGACTAGTATATGAACTATGGTCATCATGACTATCGTTAGAAATGCTATCAAACTGAATGTGCTGAAAATCAGATACATCATCCTGTTTCAATCTACTATCTAATTGTACAAGAGAGGATTCATTAAACTTTACATCTCTGTTGATGATGATTTTGCGGGTAGTAGGATCCCACAATCTATATCCCTTTATTCCAACACCATACCCAACAAAGATATACCTTTTAGACTTTGGATCTAACTTAGTTCGCTGATGTTTAAGCACTAGAGCATATGCATCACAACCAAACACTCTGAGTTTAGAATAATCACAAGGGTGTCCTTTCCATACCTCTTGCGGAATGTTGCAATCTATCGTCGTCAATGGAGATTGGTTTATCACATAACAAGCTGTTGCCACCGCTTCCATCCACAACTCCTTCTGCAACCTGGCGTTACTCAGCATACTCCTTGCTCTCTCGAGAAGGGTCCTATTCATGCGTTCAACAACTCCATTTTGCTGAGGAGTATAAACCGTGGTCTTATGCCTCTCGATCCCTACATCCTTGCAATAGCTATCAAAATCCTTGGAAGTAAACTCACCACCATTGTCAGTTCGTAAACATTTTATTGTTCTACCAGTGCTGTTTTCTACCAATGCTCTAAACTGCTTGAAAACTGAAAACACATCAGACTTTCTTTTCAACATGTAGACCCAAACCTTCCTAGAAAAGTCATCAATGAATGATACAAAATAAGACGAACCACCATATGAGGTTGTAGGGGCTGGTCCCCAAAAATCTGAATGGATATAATCAAGTATGCCTTTACTAGTATGTTTGCCTGTTTTAAACTTTTGTTTACTTTGTTTACCAAACAGACAATGCTTACAGAAATCTAATTTTCCAGACATCAGATTTGGAAGTAACTTGCGATCAGCCAAAATTTTCAACCCTCTCTCACTCATATGCCACAATCTTTGATTCCATAAGTGAATGGAGTTACTGTCATGTGCAGACACAGTAGACACAAAAGCTGACCCTGTACCTCCTTCTAACTGAAATAGATTTCCTACTTTCTTAGCTTTCATAACTAGTAAGATGCCTTTGTAAATTTTTATTACTCCACCTTGAATTACAGTTTTATACCCATTTGAATCAAGTGCTCCTAATGAGATCAAGTTTTTCCTTAAATCTGGTACATGCCTCACATCAGTTAATATTCTAGTTGTCCCATCAAACATGTGTAGTTGTATGCTCCCAATCCCAACAATATTACATGTTACATCATTACCCATGTACACAACACCATCATTAATTGATTTATATTCCTTAAACCATTCTTTATGGATACACATGTGGTTTGATGCCCCGGAATCTAACAACCAATGTTGACCATGATTTGACACATTAACTGATAATACTTCATCACTCATACCTGAACCCGATGTCGAACCTGTATCTGTCGTATTTGCCTCCTTCTTCTCTGTCGAAGACTCTACTTTTGAAGTTTGCTGCTGTCGCTTCCAGCAGTCCTTCTTTAAATGCCCTGATTTGCCACAAAACTAGCATTTTAGCTTACTCTTCTTCCCTTTCGACTTTGAACGTGAGTCGCTCGGCTTCCTGGGGCGTCTTTCTTTCGAACGACCTCTAACCATCATAGCTTCTGATGTAGAGGTTTCAGAATGCGACTTCCTCCTTGTTTCTTCCAATAATAAGGATGCAACTACATCATCAAACTCAATAGTTTCTGATGAACTAAGACTTATAGAAGTAACAAAATGATCCCATGATTCGGGCAATGAGCACAATAAAGTAATAGCTTTATCCTCGGATGGAATTTTTAATTCTATACTTTGTAATTGCACAAGAAGAGTATTAAAAGCATTTAAATGATCAGCAATCGATGTACCTTCCTTCATTCTCAAACCGTACAATTGTCGCTTCAGGAGAATCCTATTGGTTAAGGATTTGGTCATGTACAGTTTCTCCAGTTTCGTCCACAAACCAGCAGCTGTTGTCTCTGACACATGGCACTTACAGCTCTTTCATCCATTTCGTCCCACTCATTGTCTGTGATGTTGTAAGGTTGTTTGGATTTACCCATCAATGCCTTTACCACGCCTTGTTGGACAAGCAAGTCATGCATTTTCACCTTCCAGATCTCAAAATTATTCTTGCCATTAAACTTCTCAATTTCAAACCGGGCACTTTGAGTTTTCGCCATTTTGTATCAAAAAACACAATAATCTCCAATATCAAACCAGCAATTTAAAAAAAAATTTCCTATGCCTTTGTTTTTACATAACAAAGAAAACTGTCTATGCTTCGCTGTCTTCGCTTTACAAAAAAAAACAATTCCTGTCGTTGAGTATCACACTTGAAAGCATTACATCCCTTTCATGCAAATCACGCAATCAAACCATGCACCAACAATCAAACCATGCACCAATGTAAGTGCTTCCTTAATGGTCCACATGCGTAATGGTCAAAGCCATATTTTAAAGCAACAATGTAAGTGCTTTCTCATAAATCCATCATTGTATATTCCTCACTAAAAGAAAAAACCAAATTCTTTTATGTGAAAGACCATGGTATACTTTCCAACATGTGTTCTGTTGTTTTTTTTTTTGTTTTAACAAATATGTGTTATATAACTTTAAAAAGCAGCCTTTTAAAAAAAAACTGCCACAAACTCCACGCAGCAATGGTTTATAACATATAACGCCACACAGGTTTTGAGCATATATATATATGTTATATGATTTTAAAAAAATAAACTGCCGTGTAGAAAATGTCCACAAGTTCCACGCAGCAACTCATAATTCAATGCCAAACAGCGTCCATGCTCAATCCATAATTTTTGTTTTCAACGCAGGTTTGTTAAACAAAAAACACAGCAAAAATACCTCCACTGCGCCGATCGACCGAGGCTTGAACCTTTACTCGTATCAATTCCTCGATAACCTGCTGCAACTCTAACCAGGTATATCAGCGCGCTGCTCCTCACCACGCCAGGGCTGCCCAGCAAAAGCACCAGCATTCACCTCAGCGGCTGCTCCTCACCACGCACAGCAAACGCACCAGCATTCCATTATGCGCCCAATTCCAGCACGCAGGTCTGGTCTCTACCGCGCAGCAGTGATATTCACCCTCCAGCATGCAATCTCAGCGCCTCCAACATTGCTATGATACCAATTGTTGGTACAGGTGCACAACAAGCTTAAATAAAATTAACACAGCAAAATTAATACAGCAGAACAATCAAGCACATAAGAGACAATTTTTAACGTGGTTCACCCAACCAATCTGGGCTACGTCCACCAAACATAGGCATCAGGAGTTTATTAATCAAATTGGAGATTACATCAACAAATTCTCATAAAACCTCTCACACTCTTAGCAAACCATCCGAATGATTGCCTGTTATATAGCATAGAGAATCTAATAGCCTCATAACTCCCTCACATCAAATATAGGAGGCATTAACTCCCTCCCAACAACCTGGAGCTAATCTAGGAACTAAATCCCTATTGTTGTCATCAGCTGAGATTTTTCCTATTTTGTTACAAACAGAAAATCTCAACATTGCTTTGTGACCAAAGTTATGGCAAGAGAAACATTGGCCATTGAAGAAACTTCTGCGGTTATCAAATCTACCACCAAAATGATTGTAATTCTTATTGTCATCCATTCTTGAATCAAATTGAGAAGATTTTACCTGTGGCTGGTTGTAGCTTTTGTTCACCCTTAAGATAGATTTCTCTTGGTTTACCTGGTAGTCTTTGTTAGTTCTTGATGTAATTCGTCCCTGCTTTACCTGGTGATCTCCATTGTGCTTTTACTCATTCCTTCTTGCTGCATCAAGATAACTCTTTGAGGTGGATGCTTGAGATGTTTCTCCATTATACCCTAGACATGTCTTGTTTAACGGAGAACGCTGTACATTGATGATCTCATCCAGAGTTTCAGATCCTTTGACAAACTTAAGATTAATAGCCTATGTTTTCTCAATTTCTTTTCTAAGGCCAACAATTTCACCTTCTAACTTTTCAAGATATTTTTCTTTTTCATCAATTTGAAATTGTAGAGTATCAATGATCATATTTTTTTCTTCTATACATGTCTTAAGTCTAGAAATCTCTTCATAAAAACTATCCACATCTATAGCATCCATGTAATCATCATCTTCAAATGCCATTAAAAGTTTATAGTCATTACCTCATTCATCTTCATCACTATTTGATAGACCATCACTGTCTTCATGAGTGTAGTAGCTTTTCTTATTTGCATTCTGTTTCTTGTTCCATCTGGCAGGTTCCTTTCCTTTGTCAATCTTATCGTTATGAGGACATTTGGCAGCATAATGACCTACTCTTCCACAAGCAAAACATTTAAAAGGTAGCTTACCTCTGAACCTTACAGTACCCCGTTGAAGATTTCTGACAAAATTTGATTCTTCTTCTTCTTCTGGCACATGACTTGATTCATAGTAGTCTCCTTTGCCTGAAGCCTTAAAAGCAGCTTCTCTCCTGTCTGATGGACCTCCTTTTCTCATTTCATAAGCAGTTAGAATTCTGCGTAGTTGAGACATAGTAAGAGTTCGTAGATTTTCCTTTTCTTCTATTGTAGAAACTTTAGATTCAAACTTGGGGGACAATGATCTTAGGACTTTTTCAACCAAAACAGCCTCTTTTATTTCTTCACCCAAGTTTATCATACAATTAACAATCTCATCTACCCGAAGGAAATAGTTAGCCACACTTTCATCATTATACATTCTAAGATTCTCATACTGAATCCTGAGGGTTTGAAGTTTTGCACGTTTTACCTGTTCATCTCCTTCGTAGCTCAAAACAATCTTGTCCCATATTTATTTTGCGGATTTATATTGCATAACCTTCACAAATTCAAATTGAGATAGACATCCTAGAAGAGTATTAACCGCCTTTGCATTTGTTTCATATTTCTTCTTCTCAACTGAATCTGTAGGAGTCGCTGATGGAAAAGTATACCCTGTTTCTATAATGTCCCATACTTCTGTACCCAAAGATTGAAGATAGGCAGTAACTCTTACCTTCCAATATACGAAGTTTGTTCCATCAAAAATCGGTGGCCTGATTGATGCTTCCCTCTCGTAGTTGCTCATGATGTTAGATCTTCCTTCAAGCGATCAAGCTTCTTCAGAAGGACCTGCTCTGATACCAATTGTTGGAAATAATACTGAGAGGGGGGGTGAATCAGTATTATCTAATTCTTTTTCAATATATTTATACTTTGAATTATTGTATCTCAGTACCATAAAATAATGAGAATGAACAATAAAAACAGATAGTCACACCAAAGAACACCATATATAAGGTGGAAACCCAATGTGGGTGAAAACCACCTGCTGCAATATGTCTCTATCTTCTTTCAATTAGAAATTCCTTTTACAATGATTTTGTACTGGTGCAGTCCTTTACCAGTACGCAGGCTGCAACCTGCAGAGAGATACAACTCTCTCTCCTGGAAGGGAGTAACAACCCCCTACTTCTTTTCTTTCAAGGACCACTTTTCATAAATTTTCAAACTCGATCCATGAACATCAATCAGTCATCAAGTATATCTGCATCAAACAATCTCTTTTCCCAATTAGCACTGAATCAAGTAAACACTTCTCTGACAGCTGTACCCAGAACACAGTAACAGTAACCACACACCAAATTATGAACCCAGAATACTGCAGCAATAGACAGAGGTAGCTAGATCATAATTTAAAGATATACGCTACTTCAACAACCTGAAATCTGCGTGAAAATCTATAAAGGATAATTCCTTCTTTCAAATATTCAGACACTAATTTACCCAGATTGTCAGATTTATAGATCAAGCATGCGCCTCATATAACAGATCAAAATCATACAAAGATACTATTATTCAAGCCTAAATATTATGACCCATCAATAGAACTTATCCTTCTTTATGCGCTAAGGTTCCTCCTTCATTCAGATCCAGATCTGCACCATAACCCAATCACAAATATTTCAGATCTAGCACTTATTAGATATTCAATTCATTCGATGATACTTTGCCAAATGATCTCCTTCCTCTTTTATAGTCTTAGGCCTTCCACAATACCACGGTCCAAAACCATAGGATCAAAAAACTGTTGGACTAATACCATGAACCAACCATGAAAGTGCGTGAGATCAACACTTTTGGATGCAATACCACGGACCAAAACCATAATAAACCAATACCACGAACCCAATACTTAGGATCAACACTTCTGACGAGGTACCATGGTCCAAAACCATAGGTTCAAATACCAAGGACTAACTACCATCGACCAAAGGTAAGTTCTCCAACATATACGCGCTTTTCTTTGCAAGAAAGTGCGTGAACTTTTTCTCTACATGCAATACCACGAACCAAAACCATAATAAACCAATACCACGAACCCAATACTTGGAATTAACACTTTTGACGAGGTACCATGGTCCAAAACCATAGGTTCAAATACCAAGGACTAACTACCATGGACCAAAGGTAAGTTCTCCAACATATACGCGCTTTTCCTTGCATGAAGTGAACTTTTTCTCTACATGAAATAAACTTTTCTCTGCATAAAAGTGCGTGAACTTTTCTCTACATGAAATAAACTTTTCTCTGCATAAAAGTGTGTGAACTTTTCTCTACATGAAATAAACTTTTCTCTGCATAAAAGTGCGTGAACTTTTATCTACATGAAATAAACTTTTCTCTGCATATAAGTGCGTGAACTTTTCTCTACATTATAATTTATTATCTGAGATGAGTGGGTTGCCATCAAGTACAACATATGAATCATAATGCCAACAATCCATTGTAGTGTTGGTAAGGAGAAAGGCCCAGGGAAAGTGCTCCACCATTAAGTTATACAATAAGATTTTGTACGCAAAAACAATGGTAGCCTAAGAAAACAACCAAGGAGTAGTTTTGAAAATGTAAATGGAAATGTCTCCAAGGATCCTTGCTAAGAAAACCCCCACGATGACTTTCGAGACAACTCCCACACGGACACGTTCAATATTATAAGACATGTAGGGTAGCATGTTGGATATTTACTACAATCCTTTAATGTGTGACATGAGGAATATTCTGGTGGAGACCTTGGCATGTAGGCTAGGCTTTACATTTGGCTGCCATCTGACTCCATTGTGATATGACCTTGATGGAGGGAAATAATCATGTTGAACTAGCTCAAAGAAATCTTCTTTGGGATGAGAGTCTAGAAGGGCATCCTAAGCATAGTTGATTGTTGAAGAATGTAATTTGTAGTTGTCATTAGAATGTTTTGCAGCCACTTATTCCCCAAACACTGAACATGAGATGGAATGACAATGAGAATGTTAGAGATCATGTAACCAATTCAAGATAGAAAATTTTCTAGATGCCAGGAGTGAGAAAGCTAAAAGGAAGAGGAAACACATAAGGGTATCTAAATGATTCTAATCACTACCTTGGAATCCCCTTCAATAAAGAGATTTTTCATATTTAGGAGAAGAGATTTCCTTAATCCAAATTCCAATGCAAAGATCTTGACTACGTTGTTGCTATTGATTCCCACGTGCCTAGCATAGAGATGAATAAGAGCTCTAGAATCCAATAAAAAAATAACTTCAAATATCACATCCCTTAAGTTTCCCTTTGATGCTACATCAAAGTTTAGTTTGATAAATCCTTTATGAAGGAAAGATCAATGCATCGGATAGGAGGATAAAGATCTACTCACGAGAGGTGAAGCCTCACTATGAGGCTTCCATAGTTGCATAATCAAGAGGATGGCCTCTTCAGTAGGAGAAGCCTCCTAGTTAGAGGATTCCCAATATAATGAGCGAATAGATTCTTGTAGATACTTAAAAAGTAGCTACTAGAGAGAGTCCACTAGGTGGATTTGACTTTATAAAATGTGGTTGTTCAATTCCTTCCATAATATCAGAAGTATGAATCCTGATGTGAGGATCTAGGATTGATTCAAAATGGAGTTTAAAAAGGGAGGAGAGCTTCATCCCTCAACCATTCTAAGAATACCATATGGGTTGGGTTCTAGAAATATTAACAAAAAAGGGATCTTTCTTGATGTTTATGTGATTACACAGTGATTAAATAGATGTTCACAATATTCCTAAGCACCATGACATAGAAAGAAAATGTAGGGGCCTTCAAAGCCACGTGCCAACAACTTGTCCCATATTAGATCGTTTCAATGAGCAAGGAGCCACAGGAAATGAATTTCAGCCACAATTTATTATTCCATAATTTGGGACCATATCTAAAGGTTTGGAGTCTAACTATGCTTAGCTTCGATATGGTAATCTTATTTAATAGTGAAAATTTCCCTAGAAGAGCACCCCCATCATAATTTATCCTAGTCCTTTAACTAGGAAACATTTCTTCGCTATAAAGAATTAGTTTTTTTTTAGGGAAAAACCCATCTAGTGAACTGTGATCTAGAGGAGTTGATGGGAGTTCATTTTTTTGCAAAAATATTGGAGGTCCTCTTGGGATTCTAGGAAATGGAAATGATTCTAGGAATCATAAAACAATTGTACCCTCTTTCCATCACAAACTTCCCAAAAGTAGTGGTTTTGAACCAAGTGATTTCCTAGATATGAAATATTCCAAACAAAGGAGCCTAGAGAACATTGTTGCATTCAGAGCTATTGCTGAAATGTTTTTCTACTACTATAATTTATGTTCCATATTTTTCACCAAATATCCCATCCTCCTTGAATCCATCTCCATCAGAGTTTGTCCCTCCAATACCATGCTTAATTTTTCAGGATCATGAAGACCTAACCCTCCCCTTGCTTTAGGAAGGAATATTTTTCTCCTAGAAACAAGAGCCCTGTTGGGCTTCAAAATAGTCCGTATTCTCACTCCATTATTCACCAATACCTTGACATTACTTCCATATTACCTTCATGTCACCTCCATTCCACCTCCACATCATTACATTTACCTCATTATTGGGTTATAACTATGCTTTTCCAAAGTTTATTAATTCTGAACATTTTAAAGTGGATTTATGGTTAAACTTTAGAAAATAATATGCTTATACTTATACCTAACAATTAGAATGAGTTTGTTGACATGTGTAGGTACAAAGGAAGCTTCCAGGGCATCTTTATGTGGCCTTGAATGATCAAATTCGAATTTGATAAGATAAGCCTCATGGAAAAGATCATGATCTCATGGAGAAGATCGAGGACAAAAAGGGGGTTATGTGTCTAGATGGTTGAGAGATGTATGGAACTAAAGAGAGATTAGTGGATCATCATTATGAGTTTGTTATCTCATCCCATTGTATAAATAGGAGTACCTCCTCCATTCCAAAGAAGAGGACTCTTGGAGCATGTATCCAACTTATGATGGAATAGAATAAAGCTTCATTTTACATAAATTTCCATTCTATAGTTTTAGATATAAGTTGTCTTAATGTAGTAAATGAAATAATTTGTCACTTTGTTCTTAAGAGAAATGAGCTCACTCTAAAAGGATGAAAGAAACATTTTATTTCATAATAGATCTTATTTCATTTAATTGCTTAGATGTTTGAGGATTTGTTTGTGATTGATGGATGAGTTTTAAATTAAAATCTTATCAACATATGAGGGTACAACCAAGGGACTAAGTTAGGCTTTCTCTCCATTTGATTTGCATGATAATTGAAATTCATTCTTTTGCTTTTATGTTTCAAGTTATTTCATTTATTATGCTTATGAACGAATCCTAGTTTAGTTTGGATTATTATATGAGGGGACAATCAAGGGACTAAGTTAGTCTTTCTGTTGATTTGAATCTAAACAAAAATTAGATTCATTCTCTTGTCTTTATTTCAAGTTTCTAGTTTTATGTAATCTATGATTTCTTTTCAACCTGTGATACTGTAGGGAAGGACAACTAGGACCTCCTTAATTATGAGCCTCCTTAATTAGACATAGAGTTAGTTGCCTACTCTTGCATATATTTTGTTGGCATCATCACAAGCTTACGAGTTTCCCTGGTTGATAATTTAATGAAAGCAATTTAAGCAATTAAATTGCCCAACATTTTGGCGTCGTTGCCGGGGATGGTGCTAAGGGATCAGGCATTAGGAATTTAATTCAGTACTAGTATTTTTCTTTAGAAAAACTAACTTGTGAGCCCTGGTGACAGTAGGATCTTCATAAAGGAGTTCAAGTTTGAGTTTTCTGATGTTTTAGTATTTAGCTAGTTTTAAATTCAGTCTTTTTAAAACCCCCCTACATAAATAAAAACAAATCAAGCGATTAGTATGCTCTCTTCCTGCGATCAGGAAGATCTTAAAATCTATTGATTTATTTCAAGTAAAAATACTCTTGCTGGAAAATTGATCTGCAATATGACAATAAAGAATTTTGTGAATGACCAAAAAAGAAAAAATCATCTTAAAATTTTTTAGATAAAATCTAGTTTTTTTTTCTTTGAATTTTAGTTTTAAAAATAATATAAAAAAATAACAAAAAATAAAAAAAAAAATCCCACATAATAATAATAATAATAATAATATATATATATATATATATATATATATATATATATTAAAAAAAAATTCTTTTGAAAGCTAACCCCTTTTTTTTATAAAAACGCACTCATATTAAAATAACAAACTGCTTCATATCGAAATGGTTGAGAGCATAAAAAATGCATATGGGCCGACTGTTAAACCTATCAACTAAGGACCATGTCTAGATTTTCATTGATCAGTGGGTTGTTATACTGGGCTAGCAATCTATGCAGTGTAATTTTATCAACATAATTCTTGGCCTTTAAGACTCTGTTGCCTACAAGAATGACCATTTTTCAAAAATGTAAAATTTCAGTTTCTTTAAAAGAATTTTCACAAAGGAACAAATTTAAAAAAAAATTGGTCATACATAACACAGTAGGAACTTCATCATTCAATCTGGTTGTTTCAAGTAGTTGTGTGGTATTTTGATAGTCAATAGAAATATTGGTACTTCAGGTGGAGAACGAATAAGAAGACATATTAACGCTCTTCGAGAACCAAACCCAAATACTGCGTGAAGCGCTGTTGAATATTGAATATTGAGAAAGATGCTAAAATGTACAAGGGTATAGATTCTAGCAAATTTCTCAGTCAATTTGATTTTCAATAGCTCTATAAGGGTCGGTGAACAACAGAGTGGATGCACTTCAGATTTGCAAGAAAGTCAGAGAACTCAGCTCACTTGCCCCATCTTTTGGGTGTTAATCAGATCTCAACCACATATTCTACTCATCAGAAAGCTCTGTAATCTTTGTTTTTGCAAGAGAAGTTTATTATTTTTTTATTTGAGTGCTGAAAACATGATTTATTGATTACTGCTAGATATAATTTGCAAGCAAGGACTTGCATTTCCTCAAATACGGATTCGGCTTCTTTCATTGAATGTCTCGATCAAGAGTGCAAAATGAGTATTTTATTTCTGAGTATTGCAAGCTGTCTAGTTTTCAAATTTATTCTGGAGTCCTCCAACTCATGATCACGCAGAGCTACTAGAATTCGAATTCAAGCATACCGAATGAAATTACCAATCCTCTGAGTTGGATCCCTCTCTCTCAACCAACAACTGCCATTCCCGATCACATTTGGGATCTATCCATTACAATCCCGTCATAAGGAGATCTTTGATCGACCCAAGAACAAATTCCTATCACAACTCAATTTTCCTACTTAAAATGGCTTCTCTATATTCAATATAGTGGTAGAAAAATCGGATTTGACTTATCTTGGAGGGATTTATTCTTGAAAATTTGGTATTTGCATTATTTTCCCCTGATTTTGTGAAAAAAAACACGGATTTTCATTGACTTCAGAGGATTTTGTGAGGAAGCTGCGGTGACCGAGCAGTAGGAAGTAGCAGGTGGTTTTGAACATGCATTAATCTTTGAGAACTGTTAGAATCCGCCGAAAAGCCAGTTTACTCTTTAATTGATTTACACGATATAACTTGGTTTTGTCCTATTTTTGGGATTCAATTAATGCCAGTTTACCATGGCATGCCCGGTGGGACTGTTTCCTGTTACAGTCATTGTGTTGACAAGATAAGGTTGTATCGCTGGTGTGCTGGAAATTCATATCTGCTGCTCCCTGTTCTGCCCATTATTACAATCGTGGTTGGCTGATTGAGCTATCATTGTTAATTTTTGTATCTTGGCAGGTATTCCCAGAATAGGCCACCCCGCGTCACTGCCAGATCAGAGAATTTTTAAAAGCAAAATTTATTGAAAATTTCTGAAAAATGGAGCAAGCGGAGTTGACTGGGATTTCAGCCAAGAGATCTGGCACTCGCGTAGCAAAAACACACCACCTAAGTATAGAGGTGTCATGAAGCAAGAAGGAACTCAAATTATCTCAAAGATATCTCAAAAATCACTTCTAGATCAGGCATATTTCGATGCAATTAGACTCTCCAGGAATTTATCTAAAGGATAGATAAGCTGGGGAAACTATTGTGACCAGGTGTATAAAGAGAGTAATGAAGAGTCATCGCTAGAATATGCAGTACGCTGCTTTCTTAAAAGGCATTAAGTATGGGGTTTCAAATGCCAGAACTCACTTAGCACGTGTTCTGTATTTATTGAGCTTTGACACGATAAATGGGCCTACCGGGAAAGCATTTGATAATTACTTGGATCAGATACCTTATTGGGTTTGGCTGTCATGGATACCTCAGCTACTGCTTTCCCTGCAAAGGCCTGAGGCATCTCATTGCAAGCTTGTTCTTCTCAAAATAGCGAGAGACTACCCACAGGTCCGTATATAAATTCAGTTTCTGAATAGATATTTTCTAATGTCAAATCTTGTATTCTTGCTCTAACTTGCAACAAGTGACTGTATCCATTGGTTAAGTTTTGATAAATGTTGCTTTCTGCCACAGTTTATTTTTGTAAGCTATTTATTAGTTTTTAATAAATAAAATTTTGTTGATTTTACAATTTAAAAAAAAATAAAAAAAAACTTAAATGATAAATTAAAAAAATTTATGTTTAAAAAAATAATAACTAAATAAATAAATAAATCAACATAAATAAATAAATAAAAATAAAAAAAATCAATGTCTTCATTACTTTTGATAAATAAAAAAAAAAAACGATTTTTTTTTACTTTTGATAAATTAAAAAAATAAATAAATAAATTCACAAAATTCACGCAGATTTGAAAATAAAAAAAATGGGATACTTGAAAACACATTTCGAAAATCGATTGGAGGATTCTAAAGATGATAATTATTTCCGATAGCTTCAAGTTGGCATTAAACTCATAACATCTTTCTGTTGAATGCTTTTATGTGACATACTAATATGCAGAACGAAACATATATTTCTAATGTCAACATTTTTGCCAAGCACATTTCATGAGTTATCTGACACAAACACGGAGTATTACTTTTCATGGTTATTTTTAAAGAATGGATTGACACTAATATCATGAATTGAGTTAATTTCAACACTTTGATTTTTCTTAAATCTGTTTTATTTGTAGGAAATTTTTGCGTAAGAATCATGAAGGAAATGTGCATTTCTTCTTGAACACACTTATGTTTTCTTTCTGCCAAGGTCTTTTTACATGTTACAGGACATTCAAATGATCATTAAGGAGATTACATTGTGATGACAATTGGTCTTCAAAAGACTAAATTCATGAAAAATTCTAAAGACAAATCCAAACTACCTTGCACCTCCCTTTTTGAAACAAATTTTGAATTCCACCAATTGTAATCCATAAATCATGACATTTCCATATCCATTTTTCATAGCAAGAGTTCTTATTCATACATCATGCATTTCCTTACATCCATTCCTTACAATCTTATTGCGAATTTCCTTGTCATTACCATTCCCCTTCATTTCCGCCAATAAAATCTTGCTCGAGTCAAAGTCCTAGAGTCTAAGTATCTTTGTAAAAAAACACCTAGAGGCGTGCATGCCTTAATGGCAAGTACTCTTGCCAATGAACAATGGGAGTACATTAATATCCCTTGTTCTTTGGATCTTGTAGGTGACGTGACCACGAAAAATTTATTCGTACCTACAAATATGTGTTAGGCATCCTGACTCCCATTGGAATCAATGGTGGGAGCTCTTGTGTTGGCTAAGGGCATTCATTAACGGCCACTAAGTTAACAACTTCTTGCTATGTTCGACATCGACACATTTAATCACATAGTAAGATTTGTGCAATTGAGTGTTGAAGACTTGAAGACCCATATTTTGTAGCAGATGAAGCCAATTTCCTTTCATTGTTTTTCAATTTGTCATCACTTGAGGACAAGTCAATAAATAAGGCTGGGGGGAAATGTACCTTCTATATTTTGTATACCTTCCAAGCCTTAGACATTTTCAGCCGCATTTAGCAGCAGATTCCGAACATTCAATAGAAGATCCAACAACAGATTTAGCAGCAGATGCAGCAACAATAAAAGATTCACCTTTTCGATTTCATCCACCATTTTCACAACCAAGTAAAGAGGACTATGAACAACATTTTTTCAGCCACACGTGCACAATTCTCATCCATTTTTGGAAGGGTAAGTTAAGGTATGATATTTTCTAACTTTTAACCATTGAATTCCTTGAAAAGCTAGAATAATAATTTTTGGAAAAAATTCACTTCCTTTCCTCATTTCACATAACTGTCAAAACCATCCGTTTAAGGGGAGGGATACATTTACATACATACTTTGTCACATTCATATAACATCCTAAAACCCACTTACCTTCAAAATATATTCACTATTACATGAGCATACAAATGGCTTTGTCAAAAATATTTAAAAGTTAATTGGATGCCAACACAATCATGGTTGTTACACAAGAACCAACCATGATGCATTCCAAAAAAAATACTCTGCAATAAAAATCACGTTATCAATATGCAAAGATCATACATTAAAATTGAATGCAACAAAAAAAATATGGTTGAAACACAAGAACCAACCAAGTTGCAGTTCATCAAAAAAACTTTGCCAAAGTTAAGTAAATAATATCATGCAGAGTTTAAGCCAAAGCTCAAGTATCAAAAAGTAATGTAATAGATTGCATGAGGACATGCAATACCTTCAGTTTGCGGGTATGTTGGGCTTGAAAATAGTCCTTATTCTCACTCCATTATTCACCAATACCTTCACATTACTTCCATATTACCTCCATGTCACCTCCATTCCACCTCCACATCATTACACTTACCTCATTATTGGGTTATAACTATGCTTTTCCAAAGTTTATTAATTCTTAACATTTTAAAGTGGATTTATGGTTAAACTTTAGAAAATAATATGCTTATACTTATACCTAACAATTATAATGAGTTTGTTGACATGTGTAGGTACAAAGGAAGCTTCCATGGCATCTTTATGTGACCTTGAATGATCAAATTCGAATTTGATATGATAAGCCTCATGGAAAAGATCATGATCTCATGGAGAAGATCAAGGAAAAAAAGGGGGTTATGTATCTAGATGGTTGAGAGATGTATGGAACTAAAGAGAGATTAGTGGATCATCATTATGAGTTTGTTATCTCATCCCATTGTATAAATAGGAGTACCTCCTCCATTCCAAAGGAGAGGACTCTTGGAGCATGTATCCAACTTATGATGGAATAGAATAAAGCTTCATTTTACATAAATTTCCATTGTATAGTTTTAGATATAAATTGTCTTAATGTAGTAAATGGAACAATTTGTCACTTTGTTCTTAAGAGAATTGAGCTCACTCTAAAAGGATGAAAGAAACATTTTATTTCATAATAGATCGTATTTCATTTAATTGCTTAAATGTTTGAGGATTTGTTTGTGATTGATGAATGAGTTTTAAATTAAAATCTTATCAGCATATGAGGCGACAACCAAGGGTCTAAGTTAGGCTCTCTCTCCATTTGATTTGCATGATAATTGAAATTCATTCTTTTGCTTTTATGTTTCAAGTTATTTCATTTCTTATGCTTATGAATGAATCTTAGCTTAGTTTGGATGGATTAGTATATGAGGGGACAATCAAGGGACTAAGTTAGTCTTTTTTCTATTTGAATTTGAATTTGAATTTCAAAAACAATTAAATTCATTCTCTTGTCTTTATTTCAAGTTTCTAGTTTTATGTAATCTATGATTTCTTTTCAATCTATGATACTGTAGGGAAGGACAAACAGGACCTCCTTAATTAGGAGCCTCTTCCCTTGCATATTATATTGAATCGTAAATAATTTAGTTAGACATAGAGTTAGTTTCCTACTCCTGCATATATTTTGCTGGCATTATCACAAGCTTACGAGTTTCCCTAGTTGATAATTTAATGAAAGCAATTTAAGTAATTGAATTGCCCAACAAGCCCATTTCCTTTATCTAGATGCACCTCACCATTTGATGAAAATGAGATTTTGGGGGTTAATCAAAATCCCTTTTCCTTAACAAATCAATCTTGAGGCCTTTGGGTTATGGCCCACTAAGCTTATCGGAAGCGTTCATTAGGCCTTAAGCCTTTAACCATGGAATTATTATAGGCCATTTCAACCATTTCACTATCGGCCTTTTATTATTATGGGGAACATTACACATGGGCATTCGAGCCTTAAACCCCGCTACTTGTTTAACTATGGAAACACGGGAATACCCAGGAACCATAGAAATTCTGCCCTGAACACACACAGACTTGAAACATTATTAGCCCGATTCACAATTCGTTGATGGATCTGCTCCTTCGTGCCATTCCACAGTGCTGCTCCAAGCTCCGATCTGCTCCAGACTCTGACTACCTGATTACTGATTAGTTTATCGGTGATATCGCCATCAGCGTATCGGCCCTTCGCTGTTCCAATGTCCAAGTCCTTTGGCCTCTCCGATATGTGATTACCGATTGCATCTAGGCCGTCGATCTGATGCCAGATCTGACGGCTATCACTTAATCACAACTTCGCATTCGCAGTCAAACTTTGGCCGGTTCCGATAACTCATAAAGAGTTTTACTGATGCGATAAAGCTTCTGTCGGTAATGCGATAAAGGATCTGGACTGTTGATCTTTTAGCTTCAATGGTTCCTATGTATTCTCGCCATTTTGATGGAATCTATGTGCTTTAAACACAGTTCTCTGCCCACCTACGTTCACATGCAACATGCATATATACAATGGTAATTTGATATCATAGGGTTGCCATCAATCCTATAGGAATTGATGATTGACCAAACCTGCACATGGAGACATTCCATACTATCTACATAACAAACACATAAACACACAGTTTCAACACAACGACACATCTATTATATTAACACAACACGATTGCAGCTAAGGCATTTCAGCCTTAGTACGGGTGTTCCTCCTGACTACATTGCAACCCTCGGTCAATACAGTTTCTACCTATTTTCTCTCTATATCCCTCTGTTGAACGTACATGTTCATATATATAAGAAGTGTTGGATCGGATCATGGAAGGGTCCGATCAATCCTCTAACAAAAAGCCCCAAAGCTCTCATTACATAATATATGTGTGGTTCAATATGCATTTGGCAGATGCAAGTGAAGAAAAGCATTAAATAGGCATGACTTGGAGCACTAATTTAAGCCACACTTTCGAGCTTGGATGGTAGAGAGAATGAAATGTCCAACTCTCAAGGTGCCTGGTTATATTTTGAACGAGGTTTGCCCAAGGTTTGATCTTGAGTGAAGTCACAGCGAGATGGGAACCTAGGTACTTGGAATTGAGAAAAAAACATTAATATCCTAGGAGTCTTGTGATGTGACCTTGAATATATGATAGTGTGTTTAAGAAGAATATATCATAAATTTCAGATTGATCTCTATTCCTGAAGCATCCATTAATTCTTCCAATACCTCTTTGAAGGCCATCACGTTTTTTACCATAGATCATCCCATCAACATTATATCTGAATAAGTTTAATGTGTGCTGGGGAAATTATATGTGTTATAATTCCAACATGAAATTATCAATCAGGGATCGTAAGACTTAAAGGCACAAGTGCTGGTGATGCAGGATCAGAGCATCTAACCTAAGTTAATATCAAGTTCCTATTTCTGAATTAAGTACATAATGCAAATAAACAATTTTAATCTCAGCCTAAATCAATCAAACGTAATTTCAATGCAAGTAAAATTTAACTACAATGGAACAACATTGATGCATTAACTACAAAATACTCATAAGATATCTACGGAATTCAACCTATGTTCAACGAAACCATTCATTCAATCACTCTAAGGATAATCAAAACAGAGCATTCTATTCGAAGAACATGAACACTAAATCTATGATAAGCTCACGAATATGAAATCTAATTTAAACTAATGAATACAAAATCTAAACTAAGCTCTAGAGTTTCTAATCTACTTTGGCTCAATCAACGAAATGCATTCAAATGAAAAGGCTTCTAAACTTACGATATCTCAAGCAATCAAATTATAAAACTTAAAACAATCAAAACAAATTTCATGTAAGGAAATGGAACTCTATTGTCAAAAGTAACCAATCTTGCAATGGAATGAAAGTTAATCTAGTACAGAAAAGTAACCACACATGCCATGAAGTAACCTTAATCCAATGCCAGAAAATAAACATGCTTAATCTAATACAAGAAAGTAATCTTAATCTAATGCGGGAAAGTAATCACACTTGCAGTTGAAATAAACCCTATTCTAATGCAGAAAATAACCACAATTCAAACAAAATTGTAACTAATCTAATTCCCGGGACATGAAAGCACTCAAGCTAATATCTTCATTCAACTCTAATGCATCTCAAAACTAAGCTACAAACTCAATCAACAATTGTTATCTTGTCACGTTACTTCTGAGCATTCCGATATCGAAACATGATGTTGTAGGATACTATGTCGAATGGGAAATATATAGGATGCATGATTATAAATCAATTCCAATTCAAGCTTATGACAAAGTTATCAACCTTTATATTAAAAACATCTTTTAAATATTCTTAACTGTACGAATGTAATGGAGAATTCATTCATGCATTGAAATCATTAATCTACACAGTCCTTTCTGGTTTGCAAAGGATCTAAAGACAAGATATTCATTCATTTCAAGGAAAATAAAGTGAAATTTTAAGTACAGAACAAAAAATGGTAATTCTAAAATCTAGCTACCAAACATCTTCAAAACAAAATCTGAACTTTTGAATCTAAATCAAACACAATTCCTATAATCTATATCAATTGCAGGACTTTCTTCCAGGTGGTGGTGGGCCCTGTCCACTCCCAGAGCAAGGCTAAACTAACTCAACAAACATGAAATTCAAAACACAATCATAATAACTATAGAGAAATTAGCAATGAAACAAAATTCAATTAAGATGCAATTATTATTACAACAAAGCTTCAATCCATCCTTTATTCCTTCTATGATTATCTTCCTTTTACAAACTTACAAATCTTACAATACAAACCTTGGTTGGGCCATTTATAATATTTACAAGGCAAATTAGTCATTTTCTTCAATTCTGGAAAATTGGACAATTTTAACAAACTGACCTCAAAGATATTGGCATATCTTCCTAACCATCGATAATTTTGGAAAATGGTTTGGAGGGAGCCTAATTTGTTAAATTTTGAATAAAAACCTCTCTTTTATTTGTCTCATTAAAATCCATCTCCTCATAAATCATGCCCAAAGTTCGTTGTCTAGCTCTTTTTGTGAGATTCTAGAACTTTGGAAAAACAATCATTTTTTACAAAAATTCTTCCAAGACCCGCTTATAACATATAGAAAAATTTGAATCTAGGGAAATGGTTTTGCATATAGATATTTGGTTATATGGATAACAAACCCATTTTCTCCTATTTTCTAGATTCACTTCTAGATGCACAAAACTCGAGGTCAAACTTGGAAGTTTGGAAACTGTGCACATTTTGAGCAGATTTGTTAATTAGCTCCTAGGGACCCACACGTGTGACCTGGGTGCAATCCAACACATCAGAAGGTATTTAAAAGTTATTTCGGATAATAACCTCCCTCGGTTTTCCCTGGAACCGTGCCAAAATGTCGAAACCCCAAATTAGATATTTCGTACTCTACTTTCACCAACTAGTTTAATTGACTTGTGAGGAATCTTGGTAATGGAATCCTACGGAAAATGAACTTAGCCAAAAAAAATTCATCAGTAAATCATGTCAAAATGTTCTCTAACCATTGAAAAGCTAAGAAAAGTAATGATAATCAACCACAGAATCCAAAATGTTATTTGGTGGCAAGTGGAGGAATTATGGTACGGAATGAATTAAAAAAATGGGGATTTAGGGTATGAATGGTGATATTGTATGATGAAAAAATGGGCATATTTAAGGCCCAACAATGTGTAGATATGAAACTGCTCATGTAGTTTACTAAAACACAAGACAAAAATCTACTCTACTCATATGTGGAATTCAATGCACAATCGCAAGCAAAAATCATAAACATGCATCCAGATTAAACACACAAATATAGAGATTTATATAGTGGAAGGTAACTACTCAAAAATCCTTCCTATCTATATTGCATTAATCAAATAATATGGATGAATGCATATGCTTTCTCAAGCCTGACCATAACCTGCAAGTGTATTGTCTATCCCTCTACCTGACTAACTAACTCTGGTCAATACTTAGCCAATTTTCCTATCCTACAAGCTCCCATTTCATTGTGTTGTTCCTTGAGGAATTAGGCCCCTATTAATTAGGAAAATTCTCAATTGGAATTATGAAATCCTTCTAGGTTGATCCTCTAACTACATGCACCACGTATACACTTCAGAATATTCTACAACTGATAGTACATTGGCTTGGAACCTCCACCTAAACTGGGTAAATTGTATTCTCTACAGGCAACATTTATTCTGAGCTGATTAATCCGTTAACTAGCTGATCACTTAGTGTGACTGAAGTCACACTCCACAACTTTCCCTTCCTCTAGTTCTTCCAACAGTTAGAAGTATTCTAACTAGAAATAACTCAATTTAACTGAATTAGATTGTTATAAATTAGCAATCACTCATGGTCAACTGAACACAAGTCTTCCAACTTGAATTATCTAAGCTAACTAGGTGACACAAGTCATGTCACTCATGTTAACTCATCCAAGTTGTCTTTTGAAATGGAAATTCAAATTTTCTCTTGTTTGACTAAGGAAAATCAAATTGAGATCTTCTTGTTGCATTTTCAACACTCCCTCTTAGCAAGGAAGCGATTATCAGATGCCGAGATCATGCCTCTATGGAACTAGAATTTTCCCTTTGATAAATCCTTTTCCAAAATACCTACATCTTGTTCCTCTGTTGGAATGTAATCAAGCAACATGATCCTCGTTTTCACACAATCTCATAGATGGTGATACATAATATGTATATGGTTGGATCAATCATGAAAGAATGAATTCTCAAAGAGCTTGATGCAACTCTGATTGTCACACTATATTAAAGTAGGATCCATCATCTAACCAAAAATTCCCACAAGAATCTTTCTCATCCATTTTTCCTCACATGCTACTTGACTTGCAGCGATGTATGTTGCTTTTGATGAGCCAAGTGCCATTGATATTTTATTCTTGCTCTACCAAGAATCCATTGTGCACCCAACATTAAAAATTCCTCCTAGGGTACTCTTCTTATCTTATGGACTCCTTTCCTAATCCGCATTTGTGAAGCCACACAACTTCACTCCCTATGTCTGTCTGTACCATAATCCAAACTGGGTGGTGCCTCTAAGGTACCTTTGAACATGCTTAGCTTCCCTCCAAAATAATTTGGTTGGCCTAACCATAGCTTCACTAAGTTGGTTGACTGCATAGCACATATCTAGTTGTGTGTGCACCAAATACATAAGTGAACCCTTAAGTTGCTAATAGATGGTAGCTCCACTACTTCACATGATGTAGCATCATATTTTCTCCAACTAGTGGTTGGAGGTGTCTCCATGGATTTTCTACATGTGAAACTTCTTCAGTATATCATTATCATACTTTCCTTGAGAGAAAAATAGCTCCCCATCTCCTTGCCATACTTCCAATACGAAGAAGTAGTGCATGAGTCCTATGTCATTCATTTAGAATTCTTCTGCAAGATCCTCCTTGCAATATCTAATTAACTTATCATCACTCATTAAAATCAAATCATCAACATTGTTGTGGGGGAAAGTATCCAACTCGGAATGACCCTAACCCACTCTAAGGGTGACAGTTCCTTAGCAACAGCTGAAAGCAAAGCTATCTAAAGTTTCTTCTTTATGACATGCAAGAGATAAAAGGAAGAGATCCACTTACCGATGTCTTGCGCAAATGGTCGATCCAATCTCCTTTGATTGCCGCTTGCTCCTAGCTCCAAGTCTTTTCACGGGCCTAGCTACACGAGATCCTGCAAATAAGACAAGAAAAGGAAACTACAAGAAGCATGCATGCATAACTGATTCAAGGATTAGCATAAATCAAATACGCAAGTAAGACAATACATCATTGAAACACATGTGAATAGAAGAACCTCAAAAGCTTTATTAATATATGGAAGTAAGGTTCAGGCGGTGATACAACCATGAGAGGTCCAATCCAGCATCACCTTCCCGACGGAGAGAAATCTCTTCTTCACCTCCCTCAAGCAATCACCCAATGCTCACAACTGTAAACCAACAGCAATTCTTTGCACTAAATTCCGCCCTCTAGATCTCATGGGATGAGATCCTTTATATAGAGTTTTGGAGTGAAGATAAGTCAGCTTGATGTGTGACTTGTTGTCCTCTTCAACTCCAGTTGTTCTTCAGTTCTTCATTCGGAGTTTCTGTCTTCCACTTGGAGTTTTAGAAGCTCTTAACTCATCATTAGGCGAATCTTATCATCAAGTGTCTTTTTAGAAGCTTCGTGGGCACTGGCACTTTGAGAAAAAGATTCCTCCACATGTCCAAGTACGCCCAACGCAGGTAAACCCTTCTCTACCTGCGTTGGGCGCAGAAAACTTCTTGGTTGCACAATTTTTCATGAGATTTTTGCCATTTTCTTCACTGAGTCAGGGATCTTACTCCTCCTCTTGTTTGTTTTGCAGAGTTTATTGGAGCAGAATGACTCTTACATGGCGAGAACGAGAGCATGAAGAGGAGGACATGATTGCCCTCCATGATCCTGTTACTGTGAGCGCGTTGCGGAACTGTGGCTTGCTAAAATTCTTCTGCATATCTAGCATGAGGGCACAGATAGCCAACAACAGACCCCAGACAACAGACAAGAGTACGGGTATAACTTGTACTAGAGTGAAGATCGGACAAGTTTGAAGACCCCGGATCTAGTCTCATCCATCCGGGCTGCGATATATATTCAGGAGATAAAAACATAGACATGTGCAGCAGATGAGCATCCTACTGAAAGGATGATAATTAAAAGCAGAGAATTATCCCTCTCTTATCAGACGGTCATCTGTTTATGTACGGCAAATGTATTTATAAAGCTGATCCAGATCCCATGGGATGAGATCCTTATATAGAGTTTTGGACTGAAGATAAGTCAGCTTGATGGGTGACTTGTTGTCCTCTTCAACTCCAGTTGTTCTTCAGTTCTTCACTCGGAGTTTCTGTCTTCCACTTGGAGTTTTAGAAGCTCTTAACTCATCATTAGGCGAATCTTATCATCAAGTGTCTTTTTAGAAGCTTCCTGGGCACTGGCACTTTGAGAAAAAGATTCCTCCACATGTCCAAGTACGCCCAACGCAGGTAGCCTTTGTTCTACTTGCTATGCAACACAGGTAGCCTTTGTTGTACCTGCTATGCAGCGCAGATGCCTAGTGGAGCAGCTGCAATGATCCAAAACTGACCTGTTTTTGAGTGTTTTTCAGTGGAGAACTGATTTGCAGTGCTGTGGTTTGCTGACCTTGTTCCTCTAAGGGTAAGAACAACTTGTTTAGGGACTTTGGATCCCTTAGATTATTGACATTTCATGCTCTATGCTGTAAGGCACAAAAATGTCTATAACAGTTGCCCCCTAAAGTATGAGGTCATTTATCGGGTGAAATGCTTTATTAGGAGGATCCGAAGTTCATTCAATCGCCGGGAGGTGACCTGTAACAAAATACAATACAATACATTATCTTTTCATACTTTCTTTTCATGATCTAGCTGATGCGGGCATTTCCCATGATCAGCTTTATAAATACATTTGCCGTACATAAACAGACGATTGTCTGACAAGAGATGGATAATTATCTGCTTTTAATTATCATCCTTTTAGTAGGATGCTCATCTGCTGCACATGTCTATGTTTTTATCTCCTGAATATATATCGCAACCCGGATGGATGAAACTCTATCCGGGGTCTTCAAACTTGTCCGATCTTCACTCTAGTACAAGTCGATCCATGTGAGAATTTCTTGAAGTCGAACATGGAAAGACATCGCTTGATTACCAGTCAATAATGTAAACTGTTAACAAGCACGAGAGGAATCACCGATAATGATGATGACCCTCAAGGTACTGCAGCACAATTCACGTGGCGTGAATATAGGATCTGACGTCGAACACCACGCAAAGTCTCCCGGTCGAAGGTCATTAATGTATACCTATCGTCAGAAGTGAGAAACTTGCCATTGAGGCATGCAAGCTTCAAAGTACTGAGGGGGTGTTCCTAGATCAACTTCTTGGATAGTGAGCTGATGTCGACAAGAAGCGATCCGTCAAAGGAGGGCCTTAATGAATCCCACATCAGTGACACGGAACGGAACTAGTGATGATGGTGAAAACGATCTGTGAAATATGATCCAGGGTGGCGGTCATGGAAGGATGAAAGATGATGTATGGTAGTGGATGAGACCCGGTTGACACTTTCTGAATGACATCTCTTGAACATATCTCGACACTGATGTGATGGATCGGTAGCATTACCCCATTTGGATGGTATGGCGAGACCATGGTGAAGGGACCGGTGAATGATAATAACCCAACCCGATATTTACAGAGGCAAAAGTGTCATGTTCAAGAGCAACTTGCTACCATTAAAGCTTTGAGGTTCTTCCCAATTTTTCCCCAGTCATTTTTGACCAGTACCTCTTTATTTTTGTCAAGCTTGAGGAGGATAACATATGCTTGTTCTATAACCTGCCCTTCGGGCAAGCCCATCGCTATGTTTTAACGAGCCTAACGATGGGGAAACTCGTTCTCGTCTAAAGACAAGTTTGTCGCTATCTAATATTTTTAACGAGCCCAGCGACAAAGACAGCTCGGTCCTTTTCATTTTTAGAGAGTCTGAAAAGTGTACATAAAGTAGACTCCAGGGGTCCTTTTTGGTCATCTAATCCCTTAAGTCCGAAAAAGTATAAAACAATACAGAAGGGATGAATGTTCGATATCTTTATCGAGCCGAACTAGACAAGCGCTCGATCTTTTTGTGCAATAATCCCTCAGGTCCAAAAAGATTAAAATCTAGAGGAGGGATAGCTCTTCCGGTCCTTTTAACGAGCTGGAAGGCCAAAACTCGACAAACTTTTCATTTTTTACGAGTCAGTGAAAAGAGCTCAAAGAAGACTCGTATTTTGAGGAACGAGTGATAAACAGGGATAGCAGCAGATTCCAGGTACAGGTTGGAATTTTCCAATCACGGTAGTATTACAAGGATGGCTAGGTGAAATCACTCTTCGCAGCTGTTCCTCAAAATAGGTAAACAATCAAGTGGATGTGAATGATCGGCCAAATGACAAGTGGAGGTGACGGTGCACAAACACGACCAAGGCTTTTATGGCTGATGAATTTACGGTCTCAGATGGTTATTTACCGGTACTGGGTTCATTTTTTAAAGAGCTTGAATGCGCCAAAACACTGCTCAATCTTATGTTTATTTTTTAACGAGCATGAACTATGCGCTAAAACTGCTCGGATCTTGCGTTTATTTTTTAACGAGCATGAACTTTGCCAAAACTGCTCGTTTGATAAGATCAAATTCATATTTTACCATGACTAGCTTTTTCTTTTCAGAGATAGTACTGTATCATCAATTGCTGCAACAAACTTTGTTAGAAACGGATAACATGAAGTAAAAATACTAATATTTTACTTTGAACTACGTAAAAAGCATTTAAAAGATGTTTTTACCTCTCATTTTACCATTTCATGTGCATTTGGTTTGTTGGAGCTTTGGAGGTGCCTCTTCCTCTTGATTTTTCACCAGCTGATTTCGGGAGATTCTGTGGACGATTTTCAGCGCCGTTTTCACCAGGTAGGAGCTAAACCCTAGCTCTATCTTTTCATGGTCTTATTTCTCAGTTTCATGCTTGTTTTCCTGCCCCCATGAGCCCCTGGGGTTTCTCTAGGGCGCTCTGCCATCAGCGCAGGTGCCCTATATCGAAACCTGCGTTGGGGCCTTCATTTTCAAAGGCAGTTTGTTCCCCAACGCAGGTAGACCCTTCTCTACCTGCGTTGGGCGCAGAAAACTTCTTGGTTGCACAATTTTTCATGAGATTTTTGCCATTTTCTTTACTGAGTCAGGGATCTTACTCCTCCTCTTGTTTGTTTTGCAGAGTTTATTGGAGCAGAATGACTCTTACGTGGCGAGAACGAGAGCATGAAGAGGAGGACATGATTGCCCTCCATGATCCTGTTACTGTGAGCGCGTTGCGGAACTGTGGCTTGCTAAAATTCTTCCGCATATCTAGCATGAGGGCACAGATACGTTTACTGCAGTACCTGCTTGATGCTTGGGATCCTGTTAACCAAGTGTTCCAGATTAGGGGCAAGTCCATCCCTTTGACCATAGTGGACATTTACTTCTTGACTGGTTTGTCAAGGCGGGGTGCCCCCATTTCCTTGTCCGGTTCGGCCCGAGGGAGTGATTCCGTGAAAGATTATATCCGTCAGTATTGCAGGGAGGGATCTCAGCCGAGCAGAGACGGCAAGATTTCTATCTGTGATGTCACTGACAGGTCTCTCAGGTCTATTCTGTACACGATTTGTAGGATGGCCGGTAGTGCATCCCCTCATGTTGCCAACAGGTCATATGTGCAGCACGCCCTGGAGTGTCTTCAGCCGAAAGTTTTTAACTGGTGTGATGCAGTACTAGTTCAGATGAAAAACCAGTTGACCAAAGTAAAGGACGGGAAACTGAAGAATTTTGGCTTTGGTTCAGTTTTGACTGCCTTCGCTTTGGAGAAGATACCCCTGATGCAACCTCAGTACATTATTCTCGACTTGCCATCTCCTACTGAGCCACGCATGCAGAGGTGGGTTGACCACATGGCTAGACATGCGGGTCAATCTAAGATTACTTTTACTGATGCCTTCTTTAGGTGGTTTGAGCGGCAGGATATGGCTTTTTCCGAGTATCCATATATTGGCATGGACTTCCGAGGTGATCCGGATTTGGTACTACCGGATGGCGAGCAGTGGGGTGATCTTGGTAAATATTTTGACCTTATCACTGTTTACTGTTTTTATTTATAATGTCCTTGTGCTTTACTCTATCAAGACTCTAATCAAACTCATGTGTGCATGCAGATGTGGGCCCTGTCCGTCCAGCAGTTCGTCCGAGAGCTCCGGCCGCTGCCCCCGCAGGGGAGGCTCCTGGGAGAGCTATTCTCCGTGACCTTGACTTGGCCGAGACTCTTACAGCTGTGCAGGAACATGTCGAGGGTCTTACCCTTGGGATTCCGGATGTACGGATCGACGAGTTGCCTCTACGATTGCAGCGACATACTGTTGGTGTTCCCAGACGATGGTCTCGTCTTCTGCGCATGATTGCACAGGCCGTGGCATGTTATCATGAGCATCACTAGGCTAGGGTGCCCCCCAGCCATTTTTGAGTTTTGGGGTCATATGACCGATTTTGTCTTGGTTACAGAACATTACATGTAAACCGTAAACAGTTATGTATATTTTTGATTTTCGGAGTTTATTCCAGTTTTTATGTGATCCATGTATGAAACATCGATGATGCTTCTCTTTTTATCAATTTTGCAGATGTCTATCTAACACATAGTTTGCTAATGAGTCGGTTAATGTGTTTAAGTTTCTGGAAATGTGTTGATATTGGATAAAATCAAACTGTCTTTCCAAGATTTTAACTCTTAGGAACTTGCGATAAATAGCTGGATTTCGGACAGAGTAGGTACCATTGAGCTGTAGTACCACGAGCTGTGAGTCTAGCCTGACGACTAGCCGGCGTATGCCATGGGTGATGGCATCAGAGAGGAGCTCTATCAACGCGCTATACTCAGCGATATTATTTGTTGATTGACCAATACATACCCCCCTGAAACTCACTAACTCGCCGCTTGGGTTAAAAATGGCCCATGCTGCAGAGGATAGGTTCCTCGAACTACGACTCGCTCCGTCAGCATATCCAACCCACGGTTCCAATGGATTTGACATCTGCAATAAGTGTAAAAAGTGGATTACTTAAACCGGAACAAACGCTTTAGCGAAAACAAAAATGTAACAAAAGCATACAGGTTACTATTAGGCATAGTAACGCTTAAGGTACAACCCGTTGCGGGGTTGCGCCAGTGGAACTCCGTCATAATCTACCAACTCGTAGGCACCTTTTGCTAATACACTTTTAACAATATAAGGGCCCATCCATAAGGACTTGAATTTCCCAGCTCCCAATTTATCGGATTCTTGGTCATAAAGCAAGACCAAATCACCTTCCGAGAAGACACGGGGTTTGACATTTTTGTCGAACTGCGCTTTGACTCGTTTCTTATGGGCTTCGTTGGCCAAGGCGGCATCACGACGAGTTTCATCCAACTGGATTAACTCTAAGAAACGAGCTTCTTCTTCTGAGGTTCCGGGGAGGAGATCAATTGCGAGTTTAAGGGACGAAATTTCGCACTGGATTGGTAGGATCGCTTCCAGGCCATACACCAGTTGAAACGGTGTGAACCCAGTGGCATTCCTTACCGATGTTCGGTAGGCCCACAAAGCCGAGTACAGGATCAAATGCCATCTTCTTTTGTGAACCCCCACCATCCTTTGCAGCATGCGCTTCAGGACTTTGTTGATCGCTTCAACTTGTCCGTTAGCTTGCGGATAGTACGGAGTAGAGCTGTCGTGAGACAATCCTAGTTTGGCAGTTAATTCAACCATCATGTGATTGCGAAAATGCGATCCATGATCTGTTACTATGGCCTGTGGCACGCCGAATCTGGCGACTACATGATTAAAAAAGAATAGGGCTGCTGTTTCACCAGTGTTATCCAATGTAGGCATCGCCTCGGCCCATTTGGTAAAATAGTCAACTGCGACTATAATATACCCATGCCCCCCGGTCGAGGTGGGGTTACATTGCATGAAATCGATGCCCCACTTGGCGAAAGGCCCCACAGCTATTATTGGCTGTAAAGGAGCGGGGGGTCTTCTGGTTTTGCTATCAAAAATCTGACATGCATGGCAACTTCTAACTGCGGTTATGCAATCTTTGAACATGGTTGGCCAGAAGTATCCTGCTCGTAAGATTCTTTGTGCTGTAGCATATCCAGATTGATGCCCCCCACAGGTGCCTGAATGACATTCATTCAGGGCTTTTTCGGCTTCCTCATGGGTTAGACACCTTCTCAGGACCGTATCGACACCACGACGGTAAAGCGTATCACCGACGATCATGTAGTCTTTTGCTTGGTATCGAATGCGTTTTTGTTCTGAGTGAGAGGTGTCTGGCCGAAACTTTTGGGTTTGGAGATAAACTATTATATCTCCATACCACTCATCACTTGCTGATATCAGAAACAAACTTTCGTCCACGATCGATTCTTTGGACGTTTCATCGTTGTACGATGACGGGAGATCGCATAATAATTCTGCGAAAACTAAAGCTTTCTTTGATTTGGATTTCACAAATTCCAGATCAAACTCTTGAAGGATAGCTATCCACTTTGAATATTTGCCCCCAAGCAACTGTCGCGACAGTATATAAGTCATGGGGTTGCAATCTGACAATACAGTGGTCTTCCTAAAGAGGACATAATGCCGAAATCTTTGAATCGCTTGAACAGCTGCTAATGCCAGCTTTTCAACATGAGAATATTTACTTTCCGTATCATTTAAGTTTTTACTTAAATAATATATAGGGTGTTCAATTCCATCGACTTCTTGAACTAAAACCATTGCAATGGTCGTATCTGCTGCAGCCAGATACAGGTTAAAATCCCTTAGATAGTCTGGGGCGTACATTAATGATGCTTTGACTAGCGCTTCTTTCAAAGCATCAAAGGAAGCTTGTGCAACCTGGTCCCAGACGAAAGGTACATCCTTTTTCAGGAGACGGGTATAACCTTTAGCAAGTTCTGCGTAATTTGGAATGAACCTCCTCAGAAAGTTTGCTTTCCCTTGGAGTTTCTGAATCTGAAGCAAGTTCGAAGGTGGAGGCAAATTAATGATTGCCTGCACCTTGCAAGGGTCGAGACGAATCCCATCCTTGGAGACTATAAAGCCAAGTAAACGACCAGAACCGACGCAAAACACACATTTGTGCGGATTGAGTCTTATCTTGTAGTGTCGGCAACGTAGAAATATTGCTCTTAAATGATGCGGATGATCAGTCCGCTTTTGCGAATGAGCCGGAAGATCGTCGAGATAAGGTTGAACGATGTTCTTGATGTCATGGAAAGCATAATTCATTGCTCTCTGAAACGTCGCCCCTGCGTTCTTTAAACCAAAGGGTAATTTTCGATAAGCGAATGTGCCCCACGGACAAATAAATGCAGTCTTTGACTGGTCCTGTGGGCGGATATTAATTTGATTATACCCGGAAAATCCGTCCATAAACGAAAAGATTTCACATCCGGCGCATTCATCAATTATCTGGTCGATGAAGGGTGTAGGGTAGTTGTCCTTTGGACAAGCTTGATTTACATCCCTATAATCGACGCACACTCGTATTGTTCCTTGTTTTTTCATAACAGGGACAATATTCGATACCCAATCGGTTAGAGGAACCGGGTAGATGAAACCAGCATGGAGGAGCTTTTCAACTTCCGCCTTAATGGCAGCGGCTTTCTTGGGGTGCACCTGCCGAAGCCGTTGTCTTACTGGTTTGACATCAGGATACATCTTAATTTCATGTTCAACGATACTCGAGTCAATGCCTGGCATTTCATCATATGACCAAGCAAAGACATCTCTAAATTCGCGGAAAAGAGCTTTATATATTTCTTGTTCTGAAGGGGAACAACCTTTGCCGACATAAATATTCTCTACAATGTCTGTTTTGGTCGAGATATTTATGGCTATAGTCTCTTCTATATTGGATAGGTTTCTCTCGGAATCCACCGTATTTACAGTATTTGTTAGGAATTCAAATACTGAAGGGTGATACAGGTCGCCTTGAGTATCTTCCTTTGGAAGGGAACGATGGTGGTTATCATCCCATGGTGCCCCCTCAATCATCATTGATTGCAGGATTCCTTCGTCACTTGCATGCACTCGTGACCAAGGATCCAAAGGGGTACCACATTCTCCTGACCTATCTACCCAAACGCTTGACGAGCATTGATTTGGGCTCGCCTCCCATGCCTGAAACATTGATTGCTACAATATTTCGATTGGGCTCGGGTGTAACACCATTGCCCGATCCATGATGACTTTGTCTTTTGCGACCTTCGTGGAAGATATCATGTTGCAGGTGGCCACCAATGGTACATTTCCTATGTACATATGATTTGGTAGCGAGAAAGTCCCCATCATCGTGGGGTCTTTCAACAGGCCTACTCCTATATCTTGAATTGAATGGTCGCTTTCATGGATCATGGGAATGCTTCCCGTAACTTGTGAACCATTAAGGAGGAAGTTCTGTTGGTCGACGACCGTAATCCCTCCTTCAAACGGGAAAGCGATCTTCCTAAAATAAGTCGACACGACAGCTGCCATGGCATAAATCCATGGTCTTCCCAGTAGGATGTTGTAATCCAGATTTCCATCTATGACTTCAACATCAATCTCTACTGTTTTTCCACCTAGTTCAACTTTCAAGTTACTTAGGATACCGTAAGGGGTATATGTCCTACCGTCGAAAGCCTTTAGTGTTGTCGAAGATCTCGACAAGGTTGGTGACCCTAGCGTTTTCCAGCAGCTCATCGACATAATACATGTCGATGCCCCCTCGTCAATAATTGTTCTGTGAACAGTTTTGTTGAGGGCCTTTACTTGAATAAGGAAAGCTAGTTGAGCTGGTAACTGAGGGTCATACCCTTTGTGATCAAAGGACACAAGATTGGAATCCTTAGGATCAACCCCCCCTATTGCCGATAACAATGCCTGCCTTTGGGATGGACAATTTTGTAGTACTTCTAGAGTCGACATAGCGGATGGCGATTGAGCCAAATCTTCCACTATGTTATAATGCTGCGCCGCTCTGGCACGAGGATTAAATGTCGACTTGTGTACTACACCCTTAGGTGGTTTTATCGTTAATTCTGGCATTATGGGTGGGACAACTTCTGTCGAAGTTGTTGTCGAACTACTAGGTTGATCTTTACCTTTTTCGTTTGACAGTTGCGGATTCCCGTAATCTTTGTTCCTTGTCGAAATCAAAGCATCATTTTGCTGCTTAGAGATCGACAACATCAGCACTTGCGACGGGGAAGCATTTCCACTATCAACCATATTTTGACCTGGGTTGGGAAACGGGTCAGTCAACACAGCTGGGTTCTTTGGACTTTTAAAGAATCTCTTGAGCTCAGGTCCAATGGTCCTCGTCACATATAGAACATGGACCAGGTGACTTCTCTTTCTGTTTCCCTTTCCTAGGAGAGCTTGAAGAAGCTTTTTCAGGTGACGGATCATCCTGTTGCTTCTTCTTCCCTTTGTTTTGCTTCTTCTTGCTTCCTGGTTGATTGGTTTCTTTGCCTTTATCTGCTGATATGGCATTTACTTCCGAAGCAAGAATCTCTTCATGGGCATTTCGATCTGAAGTCTTACGGGCTTTCTGAGGTGAAGCCTTTTTCGACTTCGCGCTTGCAGTGCCAATCACGCCATCTCCGGCATGAGAGTCAATATTCGATTTAGGAGGGGGAGGAATTGAAAATTCAGGTCTGGGGGCATCAGGTATTTTGTCATAGAGCGTGCCAGACTGAGTATATACCAAGTCTAAATATTGAGCACGAGCAATGACTTGCTCCTCTGTTACGACTCCCCCCTTGGCCACATCTTCCGTTATAGCCGGAAGTAATGACTTTATAAACCATTCAGCTAGTAGCTGATCAGGAACGTATGTTTTCACCATCCTACGACGGCGACGCCACTCATGTATATGATCAGATATGTGAGTAGCTGTCGTCTGTTTGAAGTTGGTCAGTATCTCGGTTCCTGTTTCATACCTGATAGGTAATTGAAAATGGGTTAAGAAAGTCGTGGCTAAGGAGCTGAAATTGTCGAAAGAGGCTCTTGGCAATTCTATATACCATTTGGCCGCCGGACCTGTCAATGTCCTCTGGAAGAGGCGAAGTCTTATCGAATCATCGTTCAGAGTGTTCGATGAACACCACAGATGAAAGGTCATGACGTGATTCGACGGGTCTTCACCTGGATTTCCATTGAATTTAGGAATGTCCGATGGAAGTTTGTGAGGAATCATGGGCCACCAAGGGGCGTAGGCGATAGGATCGTTTGTCAACCGATGTAGATCGGGTAACTCCAGAGTTGCCACGAATGGCAGCTGCTGACTCAAGTTAGGTGAAGCGTACCCAGGATACGACGGAATCGCCTGAGCAGTTGGTCTTTGCATACCAGCATAATGTAATTGATGCTGATATGATTGATACGGTTGATGGACTACTCCACCATAGAGTGGTTGGTTTTGACCGTATTGTAGGTACGGTTGTCCATTATTCGCAAAAATTTGCTGCTCGGTACCTTGGTACACTTGCTGGAACTGCGGTTGTTGATACTGCACCAACCATGGTTGTGATACCATTGGTTGTTGTGCGATGCTTACCACTGGGCCAAGATGAGGGGTAAGGGTACCCGTTTGTGTTTGTGACGCCTCGCTAGCCGGCGATTGTGGTTGGGTTGCAGGGTCAAAGGGTTGTTGCATTACAACCTGAGAAAACTGAGGTTGACATGTAACAGGTATCGTTTGAACTTGCGACACAGTCACAATTGCTGGTGTCGTCGGGATGTTCGTCACAGGCATCTGTTGTTGCATAGAATACACAACTCTTGGTTGCTGGGGTAGCATAGGTATCCAACCACTTGTAGTTATTCCAGTATAACTTGGGTATGGTTGTGAACTCCCGTATGGGTACCCTCCAGGAGGGGGTAATGAAAAAGCATATTGCCCCCCATACGGTGGTGGTCCGGAACCGAGAGGATTTATTACACCTCGAGGACCGGATTGCCCAAATGGATTCCCGAAAGGATCGATTTGTTGAGTTCCAACATAGGAGTTACCGGGTATTATCCCGGGAGAACAAACAGGAACAGACCATACTGTCGTCATGGCCCCCGAAGGGACCCCCTCCAGCTGTTGAGAGTTAGGGACAGATGGTATGCCGGCGAACATTGTCGGAATGACTGCAGGGAGTTCTGCTGTCGCTGTGTCATTTGGCACAGTCCTAGATGTCGACGGTTGTTCAGACATTTTTAGTCTATCCAGTAGATTGCCTAGTGATTCTTCAGGAACTTCTCTGGGTGATAGGCTAGCTTCTGATGCAGTAGGAAGTAGAGTGATCCCTGCTCCAAAATGTGTTGGAGTAGTTGCTTGCGGATCTTCTACAATCTCTTCTATTGCGATCAGACCGGGTGGAAGAGGAAGACCGTCAGGTCCGTAGAATATTTCTGGTGCCGAAGAAGGGGTTGTTTCGACAGCGACAGTTGTTTGAGGAGCAAGACTCTCTGAACCGATCACTGATGGACCTGATTCAGTAACACAAGTATTTGCTTTCAGACTAGGATCAGTGTTACTGTCCTTCTGGGGCTGTTGAACTTCTTCAATAGGGGCAGGGTTTCCAGAAATGTTTGGAGTAACCGGAACCTCAGATGTCGTCGGAACACTTGTTCTAACTTTGACAGGAGATTTGGAACCAGTTGAACGAGATCGCTTTGCCCGGGTTGTTTTCGATTCCGGGGACAAAGACGTTTGTCTCGTATTCCTCCGCGAACGACGGTTCATCGATTGACTTTCTTCCACGGTTGCGGATTACTTGATCAACCAACAATGCACAGGGTAAAATGTGTTTTCGAATTGAATTAATTTTAGACGCTTTTAAGACACAACTTGCTTTTTCATGTTTTAAGAGTCGAGAAAAAGCTAAAGATGACTCTAGTCTCCTTCGATGTATTAACGAGCCCGAAGTGACAAATGCTCGGATGGACTTTTTCAGTTATAGAGTTTGAAAAAGGCCAAAAGAAACTACTCTGGAGTTCTAGGCAAGGGTGTGCCAAACCTTTCGCGAAACCACAGAATACGTTTTACGGTACGAGTGGTCGATCTTCGTGAATGCTGTGTTCACTGCATCGCGATCAGTAGGGCGGCCGACACGGCTTCCTATGGATAAAGGCTTTGTTCCTATAGGGGTCCCCCAATATACGCGACGGTACGCGGGGGCACAAGTCCGTATTAGTGCTATCGTCCCTCAGGAGGAATCACCCACCTTCGTAGAGATCGACAGTCACTATGTTTAACGACGCCGGTTCACGTCTCTACCTAGACCTCTACTGTGTTTCGTTATGTTTCAAAGCGTTGTTAGATAAATTCAGTTCTTTTTAGGTTGATCTTGCTTAGCAGTTTGCCTTTATGGATCACCACGTGATGTATGAGACAACTCCTAAATGCAGTCTAAGAATGATAAGCAAGCTTTTTCAATTCTTTCAACTTATGAAAACCTTAACTACTGAAGGAAAAGAAAGACATCATCTTTTCAAACAGATCATAGAGCACACACTGATGCACTTTTCCTAAATCGACATGCAAACTGTCAAAATGCACATGCACAATGCAAGTATTTCTTTTCTTCTTTCTTAATGTTTGGTGTATGACAAAAAGAAAGCTGTTGTACGATTTCGAATTCAATTTCAAGCGAAAACAAACAAGTGTTGTCCAATAATCAAAAGAACACCTTAAGATTCACTCATTTCAATCACAAGAAATACTGAAATTCGAACCATATAACGAAAGAAAATGCTCAAGCAGCTATGAACAGCAATAAACTAACTCTTAGAATCACAACGACACTTTCTCACAGGTCTAGATTCAAGAGGTCATAGCAAGACTAGTTCACTTTCGCTATGGGAAACTGTGAATGACAACAAGAAATACAATAAGAACAATCACGGTTTCTTCACACAACTGAGGCGGAATGAAGGCAAAGAGAAGTGGTTTCAGCTAGGTATACAGGTTGACAACAGGCTGCAAAAACAATACTGAAAACTGGGCAACAGACAGTGGAGAATCCCAGCTGCACAAGGCAAGACTGGATCAGCGCAGGTGCTGCACTGTCAATCTGAGATGCAGCGCAGGTAGCCCCTTCGGGACCTGCGTTGCAGTGCAGGTAGCCTTTGTTGCAGCTGCACTGATGAGACAACTCTCGTCTCTCTCAGATTCCGGGTCACAGTTTGCTCAAAAATGAACGGTTTTTGGCCAAATCAGTTGCTATCAGTCAAGTATACTCTAGAGGATGATTAAAGGAGGATGAACACTATCACAAAGAGCTAAAAAGAGTCCTTGTGGATCAGCTCTTCAGATCATAAACATGCCCAGCACTGGGCTAGAGTAGCTGCCCTCTACTTTGCATTCGAAGGACTCGCATGCAGTTCGATTCGGTACTCTTTTGTTTAAGAAATGAATAGCAATGAACACAAGCTACCAACAAGACACGATCCCCAGCGGAGTCGCCAGTCTGTTGTGGGGGAAAGTATCCAACTCGGAATGACCCTAACCCACTCTAAGGGTGATAGTTCCTTAGCAATAGCTGAAAGCAAAGCTATCTAAAGTTTCTTCTTTATGACATGCAAGAGATAAAAGGAAGAGATCCACTTACCGATGTCTTGCGCAAATGGTTGATCCAATCTCCTTTGATTGCCGCTTGCTCCCAGCTCCAAGTCTTTTCACGGGCCCAGCTACACGAGATCCTGCAAATAAGACAAGAAAAGGAAACTACAAGAGTCATGCATTCATAATCGATTCAAGGATTAGCATAAATCGAAGACGCAAGTAAAACAATTCACCATTGAAACACATGCGAATAGAAGAACCTCGGATGCTTTATTAATATATGGAAGTAAGGTTCAGGCGGTGATACAACCATGAGAGGTCCAATCCAGCATCACCTTCCCAACGGAGAGAAATCTCTTCTTCACCTCCCTCAAGCAATCACCCAATGCTCACAACTGTAAACCAACAGCAATTCTTTGCACTAAATTCCGGCCTCTAGATCCCATGGGATGAGATCCTTATATAGAGTTTTGGACTGAAGATAAGTCAGCTTGATGTGTGACTTGTTGTCCTCTTCAACTCCAGTTGTTCTTCAGTTCTTCACTCGGAGTTTCTGTCTTCCACTTGGAGTTTTAGAAGCTCTTAACTCATCATTAGGCGAATCTTATCATCAAGTGTCTTTTTAGAAGCTTCCTGGGCACTGGCACTTTGAGAAAAAGATTCCTCCACATGTCCAAGTACGCCCAACGCAGGTAGCCTTTGTTCTACTTGCTATGCAACACAGGTAGCCTTTGTTGTACCTGCTATGCAGCGCAGATGCCTAGTGGAGTAGCTGCAATGATCCAAAACTGACCTGTTTTTGAGTGTTTTTCAGTGGAGAACTGATTTGCAGTGCTGTGGTTTGCTGACCTTGTTCCTCTAAGGGTAAGAACAACTTGTTTAGGGACTTTGGATCCCTTAGATTATTGACATTTCATGCTCTATGCTGTAAGGCACAAAAATGTCTATAACAAACATATAAGACAATAATCAACAATTTACCTTCTATCAATATATGATTTAGGTTTTCATCTGCTTCACTTTTGGTGAATCCCAAACCGGTGAGATAATTGTCGATCCTAGTGTACCAAGCATGGGGTGCTTTCCTAAGGCCATACAACTCTCGTTTGAGTCTGCACACATGTAAATTGCGTTGAAAGGTCTCAAAACCTTCTTGTTGCTTAATGTACACATCTTCCTCAATAATATTAAAATTTGACATCTCATGGATGAATTTTTCCTAGAAGAAATCATATTTTTCAGTTCCGTTTGAACCACTTATAATATGATTTCATTTCTAACACTTCTAATATGACTTTCCAAAACTAGTAAGTCACATATCAATTTTGAAGTGAGTTTCCAAAAATAGAAAGTCATGTCTAAATGATCAAGGATGATCTCGACATTTGGAATCCATTTTAAAATGAAATCAATCATGATTATACAAGTTAAGAATTAATATTTTTATCCTCACTAGTATTATTATTATGATACTATTATTTATAAAATAGTCTAAAGTCGTTTACCTTTAGTGGATTAATAAAAATGAATTCTCTCATGAAATAAGTAAATTAAATTGAGAATCTCTTACTTGGAAAATTGAACCTCTCTCTTGGAATAAAATAGTAACTCCACACTTAAGAGAATGTAACTCTCCCTCTCTAATTCAATGTATGAAAAACGTGTAATTCAATTTGATTTGTAACTCTCACCAAATACCCTATCTCTCCCTAATTTGAATTGCAACTCCTCTAGACAAGAGTACCTCTCTCTCTATACTTGGGATGAGTTACACTTCTCTTCACGTAACTCCTCCCTCTTAGAATTCAATTCTCCTATTATTGGCTCAAGAAATGAATTCATTTTGTAACTCTTCTTTCTCATATATTTGAGAAAGAGCAAGTGAGAGTTGAGAGAAACATATTCATTGTGAAGAAGGAGAGCTAGAGTTGAGTGTGTCCAAGATAAGTGTAAGAGAAAGTGAAGAGTAAGAGCAACGGAAGATCTAGAGCAAGTGTATAGGAAAAGATCTAATCAAGAGGAGGGGATTTTCTAGCAAAGAGAAAGAGCACTTCAGTTGCAAGTTGATCAAACATTGGTGACCTTATTCATTCTGATTCTCTCTCTCTCCCTCTCTCTCTCTCTCTATACTCTGCTGAATAATTGAAGAAATCTAATAGAACAAGAATCATTTGGATTTTCCCCCTTCTGGTTTTTTCCCTGTTCATTGGACCTAACTCTCAGTGTCTCATATTTATGCTTGGTTGTCTTCATATGATCCTTAAGTTTATGTTCTATCTACAATTATTGTTCTGAAAAGTGTGAAGTAGAAATTTGCATTGTAAGTAATTGTAACATCATAGTACACTCAATTTTCTGCAAAGTACATTCAACTTTATACAAAGTACATTCAACTTTATGTAAAGTACATTCAATTTTCTACAAAGTACATTCAACATTCTACAAAGTACATTCAGTTCCATTTAGTTTTCTTCAAAGTACATTCAATTCTCTGTAAGTACATTCAATTTTCTACATAGAACTTTAAAGTTTCTACAAATAATTTTTAAATTTATGCAAAGAAATTTTATATTTTAACATGGTATCAGAGCCTTGGTGAAGACAAGTTGAAGGATATCAGATATCACCTGAGGAGACCCCACTTGCTACCAAAGATTTCTGATTGATATGGCTTCATCCTACTTCAAGATAGAGGAGAGGTTGAATGATTCTTCAAACTTTGGTTCATCGAAGGAAAGGGTAGATATCACTCTTGAAGAAAACAAAGTTTTGGAGTATGTTGAAGACAAAATAGCTGATCCACCAGAGAATGCAAGTGTTGCTGTCAAATCTAAATATAAAAAGGGTGAAATTGAAGATAGAAAAATTATCCTTGATTCTCTTAATGATCATCTCATTACTTAAGTTTCTTGTTTGAAGAAAGCTAAATAAATGTGTGACAAATTAATTGGCATGTTTGCAATTAGTAACTTGAACCAAATTATTGCCTTGAAGAATTAGTTGAATGACATCAAGATGAATAGAGGAGAGACAATTCAGGCATACTTCCTAAGAATGACTAAAATCAGGAATCAACTGTCAACAATTGGTGAAGTTGTACTCGATAAATAAATGGTGTTGATTGTGCTTGGAGGCCTTTCTCCTATTTGGGAGACTTTTATCACCACCATCAGCAACATCAACACTATTCCCACATTTGATGAGCTCTTGGGAAAATGTATCCAAGGGGAGGCCAAAATGATCTCTAGAGGGAGAATTTCACATCATGAAGAAGGATAACCTACTGCATTTTCAGCCTATGACAAGAGAAAGAAAGGTGATAAAAATAAATCTACTTTCGAATCAAGTAAAGGGAATCTAGACATGTCAAAAAATAGATGCTTTAACTATAAACAAACATGGTCATTTTTCTCGTGATTGTAAAGAAACAAGAAGAGCTCCTAGATTCAAAATAAAACCTAATTATAGAAACGAATCTTGAAAATGAAATAAAAGGGCATCCTAAGAAACAAGAAAACCAAGATATAGAAATAATGCAGCAGAAACTCAATCAATATATTTTCTTGTTTTTTCTCTTTCCAATTCTTATTTTGTAGATTCATTTGATAGTTGGTTAGTTGATAGTGGTGCTTCCAAACAATTTACTGGTTACAAAGAGGCACTCTCAGATATATTTGAGAGGGATACTAACTTAAATTCTATCATTGGATATAATTCTACTCAGCAAGTTAAAGTTTATGGTTCAGTTTCATTTCAATTAGATGATGGAAAACCTATTTTTCTGCAAGCAGTTTTGTATGTACTTGGTTTGAAAAAGAATCTTGTATCCATATCTTCTCTAGAAGATAAAGGAATAAAAGTTTCTTTGATTAATGGAAAATTTCTAACTTGCCCTTTGAAATCAAGTATGAGAGAATCCTTCTGATCTAGAATTTATCAAGGACAAAGAATTAAAGGTATTATAGACTCATGTGTATGGATGTACCTATGTTACTTATGCAACGGATCGATAAGATTGCTAGAATACATAGACACTGAGGCAATCAGAGAAAACATAACAGTCAAACATGTAAACAAAACAAGTTTAATAAGGAGTACACCAAATGGTCCTAGGCTACGTCTCCTAGTCTAGCCTTTCATTGGTGGCCTCTTTATTATGTTTTCAAGCAGACTTTTTACAACAATGAGCTCGATTTGAGTCTCACGAATAGAATGAAGTCAGTAGGAATGGAGTGCACAGACTCTCCTTATTGAAACTTGACCTCTGAGGGTCACAGTTATATGACAGGCCTATGCTGAGGAGTTTGCTTGAACCTCTCAAGCTTTCAATGGAGTACACAGACTCTCTGACTCTCTCTGGCTCTGTCTCACTTGATGTTGCCTTTAGGTCAGCTCGGCTTCTACTCTCTATTCTCTACTATTAAATTTATGCCTATCTATGTGTTGCCCCTGTATGTTGCCTCTGTTAGTACATGGCTTTAAAGCCAGCCTGTTCTTCGACTACTCATTTCTGCTTCCTGGCCTTCTGGTTTCCTTACCTCTATCCATTCGAATTCCTCTACTCTACGTCATCATCACTGGGTAACACCTCGCAGCGAGGTGGCCACCTTCTTGCTAACAGACTAGGTGTCAGATTCCTTGAATCATATTCAAATGGCCATTAAATCTGTTTGCTTTAAGATCACCCGCGAACATGAATCGTTTTTCAACTCATCATCCACGTCGGAATTCAAATCCTCTGTCATCTTGCTTTTTACCTGTCAAGTCTGGTTAGTCATCGGGACGTATCTCCGTCATTAATCTGGGCCCCCCAGATCCTACGGTCGTCCTTCATATCGGACAGACAAGTAGCACGACATTTACCCATCCAATGTTGGCAGTTTTCTCTCTCATCGTTCGGATGCATGTCGCTCGATGTGTGGCATCGAGTGGGACTCAATCAAAACTACTTACTGCCTTGAGGCCTTCCGATATCCTTTCAATTTGTGGAATCCCGTGCTACAGAACTGAAACAATTACCTTTCCATTTTTCATAGCGAATTCAGGTCCAGGTGCTTCAAGGCTTTCCTTCACTGAGGGGTCTGCCCTGTGATACGGCGCTGTTATCGGGAAAAGTGTCTATTTAGAACTGCTCTATCCCACTAAGGTGTGACAGCTACCTTAGAAACAAACAAAGAAAACTACTTTTGTATTCTTCTTTATGAACTATAAACAAAGAGGAATAGGATGAACCAACCTGTGTCTTGCGCTAGTCCTTTGATCCAATCTCTCTCCTCTTTGATAGCTTCCAGCTACCCGCTCCCTTACTTGCCCAGCTTCACCAAGTACCTATAAGATCACAGAAGGGGGAAACTATACAAAGACATGGATTTATGTTCATAAATAACTTAGGATCAGATTTAAGTTAACCATACAAATGTAACAAGCATCAATGATACAAAAGCATGGAGAAGAAACTCAAATAGTTTTTATTGATATACAAGAAGATCCAGGAGGAGTTACAACCGATGATTCCTGACCTAGCATCAACCTCCCAGCAAAGAAGTCCCTTCTTCAACCCCAACAAAGCATAGATCACCCAATTCTCTAATATGTATCTCCAAACCAACAGCAATTCCTTACAATGTGCAAAATTCCAGCCTCCGGATCTCTGGGATGAGGGATCCATATATATATGTATGCAAGGAGGATGAGTTAGCTCATGATTTGATTAGTGGCTTCTCTCTATCAATTCTTGCTTCCACTTGGAGACTGAAAGCCTCTTACTCATCCTTGGTTGAATTCAGTGAGGCAAGTGTCATTGGAGAAGATTCTGGAAGCTTCCATTGTCTCTCCACCTCGCGAAATGGCACTGCCATTTTTCATTTCCCACTCAACGCACCCTGGTAGTGCATTTAGGTGCGTTGCAACGCACCTAGCTAGTGCACTTAGGTTCTATGAAACGCACTTGGCTAGTGGAGCAGCTGAAATGATCCTGATTTGACTTATTCTGAGCAGTTTCTGGTGGAGAACTTCTGGGAGAAGCTGTAATTTGTTGACCTTGTTCCTTTAGGGGTTGGAACAACACTTTTAGGGACTTAGGAGCCCTTGGTTTATGGACATTTCATGCTTAGAGCTGTAAGGCACAAAAATGTCTATAACAGTTTCCCCCTAAAGTATGAGGTCGTTTATCAGGTGAAATGCTTTATTAGGAGGATCCGAAGTTCTTTCAATGCTGGGAGGAGACCTGTAATAAGATACAATACAATACATTATATTCATACTGTTTTCATGATCTAGCTGAGGCGGGCATTCCCATGCTCAGCTTTATAAATTCATTTTCATGTACATAGGACAGACAATCGTCTGATGGTAGACTGATGATTCTGATAGAGCCATCATCCTTTTGGTAGGATGATTATCTCTGCTGCAATGCTGTACATTTCAATGTCTTTATTTTCCTAAATATATATCGCAGCCCGAATGGATGAAACTAGATCCGGGGTCTTCAATCTCGTCCGATCTTCACTCGAAGTACAAGTCGATCCATGTGAGAAATGTTTTGAAGTCGAACATGGAAATACATTGCTTGATTACCAGTAAATGATGTAAACTGTTAACAAGCGCGAGAGGAATCACCGATAATGATAATGACCCTCAAGGTACTGCAGTACAATTCACGTGGTGTGAATAAAGGACTTGGCGTCGAACACCACGCAAAATCTTTCGGTCGAAGGTCATTGATGTATACCTGTCGCCGGAAGTGAGAAACTTGCCATTGAGGCATGCAAGCTTCAAAGTACTGAATGGGGTGTTCCTAGATCAACTTCTTCGATAATGAGCTGATGTCGACAAGAAGTGATCCGTCACAGGAGGGCCTTAATGAATCCCACATCAATGACACGGAACAGAGCAAATGATTTTGATGGAGGTGAAAACGATCTGATGATATATGGATCAGGGTGGCGGTCATGAAAGAATGGAGTATAATGTATGGTAGTGGGTGGGACACAGGTGGCCTTTCTGGATGACTTCTCTTGAGCATGTCGGCGACACTTATGTGATGGATTGGTAGCATTAACCCCAAATGTGGATGGTATGGCGAGACCATGGCGATGTGACCGGTGAATGAAACAACCCAACCCGACTCGGGCACGGAGCGGAAGTGTCATGTTCAAGAGCTACTTGCTACCAATAAAGATTCTTTGAGTTTTCTTCCCAATTTTTCCCCAGTATGGTCGCCATTTTGTTATCGGGAAAAGTGTCTATTTAGAACTGCGCTATCCCACTAAGGTGTGACAGCTACCTTAGAAACAAACAGAGAAAACTACTTTTGTATTCTTCTTTATGACCTATAAACAAAGAGGAATAGGATGAACCAACCTGTGTCTTGCGGTAGTCCTTTGATCCAATCTCTCTCCTCTTTGACAGCTTCCAGCTACCTGCTCCCTTACTTTCCCAGATTCACCAAGTACCTGTAAGATCACAGAAGGGGGAAACTATACAAAGACATGGATTTATGTTCATAAATAACTTAGGATCAGATTTAAGTTAACCATACAAATGTAACAAGCATCAATGATACAAAAGCATGGAGAAGAAACTAAAATAGTTTTTATTGATATACAAGAAGATCTAGGAGGAGTTACAACCGATGATTCCTTACCCAGCATCAACCTCCCAGCAAAGAAGTCCCTTCTTCAAACACAACAAAGCATAGATCACCCAATTCTCTGATATGTATCTCCAAACCAACAGCAATTCCTTACAATGTGCAAAATTCCAACCTCCGGATCTCTGGGATGAGGGATCCATATATAGATGTATGCAAGGAGGATGAGTCAGCTCATGATTTGATTAGTGGCTTCTCTTTGTCAGTTCTTGCTTCCATTTGGAGACTGAAAGCCTCTTACTCATCCTTGGTCGAATTCAGTGAGGCAAGTGCCATTGGAGAATATTCTGGAAGCTTCCATTGTCTCTCCACCTCGCGGAATGACACTGCCATTTGTCATTTCCCACTCAACGTACCCTGGTAGTGCATTTAGGTGCATTGCAACGCACCTAGCTAGTGGACTTAGGTGCTATGCAACGCACTTGGCTAGTGGAGCAGCTGAAATGATCCTGATTTGACTTATTCTGAGCAGTTTCTGGTGGAGAACTTCTGGGAGAAGCTGTAATTTGTTGACCTTGTTCCTTTAGGGGTTGGAACAACACTTTTAGGGACTTAGGAGCCCTTGGTTTATGGACATTTCATGCTTAGAGCTGTAAGAAAGTGTCTATTTAGAACTGCTCTATCCCACTAAGGTGTGACAACTACCTTAGAAACAAACAGAGAAAACTACTTTTGTATTCTTCTTTATGAACTATAAACAAAGAGGAATAGGATGAACCAACCTGTGTCTTGCGCTTGTCCTTTGATCCAATCTCTCTCCTCTTTAACAGCTTCCAGATACCTGCTCCCTTACTTGCCCAGCTTCACCAAGTACCTGTAAGATCACAGAAGAGGGAAACTATACAAAGACATGGATTTATATTCATAAATAACTTAGGATCAGATTTAAGTTAACCATACAAATGTAACAAGCATCAATGATACAAAAGCATGGAGAAGAAACTCAAATAGTTTTTATTGATATACAAGAAGATCCAGGAGGAGTTACAACCGATGATTCCTGACCCAGCATCAACCTCCCAGCAAAGAAGTCCCTTCTTCAACCCCAACAAAGCATAGATCACCCAATTCTCTGATATGTATCTCCAAACCAACAACAATTCCTTACAATGTGCAAAATTCCAGCCTCCAGATCTCTGGGATGAGGGATCCATATATAGATGTATGCAAGGAGGATGAGTCAGCTCATGATTTGATTAGTGGCTTCTCTCTGTCGGTTCTTGCTTCCACTTGGAGACTGAAAGCCTCTTACTCATCCTTGGTCGAATTCAGTGAGGCAAGTGTCATTGGAGAAGATTATGGAAGCTTCCATTGTCTCTCCACCTCGCGGAATGACACTGCCATTTGTCATTTCCCGCTCAACGCACCCTGGTAGTGCATTCAGGTGCGTTGCAACGCACCTACCTAGTGGACTTAGGTGCTATGCAACGCACTTGGCTAGTGGAGCAGCTGAAATGATCCTGATTTGACTTATTCTGAGTAGTTTCTGGTGGAGAACTTCTGGGAGAAGCTGTAATTTGTTGACCTTGTTCCTTTAGGGGTTGGAACAACACTTTTAGGGACTTAGGAGCCCTTGGTTTATGGACATTTCATGCTTAGAGCTGTAAGGCACAAAAATGTCTATAACAGGCGCTAGCGCTAATTGCGTATCAAAATCCATCTTTGTTTCCCAAATTAGCCTCCAGTTTTGACAGTTTTGTGCCATTGTGCTTGACCATGGGCCAATGGTCTACGCGCTTGACCGTGGGTGCTCATTGCTCCACTCTGGCCAGAACTACAATTGTTATTAGGATTCCTTCTGATAGCTTTGATCTTTTCTAGGGCTTGAATCTTTTAGCATAATTTCAAATAGTGACGAAAACTTAGAGAGTTTCTAGGATCCAATTCGGATCATGACCTTCCCACTGAAAAAGCTTTTGGACCACCAAAAGTTGGTTTTCTTTTAAGCATCAATCAAGTGAGGGTATTGTTTCCTCACTTGCTCAATTTCTATCCATTTCACACTACTTGGTTTTAAACCTTCCAGTCTGATCCTGAGGTACTCAGCATCACTTCTAGGTGTAGTTCTTACCTTCCTATCCAAAACTGTATCTTCCTACAACTCATTAAGATATTCAGGTAACAGGTCATCAATAGAAGGCAATTGACTCTACTCTTCGGGATCTTCGATTAATGAAGGTTCAAATAGTCTCAAGTTTTCTGCATTAATGACTGAGTAGATGTGCATGTAAGCTGGTAGATCAAGCTGAAAAGCATTCTCACCAATTTTCTCAAGTACTTGAAAGGTCCATACCTTATTGGCTTTAGCTTCTTACCTTCACCTTGCATTCTGTCTTTGTTGATATACAGCGAGACTTGGTCACCAACTTGGAAATTATGCTCCATCCGATGCTTGTCATGCCTTGCCTTGTACTTGGCTTGGCTCTTTTCTCGCTATTCCTATACTCCCTGGTGAATCTCTTGGATTTGTTCAATGAACTTGGTTGCCTTGTCCACATCACTGTGTCCATCAACTGCTATGTCTTTTCCTAAGACAAAATCCAAGGGAGACCTCGGTGTGAAACCAAAATAGGTCTCGAAAGGAGATCGATGTGTAGAACAATATTTAGCTCGGTTGTAAGCATGTTGCACATAGCATAAATGTTCATCCCAAAGTTTGGGATGCTTGCTACAATAGCCTCTGAGCAACTGGATCACTATCCTGTTGACCACTTCTGTTTGGCCATCTGCTTACGGGTGAAAATCTGTGCTCTTCTTTCGCCTGGTGTCCATTAATTCCCACAAACTTGACCAAAATTTCCCAAAAAATCTAGTATCTCAATCAGATATTATGGAAATGGCTAATCCAAAATGAACCCATACATGCTGAAAGAACAAATTTGCAGTTTGTTCAACTGTAATCTGTTTGTTACAAGGTATTAAAATACACATTTTGTTGAACCTATCCACAACAACATATAAATAGTCATGAACTTTCCTAGATTTACGCAGTCCTCCAACAAAATCCATGGAAATACTTTCCCAAGGATGAGAAGGAACTGGTAGTGGAGTGTACAAGCCTAGTTTTCTATTACTGGGCTTGATTTTAGCACACATGGTACACCCTCTTACATATCTAGAAACCGTCTCATTCATTTTTGGCCAATAACAAAATCTCTGTAGCTGTGCAACTGTTTTACTTACACCAAGATGACCTGATATTAGAGAAGTGTGTGCTTCTCGAATTATCTTTACTCTTTCAGTTTGTGGAATGCATAGCTTCCCAAAATGATATAAGAGTTGTTCCTTAACATGATAATCCAATTCTTCTACTCGTTTTCCTTGACTCAAAGTTGCATATACATCTTTAAAATCTATATCTTGAGCATATTGTTCAATGTAGCTCTCATGCAATACTGAATTATGCTTAAGTATAATAGATGCATTTATAATTGGTCTAGATAACATATATGCAACTTTATTGTGTATGCCCTTTTTATACCTGATGACTAAATGAAACTGTTGTAGAAAACCCATCCATCTATAGTGCCTTGATTGATGCAACTTAGTTTGGGAGTGTAGATATTGAAGTGGTTGATGATCAATGTGTATAACTGTCTCTTTTCCCAATAAGTAATGTTTCCAATTTTTCACACTCTATACTAATGCATACAATTCTTTATCGTATGTGGGATAGTTAACTACTGCATAATTAAATGTCTCAGAATGATAACATATGGGTTTGTCGTGCTGCATCAACACTACTCCCATGGCATAGTCACTGGCATCTGTTTCAATCTCAAATGCTCTTTGAAGATCAGGCAGTGCTAGTACTGGTGTTGTACTAATCTTTTCTTTCAAGGTGTCGAAGGCTTTCTGCTGTTTGCCTCCCCACTGAAACACCTTGTTCAATCCTGTTAAAGCATGTATGGGAGCTACAATTAATGAAAAGTTAGAAATAAACTTTCTCCAATATTGTGCTGCTCCTAAGAAGCTTCTAACTTCTATAGAAGATTTGGGTTTAGGCCAGTTTACAATGACTGCAACCTTAGAGGGATCTATCTTCAATTCACCACCCCCTACTATATGTCCCAAATAATTCAAATATGTTTTCCCAAATTCACATTTTGAGAGTTTAACATAAAGTTTTTCTCTTTTCACGGCATCCAGTGTCTACTTAACATGCTTTAAATGTTCTTCCCACGTTTTGATAAATATAAGAATGTCATGCAGATATACAATAACAAAATCATCAAGAAAATGTCTGAGTACATCATTCATTACTCTCATGAAAGTAGTATGAGCATTAGTTAAGCCAAGAGGCATAACCAACCACTCGTACAGTCCTTGCTTTGTTTTGAAAGCAGTTTTCCATGCATCTTGCTCTCCAACTTTGACCTGATGATAGCCACTATGCAAGTCTAACTTGGAAAAATAAACAGCTTCTTTCAACTGATATAATAGATCATCTATGCAAGGAAGGGGATAACGATTTTTAATCGTTATCTTATTCAGTACTTGCACATTCTCCACGAGCCATCTTTCTTTTTCACCAAAACAATTGGAGACCCACATGGTGATGTGCTAGGTCTGATGAACCCGTTCTCAAGCAGCTCTTGTACCTGCTTCTTGATTTCTGCATTCTCTAAAGCGGACAACCTGTACATTCCGATGTTAAGCAATGGAGAATATTGCTGCAAATTAATATCATGCACTATTTCCTTTTTGGGTGGCATACCTTTAGGTTCTTGAAGCAATACATCATATTCTGAAATAACTTTTTCTAAATCAGCTTGCTTTTTAGCATCATAGCCCTCAAATACATTGGTTTTATCAGGTTTCTTTTCCTTTATAGCCATCACTAAAAATTGTTTGCATGAATTTACAATTCGTTTTATCTACCCTAAGTTTATGAGAGTATAATTATTCTTGAGCTTATGAGCCCTTACAATATATTCGATTCCATATTTAACGAGTAGATACTTGTTCTCAGCTCTATAGAAAATAGCTTTTCTATCATACAAGTAAGGACTTCCTAAAACAATTCCACATATATCCAAAGGAACTATATCTAACTCAACCTCATCTACAAATGCTGACCCAAAAGAAAACTTAAGTTTACATTGTCTAGTCACTTGTAGCTTTGCTTTATCACATAGCCAACCTAATGGATATGGTTTCTTGTGAGGTGTGGTTAGTAATCCCAACTTCTTTACAATTTCTTCAGAAATTAAATTTACTTGTGAGCCACTATCAAACAAAGTATCAATCTTTTGATGATTGGAAATAACTCGAATATGAAAAAGATCACGTCTTTTTCTCTCATTTTCTTCATTATCAAATCCTTTTGAATAACTGCAGCAGTCTTCTTCTTGCCCTCAAACTTCTTAGGTTTCAGCTCTGGATGCAAAATCCAGCAGTGTTCTTCATCATGCCCATCCTTCTTGCAGTGAGTGCATGAAGACTTGCTTTTTTGTAAAGTGTTTATCTTCCTCTCTTTCCATTTCTATTTTCTTTTCTCCTTATTTTTGCTTGCAGTGGGTTTGGATGATCCCCCAACTTTTGGGTTCCCATTCTTACCTCTAGCTTTGAGATGCATAGCCTGAATGGATAGCTCATCTATGCTAGTGGGATTAAACATGAGGATAGTGTGTCTCATGTAGCTGTGTAGACCACCTATATATTTCAATAGAGTCTCAGGCGAGTCTAAAGAAATTCCTAGAATCAAATCTCTTTTCCTAAGCTTGGGTGTAACCTTGTACACTTTGCCATTTTAGTTGTCAAAGTGTTTGCCAGCTCATCATGGCTTTCTGCATGTAGGCTAGTGGATAGAATTTCTTTTTAATGGCATAAACAAATTCACTCCAGATGGAAAGAATCTTACCGTGTCTCTTCATGTCAGCTTGTGTCCTGCCTTCCCACCATACCAAGGCAGTGCCTCCAAGGTGTAGGCTACCCAGCTGAATCTTACTCTTGTCTTAGTCAATGCTCTTCACTCTACAATAAAGATCAATCTGTCTGATACAATTATCTAGCTTCTCTGAATTCAACTCTCCATCATATATTGGTAAATCAAATTTAACATCTAATTTAATTAAAGATGTCTTCTTTTTATTTTCAGGGTTATTAGGAGGTGTGAAAAATTTTTCTTCTTTCCCTTTGCCTTTAGAGTAGTCATGGAGGATAGATTCTTCTACTCCTTTGTCTTGTTTGGAGTTTGATGAATCTTCATCTCTATTTTTCTTAAATTCCCTATACATTTCCTCCACCATGGATCTCATTGTCATAAAAATATCCATGAACTGGGGGTCTAATTCCAAGGGATTTTCTTTCAACATTTTCCTCTTAGAATGGACTCTTCCAATTTCTGGGTTAGTTTCAGCCAATTCTCCTTCTCTTAATTTAAGCTTTGATCTAGTTAGCATTCAACAACAAAATCCAGCACAAGCTTGTCTAACCTTAGTAACCTTATGCCTCTGGTACCACTTGATCTAGAATTTATCCAAGACAAAGAATTAAAGGTATTACAAACTCATGTGCATGGATGTGCCTATGTTACTTATGCAACGGATCAATAAGATTGCTAGAATACATAGACACTGAGGCAATCAGAGAAAACATAACAGTCAAACATGTAAACAAAACAAGTTTAATAAGGAGTTCACCCAATGCTCTTAGGCTACGTCTCCTGGTCCAGCCTTTCAGTGGTGGCCTCTCTCTTATGTTTTCAAGCAGAGTTTTTACAATAATGAGCTCGATTCGAGTCTCACTAATAGAATGAAGTCAGTAGAAATGGAGTGCACAGACTCTTTTTACTAAAACTCGACCTCTAAGGATCATAGTAGTATGACAGGCCTATGCCAAGGAGTTTGCTTGAACCTCTCAAGCTTTCAATGGAGTACACAGACTCTCTAACTCTCTCTGGCTCTATCTAGCTTGATGCTGCCTTAAGGTCAGCTCGACTTCTACTCTCTGTTCTTTGCCATTATCTTTCTTCGTCTTTATGTGTTCCCCCTATATGTCGCCTCTATTAGTTCATGGCTTTAAAGCCAGCTTGTTCTTTGACTACTTGTTTCCGCTTCTCGGCCTTCTGTTTTGCTTACCTCTGTCTGTTTGAATTGCTCTGCTCTGCGTCATCATCACTAGGTAACGCCTCGCAGGGAGGTGGCCACCTTCTTGCTAACGAACTAGGTGTCAGATTCCCAAAATCATATTCGAATGGCCGTTAAATCTATGTGCTTCAAGATCGCCTGTGAACACAAATAGTTTGCCAACTCATCATCCACATCGGACTTCAAATCCCCTATCATCTTGCTTTTGACCTGTCAAATCTGGTCAGTCATTGGGACGTATCTCTGCCATTGATCTAGGCCCCCCAGATCCTACAGTCGTGCTTCATATCGATCGGACAAGTCGCACGACATTTACCCGACCGATGCAGGCGGTTTTCTCTCTCGTCCACCGGACGCATGTCACTCAATGTGTGGCATTAGGTGGGACTTAGTAAAAAATTCTTACCACCTCGAGGCCTTCCGATATCCTGCCAGTTTGTGGAATCCCGTGCTACGGAACCAAAACAGTTACTTTTCTATTTTTCATAGCGATTTCGGGTTCAGGCGCTTCAGGGATTTCCTTCACTGAGGGGGATGCCCTACGATATGCGATTAGCGCTAATCGCATTTCAGAATCCACCTCCGTTTCCTGAATTAGCCTCCGGTTTTACCAGTTTTGTTCCATTGCGCTTTACCATGGGCCAACGGTCTGCGCGCTTGACCGAGGGTCCTCGTTGCTCCACTCTGTCCACAACTGCAATTGTTATGAGGATTCCTTCTGATAGCTTCGATATTTTCTAGGACTTGAATCTTTTAGCATAATTTGAAATAGTCATGAAAACTTAGAGAGTTTCTAGGATCTAGTTCGGATCACCTTCACTCTTGGATCGAGATGTAAAGGGTTTTACGAAGTCAATGGTAAGCTCATTCATGCATTGGTCAATGATATTGATCTTCAGTGTGAGCTATGGCACAAAATATTTTCTCACCTACACTACAAATCCTTACCTCGTGTAAGGAAGATGGTTTCTGGAATTCTTGAGATCATAATGGATCATGAAGGAGTTTTCCAAGATGTGCAAGTGGAAAGAATATAAAGGGACCAATCCCTTCAAGCAGAACAAAAACTAGTTAGGTACTTCATCTCATACATTATCATTTATGTGGACCTATGCTTGTTACTTCTCTTGGTGGCTACTTGTATTCCATGATTTTTGTTAATAATTGTTCTCGCAAGACATGGACACTATTTTTTAAAAAGAAAGGGGAAGCATTTTACATGTTAAGATATTTCAAGGCTTTGATTGAAAATCAAACGGGAAAGTTGATCAGACTTTTTGATCTGACAATGGGGGAGAGTTCACCTCCAATGAGATTCATGATATTTGTAGAGACGCTAGAATAAAGAAAGAAACCACTATGTCATATAATACAGAACAAAATGGTGTGGTTGAGAGGAAAAATAGAACAATTATGGAAGAAGTTAGAGCCATGTTGCATGATCAAAATCTACAGAATTTTTTGTGGGGATAAGTTCCAAATATTGTTGTTTATGTGAAAAACGGAACTCCTCATTAGGCCTTAGACCATAAGATTCCTAAAGAAGACCTCACTAGTAAAAGGCCTGAGGTGAGTCACTTGGGAAGCTTTGGCTGTCCTATGTACTTTCATTTGTTGAAAGAGAAAAGGAACAAATTAGAAGCTTCAAGTAAGAAAGGTACATTTGTTGGTTATTGTGATAATTCAAAAGCTTATAGAATTTATGTACCTGGTCAAAGAAATATTGAGTTTAGTAGAGACGTAACATTTGATGAGGATGTAGATCTTAGAAAAGAAAGAGACTCTCCTCCTCTTTCCGTTGCTAAAAGACAAGTTGTTAATGAAAAAGAGCCTCCATTTGAGTCTGAACTGGAACCTGAGAATGCACTTCCTAATAATCCAATGGGTTCCATCGATCCTCTAGATACTCTACCACATGATCCTCCTACTAGAAAGAGACCACTATGGCTACGAGATACTTGCAAGATGATGAACAACATGCTTCCCCAAGAGGAACGTTCAGAGAAAGTAAGAAGCCAAATTGGTTTCAAGGGAACGTTGTTGCCATGAGAAACATGCAAGAGAACAAGTCTGGAAATATGCATTTAGTCAATTTAATGTTCTTAAATTGCAAGAATAAATTATTGACCGGAGTTGGTAAACTTATGAAGTGTAGGTGCACTATATATGCTAGAAGCCTTTCCTTTAGTTTGTAAGATGATGGTTATGTTTGTTTTGGGATTTTCGTTGTTATTTAGAGTTAGATTTCTACAAGTTAATAAGTGGAAGTTAAGCTACTGTTAGATTTAATCTACCAGGTTATATCCATATTGAGTATCATCCTAAAATATCTTATGTTATTTATCCTAAAATTATGAACCTATCTAAAGACTTTGCTGCTACAAAAAACAAAATATTGAAATTCAAATTATTCTAATGCTCCTTAAAAAGCTTATCTACAATATATAAATATATATATATATATATATATATATATATATATATATATATATATATATATATATATATATATATATACGTATGTATGTATATATATATATATGTATATATATATGGATATATATATATACATAGATATATATACATACATATATATACATACATATATATATGTACACATATATATATATATATATATATATATATATATAAATTCTGATTTTAAAGAGCATGAAAGAAATCTCTAATTGCAGACTACATGGTAGATGTAAACTTCTAATTCTAAAAAGCATGAAAATACTAATTGTAATGAAGTGAAAAATGTTGAAGAACTAGACTATTAAACAATTGTAAGCACAAACAAAATAATGAAATAGTAACGAAATAACTGAGTTCTAATGAAATAATGAAAACAGTGAAGTAAAGAAACTAAACTAGAATGCAATGATAACATAAAGCAATTAAATGAAAACAACCATAATGCAATGAAATGAAATAAACTAAAACCTTAACTATCTACAGGGTCCCTCCGCATCCTGTAGGTGTAAATCACATTCACGTACGCATTGAATCACAGAAATGTAACTTTAGTTTAATATGAGAACAAAGGGTTGTTTCACAATTCTTTGTAAATTAACTATTACTTCCTCCCTGTTCTTGACAGAGGATACATACTCATATATAAAATGTGTGTTGAACAGTTTGAGACTTCTACACCTACAGGTCTATTGAACAATCCTTATTCAAATTAGAAACTAAACAAAAAAATCATTATCTCGTCGATTTTCTATTTGGAAAGCAAATCGAAGAAAAGAGATGCATTCAGACTTCTGTTGCTACATGTTTGACCCATGCCTTTGACCGTGCCATTGTATGATTCCTTCAGTGAATTGGCTTGAGAGAATAGGAGGATATCCATGACGAGATCAATCCCAAACTACCTGTGTGCTTATTTTCTTCATTGGCACAACAGAACCAATCAAACCATGGAGGTAGTTGCAGATTTATAAAATAGTTGTAGAATCATGTTAATTATGTACCTAATGGAATCTTTAACATAACAATAAGGCAAATTAACGAATATGAAAAATAAAACATGTAAGAGTTTTTAGTTAATCAAAATCTATGATTTACTACCTTTATTGAGTTGATAGTGATGACGAAAAATGGAGGAAAAAGGGTGTCAAAACAGAACAGTTATGGTACTCTACATTCCTCCACAATGCAGATTTTGTATGTCCTCATACAAAACACAAAATTGATATCTTTATTGAACTACTGCATTTACTTAGACACTTCTGCCATTACATCTAACTTCATCCTTTTCACTTTCTTTCCATTCGTTTCCATCCTTGGTTTCCTCATGAGTATCTTGTATTTGAATTTTATAACTTGTCTATGTAAGGCCTTATTTTTCTTCTTCAGTTTCTTGTTCTTATTAAACCATATACTTAAATGTAAAAGGAGGTTGTCACTCTTAGCTTTTTGGATTTCATTTTGTGCTTTCAAGGCTTGATTTTCATTTTTAATGTACCTGTTTAATGTCTCTAGTTCGAATATTTCTTGTTTCAATATATTGATTACTGGAGGTTCTTGTGGTTCATTAAACTAGACTTCTTCTTCCTCTTGAATTGGAATTGATGTTCTTGTTGCGTCCATTTTCTCCAGGGACTCAATATAATCATATATCACTTGATGCACTGGATCAATTTGTGGCATTATTCATCTTGTACTTTGAGGAGGTGAGGTGATAGTTGGTGATGAAACCCTTGGAGGAGTTCCCAAATCTTCTTTTTCTACCTCTGAGTTTTCTTCTATTTCTATATTGACATGCTCTGTGCTCTTTGAGGGTAGTTCTTTTGCTGAGTTGAGTTTGGTACTCCTTAAACCTATGACAAGGGTATTTTGAGTTTTCTTCCTTTCTATTTTAGGATTCTCTGCTTGTCATGAAATATCCGTTTCTTTTCTCACTTTCTTTCTTCTAACATTTCTTTTGTTTATTTTCTCTAAAACTTCTACAAGATGGATGTCATCTTCTGACAATTTTTGTGGTTCTTTTTCCTGTATCCTATCAATTTTTATTTTCCTTCCCCTCTTAGGTCTGCTACTATTTGGCTGCCCATGAGTTTCTTCCGGAAAGGGTTTTCTTACTAAAAATCTTTCCCAATTATCACCTATGTTTTGGAGATGAAATTCAACAAGTATTTTGACTAGACCATGGTGATACATTGTATTATCTATAAACTGAACTCTCCTCTAAACATTTCCTGACATCTTTCTAAGACTATTCAACAAGAAATATGGAAGATTTATTTCATTTTCTTCAAGAGAATTCTTTAACAACTGAATATGATAGAAAAACACACATCCAAACCTTCCTTCACAAGTAATTTTTTTTGGATTATTAGAAGTAGGTTCCTCCACTTACTTTTCAATGTTGTGCTTGGGATGCCCTTCTTGAAAATGGTGGTGTCCATGCTTGGTTTCTTTAGGAAAACCTTACAGTCTTATTTTTCAATACCTTTGTTCCTGAACCATTTTTCTCCAATCCATGGTAGTCCAATGGCTTCAACTATAAATGACACTATTACTGTGAATTTTATGTCCCCTAACTCCACTTTGACTCCATCAAAAGCCCTAGTGAAGTATTTGATCACTTCTTTATGGAAGCAATTGAATTTTTCTACAAATTCTAGCCACTGGCCTTTCTGCAATTATTCTTTTGTCTATGGATACCCCTCCAAAAATTTCTTCCCTATTGGCTTTGTTCTAACTATCACTCCCATGGCTGAGAATCTTTGTTTCAAAATTGTTTTGTTTGACAGGGTAGGATTTCTTGATAGGGCTTTTAGAGTGGAAAGGATGAGAGTGTGAGTGATGGAATAATGAGAGCGTAGGTAGTGAGGGTATTGTTAGAGCCTAGATTTGCCTCAAGCAAGGTTGTAGGTCCACATCAAACCATGCTCATTCTGGTAGCTAGCCCTACCAGAACAGGAGAGGGCTCTCTCCGAGTCACGCTCAGTAAACATTAAACAATATGGTCTGAGATGACTCTAAATGAATACTGATTTCAGGCTAGTAAAAAGATATGAAAAAGGTAATTTATTGAATGAATGAATTTTCTGAGCTGTATGGGACAAAGAACAGCATGAGATGAGAAATTAAATCAAAGACACAGATTGTTTCATGAGGCAAGAGTAGGCAGGAAGTTTAGTAATCAGATTTGAATAATATGGAGTGGAAGACTGTTGAGGGGGCTGAAAAGGGCATATGCAATGAATCCTTTTCGAACAGAAGAAAACACATAGAACATGAACACTTTCCCAAGGCAGAGCAACATACTGGATTCTACCTTTCTAACTTAAAAGCATTCAACTAGAAATGATTATGAAGGAACGGTAAAACATAACAAGGTACATATGAAGCATAAAGAAAGGACATATGCTAAACTCACTCCACATGAATCTCATAAATCAAAGATGCATCATTTCATTAATCCTCTACTAAAACTATACAATGAAAATGCTGGGTTTTCCTCCACACTTCCCAGAAATTCCAACCCTTTACAAAAAAAAACATCTCCCATACAATAAATAAACTCACTATAAGAAAATGGATCGACCAAAAAAATAGGGGACTGTTTAATCATTATTAACAAACAAAAGCTGAAAAGCCAATCATCTATTCTGAAGATAATCAGCGTTATATTTTCCACTCAAAACACCAATGGAGAGGTGGAAGCTGTAGCTATAAATCCTTTGAAGCATAACTGAAGTCAAAAATAGGTAGTCGAATCCTATTCCTTTGCTAAATTTTGAGCCTAGAATCGTGTAGTGGTTGATTTTAGGCCAAAAAAGTCTATTTCTCGAATGCCACTTGGCACATTCATGCACAACCGCCCTCAAACTTCTGGAGATGTGTTTACCACTTTATAGAAGGGAAAAGGTTTCCAATATTTTAATGCTAAAATCTAGGTCAAATCCACCACATATGTTCTTTAAATTGGAAGATGAATCGAATGCCCAAGTATTGCAATGACTGCCACCTACGACGTTTTCAAGCCTTGCTAGATGATGGTTTTCAACATTGGTCATTGAAACAGGCTTTTTGAACTGTAAATAAGATGCAGAGACAATATCATAGATTAATCCGACTAAGGGTGTCTAGAAGTGGTTGAATTTGTCGTGAGAATACCTCACCATCAAATTTCCCCCAACATCATGTCTTCGTTCTACAAAGAAGATTGATCCTGGCATGAGCGTCTTTATACAATGTCATATTGTAGCTTCCTAGAAATTCCATGCGTTTTCATGGAGATTGGAGTGAGTTTGGGTGATTCTTGGGCTTCCTGGATGTGTGCGCCACGCAGCATGCCTAGTGCGCCGCGCGCGCCATCTGCGACGCACCCATGTAAATTAAAACTATGTGAGGGCACCCAATGCGCCACGCTCCTTCAGTGTGCTGCGCCACCTGCTCGATGCGCCGCGCACACTCAAATACATAGTCTCATCTTTCCTTAAAAGCTCAACAAGAAATGTTATGAACTCCTGCAAAATAGGTTTCCATTCCCTTAATTTCTTGAATGACGAAATGTCTTCCATTTGCTAAGTCAAACAAGTGGCAATCACACGCAATAGATATGCCTGTTCTGGAGTGAACGTGTCTCCATCATCTTTGACTTAGTATACCGAAAGAACTTTCCACGATCTTAAACTCGAAAACAGATGCACAAAGTACGTTTCAGCAAAGCAAATCTTTATGACGAGGAGTTCCAACCAATCTCCTTCAATGCCAACTGTTTGTGATGTCCGCAAAAGGCCTGCGAATATTGGTGACCTAGAATTGCCACATAATTCCTTCAAACCCCCCCGATTGTCCTAGCAGCATGTGTAGATAATCATACATAAGGGCTCATGTATGTTGAGGTTCTGAATGTGGGCGAACCCTAAAAAAAAAAATACTAGGGAAGAATGTTTGCCATATGGCCTATTGATGCTCGTCTCCAGCCAGGGAAACATTACCCAAAAACTGCAAAATCATCTGGAAAACATATATATATTGGTACAAAAGTTCGCCTCGATTTAGGTAAACCCCCAAATTCAAGGGAAGTATTGCATTGACCGAACTGACTATGATTTCCAATCCTCTGCCATGAATAAACGAGTTTTGATTACTGATTTCTCCAACGCAGAGGTTCCTTAAGATCTTCAAGACCATATATATGAGCTTGTACTTGTTTTCTTCTTCGAGAATATTGTGGTCAACTCACGGACGAAGACGAGAAATAATTGAGCAGAGAAGACAGTGCCCCAAGCTCACGACGCTGCTCACACTGCTATCCAATCTGAATAAACAAGAATATCAGAAAATCTGCCCTAATCCTGAAAGTTGTATTCCTTATGAAAACTATCTTCCTTCTAAAATTGCCAGCCACATAAACACCTAAGTTCACATGGTCCAAAGGGAAACAATTCGAATTTATACCATTTCAATCTAATTCAGAAGCCAGAATAAAGTAGCTACACCTTCATTTTCTGTGGGGCACAGCAATAAATGGAGCATTTCTTTCCTTCATCATTTCTTTCCTTCGCATTTAACGATACATCTACACTAGCAATAGGGAACCAATAATTATTGCAACAACTGATCCATATTTTATGAGAAATGTAGCTGTATGGCACATGCATGGCAGTGAAAGTATCAACAAAAACATCTCAAATCTTGGTATCACCAGAGTGCCGTATCCACTTTTTCAATTGCAGAGGTAAAAGGATCAAGATGTGGACAAGCATCTAGCTACCTCCAATGATCATTAACCAGAATATGTTCCTCCCTTTGACACTTCACTGTTTGCTTTGATTTTTGGGCCGATGATGTCTTTTCTGTCTGTTCTTTTACAGGGAATAGATGGCTGGAACTTCAGCAAAGGATCAGGGCGTTGCCTGAAACATTGCATGTTTGAAAGCTTTAAAAATTACATATTCACTTAAAAAACAAATTTGACGATTTCTTCTTCAAAACTCTGTTTTGAAGAAGAATCATTCTCGAGCCTTATTGATAATGGACATTTTGAAATGAAGACTTAATGGAGATATCCTCATGGCCTATGGGCGTTATTGACATTCTGAAGACCAAGCCCTGGACCTAGAAACTGAAATGACTCTTTTTAATGACAAGACCATCTATGACTGTAAATGAATGAAATCAAATTTAATGAAATTTTATCAATTTCAACCAACCCAACAGGTACAACACATGAGGGAAATGAGTGAAGGGACCCTTCCGTCAGATAATGGCATGCTCCTAATGGAATGCAACTGAGTGAATTAAGTGAGACACCTGAAAATGAAATGCAATAAAGAGATTTTGATCTTTGACGGAGGGTTGGACAGACCGACTCTAACATTGGCTCCAATGGGGATGGTGGCTCTAGCTCCTTGGAGGTGCCAAGAACTGCAGATCTTTGGGTGAGCAAATAGTGCCTTCATCCATTGGGCTATGGAGTCATTATCTCGACAAAAAACACAAGACTTTGACTCATTTATTGACTGAAACTTGACTGAAACTGAGATCAATTATGAAACCAACATGATTGAAAAAACTGACTCAATGCGAAAAGAAATGACTCATGATCGACTTAACTAGAACAAGAAGTCACAAAAATTGTTTAATGGCAGTAGTCCATCAAGATTCAAGGGTTTCAAATCATGATGACAGTGACTTGCATACTAATGCAATATGTACAATAATGTGTAATGTGTCTTCCAATGTAACGAATCAAGCAGATGCCTTCTTGATTGATTCTCCTAATCAGATCTCCTGGTCAACAACAAATAATGGTAACTGGGCATCCAAAAACAAAATTGACCATGATCTCCTTCATCACCGAATACAACAATAATCACCTTTACCACTGACTGCAACAGATTTTCCATTGGATCATGAAAAACATGAAGTCTTTCCTCCTGCTGAAAGAGCAAGGTGTCTTTCTCTGTCAATTTTGATCTTCCTTCATAATGTACATCAGTATGTTCCTGGTCCTCAAAAAATTCTGAACAAGTAGATGAGCAGATTTCCTCTTCAAAGAACATTTCAAAACATGAGACATATGAAGAAAAATCTGAAAGGGAATCCTGAATGGTCTGGTTTGTTGTAGTCTGAATATATTGTAGATCATTTTCATATGATATGACAGCCAGATTCTCATTACATTCATCAATCATAAGAAAAGAAACTTCAGTTGTTTCTTGAAACCCAACACTATTATTTCTATCATCTACCATGAATTCATCCAAGGAAACATTTTTACTTACTTGGACAAAGATCTCATCTTGTTGTTCACTTACTTGAACTGACTGGATTACCTCTTTATGAAGGCTTTGTTCTGATGACATGAGAACATTTGGATCCATAACTCTGTCTTCTTCATTCCAGATGATTTCAACAGCAGAGTTATCCTTTGTGAGATTTAGCACGAGGTATTCTTGGTCATCACAATCTGTCTTTCGATCTGAAATGGCTGACTTAATGTTTTCACATTCTGAAATTGAAACTGGACCTCCATGCATGCTATCTTCTTCTATGGACAGATCTGAAACGACACTTTCTCTTTCATCACTTTCATTCTTTTTAGAAGAGGAAGAAGTTCTACCATCACCTTCTTGACCATGTGCACACTGCAGATCTACGTTAACTTGAGCTGGAACATGATTGTTTAAGAGTTGATCTATCTCGTATTAGGTAGAGGAGATAATACTTTTTGTTTCCTCTTGCTCAAACAATGATTGTCTTCATTAATTTCAAGTGAAGGTGTATACAAATTTTCCTCATACGGCTGATCCATTTCATGTAATTCTTGTTGACTGTCAAGATGCAAAATTCCCCCATCTTCCACCGTACTGAGATCTTGATCTTGCTGCAAATTTTCCTGATCGTCTTTATGCTGCTAAAATGGGTTTTCAACAGGGCTTCCGTGATCTCTTCATCCATGCAATTATCATCCTCATAATATCTCTCAAGGCTTTCAATAAAAGTAGAAGCATGTTTGCAACATTCATGAACTGAATTTAATGATGGATAAGAGTCTTTATATCTTTCAATGAATAGGGCATGAAAATCCTTTAAACAGTAAATACAGGCAGGCGGAAAATTTTCATACCAAGATTGGGCTTCACCTTCCAGAGTGGCCAGGAATATATTCATCAGGCAATCTTCAGGAAAATAAACCTTCAGCTTGCGAATATGCATGTGAAATCTAACCAGATATAATGCAACGTCCTTCCTATCATCATCTTTAAACGTAGGCAAATTCCTTGACCAATCTACCCTCGGAATTTTATTCAGAAAGCCTAGAATGTGATCTCGGCTCATAGGAGAATATCTTCTTGCAACCCGTTCCCTCTTGAATATCTTAAAGCTACTGATCTCTCTACAGTGGAGTCACCATGAAGCATTGATTGTTGGATTCTTCAGTGAATGGAGTTGCCAGGTGAATGATTTCAGCCTTTCCAGTGTCTGATTGTTGTCCACCATCAACAATCAGATCTGAACTTGATAAATGTACTGGGGAAATTAACAAGCTAGATGTCATGTTTACAAGCTAGACCAGATATTGAATGAAGCAACATTTATCTACTTCTGCTAATGCAAAGAAAACGTGTTTCGAAGGATACTTAGCATAATTTCAGGCTCTGTTTGTAGCTATAAAACAAATGACATCAACAAGCAAACCATTTTCGTCCCCAGTATGATTGCCACTATGTTAGAGCCTAGATTTGCCTCAGGCTGAAAAGGAAAGGTTCTAGGTCCACATCAAACCACGCTCAGTCTGGTAGCTAGCCCTACCAGAAAAGGAGAGGGCTCTCTCTGGGTCATGCTCAGTAAACAATAAACAATATGGTTTGAGATGATTCTGATTTTAGGCTAGTAAAAAGATATGAAAGAGGTAATTTATTGAATGAATGAATTTTCTGAGCTGTATGGGACAAATAACAGCATGAGATGAGAAATTAAATCAAAGACACAGATTGTTTCATGAGGCAAGATAGGAAGGAAGTTTAGCAATCAGATTTGAATAATATGGAGTGGAAGACTGTTGAGGGGGTTGAAGAGGGCATATGCGATGAATCCTTTTTAAACAGAGGAAAACACACAGAACATGAACGCTTTCCCAAGGTAGAGCAACATACTGGATTCTACCTTTCTAACTTAAAAGCATTCAACTAGAAATGATTATGAAGGAACGGTAAAACATAACAAGGTACATGATTATGAAGGAACGGTAAAACATAACAAGGTACATATGAAGTAGAAAGAAAGGACATATGCTAAACTCACTCCACATGAATCTCATAAATCAGAGCTACATCATTTCATTAATCCTCTGCTAAAACTATACAATGAAAGTGCTGGGTTTTCCTCCACACTTTCCAGAAATTCCAACCCTTTACAAAAAAAATCTCCCATACAATAAATAAACTCGCTATAAGAAAATGGATTGATCAAAAAAATAGGGGACTGTTTAATCATTATTAACAAACAAGAAGCTGAAAAGCCAATCATCTATTCTGAAGATAAGCAGCGTTATATTTTCCACTCAAAAGACCAATGGAGAGGTGGAAGCTATCGCTGTAAATCCTTTGAAGCATAACTAAAGTCAAAAATAGGTAGTCGAATCCTATTCCTTTGCTAAATTTTGAGTCTAGAATTGTGTAGTGATTGATTTTAGGCCAAAAAACTCTATTTCTTGAATGCCACTTGGCACATTCCTGCACAACTGCCCTCAAACTTTTGGAGATGTGTTTGCCACTTTACAGAAGGGAAAAGGTTTCCAATATTTTAATGCTAAAATCTGGTTCAAATCTGCCACATATGTTCTTTAAATCGAAAGATGAATCGAATGCCCAAGTATTGCAATGACTGCCACCTACGACGTTTTCAAGCCTTGCTGGATGATGGTTTTCAGCATTGATCGTTAAAACAGGCTTTTTGAACTGTAAATAAGTTGCAGAGACAATATCATAGATTAATCTGACTGAGGGTGTCTAGATGTGGTCGAATTTGTCATGAGGATACCTCACCATCAAATTTCCCCCAACATCATGTCTTCGTTCTACAAACAAGATTGATCTTGGCATAAGCATCTTTATACAATGTCATCTTGGAGCTTCATAGCAATTCCGTGCATTTTCATGGCGATTGGAGTGAGTTTGGGTGATTCTCGGGCTTCCTGGCTGTGTGCACCGCGCAGCACGCCTAGTTCACCGCGCATGCCATGTGCGTCACGCCCATGTAAATTAACACTGCGTGAGGGCACCAAATGCACCGCGCTCCTCCAGTGCACCATGCCACCTGCTTGATGTGCTGCGCACACTCAAACACACAGTCTCAGCTTTCCTTAAAATCTCAACAAGAAATGTTATGAAGTCCCGTAAAACAAGTTTGCATTCCCTCAAGTTCTCGAATGACGAAATGTCTTCCATTTGCTAAATCAAACAAGTGGCAATCACATGCAATAGATATGCCTGTTCTGTAGTGAAAGTGCCTCCATCATCTCTGACTTGGTATACCGAAAGAACTTTCTGTGATCTTAAACTCGAAAACAGATGCACAAAGTACGTTTCAACAAAGAAAATCTTTATGACGAGGAATTCCAACCAATCTCCTTCGATGCGAACTGTTTGTGATGTCCGCAAAAGGCTTGCGAATATTGGTGACCCAGAATTGCCACACAATTCCTTCAAACACCCCCGATTGTCCTTGCAGCATGTGTAGATAATCATACATAAGGGCTCATGTATTTTAAGGTTCTGAATGTGGGCGAACCCTAAAAAAATACTAGGGAAGAATGTTCGCCATATGGCCTATTGATGCTCGTCTCCAACCAGGGAAACATTACCCAAAAACTGCAAAATCATCCGGCAAACATCTATAATGTAGGCAGAAAAGTTCGCCTCGATTTGGGTAAACCCCCAGATTCAAGGGAAGTATTGCATTGACCGAACTGACTGTGATTTCCTTTCCTCTGCCATGAATAAACGAGTTTTGATTACTGATTTCTCCAGCGCAGAGGTTCCTTAAGATCTTCAGGACCATATATATGAGCTTGTACTTGTTTTCTTCTTCGAGAATATTGTGGTCAACTCAGGGACGGGGACGAGAAATAATTGAGCAGAGAAGAGAGTGCCCTGAGCTCACCACGCTGCTCACACTGCTATCCACGCTGAATAAACAAGTATATCAGAAAATCTGCCCTAATCCTGAAAGCTGTATTCCTTATGAAAACTGTCTTCCTTCTGAAATTACCAGCCACATAAACACCTAAGTTCACATGGTCCGAAGGGCAACAATTCGAATTTATACCATTTCAATCTGCTTCAGAAGCCAGAACAAAGCAGTGACACCTTCGTTTTCTGTGGGGCACAGCGATAAATGCAGCGTTTCTTTCCTTCATCATTTCTTTTCTTCGCATTAACGATACATCCACACTAGCAGTAGGGCACCAATAATTATTGCAGCAACTGATCCATCTTTTATGAGAAATGTAGTTGTATGGCACATAGATGGCAGTGCAAGTATTGACAAAAACATCTCAAATCTTGGTATCACCAGAGCACCATATCCACTTTTTCAATTGTAGAGGTAAAAGGATCAAGATGTGGACAAGCATCTAGCTACCTCCAATGACCATTAACCAGAATATGTTCCTCCCTTTGACTCTTCACAGTTTTCTTTGATTTTTGGGTTGATGATGTCTTTTTTGTCTATTCTTTTGCAGGGAATGGATGGATGGAACTTCAGCAAAGGATTAGGGTGGTGCCTGAAACATGGCATGTTTGAAAGCTTTAAAAATTACATATTCACTTAAAAAACAAATTTGACGATTTCTTCTTCAAAACTTTGTTTTGAAGAAGAATCATTCTCAAGCCTTATTGATAATGGACATTTTGAAATGAAGACTGATTGGAGATATCCTCATGGCCTGTGGGCGTTATTGACATTCTGAAGACCAAACCTTGGACCTAGAAACTGAAATGACTCTTTTTGACCACAAGACCATCTATGACTGTCAATGACTGAAATAAACTTTAATGAATTTTGATAAATTTCAACCAACCCAACAGGTACAAACATGAGGGAAACGAGTGAAGATACCCTTCCGTCAGATAATGGCATGCTCCTAACGGAATGCAACTAAGTGAATCAAGCGAGACACCTAAAAATGAAATGCAATAAAGAGATTTTGATCTCTGACGGAGGGCTGGACAGATCAACTCTAACAGGTATAAGGAATGAGGCAAAATCTAACCGTTAATATCATTCATGCTTATGTTTTTCACGGTCAATTCAATGGATTAAGATATGATTTATGGTGACTAGGAGTGAATGGTTCATTACGCAAGATTTGACATGACATGACCAACTCTTTGCAATAACAATTTTGATTTTTTGCAGTAGTACTATGTGTTATAATTCATATATGTAATATTTTGATCCCTATTATTAAATTAAAGAATTGCATACCCTTGAATTATTTGCTTGCTAACCTTTGGTTTCCTTTTATGCTATCTTCAGGTACTTTGCAGTGGAGGGAGTCAATCATTCCTTCAATTGTATGATCAGAGGTGTCTATCAAATTGGTTGCAGAAAGTCATCAGAGCTGCAGAAAATCAATAATTATGTAGCTATTTATTATTATTGAAAAGAAAGGGATAAAAAAAGATGGATTTTTAGAAAATGGGATACAAATAAAATTGAAGGTGGAGAAGAAGAAAAATTCTTCTTGATCAACTTCAAATCAGAGTTGTCATGGAAATCTTTACAAATTCCTCCTTTGCCATTTGCTTATGATAGATCTTGATTCGATGTCCCTTCACTAAGAGAGGAACTTTTTATTCATCAATAGTCCTAATTCTAACTGCTCCATTATCAAAAATATTTTCAATCTCATAAGGCCCAAGCCAGTGAGTTTGAAACTTTCCATGAATTTTTTTTAACTTTGAATCAAAGAGCAATGCCTAGTCTCCTCGTTGAAAATTTCTTTCTTTGAGTATTTATCATCCCATCTGGATCTTTGTTGTTGGACTAAACTAGTCTTCTGGATATCATCTTGCCTTATTTCATCATGCTCATTGAGTTGTCCCATCCTTTTCTTTTGTGCTTTTGATAAGTCAAGTCCCAACTTGATTGCTGTATTGTAGGTCTAAATCTAGAACTCAATTGGAAATAGGACCTACTTCCCATTAAAAAGTTCATAGGGAGTATGTCCTGTAGTGTTTCTCCATGTGGTACAGTAGGCCCATAAAGCTTCTAGAAGTTTTTTTGCCCAGTCCCTTTTGTGCAAGTGAACTGTCTTAGTGAGGATTGCTTCAATCACTTTGTTGGTAGACTCTACTTGTCCATTTGCTTGTGGGTGGTATGAAGTAAATTTTCAATGCTTGATTTTATATTCTTCCACTATCTTTTGAACTACTCTCGATATTAGGTCCCTATACTACTAATGTAACCCCTTATTGTTATTAGTACAACCCCCTTATTTTATTGTTGTGCTCATGTAGTCCACATATTGTTATTATTGTGCCCCATAGAAGCCCACTATTATTATTATTGTTCCTTTAAATTATTATTGTTATGTCGGCTCTAATTATATTATGACCCCTTAGACTCCTATATATAGAAAGGAGGTCTTGTCATTTGTATCATCCAAGAATTCTTCATTTGTGTAATGTAAAAGAGGTTGCCCACTTGAAGAGGTTGATTTCTAAGGTGTTGATCCATCTTTTCTATCTTTTTTTGAGATGGTTTCATACCATTTGGTATCAGAGCTTTGGATTCTAGTGTTTCACTGCTCCAAATAGATCATCTTAGAATTTTCTCTATAAATTTTTCGTTATGACGTTTCAGAAGCTCGAAAAAAAACCCATTTGAGAAGAAATTGGTCTGGACCTCTGTTCCAAATTTCCGATCTTGTCTCACTATATTTTTGGAGATATTATCTAAGCAAGGGTTTTTGCACACTCTAAAATTCCATCTCAAACAGGTTATCGTGGAATGTTCACTATAATTATTTTTCTACAAAGTTTTTGACTCCACAATTAAAACCCATTTGAGCTGAAAACTTGGTGAATCTCGAGCCTAAATTTTAGTTCTTTTTTTGCTATATTTTCGGAGATACAGTCCAAGACATTTAGGGTTTCTGCAAGCCCTTGCACTACATCCCAAATAGGTGACCTTGAAAAAATCGTCATAAATCTCTCTCTGAGCATCTAATTCAAATTTCGTAAGACGTGATAGAATTAAGACAGACTGTAGTTTGTTGGTTATTATTTTCAGAACCTAAGGTCGAAACAGTGATACATGACACTTCGTACATGTTCACTCTACTCAACAAGTCTATAATCAGGTTGTCGTGGGATATTTCACATAACGCTTCCTTGGAGAATCAAATCTTCATCATACTTATGGTGTTAGAAAGAGGACTCCGAGGGATACCGTAGGTCAGAATTTCAGACCTTGGAGATCCGCAGTTTCAAAGATACAATAGATTTAAGATCGAGGTCCTAAAAGCACGAAAAGGAATGCCTCGAATCAAGAAAATAGAAACACCTAGTAATCAAAATTGGATGGACAATTTGAAGAATGCGATCGAAGCTAAGATAAATAGTTTATTCTATTCCATGGAATCTGATATTGATGATATGAAACCATATTGGAAGAAATTCAAGGAAGATTTGAAGAAAGACATGAAAGGTTTGAAGGAAGGTGGGACAAAGCTACTATAAGAAAGGCCTCCTAATGGCGAAAAGGTAGTAGAGGAAACTCATGATGAGAACAAAAGTAATGTTAATCATGATTTCATAGAATCTAACATTGGATTGAAGAGCCAACATATTCCAAAGGTAGATATGAGGAAGTTTGATGTCAGGGATCCTATAACATGGGTACTATAGGTGGAGAAATATTTTGATATACATAATGTGAAAAACACACAAAAGGTACATATTCCATCTTTATATTTAGAACCGAATCAATTTGTATGGTATAGAGGTATTTTTTCTCGTAAACAACTAGTCACCTGGTCAATTTTCACGAAGGAAATGATAACACATTATGAGGATACAAAGAGAAACACCTTGTTTAACCAAATGATAAATCTCAAACAAAAGGGTTCAATGGCAGAGCACATTGAGGACTTCCAAAAATTGAATATAAGGGTAAATGATATTCCAAAGAAGCATAGGATTGAAGTATTCATAGGGACTTTGAATGATAACCTCCAACATGAGGTTCACCTTTGGGAACCTGATTCATTGGAGAAGGCATACAGGTTTGCAAAAAAAATTGAAAGCAAAATTATGGTAACAAGAAAACCTACCACTCATAACTATATAGATAGAACTGTTGTTGCTCCTATCCATTCACCACCTACAAGGTTGACACCAAAACAATTGGAAGAAAAAAAATCAAAAGGTATTTGTTACAATTGTGATAGAAAATACACTAAAGGTCATAAGTGTGTTGAGAAGAAATTAATTTACATACATTGGGGAAGAGGAGCAAGAAAAGGAACAAGAAACATCGAAAGAAGAGGATATACACCAGGAACCAATCCCAGAGAAAGATGAAATGAATCTAACCATATCTTGTAATGTATTCATAGGAATTACCACTCCTCAAGCTCTTAATATAGAGGGGCATATTAGAAGAAAAAGGTAATAGTGTTGACTAATTTAGGTAGTACACATGATTTTATTCATTATAAGATAGCCAAGGAATTTAGTTGCTTCCTATATCCAACACTAGAGTGCCAACTGATGGTTGCAAGTGGAGGAACCATAAATTGCTCTGGAAAGTGCCATAATATCAAGCTATCCATGGGAGAATATATATTGAATAGCCCAATGCTTTCCATTCCAATGGGTGGTGTTGATGTTGTACTAGGAGTCCAATGGCTACAAACCTTGGGTATAATAGCTTTTAATTTTTAGGAATGCTTCATGAAATTTTCTTCGGAAGAAAGGAATTTGAATTAATAGGTATCACATGGAAACAAGGAAAGATAATAAGCTCTAATAGAATGAAAAAGCTTCTAAAGAAAGAACAAAGAGGCATAATTGCACAATTATGTTTGCTAGAGGTTCCCACATCGAAATCATCTATTTTTCCAAATCTCCAAAAAGTCTTGGACAGTCATTTCAAGGTATTTGAGACTCCCAAAGGCCTCCCACCTATTCATGATCATGACAATGCTATTCATTTGATTCTCGGAAGTGTTCCTCCAAACATCATGCCTTACAGATATCCATATGCCCAAAGGACTGAAATTGAACATATGGTTGTAGAAATGCTAGAGGTTGGTATAATTATACAACCAAATTTGATAAATAAAGCAAGGTATGCACAAAAGAATGACAATGCAGGGTGGGAACTCATTCAAAAGTTGTAGAATATCCCAGTTCAAACAATATTGCAAGAACTTGATGAGGAAGGAAAAATTATATTGGAACCTAGAGCAGTCATAGAAAGAAGAACTCGACAGCTACAAAATCGATCAATTTCAGCGTATCTCATCAAGTGGAAGAACTTACCCGCTAAAGATTCCACATGGGAGGACAATAATTTTTTACAGAAGCATAAAGAACTACTCAAGCATTGAGGACAATGCTTTTTGAAGGAGAGGGGCATGTTAGGTCCCAATACTACTAGTGTAACCCCTTATTGTTATTAGTACAACCCCTTATTATATTGTTGTGCCCATGTAGTCCACATATTGTTATTATTATGCCCCATACAATCCCACTATTATTATTATTGTTCCCTTACATTATTTTTGTTATGTTAGCTCTGATTATATTATGACCCCTTAGACTCCTATATATAGAAATGAGGTCTTGTCATTTGCATCTTCCAAGAATTGTTCATTTGTGTAATGCAAAGGAGGTTGTCCCCTCAAAGAGGTTGATTTCTAAGGTGTTGATCTATCTTTTCTATATTTTTGTGAGCTAGTTTCATAACACTCGATGTAAATTTCTTTCATTGATCTGTTACAATTTCTCTTAGTACACCAAAATGAGTAAAAATATTCTCAAAAAGAAATGAAACTAGAGAATTTTTAGTAGCAAAAGAAAGTGCTTTAGCTTCTACCGATTTAGTGATATAATCAGTGCATACAAGAATATTTTCTTTTTGTTTTGAGGATGGATTAATTGTTCCAACAAAATCCAAAGCCCATTTTTCAAAGGGTTCAATGAGTACCTGACGATGTAGTGGCATTTTGTCTGAAGGAACAAGTTTTCCCATTCTTTGACAACTATCACACCTCTTAACATATTCCTTAGCATCATTAAAAAGGGAAGGCCAATGATATCCTAAGAGAAGGACTTTATAACTAGTTATTTTTTTAGCAAAATGACCCCCACATGGTTCGTCATGGCATGTTTTAAGTACTTCCGGTATTTCATCTTCTCTTACACACCTTCAGATGATGAGATCTGCTCTTGTCTTGTAAAATTCTTCATTTATCCATGAATAAGATGCACTTATTTGGATTATTCTTCTCTTTTCTCTAGGAAACAAATAGGAGGGTAACTATCCTGTAACTAAATAATTGACAATTTCTATAAACCAAGGTGATTTAGTAGATATTGCAAAAAATATTTATCAGGAAACTTATCCTCTACAGGTGTATCATTTTTATCATTTTGAATTCTAGATAAAAGGTTAGCAATTGTGTTTTATTTTCTAAGTCAATCCAGAATGGTGATATTGAATTCTTGTAACAGTAATAGCCATCTTGATCCAGGTGGATATTGGTGGCCACTTGCCAAGTCCACCTGGACCCCCACCATTGTCTTTCTCAGCATTTTCAGTTTCCTTAATTGTAGCACAACTTACTATTTTTAGCAGTTTTTCGGGTCCTGAACTTCCGGAGCCGTTTTGAGGCCCTAAACGACGTTTTTTGGGGAATCCAGGGGCAACACGAGTCCATTCCATGGACTCGTGTTGCCCATTCCAACAATGATAGTGCTCGGATAGATCTTTCTAATGAGCTATTGTACGCGTCAAACGGAGATCATATGCCAAAGTTACGACCCCGGGAAGTTGATGTACCAACTTACCCCCAAATGGGGCCCACAGTTTGGCGTTTCATCTCCTAGGGTTAGGTTTTGGAATGTTAAGGGTTTTCCATTGTTTCTCAACAATAAATAGGCCTTCGAGCCTCATTGTAACACAGTTCAGAGGCATGTAGACATCACATCTCTTCTCAGAGATAAGCTACCATCGCCCTAGCTAGTTTATTTCCATTTCTGATTGTCAGCATATTTCAGTATTTCCTATTAATGAAATGAAGTATTATTTCCGCTGCATCTTTGTGTATATGGTTATCTCTATAATTTGTTGCGTTCCTGTTTAAATCCGGATTAGTGGTATCAGAGCGGTCTGCTTTTTCTCTGTTTTTCTTTGCATGTCCCCAACAAGGTCGGGATATAAGGAGTTAGGGCTCGAACTGGTTGAACCTTTGCAAGACCAGCCTCGCAAATCCCGACGGCCTCCCATGACGGACGAGAATAAAGACGAGGGGGCAGGAGATCCCATCAAAAGCTTGCTCGAAGAAGCGCTCGAGCAACAACGGAACGCAATGATGGACAGCTTTGCGCAGATCCTTCAGCGGCTACCCAAAAGCGGCGCATCGGCTTCCAGCAGCTCCTCTGGAAACGCCACACCCTTTAAGGTACAAGTTAATTTTGAAATCCCCATATTCGAGGGTCAGATAGACACCGATGCCGTAGATAAATGGTTAAATCTGCTAGAGGGTTATTTTTCTGTTCATGAATTTTCGAGTCGGGAAAAGATTGTTTTTGCTCTTCTCAAAGCAGCCCCCCACGTCAAGGACTGGTGGGAAACCTACTGCGAGCAGAAGGATGAAAGTACTGGCTCACTATTTTCAGCTGCACCCACCTGGGATTCGTTCCGGGATGCCATAAAGGAGCAGTACTACCCTGTCGGGAGCTATGAGGATGAATACATAAAGTGGACCACGCTGCGGTAGGGAAGGGACCAAGACGTGCCGGAGTTCACCAATCTTTTACATACCCTTCGCACAAAGTTGGGTATCAAGGATTCAGAGCAACATTTGATACTCAAATACCGTGGCTGCCTGAACAAGTACATTCAGGAAGAAATACAGTTCCTAAACATTCCCTCACTCGGCGCAGCATACTGGTATGCCATCAAGGTCGAGCAGAAGTTTAAACAAAAGAAGCGAGACTTTGGATCTGCGAATCCAAAGCAGGGGAAAGGTGCCCCTAAACCACAGAAAAAAGGACAAAGCCAAGGTGGGACAGCCCAAGACAACCAGCCGAAGCTGGAAGCAAAGAACAGTGCCACGAAGCCGAGAAAGGACACTGGAAAATGGTGCGAGTTCCATAAGAGCTCCACTCACAACACAAGTGAGTGTCGGGCCAAGCAGTCACTGGTGGCTGAGCTAAAGGTTTCAGAATCAGATGCATGTTCCGACTCTGAGTCAGAACCCGATAAGGGGTATGAAAAAGGGAAGCAGATCATTGATGCGGACCCCAGCGCCACTGTTGCTACCGCAAAGATCCAGAAAAATGAACCCGAAGATCCAGAGGAGGAGGAGCGTCTCTTTCACTCCTAGATGTGGGTAAAGGGCTCCTCGATACAGTTCATTGTTGATAGCGGGAGTCAAAAGAACCTCATTTCGGCAGAGGTCGTGAAGCGGTTAGGCTTACTGACCACAGCGCATCCACGGCCATACACCATTGGGTGGCTTCACCAAGGACGAGATCTTCGCGTGAGCCAGCAGTGTCGCCTTCCGTACAACATCAAGCCCTTCACAGATGAGGTATTGTGTGACATTGCTCCCCTTGAAGTTTGTGATGTATTACTAGGACAACCATACTTGTGGAAGCGACATGATGTGTATGAATCAAGGCTCCGTGCTATTATTATCACATTGGGAAATAAGTTGTTCAGGATACCAGAGGTAGCACCACCTGCCGCCATCTCTTTGATTACTGCAAAACAATGTAGTAAGATCATTTCCAAAACCAGGAAATTTGTTTTCCTGATGATACACCCTCAAGGGAAGAAGAAGACAGTGGCCGCGGCCTCCAAATGGGGTCCCTCTGCACGGCAGCTGCAGATGGACAAGATTGTGGAGGAGTACGAAGACATCTTCACCTCCCCGGCAGGGGTTCCTCTGCACTGTCAGGTCAAGCACTCCATCGATCTGACCCCAGGTGCGCTGCTACCCAATGGACCAATTTATCGGCGCTCCATTCTGGAGAACAATGAAATCAAGAGGCAGATTCAGGAGCTCCTGAAAAAAGGTCACATCCGTCCGAGTTCTTTGCCCTGTGGGAGCCCGATAGTGTTGGTACAGAAGAAGGATGGGACGTGGAGACTCTGTATTGACTATCGGGTGCTGAACAAGATCACTGTCCGTAATAGGTACCCAATCCCGCAGATTGATGACCTCCTAGACCAATTAAAGGGGGCGAAATATTTCAGCAAGATCGATCTGAAGTTAGGATATCACCAGGTACCAATCGAACCCTCAGATGTGTGGAAAACTGCCTTCAAAACCAAGGAGGGCCTCTTCGAATGGTTGGTCATGCCTTTCGGATTGACGAATGCTCCTGCAACCTTTATGAGGCTAATGGATGACATCTTGCGGCCATTCACCAACTCCTTTGTAGTAGTATACTTGGATGACATTCTGATCTTCAGCCAGAGTTGGGAAGAGCACCTCCACCACATCCGACAGGTTCTCCAAACACTGCGGCAACACAAGCTATGTGCCAATTTGGAGAAATGCACTTTTGGCATGACCGAGGTTCAGTATCTGGGATACATCATTGATGAACAGGGGGTGCATGTCGATCCAGCCAAGGTCCAAGTCATTCGGGATTGACCCTCTCCAACCACTCTAACAGAGCTCCGCAGCTTTCTAGGTCTTGCCAACTTCTACCGCAGGTTTGTGTTGGGGTTTTCTCATATTTCTTGGCCCTTGAATCAAGTCACCAAGGGCGGGGTGAAAGAAAAATTCTTTTGGTCTGAATCTCAACAGAAGGCATTCAGGGAGTTGAAGGATCGCCTCTGCACGGCACCAGTGCTCGCGTTACCAGATTTACAACAACCATTTGAGGTCGAGACAGATGCCTCTGACTATGCTATTGGGGCAGTCCTTACTCAACATGGACATCCAGTGGCATATCACAGTGAAACACTTTCAGACACAGTCTGGAAGTACCCCACTTATGATAAAGAGATGTATTCCATTGTACAGGCCTGCCGACAATGGAAGCATTACATATTGGGGAAGGAAACGGTCATCCACACAGACCACCGACCTCTGCAGTTCATACAGACCCAAGGGAAATTGCAGAATGATCGCCATCAGAAGTGGTCTACATACCTGCAACAGTTTCACTTGAATATCAAGTATAAAAAGGGCAGCACCAATAATGTTGCAGATTGCCTCAGTCGACCACCGATCATGGCGCTAACCACCGTGCTCAACTCTTGCGGGCACGAGACTTCTGATTGGCCACTTCTCTACAAAAGCGACCCAGAATTCGGCCACACATACCAGACACTCTTGGAGGGTCAGCAGGTTGCAGATTTTCACCTCCAGGATGCCCTATTATGCCACCTCGGTCACCTTTGTGTTCCTTCAAGCGAGCGTGCCAAGATGATTTGGGAAGCACACTACAGTCGGGCTGCTGGGCATTTCGGGGTTGAGAAAACAGTGGCAGTACTGCAAAATTATTTCTATTGGCCGAATCTTCGACAGGATGTTGGGAAGTACATCCGATCATGTACTGCCTGTGCCATTGCCAAACCGACCATTAAGAAGCAAGGCCTCTATACCCTGTTGCCTACCCCTAGTCAACCTTGGGAATCCATCTCCATGGATTACATGTCAGGCCTCCCTTCCACTAAGCATGGAAATGACTGTGTTTTTGTGGTCGTCGACAAGTTCTCAAAGATGGCCATTATGATGGCCTGCAAGACGAATATCACAGCAGAAGCCACTGCTAAACTCTTCTTCGAACGAGTGTGGGTGCACTTTGGGATCCCACAGTCTATCATCTCAGATCGGGACAGTCGGTTCCTCAGCACATTTTGGTCCAGTATCTGGTCAATGCTGGACACCAAACTCACGAAGTCCATAGCCTTCCATCCTCAAACTGATGGCCAGACAGAGGTTGTCAATAGGATGATTGTGCACATTCTGCGCATGTATAATTCAAAGCTTCCACGCACATGGGACGAGAGCCTCCCCTATGTTTAGTACAGCTACAACTGAGCTCTTCACAGCTCCACTGGCCATAGCCCTTTTCAGGTGGGTTTGGGATTCCAGCCACTATGTCCCATTGATGTGGCCATGCCACTTGCAGCCACTCACATGAATTCAGCTCATGTCCAGTCCGAAACATATAAGGCCACTAGCTTCATTGAGCGCATCCAACATATTCGCCAGTAGGTCCATGACATTCTTGAGAAATCAAATGCCAAGTACAAGTAGCGACATGATCAACATCGGGTGCCACACAAGTTTCAGGTGGGCGACAAAGTCTGGTTGCATTTGCAAAAGGAACGCCTTACTAGAGCCTATCAGAAATTGAGACCACTCTGATATGGTCCTTACACCATTACTAAGGCTATGGGAGACAATGCATTTGAGCTCAGCATTCCCCCATTCCTTGGCCTGCACCCAGTGTTCAATGTGGACCGCCTTCGGCCATACTTTCCACCATTGCTAGACACATCCGACATTGCAGAACAGCTCAAACCCACAGAATTAAATCCAGATTGCATGGAACAAGCTGCAACCGATCGGATCATGGACACACAGATCAAGAACACTTGCCAACAGAATATCCAACTGTATCGAGTTTTCAAAGCAGGCCAACTCCTTCAGCAGGGCAAGTGGCTCACCAGGGAACAAGTTCAGCAGAAGTTTCCTCATCTCATGGAGGAGCTCAACGCAATGGGGACCATTGCTTCCTAAGGGGGAAGGAATGATCTAGGTGGATATTGGTGGCCACCTGCCAAGTCCACCTGGACCCCCACCATTGTCTTTCTCAGCATTTTCAGTTTCCTTAATTGTAGCACAACTTACTATTTTTAGCAGTTTTTCGGGTCCTGAACTTCCGGAGCCATTTTGAGGCCCTAAACGACGTTTTTTGGGGAATCCGGGGGCAACACGAGTCCATGGAATGGACTCGTGTTGCCCGTTCCAACAATGATAGTGCTCGGATAGATCCTTCTAATGAGCTATTGTACGCATCAAACGGAGATCATATGCCAAAGTTACGACCCCGGGAAGTTGATGTACCAACTTACCCCCAAACGGGGCCCACAGTTTGGGGTTTCATCTCCTAGGGTTAGGTTTTGGAATGTTAAGGGTTTTCCATTGTTTCTCAACAATAAATAGGCCTTCGAGCCTCATTGTAACACAGTTTAGAGGCATGTAGCCATCACATCTCTTCTCAGAGATAAGCTACCATCGCCCTAGCTAGTTTATTTCCATTTCTGATTGTCAGCATATTTCAGTATTTCCTATTAATGAAATGAAGTATTATTTCCGCTGCATCTTTGTGTATATGGTTATCTCTGTAATTTGTTGCGTTCCTGTTTAAATCCGGATCACACCTTGTTACTCTACCATTAGTAACTGGTTTAGTCATTAAATATCTAATCGAAGAATGGTATGTATGAATGAAATTTTCATAACCAGTGATGTAATGTCTAAATTTATTAATGGCATGAATGACAGCTAAAAACTCCTTTTTAGTTAGAGTATAATTTAGCTTTGCAGAAGTTAAATTTTTACTGGTATAATAAATGGCATGAGTGAGGCCTTTTTGTCCTAACAGAGCTCCTAGAGTTGTGTCTTGAGCATCAATTGATATATGAAAAGCCAATTTCCAATTAGGTCCTTTTAAGATGGGTTCTTTAGAGATCTTCTTTTTCAAAGTTTCCAAATCCTTTTAAAATCAAAGTTCCAACTAAATTCACAATCTTTGGTGAGTAATTTGAAGAGTGGAGATGCAATATTTGTGAATTTTTCTATGAATCTTCTATAATATCCAGTAAAACCAAGAAAAATCCTAACATCTCGTTGACAACTTGGGATTGATAATTTGGAAATAATTTCTAACTTAGATGAGTTTACCTTAATTCCATTTCCTGAAATATGGTGACCTAAAACAATTCCTTCATTAAACATCATAAAATATTTTTCATGACTTAATGAAATATTTTCTTCTTTGCATCTTATGAGAACTTTTTCTAAATTTTCAAGCGCTTCTTCAAAAGAATTTCCATAAATTGTAAAACCATCCATATCCACTTCCACACAATCATGAATAAGATAAGAGAAAATTCCTAGTACTTCTCTTTGGAATGTTGCTAGAGCATTGCATAATCCAAATGGATGTACTCAGTAAGCATAAGTCCCCCTTGGACAGGTGAATGTGGTTTTGTCTTGACCTTCAAGTGCTACTTGAATCTGATTATACCCACTAAAACCATCCAAAAGTTAGAAATATTTTTTTCCTGCTAATGTATCTAAAACATGATCTATGAAAGGAAGTGGAAAGTGATCTTTCAAAGTTCCTTTATTCAATTCCCTGTAATCAATGCATACTCTCCATTTTCCATTTTTCCTGGGTACGATTACTAGGGGTGAAACCCATTGACTGTCTGATATTGGATAAATGAAATTTACATTTAACAGTTTCTGCAATTCCTCATTAACAATTTCTTTTAAGTTTGGATTCATTCTTCTTTGTGGTTATCAGAATAGTCTAGCATTTTCTTCAATATAGATATGATGCATGTAGGTTTTTGGATCAATTCCCTTCATATCAGCATATTCCCATGCATATGCAGAAGAGTCTTTTTGGAATATTTCCACCAGTTTCTTTTTCTATAATCCTTCTAGTTTTTCATTGATGTTCAAGATTTTTCCTAAGTTCTATTGAAGAGTTTCCAAAATTTTCCATAGAATGTAAAGACATTTGTCTAGATGGTAGATATTCAATATTACATCATTCTTTAAAAATTTGGCTATTGTCAAAATATAAAGAGGGTTCATTATTTTCTATTGAATTTAAAATTTGATCCTCTTCATTTATTTATGCAATACTGAAAATTGGTTGTACATCATTATCATCATCTATCCATTCTTCATTTTCTACTTCTATCGTTGTTTTTGCAGGTGGGTACAATGTAAATTTCTTTGTCGAGCTTCCATCTGAGATAAACATGTCTCCTTATCTACCACTGATAAAAGCATCAGTTGTAGCTAACCATGGTCTTCCTAAAATTAATGTATGTCCTCCTAAATTATTATTGGGTTTTAGAATCATGAAATCAACAGGATATTCCCAAGAATTTAAGGATACATATATATCTTCTAACAAACCATCAGGTTTAATTACATACCTGTCTGCTAATTGTAACAATGTTGGCGTGTATTGAAGATTAGGAAGCTTCAATTTATCCATACTTTGTTTTCTCATTATGTTTATGGCTTCTCCTAGATCAATCAGTGTGTTTGGTATTTCAGTTCCATTGATGTGTGTTTTCATAGTGGGGATTCCGGGATCTAAATATTTTTGAATTTTTGTTTTCCCCGTCATGATATCTGTAATTTTCCTGAGTGGTTGATTTTTTTTTTCTTTTTCTTCCTGATCCTTTAGTACTTAATTCGTTAATTATTTTGGAAAAATTGGTATTTCTTTTATTTCTTGTAATAAAGGAATTTTTATACATTCATTTGTCAATTCATATAACATGTCATAATTAGGCAATATGATTTGTTTTTCTACTCCTTTATCGATGTTCAACCTTTTAGGAAAAGGTGGCTTTGAGATAGATATTGAAGATTGTTCTATAATAGGAATATTATTAGAATGTGTAGGAATTTTTTTTGTTTGAATATTTTCTTTCTGAGGAAGGGAAATCTCTTCTTTAGAGTCATTATTATCTTTTTGAGAATTCTTTTCTGTTTCTTGAATAACAACAGACATTTTCTTCCTTTCTAATACTCCACCAGACCTTAAGTGAACATTATTCAGATCTAATGGAGTTATCATATAAGTTTGAGGATTTTGTCCTTCTAAGTTGTAAACAGGTTGTGAAGTTTTATTCTTTGGATTTGGGAGTGGTTGAATGGGCAATTGATTTAGTCTTTCTGAAATGGCAAAGAAAATTGCAGATTTGCATTTTGAGCTTGAGTTTGAGGTAACTGGTTGGTTTGAGGGAAGTATTGTGGTAGAAATTTTGGATAAGGTGGCAGATATTGTTAATATTGAAAATATCTTCCAAAAGGATTTTTCCATCCTTGATTCCAAGATTGTGATTGAGCCCAAGGCTGCATGGAATAGGTGGATTCCAATTATTTTGTGAAGATTGTGAAAATTGTTGAGGATTAAAACCTTGAGTTTGATTTGTTTGAGGATTTTTCCATGGTCTTTTGGTAATAAAGTAAAGAGGGTCTACTTGATTTGGCATTCTTTCTTCACTAAACACAACCTTAAGACCTGGTATAGAGGGACGTTCTTTTGTATCGTGATTTTCTACAGATATAACACAGGTTTCTATGTTTTTTAAATCTAAAGGACATTCTCTCAGAGCATATTTCTTTCTACACCTAGGACAAAAGATGGATAATTTAACATTTTCAGCTTTCTTCTTGTTTTGTATTTTAAGGGTGTCAATTTTCTCATTGATACTCCCTAAAATATATGTTTTAAAGTTATCAAGCAAACTACCTATTTCTTCCCTACTTACTATCCCGCCTCCAGATTTATTTACTCTTGATAAAATAAGGTCCCTTGAAATTTTCCCTGTTCTTGCTTTACCTCTTGAAATATGTACACATAAATCACAAATATCTGCAAATGGTAACTGAGAAATATCTCAATAATTTTATCCTTACTAGTATTATTATTATTATTATACTATTATTTATGAAATAATCTTAATTCATTCACCTTTAATGAATTATTAAAAATGAATTCTTTCATGAAATAACTAATTTAAATTGAGAATATCTTACTTGGAAAATTGAACCTCTCTTTTGGAATAAAATAGTAACTCCACACTTAAGAGAATGTAACTCTCCCTCACTAATTCAATGTATGACAAAGTGTAACTCCTCATTAAATGCATTTGTAACTCCCTCATTCAATTCAATTTGTAACTCTCACCAAATACTCTCTCTCCCTAATTCGAATTGTAACTCCTCAAGACAAGTGTACCTCTCTCTCTATTCTTTGGATGAGTTACTCTTCTCCTCAAATAACTCCTCCCTCATTAAACTCAATTCTCATATTATTGGCTTAAGTAATAGATTCATTTTGTAACTCTCCTTTCTCATCTATTTAAGAAAGATCACGTGAGAGATGAGAGTAGCATGTTCATTGTGAAGAAGGAGAGATAGAGTTGAGTGTGTGAAAGAGAAGTGTGAGAGAAAGTGAAAAGTAAGAGAAAGGGAAGAGTTGGAGCAAGTGTGTAGGACAAGATATAATCAAGAGAAGGAGAAAAATTTCCAGCAGAGAGAAAGAACAAGGTGATCAAACTTTGGTGACTCCAACCATTCTCACTCTCTCTCTCAGTGTACTCTGTTGAACAATTGAAGAAATCTAATAGAAGAAAACTCATTTGGGTTTTTCCAATTCTTGGTTTTTCCTTGGTCGTTGGACCTAACTCTCAGTGTCTCATATTTGTGCTTAGTTGTCTTCATATGATCCTTAAGTTTATGTTCTATCTACAATTGTTGTTTTGAAAATTTTTGAAGACAAAATATGCATTCTAACTAATTGTACCAACATAGTACATTCAATTTTCTACAAAGTACATACAATTTTCTGCAATGTACATTCAGTGTTCTTTAAAGTACATTCAACTTTCTTCAAAGTACATTCAATTTTCTGCAAAGTACATTCAACTTTCTGCAAAGTACATTCAGTTTTCTTCAAAGTACATTCAACTTTATGCAAAGTGCGTTCAGTTCCACTTAGTTTTTGGTAAAGTACATTCATTTTTTTGCAAGTACATTCAATTTTCTACATAGAAATTTAAAGTTTCTGCAAAAAAAATTTAAATTTATGCATAGAGATTTCAGATTTTAACAAATAAATCCATTGAGGAATGTTGTCTTCACATCCACCTGGTGGATCTTCCACCCCATCTGCTCTGAAAAATCAAGTATAGATCTAATCGATGAATACCTTATGATTGGTGCAAAGGTATCCTAATAGTTTATTCCCTTAACTTGAGAGAATCCCTTGGCCATAAATCTGGCTTTATACTTCTCTATGCCTCCATCTGCTACATACTTTACCTTGTAAATCCATCTCAAACCCATCACTGATTTATCTGCTGGTATTGGGGCCACTTCCCAAACACTATTCTTTACAATGGAACCATACTCTTCTACCATTGCATCAACCCATACAGGTTTCTCTAGAGCTTCCTCGAAAGAGGATGGCTCAATATCAACTAAAACAATGGTTAGAGCCATGTAGCTATTGCAACAATCTGGTGACCTTCTCTTCCTGCACTGAGAAGTGGGTGCTCCCAAAGTCTCTCTAGCATCATGCAAAAGCCTCTCATCTTCTCTGGTTCATTTTCTTCCTTCTCTAGATGTTTTTTCTTGAGTAGATGTCTCAACTCTTTGTTCCTCAAATTTTGGTTTCTCCACAACTTACTGAGTTTCCTCCTTTGGATCTAAAAGCTCCTGATTTGGATGCAACTAAAGCTCCCTCTCAAGAGAACATCGAGTTTCCTTCTCCTCATCAAACTTCACATCCCTTTGAACAACAATCATCTTGAGAGATGGAAGGTGAAAACGGTAGTTGTGAGGAGTTTTGTGTAACCCATAAATACCCACAACTTAGTTTTTGGCTCAATCTTTCCTAGAGTCTTTGAAGAAATGGCAGTAAACAGATGCTCCAAAGAACTTGAATTGATACACATCCTAATTGTTCCCCGAGAAAGCCTCCTCCGGTGTAAACATTCCTAGAATCCAATGAGGACTCTGATTCTGCAATTATACTACTGTGTTGCATGCCTCTTCACACAATTTTAGTGGTAGGCCTTGGTCATGCAACATCACCCTCGCTACTCCCACAACACTATGGTTCTTCCTCTCAGCCACCCCATTTTTTTGGGTTGTGGGGTGTTGGCAATTCCCGTCAAATGCCTTCTTTTGCACAAAACATTTTAAAATCATTCGACATATACTCACCTCCATTATCTCTCCTAAGATACTTCACCTTATTTCTGGTTTCCTTCTCTACCAGTTCTTTAAATTCAACAAAATTGGAAAATGTCTCATCCTTCTTCCGCATGAAGAAGATCCAGCACTTTTGTGAGAAGTCATCTACAAAGATAACATAGTATTTGTGCTTGGCAGTGGAGATTGTCAAGAAAGGTCCATAGACATTATAATGAATCCTTTCAAGGAATGCGTGTTCTTTTCTATCCTGATCATGGAATGAGACTTTTGTGTACTTCCCCAAGGTACACCCTCTGTGTGTATCTTACTGATTAAGTGACCCTTTGGGAAGCTTGTGGTTATCTGCTGAATAATATTCAGGATGCCATGATGCAAATGGCTATGTATTTTATGCCATACTTCACCGACATCATGACTTTGCACCTTCTCTTCCTTCGTGCTTAATGCAACACAGCCTTCCACATCTAGCTTGTACAGGTTCTTCACAGGAACCCCGATCTACTTCACCTGTCATGTGGCTGTGTCTTAGAAATCCTTTCCCTTTGTTGAAGATCACGTCATAACCATGGTCTTCCAACATTGCAACTGAGATGATATTTTTCTTTAGGCCCAGAACAAACATGACATCCTTGAGTTTGAAAAGGGAGCGAGATTCCCTCTAAAACATAATCGTACCAATACCAATTGTGCTATACCTTCCATCATCTCCCATCTCGATGTGCATCTGGAGTTTTTTCTCCTCCAGGTCACTGAAAAATTATCATTTTCCTGTCATGTGGAACAAAGCACCACTGTCCAAGTACCACATGCTCCCCATCACTGTGCTCACCATGCATACGATAAGGGTGAAGTCAAGCTCAAATTGTGAAGTGAAAGCTTCACTTGCCATTCCTCCCGAGGTCCTCCTTCTAATCTTCTTGTGTGGACACTTCATGGCATAATCCCTCAATTCATGACAATTCAAGCACTTGATTTTGGACAAGTATTTCTTCTTGCCCCCTTAACTGGACTCTGGTTTGGATTGGGATTTATTCCCTTTCCCTTTCTTTGCCTTTCCATCCAAGTTACAATTTTCCTCATCCTCACACTGGGGTGAAGTTCCATCTCTGGTATTGCACCTTATCTCCTCCTATACCAAATCAGACCATAATCGTTCCCATTTTGGTAGGTTCTCCCTCATGTTCACTGAATCTTGGTAGCTATGTCAGCTATTGGGAACATCTAGAAGGGTTAGGCTTACCAAATCATATTCTACAACAGTAACACTACCTCCACCAAGTTCATCATGACATTGTGTGAACATGTTCAAGTACTACTAAATAGAATCATTCTTCTGCATCTTGATATTTTGAAGCTCATCTTTGAGCACCAGTTTCCTATGGTCGCTGTTTTTCTGGTGATCTAGGTCTTTTAACGTCAAGGATGCATACATAACTGCATATAAAAGAGCATGTAACCGAGTAACTTAAACACATGAAAATAATTGGAAATCGTAAAGCAACCATGAGATCAAAGGCACACAAATGATTTGATTACATAGTTCACCCAATGTGGGCTATGCCTCCAGACCCTGATCAAAGTGGGGAGGCCTTGTTTCATTAAATGCTGCAAGATGATGATGATTACATGATACATTCTTTATCATTACAATCTTAAATTCCCTCAACCATAGTGGCATGTATCTCCATGAGACATTCTCCCTATAGGAACTCTCACTCAAATGGGCCCTCCTTCATCATGAAAAGCTAGTAGATTCTCACATGATGTGGCATACAAGTACCCTTAAACATAATGGTATCAAGGATCTCAACAACAAAACCATCATCTTAGAAAATAAAAATAAAGACATGGCATCACTGCATCATATACCTCCACTTTTAGGGATAGCCTGAAAATGCATAGCTCTCCTAATTAAATGGATTACACCATTGAATTCATGGCAAAAAATTGTGTCAAATGCCTATAAACTTCACCCCTTTCTGAAACTGTCGAAATATGGACCCTCAAGAATCTCAATGATTCTCCCAAACATTCCTTCCTCGAGATGCCCGAAAAATCCATTACTCAGATGAAAATTGTGAGCACACCATTGTGTTTCTTGCGAAATTATGTGAAAAATGACTATAAAGTTAGCATCATTCCGCCTTTGTCAAAAATTAGCCTCCAAGATAATATTTTAGATTCCTCAAGATTTTGTAAATATTCCTCACTGATGACTGCCTAAAATTATGTTTCTCAAATGAGGAAATAGACCACACCATCACTTTCCTTGTGAAATTCTAGTTTGTTTGAGTATAAATATGACATGATTCTGTCACTGTGAAAAATTTTGCTCTAGGGAATATTTTTTATTCCTCCAAGATTATTCGTGAGAATATTCAGTGGAATATTATAAGGAGTGCTCCCCTAGAATATTATCCATCTCTATATTTTTTCCCGCTCCTGGGCTGGGTTCTGTTTACACCTGGTTCTGCTCCACTCCTTCGCTGGCCGAATGAATGAGTTTTTGGGTTTAAATAAAAAAGGTAGGAGAAAATACCAGCTTTGGGTCATTGGATCATTCGTGTCAATATCTGAGTTAGGCCTTTTGGTTGGGGAGGTCGTCGAGTCTAACCCATGGGAACCCCTGTTATACCATTGCCGCGTTAATTTTTTTGGTGGAGTTTGTTTGGGGCTGCCTAGGAGGCGGGCAGGTTCAAACACTGCCAGCTCTAGTGGTAGTCACATGTGGCTTTGAAGGGGTGGTGGTTCTGCCTTTGGTGGCGTACCCACATGTCGTATGATATATATGTATGTAGTGCCATTGGGGGGTGGCAAGAGTGCCGGCCCACCATTGCAATATTATTAATTTTTTTATTTTTTATATATAATTGGAGAAAACTTTAGTGGTGGTTTTTAAGTGTTCGTGGGCAAATGAAAGACGCAACAAATTCTCCCTTTCCAACCACCATTTTTTTTGCATCATCCCTTAACCAAATTGTTGCCTCGTTAGTGACTACCACCTAGCCTCATTTGACCAGAACTTTGATCGGCTATATCTTGAGCATACGAACTCGAATTTGAGTGTTGTTTCACACTGTTGGAATGAGGACGACAAGCATTATGATTTTATCATGGTTTTGGTGAGAAATATTATTTTTGAGCTATTCTAAGCCACTTCTAAATTCTAATCATTTTTGGAGCCACCTGGATCATTCCTCCCTACTGAAGAGCTTTTGGTATTCCAAAATCATGAACATAATTTGCAACAATTGTTTTACGTTGTCTGCACAACAAGTGTCCTGAAAATTCACTCTTCCTTCTCCTTCACCCTTGTTCTTCAAAGACATAAGTGATGAGTTGACACTTGCATCCACTGCAAACCTGCAGTACAATCATTGCAAAATATATTCTCAATTTCATGACCAATCATGACTCAAACATCCCCATACTTGCCAATAGTTTATAAAACACACTCATTGGTCAAGTTTACATCAAAATAGAAACCAATACCCCAACTATCAATAAAATTCCAAAACATCATCGTTGCTTTAATAAGTTGTGGAAAACACATCATCACTTTTTACAATTATTCACAACACATAATTTAGAAAATGCAACCATGACAAGCTACCATATCTAATAAAACCATCTCTTACTCAACAAAGTGAATTTCTAGGAATGTGATGGATTTTCTTGTTGAAAATCTTCACCAACTGGTTTCTGCATGGGTGCTTTGTCCTTAAGATGCTTCTCTAGATGAGGCCTCCAACATGCGTCTCTTTGATGTTGACCTCTATTGCAATAATTGCAAAAAGACTTCTTCCTCTAGAATTGTTTAACCTTCATCCTTCCCTGATGTGGACAAGGCCTTTCACGCCTCATCCTCTTTATTATTGCCATTCTCTTCCAGCACTAAGCAACCACATGGTTATGCAAACCACAAAAATTACATGGTTTTCTACACCATGATTTCTTCTCATCATTAACAATATGTTTGTAACAAAAATGAACTTTGGAATACTGAGACTTTTTATACCTCTCTTAGCTATCTCTGGTGCGATCTCGGCGATGAGAACTTTCCTTATCTCTTCCTATATAATGTGCACTGTCATGGGAGGTGTGGTATGTGCTCCAATCATCCTCTTTCTCTAATGGCTTCGAAAATGTCTTGGAAGCTTCTAATACCTTCGAGCACTCTCCTTCAATGTAACCCAAACTTGCAAATCGAGGTGTTTGTACAACCTCCTATGGTTGAGTCATTCCTTGGCCATTAACACCAAGTCCTCCTCCTTTATACCCCATCTTGGTGACGAGTCTCATGCCAGTTCCTAAAATGGGTACCTCCATATTTCCAACATAAATAACATAATGTGGAAATGAAACTGAAGAATGGTCAACACTATTTACCTCAGTTATCGATTCTGAAATAGGTGATGATAAATTTGCTAATCCTTTGTTGCACTTTGACTTTTACAAGGTCTCTTCCATCGATCGCAATTGAAGTTTTAATCTCTACTTCTCCTATTTTGATTCTCATAGAAGTCTCCTTGATTCGGCATTCTCTGCTTGAAGGCTCTGATTGATCTCCTCATATCAATGATGAGTATATGATCAAGAAGAATAATTTTCACTTCAGGAGGTAGATGGAGAATCATCCTCTGCTCTTTCTTTCTCCTGTTCCTCTCTTTCCATCTTCTCCTCATAATCTACATACATTATGTCCACCATGTGTGCCATCCTGACAAGGTCCTCATAGAGATCTCTATTTTTATCCATTTCCCTTCTCGTTGCATGTTCAATAATTCACACTCACAATTAACATTAGCGAGAAGACCACTCTAATACAAAACTTGATCCAGATCTTTTAACTTCAAGGATGCATAAAAAATTGCATATAAAAGATCATGTAACAAAGTAACTTAAAAACATGAAAAGAAGCAGAAATCATAAAGTAGCCATGAGATCAAAGGCACACAAATGATTTGATTATAGAGTTCACGCAAATTATACTACGTCCATGAGCCCTGCTCAAAGTGGGTACGCCATCTTTCATTAAATGTTGCAAGATGATGATGAGTACACAATACACTCTTTGTCATTACAATGATAAATTCCTTCGACCAGAGTGGGATGTCTCTCCATGACATGTTCTCCCTATAGGAGCTCTTTCTCAAATGGGCTCTCCTTCAGCATGACAAGCTAGTAAATTCTCACATGAGGTGGCATACAAGTATTCTTAAACATAATTGTATCAAGGATATCAGTAGCAAAAAAATCATCTCAACAAATAAAAAGAAATACATGGAATCACTTCATCATATGCATATCTCTACTGACGAAATGGACTGCACCATTGAATTTGGGGTGCAAAATCCTGTCAAACAACTATAAACTTTGCCCCTTTCTGACACTATCGAAATATGGACCCCCAGGAATCTCGAAGATTCTCCCAAAGATTCCTTCTTGGAGATGGCCAAAAAATCCACAGCTTGGATGAAAACTATGAGCAGACCATTGCACTCCTTACAAAATTCTGTGAAAAATTACTATAAATTCAACATCATTCTGCCTCTTTCAAAAATCAGCCTCAAAGGGAATCTTTTAGATTCCTCAAGCATCTTTAAATATTCCTCACTGTTGATCACTTGAAATTCTACTACTCAAATGAGGAAATGGACCACACCATCGTGTTCCCTATGAATTTCTGGTTTGTTCAGTATAAAGTTGACATGATTAAGTCACTTTGAAAAAATTCCCTCTAGGGAATATTTTAGATTCCTCCAAGATTTTGGATGAGAATATTCTATGGAATATTCCCCTATAATATTCTTCATCTCAAAATCCATGCTTGCTCCTAGGTTGGCTTCCATCTGCACCTACTTTCGCTCCTCTCCTTTGTTAGTCCAATGAATGGGTTTTTGGGTTTAAATAAAAAAGGCATGCAAAAATACCAACATTGGGTCATTGGCCCATTGGTGGTGGTATTTGAGTTAGGCCTTTCAGTTGGGGTGGTCCTGGGGTCCAACCCATGGGAACCCCTATTATATTCTTTCTACGTTAAATTTTTGGTGGAGTTTGGTTGGGGTTGCCCAGGAGGTAGGCCGGTTAGCTAGCTAGGCGAGTTTAAACCCCACCTGCCCTGGTGGTAATCACATGTGGCATCAAAAGGGTTTCAAATCCACCTATGGTGGTCGCCCATGTGTCATATGATATATATGGATGAGTGTTGTTTGGGGGTGGCGGGTGTGGCGACCCACCATCCCAATTTTTTTAATTTTTGTATTTTTATATATAATTGGACAAAAATCAGTGGTAGTTTTTAAGGGTTATTGTGCAAATTAAAGAGGTGAAAAACTCACCCTTTATGACCGCCATTTTCTGTGTGTATTCCCTTCACCAAATTGTTGCCTCATTACTAACTGTCACTTGGCCTAGTTTGACCATAAATTTTACTAGCTATATCTTGAGCATATGAACTCATATTTGAGTATCGTTCTTGCTGTTGGAATCAAGACAATGAGCACTTTGATCTAGTGCTGGGTTGGATGAAATTAGATAATTTTGAGTTTTGAGCTATTCCGAGCCACTTCTGAATTCTGAGTGTTTCAAGAGCCATTTGGATCATCTGGAACAGATATGTTAGTTCTTGTGACATTGCAAATGGGGTTTATTTCCCATGGAGAGTGGAGAAAATGAGCTCCTTTACACCCTCCAAGATGATTCTCCTCGCCTTGGCTAAACACTTCCTCTATTTTTCTAGATCATTGACATCAGATGATCCTGGTTTTGGAATTTCCATCTTGATGAATTCCTTCAACCCTTTTTCCTCTAGTACTACCTCCATGTGGTCCTTCCAAGCAACAAATTTCGAGCTACCCTCAAGGGCATACTCAAGTCTTAGACCATAAAATGCCATCTTGCTAGCTCTAAAGAATTGATCATGTAAATTCAATCCTCTTGCAATAACAACTTCAAATTTTCTTCTTTAATATGAATCTTGCTTTGATACCATGTAGAAATTTAATGCGTAGATATGAAACTTCTCATGTAGTTTATGAAAACACAAGACTCAAATCTACTCTACTCACATGATCGCGAGCACAAATAATAAACATCCATCAATATTAAACACACATACACAAATATTTATCTAGGGGAAAGAAACTGCTCAAAACCCCTTCCTATATGTATTACATTAATCAAAGAATATGGATGAATACATATTCTTTCTCAAGCGTAATCACAACCTGCAAGTGTATTATATATCCCTCTACCTGACTGACTGACTCTGGCCAACAATTAGCCAATTTTCTTGTCCTCCAAGGTCCTATTTCCTTGTGTTGTTCCTTGAGGAATTAGGGCCCTATCAATTAGGAAAATCCTCAATTGGAATTGTGTAATCCTTCTAGGTTGATCCTCTGACTGGATGCACCATCTATACACTTTGGAATAGTCTACAACTGATAGTACACTGTTGTGGAACCCCCACCTCAACTGGGTAACTCATATTCTCTACATGCAACAATTATTCTAGGTTGATTGATCAGTTACCTAGTTCATCACTGAGTGTGACTGAAGTGACATTGTACAACTTGACCTTCCACTAGTTCTTCCAATAGTTAGAACTAGTTTAACTAACAATAACTGACTTTAACTGAATTAGATTTCTATAAATTAGCAATCACTCATGCTCAACTCAACTCAAGTCTTCCAACTTGAATTATCTAAGATAACTAGCTGACACAAGTCATGTCACTCAAGTTAACTCATCCAAATTGTTTGTTTAAATGGAAATTTAAATTTTCTTGTAACAACCCTTGGCCAAAAGTTCATGTAATAGAAGTTAATAGAGAAAAAATATGACCATAGTTAAGGGACACTTATTCCAGGTTGAATGCTAGGCAAAGATATGCTAGTGGGCATCACTGGATGTGTTTATGGCGAAGGAAATGGGTAAAGGAAGTGGTTGAGGCTTTAGAAAGGAAAAATGGAATTTTTGGCACATTTATTTATGAAAATTATGGAAATTAGGAGAAAAAGGAAGGTGAAAGGTCACAAGATACATGTCAGGAGGGAAATGAAGAAAAATGAAGAAAATGAAGAAAATAGAGGCCTAAGTGATAAAAAGGCTTCTATGGATTAGTTGGTACCTTTTGTCAATTCATTTTTGGAGCTCTCTCATTATTCTCTCTCTCTATCTCTCTCTCTTGAACACTCAGGTTTTTCTTGTAGCAGTCTAGCTTTGTAGCACAGAAGGAAAAAGCAAGAAAAATAAAGGAAGGAAAGAAAAGATCAAGCAAGGAAGAGTAGGATCAAGCAACCATAGCAGGAATACTTGCAAGTAAGTTATTGCATGTGTGAATTCCTATCTGGTATTGACATGAATGGATTTACCTGTTAGTATATGGTTCTCTTAATGTCGGTGGCATGGTTTTTCTATGTTATGACAATGGTTTTTAGCCTTGCCTTTCCTTTTTCTAGATAGTCATGGTGTGATGGTATTGTTTTCTCGATTTTGAGCTTTGGAATTGCTGGATGGTTTCAAAATCCATGCCAGAAGTGGTCTCAGGAAAATTCTCAAAGGTGTAGGAATCCCTCGACCATTTTTGGTAGGATACACAGTAAAACCTAAGGGTGGAGCCTTGGTTTAGGCCTAGTGATCCGATGAGGATTGTGGTAAATCCTGGGAGACTAGTGTCTCTGTTTAGGGCCTAGTGATCCGGGTTAGATTGTGATAAATCCTGAGAGAGAAGGAAGCAAAAAATCCCTCAAATATAGTGATGGAGTTTGGAGGCATTCCAAGCTTGGTTTGGTTTTGTTATCTCAGTGCCGGTTTTGGTGAGATTATGGTTTGGTGAGGGCGGATGTGGTTTAACCTCTGGATTCCCTTGGTTGTTTTTGGATTGGCTTCTCCATGAGATCCCACATAGAGGCTTGGAATATGGCACGAGGATCATTGGCTGAAATAAATATTAGGTCAACCATCTATATGGTCAAGTGGTACGTGGAACTCCCGAACCTGGTTGACTTTGCCTATATTTAATAAAATATAAGTTCTCTTTATTTTGCACTTGTTAAAATGTGGAGTTAATGGTTGATATCACATTGTTATTTTCATGGTTTAAATGTTGGTTATAATCATGGTTATATGACTAGTTATTGTCATGGTTATTTCATGTATTTACTTGTAACTAGAAGGTTAATGAATGCAAGATCAAATTGATGTCAAAAAAGTTAAGGGAACAGGGTGGTGATCCTTCTTCTCAAGTTCCACATGATTTATCAATAATTTATGCTATGCCTTGTGTTTATTTCCTGTAGATTGCATTGATGCCAAGTGTTTGATAGAATGTATGTCCCGGTTGGGGTGGTTAGGCCTAGTCCTAGAGTCAATTTGTATTTGTAATTATTTTCATTATGTAAATTATGGATTCTGAATGTGTCATTGAGTTCTAGGCAGCGACTTGGGCTAAGAGCCTAAAAAGGTGGCTCAAATCTGAGAGAAGCAGGTACAACACTAGGCAGAAAAGTCCCTGGACACATGCACACCCATGTTGCGGGAGCATTTGGAGCCTTCTGGACGAATGCTTGTCCATATCAAGGGAGTGTCCAGGGTTTATTGGTATAAAAAATCACTAGGAACGAGGGGTTGGTTACCTGAGTGGTTGGGATGGTTCCTCGGAGTCTTGTTGCTAATGTGGAAGGTATGTTTGGTGTGTTTTTGTCAATTCCACTTCCTTAAGGTGACCTAGAAGGTCAAATCATATCATAGTAACTTCTCATCACATGTTTACCCTGGTTGGCTAGTTACTTGGGTAGATGTGGGAGGAGGGTGTTAGAGAGTGGTATCAGAGCATGGTTCAACCCTTGGACTGGATGGGCTATGTGTTGGTCATGCATTCATGTTGGTTTCACTTGTTTTAATCATACTTGTGATCTATATTCTTGTTTCATATGCATGGTTTTGGTCATTGTCGTAGTGTTGTCGCCATGTGAAGGAGGGTGTTGTTTTTGTGGAGTGTGTCATCATGATTATATGATTGGTTACATGTTTTTTATGCACGTTAGTGTTCACATGTGGTCAAGTGTATAGTGATGTGGTGGTTGTCACCATATATGAGGTCATGGTATGTGTAGTTGATATGGGCAAACATTGATGACTGGACTCTAGTTAAAATGATGGATATATGGTTACATGATTATGTGTTATATTTCTATATGCTGTCATGACTATGTTATACATGTATTACGCTGATTTTTTGATCTTGTAGACAAGGTATCGTCCACGAATTATGCTATGGTACATTAGTTTATTGTGATTTGATTTAGCTAACATAATATACCTTGCAGGAAGAATATCAAAGATTACTAGCAAGATGGTAGACTACAGTTCCCAAGACTCTCCCTGTCGATCAGATGAGTAGCGCGGTGTTGGGAACCCTTCTAATTTGGAAAACACATTGAGAAGTTTAAAGGCAGAAATAAGGAGTTGTAAGGAAGACAATGGCAATATCATATAGGCACAAGAGGAACAAGCAATGTTAAATGTAGTGATACTTCATAGTCTATCATAATTGCAACGACAGGGACCACTTCAGATCAACCATGAGTAGGAGGACATAACTAATGGGGAATATGGTAGTAGATCTCATGGTGGGTACAGGATGTATAGAGAGGACACGATTAGAGATTGAAGGTCCTTGGATACTCTAGATAGGAGGGTTGATAAACACAGGTACTATTCTAGTTCTGGTTCTTACATGCATTATGATCATCATCGTTATCATCCTTACAAGAGGAGTGAAAAGGGGTATTTTCTAGATGAGTTTAAGAAAGAAAATCCACCTACATTTGATGGAGAGATGAAGAAATCACAGGATGTAGAGGTATGGTTTCTTGGTATGAGGAATTTGTTCATATTGCACGATTATTTAGAGAATGTGCAAGAAAGGATAGCCACTTTTAGTATTAAAAGGAAAGCAGATATTTGGTAGGAGGATGTGAAGAATGTTAAAGGTATTTGGGAAGATGACTTGACTTGGAATGAGTTTGAGAGGCTCTTAAAGAAGAAGTATTTGTCAGAAATGTACTATGATGACAGAGCTAAGGAGTTTTATGAGTTTCAGATGGATTCCATGATAGATGATGTGTGCACTAGTAGGTTCTTGGAGTTGTTGAGTTATGTGCCTTACCTCAAGGAAAAGAGGCCAAGGTTCAGAGATTAATTAGTGGACTTCCAGTAGCATATAGAGACTTGATTGAGTTCGATGAGCCTATATCGTTGGAGGAGACCATCCGAAATATGAAAAATTATAATGAGCAGTCAAAGCGCAAAGTTAAGCATAAGCATGACTTGAAAGGAAATGAGAAATTTAAAGGAAAGTGGCCACCAAAGAGAAGAAGACCTCAAGATGTGGGTGAGAAATAAAATGTAGTCTGTTCAGAAACTAGCTCACAAAAAGATAGAAAATATAGATCAACGCCTTAGAAATAAGCCTCTTCGAGTGGGCAACCTCCTTTACATTACATAAATGAACAATTCTTAGATGATACAAATGACAAGACCTTCTTTCTATATATAGGAGTTTAAGGGGTCATAATATAATCAGCGATGACATAACAATAATAATGTAAGGGCACAATAATAACAATAGTGGGCTTTTGTGGGGCACAATAATAACAATATGGGGACTACATAGGCATTACAATATAATAAGGGGGTTGTACTAATAAGAATAAGGGGTTACACTAGTAGTATAGGGACCTAACATGCCCCTCTCCTTCAAAAAGTGTTCTCCTCAATGCTTGAGTAGTTCTTGACGCTTCTGTATAAATTCTTGTCCTCCCATGTGGAATCTTCAGTGCGTAAGTTCTTCCACTTGATGAGATACTCTGAAATTGATCTATTTCATAGCGATTGATTTCTCAGTTCTGTGACTGGTTTAGGTTCCAACATGATTTTTCCTTCCTTGTCAAGTTCTCACAATACTGTTTGAACTGGGATCCTCTGCAACTTTTGAATGAGTTCCCACTCCTTTAGGCATATAGATATCTATAAGGCCTGATGTTTGGAGGAACACTTCCTGGAATCAAATGAATAGCATGATCATGATCACGAATAGGTGGGAGGCCTTTGGGAGTCTCAAATACCTTGGAATGATTTTCCAAAACGTTTCGAAGATCTGGAGAAATACATGATTTTGATGTGGGATCCTCTAGCGAACATAATTGTGCAATTGCGCCCTGTTGTTCTTTATTTAGAAGCTTTGTCATGCTTTTATAGTTGATTATCTTTCCAGGTTTCCTTTCAATACCCCTCAATTCAACTTCCTTTCCTTTCCAAAAGAAATTCAAGAAACGTTCATGAAAATTAAAAACTATCGTACCCAAAGATTGTAGCCATTGGACTCCTAGTAAAACATCAGCACCACCGATTGGAATAGAAAGCATTGGGCTATTCAATACATATTCTCCCATGGATAGCTTGATATTATGACACTTTCTAGAGAACTTTATGGTTCCTCCACTTGCAACCATCCCTTGACACTCTGGTGTTGGATATAGGAAGCAATTCAATTCCTTGGCTATCTTACAATGAATAAAATTATGGGTACTACCTGAATCAATCAACACTATTACCTTTTTCTTCTTGATATGTCCTTCTATCTTGATAGTTTGAGGAGTGGTAATTCTGGCCAATGCATTACAAGATATGGTTGGATTCATTTCTTCTTTCTCGATGTGATCCTTCACGTCTTGAAAATTTTTCTTCTTGATATGTCCTTCTATCTTGAGAGTTTTAGGAGTATTAATTCTTTCCAATTCTTTAAAAGATATGGTCGGATTCATTTCTTCTTTCTCTGGGGCTGGTTCCTCGTGTATATCCCCTTCTTTTGATGTTTCTTGATCCTTTTCTCCCTCCTTTTCACAATCAATGTAAAATAATTTCTTCTCAGCACACTTATGACCTTTAATGTATTTGTTATCACAATTGTAACAAATTCCTTTTGCGCTTTTTTCTTCCAATTGTTGTGTTGTCACCCTTGTAGGTTGTGGAAGGCTAGGAGAAACAACACTTCCATATTTATAGTTGTGAGGGGTAGAATTCATTGTTGCCATAATTTTGCTTTCCACTTTTCTTGCCAACCTGAATGCCTTCTCTAATGAATCAGGTTCCCAAAGCTGAACCTCATGTTGAATGTTATCCTTTAAAGTCCCTATGGAAACATCAATCCTATGCTTCTTTGTTAGGCCCCTATACTACTAGTGTAACCCCTTATTGTTATTAGTATAACCCACTTATGATATTGATGTACCCATGTAGTGCCCATATTGTTACTATTGTGCCCCATAGAAGCCCACTATTGTTATTATTGTGCCCTTACATTATTATTGTTATGTCGGCTCTGATTATGTTATGACCCCTTAGACTCCTATATATAGAAAGGAGGTCTTTTCATTTGTATCATCCAAGAATTGTTCATTTATGTAATGTAAAGGAGGTTGCCCCCTTGAAGAGGCTGAATTCTAAGGCTTTGATCTATCTTTTCTATCTTTTCTTGAGCTGGTTTCATAAAATTTGGTATTAGAGCTTTGGATTCTAGGGTTTCGCTGCTCCAAACAGGTCATAGTGGATTTTTCACTATAACATTTTTCCTGTGATGTTTCAGAAGTCGTAAAAATAACCCATTTGAGAAGAAATCACGTTGAACCTTGGGTCCAAATTTCAGAGCTTTTCGCGATATATTTGCGGAGATATGATCTGAGGAAGTTGGTCTTTTTCCAGACTCCTGAATTACATTCAAAACAAGTGACCTGGGGAAAATCATCATAACTTTCTCTATGGGGATCAGATTGAAATTTCATAAGAAGGTATAGAAAGAGGACGGACTGTAGTTTCTTGTATGCATTTTTCAGATCCAAACGTTGAAACAGTGACTCGTGGCACGTCGTACAAGTTCACTCTACTGAACTAGTCTATAATCAGGTCATCTTGGGAGATTGTGCATAACTCTTTCTTGGAGAATCCAATTTGGATCAGACTGGTGCCATTGTAAAGAGGACACATAGGGCTACTACAGGTCACAATTTTAGAACTTAAAGATCCGAAAGTACAGAGTTACAGTCGTTTCAAGGTAGAGCTCCTAAAATCAAGAAAAAGCAAGATGAGGAAGTTTGATGGCAAGGATCTGGTAAATTGGATACTTTAGATGGAGCAATATTTTGATATACATGGTGTAAAACTGTTACAAAAGGTATGTATTGCATCTTCATATTTAGAACCAGATCAATTTTTATGGTACAAAGGGCTTTGTTCTCGTAAAAAACTTGTTACGTGGTCAATTTTCACGGACGAAATGATAGCACATTATGAGGATACAAAGAGCAACACCTTCTTTAGAGCAACACCACAAAAATTGGAAAGAGTGAAAGGGATTTGTGACATAGTGGAAAGCAAAATTATGGAAACCAAGAAGTGTACCCCTCACAACTATAAAGATGGAAGTGTTGTTTCTCCAGCCTTCCACAACCTACAAGGGTTACACCACAACGATTGGAAGAAAAAAGAGAAAGGGCTTTGTTACAATTGTGATAGCAAATGCACTAAAGGTCATAAGTGTGCTGAGAAGAAATTATTTTACATAGAATATGAAGAGGAGGAAGAAAAGGATCAAGAAACAACAAAAGAAGAAGATATACGCCAGGACCCGACCCCAGAGAAAGAAGAAATGAATCAGACCATACCTTGTAAAGCATTGGCAAGAATTACCACTCCTCAAACTCTCAAGATAGAAGGACATATCAAGAAGAAAAAGGTGCAAGAAGTGAAAGATCACATCGAGAAAGAAGAAATGAATCCAACCATATCTTGTAATTCATTGTTCGAAATTACCACTCCTCAAACTATCAAGATAGAAGGACATATAAAGAAGAAAAATGTTCAAGAAGTGAAAGATCACATCGAACATCAAGAAATAAATCTGACCATATCTTGTAAAGGATTGGAAGAAATTACCACTCCTCAAACTCTAGAGATAGAAGGACATATCAAGAAGAAAAAGGTTCAAGCAGTGAAAAATCACATCGAGCATCAACAGCAAGTTCTCCAACTTTTAAAGGATAACGCCACTTCGGTGCAAAATCAAACGAAACAACAGGCACTTAAAAAATGGCGACCTTACCGAATGAGAAGACTCTTGAAGGATGAGGATGTGAAAGCATTGTTTTGTGCTATTTATATTATCCAACCAGATTGGATAAATGAAGCAAGGGATGAATGGAAGAAGGACAAAGAAGAATGGCCACTTATTCAAAAGTTGCAAAAGATCCCAATTCAAACAATATTGCCAGAAATTAAAGAGGAAGGAAAAATCATATTGGAACCTAGAGCAGCCACAGAAACAAGAATCTGACAGCTACGAAATCGATCAATTTCAGAGTATCTCATCAAGTGGAAGAACTTACCTGCTGAATATTCCACATGGGAGGACAAGAATTTTATACTGAAGCATCAAGAACTACTCAAGCGTTGAGGACAACACTTTTTGAAGGAGAGGGGCATGTTAGGCCCCTATACTACTAGTGTAACCCCTTATTGTTATTAGTATAACCCACTTATGATATTGATGTACCCATGTAGTGCCCATATTGTTACTATTGTGCCCCATAGAAGCCCACTATTGTTATTATTGTGCCCTTACATTATTATTGTTATGTCGGCTCTGATTATGTTATGACCCCTTAGACTCCTATATATAGAAAGGAGGTCTTTTCATTTGTATCATCCAAGAATTATTCATTTATGTAATGTAAAGGAGGTTGCCCCCTCGAAGAGGCTGAATTCTAAGGCGTTGATCTATCTTTTATATCTTTTCTTGAGCCGGTTTCATAAAATTCTCTGGAATATCATTTTCCCTCGTATTCAATTTTTGAACGTCCTCAATGTTCTCTTCCATTGAAAACTTTTTTCTGAGATTTATCAATAGGCTAAAGAAGGTGTTTCTCTTTGTATCCTCATAATGTGCTATCATTTCCTCCGTGAAAATTGACCACGTAACAAGTGGTTTACAAGAAAAAATCCCTTTAAACCATAAAAATTGATCCGGTTCTATATATGAAGATGCAATAACTACCTTTTGTAATAGTGGTACGCCATGTAGATCAAAATATTTCTCCATCTGTAGTATCCAATTTATCGGATCCTTGCCATCAAACTTCCTCATCTCACTTTTTCTTGATTTTAGGAGCTCGATCTTGAAACGATTGTAACTCTGTAATTTCAGATTTCCAAGTTCTGAAATTTCATCCTGTAGTAGCCCTCTGATTCCTCTTTCCAACCCAGAAAGTATGATCAAGATTGGATTCTATAGGGAATCGTTATGTCAAATCTCCCACGATGACTAGATTATAGACTGGTTCAGTAGAGCGAACTTGTACGAAGTGCCACATGTCACTATTTCAACCTTACGACCTAAAACCGATATAAAGAAAACTACAGTCCATCCTCATTCTAAAACGTCTTATGAAATTTAAATTTGATGCTTAGAGAGAAAGTTATGACAATTTTCCCAAGGTCACCTGTTTAAGATGTAATTTGGGAGCCTGCAGAAACCCTAAATGTCTCAAATTATATCTCCGAAAATATAGCGAGACAAGATCTGAAATTCAAATTTGAGCTTCATCATGATTTTGATTCAAATGGGTTTCAATTTCAGAGTCTGAACCTTTGTAGAACAAATATTATAGCGAAAATTCCACAATGACCTGTTTGCTATGAAATTCTCGAGCTTGCAAAAACCCTAACTTCCTCAGATCATATCTCCGAAAGTATAGCTAGACAAGATCTCAAATTTGGATGTGAGGTTCAGACATATTTCTTCTCAAATGGGGTTTTTTGTAGCTTCTGAGACTTCGTAGCTAGAAATTTATAGCGAAAATTCCACGATGACCTGTTTGGAGCAGCGAAACCCTAGAATCCACAACTTTGATACCAAATGTTAGGAAACAAGCTCACAAAAAGATAGAAAAGATAGATCAACGCCTTAGAAATAAGCCTCTTCGAGGGGTAACCTCCTTTTCATTACACAATTGAACAATTCTTAGATGATACAAATAACAAGACCTCCTTTCTATATATAGGAGTCTAAGGGGTCATAATATAATTAGAGCCGACATAACAATAATGTAAGGGCACAATAATAAAAATAGTGGGCTTTTATGGGGCACAATAATAACAATATGGGGACTACATGGGCATAAAAATATGATAAGTGGGTTGTACTAATAATAATAAGGGGTTACACTAGTAGTATAGGGACCTAACATAGTCCCTTACAAGAAGTTCAATACAGTTGGGAAGGGACATGGAGAGCAATAGACTAGAGGCAATGGTAGAGCATCGTTGTAGTGTTGGATATGTGGCAAGGATCATCATAAGAGGGATTTTTCATAGTACCAGGGTGGTCGACCCCATATCTATAGTGCTCAGGAGGCGCATACAGTTGGGGATGTTTTTCATGGAATTCCTTGGATTTATGAAGTTGTGGACAACATGTAGGCAGATCATCAAGCATCTATCATTGAGATGGATGGTAAGCATTGTGATCAATTTGTTTCTATTTTGATTGATTCTAGATCTAATTATAGTTATATTAATCTTGAAGTGGTGGATAAGTTTGATTTGAGAAAAGAAGTGCATGCAGAATATTGGTTGGTACAGTTGGCTACAAATACAAAGAAGAGAGTTCACCATTGGGTAAGAGCTTGTGCATTTGAGTTAAATGGTATGCCTACAACAACAAATTTGAATGAACTTCCATTGGGATCGCATAGCATGCTTTTGGGTATGGATTGGTTGTAGCTTCATAGGACCAAAGTGTATTACTTCAACAAGGCCATTGGGTGTTTGGATGATAATGGGGAAAAGAGAACTTTGTAGAGAAAGAAGAAGCCTACATCAATGATGATGGTTACTGCTATGTAGGCTAAGCCTAGTTGCAAAAGAGGTTGTGTGATAATAGAGTTCAATCTTCTGTGATCCATATCAATTTAGAGACAGATTCTTCAGCGAAAATCACATGGAAAATCATTTGTCAGTGTGTGATGTTTGCGAGGTTGTGTGATGTTTGCAGTGCGTATATCTAGTGATAAGGGTAAAGATGTTGAGAATGTAGAAATATTCAAGAGGTACCCTGTATTGCAACAGTATCAAGATTTGTTTCCAGCATAGATTACAGAGTTACCTCCTCACAGGGAAGTAAATTTCTCTATTGAGTTGGTGCCAAGGGAAGTACCAACATCGAAGGCACATTACAAGTTGAGTACCCCAAAGCTAGTAGAGTTGAAATTATAGTTAAAGGAGATGCTTGAAAATGGGTACAATAGGCCAAGTGTATCACCTTAAGGTGCACCAATGTTTTTTGTAAAGAAGAAATATGCTACTCTTAGATTGTGCATTGATTACAAGCAGCTAAATAGGATGACAATCAAGAATGGGTACCCATTTCCAAGGATTGATGATTTGTTTGATCAGTTGAAGGGAGCAACAATGTTCTCTAATATCAACTTGAGATCAGGATATCATCAAGTACGCATCAAAGAAAAGAATATCTACAAGACTACCTTCAAGACTAGGTATGGGCATTATGAGTTTGCTGTAGTTACATTCGATTTGACTAATGCCCCAACTACATTTATGTGTTAGATGAATAGTGTGTTGCGTCCTTATTCGGACAAGTTTGTTACTGTATTCATTGATGTCATCTTGATATACTCCAAGAACGAAGAATAGAATGCCAAGCATTTAGTAGTAGTGTTGAGATTTCTAAGAGAGAATTAGTTGTATGCCAATCTTAGCCAGTGCAGTTTCTTTCAGATAAAGATGAATTACTTTGGACACGTTGTTTCCAAGGAGGGCATATCATTAGATACATAAAATATAAGGGCCATCATGGAGTGGGAATCTCCTAAAAATGTGGATCTGGTGAGATCATTAATGGAATTGGAATGTTAATATAGGAGGTTCAACAGGAACTTCTCACGCATTACATATCCTATGACATCCTTAAAGAGGAAAGGTAAGAAGTTTGAATGGACAGATGAATGTGTAGCTAGTTTTTAGTAGCTGAAGCAGTTGTCGATCAATTCTCTAGTACATAATATTGCAGATCCAGATAAGGAGTTTGTAGTGTGTACAGATGCATGTAAAATAGGACTTGGTGGAGTCCTTATGCAGGTGGGATAGGTGATGTGCTATGAGTCTAGGAAGTTGAATGAGCATGAGAAAATCTACATGAATCATGATCTTAAGTTGGCAACTATTATTCACGCCTTGAATATGTGGAGACATTATCGTCTTGGAAGGATATTTGTATTGATGAGTGATCACAGTGGGTTGAGATACTTGTTCGACTAGCCCAATCTAAATTCCAGGAAAGCTAGATGGATGGATACCCTCAGTGATTTTTACTTCGAGATTAGATACATTAAGGGAAAGGAGAACCGGGTTGCATTTTCTCTTAGTAGGAAATTACAGGTGAATCATATAGTAGCTATAAGCTTTTATGGGATAGAATTACATGATAGGATCTTGCAGGCAAGACAGTGGGATGACAGGTATATGGAGATTATGGATAGGTTAGAGTAGAATACAGGTATGGGCATAGGTACAAGTACAAGTATAGGTGATCAAGATGTAGACTATTGTCTCACAACATATGGTTTCATGATATTCAGGGACAGGATCTATGTGTCGAATTGCAGTGAGCTCAAGAAGCTTATCTTGAGGGAGTTTCACATGAAGCCATACTCGAGTCGCCTAGGATATTAGAAGACGTTGAAGGTGGTAAAGAAATTCTACCATTGACCGAATCTAAAGAAGGAAGTGGTAGAGTTTGTGGCTAGATGTTTGGATTGTCAGTATATACAAGTGGAAAGTAAGCATCTAGGTGGTCTACTACAACCTATTCAGATTATAGAATGGAAATGGGAGGTCATTTTCATGGATTTATTTATAGTCTTCAAACGATAGTGAGACAACATGATTCTATTATGGTCGTGGTCGACATGATTAGCAAGGTAGATCACTTCATTCTAGTAAAGCCTACATATTCAACCAGTGAGGTGGCACAACTTTTCATTAGGGAGATCGCAAGATTACATGGTGTTCTGAATAATATTGTGTCAAAAAGGGATGCAAAGTTCACTTCCAAGTTTTGGAAGGAAGTATTTGTAGGTTTGGGTACACAGTTGGCCTTTAGTACAACTTATCATCTATAAATAGATGGACATACAAAGAGGGTTAACAAGATCTTGGAGGATATGTTGAAGATGTATGTGATGCACCAAAAAAGAAGATGGGAGGAGTATCTTCAATTAGTTTACTTTTCATACAATAATGGTTATCAGGATTCATTGAGGATGATTCCTTTTGAGGCACTATATGGGTATAGTTGTAATACTCCCATCAGCTAGTGTGATCCAGTGAATAGGGTAATTACTGGATGAGATATATTGGCAGACATGGAACATGAAATGTAGGTTATAAATAAGAAATTAAAGGCATCTCAGGATAGAAAGAAGAGTTATGAGGACCAACATAGGGCATTCAAGGAGTTTCAGGTTGGGGAGAATGTTTATTTGTGCATCAATCCTAAGATGAGCTCTTTGAGGATTAGATCATGTTCCAAGTTTGCACCACTATATCACATGCCTTTTGAGCTCCTTAACAGGATTGTACTGGTGGCCTATCGACTTGCACTGCCTCCAACAATGAAACTCCGTGATTTTTTCCATGTGTCATTGCTTAAGAAGTATTTTAAATATGTTGATCATGTGATTGATTGGTCTGTATTGCAGGTGGAGCCAGAAGGAGAGTTCTAGCCAGAAATGCAGTGCATTTTGCAGAGAAAGATGCTCGTGCTCTGGAACCAATCAATCAAGCAAGTTAAAGTGTAGTGGAAGCACTTTTGGCCTGATGAAGCTACATCAGAGATGGAAGATCATATGCAAGCTATGTAGCCTTCTTTATTCGTTGGTTGAGCAGATGTTTTGGTATATGTATTTGGTATATGTTTTTGGTACATGTTTTGGTGATGTTTGATATATGTATATATCTATATGGATGTAAATATTTCCATGAGCTATGTTATAAAGCTCCAATAAGAAGTATGGTTGTTATCTGGTCATGTTGACATGGTGCTTTTCTTTAGAGAAGTTCATTCATTCTAAATACTGCAACAAGCTAAGCTATAAAGCTCCATGGGTAGTATGTTTTCTTTTCAGTAGTTTTGTTGAGGTCTTGGTGTGTTTTCACACAGAGGACGGTGTTCCATATGGAATAAGGATTTGTAATAGCCCATGGTTAAAATTTCATGTAATAAAAGTTAATAAAGGAAAAATAAGACCACGGCTAAGGGACACTTATTCCAAGCTGAATGTTGGGAAAATATATCCTAGTGGGCATCAATAGATGTGTTTATGGTTAAGGAAATTGGAAGAGGCAGTGGCTAAGGATTTGGAAAGGTAAAATAGAATTTTTCGCACATTTATTTATGAAAATAATGGAAATTAGGAGAAAAGGAAGGTGAAAGGTCACAAGTTATATGTGAGGAGGAAAATGAAGGAACATATGGAAAATGAAGAACACAAAAGCCTAATTAATAAAAAGTCTTCTAAGGATAATTTTGTACCTTTTTTTAGTTTAGCTTTGGAGCTCTCTCATTATTCTCTCTCTCTCTCTCTCTCTCTCTCTCTCTCTCTCTCTCTCTCTCTGTTTCTTGGATACTTAGAATTTTCTTGGAGCACTCTAGATTTGGAGCAAGGAAGGAAAAAGAAAGCAAAGGAAAGGAAGGAAAGCAAAGAACAAGCAAGGAAGACCAAGATCAAGCAACTTTAGCAGAAATACTTGTAGGTAACATATTGCATGTGTGAATTCCTAGCTATTTTTGGCATGCATGGGTTTTCATGTTGGTATATGGTTCTCTTTTTGTTGATGGCATGGTTTTATCGGGTTATGACAGTGGTTTTCATCCTCGCCTTTCCTTTTTCTAGATAGACATGGTGTGATGAGATTGTTTTCTCGGTTTTGAGCTTTGGAATTGCCAGATGCTTTCAAAATCCATGGTGGAGGTGGTCTTAGGAAAATTCACAAAAGCCTAGGAATCCCTTGACCGATTTTGATGGGATACATGATAAAGCTTGAGGGTGGAGTCTTCTTTTAGGGCCTAGTGATCCGATGAGGATTGCGATAAATCCTGAGAGACTGGTGTTTCGATTTAGGGCCTAGTTATCCGGTGTGGACTGTGGTAAATCGTGAGAGACAAGGAGACAAAAAATTCCTCGAGGATAGTGATGGAGTCTAGATGCATTCCGAGCTCGATTTTGTTTTGTGATCTTGGTGCTTTTTTTGGTGAGATCATAGTTTGGTGAGGGTGGATTTGGTTTAACCTCTAGATTCCCTTGGTTGTTTTTGGATTGGATTACCCATGAGATCCCACATTCAGGCTTTGGATATGGCATGGGGGTGACTGGATAAAAGAGATACTTGCTTCAACCATCTCTACGGTCAGGTGGTATGTGGAAGTTCCAAACCTGGTCAGCTTTTCCTATGTTTAATAAAAGCTAAGCTCTCTTGCTTTTGTACTTATTAATATGTGTCTTTAATGGCTATTATCTCATTGCTATTTTCATGGTTTAAATGTTGGTTATAAGCATGGTTATATGACTGGCTATTATAATGCTTATTTCATGTATTTACTTGTAATCGAGAGGTTAATGGATGCAAGGCCTAATTTATGTCAAAAAATTTAAGGGAAGAGGGTGGTGATCCTTCTTATTAAGTTCCACATGAGTTATCATTCATTTATGCTCTATATTGTATTCATTTCTGGTAGATTGCATTGATGCCAAGTGTTTGACAGAATGTCACTCCCAGTTGGGGATGGTTAGGCCTAGTCCTGTAGTCAATTTCGTTTTTTAAGTCTTTTCATTATGTAAATTATGGATTTTGAAAGTGTCACTGAGTTCTGGGTAGTGACTCAGGCTCAGGGCCTAAAACAGTGGCTCAAAACCTAGAGATGCAGGCATATCATTGGGCGGAAAGGTCCTTGGATGCATGCACACCCTTGTTGTGGGAGCATCTAGAGCCTCCTTGATGCATACTTGTCCATATCAAGGGAGCGTCTAGGGGTTTATTGGACTAAAAATGCAGTGGGAACCAGGGGCTGATTACCTGAGTGGTTGAGATGGTTCCTAGGAGTCTTTTTGTTGATGTAGAAGCTCTATATCATGTGCTTCCATCGATTCCAGTTCCTTAAGGTGACATAGGAGGTTGCATCATATCATAGTAACTTCTCATCACATGTTTACCCCGGTTGGTCGATTAGTTGGGTAGATGTGGGAGGAGGGTGTTACATTTCTTAGTTTGACCAAGGTAAATCAAACTAAGATTTTCTTGCTGCATTTTCAACAATATCATCAAAAAATTATTGATAGGAGGATGAATATTCTTCTTTGAACAATATGAGCCCTCATATGTTTCTATTTGCTACCACAACTTTGAGAGAGAATCCTAGGCCTTCATCCACAAGGATAACAATAAAGGGAGAAAATGGGTCACCTTGCTTGATCCCCCTAGAAGATTGAAATTTGTTCGAGGGGGAACCATTCATGAGAATGGAGAATAAATTCTAAGAGATGAGGGAGACAATCTACGAGGTCCACACATATGAAAAAACAAAAGCTAGAAACACATAATGAAGGAAATAATTACTGAGTTTGTTAAAAGTATTAGATAATTCAAGCGTAGTAGTCATAACATATTTTTTGGATTGTTGAATCGAGTGAATAAATTCTTGAGCCACTATTATGTGATCCAATATTTGGCACCCTTATATGTAGCTTGAATTATCTTTCAAAATAATGGATGGTAACATTGTCTAGAGTCCATTGGTGATGATCTTAAGGGTTATCTTATAAATGGTGTTACAAATCATGATAGGGTGAAATGCACTAGGTTTGTGTTCCTCGCCTTTCTTTGGAACTAGAGCCATAATGTTGCATTAATATATTGAAGGATAGAAGTGGAGTTGCAAGACTCCTCCACTACTTCCCAGGTCTCTTGTCCCAACAAAGGCCAACATGCTTGGTAGAATTCAATGGTGAATCTATCCGTCCTAGGAGCCTTACTTTTGGCATTCCCATGAGAGTAGATTCAACCTCCTTTGTGGTGATTGGTAACATGTATGCCTCATTTTTATTTGGGATGATGAGGGAATGAATATTTTAGGTGATCTTAGAAACAACCTTTTCATGATCTGGCTAGCTTTCTTTAAGGAGATACTTGTAGTAATGAACCATCTCTTTGAATGTTCTTATGTTCCAATATTTAGCTTCCACTTTAATGATTACTTGTCTTAATCATCATCCATTGAAGTCTCCATATATATCTTTCATGTATATCATGCTCCACTACAAATTAAATATCCTCTTAATCAACAAATTCTACCTATTTTTCAACCTAGTTCTTTCACTTTGTACCTTCATCATGCAAATATCACAAATTTATTGGCATCCATGTAAAGGAACAAACATCCATGAGAATGCATAGGTACCTAACCTTTGCAACTTTTGGTCTAGTAAGAATCTCCCTTCATGTGCATGGTTCATTCAACCTCTTTATGAACTCCCAAAGAATGTAAAACTTCACCTCTGTAGTCTGTAACTGATAATATTGTCCACCCATAAAGTATCTAGCCAACACATGTCCCACTCCTCCAAGTGTTAAATAAAGCCCCAATAGACATTATTAAACTAAACTAGACAAGTTATTAAGTCATGAGGGAACACATGATAAATGGGTATGCATGCATATCTAGGACATACATTGATATGCCCCTTCAACGTTACATATATATAGGCACATATAAAACACTCCAACTCATTGAGACATCAAGTAGAAACTCAAATATTTTTCATGGACCACTACATCAACTTAAATATGGCATATAGACTTTCTATAACTACAAAGTGTGTGTCACATTAGAATGTGGTCATGAGTTAGTTGTTATTCAACACACAAAGTTTTAACTTTTATTTTCCACCATCATCCAATATCCACTTTTTCTATAACCAATATCTTGTGTTGCATTAAGCACTTCCACCTACTTTCCTTTAATCAAAATACAAAGGTCTCTTTATTGTATTCAGAACTTATCTATCCTCCCTATTGCAAAATCATAATTCCACTCCAAAAATTTAGCCCACAACAAATCTTAGTTTCTCAAGAAAGAACAATATAACTCACTTCCACCTCAAAAAGTGTCCATGCTCCTCCCTTCATTTGAATAACTATCAAAACATACTAGTTGGAAGTCAAGCATACCATTGATACCTTATATTAATTGGGAAACTGTAATACTCTAGGGATTAACATCAATCTAAACACGAATATTATGTAAATGGCCATCCTATGGACCTAGTTCCATCTACCTAGATTCATGGGTGTCATCCTCTATACTCATCAGTTATCTAGGAAAGTAGCCAAGAAACAAGATGCATCTATCTAAATCTTACATTCTATGCACTATCCTTTAGGGACCTTTAGTGCACCATTTAACAAATAGTTCATGGAGAAAAACATATAGCTATAATTCCCTTCCAAATACAACACTTCTTATTATGCAGACTCATGAATGATATTTATATCACAAAACATTTTAGCACTATAAATTACCAACAAGAGAGTAATCTTCTTCCTTTGAAGTTGTTCACATCATGGGCTCATTTGTCTTTGGCATCCTTAATGTTACTCTCCAATTTTTTTGTTGTATTTCCATTTGTCACACACATGTGATCTATTAAAGTAACCAATTCTAGAAAAAACACTATACTTCATATTTAGTTGTCTAGACTCATTTTCTTTTGATAAACCTTTAATCCCAAGACATGTCCTACAACTCCATTAATAAGTCTAAATCAACATTTCACTTTACCATGGACAAATAATTCTTTGATATAGGTGAAGGTTCCCATGAGACCATCCATGGAGTATAGATTAGCATTAAACCATGAAGGTCTCCTTGTGAGACTTCAGTCTAGTCCATTGTCTCTAAAATTCCAAATCTCACAAACCAAACTTTTCCTATGTCCGTCCATGGTGAAATTTGTTTTGGTTGATAGCAAGTTGAGCTTTGGAACTCCACTTGGATTATATTCTCATCTCCTGGAGCCAATATACCACATGATAAAATTTCTATAAGTTAGTTATGTCATTCCATCATTGCCCCAACAACACTGAGATAGTAAGGAATTTTTATATCTTATACCTATTGTACCTACCTTGACGAGTAGTATCATGTTCCATGAGCTCAATCTTCTACCCATCCATATGAAAATTCCGCAATAACCCTGTTATAGACATATTTGGACACTGCAACCCCAATCACATATGTCGATAAACCAAGGGCTCTTAAACACCTAAAAGTGTTGTTTCATACCCTAAAGAATCATGGTCAACAAATTACATCATTTCCTAGAAGTTCCACTTGAAAAACCACTCAGAACTGGCCAAAACTGGACCATACAGATTGCTCCATGCTTAGGGTGTGATGCATACTGGCTGCTACATTGGCCAGGTGCGATGCATACTGAAAGAGCCTTCTGTAGGATGTGATGGGCGAGAGTAGACAAATGGCAAAGGCAGTTTGCTAGGTGGAAACCCAGAGAATCTTCTAGAAACTGCTCATATGACACTTGCCTCTCTGAATTCGCCCAAGGATGAGTAAGAGATCAATGAAATCTCCAAGTGGAACCAAGAAATATCAGTGAAATGACACTAATCAAAAACCCAGAAGCTGACTCACCCCTCTGCAAATATCTATAAATGGATCCCTCATCTGAGAGATCTAGAGGCTAGAATTTTGTAATTTGTAAGGAAGTGTTGTTGGTTTCTCTTTGAGAAGAAACATTGTATTGTTGGGTGATCTTGCTTTTCATGAGGTGAAGAGGGATTTCATGCTGGGAGGATGATGCTAGATCAGACAGCTAGGTTGTAATCCTCTCTTCTACTTCTACTATGAATAAAGTTCTTTGAGTTTTCCTCCATACAATTGTGTATTTGTGAATCTTGTTATTTGTAGATTGAATTGTATGGTTAATGTATTTATGATTCTGCATTGTTTATAGTATCATAGATCGAGATTCTTTGATGGTGTTTTGTTGCTTTGCCTCTACAGGTATTCTCTAAAATGGGACAAGTAGGAGAAGAGTGGTGAGCTCTGTCAAGGGAAAGAGGAAACAAGCAAGGAGCCAAACGGAAGATACATGTTGGTCCTCTTTGCTTCTCTCTTATCTATCATATGTAAAGGAAATCTTGAAGCGCTTTGAATTATTTGTTTCTAAGATAGCTTCCCATATTAGTGGGACTAGCAGATCAAAAAGACACTAGTTTTCCCAGTAACAAAATGGCGACTCCACTAGGGAGAGAATATTTTGTTTGTTTGTTACTGTTGTTTGCTTTATAAACTACAGACGAAGCCTGAAGTTAAGCCAGCTAGCCTTCGAACTACTTTTGTTATGCAACTACAAAGTAGATCAACGTTGCTTCAGTCAATCTCTGGGTTGGTTTATGAACTAAATATCTGACTTGCAAACATCCTAAGTGCCCTTGTGGTAGCTCAATAACCTCATAAGATCATACCCCTATACTTTGTTTTTACTACCTATCATAGCTCAGCCTAAATCACTGAACTTAGCTGCAAATTTTGAGTGAAAACCAATCTCAGTTTCGTTCCCTGGTCCATCGCACTGTCTATAATTGGTAGCCTATATGCATCGCACCTCCCATGTGTTGAAGATGAGATGCATCCCTGTTTGCCTTCAGGACAGGTGCGATGATTTAATGATATTGTTTTCCTCTTAGAAATTTGGTTTTTCCTCCTTTTTTTCAGCTCTATTCAGTAGTTTTGCTGCTTATGATTAGTATATCATTGCGGAAGCCTCCTTCCTTCACATTATTCAGCCTCGACTGATAAGGATTTGTAAGTGTTTTTTAATGTATTTTTCATCATTTACAGTCCTTCTTTGTCAAAATTAGCTTAATCGAACTGTCGTATTTTGATTCAAAAGTGTCGTAACTGTGATTGTGAGTCAAAAAGAAGAGTGTCATAAAGTCTTCCTCTTGTAGATAGTCGATTGTACTCTTGCCATTATATTTGATTTGAATTGTCTGTATTTGAAGTGTCGAAAGTAGTTTTCCATTCAAAATTGGAAGTGTTGTCATAGTCTTCCTTTCCTTTTCAAAAGAAATTGTTGAAGTGTCACTTTGAAGAAAATAGTTCAGATATGTACTTAGTTTCCCTTTTGGCATTCTCACATTAAGGAAACGGAAAAACAAATACATGGATGTGCATTTGCGTTTAGACTGCATGCAGAAAATGATTTAGGAAAAGTGCATTTAATGTGTGCTCTTTGTTCTCTATTGAGTACTCTTCTTTCCTTAGTAGCTAGGGTTTTCATTGTTAAAAAGAAAACAAACTATTTATCATTTTAGATTGCATATTTAGGAATTTTACATCTACATCACATGGTGAACCTTGAAAGGCAAACTTCTAAAAAATATCAACTCTAAAATAAACCTCAATGAACATAAAAACACTTTGGAACCTACCACACAACATCTATAAGTCTAGGCTAAAGATGTATTATGGCGTTGTAAAACCTGGTAACTATCGTCTTCATCGAAGGTTGGGTGATTCCTCCTCTTTGATACGAAAAGTGCCAGTACAGACTTGTGCTCCCTGTACTGTCGAGTATATATTGGGAGACCACAATAGGCTGATATCCTTTATCCTTAGGAAGCTGTGTCTGTCGCCCTATCGATTGCAATGCACTGAACACAGCATTCGGGAAGATTGACTGTCGTACGTAAAGTCCTTGGTAATTTCTCTTTAATTTACCACCAAGGTGTATATTGCAGTTTTGCAATTGATTTGGTAATCCATCTGTCTAGATTTCTAGAGTAGTCACTTTCATTCCTTTTTGACTCCTTAAAAGAAAAGGTCCATCTGAGCACTTGTCACTTCAGGTTCATTAAAAATTGAAGGAAACTAGAGTCATCTTTAGCTTTTTCTCGACTCTTAAAATTTGAAAAAAGAAAAGTCGTGTCAAAGCGTCATAAAATTCATTTAATTCGGAATAACATCACTGTTCCTTCGCTGATCTTAGGTTGAGGTAATGGAGTCCACCAATCAAGGATTTCCCCTTGGGGCAAATCCTAGTCCTTTCTCTTCTTGGGGAGATATTGGTGCTCCATATATGGCTACATTATCCCTTCCAAGAATCACAATTGGCCTACTGGTATGGCTATTCTCAACCTCTATCGTTCAAAACACCATAATTCCTCAACAATCAAATCAGCAACTGGATGATACTTGAGTTTTACCTCACCTTCTACTTCGTTTGTTTCTCCCTCTCCTTCTTCCTCTTCGCTTGGTGAAACTAGTGATACTAAAAATCAAGTAACTAAGAAGAAGAAGAAAGGGGAGGAGAAAAAGAAGAAGAAGCCAGTCAGGCAAGGGGGTAACCATGAATCATCTGGTGAAAATCTACACACCAAACCTTCCAAACCCAAATCTCCATGCATCATTTGCAAAGGAAACCACTTCCATTGAGATTGTCCTTGCATTCTGCGGATCTTGAGAGAATGGTCTCCCTGCATGCACCATCTAGTGTCATCAACCTCTGTCGATCATGTTGAGAACACACCATCAACTAGTGAAAATGAAGTCAATGGAAAAAAAGGAAGATTCAAACTTCCTTGTAGGTTGTGTGAAGGTGATCATGCCCTTCATCGTTGTCCTTTTCTAGACGAAGCAAAAAGTGTCTTGGATAACTGTCCTACTTCAACGTAGCGACTTCCACCTGGATATAAGAAACACTTGCCAAGTCCATTGCTAGTTGAAAATCTGACTGACATACCTCATTTGTCGGTCGAAATGCCTATTGTCAAAGATAAACCCTTTAAGTCTACACCGAACCAAAGTCAACAGGTCAAGACGACAGTCGACCCAATCTTGCGTTCAGAAGGTTCACCTTCGGATGATACAATTTCCAAAGAGAATGAGAACAATACCATTCAAATTATTTTTGTTAACACAGAGTCCGATGAACATGGGGGAAACCTACCTGTTCCTTTACAACAGGTGGGAAATTTCCCATTTCAAGAGATTCATCCAGCCATTTATTCGGTCCCCCCTCCAAGAAATCTAGTCGTTTCCTTCGATTGGAATCAACGAGAAGGACCCTGCCTTCCATCTACTGTACCATTCCGAATCATAGTACAAGTTTACAAAATGATCATGTATGGCACTATCATAGATGAAGGGGCTTCTGCGAGTATCCTTTCTTCAACTACTTGGAAAGCACTTGGATCGCCATCGCTTCTGCCTGAGAATCGAAATTTGTCAGGCTTCAACAAAGGAACCAGTTGACCATTAGGAATCCTTCCAAATTTGCCTATAACTTTGAGAAGGAAAATTGTTCACTTGAACGTGATGGTAGTCCAAGGACCACTAGATTACAATCTACTCCTTGGGCGTGACTACCTTTACAGCATGGGAGCTATTGATTCCACACTCTTTCAGGTGATGCATTTCCCGCATGAAGGAAGAATGGTGTAACTTGTCGAATAGCTTTCATTTCCCGATTCAAACACAGCTACGAGTCAAACACCATCCCTAAATGGTCTCTTTGTGTCAAGAATTTCTCTTCAACCTCCAGTTCATCCATCTAATTACCACAAGTAATTCGGTGCATGTAACAAAGCCTACGAGGCATGCACCCTGGTCTTCCTCGGCAGGCGAACCCAGATGAAAAAAATAATCTCCTTGTAGGTTATATGACTAGTCTGAAACACCATTTCCATGTAGGATATGTGATTGGTTTGGAACATTTATCTCCTCACACGTTATGTGATTGGAAGCGCACACCATTCACCTTTCTCTATTTCGATGGACAGAGCCAAGGAAGTGTTTTGTCTGCTCCGCAGACAAAACAATCCTAATTAAATGTAGGAACTTCCATAAGGTAACCTAGAAATTCTCGTTTTCTCAACACCTGGGGGCATGCAAACCTTTTTATGCAAGTAAAATGCGACTAGCTTCACTCTGGCCTAGTAGTGTTTTAGCGTAGCTTTTAACTCAACTGCTTTGGTTAGGTAATTACCTTTGTCGGTGGCATGCGGGCAAAGTAAAAGAAATGTTTATCTAGACAAAAGACAAAACTATCCTTCCTAACCTCAAGTAGTTCTTTAGTAGTTACTATGGTTAGATTTGTAGTTTGGTTTTCTCTAACTTACATAAAAAGGCATGAGCAAGGTTTTTCATGGTGCAAGCTCATTAAAAAATGAACCTACTAATAAGAGACATCTTTAAAACGACTGGCATGAGCAATGTTGGCACAAGGTTCAAGCTCATTAAAAAATAAACCTGCCATGAGCAATGTTTCTGCAAGGTTCAAGCTCGTTAAAAAATAAACCTGCCACTGAGCATAGTTTCTTTCGATTCAAGCTCATTAAAAAATGAATCCACCCTCGGTAAATAACCTTTGTGACTACCTTGCTATCAGCCTTTTGAGCCTTGGTTGTGTTCTTTCCATCACCTCCATTCTTCTGGCTGATCATACACTTCCACTTGATTGTTTACCCTTTTAACGAATAGTTGCGATGAGTGATTCTGTTAGCCACCCTCTTTACATTGTCATGGTTGAGAAGTTCCAAACTTACCTGGAACCAATTGCTACCCAAAAACATCGCTCGTTCCTAAAAAATGAGTCTCTTTTAAGCTCTTTTTAGACTCGTAAAATACGAAAATATTGCCGAGCTACTGGCCTTTCTAGCTCATTAAAGTAAGGGGAAGTGCCATCCCTCCTCTCCATTTCAATCTTTTTGGACCTGAGGGATCGTTCTATAAAAACATCGAGCACTTGTCTTTTTCGGCTAGCTAAAACTATCAAAAATTCATCCCTTTCATATTATTTTATACTTTTTCAGAATTAAGGGATTATACCATGAAAAATGATTGCTGGAGTTTCCTTTTGGTCTCTTTTCAAACTCTCTAAACATGAAAAGGACCGAGTTATCTTTGTCGTTAAACTCGTTAAAACAATAGCGACAAACTTGTCCATCTGGACAAGAGTGAGTTTAACTGTCGCTAATCTCACTAAAACATAGCGACAGGTTTGCCTGGAGGGCAAATTATAGAACAAGCATATGTTATCCTCCTCAAGCTCGACAAAAATAAAGAGGTGCTCATCAGCAATGACTGGGGAAAAAGGGAAGAAAACTTGAAGAAATTCATTGGTAGCAGGTCGCTCTTGAACATGACACTTTCACTCCATCACCATGATTGAGTCGGGCTGGGTTATTCTGTTCACCGGTTACATCACCATTGGTCCTCTGTACCATCCATTTTTGGGGTTAATGCTACCAATCCATCTCAGTGTCGCCGATATGTTCAAGAGAAGTCATTCAAAGAATTCACCATCTAGCTAATGCCTCCTCCACTGCAATACCTTCACGTTCCATTTTTCATGACCGCCATTCCTGAGCCTTGTATCATCAGATTGTTTTCACCACCAGAAAATCATTTGTTGTGTTTCGTGTCGTAGATGTGGGATTCATTAAGGCCCTCCTACGACGAGTCACTTCTTGTTGACATCTGCTCATTATCCAAGACGCTGACTTAGGAACAACCCTTTCATTACTTTGAAGCTTGCATGCCTCAATGGCAAGTTTCTCACTTCCGGTGACAGGTTTACATTAATGGCCTTCGACCGAAAGATTTTGCATGGTGTTCAATATTGACTCATATATTCACACCACGTGAATTGTACTGTAGTACCTTGAGGGTCATTATCATTATCGGTTATTCCTTTCGCGCTTGTTAACAACGTACATCGTTGGCTCGTAATCAAGCGATATCTTTCCATGTTCGACTTCAAAACATCTTTTCACATGGATCGACTTATACACCAGGCGAAGATTGAATGAGTTTTTGAAGACCCCAGATCTGGTTTCACCCATCCGGGATGTGATATATTCAAGAAGATAAAGACATCAAATGTACATAGTAGCTACACAGATGATCATCCAAGCTAAGGGATGATGGCTCTATGAGAATCACCAGTCTGCAGCAACGGACAATTATCTGTTGTATGTACATGAAAATGAATTTATAAAGCTAGGCATGGGAATGCCTTCCTTAGCTAGATCATGAAAATAAAATGAAGATAATGTATTGTATTGTATTTTATACAGGTCACCTTCTAGTTTGAATACCACGGATCCTCATGATAAAGCATTTCACCCGACATCAGAAGATTTACGACTTCATGCTTTAGGGGGGTAACTGTTATAGACATATTTGGGCACTGCAACCCCAATCACATATTTTGATAAACCAAGGGCTCTTAAACCCCTGAAAGTGTTGTTTCATACCCTAAAGGATCAGGGTCAATTTGTTACATCATTTCCCAGAAGTTCCACTTGAAAAACCACTCAGAACTGGCAAAAACTGGATCATAGAGACTACTCCATGCTTAGGGTACAATGCATACTGGCTACTACACTGGCCAGGTGCGATTCATACTGAAAGAGCCTTATATTGGGTGTGATTGGCGAGAGTAGGCAAATGGAAGAGATAGTTTGCTAGGTGGAAACCCAGAGAATCTTCTAGAAACTGCTCATATGACACTTGCCTCTCTGAATTCGCCCAAGGATGAGTAAGAGATCAATGAAATCTCCAAGTGGAACCAAGAACTATCAGCGAAATGACACTAATCAAAAACACAAAAGCTGACTCACCCCTCTACAAATATCTATAAATGGATCCCTCATCTGAGAGATCTAGAGGCTAGAATTTTGTAATTTGTAAGGAAGCGCTGTTGGTTTCTCTTTGAGAAGAAACATTGTATTGTTGGGTGATCTTGCTTTTCATGAGGTGAAGAGGGCTTTCATGCTAGGAGGATGATGCTGGATCAGACAACTGAGTTGTAATCCTATCTTCTACTTCTACTATTAATAAAGTTCTTTGAGTTTTCCTCCATAGAATCGTGTATTTGTGAATCTTGTTATTTGTAGATGCAATTGTATGGTTAATGTATTTATGATTCTGCATTATTTATAGTATCACAGATCAAGATGCTTTGATGGTGTTTTGTTGCTTTGCCTCTATAGGTATTCTCTAAAATGGGTCAAGTAGGAGAAGAGTGGTGAGTTCTATCAAGGGAGAGAGGAAACAAGCAAGGAGCCAAACGGAAGATACAGGTTGGTCCTCTTTGGTTCTCTCTTATCTATCATACGTAAAGAAAACCTTGAAGTTCTTTGAATTATTTGTTTCTAAGATAGCTAGCCATCTTAGTGGGACTAGCAGATCAAAAAGACACTAGTTTTCCCTGTAACAAAACCTTATATCCATGATAATTTCCATAATAACATCCATGTGAGATAATTTGAGCTAGTGAAAATGATCCAACATAGCAAGCCCCACATTGTTGTTGTTATGCGAACACAACAATGAGAAGTAGCTATTCATTTTATATCATTGTAACACGGATCATTGTCAAGGCAAAAGAAATATGCGCCAAATTTTAGATGTACTCATAGATCCCTCCCACCATACATATGAAGCCACATTTCTTTGTGCAAGCCCGGTGATCTCATTGCCCTCAATTTTATTCATAATATCCTATGAAAAACTTAACTATTTTATAGTCATTCTCATCATTGGAGGCTACCAAAATTCCTTTCAAATATGAGTGCAATATGTGGTTGTAGGAGACCCCACATCAAAATTCCTCTCGTATTTAAATAATTATGATTTCACCCTTCACGTCTCAGACAATACTATTGATTGAAAACATAATAACAATATAAATACTTCAAAACTTCCAAAATTCATCTCTGGTACCATCCAATTTTAGAAACCTATAATAATTTACAGGAATGACTATAAGATTAAATCTTCAAGATTCCATATGGGGACTCTGTGGTGGTAGGGTGTTAATTTATCAGCATAAACTAAACTAACTACTTCAAAGGTTATTATGGAAATGACATGGTCCCTTCTCTTTTAGAGACAATAACTTTTTTCCAAACATTGAAAATCATTCTCCACTCCCAAACCATACCATATATATATTGATATCCCATTAAAGAAATGTTCTATAAATTTTATAAATGCACAAGAAGTGAGAAATATATTAGTGTTAAGAAATTTACAGCAAAGAGATAAATTATTACAGAGATTTACCGATATTTACATATAGGAATAATAAAATAACCGACAACCATACATATAAATATTATACACAATATTTATCCAGGAAAAACCCAACCCAATGAAATCTCATTAGAATTGGTGAAAATCCTAGCCAATCCAACCAAGTGAGCCTTCACCACTCACTTTCAGGCCTCTCTTACAATGAAATATTCCCAACCCAATGAGATTTCATTAGAATTGGCGAAAATCCTAGCCAATCTTGCCAAGTGAGCCTTCACCACTCACCTCGAGGCCTCTCTTACAATGATTTATTCCCAGCAGGCTTCATTTCATGCAATACCACAGACCATAATACCATGGGTACACTATAGCATGTGCCCAAAACCACTGCTATTTAACCAGGTCAACATTAACTCAAACCTTGAGTCAATTTTACTTAACAGTTCCCCCCTTAAACTTGACTTGGGGTTCCTTGACTAAATCGAGCCAAAACCTACTAAGTGAGACAATCACGCTCACTCTATCCCTTACCCCCTTCAGAACACTTTACTGGTATGGGTACACTATATCATGTTCCCAAAACCACTACTATTTAACCAAGTCAACCTTGACTCAAACCCCGAGTAAATTTTACCTAACGATTCGCCCCTTAAACTTGACATAGGCTTCCTTGACTAAATTGAGCGAAAACCTGCTCAGTGAGACAATCTCACTCACTCTAGCCACCATATCATGTTCCCAAAACCACTACTATTTAACCAAGTCAACCTTGACTCAAATCGCGAGTAAATTTTACCCACTCACTCTAGCCACCATATCATGTTCCCAAAACCACTACTATTTAACTAAGTCAACCTTGACTCAAATCCCGAGTAAATTTTACCTAACAATTCGCCCCTTAAACTTGACATAGGGTTCCTTGATTAAATTGAGCCAAAACCTGCTCAGTGAGGCAATCTCACTCACTCTAGCCCTTACCCCCTTCAAAAATTTTACGGGAGATTTGTTAACCCCACATCTCCCTCTTACCTAGGTCAAACCCAGACTCTCAAGCCCTTAACCTCTTCAAAATTTTTACGAAGATTTGTTAATCCAAGATCCCCCTATTACCTAGGTCTAACCTAGACTTTACTATAATTACCCATGGTACTCATGCCTTACCAGGTCTTACAGCAGTATGCCCATTTACATGCAAATTAAAAATTTCATTCCATTATAGTAATTTTTATTTTTTACCGTTCTTGTTGTCTTTGTACATCTGACATCCATGTCCATATAAAAAGAACCCATCTACCAAATTACATGGGTCACCAGCTGTTGTAATCACTAGTTATCTAGGTGTTCTTTTTAGGTACATCGTTCATCAATTAATTAATCCAACTGCACATATCCTCCTCATCCACTAAATCTTTCATGACCCAATAGTGTGCAGCTTTGCTTCACAATCTATGCCTTTTGATCCAAATATGCAAGCAAAACTCAATTACCTCTCTATCTACCAGGCCAATACAAACCCTTGGCAAAAAAAATGTCCTTCTGAAGCCAACATAGCTCTGATACCAATTGTTAAGAAATCTACGACAAAGAGATAAATTATTACTAAGATTTACCAAGATTTACAAAGAGGAATAATAAAATAACCAACAAAAATACACATAAATATTATACACATAATATTTATTCAGAAAAACCCCAAATACCAGAAAACCCCAACACAATGACATCTCATTAGCCTTCACCACTCACCTCCAAGCCTCTCTTACAATGAAATATTCCCAGCCTTTTATAGGCTCCATTTCATGCAAACCACGGACCATAATACCATGGGTACACTATACGATGTGCCCAAAACCACTACTATTTGACCAGGTCAACCTTAAATCAAACACCGAGTCAATTTTACCTAACAATTTCCCCCTTAAACTTGACTAGGGGTCCCTTGAATAAATCCAGCCAAAACCTGCTAAGTGAGACAATCTTGCTCACTTTAGCCCTTACCCCCTTCAAAGTTTTTACTGGAGATTTGTTAACATCCCCCTATTACCTAGGTCTAACCCAAACTTTACTGGTAATTACCCAGGGTAAGCATGCCTTACCAGGTCTTATAAGAGTATGCCCATTTACATGCAAATTAAAAATTTCACTCCATTATAATAATTTTTTTTGTTTACCCTTGTTGTTGTCTTTGTACATCTAACATCAATGTCTATATAAAAAGAACCCATCTACTAAATTACATGGTTCACCAACTGATCACATTCTTTTCATGTAGGTGGTTCATCAATTAATTAATCCATGTGCACATATCCTCATGACCTAATAGTGTGCAGATTTGCTTCACAATCTATGGATTTTGATCTAGATATACAAGCAAAACTCAATTATCTCTTTATCTACCATGCCAATACAAACCCTTGGAAACAAAAAAAAATCTTTCTGAAGCCAACTTAGCTATAATAGTTTTTAAGACATTTATGGCAAAAAGATAAATTATTACTGAGATTTATCGAGATTTACAAAGAGGAATAACAAAATAACTAGCAACAATACGTATAAATATTACACACATAAAATTTATTCAGGAAAAGCCACATAAATGTTATACATATAATATTTATCTAGGAAAACCCCAAATCCGAGGAAAAACCCAACCCAAAGAGATATCATTAGCATTGGCCAAAATCTTGGCCAATGGCCAAGTGAGCCCTCACCACCCACCTCCAAACCTCTCTTAAAATGAAGTATTCCCAGCCTTTTATAGGCTCCATTTCATGCAATACCATGGGTACATTATACCATGTGCCCTAAACCACTACTATTTAACCAGCTCAACCTTGACTCAAACCCCTAGTCAATTTTACTTAACAATTAGAGCCCACTTGGTAGAAAGAAACTGATTTCTCAACATTGAACAACCTGGATAGATAATTTAATCCCCATGTAGATTGTTACAAAAGTTCATGGAGTGCTGGATATTATAGAGGTTGAGAAAATACATCTTGGTGAGGTAGAAAAAGCCACCCTAAGTTTGAAACGGATTTTTATTCATAACAATATTAAGATGGTAACCAAAATTATAGCGATTGTGGAAGGCGATCCCTCAAACATTCTCATTTAAGGTGATCCCAAAAGTCATGAGCAACTCTATGAAATTGTGAGAGTTGATAACCAATTTTATTTTCTACTAAAATTAATATCGCTATGATGCACCAACTTGATAGAAATGGAGGCATATGCATTCTACGAGATGTTAACTTCCCTATAATTTAAATACCTCACGTAACATGTGTATGTGCTCCATTGCAAGTATCACAATGGTGGTTATGATGCACCAACTTATGGAATTGGAGGCATATGCATTCTACGAGATGTTAACTTCCCTATAATTTAAATACCTCATGTAACATGTGTATGTGCTCCATTGCAACTAGTATCACAATGGTGGTCAAAACGTTGTGCCAATAACCACACCCCTTATCGGAAAGAAAACATTTATACTCAATGTCCTCCTTCCATGAGCTTTTTCTCATACTTAGTCTAGAGCTACATCAATTGATTAAACTAATTTATCTATTAATTAAATTAAACTAATATATTATTTTGAGATAGTTATTCGAGATTAATCACAACATCAAAAAAATGATTTTGTAATTATTCTTGAATAACTATCTCAAAACAATATGAATCATATAAATTTGAGCTCACAGATGAGATTATTATATGTTTATATATATATATATATATATATATATATATATATATATTTACGTTGATTATAAAATATTTGCATTTAATTTATTTGAATAGAGATGACTAACCAAGTTTATAGAATGCAGATTATCCTACTCATGATGTTAAAATGTTAAAACTGAGGAAATTCCATAAATTATTAATGATTTTCATTTTACTTCCATAAATGCTATAATGCAACTTATTGTTATTCATATTTTGAAATTTAGCCATTTACTAATTTGTTGTTACCATAGTTGAGTGAATTTTTATGAACTAATTTTATTTATCTATTTTAATTAATATTTTGTTTCTTTTCCTTTGTCAATATTAAAGGGTTGTTATATAATTAATTTTGGATTTAGAGTATTGTCAACTGAATTACCTAAGTTGCTTAGTTGCCATTAGTCTCTATTAATATTGTGCATTGAATAATAGCTATGACTTTTCCATTTCAATATGTTATTTTTATTTTGGATACAATTTGTTTTAATATTTATTGGTAATTTATGTACATTTTGTTACTCATTAATAATTTTTAATAATTAATATTACTAATTGTAATATATTATTTTCTATCTATTACTATTATTAATTGCTATTATTTAATATATACTTCTTATGAAATAATTATTATTATTATTATAATAATTAATATTTATGATTAGACATATAGATATAGTTTTATTGCAGAATAAGTGCATATCTTCAAATTATTAATATGCATTTAAGCATTTTAATATTCAAAATTATTTAACATGTAATATGTTTCATGCAATATTTTATATCTATGGCAAACATAGTGTTAAGTATTCTTTTTATACCTATGACAGATATAGTATTAAGTATTTGATTAGGTATTACTTTGTTTTTTACCAAAAAAAAATTGCAACTTCTTTATAGTTTAACATTATGGATTGAATTTTATTATTTTTTATTAATATTTAAAATTATTTATCTGCAATATGATTAGTTCATGTCTTATTTTGTAATGATTATTTTGTAATGATTGAACTTTGCACAACAATGCCATGTCTCATATTTTTCTACCAAAATTTTTGGATGGGCTTGCAATATTTATGCTATGATTTTTAGATACTTTTAGATTTTTCATTGTTAAGTTTCATAGGAAACCACCAAAAATTAAAATCCTTGAAAATAACTCATACTCATGTAAATAACATATTTACCATCAATTACTACCCACCATAATTTAAGCAAGTATTTGCATAAAAAAGTGAATAGGGGCAAGCGTTGGTAATGCCCACTATTATATATGTTTTCTTCAACACTTTTAAATAAATATTATTAATTAACAAGTCCAAAATTAGTAAATATTATTAGTTATAAACCAATTCAATGAGATAAACTCATTAATAGTTAAGTGAAAATTGACTCAAAACCTAATTTTTTATTTTATATATATTAAAAATATTTAATAACTTAAAAAATTAATGTAAATTTATTTAATTATTATATAATTATTTTAAAATAGAAACCACATCTTTATATTACCTAGAAATTTATTAGTAAAAATATTATATAATTTTACTTAATATTATTTAGAAATTAGTTAAAAATGATTAACAACAAATAACTAAGTAAATAAAGCAACTTCAATATATATATATATATATATATATATATATATTCAACCTATCTTTCACATATATATTTGGCAAGAAGAACTACCCTTTAAAATATATCTATCTATACTTACAAAAATATTATCATTACAATAAGACATTATTAGCCTAGTTGGGTAGGATTGGATTTTCCACCTCCACAATCCATAATTACAACTAACAAAATACTTCAATATACCAATTAATAAAACTTAAGTTGACTAGTTTTTAAACCTTAACACTAACTTTTATTCATTAACAAGTATTAACTACTATGTAACACTTATTATATTAAAATATAAAACTATTTACATATGTTAGACAATACACAACTTTATTATACCGAGATAAAAAAATTTAGTATACAGCCATAAACTCCTTTTAGCCCAGTAGACTTAGACTTTGCCTAGAGTCTAGTCCTAAAGTGTGTGTGAAAAAAGTGATATTAAGAGGAAAAACAATCTCCAATCATATACAAAAACAAAAGAAGGGAAAATATGAATATGAAAAAGTACCTTTTCTATTCTAAGAATTGGTCTCTACTTGTACCACCAACTTGAAAGGAAGACTTCCCTGAAGTCTTGGCTCTTGCTTCCTCTTTGGACATAAGCTGAAAAAAAATTCCTATAATTCCGCAATAACAATATTAGTGAATGAACATTAAACCAACCATAAAATAGGCTATACAAATATGAAAATCATGTCTAAATAAAATTAATATATCTATTTAAAAATTAAATAAACAAAAAATAATGGAAATTTTTTTTACAAAATAAATGAGGTGGAGGTTTACTTGTAGTTGTTTTAGTGAAATTTTTTGGAAGTTTCTTTGGTGGGGTTTTCCAGTTTAATTTCTCTAAAATTTGATTGGAATTTATTGAAATCATATATACAGTCAATAAAACCGTGTAAATTACACAAATCAAAATTTCACTTCAAAATTTTCCACCAAATTACAACACTGGAAATCTAAAAAAATCTCACTAAAAACAACTCAATCAACTTGTATTTATATTAATATTAGAAATACACAACTTTATTCCATTAATATTTATTATATTTCTTTTCAAGTAACTTATTTTATTTATTATTATATTGAAATATGGAAAACTTTAATAACAATTTCAAAAAAATATATATTATTATAATATTAAAAACAAAAACATCATCTAAAAAATATTAAAGTGAATAGCAAAAGCATTTGTAAAACTAAAATAATACGAAAATAAAGTATCGATTTGAAAATTTTAAAATTTATTAGACCAAAGGAGGAGGTCGTTCTTAGCAGTTTTACAAGCACCCTTCAAAATTACTTTACAGATGATTCAATTTTTTTTGGGCGAGAGAAATGGAATAGGACACCTCAGACTCTCCTAGAATGTACAATGGCAGAATTTCTAAAAGATCTACCAATGTCGACTGCGGCGGATCAAACACGCAATCTGAGACGCTGAAATCATGGAAAGTGTGATGACCCCGGATAACTTGTAAATTTGGAGTAATTACTGTGGTAAGAAATTGTATGAGTGGTTACTTATTGTTACTGAATGACATTATTTAATTATGAAAGTTAATATATTGAATTACATATATATGTGTATATTCTTGAAATGCTGGCAGCCTCCTGGTGGAGGATTTTCTATTAAAAGAAAAGAATCAGTTATGAAACTGAAGGAACTGCCTCTCACCCAGGGAAAAGTCCTGGGAAGGAAAACCCCTGGGCTGTTTGGGAACAGACAGGGAAAGAAATTCCAGGAGAGACAAGAGAGAAAGAAGGTTAAGTCTGGTAGAGACCAGATAACCAAGCACAGCAGTGCATGAGTCTTGTTGAGGGCTGCAGGCCTGCAAGACGGCTCGGGGGGAGAATCCAACGTGAAGTGGATCTCAAGGTTGGGAGGATAAGAGCACAAATGATTGCAGGTGAACCTTTGGAGTAGGAACGTCGGTAGCAGACTGACCAGGTATGCATTTTCTATAGAGTTAGACCATGATAAACAGGTACTGGAAGCGTATAGACAGAGAACAGTTATCTGTGTTTCCTTTTCATTAGCTAATGCAAAAAAGAATAACTGTAGTTGTTGAAAAAGAATAATGCATACAACTCAATGGACATTTGTAGATTAGTTACTGAGACTGTAGCCACATATTCATCTGTTGTAACAATTCTGGTTATTCAAATACATATGTACATAACAGAACCAAACCCTAGGGCGGCCTGAGAGACCGCAGCAGTATACCAGTAGATATGAATAAAGAAAATGAGTAAACAGAACTTCACGGCTACGAAATGGTGCTGAGCTAAACAGTTATAGAAGCCTGGTAACTACCAGAATCTTAACAAAATACAGTCAAAGTACCAGCGCTTATACATAGATAATAATGCTGTGTAAATCAAAGAGACATTAGACCCCGCTGTCGAGGGTTTACATCTATTGTTAACACAAAATCTGAAGGATTAACTATCGAAGGAATTGCATATAACAATATAGGTTAAAGCCTAAATAAAAACCATCCACGGGTTATCTTGTTATATGGCTAACGTTACCAGAAATAACGGAAACTAAACAATATATATATATATATATATATATCAGACTCAGGCAAAGACCAGTCAAGGATAAACGACTGTGTATGCGGAGAGGGTATGTCTATACATTCAACATATCGAATGCAAGGATTACCCATTAGCTCTGCAATAAAACAAATATGAGGACGCATAAAGAACTGCGAACGAACCGAATGCATGTGAAAATATAACCAATCCTGTAAAGATTCGAGATATATGTCGTGCTAAATACCCTGTAACAGATTAATGCCTTACTGTTTAGTAAACCCTATAGGGTAACAACTCACATTTAAAGCAAAGGAAAAGCGTTAACACAGTATTATCAACTGAAACGTAAACTATTCCATACAGAACTGGCAGTATATAAGACAACGTCGGCCATCAAACAAATCGACAAAGCTTGAAAACTGAGAATAGTATATTCATTAAGGAATGCGAACTGTTAACATAAGTTATATAAATAACCCTGACGAATACTGAAGATCTAGAGAACCAAGAGTAATAACATAACGGCAACGAAGCATTGAAGCTCTATTAAACTTTAATAGGTCAAAGAACGCTTTGATAAATATATACAGACTTCGACTCAATCCATCCAGGTCTGGAGACCCTAAATCGTAACAAAATGTACCAGTACACAGACGACATGTAAGCCATAAACATTTTCTAACTAAACCCTAATAGGTTAACGAAATACAGGTTCCGGCATGAAGTGGCCGCCTGCAAGACGTAACTAGGGTTTGGAAAACAGTTGCCAGACCTGAGACACATAAACAGAGCGTCATGAGACACTCCTCGGGCCAGGAGAATGACGCTAATCCAAACTTCATGAATAAACCTTTCTTAAATAAGGGGAAAACCGCCTATCTACGAAAATGAACATACCTGTGTTGTTTGTAGCCAGCGAAATCTTCCTGCAGGCGGTAGGAAGCTGTGGAGGCAAACCCACCTGCACATTACCATTCACTGTAAATAACCTGGAGTAGTCAAAACAACCGAAGGGTTTCAAAGAGTTAAACGCAATGCATTCACCTATGAGCACAACTGTGAAAAGGACTAACAGGTTCGACAGTATGGAAGAAACGATACCTGAACAGCAGGGTAAGATCTGGAATGGTTGCAGAGAGAACTGTCGAGCTGGGAGAGCGTTCGGCTTCATCTGTAATGTGCAAATGAACTGATCCGAAAGACCCGGTGGCTTATGTATTATCCGCCAAACCCTTGGATAGATCTGAGCCATACGATGTGGTAAGTGAATCACCATCGTCCGTTTAAGCGGGAGAGCCTGGCGCGAAAACCACAGCGGGTCAACCCCCGAGAATCACGTGGCTTCACGTGGATCCATGCCACCTGGCCATGGGATTGGTGAGATGGGTTAAGTCCCGTCCACCACCTGGCGCCAGACTGAATAATGAAGAGTTTGGTGGTATAACAATTAAGGTTTAACAATAAACGCCAAAGGCTTGAACAAAATACCCATAAGTGTTATGCGTAGGGATAATACATGCTTGGTGAAGGATGTTTATTTAATATAAAGTTTAGTCATATACCAAGCGCATAATCCCATTTACATTGCCTTAAGTGCATGTTTTCCTTGTTATTTGGAAGGGGTGATTTTAAGTAGTTAGCCACCATTAAATTTTTTTTTTTTACTGTAGTACATATAGTGTCGATGAGATCGTGACAATGTGGTATCAGAGCAGAGGTTTCAAAACTGTGGCCTCTGGAGCAGTAAAGTCCAGCTGCATGGAAATTATTATGTAGTATATACATGAGGAAGAAATAATTCAGCTAATTGATTTTCTTGTTTACCAATTAGGAGATAAATACAGAAACAACAACCCGCTAACAGTCAACAAGCAAGATGGAGGAAAGGCAGGGAGCTGACAGTGTTCCTCGGGAAAATCCAGAGCTATGGGTACAGCTTGGTGCAGAGACACGCAGTACCAATCTGACGATATTGCAAACTGTTCAAGAACTGAAAAATGAGATGGCGCGTCTGCGAGAAGACAACGCGCGATTGACAGTAGAGCAGGAAAGAATATTGAAGAGTCTGTCGGATAGAAAAAATCCACCATTAGCCAACCCCAGTGCAGAACAGCAAAGGGCAACTGAAGAACGGGATTACGCACCTGAAATCTCAGAGGAGAAGGAAGACCATTCTGACAACGTATTATAGCAGCAGACCTCAAAGAGACAGAAAATGGAATTACAGGGAGAATTCCGGAAAATTAAACATCCACATTTCGATGGAGAGCAGGAGGAAGCGGCAGAGGCTTGGTTAATTAACATTAACAAGTATTTCCAGCTGTATGAGTATGACCAGAATCTGAAGGCGCGGCTGGCCATTTTCCAGCTACAGGGCAAAGCAACCCTGTGGTGGGAAGAAATTAAAATTGTAGAAGGAGTAAGTGAGGAGAACATAAACTGGGAAAAGTTTCAGAAATACTTTAAGGAGAGATATCTAACCGAGCGTTTCTATGATGAGAAGGCACGGGAATTCCATGATTTACGACTGGGACAGCAGTCCATGGACGAGTTCATTAACCGCTTCACTTCCCTGCTTCGCTATGTGCCATATATCAAGGAGGAGAAGGCCAAAGTGCAGAGATTTGTGAGCAGCTTACCAGCCTATATAAGAGAACGAATTGAGTTTGGCAATCCCAGAACCATGGATGAGGCAATTCGTAAGGCAAGAATTTGTTACCAGCAGAACAAACAAAAAGGAGACATTTCAAACAAAAGATGGAATGAAAGAAAAGGCAACAGAGTTGCTGGTAATAATAAAGGGAGTCGTGGTAATGGCGGTAAGGGTGCTGGTAAGGGGCAGATTAACAGAAACATAACCAAGAGTACATTCCGGGCTAAGCCAAGTGAAAGCAGGGTCAGTGAACCACCTGCCAGATCAGAGATTGAAGGGACCAGACCTCCAGTCCAGTGTTGGGGATGTGGAGGACCACACTATGTTAAAAACTGCCCGCAGCGTAAAGGAGTGGACCAGATATCTCAGATCCACGAAGCATCGACCGTTGGGGATGTGGCACGCAGCGTACCAAGAATTAACGCAGCCTTGGAGGACCGGCAAGCGGAATATCAACCGACCATGGTGGAGTTTGAAGGTAAGATTTCAAACCTTTCTATAGCTGTTCTTATTGACCCAGGAGCTACTTTAAGTTATGTTAGCCCAAAAATAGTAGAACAGTGTAAACTACCATCGGAAAGGTTCAAGAATCCATGGTTGGTACAGCTAGCTACGGGAGCCAAGAGACGGGTTCTAGCTAAAATTAATAACTGCTCCTTAAGCATAGCTGGACAGCCAATAACAGCAGACCTGAATGTACTTCCATTAGGTTCTTATGACATCCTGATTGGTATGGATTGGCTGGAAAAACATTGGTCGTTGGTAAACTGCAAGACCAAAACCATTTATTGCAAGGATGACATGGGGCAGCAGCAAGAATTGCAGGGGATTAAACACCCTGTACAGATTCGACCTATCTTTGCTTCCCAGTTAGCTAAATGTCTCAGAAAGAAATGTCAGATTTACGCCATTCAAGTTGGTTATGCAAACCAGAAAGATAAAATATCTGCACTGGACAATATTCCAGTAGTACAGGAATTTGCAGATGTTTTTCCTGAAGAGGTACCAGGGCTGCCCCCAAAGAGGGACATAGACTTCACTATAGAGTTAACACCGGGAGCAGCACCAGTATCACGGGCACCGTACCGAATGAGCGTACCGGAGTTAACAGAGCTGAAAATGCAACTGCAAGAGCTGTTGGATAAACATTATATCCGTCCCAGTGTATCACCGTGGGGAGCTCCAGTATTATTTGTTAAAAAGAAAGATGGAACTCTACGTATGTGTATAGACTATCGACAGCTGAATAAGCTCACGATCAAAAACAAATACCCCTTGCCGCGGATAGATGAACTCTTTGATCAAGTGAAGGGGGCAAAAGTATTTTCCAAGATCGATTTGCGATCTGGGTATCATCAGATCAGGATTAAAGATGAGGACATTGCCAAAACCGCTTTCAGGACACGCTATGGACACTACGAATTTGTAGTGTTGCCTTTTGGTTTGACCAATGCACCTGCCACCTTTATGTGTTTGATGAACAGCGTGTTTCACAGGTTTTTGGACAAGTTTGTGCTGATATTTATCGATGATATTCTGATATATTCTCGTTCCCAAGAGGAACACGAAGAGCACCTTAGGATGGTGTTACAAACTCTTCGAGAACATCAGCTATACGCTAAGTTTAGTAAATGTGATTTCTTCAAGGAGGAAATCCAATATTTGGGCCACGTGATTACTAAAGAAGGAATTGCAGTAGATCCTGAGAAGATAAAAACTATTATGGAATGGCCCATACCCAAGGATGTAGCTGATATCAGATCCTTTATGGGATTAGCTGGTTATTACAGGAGATTTGTGGAATTTTTCTCAAGGATAGCCTACCCTATTACCTCATTACAGAAAAAAAGGGAAGGTATTTAAGTGGACACTGGAATGTCAGCAGAGCTTTGATCGATTGAATCATTTACTCACCACTGCACCCATCTTGAGTATAGCTGATCCTAATAAGGATTACGTGGTGTGTATCGATGCAAGTAAGGAGGGTGTGGGTGGGGTATTAATGCAGGAAGGAAAAGTGATTGCGTATGAATCAAGAAAACTAAAAGAGCATGAGCAGAGATACTCTGCTTACGATCTAGATTTAACAGCTGTTATTCATACGCTGAAAATGTGGCGACATTACCTCCTAGGGAGGAAATTTCTGTTGTTAACAGATCATCGTAGTTTGACAAATTACTTCAGCCAACCTACCCTGAATGCGAGACAAGGTCGTTGGGCAGATTTCCTAAGTGGGTTTGATTTCGAGATAAAGCATTTAAAAGGCAAAGAAAACCGAGTGGCTGATGCATTAAGTCGAAAGGTTCAATGTTTATGTGAACTTTCAGTCAGCAAGTGGCGGAACTCGCTGGTTGAGCAAATAAAAATAGCAGCAAGTCGCGATGCTGAATACCTACACTTAAAACAGCAGGTACAACAATCTGTTAATGAAAGATTACAGCAAGGATACACACTAGATGGTGATGGAATGCTGTGTTTTAATAAGAAATTGTTTGTACCTGATTCAAATGACCTTAAGAGACTGATTTTGGACGAGTTTCATATCAGCCACTACACTGGCCACCCAGGGTACCAAAAGATGGTCACTGCGCTTAATAAGGAATATTATTGGCCAGGAATGAAGAAACAGGTAGTTGAGTATTTGGCGCGGTGTTTGGAATGCCAGCAAATTAAGGCAGAACATCAGCATCCAGCAGGACTGTTACAGCCTTTGCCTATTCCGGAGTGGAAATGGGAAACCATTTCCATGGATTTCATAACTGGATTGCCTCGAACAAAAAAGGGCAATGATTCTATCATGGTAGTGGTTGATAAGTTGAGTAAAGCAGCACACTTTATACCTGTGCAGTCCACTTATAAGGCGGTGCAAATTGCTCACCTCTTTATGCAAAATGTATTCCGATTGCATGGGTTGCCAAGGGTAATTATATCAGATCGTGATGTGAAGTTCACATCCACTTTTTGGAGGACATTGTTCGCTGAGTTGGGTACTCAGCTGAACTTTAGCACGGCCTATCACCCGCAGACCGATGGTCAAACTGAGCGAGTTAATCAGGTGTTGGAAGACATGTTGAGGGCGTATGTGATGCTGAAACCAAGCCAATGGGAAGAGTATTTACATTTGGTCGAATTTGCATATAATAACGGATATCACACCTCAACCCAGCTAAGTCCCTTTGAGGTCCTGTATGGGCGAAAGTGCCGCACACCCTCAAGTTGGGGTGGACCTGAGGACAAGCTGAGTTTGGGTCCAGAAATGCTTAAAGAAATGGAAGACATGGTGAAAAGGGTGCGTGCCAATTTAAAGGCTGCACAAGACAGACAGAAAAGTTTTGCGGACAGAAAAAGAAGATTCACAGAGTATCAGGTTGGTGACCATGTGTTTGTGAGGATTCAAGCCAGAAGGAGCACACTGCAGTGGAGCGGGTGCGCCAAGCTGGCTCCTCGGTACTTTGGACCTTTTTAGATCTTGGCTAGAGTGGGGCCGGTGGCTTACCAACTCGCCTTGCCAAGTCATATTAGGATTCACAATGTGTTCCACGTTTCTGTTCTAAAGAAATATGTATATGACCCTAAACATGTTATCCGATGGCAAGATGTGCGGGTAAGAATTAATCCGGTTGTTTTGATTATGCAGATCTACTCAATAGGAAACTGATTAAAGGTATTGGTTGTCTGCAGGTAGAACCGGAAGGCGAGGTTCTGGTCGAACCACATAGCATTCTCGACCGGAGAGAAGTGCGGCTGCGGAAACGGGTTATTACCCAAGTTAAAGTGTTGTGGCAGCACTATGGGCCTGAGGAGGCTACATGGGAAGACGAGGAACTCATTAGGAAAGTTTACCCAAATTTATTTAATGGGAATAGACATCGGGACGATGTCCAATCCCAGGGGGGGAAGATGTGATGACCCCGGATAACTTGTAAATTTGGAGTAATTACTGTGGTAAGAAATTGTATGAGTGGTTACTTATTGTTACTGAATGACATTATTTAATTATGAAAGTTAATATATTGAATTACATATATATGTGTATATTCTTGAAATGTTGGCAGCCTCCTGGTGGAGGATTTTCTATTAAAAGAAAAGAATCAGTTATGAAACTGAAGGAACTGCCTCTCACCCAGGGAAAAGTCCTGGGAAGGAAAACCCCTGGGCTGTTTGGGAACAGACAGGGAAAGAAATTCCAGGAGAGACAAGAGAGGAATAAGGTTAAGTCTGGTAGAGACCAGATAACCAAGCATAGCAGTGCATGAGTCTTGTTGAGGGCTACAGGCCTGCAAGACGGCTCGGGGGGAGAATCCAACGTGAAGTGGATCTCAAGGTTGGGAGGATAAGAGCACAAATGATTGCAGGTGAACCTTTGGAGTAGGAACGCCAGTAGCAGACTAACCAGGTATGCATTTTCTATAGAGTTAGACCATGATAAACAGGTACTGGAAGCGTATAGACAGAGAACAGTTATCTGTGTTTCCTTTTCATTAGCTAATGCAAAAAAGAATAACTGTAGTTGTTGAAAAAGAATAATGCATACAACTCAATAGACATCTGTAGATTAGTTACTGAGACTGTAGCCACATATTCATCTGTTGTAACAATTCTGGTTATTCAAATACATATGTACATAACAGAACCAAACCCTAGGGCGGCCTGAGAGACCACAGCAGTATACCAGTAGATATGAATAAAGAAAATGAGTAAACAGAACTTCACGGCTACGAAATGGTGCTGAGCTAAACAGTTAAAGAAGCCTGGTAACTACCAGAATCTTAACAAAATACAGTCAAAGTACCATCGCTTATACATAGATAATAATGCTGTGTAAATCAAAGAGACATTACAAAGATAATAATGCTGTGTAAATCAAAGAGACATTAGACCCCGCTGTCGAGGGTTTACATCTATTGTTAACACAAAATCTGAAGGATTAACTATCGAATGAATTGCATATAACAATATAGGTTAAAGCCTAAAGAAAAACCATCCACGGGTTATCTTGTTATATGGCTAATGTTACCAGAAATAACGGAAACTAAACAATATATATATATATATATATATATATATATATATATATATATATATATATATATATATATATTAGACTCAGGCAAAGACCAGTCAAGGACAAACGACTGTGTATGCAGAGAGGGTATGTCTATACATTCAACATATCGAATGCAAGGATTACCCATTAGCTCTGCAATAAAACAAATATGAGGACGCATAAAGAACTGCGAACGAACTGAATGCATGTGAAAATATAACCAATCCTGTAAAGATTCGAGATATATGTCATGCTAAATACCCTGTAGCAGATTAATGCCTTACTGTTTAGTAAACCCTATAGGGTAACAACTCACATTTAAAGCAAAGGAAAAGCGTTAACACAGTATTATCAACTGAAAGGTAAACTATTCCATACAGAACTGGCAGTATATAAGACAGCGTCGGCCATCAAACAAATCGACAGAGCTTGAAAACTGAGAATAGTATATTCATTAAGGAATGCGAACTGTTAACATAAGTTATATAAATAACCCTGACGAATACTGAAGAGCTAGAGAACCAAGAGTAATAACATAACGGCAACGAAGCATTGAAGCTCTATTAAACTTTAATAGGTCAAAGAACGCTTTGATAAATATATACAGACTTCGACTCAATCCATCCAGGTCTGGAGACCCTAAATCGTAACCAAATGTACCAGTACACAGACGGCATGTAAGCCATAAACATTTTTCTAACTAAACCCTAATAGGTTAACGAAATACAGGTTCCGGCATGAAGTGGCCGCCTACAAGACGTAACCAGGGTTTGGAAAATAGTTGCTAGACCTGAGACACATAAACAGAGCGTCATGAGACACTCCTCGGGCCAGGAGAATGATGCTAATCCAACTTCATGAATAAACCTTTCTGAAATAAGGGGAGAATCGCCTATCTACGAAAATGAACATACCTGTGTTGATTGTAGCCAGCGAAATATTCCTGCAGGCGGTAGGAAGCTGTGGAGACAAAACCACCTACACATTACCATTCACTGTAAATAACCTGGAGTAGTCAAAACAACCGAAGGGTTTCAAAGAATTAAATGCAATGCATTCACCAATGAGCACAACTGTGAAAAGGACTAATAGGTTCGAAAGTATGGAAGAAACGATACCTGAACAGCAGGGTAAGATCTGGAATGGTTGCAGAGAGAACTGTCGAGCTAGGAGAGCGTTCGGCTTGATCTGTAATGTGAAAATGAACTGATCCGAAAGACCCGGTGGCTTATGTATTATCCGCCAAACCCTTGGATAGATCTGAGCCATACGATGTGGTAAGTGAATCACCATCGTCCGTTTAAGCGGGAGAGCCTGGCGTGAAAACCACAGCGGGTCAACCCCCGAGAATCACGTGGCTTCACGTGGATCCATGCCACCTGGCCATGGGATTGGTGAGATGGGTTAAGTCCCGTCCACCACCTGGTGCCAGACTAAATAATGAAGAGTTTGGTGGTATAACAATTAAGGTTTAACAATAAACGCCAAAGGCTTGAACGAAATACCCATAAGTGTTATGCGTAGGGATAATACATGCTTGGTGAAGGATGTTTATTTAATATAAAGTTTAGTCATATACCAAGCGCATAATCCCATTTACATTGCCTTAAGTACATGTTTCCCTTGTTATTTGGAAGGGGTGATTTTAAGTAGTTAGCCACCATTAATTTTATTTTTTTTTACTGTAGTACATATAGTGTTGATGAGATCATGACAGAAAGGATTTAGAAGCTGAATGGGGAGTGACAATTTTGTAGGCCAAAACACTGCCCATAACAGCAATACTAAAACCATTCCGATCGTAACTACTAACGACGACAATATTGTTTTTATGTGTTTGGCCTCCATATTCTCCTCTGTTGCTATTAATGGATCTCTAGTCTAAAGGCTTCCATAGATTTCTATACTTGCTCCTGCATTTACAAGGCAATAAAGAAAAAGAGAGAATTTATAGAGTAGTTAAATGGGTATCAAGAAACAGAAAATTCAGGGAAATAACTATGTAGTCATCTCACATTTTTTTTTTTTATCCAATAAGAGTGGTACCTTTTATTAATCGCGAAAATTACATAATGTACAAAAGAACGGGGTTATGAACAGTAGCACAACCCCTTACCAACACGGAAAATTTTAAGAACCCCCCCTAAATTTATAAATATAATAAATGGGCGAATCTCCATGGTATATAGGAAAAATGGAAGGCGATTTTATCAATAATATAATATGTATATATAATTTTTTGGCGAATCTCTCACCAGGCATGGCGAATATTTTACTCAATTATAAAATCTTGTAAGATCTTGGCGAGTCTTTCACTAAATAATAAAACTTTGTAAAGTCCTAGTGAATCTTAGCATAGGCTACATGCTGGTTTAATTCCCCCATTTAAATAGGCTACATTCCAAGTGAATACCATGGGTCAATACCATGTGCCATTTTGGTGAATACCATGGGTCAATACCATGTACCATTTTGGTGAATACCATGGGTCAATACCATGTGCCATTTTTATTTTTATTAATTCTAATATTAGGGTTAATAATGGTTTTTTGCATGGTATTAATAACAATCTAGTCCATGGTATTTGTCCCAGGAGTTGTCTATAATGCGACTTTTTGGAGATTCCGGTGATGGAATCTGGCGAAAGAAATTGAGGTTAAATCTTGATTTGTTGCAGTTAAAATGGTTTTTTAACTGCATATTTGGATTCAGCACCCTGAAAAACCCCTGGGACACTTTCATTGTGGAGAAACTAGCTATCAAACTTGTGATTCCAATAAATTCCAATAAATTCTTGCCGGATTTCGACTGGAAAAACCCACCGGAAAGGCTTTCAAAAAGTCGCGTTATAGACAACTGCTTTGTCCCATAGTATTTTGGCCATAGGTTTCACCTAAATATAGCCCATTTTTTGAGTGTTCGTAAATATAAGGCGACTTATGGAGTAAATATAAAAAAATGTTTTATTTGTTTACCATACCTCTAGTTTATTTATATTTTTATTAATTTACCATACCTCTTTTACAAATATGGTATTTGGCCCATAGGATTCACTTAAATAAAACCTCTTTCTTGAGCCTTCATAAATAGAACGAGGGTTATGGACTAAATATAAAAAGAGGTTTTATTTATTTACGATACATCTAGTTTATTTATTTACCATACCTTTTGAGTAAGTATAAAAAGACGTTTTATTTATTTACCATACCTCCACTTTACTTATATTTTTATTTGTTTACACCCTTACATGTATGTAAGGTGACTTATGGAGTAAATATAAAAAATGTTTTATTTATTTACCATACCTCTCATTTATTTGTATTTTTATTAATTTACCATACCTCTTTTATAAATATGGTATTTGGCCCATAGGATTCACTTAAATAAAACCTATTCTTGAAATGGGCGAATGGATTCACTTAAATAAAACCTATTCTTGAAAATGGGCGAATGGAAGGTTGTAAGTCCTAATTTCAAGGGCTAAATTTACCTTTTTTACCCTCTCCCTTAAAATAAGGTGGGCTATTTGAGGTGATTTGTAAAAATGTACTATGATACAAAATATTCGCCCACTAAAAATTTAAAACCCCTTAATTTCGCCAAAGGGCGAATATTCACCCCTAAAATTATCCTTGCTTACCAACCTCAATAAAATCTACTCAAGGAATAATTCACTTAACTAGCCTGCAAAGCAACACTTTAAAACCAACCTTCTTAACCTGAAAGATAAGAAAAAAAGGTGTTTTAAAGTTTTTTCCGAGACCACTGAGTTTCGGGTCATGACGAACCCGATAGCTTTTGAATTCGACAGCCCACCAAACCTATAGCCCAAAGTACTACAAAAAAAGACTTAAAACAAGCCTTAAACTTGGGATTATAAAGCAGCCTGAAAACCAAATGATCTGATCATTGGAGATTTAACGGTTCATAACGGATTTCGGGTGATCAACTAGCCCCGCGTCTTATAAGATTAAACAGACTCGATGAAAATTATAAACCACAAGTCTAAACAATTTCAAGTCTAGATTAGGGTTAACCATCAGTCAGCTTGATGGCTTGAAACCCATTCGATCCATCCATCGTAGATCCGACATTCCTTAGCCAATATCGGGCCGGTAACATGCCCTCTCGATATCAAACCATTCGAACCCAATGAGAGGCATTAACTGTTGCTTTGAGATATTTCAAGTCCATTTGGAGTGTTATCTTTCGAGCATTTAACCACCCGAAATCCATTGGATGCTAGAGATTGCTGCAATCGAGGGTCGACTGCCATCCAAACTACCCACTATTTACCCGCTGCTTCTTTTCTACGATTGGTTCCATTTCCTCTATTTCCATAGGCCTGATTACTGCTTTTCTTTCATAGATTGATAATGCTCCTTGTCTTCGATCGCTTCTCTGTTACAGTCCTCCCTCAAACTTCTTGAGGGTGTCAACTCCCAAGTATATCTTTTGTTGCTTCCAGTGCAAAGCACACTTTCATTTGCCAAATGATCCACTAACCTATTGGCTATTCTCCGCATATGAACAAATCTGAGTGTTCTCAGGGTCCTCAGGTGGGATTGTATTCATTGGTAAACCTGCAGTAACTGCCAGTGTTTTGAAACTTTTTCTGGTGTTGTGCCATTTCCTATCTTCTTGACTGAATTGATTACCAATTTAAAGTTTGCTTCTATGATGGCATTGTGTAGATTAGAGTCAATCAAGATTTCTAGGCTTTCCTCTAAGGCCATGAGTTCCACCATATTGTTAGTGGCCTTCCCCAAATGATTATGAAAGATGATTTTTATGTAACCCCGTTCATCTCTTATGACTCCTCCATAGCCAGTTGCCCCAGGATTTCCTTTAGAGGCCCCATCTATATTAAATTTCAAAAAGGCTTGAGGAGGCAATTGCCAGATGTCCTTTCCAGTAGTTATGTGTCTTACTATGCTGCTTATGCCTTAAGGGGTGGGTAACTCGAGACCCAACTGAAAGAGAATTTGAGCCTCCTGCCTCAGAGGAGGGTTCTCAGGTGGTTTTTTTAGAAGGGTACTCACATTTTCTTTGAGCTGTCTTAAAATCTAAGCTATGATGCTTTGGGTTGAGCCACCTCTGTTTTTTAAAATCCTGTTGTTGTGCTCTTTCCAGATATCGCAAATCAAAAAAACCTGGAATCAGCGTCCAGGCTTTGTTGATTATTTCATTTTCTGAGAAGTCTTTTCTCCATTTCTTCAAAGTGCTAGTGATACTATAATCGTCCCTGTCAGTGTGGCTAAATATTGAGGCTACCCAATTCCAGAAGGTAGAGGTGAATGGGTAGAGGTTAAGTAGGTGATCCATCGTTTCTGCTTGCAGACCACATAACTGACATCTAGATGGACCAATTAAACCTTTTTTCCTAAGGTTTTTCCATGTCAGAATTTGTTTGTGTTGTACCAGCCATATGAACAGTTTGATTTTCATCCGGTGCAGGTTCTGCCATATGTCCTTCCATGTCTTTTCAGGGTGTTGAAAGTCAAACCCCATGGCAATTCTTTTGGCTTCTTTGAGGTTGAAATTGCCTTTGTTGTTTCTCCCCCACCTAGGTTGATCAAACGAAGTTGAGGTCAAAATCTTTCTCTGTTCCAAGATGATAGCAAGAGTTGCAGCCTCGATCTTCAAAGGGGTTTCTTCCCTATATATTAGGTCCTTCCATGTTCTCCATTTGCCATTGTTCCTTGACTGATCCCAGAAATCACTTACCCTGAATAGACCTTTATTGTCAATGTCATTCTTGAGAAATGCTAGTTCTTCTCTACATAGGTTAGGTTCCTGCTGGTAGTTGTCCTCCTAGAACCAAGTTGTGTTTCCATCTCTGATCTCCCAGAAACTGTGCTTCTGTACTATGGCTATGTTCTCCCAAGCATTGTTCCAAATGTGGGAGCCCTTGATGAGCCCCGTCATCCAAATAAGATCTTTATCTTGCCAGTTATTTGCATACTTTTATTTCTAGAGCTTAGCCCAAGGGGTTCTCATTTCCTTTAGCCATCTCCACCAAAGTTTAGCCCCCAAGACTTTGCTTAGGGTTTCCGGGTCATGAAGACCCAAACCTCCACGGGTCTTGGGTTTGAAATTCTTGTCCCAAGCTACCAAAGCCCATTTCTTTTTCTCTTCCAATTTGCCCCAAAGAAAATATCTGTGGATGTTCTTGATATGTTGTATAACAACTTTAGGAGTAGGAAGAGTTGAAAACATAAAGATGGGAATGGTTTGCAAGACAGCCTTTGTGAGCACTAACCTTCCTGCTAAATTCAAAGATTTGCTTGTCCATTTCCTGATCTTGTCCTGCAGTTTATTAGTCACTGGCTCCCACACATCCTTGCTCAGGGGTTTGTCAGTGAGAGGTATTCCCAGATATTTGGAGGGAAGTTGATCTCTTTGAAAGCCGAGGATTCTAGAGAGGTTTCTTTGAATAGAAATATCAATATTAAAAAAGGAAATTTTTGATTTGGTAAGACTCACCTCTGTACCAACAGCCATAGCAAACTCATTCAGGATGTGTTTGAAAGCTTTTGCTTCCTTGACCGTGGGAGTGCCCTGCAACATAGTGTCATCCACAAATTGCTGATGAGTCAAGGTATCCCCATTCAGGGTTAGTTTGAGACCCTGGATTCTTCCTTCTACTTTCACTGATTTGATCGCTTTGCCTAATCCTTCCATCGTGAGAATAAAGAGGAAGGGGGAGAGCGGATATTCTTGTCTGAGACCTCTCGAGGGCCTAAAGACTCTGGTTGGGGAGCCATTAAGTAGGATAGAAAAACTAGTTGTAGTAACAACGGCCATTACCCATCTTATCCAATTATGGTCGAAGCCATACGCTTTTAGTACTTCCCTGATGTACGACCAGCTTAGCTTGTCATAAGCTTTGGCTAGGTCAAGCTATATGATCATCCCCACTTGCTTATTGCTTTTAAGAGAATGAAACACCTCATGGGCTTGAATGATGTTATTTAGAATTTGTCTTCCTTCCACGTATCCAGTTTGCTCTACCGATACAAGAGTAGGAAGAAGGGACTTGAGTCTGTTTGCAATTACTTTGGAGATAATTTTGTACACCACTTTGCATAAAGCTATGGGTCTGAATCTGTTTGGTGTCATAGCTTTTTCCTGCTTTGGAATAAAATCTATGAAGGAAGCATTGAGCGCCCTCAAAACTGTTTTGGAACCTCTCGAGTCCTCCACAACATCAATGATGTCTTGTTTGATAATTTCCCAGCATGCTTTGAAGAAGTCTACATTGAACCCATCCAGGCCTAGAGCCTTCCCATTTTGCATCTCTTTGATAACTTCATTGACCTCCTCTTCAGTCACTGGCCTGTTAAAATCGTAATTGTCATCCCTGGTTACAAGCTTTGGAATATACTTAGTGAAATTATTGATATATCGTGATTTGTCTAAGAGTGGCTCATCAGCTATGCTTTGGAAATGTTGAACTAGAGCTGATTCCATTTCTTTGTGGGTGATGAGCTCTTTCCTTTGAGTGTCTTTAAGTTTTTAAATTCTGTTTTTTGCCCTGTGGGCACCTGTAGACTTGTGGAAAAACTTTGTATTTCGTTCCCCTTCTTTTATCCATTGCACTCTAGATTTCTATTTCCAAATTGTCTCCTCTTGCTGACATCTATTTTCCCATTCCTGTTGAAGAGAGTCATCCTACGTTTTCCTTTCCTCGGTAAAGCCATCTGTGATGAGGATCTGATTAATTCCCTGAAGTTTCTGTTCAATTTCTCTTTTGGCTTTGAAAATATTGCCAAATTCATTTTTGTTCCATTCTTTAAGCCTACGTTTGATTGTAGTAGGAAAATTTTTGTGCCTAGAACGGGCATGTCTTCCACCCACCATTTTCTCATGTTCTTGATGAAGTCAGGGTGAGTGAGCTAGACATTTTCAAACCTGAAGGGTCTGTTCCTTGGAATTCCTATAAAATAAGCTTAACGCTAGATTGGACAGTGATCTGAGCCTCCAAAAGGAAGGATTGAAGTAGTTAAGTCAAGGCCCATGAGAACGAGGTGCTCCAAGATTATGAATCTGTCTAGTTTAAAGGCAACCTGAGAAGCCCCTCTCCTCTTATTGTTTCAGGTGAAAGTTCCATTTATTGTCTCTGTATCCACTAGTCCATGTCATTTAGGAAGTTATGGAAGGCAATGGAGTCCCTACCTAGTATCCCAATCCCTCCTCTTTTTTTTTCTGTGAGAGATATTATCATGTTAAAGTCTCCTCCTAGAATCCATGGCATAACAGGGTTTCTTTCTCTCAGCTCCTCCAGTGAGGTGAGAAGCTTGATTTTGTCCTCAAGTTTTTGGGGACCATAGACATTTGTGATCATATATAGTTCCTTATCACCCAAAGGTTGGATCACCATCGAAAGGTAGTTCCTAGATGCCTCAGCATCCAGGATTCCAAGTTTTTGGGGATTCCAAAGAGTAAGAATCCCTCCTGCAGTGTTGTTTGCTTTAACTTCTAGATACTCATACTTAATGAGCCATTTGCTATGTATCTCTCTGATTTTTTCTATTGAACATTTAGTTTCCTGTATAAATACCATATCTGGTTTTTCTTCTTTTATTCTATTACTGAGATTTCATTGTTTTCTTTTACTTCCTAGACCCCTAATGTTCCAGGTTGTGAGCTTCATTATGAAAGGTTTGTGAATGAGTAATTGGTGAGATCTTTCATCTTACCTGAGTTAATCATGAGTTTCCCGCATTCTGTCAATAGTTCATTCTATGTTTTCCTTCCTCTTTTCCTGCCTAGGTTCTTGGAGGAGTGACCTGATGTAACTTCCATCGATTTTATCCCTCTATTTTCCTGGCTATCATGGTTCCTTTTGACCCCAGAACCCTTTGCTTGAGATCTCTAGAGGAAGAGCTGTTGCACTCTGTCAAACTCCTCTTGTGGTAGAGAGTCAACTCCTTTGGTAGTTCCTTGCTACAGGAACTTTTCTAGAGCAAGATTCTCCCTCTCAAGGATTTCCTGTAGTTCGTGGTCCTTCGTTCCAACTTCACTTGGGGTCATCTCATGGTCCCTACTAAGTTCCATAGTGCTTGGAAAAACCTCCCTTGGTATGTTTTTTTCAGGTATATCCTCCATGCTAGTATATTTTTCCTTCTCTGCAAGATTATCCTCCGAGGCCTCATTCGTCCCATTTTTCACTCCTTCTTCTTCTAAAATCTTGAAACTATTATGACTTGGTTGCTTTTCCTCGTTAGCTTTATTTTGGTGCTTTTTTCCTCATTTCCCTTTGCCTCCTACCTTAGTGAATCCTGCAGGGTCTTTGCCTGTGTTGGTTTTGGTATTATCCGTTAGTTTGTTTAGTGGGCAGTCTCTGAAGAGGTGTCTGTGTTCATGACACTTAAGGCATCTGAATGGGACATGTTCATAGTCGACCAACTGCACCCATTCTTCATCATAGCCTTCAAAAATGATTTCATCCGACAGTGCTCCCGATAGGTCCATTTCTACGCATATGCGGGCAAAGGATGTGTATTTTCCTCACAGAGTCACATCTGATATTTTTTTTAAATGACCTAATTTATTGCCTATGGCTTTCAGTGATTCTGGCAATCAGTAATCTAAAGGTAGGGAGTAGAGTCTTATCCATACCGATACAGAAGTGAATGTCCCTCGTTCCAGGACAAAATTCATCACCCATAGTCGCATGTAGAGGCCTGCAGCAACAAAGAAATATGGTCCACCATCAAAAAATCTGTCCTTATCCTCGAGGTTTGTGAACACCACTGTGAAGAAACCCTTGGACCCAAAGTGAAGGGTTATGTGCCCTTTTGGTTTCCGGTGGTTTTTAATCCATGCATACAAAGCCTTCTCCATTGGCCATATTCCCATAAATTTGCAAATAACTGTATATGTCGCCATGCAATCCCTATGTGCCTGTAGCAATGGATCATTTAGAAAAACCCTGGGTTTAATAGTTTCCCTGGGTTTACAGGGTCCTGTGCCTGCCTTGTGCTCTACTTTCTGACTGCTGTCTCTTGTTCCTTGCTCCCTTCTGACTTCCTCTTGATTCTCTTTCTGTATTTTTGTGCTTATTTCCTCCATTTCTGCCTCCATTGGTTTCTTAAATCTATACGAACCCGCTTCCTTGTCTCTGTTCGCAACTACCTGACTGTAGGAGGGAGTAGAACTCCCCCCTCCTTGCCCCTCCATTGTTACCAACCCTAAAGCCCTGTTCCAAACCCTCACTCAGCTTGCTTCCATTGCGCCTCCCCTGATTCTTCCTATTAACCCTAAAATATTCACCACCATTCTTGTTTGAGAATGGAGGGTTTTTTCTCAACAATCCTGGTATCATGTAGTCATCTCACATTCATTATAGGAAGGATCACTCTATTAATAAGTATTTACTCTCCCTTCCGCATTTAAAAGGCCCATATGTCTACTCTCCCTCCTGTAGTAAATTGACCGCGCCTATGTTCGTGTGATTGCGAAATATTTGAGGAATCAGTAATCGATTTAAAGATACTCGTAAATATTAAATATTTTGGAAATAGTGTTATGGTTATCTAGTGTCTATGGTCCTTTTTCCTATACAATTTAAGCGGGCTTAATGATTAAGAGCATGTGTTTTCTGTTAAGAGATCACAGGTTCAAAATCTAGAAAGGATTAGAGTATGTATGCCTTCATAGACTTAGCAATTAAATCACTATGAGGAAGTGGAAAGTAAGTCCCTTGTCCTACAAACAAAAAGTTTCATACCTTAAAAATAAATAATAATAATTAACATTAAACTTATAGGAAACAATTTTATGGTTGTTCAAGTCTACATAATCACTCATACACAATGATATTATGTCATCAGTGCAAGATGCAATCTGCATAAAGACAAAGATTGTTGTCTCGCTAGACACAATAGACATTTGAATTTGGCTATAAATTCTTCCGCTCTGTAAAGACAGAAACTGGAAAGTTTCAATCTGCATAAAGATAGAGACGGTTGTCTATCTAGACACAATTGACATTTGAATTTCGCTATAAATTCTTCCACTCTTGTCTTAAAATTTTCTTCTATCATGTGATCCATTTCATTTGTACTTTTTACTTTCTATAACCGATTAAATGTCCACAATCTAGATCATTTCATGAGGTACTCATGCTCACACAAAGTTATCATTCGCATTCACATCTCCATCTCAAATCCCCATGTAAGTTATCATTCACATCCACATCGCAAATCCCCATGGAATTGTCCCTTGATCAACCCACTATTGACCCTGCATATAAGCTTCATCTGCTGAGTGCTCCTAATTTAATAAGCGAAGACTTAGAAAATAATAGAGAAACGGTAATAGTTATGATTTTGTTCGTAATTAGGATTAGTTTTTATTTTCTACTAGTTTGTTTCATTTTTTGAACTAAATGCTATTTCATTTTGTTTTATTTTTTTTAACTAAATGCTATTGTATATAAAACTAGATATAGTTATGATTTTGTTTGTAATTAAGAATTAGTTTTTATTTTTTAATATGTTCTTTATTTTTTTAAATAAACTTGATTTTTTATATAACACTTGTATTAATTGATTTGTGAATTCAATGAATTGAGTCAGTGTTATGCACTGCCTTGGTCCACTCACCCAGAGACGGCTAGTTTCACTCATATGTTTTTTGTCTTCCTATTTTTCTAGTTGGTATAAAGTGGATGGTCAAGGGCCTGATTTGTTATTCTATTTTGTGAGGATTTCTGACAGTGTGCATAAGTGATTACTGTGTGAGTGCCTCTTGTGTGGAACGATCAAAGCTTATAGTGGCACTGCCTCGAAAGGATTGGAGTTAGTTGAATTATCCTGCTCTGTGAGGAACATTTGTGTTTGTGTGTGAGCAATCTGCCTAGATGCAGGGATTCGGTTTGTGCTGTTGCGTGAGCGATCACCCAAAACTCGTGAACAATTTTGGATCTCGTTTTTGGGTCAGTAACTCCATTGGTTAGACGTAGCTCTCACTTCCACGGCTGAGCGAAGAACAGAGGCACAACTACAGCAGTTTTGTAACTAACTCCAAGCAACGACTCTGTTGGTAGAGTGATCACTGTATTTTTTTTATTTGGTTCCACTGAGCCACTGTGAATTAGGCATCGTAGAACAAATTTTTAAAGGCGTTATTCTTCATAATGTGTTTGTAATATTTGTGATCAAATTTCTCCGGAACTTTGTAGTCTAGTGTAGTCTTCTTGGTAGATTTGACCGTGGGGCAAATCTGAAGCAAATTTCTTTTTGACGAGTTTTTTTTTGGCCCATGCAAGGATCTAGGGGACGAAGTCTGTTGGCGACGGAAGTGCAGTGAGATTCCCCCTACGTGCTCGTACAGGCCCTGTTGTGTTGGATCAGAGCTCTCAGGTGACGATCCGTGTCATTTCAACTACTAGGTCAAAGAACAGCGACTTGATATTATTTTTCTGGATCACCGCTTGTAACCCTTGAGAGAAGGTGCATTAGTGGAGGCAGCTTTCAGAAATTCCTAAAATTAGCATTGCAACGCTGCTTAGTTGTGTCAGAGAATGCGTTGCACTAGTCAAAAGATTAGTTCTGTTGAAGACTGCGTTGCACTAGTCAAAAGATTAGTTCTGTTGAAGACTGCGTTGCAAATGAGGGTCGTAACATGTTTACAGAGCACGTGGTGGAGTAGCGCCCACCGTGAGTGGCACTCCATTTCTTTAAAAAGAACCTCGTTTGTGCAAAGGTTTTCAAAGCCCATTTCTCTTATTCCAAAACTAAAAAGGCCCATTCACATTTTTTCTTAAAGGGAGAGCAGCAAAGATTGTAATATTCTTTGGTAACGAGGGGTTTTGATATTTTAAGAAAAAAAATGGGGCTCTTATATATTTTAAAATGAGGGCTTTACCATTTTGAGTGGTTGAATTTTCGTATTTTTTTTAAGCCTCTATTTAAATTTATGTGAAGGATATGGAAGTGCTCTTGAAAAGTATTGGGCTAAGATGGTGAATCCATTAGAGAAACATACTTGAACGAAGCAAATAAATTTGATGACACGAACAATATCAATTGGAAATTCAAGTTGCAAACATTGTTGGAAGGTTATGGCACTTGGGCCATCACAAAGGGAGAAGAAGCAAAACATGTCAGAAACATGACAACTGCATCAATTCAAGACTGGGAGAAATGGGAGAAAAAAGAAAATGTATTATTAAGGATGTTTGTTAAAGATAATGTAGTCCCTTATATTCGTTATTGTCAGACCTCCAATGTGAACTGGTATGCACTGAAGGAGTTGTATGAAACTAAAAACACAAATCGAGTCCTATTTTTGAAGAGTAAGCTCCTCTATATTAAGATGGAAGTGAATGAATAAGTTAGTGCCTTTATTTCTAAAATTAAAGATTTGAAAGATAATATGGGAGATTGTTGATGGTGTTCGACCCGTCAACATTCAAGGGATCTCCCTGATATGAAGTCCCAACAATGGGTGGTAATGTTATGCCTTGACTGCATAAACACATAGAGTGAAGTATGGTAACTTTGAGTGAGAGCAAGTGTGTGTCCCTACAGAGAGTCAAGTGCAATGGATGAACGTTCTAATACATAAAGGGAAAAGGAAGTGCACTCCTTGGAAGACTGTAATAGTACGCAGTTTGAAGGGAAAACACGAGTGTAATGACATCACAAGCTAAGATGCAGAATATTCCACAAGTGAAAGTGATAAATTAATACAACAACATACATTCAACAAGATTCTTAAAAATGCAAATGACATAGCTCATTAGCATAAGTGTAAGTTAAATAACATACATTGAAAATAACAGTCCTACTATATTCACAACATATGCATGAAAGCACATTGCCTCTGATTTTATTATTATAAGTGAAATTTTTGTTCATACATACACCATTGACAGATCACTAACCCCAATAGTGTAACATTAAAGTCAAGAACATCTGCTCCTCGAAAGAAGTATACTCGCTTTATGCTATAAAGAAGCTAAGGATCTTCACAATACTCCCAATCTCCTTTTAAGCCTAAGCCTAGCCAAAAGCTTGGCTCCCAAGAGCCCTGAGTTATGAGGTTCTATTTATAACAAGAGGGGGTGACTCTTCATCTCCCCTCTGTGACCTTTGGACAACCCTCATGACTCTTCAACTTCTTTACAAAAATGACTCATTACATTACATGATGACTCTTCATATTCCAATATTGACACATGGAATTTCACTTACAACATAATTACAAGTAATCTTACATTTTACACTTGTACTCATATAAGACAAAATAAGGTAGAGACAACCTGAAAACCTAACAAGACACAACACTATGATTGTTGAGTTTGAGAGAAATGTCACTCAACAACGTCCACTTCTTGTTTCTCGGTCATGTTAGGGTCCTATAATAATAAGATTCATAATTTTGAATTGGCTATGATTAGTCTTGTAATATTGTACATACTTTTGTTTTCTGCAAAACGTTTTCCCATATTAAAAATAAAAAATGTAAAGAGGGTAAGTCCTAAAAGAAAAATCAAAGAACTAAAAGAAAAGGATCAAAAAAGAAAATAAGATATGAACCCCACCAAAAGAGATAAAGAAATAGATTCTGAAAGTGATGCAAATTCAAATGCCACTACTTTTTACTTTATTTGGCAAAATAAGATTGTGTGCAGCTCGTAAAAAATGCCACAATCCATGATAGTCAAATAGTTTAATCTTGATTCATTCACGTTTTAAATTTCAAGTTGATAGATAGAGAAGAAAGATCTAGCCAAACTGTTTAATCTTGACAGATCAGTAATCAGGTAGAGAATAAATAATGAGCTCAACAGTCTAATCTGAGCCATTGGAAGTTATAAGATTAGAATTAGATAGTTTTCTTATCAAAAGAAAAAGAAATAGAGAGTGAGCAAGCTCAAATGCATCCAATAAATGAAGAGAAAATGCTAGGGTAAACAAAGGGTAGGTAAAAGAGGGTTTGGAGTGCATAAGGTTGCTAGCTCAAATGCACCTTCATCATGCTTAATCTTGGGTTTCATGTGCAGGAGGAATTATCAAAGAAAGAAGACATTCACAAAAGATGTATATTACTTTGGGTATTTACCCTAAAAAGTTTCATATAATTTTAGCCCTGAGTACTAAAGCTCATTCACTAATTTCCCCTCATCTCACTAAACCCCTTACATGCTTAAATTATTAATTTCCCTTCATTACCCCTTCATTACTTTCTCACTTACTAATTTCCCCTGCTTGATTCGAAAGGACCCTTCCCTTTTCATTTCCCCTTATTCTAACACATTTCCATTGTAAAAACCCTTTTCCCTTCATTTTAACTCTTTTTCCTTTATTTCACACCTTTCCCTAGACATTCTTCTTTAAAAATCATTCTCCCCTTATCAATTTCACTTTTCCATTTGAACCCACTAAAACCCCCTTATCCTAGGTTTAAATAATGTATCGGGCCCCATTAAACAACGCCCCCTCGCCGATACCCTTTTTTAACTCATCCTAAAATGTTTTTCTAACACCTTCTCCCATATTCCCCAAACCATTTATATTCTTTTAACCTATAGTTTTTATACACTTATACCCGCTTTGTATATTTCACCCTCCCACTATATTTTATTCTCAATCCCAAAAACCTTTGTATATGGGTTATAACCCTCTACCGCATAACCCATGGTCCCCACATTTTAATACCCACCACATATATTATTTCCCCATACAATTAAATTAAACCCGACCCCACACCCCCACTCATCCCTCGCAACTCTGCCACGCAATAGCCCTCCGATCACCCAATTCCAGTTGCAACGGCCCATAAACATATCATGTGCTCCCATCGTCTGACTATTAAAATCTCAAAAGCACGTGAGATTCGCGGTTTTGCCCGATCACCTTTTTGCTACATGGCAGCCCCACGTTATATCGCGTGCTCTGAAAAGATACCACCCTACACTCAAAAGCAGTGCGATAAGCCATAATACCACCCCACTATGTAGAATGAAATTGCCTACTATTCATACATTAATCCCACACCCAAAAGTTAACCGTTGTTGGTTAAAAACCAAAAAGGCACCCTTTTTACCCCTTTCATTGTTATTTTGTTACCAAGCAACCTCTACCGACCAATACTAAACCCCGAAGCTCATTTTAACCCCACTTACAACCAGAAGATGCTGCAAACTCCAATTTGAAGTAGCACAAAGACAATTGAAGCCTCAGAAAGCCTGCACTGCTCCCATAGAACCTTGACTACACACCTAATTGTCGTTTTCCAGGTATTCCTGAAAGTACCAGAAAGGCCTTGTACTTAAGCTTTGCACAGTTTTTTTTTTAAATGTTAATAAATTAAACTAATTTAAAAACCTTCCCAAACTAAAGAAACTGAGTGTGCATCCAAAAGACCCTTTTCTACATACTATATTCACCTGTTGCCCTATACCAGAAGTCCTAAGCTTACTCCTTAAGCAAGATAGTCATTAATTCAATAAAATAAACAAAATTATGGCTTCCCAAAGAATTCTGAAATAAAAACCCCTACAAACCCCTCACCTGGATATTGACCACCTCCCATTGGCTAAGAGAGATTTCCAAATCAAAGACATAGTTTCCCCTAGCCATCTATTGAAACTCCACTACTGGAGTAAAGGCAAATTCCTCAACCACAATGATGATATTCAGTTGTGGGAATCAAATCTACCCAAATACTTGTTCCCATAGGTATACCAGTTCCCTGAAATCATCCACTTATGCGAACTTTGCTATATCCCAAGCCAAAGAGCCATAGTCTCTTCTAACCAACAGATTTTATTTACAATCACTGTAGAGTCAATAAACCAAATGTTGCAGGTCCAGCCAACGCCAAATGAAACCTCATTTTCTATTGAAAACCTACTTGAACTATACTTGAAGTTGTACCTTCCCAAGAGATCTCACATTTTTCAAACTTTCATCTTAGAAGAGGCTCATATTCCTACAGACAGTCCTGCATACTCTGCCACCATTTTATCTAAGATGGCTAGACAAATTGTAACCATGCTCTCTTGTATTCTAGGATATACCATTGATGAGCATGTAGATGAGTCTATACTTGCTTTCCTCTGTATTTTTTGTTCAGGCAAGCCTACAACTACAATTTTCAATTTTGCCCAGTTCTTGTTAGACAGAATCCATGATCAATTGATCAGATTACTAAATGAAAGAGTATTCAAATACTCTTCAGTATTTTTCCACGTGTTCCTATATTTCTAGTCAGGTAGGTTTCCAGTCAACATCCAAGAGATGGTGTTATGAAACCAACTCAAGAAAAGATAGAAAAGATAGATCAATGCCTTATAATTCAGTCTCTTCGAGGGGGCAACCTCCTTTACATTACATAAATGAACAATTCTTGGATGATACAAATGAAAATACCTCCTTTCTATATATAGGAGTCTAAGGGGTCATAACATAATCAGAGCCAACATAACAATAATAATGTAAGGGCACAATAATAACAATAGTGGGCTTCTATGGGCACAAGAGTAACAATATGGGTACTACATGGGTACATCAATATAATAAGTGGGTTGTACTAATAACAATAAGGGGTTACACTAGTAGTATAGGGGCCTAACATGCCCCTCTCCTTCAAAAATAATTTTCCGCAATGCTTGAGTAGTTCTTGATGCTTCCATATAAAATTCTTGTCCTCCCATGTGGAATCTTCAGCAGGTAAGTTCTTCCACTTGATGAGATACTCTAAAATTGATCGATTTCATAGCTATCGGGTTCTTGTTTCTGTGACTACTCCAAGTTTTGATATGATTTTTCCTTCCTCTTCAATTTCTGGCAATATTGTTTGCATTGGAATCTTTTGCAACTTTTGAATAAGTGGCCATACTTCTTTGTCCTTCTTCCATTCATCCCTTGCTTCGTTTATCCAATCAGGTTGGATAATAGAAATAGCACAAAACAATGCTTCCACATCCTCATCCTTGAAGAGTCTTCCCATTCGGTAAGGTCGCCATTTTTTAAGTGCATGTAGTATTGCCAACATTTCCTTCTCATAAATAGCTTGCTTTAGATGTAGTAGTAAAAATACCCAATCGCCTACACCAAAACTTTTCTCACTATGATGTTGATCTACCTGTTGTTTCATTTGATTTTGCACCAAAGTGGCGTTATCCTTTAAAAGTTGGAGAACTTGTTGTTGATGCTCGATGTGATCTTTCACTACTTGAACCTTTTTCTTCTTGATATGTCCTTCTATCTTTAGAGTTTGAGGAGTGGCAATTTCTTCCAATCCTTTACAAGATATGGTCGGATTCATTTCTTGACGCTTGATGTGATCTTTCACTTCTTGAACATTTTTCTTCTTGATATGTCCTTCTATCTTGATAGTTTGAGGAGTGGTAATTCTGACCAATTAATTACAATATATGGTTGGATTCATTTCTTCTTTCTTGATGTGATATTTCACTTCTTTCACCTTTTTCTTCTTGATATGTCCTTCTATCTTGAGAGTTTGAGGAGTGGTCATTCTTGCTAATAGTTTACAAGATATGGTCTGATTCATTTCTTCTTTCTCTGGGGTTGAGTCCTGGCATATATCCTCTTCTTTTGATGTTTCTTGATCCTTTTCTTCCTCCTCTTCATAATCTATGTAAAATAATTTCTTCTTAGCACACTTATGACCTTTAGTGCATTTGCTATCACAATTGTAACAAAGCCCTTTTTCTCTTTTTTCTTCCAATTGTTGTGGTGTAACCCTTATAGGTTGTGGAAGGCTAGGAGAAACAACACTTCCATATTTATAGTTGTGAGGGGTAGACTTCTTTGTTGCCATAATTTTACTTTCCAATATGTCACAAATCCCTTTTACTCTTTCCAATTGTTGTGGTGTTGCTCTAAAGAAGGTGTTGCTCTTTGTATCCTCATAATGTGCTATCATTTCCTCCGTGAGAATTGACCACGTAACAAGTTGTTTACGAGAACAAAGACCTTTATACCATAAAAATTGATCTGGTTTTAAATATGAAGATGCAATACATACCTTTTGTAACAGTGGTACACCATGTAGATCAAAATATTGCTCCATCTGAAGTATCCAATTTACCGGATCCTTGCCATCAAACTTCCTCATCCTGGTTTTTGTTGATTTTAAGACCTTGATATTGAAATGACTGTAACTCTATACTTTCGGATATTTAAGTTTTGAAATTGCTACCTGTAGTATCCCTCTGTGTCCTCTTTCTAATTCCACTAGTCTGATCCAAATTGGATTCTCCAAAAAAGGGTTATGCACAATCTCCCAAGATGACCTGATTATAGACCTTTCCAGAAGAGCGAAATTGTATGAAGTGCCACGTGTCAATTTTTCGACCTTTGGCTCTGAAAAATATATACAAGAAACTAAAATATGTGCTCTTCCTGTACCTTCTTACGAAATTTCAATCCGATGCTCAGAGAGAAAGTTATGATGATTTTCCCCAGGTCACCTGTTTGGAATGTAATTCAGGAGTCTGCAGAAAGACCAACTTCCTCAGATCATATCTCTGCAAATATAGCACGAAAAGATTTGAAATTTGGACCCGAGATTCAACAAGAGTTATTATCAAATGGGTTATTTTTGCAACTTATGAAACACCAGAGAAAAAAAGTTATAGCAAAAATTCCACGATGACCTGTTTGGAGCAACGAAACCCTAGAATCCAAAGCTCTAATACCAAATGTTATGAAACCAACTCAAGAAAAGATAGAAAAGATAGATCAACGCCTTATAATTTAACCTCTTCGAGGGGGAAACCTCCTTTACATTACATAAATGAACAATTCTTGGATGATACAAATGAAAATACCTCCTTTCTATATATAGGAGTCTAAGGGGTCATAACATAATCAGAGCCGACATAACAATAATAATGTAAGGGCACAATAATAACAATAGTGGGCTTCTATGGGAACAAGAGTAACAATATGGGCACTACATGGGTACATCAATATAATAAGTGGGTTGTACTAATAACAATAAGGGGTTACACTAATAGTATAGGGGCCTAACAGATGAACACTAAGGGCCATCCTAGATATGTCATCTTTGGACACCCTTAATCCATAAATATTCCACTGTTTTCAGCTACAAGGAGTTCATTGATTCCTTTGTTCACCCAGTGGTTAATATGCTAAGCAGTAGCAATCAACCCAGGATTGGTGATGAGATAAACAAAGTTTTACAGTTTTCTAAGCACAATAGAATAGGGAACTGATATTTAAACCAGGACCACACTAAAGTAAGGGTGTATGGATGCCAACTCACTCCCTATAAGTTGCCCAAATATCTCCCCATGAGAATATTTGCATTAGAGTATATCAGGTAGATTATAAACTCAAATGATGTGAATTTTCTATTAGCTAGGAAGAAAACACAGTTCAAAATCAAAAACCTGTTAGGCCCTTTGAGAAGAAGCAGAAAAATCTTTACAGGAAATGAAGTTCAGTGGCAGTTTCAAATGGTAGTATGACCCTTTAGGAGTCATAAACAAACTAAGACTCAAGTTTAAATTGAGCCCTCTCATGCATGAGTCCAGGCCAAACATTGAAAAATATGCCAACCAATTACAGTGGTTGGAAAACACCTTAATAGATATGGAGAAATAGATGGATACTAGTTCCATTTTGCATACTCTAGCCTTGCAGGACAAGAATGCAAAAAGGACCAAGGAAGAAGGTTCTTGCTCAAACATAGATACAACACATGACAGATTTGGAATCATGTATAGGAAAAAGCCCAAGGTTAATCCTGTAAATGAGTAAGAATAGACACTTGAGACAGTTGAGACAATTCAAATCATTGATACAGATACGATGGTCAGAGAGAGTACAACTCCAGTAGTTTCAGAGGAAACTCATTAGCCATCAACCTCTAATACTCAAATTATTCAGAAGCAGCTTAGTATTGAAGTTTCTTCATCTAGCAAACTAGTGGATGAAGAAAAATATATAAAGGAGAAGTATAAAGAAATTAAGTTGAGAAATGAGGCATTGAAAGCTAAAACCTATGCCCAGTATTTCAAACAAACTCCTACTAATTAGCATAGATTACTTTCAGATTTCTACATTAAGACAAGAAAAATGTAGATGACCTTTTTGCAGCCAATAGTACAATAGCCAAAGTCATCAATAGATTACAACAAAACAAAATTTGAAGTTTTGGGCAAGAATGTTCATCCCATAGTTCAGATTGAATTTCATAAGAAAGCAGGAGAAATGATATACTCAACAATGACCAACAAGGCTATGAGTGTACAAGAACTTCAAAATTATCTAGACAATATCACATCACAATTTAAGCTAGAGAAGGCATCCTCACAAGCAAAGGATAACTGAATTAAGTCATTAGAAGAATTGGTTATTGAGATTCGATATAATCCAAATGACATCAAGGCTGTAGAAAATCTCATAAAAAAGAAGAATGAAGACATTGCTGCATTGAAGAAACAACTGAAGTTGCCTCCTTCTGAACATCCACAGACCAAGGAAGTTCTAGAGAGACAAAGCCAAAAAGATGAGATGATGGACCTCATTCTCTAGTTAAATGCTTAATTAAAAGAAATGGACAAGTTAGTACATGAGAAACAGGCCAGCATTGAAATAGCTACTACAACTGTTGTTCCTATAGTTACTACAACAGTTCCTTCTACTTTGGTAGCTTCATTGGCCCCAGCGTCTCCAGTAGCTACAACATTTTCAACTGCATCAGCAGCAGGTACAACGATAGCAGCAGCTCATCCTAGTGATGAAGCATGTAAATTGATCAAAGTCATGGAAGATATGTCCATCCAAACCACTGAAATAAATATACTTAAGGAACAAATAAAAATTCTAGAGGATTAAAAGAAATTGGCTCAAATCATGCATAAGAATGAAGCTCAGAAATCAAACTGGTTGAATGAAAGGATACAGAAATTAGAGAAAGAATTGACACTGAAAGAGCCACTAGCCCAAGAAAAACAACTTTTATGGGGCAATATCATTGACTCAATCAATGATATTTGGCTATCTATACAGGTGATATTTGAGTAGAACGATTCGGTCAAAGAGGCTGGTGAGACAATTCAAAGGGTTAGAGCTAAACTTGGAAATATACCAGAAGAAGCCTCAAGAACAATCTAGTTCCTTAATTCAAAGAACAAGTATGAACTGCAGGAGCTTGGAATAGCTGACAGAACTGGGACCATACTAGAGGTAAAGAAGGTAATCACCAAGAGGTATCTGATGACATAACTTGAGGATAAATTCCAAATAATGGAGCTAGCAATAGCTAACTAGGCTTATGGTAAAATTTGATGCTTTGAGGTAGAAAGGTTTTCCTAATCCATTGGTGATTAATGACAAGTTGATGATACATGGAAACTATGATAAGAAAATCAAAGAAGTGGCAAAGGAACAAGCCAACAATTCCTCTATGAAAGGGAAGCCTACAGGAAAAGTCCTTTACCAGACTTTTGAGAACCTCTTTTACCTCCAGCATGAGGTAAAACATCTTTTTATAAACAAGTCCACTTTTGCAAAATACACATAAGTTGATGAAGTCTACAGAAGAATGGTAAATCGTAAATTACCAGATGCAGAGACTTGGGAAAAGTTGAATGATTTACTATAAAAGTGCAAGGTAAACATGAATTTAGAGCAGTGAAGGTAATACAGCAGATCAGCTAAGTCAAAGAGTATCAGTCAAAGGCAGAGTAAAAGGACAGCCATCGTAGAGTAACAACCAAAGAGAGAGAAACAAAAGATCAAAGCATCAAATAGTAAAACTAGTAAAAGAAGTGACAACTAGCATTTTAGTCTCCTAGGTGTCTCTATCTTTTAGCATGAAGATATTTTATTTTCCTTGAATAATTCCTAAAATAGTTTAGGGTATTTTGTAATAATTTTTTTATAAATACTTCATAATTCGAAGTATAGAGTGTGGATCGCTGAACATTTCTATAGTTATTATTGATCTAAACACCTGAGGGTTTATTGTAACATTTTCAAGTTAGCAGACTGCACTGAGTAATAAAGGCATTACATTACAAGATTCATGTGTTGGGCCACATCAGTGAAATATCTTTCATTTTTTAAATTGTTATTTTCTTAAGTATTTCACATACATACATGTTTTTCCAATTTAAATTAAATAACTAGAATATTACTTCAGAATTTGTTTAAGTACACTCTGTCTTGAACAATTATTCATTTTGATGTTTTCTTCTGATATCCAGAGTAGGGAATTATTCATTCCCCCTAGTTTCGATTAACCTCTTTCATTTCCTTCATTATCCGGTTTGAGGAATCCTTAATTGCTCCTTGACCCTGATTAAAAAACCACTTCACCATCCAGCCTAAAAGATCTGAATTCACCCAACTACCTTGTCCTATGAACACTATCTTTAGAACTTGATTCAGTCATGTTTTCTTGACATTTGGACTCCATGGCCCAATGTTAAAAAGACACTTATCTATCCATCTAAATCAATGATTCCACCACCAAATAAAATCAAAAACCAACCAAGCTTAAATAACTATCCTAAATTTAATTAATCCAACAAATTTAGATCATTAAAAGAGAGCCCTCTCTGAGCATTAGGAAGGCTAGATCCTAATCTCAAAAGTAGGTTTTTGGTTACCTCTATTATTTCTTTAAACACAACATGACAACCCTAGGGAAATTTTAGAATGATAACATAGTGGCGACCATACTGGGGAAATGAGTCCTCAGTTTAATAAACCTAAAAGGAAATCCTAAATTTTGTCTTTGTACCTTAAGGCCATTTGATGGTTGTCAAAGGTTTCATTAAAAAAATTAAAAGAACGTACTATACCAGGGCACATCTAGATCCAAACCTTGCTGTAATTGTTGATAATCCAGATAAAATCTTAAGAAAAAACAATAAAGTATAAGGTCAAGAAAGCATTAGTCAGCTAATCAAAGAAAATTAACTTCCTAAAGAGTTATCAAACTTAGAGGATCTTCAATTTGATTTACCATTTGAGCATTCATTGTTTCGTACCAAATCTAAAACTTCAGTCCATGATACTGTAATAGACCCCACTTTTATTCAATTTATTGAATAAAAGAAGAATACTATTCATCCTGATTTAGATGAACATGTTCTAGACACTTTTGACAAACTTGATGCTTTTAACTCAAATTTGATAAGACACATAGATTAAGCTTATTTTCAATAGTTAGTTGAATTAGCTGCCCTAATTGCTGCTACTCCTAAGCCTTCTAACATTACTTCAGAGTCTGTAAATTCATCTTTATTTAATGCTACCTCATCTATTATTTCCACTACACTTCATTCCATAGAATCATTCATCTCCAAGCTTCCTCTTCAACCCAGAGTTTTATTTCCATCTCCCAATACTTTAACTTCATCTTCTAGCACTTCTATTACATTTTCAAGCCCTTGAAGCTCAATTGTAAGCCCTTCAAGTTCATCTTCACACATTGCCACTTTACCTCCTAGTCAAGCTAGAATCTTAGCCATGGCTGCCAGATATGCTCCTTTGACCTTACCAACTCAAGCACATGCCATGCCCCAAGACTACCAAAGTGAAATATTTTAGTTTGTTGGTACTGGTCAATATACTACACAACAACATGTAAATAAAATGAACGATTATTTTGAATTACATGAAATTAATGAAGAAGATGTTCAAATGAGATTATTTGCAGAAACACTAGTAGAAGATGTCAAGAAGTGGTTTAAATCTTTATCTACTTGTCATATTGTTGATTTACCTACTTTCCATAGATTGGTTATCAATAGATGGGAAAGAAAGAAAAATCCTTTACAAATATTATCTGAATATGGAAACATTAGAAGAGATCCTAATGAAACTGTTCAGGACTATTGTACTAGGGTTAACAGTATTTATAATGCAATCCTTGCAAATATCAAACCTCCACCAAACTTGGAACTAATCAAATTTCCTAATGGTTTTTACATTGATATGTCTTACCAATTGAGAGAAAGAAACCCTCCAACTCTATAACGAATGCAGAGTGATGAAATTAGTGTACAAGCTAACTTGTTGGCTAAAAGAGCTAGAATGAGAAATGAGAGGAGGGTTACCATTAAGGAAGAACCATCAACTTCATATGTTAAGATATATACTTTGGCTAAAATTTTAGAAAAGTTAGTGGATAGATTAGAAATTATGGAAAGAAAACCACAATGGGATAATCAACAACAAGGTCCTCAAATAAGAAATCCAAACTTTAGGAAGAATCCTGATGCTGGTAAATCTAGAGAAGGGCCACCTGATCAACAGATTAGACAACCTTTCCAAGAAAACTATGCTGAAAGTTCTCACAAAATGAAGAAGATCAAGACACTCAAATTAAATTAATGGGAATAAATGATGGTAATACTATTTTTCTTACCCAAGAAGAACAAGAATTATGTATGTTACAACAATTATGGTTACAATCTGGAGAGTCCTTTGATTATAAACAAGGTTATGAATTTGCCATTAATGAAGTTCATAAGCAATATAACCTTAGGAGTAAGAAAAACATAGAAGCCCCTATTGATAGAATTGTCCAAACTCAAACCAAGAAAACAGTGGGAGCTCCTCCAACGAAAGAACTGAAAATTCTCTCTAGAGAAACCCAAAAAACTTTCACTCCAATGATTACATCTAGTCCAAAAATTGTAGACATTACAAATACTATTGTCAAAACTTTAGCTGATATTGAAAAATCAGCTGCTATGAAAACTTCAAAAAATGTCCAAAAATCCACTGATACTCAAGCTTCAAATGTTATTCAAATTTCAACTGCTTCCCAAACTATTCCAAATCAAAGAATTGAAAATAGTAAAATAGTAGACACCCAAATAGAAACTAAATTACCAACTGGAGACAAGAAAAAAAGAGTACACAAACTCCAATTTCCAAGGAGGAAGTTATTCGGTTAGGCAAAACACAAACTCCATTTAATATCCAAACTGAAATTACAAAATTGAAAGTATTAGTTCCTTTAAAAGAATTGATAAAAAATGATTCCTACAAAGACCAAATCACTGAAACACTGAATATATATGAAGGAGAAGACTTTGTTAATCTAAATGATGACCAACCAGAATTAATATTTGGTCCTAAGGTAAATGGAAAACATGAACAAAGTGGTGTTCTTCCATTCTACATTATCTTGACTATTCATGATCAAATCTTACACAATGCTATGTTAGATTTAGGAGCATCTCACAATTTAATGCCTAAATCAATCATGGAAACATTGGATTTATATATAACCAGACCATAAAAATATATTTTCTCTTTTGATTCTAGTAAATTTAAATGCCTGGGCCTAATAAAAGACTTGTGTGTCACTCTAGTTCAATACACAAGTAAGAGTATTGTCATGGATGTTGTAGTTGATGATATCCCTCCAAAGTATGGAATGCTATTGTCTCGCTCATGGGGAGCAAAATTGTAGGGATCTCTATAGTTAGACATGTCTTATGCCACAATTTTAGTATTTGGTTAGCCCAAAAAATTTTATAGAGAAACTTTAATGAAATACATGGTCAGTGGTATAGATAAACCAGAGAACTGTACTATTTATTTTGTACATTATGATATGGATTCTTTCATTTTATGTAATTCAGGCACTGAAAAAGACAATAACACAGTTGTGAAATGAAAACATAAAGAGCCTGACAGTGATAATATATTTCATGAATCTAGGTGGCACTTAGACTTTGATGGTTCAGTGAACAGATTAGGAGCAGGTGTAGGAGCTTGGATTCATAACATGGAAAATAATCATTTTGAAGGTCATGCCTTTAGATTAAACTTTAAATGCACAAACAACATGGTAGAGTATGAAGCTTTAATCTTAGGATTGCAAATCGTAAGAAACCTTGGAGCCAAGAGAGTTTTTATCATGGGAGACTCACAGTTAATCATAAAACAAATTAAAGGAGAGTACCCTGTGAATAATCCTAGACTTAGCCAATATAGAGAAACTGTTCTAGATCTCATTAAAGAACTTATTGAAATTGATTTTGTTGATATTTCTAGGAAATAGAACATGCAAGCCCACAGTCTGGCTACCTTTGCTAGCACTTGTAGATTGCCTTTTCAGCCTAATCACCAGTACACTGTAGAGGTAAGACATAGACCTATTATACTTGATAATCTAAAATATTGGAAGATTTTTTCACAAGATTCTCAAATCTATGATTTTATGAATGCTGAAGGAGAATTCCAAAACTGTAACATAGATACTGATTGTATAGTAGATGACATCATAGATAGTGAGATAGATACAAATGATGTAGATGTAAATAAACCCACTAAATTCACTAAAGTAGAAGTAGATAACTTAGAAAAAGTAGAAATAGAAGAATTAGTTAATGATGATTCTGAGATTTTAAACCTTAAAAATAACTTTTTGCCTAAGGGATTAGTCCCACTAGAAGATTTGTTTGATTCAAATGATGTAGTTAGAAAACAAAAAAAGGAGCCTTTCAGATCAGACATAGAAGAATGTAACCTAGGAATGGAAGAAACGCCTAAGCTTATTAAATTATCCAAAGCATTACCTCCAGCTGAATAGTTGAAATACATAAGTTTGTTTAAAGAATTTCAAGATGTCTTTGCCTAGAGTTATGAAGACCTCAAGTCTTATGGCACCAACATTATTCAATATAAAATACCAATTAAAGAAGATCAGCAACCCTTCAAACAAAATCTTAGGAGAATTAATCCAGTTCTTATGCCATTAATTGAAAAAGAAGTAAAAAGGATGTATGAGGCACAAATCATAGCACCTATTAGATATTCAGATTGGGTCTCTAATTTAGTCACAACTAGAAAGAAAATAGGAGAAATCGGACTCTGTGTTGATTTCAGAGACTTGAATAAAGTATCACTGAAGGATAACTATCCCCTCCCTAAAATGGACCACATTCTCGAGAGGGTAGTAGGGTCATCCAAAATTTCATTTCTTGATGGATTCTTTGGATACAACCAAATCTTAGTTCAACTAGAGGATGAAGAAAAGACCGCATTTACCACTCCCTGGGGTACTTTCATGTATTTGAAGATGCCCTTTGGATCGATGATTACTGGAGCAACATTCCAAAGAGCAATGGACATAGCTTTTGAAAAAGAAATCCATGACTTTTTGGTTGTTTACCAAGATGATATCACAGTGTTTTCTAAAACAGATAATGAACATCTAGATCATTTGAGAAGAGTTTTTATTAAATGTAGAAAATTTGGCATTTCTTTGAATTCCAAAAAAGACACTCTTTGGGCTATAAGAAGGTAAACTTTTAGGACACATAATTTCAAAAGAGGGCATTAGAATTGATCCAGTTAGAATAGAGGCAATCCTAAACATCAGTCACCCTAGAAACATTAATTAATTTCAATCATTCTTAGTTAAAATAAATTTTCTTAGAAGATTCATTTCTAACTTAGCATAACTAATCAGAGAATTGAATAACATGTTAAAGAAAGACTCAACACTTTTTTTTTTTTCTGGATAAAGGCTAAACTATTGTATTAAGAAAAAAGAAAACTAATTACAAAGAGGCCTAGGCCTCTGAAGATGCAGGGGAGCATCCTCTGTCAAAGAAGACTGCAGGTGCTCAAGGCAACCTGGATTACAAAGATGGAGATAATAACAGAGAGCATGACAAAAGCTGTAGCTGATGGCCTTCTGGCTTACAAAAAGAGGACTATGCAAAAGAGCAGCAGTTACTTGATTTGAGAAGTTTGCCTGTCGAATGTATCTTGCTGCTGAAAACAAAATACCAAACGGTGGTAGGAAGTCCAAATTCTCCAGAAGTCTTGAAGAGCTTAGATTTCTTGAGGGCTCCCTACTATAAAACCGACTGCTGGACCCTTCTAAACCAGAAGGCGTCCCCTCAAAATTCCAAAACGCGTTCATTAAGCAGCAGAAGAAAACATAAACTAAGCCCTCGAAGGCTCACCTTGTTCAGTGCCCGGCTTGTAAGCCTCTTCATTCATCTCCAGACGGTTGGTGAGCTGATTGCCGAAGTTGGCAGGATGTTGAGGCGAACCATGAGCCAGATACTGAGACGAATCATGAGCTGGTTGCTGAGGCCAGCCCAAACCGGGAAGAGGCTCCATCAAATTGACATCAACAGTAATTTCATTATCAATAATTTCCCCCACTACTGGAACCCGAGGATGATCCAGTTGCTCCGGCTCCCTGTCAGGCTCTTCCTGACTGGACGAATCATCCTCCTCCTCCGTGGCAATGGCTGTTATGAGCAGAGAGAGACGGGTCTGGTTTCTCCGGCAGCGAAAAGTGCAGCGAGAAGTATGGACTTGACTATCCAACTGGTCTGAATCTTCAAAGGGAGAGGATGGAGGCTCCAGCATGGCAATTGGCTGAATTGCACTAGCCTGAGCCTCTTGCCTACCGCGAATTCCCCATACCCCTCCACGCCATGGGACTCCCCTCTGTCTCGGCGCCATTAGCCCGGGAGAGCGCACTTTGCAAACAAGAGACAGTAAAAATTCAGGATTGTAACTAGCTAACAGTTCCTCCTCAATGACAATTACCCAATTTTTGTGTGTTACTAAACCTTCCTCCAACGAATGCCCAGAACACGCAGTCGGAACAGAGGTTAGGCTATGGCATCTACCCCTGCCGCCAGCATTCGGCTCAATCTCACACCCAGACAAATTAACATCACAATACCTCATGTAACTGACCTGATTCATGAGCTTCATTATATAGGACGCGGATCTGAACAATCCGGCGGCAATGGAGCCAAAACTCCATAAATCGGCGTACCGGAAAATCAATTTGCCTCGCGTGAGGCCATCCCTCTTCTGCAGAGCCATCCTTTCAGACATAAACTGCGTTAATGCTTGACAGGGGCAAATTAATATACCGTCCTGCCAGACGATCTTAGTACCACCGCTGCCCCCCATCGCATATTCTCTGATGAGTCCATGTGTCACCCGCATCCGGGTGTGAAACAACCTGTGGCTGCATATCTTCATCTAATAGTGCCTGGAAATTGGGAAGATGATCCTCCGAGACTGTAGCATTAAGAGGTCCAGCTGAGAAATCTTTCTCATTATCCACCCCTAAATTAGCTAGGAAGTCCGCAGGCTTGTTCCCTTCCCTTTTTGTGTGCTTGAAGGAGACTGCTCTGTTCGCTTGCAACCAATGCTGAACCTGATCCAATCTGGATGCCAATCTCCAACTTCTACTAATCTTGTGAACTGGGGATCCCTGTTGTAGCTTTAGTGCCATGTTTATTAGAATCTGTGAATCCCCTTCTACTATCAAGGGAAACTACTTGCCTTGTTGCGCCAAAGTGAGACCTTTCCAAAGGCCTTCCAGCTCCGCTGCATTATTTGTATTCCACCCAATTGTGCCAAAGAAAGTAATAAGAGGATTTCCTTGATGGTCTCTTATTACACCTCCATACCCTGTCTGTCCCGGATTTCCCTTCGATGCGCCATCGAAGTTCAATTGAAATGTATTGACAGGTGGTGGTATCCATTTTGCTGTGTGGGTTCGGTGTTGCTCTGGGTTGGGTCTAGCCAGAATCTTATCTTGTATCTTTATTTGCCAATTATTCTAGATGGCCCATTCCTGAGGTTGCTTCGGAAAATCCTCTTTTGACCAGGCTTTTGTTGAGAGGGTTTCGTTGATATTGATATGAAATCCTTTCCAAACCTACTCTAGAGTCATTGATTGATTCTTGAATATCCTCCTGTTACGTTCCTTCCAGATATTCCACATTAGGAATCCTGGGATAATTTGCCATAGGATATTAAGGATTGTGCATTGATATGGTGCTTGAGGCCATTGTCGGATTGTTTCTCTTATATCCCCTCGAATTCGTCCTTCCTTCTGACAACGAAAAGAGACTTTCTCCCATATCTTTTTGCTCAGTTGGCATGTCTGCATTAAGTGGAGCACAGATTCTTCTTCCTTATTGCAATTGAGGCAAATAGAGGGTCCTAGGAAGCCTCTTTTCCTGAGGTTATCCCATGTTAGGATTCTATTGTAAGATAGAAGCCACAGGAAGGTGGATACTTTCGGCCATATAGGGGGTTTCCAAATTTTGCTCCATATTTGGTCCTTGTCCATCCTGTCCCTGATTATGATTTTGTATGCCTCCTTTGTAGTGAAAGTACCCCTCTCCTCATACCCCCACCTTAAAGTATCTTTCCCTGCTTGCTTTAATATCTTGCATTTTTTTAGTTCTGAGTGGAGAGCGAGTTGGTTATCATTTGAGCTGTGAGGTAGGATCAAGCTTGTTTGTTTCCACTCTCTCTGCTCTTGATTGTTTGGATCTTTCCAAAACTTACTTATTTTTTCTTGAGGAGTTATCTCCCTTTCTGGGATGGCTTGCAGGCTGTCTAAGAGTTTAGGTAGCTGCTGCCAGGAATCTTCCCAGAACCTGGCAGTTTGACCATCTTTTATCTCCCAAAAACTATGTTTTTGAATTAGATCTCTGTGCTGAATAGCCGAGTTCCATATCAACGATCCCTTACTGGTTTCCGACATTCTGATCCTTTCTTCTAGGGGAAGATTCCTTGTGTATTTTGCAGTCCAAAGACGTGCCCACGGGTTGTTGAAATCTGAGAGCCACCTCCACCATACTTTCGCTCCCATGGTCTTATTGCTTTGTTCTGGATCCCTGAGTCCTATTCCCCCTGCCATTCTGGGAAGACATGCTTTGTCCCACCTAATGAGGGCCCATTTTCTGTTTGGGCCTGAACTGCCCCACAAAAAATTCCTCTGCAACTGTTTGATTGTCCTTAGAACCCATTTTGGCGCTGCTAAGATGGAAAATAGATAGAGCGGCATAGATTGCAAGACAGCCTTTATTAGTACCACTCTGCTGGCCATATTCAAGGATCTGTAAGTCCAAAGTAGCAGCCTTGCTTCCAATTTCTCGAGCAGGAGAGACCATGAAGAGTGCTTGAGGGCAGAAGCAGTAAGAGGAGCGCCTAGGTAGGATGAAGGAAGAGACGCTTTTGAGAATCCGAGAATGCGAGTGATGGCTCTTTGGGTATAAGGAGGGGTGTTAAAGAAGTAAACCTGGGATTTGACATTATTGATGCAGGCTCCGGAAGCTTTTGAGAAGGAATCAAGGATTGATTTGAATGTGCGGGCTTCTTGAACAGATGAATGGCCGAATAACATATTGTCATCAACAAATTGTTGATGAGAAATTGCAGGGAGGTTGTGAACAGCAATTCCTTTAAGCTTATGCGAAAGGATGGCTGATTTAATGCTTCTCCCCAGACCTTCGGCTAGGATGACAAATAGGAAAGGTGACAAGGGATCTCCCTGCCTGATGCCACGAGTGGGACGAAAGGTAGGAGAGGGGATACCATTGATGAGAATGGAGAAAAAAGATGAGGAGATGAGACTGCTAACCCATCTTACCCATGGGGGAGCGAAACCAAAGGCGAGGAGAGTTTTTTGCAAGTAGTTCCAGCTTATACTATCGAATGCTTTGGATAGATCAATTTTGAGAAGCATCCCTGGCTTTTTTAAAATCTTGAGAGAGTGGATTATTTCGTGGGTGAGGATGATCCCATCAGTGATTTGACGACCCTCTACATACCCGGATTGTTCTGGAGATATGATTAGGGGCAACAAGGGTTTCAATCGTAGAGCAATAACCTTTGAAACAATTTTATAAATAATATTACATAGAGCAATGGGACGATACTTATCTGGAGTGTTTGATTCCGAGGATTTGGGGATCAGAGCCAGAAATGTAGCATTCATAGCTGGATACATCCATCTGAGGGATCTTGATTCCTCCACCACCTGCCAGACTTCCCATTTTATTAATTCCCAGAAATGTTGGAAGAAATTTGACGTAAACCCATCTGGGCCTGGCGCTTTCCCTGCCTTAAGTTGGTTGACCGCCAATTCAACTTCTTGAAGACTAATCGGTTTGAGAAGCAACGTATTCTGGTCTTCGGTAATGATTCTTGGGATATGCCTTGTAATGTTATCAATGGCAGCGGACCTGTTTGTGTCTGGTTCTTGATTCATCCTTTTGAAGTAGTCTACGAACTCCTTTTCAATACCTTCATGGTCTTCGATTTTGCATCCTTGCTCATTATTTACAAAGGAAATTTGGTTGATCATACGCCTTTGTACTGTTGTTCTGTGAAAGAATTTTGTGTTCTTTTCGCCTTCCTTGAGCCATCTAACCCTCGACTTCTGCCTCCACAGTATCTCTTCCTGCATATCTCTGTCCAGAATTTGCTTTTCTATTGCTTGCTCCTGTTGTGTCAACTCCTCGGATCGGCCATGAGAAATAATTTTTTGTTGAGTGTCCTTCATTTTTTGGATGAGGATTTCTTTTGATTTGAAAATGTCACCAAAGGTGGATTTATTCCAACGCTTTATTTCCTCTTTGAGATACTTCAGCTTCTTTTGGAATTGGGCCATTCTTGATCCTTTTGTGTCTCTGAATTTTGTCCATGTTGTCCTTATGAATTCATGGAATTCCGGATGTGATAGCCAAAAGGATTCGAATCTGAATGGTCTTTTTAGATTGTTGCCTGGTCTATTCCAGTTTAAGGCAATGGGCCAGTGGTCTGATCCTGAATAAGGAAGGATTGAGGCTGTGAAATCTCCCCCCAAATGTACTGCATTATCAGAAACCAGGAAACGATCCAGGCGCGAGGACACTTGCGTCGGTTCCGTTCTCTTATTGCTCCAGGTGTAAAGACCGTTTTCAGTTGGAATGTCAATCATCCAATTGTCTTGTATGAAATCTTTGAGTAGATTGCCATCTCTGTTGATTCCGCTGCGTCCTCCTTTCTTTTCATCCAGAGTCGCTATCATGTTGTAATCTCCGCCTGAGATCCATAGCGGATGCGTTCTGGTTGCATTCAGCTGCGTTAATGCCTCCAATGTATTGGCTTTTTGCTGTGTTTCTTGTGGAAAATAGACATTTGTAATGTGCCCATTAATGTTTGTGCCATTTAGATGAAACTTGGCTTGGATGAAGTTTCTATTGGCATGTATATTGTCTAGCTGTATCATTCTTGAGTCCCAAAGGATTGCCAAGCCTCCGGAGGCTCCTTGAGCTTCCACTGCCGAGACCTGCCCTGCAGGCCACGCCTTGGCTGCTACCTTTTCTAGAACTGTATGCTTACATTTAGTTTCTTGCAGAAAAATAATTGCTGGTTTTTCTGCCATTATCATGTTTTTTAAGAGTCTACCCTTCTTCTGGCCGTTAAGCCCTCTAATGTTCCAAGATATCAATTTCATTGGGAAGATTTAGGGTTGATGTTGAAATACCTTGATAGCTGGGCATATCTCCCTGAATCTACCATGACTTCTCCGACCTTTATCGTTCTCTCCAGAGCAGATTTCCGTCCTCGCTTCTTGATGTCCTTTGCAATAAACTTTCCATCCCACTGGCTACCCGTTTGAACACCGAGCGAATATTTCTTCTGGGCTTTGTGCAGTACCTCCTCGAGTTTGTGCACTTGCGTTTCAGTTATTTTATCGAAATTTTTGGTTTTACAAGCAGTTTCCAGACCAATAATGTCCAGTTCACCTATATCAAATGTTTCTGTGTCTTCATCCATGTTCTGGGATTCTTGACGGCTTTCCTCATCTTGCCGTGCTTTGGCTGAGCCTGATTCTGTTATATCTATCTCCATATCTGGTTGGCTCCAGAACTTCGCTTTAGTGGTATGAAGATTTCCTTCATGATCCTGACTTTTTCCTTTGGATGTTTCTTTAGTTTCCTCAGACGTTTCCGGATTCGGGATATGCTTGGCTGACAGGGGGTCTTGCATATGTTGTTCTTCCTCTGCTAGAACTGCAAAGCTGTTGCTTGTTGAAGGTTTTGAAGGATCCTTCATGGCCTGCTTATTCTGAAGTGGCTGTTTCTTATTCCCTCTTCTACGGTTGGCTACTTTGATGAATCCATCAGGTGATTGCTTGTCCTGATCTTGTTCAGTGGTTTTCTTATTTAGTGGGCAATCTCGGAACAGGTGCCCTAATGCATGGCATTTACGACACCTGAAGGGCACATGTTCATAGTCTATTAGCTGTAACCATTCTACATCCTCATGAGAGAGTCTTATCTTGTCAGGCAGGGGTACTTTTAAGTCCATATATACGCAGATCCGGGCATAGGATGTATACTTCTTCATTTTGGTTTCCTCTGATACCTTAACAAAATCCCCCAGGGCTTTCCCAATCTCTTGAAGCGATTCTTCCTCCCAGTATTCCCACGGTAGTGAATACAGCCTGATCCAAACGGGTGCGCAGCTCAGATCCTCCTTGTCTGGATTGAAGCGTTCTACCCATTCTCTGAGAAATAGACCCGCTGAGTTGAAAAAATATGGGCCATTCTCGAAAACTCTGTTTCTGTCCTCCAAGCAGTTAAAGACTGCTGTAAAGAAACCTTTTGGACCCAAATGGAGTGATATATGTCCTTTTGGGTGCCATTTAGTGTTGATCCAAGTCCTCAAAGCTTTCTCATTTGGCCAGATGCCTATAAACTTACCTATGAGGGCATGATCCCTCATATATTGGATCCTTGCATTGATTCTGTGGCTGGGGAACTCCACTGTGGGTGTGTTCTTTGCTACAGGCTTGCATGTGGATGATCTCACTCTCTGATCTTCTGGCATAGCTTGATCTCTCTGTCCTTCTGGCATATCCTCAGTCTCCTGCTCATTTGTTCTCTGATCCTTTTCTGAATCGTCCTGGTTTGCGTTCTGCGTCTCATTCGTTGGAGGGTCCCCTCCAGCCCCCTGGCGGGGGTCCATTGCCACCGCAGTCAGTCTTCTTTGTCTATAATGTGCAGCGTAGCCGCAGAGGGTGAGCTTCTGCCCCTGCAGTCCGCCTGCAGATGCAGGTCTGCAGCTGCCCTAGCCGCTGTGCGCCGCCTCCATGATCATCTTCGCCATAGGGTTTTTTTCACCGTTCATTGGAAATTGCTATCAAAGAAAGACTCAACACTTAAGTGGACAGTAGAGGCTAATTAGTCTTTTGAGGCAATCAAAGAAGCCCTTACTAAAACACCTGTCCTCATAATTCCTAATTTCAAAAAAAAAATTATAACTTTTTCTTTTTCTTCAGAACATACTATTGCAGTAGTCTTATTGCAAAATAATGATCAAGGTTATGAGCAAACTATTGAATTTTTTAGAAAATCCTTGAGAGATGCTACACTAAAGGATAATATAATGGAAAAACAAGCTCTTGCTTTAGTAAAAGCCATAAAGGATTTTAGAGTGTACATTTTATATTCACAAATTATTGCATATGTTCAAAATTTAGTAGTAAAGGACATTCTAACACAGAATGGGCCTGAGGGAAAGAGAGGAAAATGGATTGCCACTATTTTGGAATACGATATTGAAATAAAGCCCACAAAACTAATCAAAGGCCAAGGTTTAGCCAAACTCATGGCTTAATCGAATTATTGGGCCTTAGATATAAATTTAATTTGTGCTCTAGATGATCAGGAAGAGATGGCAACTCCATAGATCAGTGAAGATTTCTTAGATTCACCATGGTATACATATATCATATTTTTTTTACTAAATTTACAAGCTACTCCTAGTTTATCTAGAACTAAAGGTAGATTATTGAAAATTAAATCAATGAAATATCGTACCATAGACAATGCTTGATTTTGGAAAGATAATGGTGGCGTTTTGTTAATTTGTTTATTAAAATATAAAGTTGACAAAGTCATGCAATAATTTCATGCAGGGGATTGTGGAGGACACCTATACTGGAAAACAGTCGCTAATAAGATTTTAGTGGCAGGTTTTTTCTGGCCCACCCTTTTTGCAGATGTCAGAAAATATGTGACCTCCTGGCACAAGTGCCAAATATTTGAAGACAAGAAGAAACTCTTATCATTACCCCTCAAACCCATCTCCATAGAAGTCCCATTTCAGAAGTGGGGTCTAGACTTCATTGTTGAAATTCACCCATCCTCCTCAGCTCAACATAAATGGATTTTGACAGCCACTGATTACTTTACTAAATGAATAGAAGCCATCCCTTCTAGACAAGCCACTCATTCTGTCATCATATCATTCCTTGAAAACGATATCCTTTCAAGATTTGGATGCCCATAAAAGCTCATTACTGATAATGTAGCTACCTTCAAATCCAAGAAAATGGTAGACTTATGTAACCGATACCACATTACCCTTGTCCATTCCATAGCCTATTACCCTCAAGGTAATGGACTTGTAAAATCCTCTAACAGAAGCCTTGATAATATCATCAAGAAATTGTCAGGAGATAATAAGAAGACCTGGAACAAAAAGTTGGTTAATGCCTTATGGGCAGACAGACTCACTACAAAAAGTCCATTGTTACATCTCCTTATCAGCTAGAATATGGAATGGATGTTGTTTTTCCATCCTCTTTAGGAGTACCAGTGATGAAAATGGTTCAAGAGCTGCAGATAGAATCAAATAATATCCAAAGAAGGATAAATCAGAAAATACATTTGTAGCAAACTAGGGAAGAAGTCTATGTCAAATCCCAAGTGATACAAGATAAAATCAAAAATATTTTTGACAAGAAACCTAGAGCTAATGATTTTTACATAGGTGACAAAGTACTAAAATGGGATTCCAGAAGAGAAGAAAAGGGTAAACATGGTAAATTTGATTTCCTATGACAAGGCCCTTATATCATTTATGGTTATAGAGGTAACAATGCATTTTTCTTGAAGCAGTTAAATGGAACAGATCTACTAGGTGGACCATTCAATGGTAGAATGCTGAAGCATTACTTGTCCCCAGATTAACATTAGTTCATTTGTTTACTTTTCTCATTGTAAATAGAATTGCAAAGTTTAGATTGGATTGGATGATTACCCTTTGAGGTTGAAGCCCGAACAGAAGGCCCCAAACTTTGAAAGGTGTACCATCATATGTATGAATAAAGAAAATCACATAAAAATAGTTACAAGGCAACCACAATCAAAGTTTCAAAGGCTACTCATTGTAAAGTTCTTGACATTTCACCAGCAAATTACATCCCCATGTGGAGCCACTGTTAGGGTCCTATTTTAATAGGATTCATAATTTTGAATTGGGTATGATTGGTCTTGTAATATTGTACATACTTTGTAAGGACTCTGGACACCACATATCTCCACAATGGTATGATATTGTCCACTTTGGGCCTAAGCCCTCATGGATTTGTTTTTGGGCTTTACCCCAAGAGGCCTCATACCAATGGAGATATTTGTCCATCCTTATATACCCATGATCCTTCCCACTTCTAGTCAATGTGGGACTTTGTTTGTATACCCAACAATCCTCCCCTCGAACAAAGGACCATCGAGCCTCCCCTCAAACGATTATCCATCCACAAGATTCTCCCTCTCTACCAACGAGGATTCTCACGATTATCCATCCGCAAGATTCTCCCTCTCTACCAACCAGGATTCTCTGCTCCAATGCGTTGGAAGCACACACCTTACATGGAAGCACCACTTATCTCGAGAGCTTGCTCTAACCGAGCTCATCCACGGATCCCATTGTGATATTATTGGGGCTCACCACCTTCGTTCGACATTCCAAGAATTTGACTAACTTTGAACTTTGGCTCTGATACCACTTGTAAGTTTTAACCCTGTACAGAAATTACCTGCATACGAATTCTTAAACAAAGAAAATAAACAATGTGAGAGCAGAACACATAAAACACATATGCACAGAGATTTTCCCCTGGATCCCAAAACCGGGACTACCAACTTGATTTTTCATTATGTTCCTTTCAATGTTACAATACATATTTATACATGCCGAAGCATCCAATACCATGGACCGAAATCCATTGCGCCCAATACCATGGACCAAAAAACCATCGCGTCCAATACCATGGACAGAAAACCATTGGGTCCAAAAAACATGTGCGAAAATCATGCACAAAACCATAGGTGGGTCCGCCCAACCTAACATAGGGTCCAAAACAAAATTTTCCTGGGTGCTGCCCCGGACCCCATAAAGTGGGGTTACGGGTGCCCTTCAAACCCCCTATTAACTACGTGGAAAGAATATAACACAACCCAACAATCTCCCACTTGTTGTTTTCTTTCCACAAGGGGCCACAGGAGAGCTTAGTCATTTTTCCAGCCCTGAGATGCCCATTGCTTCTCTACACCAAGAGAACTTCTCAGAGCTCACAGATTTTGTCAATGCATCTGCGGTATTCTTCAAAGTGCCCACCTTTACCAACAACACCTTTTTGTCTTCTATCATATCCCTCACAAATTGATACTGAACATCAATGTGCTTTGTCTTTGAATGATAAGCAGGGTTATTTGCCAAGAAAATTGCACTTTGGCTGTCACAGTCTATTCTTATACCTCCCTGTACTAACCCCATACTTGAACACAATCTATGCAACCAAACTGCTTCCTTGCTTGCATGAGTGGCTGCCATGTATTCTGTCTCTGTAGTTGATAGTGCCACTACAGATTGTTTCTTACTCATCCAACTGACTGCACCTCCAAATAGGTTAAACACATACCCACTTGTAGATCTTCTCTGATCCAGATCTCCAGCCTAGTCTTCATCAACAAAGACATGAATATCCAATGCTCTGTCCAATCCTGGTCCTCCTTGGTAGCACAAACCATAATCACTAGTGCCACGCAAATACCTGAAAACCCGCTTCACTACTGTCCAGTGCTCCTTCCCAGGTTTTGACATAAACCTGCTCAATACTCCCACTGCATGTGCAATGTCTGGTCTAGTATAGACCATTGTATACATCAGGCTACCCACTGCACTTGCATATGGAACACGGGACATGTCCTCTTCCTCTTCTTGTGTCTTGGGACACTGTTCAGCAGATAACTTCACACCTACAGGAATAGGAACCTTCACCGGTTTACTACCCTACATATTAAACCTCTGCATTATTGTGTCGACATACTTCCTTTGGTTTAACCAGAGCTTCCTCTTTGCCCGATCTCTTTTAATTTCCATGCCCAAAATATAGTTTGCAGCACCAAGATCTTTCATGTCGAATTTGGAGGACAATTGGGTCTTCAAATCCTGGATAATTTCTTTGTCATTTCCAACTAGCAACATATCATCCACATACAAGACCAGATAAATAACACTGTCACCAATTAATTTAAAATACACACAATGATCTGCTTTGCTTCTGGTGAAGCCAAGTCCCCGTATAAATGTATCAAATTTCTGATACCACATCCTTGGTGACTGTTTTAACCCATAAAGAGACTTCTTTAACTTGCATACCAGTTCTTTCTTACCCTTCACCACAAAGCCTTCAGGTTGCTTCATGTAGATTTCCTCTTCCAAATCCCCGTGAAGAAATGATGTCTTCACATCCATCTGTTCTACCTCAAAATTAAAAGTAGCAGCAACAAATAAAAGTAATCTAATAGAAGTTACCTTGGCAACAGGAGAAAAAATATCACCAAAATCAATTCCCGGCACCTGGGAATAACCTTTTGCTACCAACCGAGCTTTGTATTTCTCCACCTTTCCTTCTGCATTTGTCTTCTTCTTGAACACCCATTTGCTGCCAATGGGTTTCCTTCCAGCCGGAAACTCCACCAGATCCCAAGCTTCATTTTTGTGCAAAGATGCCATTTCATCAACCATGGCCTCTTTCCAGAGTTTTCCATCCTCTGAATCCACTGCTTCCTTCACAGTTCTGGGATCATCATCAGTAACAGACAAAGCAAAATATGAATAGAAAGCAGATGGACTATACCTTTCTAGCTACCTTCTTTCTCAAACTGATCTTCTCACAGCCAGAGTTTGTGGCTCCTCATCTTCTGAATCCTCCTCTGCTACAGAGTCTGATTCTTCCTCCTTTAGTTCAAACTCTATCTTCACAGGTTCCTTTGGTTGGACTTCATGTTTAATAACATCTTTTACCTCTCTGAACACCACATCTCGGCTGTACACAACCTTCTGTGTGACTGGGTTCCAAAGCTTATAACCCTTTAAACCATCTTTATACCCAATAAAGATGCACTTTTCAAATTTACTATCCAACTTGGTTCGTTTCTCCTTTGGAACATGTACGTATGCATCACATCCAAAGACCCTCAGATGTGAAAGAGAGGGTTTCTTACCAGTCCATACTTCTTGTGGAGTCTTATCCTCCAACGCCGATGAAGGTGACCTGTTGACCAGGTAACATGCAGTATCCACTGCCTCTGCCTAGAATTCTTGTCCTAACCTGGAACCACTGAGCATGATTCTTTCCCTTTCCATCAACGTCTTGTTCATTCTTTTTGCGACTCCATTTTGTTGAGGTGTATAGGGAGTAGTCTTCTGCCATGCTATACCACACTTCTTACAGAATTCTTCAAATTCCTTTCTGCAAAATTCTCCACCATTATCTGTCCTCAGCACCTTTATCTTCTTCTCTGTCTGATTTTCCACCAGAGCCTTAAATTCTTTAAACCTGTCAAAGACTTCAGATTTCTTCTTAAGGAAATATATCCATGTATTCCTTGAGAAGTCATCTATAAATGACACATAGTACACAGACTTACCAAGTGATGGAACCTTCACAAGTCCAAACACATCACTGTGCACAAGCTCTAATATCTGTTTCGTCCTCTTACCACCAGAGGGGAAACTCACCCGATTCTACTTCCCATACACACAATTTTCACAGAAATCAAAATCCAGAGAGCTATTATTCATACCTTCTACCATACCTTTACCATGAAGTATTCGAAGACCCTTCTCTCCAATATGTCCAAGCCTTTGATGCCACAACATGGTCTTCTCTCCAGAGACCACTAGATTTTCTACTCCATTTTCAGGAACCATAGAACTACTGCACCCATCAACAATAGTGCTACCTTGCAGCTTGTACAGAGTTCCAATCCGAACTCCCCGCATCAATATCAGTGCTCCTCCAACCATCTTGCAGGTATCTTTCTCGAACACTGTCTTTACACCTGCAAAATGTTTTTCTTTCTGCAAAATGTTTTTCCATATTAAAATAAAAAATGTAAAGAGGATAAGTCCTAAAAGAAAAATCAAAGGACTAAAAGAAAAGCATCAAAAAAGAAAATAAGATATGAACCCCACCACAAGAGCTAAAAAAATAGATTCTGAAAGTGATGCAAATTCAAATGCCACTACCGTTTACTTTACTTGGAAAAATAAGATTGTGTGCAGTTTGTCAAAAATTCCACAATCCATGATGGTCAAATAGTTTAATCTTGATTCATTCATGATTTAAATTTCATGCTCATAGATATAGAAGAAAGATCTAGCCAAACTATTTAATCTTGGTAGATCAGTACTGAGGTAGAGAATAAATAATGAGCTCAACAGTTTAATCTGAGCCATTGGAAGTTATAAGATTAGAATTAGATAGTTTTCTTGTCAAAAGAAAAAGAAATGGAGGGGAAACAAGCTCAAATGAACCCAATAAATGAAGAGAAAAATATAGGGTAAACAAAGGGTAGGTAAAAGAGGTTTTCGAGTGCATAAGGTTGCTAGCTCAAATGCACCTTCATCATGATTAATCTTGTGTTTCATGTGCAAGAGGAATTATCAAAGAAAGCGGACATTCATAAAAGATGTATATTACTTTGGGTATTTACCCTAAAAAGTTCCATATAATTTTAGACCTAAGCACTAAAGCTCATTCACTAATTTCCCCTTATCTCACTAAACCCCTCACATGTCTAAATTATTAATTTCCTTTCATTACCCCTTTATTACTTTCTCACACACTAATTTCCCCTTCTTGATCCCAAAGGACCCTTCTCTTTTCATTTCCCTTATTTTAACACATTTCCATTGTAAAAACCCTTTCCCTTCATTTTAACCCTTTTTCCTTTATTTCACATCTTTCCCTAGACATTCCCCTTTAAAAATCATTCTCCCCCTATCAATTTCTCTTTTCCATTTGAACCCACTAAAACATCCTTATCCTAAGTTTAAATAATGTATCAGGCCCCATTAAACCCCCTTGACACCCTTTTTTAACTCATCCTAAATGTTTTTCTAACACCCACTCTCGTATTCCACAAACCCTTTATATTATTTTAACCTATAGTTTCTATACATTTATTCCTACTTTGTATATTTCACCCTCCCACTACATGTTATTCCTGATCCCAAAAGCCTTTGTATATGGGTTATAGCCCTCTGCAATATAACCCATGGTCCCCACCTTTTAATGCCCACCCTATATATTATTTCCCCATACAATTGAATTAAACCCGACCCCACACCCCCACTCAGCCCTCGCAATTTCGCCATGCGATAACCCTTTGATCACCCACTTCCAGATCTAACAGCCCATAACCATATCACGTGCTCCCATCGTCTGACTGTTAAAACCTCAAAATCACGTGAGATTCACAGTTTTGCTCGATCACCTTTTTGCTACATGGCAACCCCATGTTATATCACGTGCTCTGAAAAAATACCACCCTACACATAAAAGAGGTGAAATAAGCCATAACACTGCCTCCCCGCGTAGGATAAAACTACCTACTATTCATACATTAATCTCACACCCAAAAGTTAACCGCTATTGGTTAAAAAAGAAAAATCCACCCTTTTTACCCTTTTCACTATTATTATATTACAAAGTAACCTCTATCAACCAATTCTAAACCCTGAAGCTCTGCTCAACCATTTTAACCCCACTTACAACCAAAAGATGTTGCAAACTCCAATTTGAAGCAGCACAAAGACAATTGAAGCGTCAGAAAGCCTCTGTTGCTCTCACAGAACCCTAACTGCACACCTAATTGTTGTTTTCCAGGTATTCCTGAAAGTGCCAAAAACGCCTTGTACTTAAGATCTGCACAGTTAAAAAATAAAAATAAAAGGTTAGTCAATTAAACTAATTAAAAAACCTTGCCAAACTAAAGAAACCCACTGTGCACCAAAAATACCCTTTTCTGCAGACTATATTCACCTTTCGCCCTATTCTAGAAGTCCTGAGCATACTCCTTAAGCCAGATAGTCATTAATTCAATAAAATAAACAAAATTATGGCTTCCCAAAGCATTCTGAATGAAAAACCCCAGAAAACCCCTCACCTGGATATTGACCATCTCCCATTGGCTGAGAGAGATTTCCAAATCAAAGACACAGTTTCCCCAATCCATCTATTGAAACTCCACTGTTGGAGTAAATACAAATTCCTCAACCACAGTGATGATATTCAGTTATGGGAATCAAAATTTCCCAAATACTTGTTCCCACATGTATACTAGTTCCCTTAAATCATCCACTTATGCCAACTCTACTATATCCCAAGCCAAAGAGCCATAGTCTCTCCTAACTAGTAGATTTTATATACAATCATTGCAAAGTCAATAAACCAAATGTTGTAGGTCTAGCCAAAGCCAAATGAAACCTCATTTTCTATTGAAAACCTACTTGAACTATACTTGAAGCTGGACCTTCCCAAGAGATCTCACATTTTTCAGACTTTCATCTTAGAAGAGGCTCATATTCCTACAGACATTCCTCCATACTCTACCACCATTTTCTCTAAGAGGGCCAAACAAATTGTAACCATTCTCTATTGTATTCTAGGATATACCATTGATGAGCATGTAGATGACCCTATAGTTGCTTTCCTCTCTATTTTTTGCCCAGGGAAGCCTCCAGCTACAGTTTTCAATTTTGCCCAGTTCTTGGCAGACAGAATCCATGATCAATTGATCAGATTTCCAAATGAAAGAGTATTCAAATACTCTCTAGTATTGTTCCAGTCAACATCCAAAAGATGGACATTAAGGGCCATCCTAGATCTATCATCTTTGGACACCCTTAATCCAATAATATTCCATTGTTTTCAGCTACAAGGAGTTCACTTATTCCTTTGTTCACCTAGTTGTTAAGATGATAAGCATAGCAATCAGCCTAGGATTAGTGATGAGCTAAAGAAAGTTTTACAGTCGTCCAAGCACAATAGAATAGGGGACTAGTAGTTATACTAGGACCATAATGAAGTACAGGTGTATGGATGTCAGCTCACTCCCTATAAGCTGCCCAAATATCTCCCCATGAGAGTATTTGCATTAGAGTAGATCAGGTAGATTATAAACTCAAATGATGTGAATTTTCTATTAGCTAGGAAGAAAACACAGTTCAAAATAAAAAAAAAACCTAGGTCCTTTTATCTGCAATAATAGGGAGGCTGGAGAAGAAGCAAAAAAATATTTACAAGAAATGGAGTTCAGTAGTAGTTTCAAATGGCAGTATGACCCTTTAGGAGTCATAAAAAAACTAAGACTCAAGTTTAATTTTAGCCCTTTCATGCATGAGTCCAAGCCAAACATTGAAAAATATGCCAACCAGTCAGAGTGGTTGGAAAACACCTTAATAGATATGGAGAAACAGATGGATACTAGTTCCATTCTGCATACTCCAGCCTTGCAGGACGGGAATGGAAAAAGGACCAAGGAAGAAGGTTCTTGGTCAAACATAGATACAACACATGATAGATTTGAAATCATGTATAGGAAAAAGCCCAATTTTAATCCTGTAAATGAGCAAGAAGAGACAGTTGAAACAGTTGAGACAGTTCAAATCATTGATACAGATACAGTGGTTAGAGAGAGTACAACTCCAGTAGTTTCATAGGAAACTCATCAGCCATCATCCTCTAATACTCAAATTATTGAGAAGCAACTTAGTATTGAAGTTTCTTCATCTAGAAAACCATACGATAAATAAAAAGATATAAAGGATAAGTATAAAGAAATCAAGTTGAGAAATGAGGTATTGAAAGCTGAAACCTATGCCCACTATTTCAATCAAACTCCTACTAATCAGAATAGATTACTTTCAAATTTTGACATTAAGACAGGAAAAATGTAGATGACCGTTTTGCAGCCAACAGTACAACAGCCAAAGTCATGAGCATAATACAAAAAAACAAAATTTGAAGTTTTGGCCAAGAATGTTCATCCCATAGATCAGATTGAATTTCATAAGCAAGCAGGAGAAATGATATACTCAATAATGACCAACAAGGCTATGAGTGTACAAAAACTTCAAAATTCTCTAGACAATATCACAACACAGTTTAAGCTAGAGAAGACATCCTCACAAGCAAAGGAAAGTGAATTAAGTCATTAGAAGAATTGGTTATTGAGATTGGATATAATCCAAATGACATCAAGGCTGTAGAAAAGCTCATAAAAAATAAGAATGAAGACATTGCTGCATTGAAGAAGCAACTGAAGTTGCATCCTTCTAAACATCCACAAACCAAGGAAGTTCTAGAGAGCCAAAGCCAGAAAGATGAGATGATGGACCTCATTCTCTAGTTAAGTGCTCAATTAAAATAAATGGAGAAAGAAATGGACAAGTTAGCACAAGAGAAACAGGCCTGCTTTGAAACAGCTACTGCCACTGTTATTCCTACAGTTACTACATCAGTTCGTTTTAATTTGGTAGCTTCATTGGCCCCAGCTACTCCAGTAGCTATAGCAGTTCCAACTACATCAGTAGTAGGTTCAACAACAGCAGCAACTCATCCTAATGATGAAGAAAGTAGATTGATCAAATCCATGGAAGATATGTCCATCCAAACCACTAAAATAAATATACTTAAGGAACAAATAAAAATTTTATAGGATGAAAAGAAACTAGCTCAAATCATGCATAAGAATGAAGCTTAGAAATCAAACAAGTTGAATGAAAGGATACATAAATTAGAGAAAGAATTGACACTGAAAGAGCCACTAGCCCAAGCAAACAACTTTTATGGGCCAATATCATTGACTCCGTCAATGATATTTGGCCATCTATACAGGTGATATTTGAGCATAACGATTGGGTCAAAGAGGATGGTGAGGCAATTCAAAGGGTTAGAGCCGAACTTGGAAACATCCCAGAAGAAGGCTCAAGAATAATCCAGTTCCTTAACTCAAAGAACAAGTATGAACTGCAGGAGCTTGGAATAGCTGACAGAACAGGGACAATACTAGAGGTAAAGAAGGTAATCCCTAAGAGGAACCTGATGACACAACTTGAGGATAAATGCCAAACAATGGAGTTAGCAATAGCTAGGTTTATGGTAAAATTTTATGCTTTGAGGCAGAAAGGTCTCCCTAATCCATTGGTGATTAATGACAGCTTGATGCCACATGAAGACTATGATAAGAAAATCAGAGAAGTGGCAAAGGAAGAAGCCAACAATTCCTTTATGAAAGGGATGCCTACAGGAAAATTTCTTTACCATACTTTTGAGAACCTCTTTTATCTCCAGCATGAGGTAAAACATATATTTGTAAGCAAGCCCACTTTTTCAAAATACACATAAACTAATGAAGTCTACATAAGAATGGTAAATTTAAATTACCAGATGTAGAGACTTGGGAAACATTGAATGATTAACTGTAAAAGTGCAAGGTAAACAGTGAATACAGAGAAGTGAAGGTAAAACAATAGATCAACTAAGTCAAAGAGTATCAGTAAAAGGCAAAGTAAAAGGACATCCAACGTAGAGTAACAAAAAAAGAGAGAAAGCAACAAAAGATCAAAGCATCAAACAACAAAATTAGTAAAATAAAGGACAACTAGCCTTTTAATCTCCTAGGTGTCTCTATCTTCTTGCATGAAGATATCTTATTTTCCTTGAATAATTCCTAAAATAGTTTAGGATATTTTGTAACAGTTTTTTGTATAAATACTTCATAATTCGAAGTATAGAGTGTGGATTGCTAAACATCTCTATAGTTATTATTGATCTGAAAACCTGAGGGTTTATTGTAACATATTCAGCTTAGCAGACTGGACTGAGTAATAGGCATTGCATTATAGTATTCATGTGTTGGGCCACTTCAGTGAAGTATCTTTCATTTTTTAAATTGTAATTTTCTTAAGTATTTCAGATACATACATGTTTTTCCAATTTAAATGAAATAACTAGAATATTACTTCAGAATTTGTTTAAGTACACTATCTCTTGAATAGTTATTCATTTTGATGTTTTCTTCTGATATCCAGAGTAGGGAATTCTTAATTTCTCCCTAGTTTCGATTGACCTTTTTCATTTCCTTCATTATCCAATTTGAGGAATCCTTAATTGCTCCTTGACATTGATTGAAAGAACACTTCACCATCCAACCTAAAAGATCTAAATTTACTCAGCTGTCGTGCCCTATGAACACTATCTTTAGAACTTGATTCAGTCTTGTTTTCTTGACATTTGGACTCCATGGCCCAATGGTAAAAAGACACTTATCTATCCATCTAAATCAATGATTCCACCACAAAATCAAATCAAAAACCAAGCAAGCTTAAATAACTAGCCTAAAATGAATTAATCAAACAAAGTTAGATCGTTAAGAGAGAGCCCTCTCTAAGCATTAGAAAGGCTAGATCCTGATCTCAAAAGTAGGTTTTTGTTTACCTCTATTATTTATTTAAGCACAACATGACAACCCTAGGGAAATTTTAGTGTGATAACAGGTCACATATTGGTGCCAAGTTTGATACTATGTGATGATGTGCCCAAACTGCGTGATGATGTTTGGCTAGAAGCAAACTCTAGACTTCATGGCATTCGGGTACAATGTCTTGGAACCAGTTTCAAGTTCGTTCTGAAGCATGAGAAATATTTTTCTCATTTGGACAGGACCACTCATGTAATTTTTCATGTACTAATTGTTCAGCTCTAAATCCTCCTTGGTGGCAATCTGTCTCAATTGCTCTAAGTTCTCTTTAATCTCCTTCCAGACTTGGTTCCTTGATTTAGCTTTGGTGAGTGAACTCACTGATTGTATCTACTATGTTCTCACCAAGGCATATAAACTACTGAACAAATGTACATATGGGCATGAATTACCAATAAATGAGGGAAACTGCTTTTATTCTGAATCAACTTTCGAACTTTTGCTTTCTCCAGCTCTGCTTATTGCTTCATTTTATTCACTAAGTCAAGCAATGCCCCTTTGGATCACATTGTCCATTCTTTCACATAGGTAATGGAAGCGTGTATGTTCTTTAGAGTTTTAAGAAACTCTTTCCTCTACTGTTGTAAGCCATGCAAATGGACAATTGCGTTATGTATGGTGACAAACCCATCATAGAGATTTTGCATGGTTTCTCTGAGTGTTGATACTTTAGCAAGTATTATTGCTCTCATCTCCTCTAAGTAAATAAGTGTAGAAACCACATTTTGTGCTGCTGCATGGAGTTGTTCTACCTCTTTCCTGCAAGTTTAGTGCCAAGTTCTCATTCTCGGTCGTCAAATAATGAATATTCAATCTTGTTTCTCCTACATATGCCAATATGGCTTTGGAAATGGTATTTGGATGCTTCCTGATGTCTGACACTATCACCCTTTCTCAAAAGAATGCAGGTGATGCATGATCATCCTAAAAATTCTTTCTCCATGATTTTACAATCCTCTTTTGGAACTCATCGAATGACAAATTGTACACGTCCATTGTTGGATCATCATTAAGGGGAACAACACCCTTTTCCTCGCTCAAGTCTGGCTCTACTGCTATAGGTGGTGGATGCTCAGTGATGACCTACGATGCAATCAGAATTAGATCAACATCATCATTCTACAGCTCCTGTTCCATCTCTATGTCTATTACTCCAATCAAGTGCTCAATGTGTTGAGAAAGCTCCTGATCCTGCATCTATTCACCTTCCTCCTCCACTACTAGATCGTTCTATTCTTGCTCTTCAACCTGTATTGGCATCATTTCATATGTCATTGCACCTTGCCTTTGTTCTTCTTCCTTCTCCTGCTTATCTTTTTCCCCTCCTCCTCAACTCATGTTCTTCCTTCAATTTCTTCTCTATCTCTCTCTCCTGCAACTTCAGTTCTGCTTCCTGTAACTTCTTCATTTATATTTTTCTCCACTCTACTATCTATATCATCTGCTTCCTCTTTTCTTTTGCCACTTGCATGGTAATAGGATATGATTTCATCTTGTAGCTTTATTATCCCTCTAAACTGTCGACAATCTTCCTTTTTTCCTTTTCTTGGATTGAATTGTTGCCTTCTACTATTGGTTCTTATGGAGTTGTTGTCGTCTGTGGAGCAGCTTGTGAAGTCCTTGCTAAACTGACCAGCTCATGGAGTTTGGAGGCATTGTAGCAATAACTCCATGGATCCTCTTTTAGCCAATGGAATGCCCCACTAATCCACGAAAAGTAAAATATCGCACAATGGTCTTTACAAGTACCATGAGGATCATAGGGATTAAATTCTTGTGTACTAAATGCAAACTTCACTATCTCCTTTCCCTCAAAACCCGCGAATTTCAAGTTATTTATCTCATACAATCCAATTTTCAAAGGAAGAGTGGGCCATGGTGATTTCTTCTTCATGTGCAACATTATTTACAATCCTCTAGCGAGATAATCCAACACTTCTTGCATGACAAGCTTGTCTGTGTAATACCTTCGTAAAACATGCAGAGGCTTCTCTCAACCAAAAACTCTAAGGAAGGTGCCAACGGGTGAGGCATACCAATCTGCAATGATTTTTATCACCTCCATTGCTCCTCATGACATGCAAGGTGGATCTTCTTCAAATATGAGCTTGTACAATGGGATGATGAAGTGGTCAATTAATTGTGACATTACTCCTCAATAATTGTAATTCGAAGGAACATTGCAATAGATATGTATAACAAGTTCTCTTGGTGTCCATGTCCATTTTGTTGAAAATGGCAACAAGAAATGCTAAAAATAGAAGTGCTAAAAATAGCACTGCTATAAATAGCACTTTGGGTACTAGTGCTGGATTAAGCAACAGGGAATGAAAAATGGAAGTTCTAAAAATAGCATTCTATTTTTAGAAGTTCTGGATGGATTCCTATTTTTAGTCAGTCCCTGGACTAAAATAGGAAGTAAAATTCGAATTTGAACTTAACTGTTGTTTGAAAATAAATTAATTAATTCACCATGAGTTAATTAGTTGTGAAAAATCAAACATGAAGTCTATGTGAGGACATGCAACAGTTTCTCTATTAATTGAGGAATTTATCCATCAGTTAAAGAGATAAGGATGAGTTCTAATTTGAGTTGTAATTAGTTGGCTCAGTTAACTAGTGAAGTCCAGTTAGATTGATTTAAACAATTTGTTTAAATTAATGTGAGTTCAGCTAGTTAATGCATGCTTGCATATAACTGTTGCGCTTCAGATAACTGACTATTCTCTCATGAATAACTCATGCATGTCAATTCAGACAGAGACTCAGTTGAGATCAGAGGAGGGATAGTGTACTATCAGTTGGATGGATTTTTCCTATAAAGGAAACTCATCCATGGAGAAGGAATTATCTCCTTCAGAACTACGCAGTTAGATCAGAGGTTAGTGATTGTGTGAAGTGGCCAATTCACACATGTGGCTTCACTGGACCCCAAGAAAAATTGCGCAAAGAAATAGGAGGCTTGGAGGGAAGAGGAGAAGGTTTGAGAGAGGCCTTTGACTATCTATGAGAAACAGAGGGATTGCATAGAGAGCAGGATAGCTTGTGAGCTAATTCTTTTTGTAATCCGGACTATATTTCCACTTGTATGATAATATAGAGTTGGGGTTTTAGGCTGAGGCTTTCCCCGTGTTATTTCTTCTGTGTTATGTGTGATTGATTTCTCCTTATGAGTTATATGTGTTCTCTTGATCTTTCTCAATTTGATTAAGCTTCTGCAAAGTTTATGGTAGAAATAGATATTGTATTGTGTTTTAGTATATTGCATAATTTGTTGATCTACAGTGGGAATTTCTACATGGTATCGAAACTAGCTGATCTGTAGAAAAATTCTACATGGTATTGGAGCAAAGGTGATCAAAGGAGAGAACTGTATACAAGAAGGGAGAAGTTCAAAGTTTGTGGTTCCTGAATATAGAAATCGAGTTCTTATCACATCTCATTTCCACCAATGGCGTTCAACGATTTGAGGCTTGAGTACGCACTTGATGGCAGCTCAAACTATATAACCTGGAAGGATCACATGGAAGAAATATTAGAGGATAATAGGTTAAAGGACTTCATTGATCAAGAAGTCCCCAAGCCTACAACATCTAGTGCCCAAGAATTGGTGGAATGGAAGAAATGTGTGGCTAGAGCAAGGAGAATCCTTCTGGAGGGAGTTCGAGATCACATAGTCTCGAGTCTCCATAGGAAGGAGACACCATTTTCAATGTGGAAAACATTGAAAGATCTATATCAAAATAGCACTGATTAGAGGAAGCTGGCGCTGAAAGACAAGCTTCAGAAGATCAAGTGTGAAAAGGGCAACACGATCTCTATGTATCTGAACAAGCTCACCACATGCAAGGATGAGCTTGGAAGTGTAGGGATCACGACAGTTGATGATGACATCTTGCATCTTGCACTCCTCAAGCTTCCTAAGAGCTGGCATAGCTACTAGGACTCAGTTAATGGAAGAGAGAAACTACCAGATTGGGAATGACTTTGGTTGGATCTAATGCAGGAGGAGATAAGAAGAAGCACCAGAGATGGTTCTTCATCCATGGAGGATGAAGAAAACTGCACCTTAGCGAGTAAGGCGAAGAAGGGGAAGGAGAAGGATTCTCTTTCCCAATCCAATTCTTCCCAAGGTGGGAAGAAGTTTGACAAATCAAAAGTACGATGCTTTCGTTGTCATGAGGTGGGCCATTTTGCTACAAATTGTCCACTGAGGAAATCCAAGAAGGGATCCATGGAAGGATTAGAAGGTGAGGCACTGGCCTCACAGTTCAAGTTGGATTTCACACTGTTCGCATGCATGGTTTCATCCATGGTGGGAAGTGGTTGGTTTCTTGATAGTGGAGCTTCTTTCCACATGACTGGCGATAAGAGTTTGTTCAGTACTTTGGAGGAGAAAGATCTCCAGATACTCATAGCGATGGGTAATGATGAAAAATATAGTGTCTCAGGTGTAGGCATAGTTGTTTTTCAGATGAAGCATGGAGCTCGCATTATCTTGACCGATGTGAAGTATGTACCAGGATTGAAGAGAAATTTGGTGTCAATCGTAATGCTGGAAGGCAAAGGCTATGATGTAGTCTTCAGTAAGGGAAAGGTTTTCCTTAGACACATCATCACTAGACAGGTGAAGCAAATCGGTTCACAGGTCAAGAACCCGTATGCTCTTGAGGTTCAAGATGCATACAAAGCCTTGAGGAGCAAGGAAACTAATGGAGACTTGGTGGTTGAGAGGGAGATTACATTACCTCTCAACATGTAGCCACAGGAGAAGTCTCAGATGATTGTGGAAGAGCCATGATTGGTGAAGCAACTTCAGGAGGTTGTGGTGCAGCCACAACTGGCGAAGCCAAGAGGAGACCAAGTGGAGGCACCCACTCATGCAGAGACCTCAAGTAGGGGGAAATTTCAAGCCAAGTGGGCAGAGGGATCACATGCACCCATACCTCCAGGTAGGAGGTGGGGCGATGTGGAGTGATCATCCCAAGAAGGCTGGAATAGGGGCAGGATCTTTGAGGTACCCAACCTCTTTGATTCAACCTTGCTATGGGAGCCCTGACAAGGAGTATCAAGACTAGTTGAGTGGTTAGAGACAAATGCATATGGAGAAGTAGAGAGAGCTACAGTGGAGGAATCCCAAGATAGTGCAGAGCTAGTAGGCTACAACAATGCGAGAAGCACAGGAGCGTTGCACCAGTGTAGGATGGCACAGAGAGGTGTGCAACAGTGCGAGATGCATGGAGTGTTGCAGAATATTAGAGGTTAGAGAGGGAGAATTTGTCAGCAATAGGTAGAGCTTCAGCATTAGAGTACGTTTCTAGCCCAACAGAGGTCAGTTGGGAGTTTTTTTTGTTTCTAGAGTTGGTGGAGCAACCACACTTGGTAGAAGTGTGGCATGCAGAACATTCCAAAGGTATATGATCAGGTTCGAGTTGAAGCCTTTCTTGTTGTGAGGGAGTGTTGAAAATGGCAACAAGAAATGATAAAAATAGAAATGCTAAAAATAGCACTACTATAAATAGCAGTTTGAGTACCAGTGCTAAATTGAGCAACAAGGAATGAAAAATGGAAGTGCTAAAAATAGCATTCTGTTTTTAGAAGTTCAGGATGGATTCTTATTTTTAGTCAGTACCTGGACTAAAATAGGAAGTAAAATTTGAATTTTAACTTAACAGCTATTTGAAAATAAATTAATTAATTCACCATGAGTTAATTAGTTGTGAAAAATCAAATATGAAGTCTATGTGAGGACATGCAATAGTTTCTCTATTAATTGAGGAATTTATCCATCAGTTAAAGAGATAAGGATGATTTATAATTTGAGTTGTAATTAGTTGGCTCAGTTTACTGAGTGAAGTCCAGTTAGATTGATTTAAAAAGTTTGTTTAAATTAATGTGAGTTCAGTTAGTTAATGCATGCTTGCATATAACTGCTGCACTTCATATAACTGACTATTCCGTCATGAATAACTCATGAATGTCAGTTCAGACAGAGACCCAGTTGAGATCAAAGGAGGGATAGTGTACTATTAGTTGGATGGATTTTTCCTATAAAGGAAACTCATCCATGGAGAAGGAATTATCTCCTTCAGGATTGCGCAGTTAGATCAGAGGTTAGTGAGTGTGTGAAGAGGCCAATTCACACATGTGGCTTCACTGGACCCCAAGAAAAATTGCGCAAAGAAATAGGAGGCTTGGAGGGCAAAAGAGAAGGTTTGAGAGAGGCCTTTGACTGTCTATGAGCAATAGAGGGATTGCAGAGAGAGTAGGATAGCTTGTGAGCTGATTATTTTTGTAATCCGAACTATATTTCCACTTGTATGATAATACAGAGTTGGGGTTTTAGGCTGAGGCTTTCCCCGTGTTATTTCTTCTGTGTTATGTGTGATTGATTCTCATTCTCAGTTATATCTGTTCTTAGTTGATACTGCACATATGTGATTAAGCTTTCGCAAAGTTTATGGTAGAAGTAGATCTTGTATTGTGTTTTATTATATTGCATAATTTGTTGACCTAGAGTGGGAATTTCTACATGGTATCGGAGCTAGCTGATCTGTAGAAAAATTCTACACAGTTCATGCAAGGGAACTATTGTTATGTATATATTACATCTAGTAAATATGTAGACATATAAAACCTTTCTCGTTCACCATCAGGAGGACTCCGATCCTACGCTACATGGGCCCTCAATTGTCGAGCCAATACATCTTACTAGTTGAATAGCTTCCCCTCATTCACCACTTGGTCCAATAATATTTCCCACCCTTAAGCAAAGGTTTTCGTGCTCTGATGACCATGGATCCTGCATGCTAAGATAACCAAGAGCTGGTAGGCCTTCCTGAGGGACTTCTTCTTGTATACATGGGTGGGTGTTGGTCAAATCTTTGATGCCTCTTTCACCCAACCTTTGACAATGTGTCTTGTGTTCACATAGTTGTGGGTGCATAGAAAAGTGTATGTCCATGCATTGTACTGGCTTGGGCAAGTGATACATACATTGATAGTCTTCTGCATGAAAGCTGGTAAGCTTATGTCCGCTGGCACTGCTCAATGTTATTCTCTTCTCATAAATGTATGAGAGAATCCAACTGATGACATCTACACATGGGAAGGTTGGATACCTGCATGCAACCTTGTATAGTCCTGACTACCAGATGCTAAGATACATATGCTAGTCTTCTAAGTTTGCCTCAAATTCCTTTGAAAAAACATCTTTAACCTGCTACCATGTCAGTGATGATCCCTCTTTTATAAACAACTGAGTGTCTGCATACATTGGAAAATCTACTGGAGCTTTCTCAACTGCTTCCCTAGCACTTCTTTCAGTGGTGTGTTTTGAAGCATCTCTCTTAGTTGCCATGGTAAAAATGACTATTGGAGAGGTGCTCAATAATTATTGTACCTATGGGACAAAAAAGACACTCATGGAAATCAAACATCAGTCTTTTGTAAATATACTTTCAAGGCATGTTCAAGAAAAAAATCAAACATCTGATGGGGAGGATTTCATAATTCTCATTGACAAGAGGGACTAGATATTTGTGGGAACTATGCACTGTACAATCTCAACATCCATGGTTGAAGCTTGTGGCTTGAAACTAAGCAATGCACAGTTCATCCTGAGTAGTGGTCTAGGAGAGACTGCACATTGTGCAGTGTTAATAGCCAAGGTGACAGGTTGCCTCCTGTAACTACGTAGTGCATAGTTGGAGCTAGCCTTTACTACACACTACGTACTTCCAAAGGCCAAGCTTTCTGGCTTGATCCTTAGGATTACACAATGCCAAGCTAGGAAAAGTTAAAAACGATGAAGGGAAGTGTAGATCTGCCCAAGAGAAGTGTGGAAAATGATAAGATTTTAGAGATAGTGTGAGCTTGACTATAGATCTGACTAAGTACAAGTAAATCCATGTAGATAAAGTGTAGAAATTAATCAAACAGAAGGAAAATCAAGTATATGAGGGGAGTCACCGCAACGATGACCATTGATGCAAAAACATGAAAACTAATGTGACATTTGTGAAAGGAAAATAGAACTTAAAACAACACTTCTACACGTTAAAACAAGTTCAAACACCAACAACTATGAATAGAAATAAGTAAAACAATACTCACACAAGTGAAACGACAAAAATCGACAGAAAAAGTGGCAAAAGAGGACAAAAGCGAAACTCACCCAGAAAAGCGGTGATGATTGCACTAAAGGTTCCTCGATCTCCTCAGGAATGCTAGAGCTTCAAGATCGAATGTGAAAATAATCTCTAGAAGTGTCGATTAAATAGATTTGAGCAAATTAAGGTTTATGACGTGCATGCCTAAAATAAAAGAAAAGTGACACTTGGCGGAAGTTTCTAAAAATAGTGAAAGTGCCTCCTTCAGGATACCAAAAATAGATCTCCATTTTTTAGGGATGTTTCTATCCTTTTTATCTTTCTTTGTTTTCTGAGGAAACATGCAATGCACACTGTCAGGAAAGACTGGGCAGTTCCGGGGAATTGGGAAACTTTTGTCTTAGTTCAATGCTCAGTTTTTGAGCTTAGCGAGGGATTGCATAACTTTTAGGGTCAGTGTTAGGCTTCCTTCCATAATTACATTCTTTAAAATATCAATTTTGATTTCCATTCATGAATTCACAATTCCCATCATTAAGGTTCTTTTCCTCAAGGATCACGCAGTGTCTGGAGGCAAGCTCAGAACTATTGTGAGACCAAGTTGGGAGATCATCATGTGAATTAGAAGGATTAGCTAATTGTGAAATAAAGCAAGCACAAGCACAAATGAAAAAATAAGTCTCATTCAAAGCAAGAATACTTGGATCAGTGCAAGATAAGCTACTATGGAAAAGAAGGAAGGCTCCAAAATAGAAGCATAGGAAACATTTTGGAGGTAGGTTGTAGTCACTGCAACACTGGAGACACACTGGTAGAACTCCAGCTCTCTGTATGGATCTTGTATCATGCACAACATGTCTAACTCTATTGGAGTTATTATTCAATTCATTGATTATCTTATATTCTTCACTTAGCTTGAGTTAAAGATATAGTCCCTACCATTCCCTTCATCAGTAGCACACATACCAAGCCAAGTCAGACTGAGTTGTTTTGATTGGGGATGAGGAGTATATAAATGCACAAGTAAAAGAGATTTTTAGAGTCTTAGTTTTCATCTCTGGTGTTTCTCTGCTGCCAGCAGGCTTGGACAGTACCTCGGTGGAGTCATTTCAAGAACAAAAGAATTTCTCCACTGCCAACGAGCCTAGAAAGCACCCCAATGGATTTTCTTCCTTCACCTCTCTGTGTAGGAAGCCTATCTCTTCTTCCTCCCTTTATTTCATTTTTAATTTTTTCCATTTTTATTTGTTCAAATAACTATGCATAGGTACTTATTTATTTCATGGGGTGGAAGAGCGATCACAACTTATTGAGAGGAGAAGAGGTTATCCCTTCAGAGAAAGATATTTATGTATACCTCTGACATACTTGTAAAGGTTTTCCTCCCCTCCTTACTCTACATGACTTAGTTGACAAGGATTAATTGAAAATATAAGGCCGATTAGAGTAGGTAGTACTAGTTAAAAGTGCAAGAATCGTGATTTCACTAGGACTCTCTTCGAAATGAATGTATTTTCCTTCAGAGTATCATCGACTAAAATAAATGCAAGATTCACATAAATAGAGGCAATAGATGGATAACTAAGCATTGATAGTAGTACAACTTCCTCTTGGATTTTACCGAGATTGGCTAAGAAGCCAAACACGGTATCATGTGGAAGTTATTCTATGACAAAAAAGTAAACAAACAGAAGGAAAGAAGCAGAGTGAAAGAAAAAAAAGTAAAGAAAATAAAAGGAAACAACAAAGAAAAGAAAAAATACTCTTACTCCTAACTTAAATAGAGGATAGGCCAAACTTATGTGAAGTGATACTTCCAATGCAGCCACCAACAGATTCGATGGACTATGTTGGCAAGGGAATGCATGTCAAGAAAGATATACAAGCATAACAGTAAACAAAAAAGATAAGAAAATACAAACCAAAACATTCTAAGTTTGAAAGAACATGCAGAAAATTAAAAATAAAAAGTGCATTAAAGAAACTCTGTAGATATACCATGGTGTTTAAACACACTGCGAGTCAAAGACATACAATCACAAACTTTTGAACTTGAAAAATGAGCAAACATGAAGAAAGAATAAAGATTCCTCTTTGCAACCGTACTCAACACATATGACTCCTCCAATGAATGATTGATAGGATCGTGTGATACAGATGGAGGATGTGAAAAATGTAAAGTATATTGATTTTCAATGTGTACAAGAGAGTGATGAGGAGACTAGAAAATTTCAACACATTTCTGATCGAAAGTGGAGTTGACCTCAAGGCTATGAGAATTTGACATAACCATCAGCTTGGTCTGAAGTGCCTCGACATCTTGGGGAAGTTCTAATTCATCAGAATATATATCATTAAAGATCAGTGGCTTATAATGATCAACAAGGGAAAAATCAGAATCGCGATCAAATGAATCGAAGAAAAGATCACGACAGCCATGATCAAAAAGTTCAAGATTACAAACAGAGGCATCCTCATGATCTGATGAATCGTAAAGAGAGGAGGATGAAAAAAAAATCACACTCTATATTTCCACAAAGATAATATAACAGATTTGGAGGATCAGGTAGAAAAGATTTGTCCTCTCCCTACTCAGATGAAAAACTAGTACTCCACCTATTCTGAGAATGATTGAAAGTACTAACATCCACATAAAATAAACTCTCTTAATATTCAACTAGAGTGATAGAATCATGGAAAATGTCAAGATAATGTGGAAGATGCGTAGAAAAAAGTAGGTCATCCTCCATCACATATTCTTGTTCAGACTCCCATATATACTCATCAAAAATGATAACGCAAGTCGGTTTTCAACACCAACTCCATCTAGAAGTTGATCCTCATGAACATCAAAAGGGAGGTTCGAAAGAGGTGAACACAACACATCAAAATCTAGAGGATCAAAAGGACCAAAGGTTAGAGGATGACGAGACACCACTTCATCACAACCATCAGACTCATAGTCCAAACTTGCGCTGAAATTCTGGGTATGTGAGGTGGGAAAAGATGGTGGTAGATGAAGAAATGAATTCTCAACTTCTCCTGCCTCAACTTGTGAAACTAGAGTTGTTAAATGAGAAGGGGACAGAGGGTCACTTGGAATAGAAAGCTCAGCCATTGCATATTTAAAAGCTTTAATAACAAGGTATGTTGGGAGAGGTTCAAAAGATTCAAGTTCGTGTGGATTTTGCGAAATGTGAACAAGATATCGAAATGTTCCTATCAATAACTTCCAATCAACTTTATCTTTCATAAATTCAAAAAAAAAATGCATGAAATGGTTGTGAAAATGATGTAGTGATTCATGAGGTGACTTTTGTAATTCCAAAATTTTATTGCACAGACATTTATGATCATACATATCAAAAGAGGGAAACAATTATTTGACATGTTCAAAAGACTGTATGGAGGCATTAAGAAATGTGTGACACCATTCCCTTACACAGCCTTCAAATGTGATAATGAACAACTTACAACCAACATCCTCATAGTGGATGTTGTGTTTTGTGCATAAATCAAGAAAATGTGTGGTATGCTCAAATAAGGTTGTCTCACCCTTGCCATCAAATTTGAGAGTTGAAAAGTCATCTATAATACTCACCGACACTTGCAGTCTTTCATTTCCGGAAAAACATGTCGAGGTTATGATTGTGGAAGAAGAAATTAAATAACTATGGAAATTCAAAACAAACTTAAAGGGATCAACTTATCATCCGACCCTCTTTCTAATGCCATAAATGTTGATGGTGCCTGACCCGACAACATTCATGGGATCTCCCCGATATTAAGTCCCAACTAGACCTCACACTGTTTGTAGTAAGAGTCCTAGTAGTGGGTTGTAATGTCACGCCTTGATAGTGAAAATGTATAGAGTGAAGTATGGTAACTTTGGCTAAGAGAAAGTGTGTGACCCTGCGAAGAGTTTAGTGCAATGCATGAAGGTTCCAACACATGAAGGGAAAATAAAGTTCACCCCTTGGAAGCCTATAATAGTACACAACTTGAATGGAACACACAAGTGTAATGACATGACAAGCTAAGATGCAGAATATTCCACAAGTTAAAGTGATGAATTAATACAACAAAACACATTCAACAATATTCATACAAATGCAAAATAAATAGTTCATAACCATAAGCATAAGTTAAATAACATACATTGAAAATAAAACAAGAATAGTCCTTCTACGTTCACAACATATGCATGAAAGCGTGTTGGCTCTGATTTTATTATTATAAGTGAAATTTTTTTTCACACATATATCATTCATGGACCATTATTCCCAATAGTGGAACATTAAAGTCAAGAACAGCTACTCCTCCAAACACGTATACTCACTCTATGCTATGGAGACCTTTTTGGGTTGTGTTATATTCTTTCCATGACTAGCCAACCTAGTTAATCAGGGGGTTAGAGGGGGAGCGGATCCCCCCCTTCCATTGCATCGATTGCATAGAGGGGGGGTCACAAGAGGTTGGAAACGCCCCCCCCCCCCCATACAGGGGATTTGAGGGTAGAGGTTAGCCCCTCTTTATGGGGTCTGGGGTAGTGCCCCAGGGAAAATTTGTGTGCATGGTTTTCGCACATGGTTTTGGGCGCGATGGTTTTTGGTCAACGGTATTTGATGCTTCAGCATGTATATATATGTATTGTAACATTGAAGGGAACATAATGAAAAATCAAGCTGGTAGACCCAATTTTGGGATCCAAGGGAAAATCTTTGTGTATATGTGTTTTATGTGCTATGCTCTCACATTGTTTATTTTCTGTGTTTTAGAATTCATATGCAGGTAATTTCTGTATGGGGTTAAAACCTATGGAAGCCAAGGCTCTTCACAATACTCCCAAGCTCCTTCTAAGCCTAAGCCTAGCCAAAAGCTTGGCTCCCAAAAGCCCATTCCATGAGTTATGAGGTTCTATTTATAACAAGAGGGGGTGACTCTTCAACTACCCTCTGTGACCTTTGGACTACCCTCATGACTCTTCATCTTAGTTATAAAAACGACTTATTACATTACGTGATGACTCTTCATATTCCAGTATCGACACTTGGAATTTCACTTAAAAAATAATTACAAATAATATTACATTTTACAGATGTACCATATAAGATAAAATAGGGTAGAGAAAACTTGACAGCCTAGCAAGACAACTCTATGATGCTTTATTTTGGGATAAATCAGGCTCAAAAACATCCACTTGTTGCTTCTTGGTCACATATTGGTGCCGAGATTGATATTGTGTGGTGATGTCTCCAAACTGCGTGATTTTTTGGTTGGAAGTGGACTCTAGACCCCATGGCATCTAGACACAATGTCTTGGAACCAATTTCAAGTTTGTTCTGAAGCATGAGAAACATTTTTATGATTTGGACAAGCCCACCGATGTAATTTTACATGCTCTTTTTGTTAAGCTCTAAATCCTCCTTAGTGGTAATCTATCTCAGCTGCTCCAAGTACTCTTCAATCTCCTACTAGACTTGCACTACAAGAAAAAAGGACATTGGTGAGGGGGAAAAAATGTCACCATAAGCTCATTGGTCATGGTCAAAAGAGCACTCGTCACCAAAAACTGAACGTCACCAAAGGTGGCATCGCCAAAAGTATAAGTGTTGTAGTGAAATACAAATTCCATTAATAAGAATGATTTATAATGACGTATAGCAACCGTCACCATTTCATATGAGCAATGGTGATAGACCATAGCCTCCATCACAAAAAACTAAGCGTTACCAAAGGTGGCGTCACCAAAAGTATAGGTGTTGTAGTAACATTCAAAGTTCATCACCAATAATGATTTATAATGATGGACAACAAAAGTCACCATTGCATATGTGCAATGGTGATGGACCATAGCCCCGGTCACCAAAAATTGAATATCACCAAAGGTGGCATCACCAAAAGTATAGGTGTTATGGTGACATTCAAGGTCCATCACGAATATTGATTATAATGACGGATAGTGACCGTCACCATTTCATATGAACAACAATGATTTATTGTGATGGATCTTTAATGACGATCACTATTGGTGCATATATATGGTGATGTTCATTGACTGTCACCAAAATTGCATTGCCAGAAGTATAGGTGTTGTGGTGACATTCAAGGTCCATCACGAATAATGACTATAATGACGGACAATGACCGTCACCATTTCATATCAACAACAATGATTTATGGTTACGAACCTTTGAGGGTTGTCACTATTGTTGCGTATATATGGTGGTGTTCGTTAACCATCACCATTTCATACTTTTGGTGAGGGTCGAAAAATTTCACCAAATCTCATTGGTGATGGTCAAAAGAGCCTCTGTCACCAAAAATTGATCGTCACCATTCCATATGGATGTCAGGGCATGATGGAATCGAACCACCAACCTCCTGCTTGTAAAGCAGGTGCTCTTCCATTGAGCTAGCACCCTTTAAATAATTATACTTTTAAAAATTAGACCTTGAAACTTCATAAATTGTAAATTCTACAACTTTCAATAAATTAAAGTCTTGGAAATATTTTACTAAACAATCAAAGCAACATCGAAGTCGCAAGTCCCTACCTAATGGTTATTGAAGCAATGAAAAGTGGGTGGAGGGAAAAATAGTTATGTATAAGAGAATCAATATGTTCAGTTGAATACTCAATTAGAAGTAAAACTTTGAAGACATTTATAACCTATAAATGACCTATAACTAGCAAATGCACCAAATATTGCAAAGGAAATGTCATAAGTGGATAGCATATGCAAGAAGAGGAGGCAGGGACTCGGAACCCTTGTACATCTTGTCATGTCTTAGTAGTTGACACATCTTAGCTTGTTTGACATGTCTTCATACTATCTGGCACATGTTAGCATTCCCTAGCATTCCCTAACACACCTTGGTAGTCATGACCTGACAACTATAATTACATTTTTCCATGACTTGGGAACCTTACATTCACTAGAACACCCTGGCACCCTAGTTTTCATGCCCTCTATTATCCTCCACAATGTCCCTGGCTAATGAGGAGATCGACAAAGGTAACCATAGATGAAGCTTTCAGTTTGGTAGCTATCCCTACCAAACCAGACAGGGCCCTCTCTATGAAATCACAGCCAAGAGATGACTAGAATGTAAAGTATTTTAGGCTAGATAGCTAGGCTCAGCTGGGTTTTTGGAAAATTTAGGGACTTGGAACTCTGTCCACCGGTGTCTTGTCTGGCAGGGACTTTGTCAGGGAGGCAGGGACCTAGAACTCTGTCTAGGATAAAGCACCTAACATGCATGATAGAAGCTCCCTAGAATAGAGTATCTCCTACCTAGAAGAGTGTCCCTTGCTCAAAATATAGAACCCTTCTCTATTGTGCACTTTTCTTAAATATAATTCTATGCATAAAATAGTACTAAGAAAGACACCTAAATTAAGAAAAGTGAGTATCTAAGTCAAACTATAAAAGTATACAAAATATGGCTCTATATTATTTTGGGAAACACTAGACAAGCATGCTTGAATACAACAACCCTAAGATGACTAAAATTGATGTGCTTCTTTCATCGTTGCTATACCCTCAAAACAAAACTAGAATCCATAACATGTACCAAAGGCTGTATGCATCTGCTGAAGGTGTAGATTGAAAGGATTTGCTGAGATGAAGTACTATTGAAGGAGAAACACCTTCAAAACAACAGATAAAGTCTACTATGAATTCAACCCATTTGCACATAGACCAAGGCTGCTACTGGGTACAGTTCTCCATTGAATGGAAATTGCAATGTATTGTAGTGTTGTTGAAGAAAAAGCACCTTTAGTGCAACATGGATAAAAATCTAACAGATATTGTCACTGTGGCCTTGGTTGTAGATGATCTCATCAATATAGGTAACAACTTTGATGATTGAAAAAATAAATAGTGAGTTGCATAAATCATTTGAAATGACAGATTTGGGCTTACTTTATTATTGTTTAGGAGTGTTAGTATAGAAAATGAAAGGTACTATGTTGCATCCTTATGTCACAGGCCATGGATGCAAATAAATACATAAAATATTAAATAGCATGGTATAAGTCAATTTCAACTTCTTTTGAAATGGGAATGGAATTCTCCTTGTGCAGGTTCTAATCTAGTGGGTATAAATTTAAATAATAAATTGATAGTTATGGTGTTGGAATTGTCTCACAATTCATGAAAAGTCCCAAATTTATTCACGAGAAAGAAGTAGAGCGAGTCATCATTCTTATGGAAGGGAACACCCTATTCACAGAAGATAACTTGAAATTACTCGGGCATATTATTTCTCGTCTTCTTGTACATGTGTGCTTTGAAAAGATAACTGCATCCAAAGACTCAATAACAGCTCTGGTAAAGTTTATAGATGTGAAGCACTTCTGAGAAAACCCATCGCTTAGTGACAATTGAGAGAGGAATATGTCGAAGGATTCAATCTTGCACTAAGTCATAAAAAGGAAGTTGGGGTATCCAACGTCTTGCCAACAAACCGAATCTAACCATAATGTGAAAGGTAGGTTAACTGCGAAACCTCTTTCCCACTTTGTAGTATTGTTTCCTCTTGAATTCCAGCAGGTATTTGGCTGCTTAGATCCACTAAACTCATGCCAGGTAAACTCTGCATGGTACAATTGTGACGTGCAAGCTTGACATACACTCTAGTTTCCCTCTAAAAGAGGCTAAGTCAAAATATAATGACAAGCTTAATTTTAATTTGATCATACACTATTGAGGTATTGCATGGAATAAACAATATACTATCAATGCACTAATGAAGAACTCAAAATAAATGAATTTATTATTGCTACAATAGTGCCCCTCTTGGGATTCTCGGATAAATAACCTAACCTACATGGCAAAAGCTTCCTAGAATAGAGTACCTCCTACCTAGAAGTGTGTCCCCTTCTCAAAATATAGAACCCTTCTCCACTGTGCACTTTTCTTAAAGATAAATTTTTGCATAAAACATAACTAATAAAAACACCTAAATTAAGAAAAGTGAGCATCTAAGTCAAGCTATAAAATCATACTAAATATGGTTCTATCTATGTTTGGGAAACACTAAACAAGCATGTTTGCATACAAAAACCATAAGATGCCTAAAATCGATGCACTTATTTCATCGTTGTTACACCCTCATAGGAAAACTATAATCTACAACATGTATCCCAACGGTGCATGCAGCTACTAAAAGTGGAGACCGAAAGGATCTACTGAGATGAAGCATTGTTGAAGGAGAAACACCTTCAAAACAACAGATAGAGTCTAATGTGAATTCAACCCATCTGCACACAGGACAAGGTTGCTATTAGGTACACTTGTCCCCTAAATGAAAACTGCACTGTATTGCTTGTCTACTGAAGGAGAAACACCTTCAGAGCAACGCGGATAAAAATCTAACATATATTGTCATTGTGGTATGAGTTGTAGAAGATCTCATCAACATACGTAACAACTTTGATAATTGAAAAACCAAAAGGTGAGCTATATAGATCATTTGAAATGATAGATTTGGGCATACTTTATTATTTTTTAGGAGTGTTAGTATAGAAAATGTAAGTTAGTATGTTGCATCTTTATGTCACAGACCAAGGATGCAAATAAATGCAGAAAATATTAAATATCATGGTACAATTCGATTGTAGGTTCTTCTGAAACAAGAATGGAGTTATCCTTGTGCAGATTCTAATCTAGTGGGTATATATTTAAATAAGAAATTTATAGTTATGGGGTTGGAATTGTCTCACGATTCATGGCAAGTCCCAAAGTTGTTCATTAGAAATAAGGAGAGCGAGTCAGCAGGTTTATGAATGGGAACACTGTATTCTTAGGGAGATAACTTCAAATTAGTCAGGCATATTATTTCTCATTTTATTGTACGTCCGTGCTTTGAAAATCTAACCACCTCCAAAGACTCAAGAACAACTCTCGTAAAGCTTATAGGTGTAAAGCACTTATGAGAAAACTCATCACTTAATGACAATTGAGTGAGGAATATGTCGTAGGATTCAATCTTGCACTCAGTCATAAAACAAAAGTTGGGGTATCCAGCATCTTGCCATTAGCAAACCGACTCCAACCATAATGTGAAAGCCAGGTTAACTGTGAAACATCTTCCCCACTTTGTAGTATTGCTTCCTCTTGAATTCCAATAGGTATCTTGCTGCTTAGATCCACAAAACTTGTCCCAGGTAAACTCTGCATAATATGTTGTGATGTGCAAGCTTGACACACATTCTGGTTTCCCTCTAAAAGAGGGTAAGTAAAAATATTATGACAGGCTTAACTGTAATTTGATCATACACTATTGAGGTATTGTATGGAATAAACAGTATACTATCAATGCACTAATGAAGAACTCAAAATAAACTAATTTCTTGTTGCTACAATAGTGCCACTCTTGATATTCTCTAAGGAGCCACTAATTTAGGCACATTTGGAATCTTTGCTTGGTCTACAGAAAGATTAAACAATGATAATGATCACTCTTCACTCTCCCATGGAAGGTCTATACATAGTCAACAATAAATTGATTTAAAATTGAGGTATATGCCTAACAAATAGGAGTCTGACTCTGCAACTCTAATTTAGTGGTAAGGAAATATTCATTTGTAAATACCTGATCTCCTAGAGTGTAAATTTCTAGATAAATGGCTATCCTAAATCTATCTGTTGTCCACATATCCCAAAAAGCCATGTATGTCTGGACTCTTGTTTTGTGTGAGAGAGTGGAGATCACATAAATAATCCATTATCAAAAGAAAATGTTAAAGCACAACATTCTATGGATATATTTTTTTAAATTTTATTACATATCTTAGAAAGTTTGAAAGGACAAAACTGAAGCTTCCCTCTTCTTCCACACTTCATTAAATATGCCCCCTTTCCAATGCAAATGTGGCCTACAGAATCACAATCAACAAACAGAATATGAAAAGTAAGTTTAATGAATTAAAGTAGCTTTATTATACCTCAAGCAAATGGACTCTAAGAAATTGGATTCATTCTCTAAAAAAGATGATATAACAATATCTAATCACATTTTTAATTGAAACAAAGCTAAATTGGATAGAGGGTATGACATAAAGATATTTTTTATATGTGAAGATAAAAAAATGAAAGGAATGTGAAATTTTGACCATCAACTATAAGTTCCTTTCAAGGACTAGATCAAACCATAACATTTTTATCAACATAATCAACTCACCCATGCTAGTACGCTTCTAGTAGTTTCATGATAAAACTCTAACTCAATAAACTTCAAACAACATAAATTAACCAACAATGTGTTTGAGGTTGGTTACCTAAGGATTATATCATACTAAATTTAGGGCAACTTTAGTGGAACCATTAGCGACCTGTTGAGGCTTTTGAATGTTTTAAGGGTGGTATCTACTCATTTTTGTCATCCCAACTCAATGGCCTATAAAAATGATTAGATATCTATAACTTTTAAGATATATTGAACCACAAAAAAGGGAAAGAAAAAATACAAAATAAATAAATCTAAATGATAATGCTGGTGCAAACAAGAGTGGGAGTTTTTATTGGGTAGCCAGACACACTGATGTTTTTGTTTGATTATTTGAAAATTTTCCATCTAGTCATAAGGATAATTATGAGATTATGTATTTTCAACAAAATTTAAGTGGGGTAAGTGATAATCATGAGATTTTTTTTTGAATGATCCTATTTTTAAGGCTTTTAAGTAAAACATTTATTATTTCAAGGTTTTAAGCTAATTTATATTTTCATTTTCCCAATCTCTATGCATGAGAGAAAGGAATCTTGTTTACAATGTGGATCAAATTTTGATATTTAGTTAGTCTCTACCTGCTTGATAAAGTTCCATAACCTTTTGGGAACACAATTCTTCAACTTATGTAAAAAACATGAGTCCTAGTAGATTCAAGTCTAGAATATTTGAATCCATTTCCAATATTTCCTTGCAAATTGAATATAATTATGGATCTGCATGTTGTGTATCTACCTAGGAGATATAGAGACCAAACAATTGCTTGAATAAATGTTTGAGCCAGGACCATGTCAATTTGCACCCTATGTATTAATACAACTAAGAAATACATTCTACCACACAACATTACAATTGGAGGAATCAAGAGAGATTTAACACCTAATTCTAGCAGATAAATGAAGATTAATACAGAACCTGTGGCATCATAAACATAATTTCTTTATTTATTAGATCCTCCTCTAATCTTTAATGCAACACACAGGTCCAAACCATGGTTTCCAACCAATGATTAATGCCACATTCATTCTAAGGCTGCTCTGAGCACATTATCTCTCTGTCTCTTTTACATAAAGGCATGCTTTTCCCCTTATACACAAAGATTACAATCATTAAATCCTAATTTTCTTTAAAGAAATACATCTAAACCCCAAATACCAACGTTGCCACATTTTTTGGGTGTTAGATACCCACTACACAGTGCATAGGAATCTTGCTTCATGGTCTTATTGTAATTTATCTTCTTGCGATTTGGCTCCAAAATCCATCTGTAACTCCTCATGATTAACATACCCAACAACTCCCATAAATGGGTCAATAAGTTAGAGGTGTGTCATTCTCTACTTCCCCTACATTGAGCAAAAATGTATATAGCCCTGTGTCTGAGATGCACTTCCTAGTTTGTGAAGCTAGAAGTTGCATATCTCCTATTTCTATATTTCAAAACTCAGTCAATTGTGTGCATTTGATGGATCCTCAACCTTAGGAACCCCTAGGTCGATATCAAACTTCAATCTATATAGGTGGGTGCAAATGTCATATTCATGCAGTCCGTGAGGCATTAATTTCTAAGTACCTACCAGGGAGCATTTATTGCTCAGTAGGTGACTGCATTTACTTTAGGAGTTACACTCCTTGAGGGATTTAATTAGCCAAGAATGGTGCACTCCTTGAGGCCATTAATGGCCAGTTTTTAACCCCCTCCTCTTGGCTTATATAAGGACAGAGGGCACACTAATATTTCAAACAGCATAGTTGTTTGTATTGTATCTTTCAGACATGTGTAGAGCTTGATCATGATGTCAGGCTGTTATAATGTTTCCATGTGGTGACCATGAACAAAAGGGACATGATAGATCTGACTCAACACCTAGTTTTTTTAGAGTTTCCTTATGTATTTCCAAAAGATTTGTTTGGGCTCCCACCCACGTGTGATCTCAAGTTCACCATTGAACTCAATGCAGGATGATTCCTATCTCCAAGGTTCCTTATCAAACGATTTCACCCAAGTTATATGAATTACATATGCATCTATAATAATTGTTGAATTTTGGATTGATCTGGCTTAATGCAACATTTTGAAGTTACTAATTTTGGTGATGAAGAAGTATTAGTCATTGGAGCTTTGCATTTCCTATAGATGGTTGAATAACATCACCATCTAGAATCAATATTAGTTCTCATAGATTGATGACTTCTCTGATCAAATGAAAAGGACCATAATATTCTTAAAGAATGATCTGTGATTTTAATACCACCAATTAAGAATTTACAAGGACATCCCAAATATTTCATTCAAACCATGATTAAGGAATTATGATTTTATTATGGTGTTGTTTAAGTTTACAAGTTCCCTCGTACTCTTCAAGAAACTAATGAATGGGGTTTTTCAGAAATACCTAGGCATGTTTGCTCAAGTGTTTCTGGATGATAGTTTGATTTATTCATGTGTTCCAAAGGAGCATGAGGAGAAAATAAGGTTGATATTGTAGTGACTTGTAGAGAATAAGAATGATTAAAATCTCTCTGATTGTTCCTTCTTCTAGTCAAAGATCTTTGGGCCACATTACTTTTGGAGAAGGTATAGTCATGGACCTTACCAGAATCAAGGCCATTATGGAATTCCTAACACTAAAGGATGCTCATAAGCTACACTATTTCAATGGATTTTTTGGGTATTATAGGAGATTCCTAGAATAATTCTCCAAGATTGCTAATGCCATTACCAAGGTCAAGAAGAAGGTTAAGGAATTTGTATGGATATTGTAGTTTCAACGAGACCTTTTGAGGCTTACAAATTTGTAAATGACTGCTCTAGTCCTAAACGTGCTAGAAATGGACAAAGATTTTTAGTATTTACATATGCTAGAAATCATATTATTATGTAATGAGTAATTTATCATCTTATGGAGTGGTTCATTAGTCAAGAAACAAGATCATTATGAAGGAATCAAGAGGATGTCCTGATTAGTTGGCTAGACACTTGTGTTCGACAACCATGCATGTGGATATCAAGGTGTATATGGGGTTCCCATCTTGAATTAAGTTACCTTCACAAGCAGAGTCATTCCTCATTGTTTACTTCACACAATTCGTCCATCTATGTTAATCACATGTGCATGTCTATGTGTATATACTATCACTTGAGTAAGAGTTTCATGACAATTCCCATGTTGTAAGACCCTATTTTTTCATTTTGAGAACGGAGTCCTCCCTATGTCACTCGCATAATTTAGGTTGTCATAAGAAACATACGTGCTTTTCCTTAAGATGTTATTTAAAGCAGTGTGATAATGTGGTTTCAATGGGGCATTCAAATATGGAATGAGCATGCACATTTGGGATGCTAGTGTTATGTCTTGCTTGAGGTATGAGTTCACATTTAAGAAGAATTTAACCATGGTTGAAGAGGTATAACAGTTAGAGAGGTTGGGGGATTGTAGTCTCACTTAGAGGTGTAAACAAGAAAGTTAAGCACTATGAGAAGTTGTGAAGCAATCTTAAGACATTTGACGAGCTGAACGAAGTCAACTTGGTAGTGGTACTAAGTGAACATTCCTTGATTGAAGTTGATACCCTCTCCTTGGCACTACCACTTTGCAAGATGAAGAAGAAATGTGAAATATATGTGCAATCCATTAAAGAAGTTGGCAAGGTTGTTGCAACATATATAGTGGTTTTATCATGTTGCAAAAGGTGTTGGAACTTGGAAGGTGACCATCATAGTAGATTTGTCATGGAGTGTCAAGGAGGTGCATCTGATAAGGAGTGAATTACACAAATCTAACAAATAGGCCATATTGGGTTAAGATATTACTATTTTGGGACATCCAAAGTTGAAGGTGCATTTTATGGAGGTGTAGTCCGGAGGCCACATCTTATGGGTATCTTGGACTTTTGGTGTGTGTTAGTGGTGTTACTACATTGTGTTTGAAACTTTGATGAGCAGTATCTAGAATGTGTTCCATGAAGGAAAAAGACCCACAAGTTTGAGATGTCTTAACCATTTGGCATTGTAAGGTGTGTTATGCCCTAGTTTTGAGGAGAAAATTAGAACCATTTTAGAGTGTGATGGGTTGTACCATGGACTTAGGTCCACTTGCATGTGTTGATGTGTAAAGGCGCCCCATGAGTCGAGGAAAATGATTGCAATGCTTACCTGTAAAAAGTGTTTTTAATATAAGATTAATGATTTTTTGCTTAAAAATGGAAGAGGAAGATAAGAAAGGAGTGACACTAAGGTTTGTTGTATATCAATCAAAAGGAAGGAAAAATGTCTCGTATTAGCAGGATTTTTCAAATTTCCTCTTCAATAGGACTAAATTTTAGTTGGAGCTAGGGCGTTGCCCCCACAAAGACATAACATACCCAAGCTATTCCATTAGATAGATTCATCTTCGGCAAAGGTTGCAAAGGCTAAGGTGCAAATCTCCCCTTTTTCAATGTGGGTTTTTAACCTTCCATTTGAGAATGCTAAAAACAAGGTCATGATCTTGAAAGCTTGATTTTACCAAAACTCAATGTCAATGCTTAATCCATGATGTGATTCTTTCTATTTGGGTTTGGCCTTGAACATTGAGATCTATCTTTGGGTCTAGTTATCAATTTGTCGTTTCATTTATGTGTTGAGAATATTTTAAGGGCTATAGGGGATAAAATGGTTATTTTCCAATACCCCTCCCTTGAAACCCTAAAAAGAGATGGTGTGCCCCATTTTGTTGTTGTAATATTTCAACCATGAGTTCTTCCTATGAGGATGCCCTTGTTGAAACGAAGGAGGGGTATAGATTGCAGGTGTCTCTAGAGGTCTTGACAAAGGTGAAGGGGAATGGAGTTTACCTCCTATTGCAATGCCTTCTATTCCACCATTTGAGGTGCTAAAGGGCACTGACTTTAAGGGTCATAGGTGAAATCTCACGAAGATCTTATAAATGAGAAGGTAGGTGTGATTTAGCATAGGATTGATTCTTCAACGGTTGACTTTTTGGGTGAGATTTCCCAGTAAAGGGAAAAAATTGAAGCCTTACCACCTATAGATTAAGTAGAGTATGAGCAAATGTTTCCTAAGATTCAAACAATCTCTCCATCTTTTGTCCATGAGATCCATGGAAATTATGTTCAAGTGTCAATAATTCATGTTAAGATATCATCTTTGATTCAAGGCACATATACTTCTTCAAGTAGTGGTGTAGAGTCCAACTAATGAAGAGGCAAGATTTTTCATTTACAAAGTTGGCATCAATCAAGTGTTCTCCCTCTCTAGCCAACTCTAAGATGAGGAGTGTGCATAATGGACTTATTATTGTAAAAAATGCAAATATTGGATTATTGTGAATTTCAAGGGCTTGAAGTGGTTGCCTTACCCTACAAATCTTTAAAGGAACTATGTGTTTTTCAATTAGACCGTTGTGGTCAAAGAGCTACAAAAGTGGAAGGCCTTATGGCTATTTCTAGGGTCACAATATGTCATTTTTTGTAAGATTGGTTATGTTTTTTCTTCTACTAATTTAATGTTAATGACCTAGTCGTGTGTTCATTTAGTAGATCTGTAATATTCTAGGTCAATGGATTTTCAAATGCTAAGTTTGTAGAAAAATTAACATTTTTGACAAAGTTGAAAGATCTACCTTAACCAAAAAATCTAAAGACATAATACATCTCATTATATGGATGGTGTTGAGGTTATTTCTAAAGTTGATAACCAGTCAAAAAGAATAGTGAGGGAAGCTTTGGAGATTGAATTGAATCAAAGCAATATCAAGCAATATTAACAGGGATGATGGTACCAGATTCATGAAGCATGGACAACTAATGCTTCAATTACTACAAAATTCTTCAGAAAACAGAATTGCCCACAGTTTTCCATATATATATATATATATATATATATATATATATATATATATATATATATATATATATATATATATATATATATATATATATAGATATATATATATATATATATATATATATATATATAGATATATAGATATATATATATATATATATATAGATATATATATATATATATATATATATATATATATATATATATATATATAGATATATATATATAGATATATATATATATATATATATATATATATATATAGATATATATAGATATATATATATATATATATAGAGAGAGAGAGAGAGAGAGAGATATGAAGTATTGAGATCATTATAAAACTGTGGTAAATTCTGTTCTTCTCATAATGATCCATGAGAGTGGATCAAAACATAGAGATTTAACAAAAACTTGAATGTAGTTTCCTTATGTATTTTTCATTGGAATGCATAAAATATATACAGTAACTACGAATTTGAAACTATAAAAAGATACAATAGAAGATATTATGTCTTTAAAGTTGGTATCATAGTAATAATTTTTTAATATACTTATAAACAATATATAGGAAAAAAGTTGTAATTAAGAAAATGATATGCTTCTAAATGACATCGCATATTCTAGTTGAGGGCATTTATGCCCCACTCAAAGACAAAAGATCAATAAATTCTTGGTTCCTACTTCTCTCTCAGATTTTTATGTTAGTGTGCACTTTGACCCTCCATTCTAGGAAGAAAGGTATCAGCTACGTTTTGTGAGACTAGCCACGTCAAGTGAAATTGGATGAGTAGGTCTTGACCCAGTCTGGTCTAAATTTTACTTAGAGAAAGCTTTCGTCCTCCAGTTCTGTGCAGTTCATTATTGCATTTCTATTATAATCAGAAATCACTTGAGTTTTGACAACAAGATCATTTGGATAATTTTTGCTTCTTATGAGTCTACCTAATAGGTTGAACCATAATGACTAGTTTAATATCTATATGAGGTGGAGTGGTGCTTATAGTAATGTGATACATGTCAAAATAAGGTATACCATCATACCAACAAAAAATTCATAAAAATCATATTTGTGTTCCTAAATAATAGTGCAAATGCAATGTGAGTCCTAGGGGGAAGCTCAATTGCCAATCGAAATAATGTGAGTCTGTGGTGACCTGATTTATAGAAAGGAGGACAAGGCATAGACCCCAGAGGTTTATTGGTAGCGTCATGCCACGTGTGCTGCTAAGTTCCTCTGGGTTAAAGACAATAGTGAAAATGCAATCTGAAATGAGATTCCTAGAAAGAAAACATTTTTATATAGGAAAATATTAGGATTGATAGTTATAACAACGAATATATGTTGAAAAAATATGCAATTTAAATTTTCATTATTAATATGCTATGTGCAAAAGTAAAATCAGACCATAAAATATGTTAATAAAAAGAACATAAATCTTAAAAGCTAAGTTTAATCCAACCTGGTGACATGGTAGCATGAACATGAAAGCAACTTTATTCACATAAAATTCACATAAAAGACACTTCGATATTGTAACCAATTTGATGTGCCACTGCAAACTACTAAAAAGCCTTAATTAACTTAGCTTCAACTATGCAGGCAAAGAAAATTGACTAATGATAAATAGAAGATAATTAAATAGAACTAACTTCTCTAGCTTATTGTTCTTCACGCTCAGCCAATATGTTCTTTAATCTCTCTTTCTCTCTTTCCAGTATGTTCACAAATTCCTCTTATTCTTTTATTGTAGCTTTTGCAGCTTCAACAGTTGTCGCCTCTGTATCCATTTGTTCCTCCTTCATTTTCCTCTATAGTTGTTCATGCCTCTCCACTTCGGCATCCTCTGAATCAAATCCTGAAGTTGAATTTGTATCTGTGTCTCACCTTTATCAGTTTCTGATGAACTACCATGGACATCATATAATTAAACTTTAGCTCTTTCTTGACCTTCCTTGGTGCATCTTTTCATGTCCACAACCTACAACTCTAAAACATCTGCAGCAAACATACTTCTTTCTTTACCATGTACACTATCCCATAGTATGTAAGCGATTTCTTTCTTAGTTTTCTCAAGAGATGCACTATAGGAGTCTTCCCCTTTCCTGTTGTCTGTCACATTTTTATGAGTTAACATTAATCATTTGAAGTTCCTGAACTTCATATTTCCTCCATTTTGACCATGGCATCCAGATTCTTTTAAAGTCATTGATATATCTGTATCTTTAACATGAGACTCAAATGTGAATTGTTCCCATGGTGTTAATCCCAGTGAACGTTGGGTTGTTATCAATGGTCGGGGATGCGCTCTTCTTGGTTCTTGGATTGGACTAGTTATTATTACATAGATCAAGACTAAAAGGCCAATTAGAGATGGGATGATTAGATAGCAAATAATAAATATTTCAGTGGTGTGACTGGTTGCTTATTTGCTTCTGGTTTATTGGCTGGATCAACTGAAGTTTTGTCTCAATCCATTGATGAATGAAGATAGCCAGCATTTCTAGGATATACCCACTTACCTTTCATTTTAGTGTTACCAACTACCTACCAACCTATTAATACTGTTGCACAAGAATAGATAGGAATTCCCTATACTTACTGTGTTGGACATTTCCTCTCGAGAAGGGTTTGGCCATGGAGCTCTCTGTCTTGCAACCTAGAACACTGACATGAGAGGGGATGACTTTCGCATTTACTCCATTCCCATATGAGGTACTTTACATATCCCAAGTGAGGATGATATACTTCGAGAGTAGCTAACATGTTAGATGAACTGGCACATACGATATCTACTCCCTCATACACAAATTCCCGGTTGTTGCTCTCATACCCGACGAAAGAGTTACCCATAATACTAAGAGTGAAAGAACTTGCATAAACCTGCATTAATAAAAGGAAAAATTGGTTGCTCTCATTCATAAAGCTTCAGCCTGTCTCCCTTCAAGTACTCATTCCCACTCTTTCCTCCTCTTTAGGCATATGTACCAAAGTGTGGGAAAGGTAGTTCCATAACACTGAAAGTAGTCAAATCCATGCTTTAGTGAGCCGCAGTCTTTATCCAGCTAACAGAATTTCATAAGCAGCTATGGGAAAAAATCAGGTATAGCCATGAGTAGGAAAAACATAGGTGGTAGAGGATGTAAAGACAAAGGTAGGGGTAGGAGTAGAGAGACTATTGATTTGAAACCAAACAAGCTCTGAATGTAGGGGTAGGCAAGAGATATGAATATGTTTACATGCTAAAGTAAACCCTGGGCCACCTGAATCTTGGAGAAATCCATCCTTCCATTGTTATGAAGCATATCCAGGATGCTCAACCTTCCATCTTTCGATTCTCCAACTACTCTTTCCTTGTGCAAACCCTTTGAACTGAGGTTCCAATTGAATATTTTCAGTGCGGAGTTCGAATTGACTATTTTTAGCACATAACATTGTGGTGGGAAAACCCATTGAAAACTCAAATTCGACAAAAGAATATGGTTTGACAACAACTTTCGTAGATTTGAACCAGGGTTCCCATTGAATATTTTCAGTGTAGGGTTTGAATTGACTATTTTCAGCACATAAAATTGTGGTAGGAAAACCGATTCAAAACTAAACTACGACAAAAGAATATGGTTTGATAATAACTTTCGTAGATACTACTTCAAATAGGTAATACATTAACATAAATAAAATAGTTAATACATTAATATAAATGATACAACATTCAAAATCAAAATCTAGCACATAATATTTGAAAATAGTAAAGTGATTCCTTTTACATATTTTATTTATTTTTTTATAATTTAGTTTAATTTATCTTTGAAGATATTAAAACATCATATATTTTAATGAAGATGAAATAATTTTTAATGAATAAAGTATAAGTCCCAAGGTCGATGTTATACAATTTGAAGAATCCAATAATATCATAAGAAAATTATTTAATTCCACTCAAACCATTTTGGGACTCTTCCAAAATGAAACTTTGAAAAGCTCAAGGAAAAATTTATTTCACCATAGAAAAAGTGAAAGTGTCTTCTAGATGTTTTTAGTCCCCTTGCTATCCATACATCTAATTATTGTGGAAGAACTCCAATATGTATCGTAATTTGAAGGAATAGTTTCAACAAGGACATTGATATGACCCTCAAGAACTAAATCCAATAATATTTCTTTTTCTAATATGATAGGGAAATTCATCTTCTCTTATCATGTACCCACCCCCCTAAGTGGCATTAAGGAGGTGAGTTAATGAAAAGTTTGCTCTTTAAGTACTATTTTAGGATCTGTTTTGAGCTTGTATATGTATTTTTCTCAACAATAACTTTCCAACTATTGTATTCTTGCTAAATTATGATTCATGCATAAAAACATATGACCTTCTAAAAATTTCCTCATGTTCTCTTTTTCTCAACCACACTAGCAATCATACTAGCGATGTGGCAAAAATTTCACCATGCATTTATATTATGCCATGTCACAACTAGTATAATTCACCCTTGGGTTCAAAATTATTGAGAAATTCATCTTTGCTTAACGGCTTATTGGGTTTGTTATTTGTTGTATATGATAAGCATTCTCTTATCATGTACCCATCCATCTAAGTGGCATTAAGGAGGCGAGTTAGTGGATTTTTTTCCTCTATATGCACTATTATAGGGTCTCTTTTGAGCTTGTATACATGTTTTTCTCAATAAGAACTTTCCAACCATTGTAATATGGCTTAATTATGAGTCATTCATAGAAATATATGACCTTCTAAAGATTTCTTCAAGTTCTCTTTTTCTTAGCCATGTCAGTCATCATAATGGTGATGTGGTAGCAAGTTCACGAGGCATATGTACCATGCCATGTCACAACTTGTATGATTCATCATTAGGTTCACACTTGTTGAGACATTCATCTTTGCTTAACTTATTATTGGATTATAAAGCTACTCCTCAACGATTCTATCATATTCTCACCAATCTTCTCATCGCACCTATTAGTGTCAGTCTTTGCAACCTTCCTCCAGTGATCAAACATGCTCTTACAGAGTGATTTTAAGGTGTCAAGGTCAAATTTTGTCATTTCAGTGAGTCTTCAAGAAAAATTTGGTCACTAGGTATTAGGTCTAGGGTTTTCCTTTACTCTTTTCAAAGTTGTAAAAATATCGGTCCATGTCACCATTCAGCTGAGTGTATCATCATTCAAAGGGTTTTCATCATCATGTCAAGTTCCACTAGGTCATTTTACACCTTGTTCATGCTTCACTTGTGCCTAGGTAAGGTTCATTTCCCTCTCCTAGGGTTTTGAAGGTAATTTCTCCTGGATGGTCAAATCATCAACAAAAATTGTATCCTGATGTTCATACACCTTCCCCTATCCTTAATGTACCTTATGAAACACTTCCCATCAATGAGATCCTCCAAATTCCTCATTTTTTCACAAACCCTAGTTTCTTGCTACAACTTGACAATTTTCTAGGCTACGCCTATGTTTTTCCCTTTTGAACCTCTTCCCCTCACTGAATATTTGAAATTCCACTTTTCCCTACTTCCTAACATCCCTACCTACTTCCCAAATTTTTTTCAAGAATTTAGAAGCCCCTTATCCCCTTCATTTCACTTCATTTCGACAAATCCCCTATTCCACACGTCGGGATAGGTTTTACTCCAATGATGTTTCTAAGCAAGAAAATATGAATTTGGGAAAAATGGGAGATTTTTCTTTCCATAATAGGTGAAGGTAGAAAAACCTCCTTCACTTTTTACACAGGTGTCATGCTTTTAGAGAAATGTCAAAACTACAGTTGCCTCAGGAGAATTGGTGCACCTCTGAAGTGACCTTGGGAAAATCAAGATTTCTCCTAGCTGGGTTAGCCTAATGACTTGCATGATGATTCAAATGATAACTAGACACAAAGAGATTTCCAATGAGCTATCATGAGCTCAATTTGGGGTTGAGAACGACCTTCAAAAGTTGACTACAATAGCATTATGCCTTTAGGCAACCTCATTTGGCACATTTTGACCAGTCTTGGGAGATTTGATTTTTGACAGGGAAAATGAACTCCAAATTTAAAAATTCAGGTTGGTTTGGTAGTTAGACTCAATAATATTTCCAACAAGCTATCCCACACCTAATTTGGACACCAGGAAGGCTTCCAAAAGTCTATTGTAAAAGGTGCTACGCATTGGGTTTGGGGTGCGGCGCATTGGGTTTGTGGCGCGGCGCATAGAGATGCAAGCCATTTTCACCACAAATTCATCCATATTCTCAATTTTCTTGGTTTCCTTGGGTCCAAAGTAAGTCAAAAACTCTCCAAATTCCAATTAAAATGTGTCTTAATATGTTTATGATGATTTAGTGAAAAAATTTCAAAACCCTACCTCCTTGCAATTTTTGTTCAAAACATGATTGCTTAGGGTTTGTAAATTTGTTTTTGTTTCCATCACTCCCTCACCTTTTATTCCCTCACTTCTTTTCTAATTTCGTAAACCCATTTCACTATCCCCCATATCCCTAAATTCATTCACCCCTATCCCCAATTCCCATTATCCTAAACCCTAGCTACACAATTCCCAAACCATAATTGCTACCCCAAAAGCCTAAAAATTGTTCCTAAACCCTTCTATTCCCTCAATTCCAGTCAGAAACATTCCCAAAACCCCTCATACACATTCCCTCCATATTCCCTCATACATTTGGCAGCAAAACCTAAAGACACCATAAATCTCTTCATACTCATCTAAGAAAACTCAAACATTGGCAAACATGGAGTCTGATCCTTCCTATGACCGAGATGAGGAGACACTCAGTGATTCTTCTAGAGGAGTGCATGCACCAAGGAGACCTCACAAGGGTGGTAAACATATACGAGAGGAGCCTACTTCATTTGCCGAGCTACAGGTCTGTCCTCTTGCTGTCACATGCTTTCAACACCAATCTTGGTATCAGTTTTGTGAGATGGTAGAGAGAGTCCAGTACCATCATGATTTGGCTAGATTGTTTGTTCTCCATCTTCATAATGGCCAAGTCACTCTAGCAGGTGTGACATTCACCTTGACACTGGAGAACGAGAAAACTGGCAAGCTGCTAAGAGGAGGAAAGTGAAGCTCACATTACTTGAACAAGAAATCAATGTTGATCGTGAGTCTTGGCTTGAGAGGGCAAATATCCACTTAGAAAAATTGCTTGAGAAGGCCACTAGGGAGAAAACAATGTTGAGGCACATGGCATACCATTACTTGGCGAGAAACAAAGTGTGCAAAGCAAGAAACAGGATTTTGAAGGCCAAGTTGAAGAAGGCATCGAGGAAGAGAAAAGAGCAAGATAGACTTCAGATCTTGGCTAAGGCTTCCTTGGCTCAAAATAACACTTAATGAAGGATACTCAGCCCAAATTTCAAAAAATTTGGGACACTTTTGCATTTTTGAAATTTTTGGGCTAAAACACAGAATATTTCTTCTCTATGCGCTGCACCACCTGGTGCTCGCTTTTGATGAAGGCCTCCAAATGATAAAAACTTAGCATTTTTGGATTTGGAATGAATAAATATGCTTTCCTACCAATGGAAAAGAAATTTTGAAAGGTTTTGAGCCCTCAAAAAGGTTAAAAACACTCAAAAAATGACCTTACTGCCCCTATTTCGACACACAGGAAGCAATGTTGGGAGAACTCAGCTTTGGAGGGGAAAATGGAAGCCAAATTAAAAAATTCCACTTGTTCTGGAAAGTAGACAGGCCGACCTTTCCAACAAGCACACTTGTAGTAGCTTTGTACACCGGGAAGGCCTCCAAAAGTGGCTGCAAATAGGCGTTATGCATAGGGAAATCAGCACAGTGCATTGGGGAAATTTTGCTCAATTTGACCAAGTATACTCTGTTTTTCACCTAGTTTTTGACAGTTTGACTTTCTTCCTTCTTAATGTCAAATTTATGATGTAATTTAATGTAAATTGATGGATCTTGATGAAATTTTGTCAAATTTTCACTCATGGAGGTAGATTCATCTATCAAAAAGTAGTTTGCAACTGAATGAATCAGTTCCCTAGTTTCTAGAGGCAAGCTGTTTCACTGCCTAATTTTTAGTTCTCAGTTTAGAATTAGTTGGAACAGCTTCTAAACTTATGACCTCGACCCATAGAGGCTAGGATGAGTTGGTTGCCAATATCTTGTAATTTTTCAGTCATTAGCATGGTTGAACTTTTGAGAAAGCTTGGAGCTTCATTGTATACTCATATCAGCAGTTTTGGCTAAGGAATAGAGACCACGGTTTGCAGCACTCTTTGGGATTCATGTGGAATTTTGTTTTGGTATAGTGATTTTCTTCTATAATTGTGAATTTACTTATGTGTTATGTATGCCATTATCTATATTTTTTCTTCTCAACTAAATCAAACAAGGATAAATGTAGAATCCATTGAAATTACAGTGCTCTACCTAGGGTTTGTTTTAGTTTTGGTGTTTTTAGTTGTTTGAACAGGATCCTTGGGTTGTCTTGCCCTCTTCAATTCCTCACCTATCTAAAGATTTCCATTTCATTCAATTTGAAGTGCCAAATCAGTTTCCTACCTTGCCCCATAGAGATCTCTGCAAAACTGAGCCTCATTCCCCAAACCCAAAAACTGCCTTTCCATTTGAGCCAACGAAACATCATTATATTCAATCAAACTCTTTTGCATACATACCTAGCCTAAAATTAGTAATTTCATCTATCATCTCAAACCCTATTGACTATATTTTGCTGAGATTGACCAGGGGAGATCCCTCTCCCGACCTGGTAGGGCTAGCTACCAGGTTAAGCATGGTTTGATGTTGTCCTAGATCCTACCTTTCTTAGCCTGAGGTACATTTAAGCACTAATAGCACCAAGCCTTTTAAACCATGTGCCACAATGCACATGAACATTTTATCTATGCAATATGTAACACAGGGGAAAATGTTATCCTATACAATATCACATCTCACAACTTTTCTTTGTATGCATCCTGCTTTTCCCTGTGTCTTCTATGTCTCCCACATCTTCCTCCTTACTCTTTTCTTCCTCTATCTCTTATCTTTTCCTTCATTTTTATTTCTCTCTTTCTTGATTGCATGATGAAACTATTTTATTTTGTAGCAATCCCCTTTCCTCATATTTATCATATCTACAAATACTATAGAGATGCAACAACCAACCAAAGTGTGCCATGTGTCAACCTCAAATTTACAAGACGTGCAACAACCAATTAGAGCATGCCACATGTCCTCCTCAAAGTTTTCAATGATACGACAATGTGGCACATGCCAAGGGACAAATATTTCCCAACTCATGATATTCCAATGAGTGTCTATACACATGTCCCTTCAAAATTATATGGCCTTAATGTTTTTTGTGTGTGCATTACAATGTATGTCACATAAAAATAATTCCATGCAGTATAAAAAAAGCATTAAGAAATCCTTGAAAACCTTCCAAAGTTTTACTAACTTGTGCCTAAGTATTTTCCATAGGGTGAGGCACTTCTCTACAACCCTTAGGCTTCTGAAAAACTCAAAAAAGGCATGAATATTTAAAAAATAATTTGTTTATCTATTCATCATCTTATTTTGTCAAGGGAATAGTTATGTTTGTCAAGGTGTACATACCTACATCCCATTCCATAGAAAGCATGATGGGTGCACTCAATGATGTGTGATGTTCAATTATACAAAATGGATTAGAAACAAATCAATTTTTGGCATGTTCAAATTTCAGAGATTGAAATTTGTTGAAAATAGAACAAGAAATGATAAAAATAGAATCTAGAATACTCCAATTTTAATTTGTCGTTGAATTAAAATTGTGAATTAAATTCGCACATGACGTGCATGGTGTAATGGTAGGGGCGGAGGCTGTCACTCCCCCCACCCAGGTTCGAGTCCTGCAGAGGCAAGTGATTGATGTAATATTGAGAAAAATGTAAAGGGTCCCGCACGAGCTTACAAAAAAAAAAATTGTGAATTAAATTTGAATTTAGTCTCACCAGTTGCTTGAAAATAATTAATTAATTCATTATGGATTAATTAGTTGGAGAAATTCAAGTTAGAAGTCTTTTTGAATTCATGCAAGAGTTATCCCTTAAATTAAGTAGATTATCCCTTAATTAAGGAGACACGATTGAGTTATATTGGAGTTGTAATTAGTTAACTCAATTTACTGAGCTCAGCCCAGTTAAATTAGTTGCAAGATGTTTAAGGAACTAATTGTGAGTTATTAGTCAGTTGATGCATGCATGCACTCAACTAGTGTACTCCAGATAACTGAAGATTCCCTCATCAGAAACTCATGCATGTCTATTTTGAGAAAGACCCAGTTGAGATAAATGTCAAGGACAATGTACTATCAATTGCATGTGTTTTCCTATAAAGGAAACTAATGCATGCAGTCAAGGTAAGGTTCCTTGAGGATTGTGCAGTTTTACAGGGTGTAGGATTAGTGTGAGTGATCAATATTCCACTTGGTAACAGGAGGATCACCCAGGAGAAACTGTGCAAGGAAATGGGAGGCTTGGAGGGCAGAGGAGAAGGTTTGTGAGAAGCTTTGCTTGCCTGTGAGCATATAGGAGGATTGTACTGATAGCTGGCTAGATGTGAGAGCTAAGGCTTTGTGTAATTCTGAGATATTGCAACCTTGTATGATAATACAAATAGTGGGGTTTTTAGCTGAGGCTTTCCCCTGAGTATTTTCTGTGTTTCATGTGCATTGATTCTTCTTCTTCTGGTTATATGTATTCAGCTCGATCTTGCTCAATATTTAAGCTTTCGAAAATTGATAGTAGAAGTAGTTTATAGTATTTTTCTTTGGTATATTGCATTATCAGGTTAATCTACAGTCAGATATTCCATATGGTCTCAGAGTGAGAGTTGTAGAGAATTTGCAGAATTTCTACATGTTATCAGAGCTAGCTGATTTGTAGAAATTTCTACAAAATTCTCTTTTGAGTAATTTTGAATTTTGTGAGGGATTAAAGATGATAAACATGGATGAAACAAGGGAAGACAATCACCCAAAGCCTCTAATGTAGATCTCACATATTTCAATAAACCCCAATGATGATTATCTTAAAAAACTTTCAATAAACCCCAATGATGATTATGTGACATGTTTCCTTACAAAACTTTCAATGATGATTATATTAAAAAATAAACCCCAATAATGTTTAGCTATTTGTAATGCAATTAACAAAATAAAATATTTTTGTACTATGACCAAAAAATAGTCATTTTGTTGGGATTTCGACAATTGTTGACGAAAGAGATGTTGTCCAATTGGAAAAATATTGACTTTGTCAAATGTTGATATTCTGATAGATATATAATTCACCTGGTCAAACTCAGATATTTGATAAAAATTCAAGTGTCATCACATATTTGACAAACAAAATTATCGTCAGATATATTACTAACATATTGTCAGATATCTGATGATAGTTGTGTTTGTTAGATATCCGATAATTTTAGGGCCTTTTTTTTTAAATACAAAAAATATTTGCAAGAAAAATCTGACAGTATGACCAAACTATCAAAGTACGATGTTGGATTTTCCATCCATATGTACTAGTAGGGGTTAGGGGTTAGGGTTTAAGGGTTACATTTTAAGAGGATAAGGGGTTAGGGCTTAGGCGGTTCATGGATTTTAGGTTAGGGTATAATGGCTTAAAGTTTAATTGGTCAAGGGGTTAATGAGTTATGATTTATGAGTGTATGGGTTAAGGGATTATGGATTGGGGGTTAAGGGGATAGGGAATTTAGTGGTTATGGATTAAGGGCTTATGGGTTGTGATAATGGGGCCCCTAATCCCCTTATCACCACTATTTGGGGTTCTTACCTTCCATCTAGGCATCTTAGCCCATATGAAATTAGGTCCTAAGAAACCTTCTCATTCTCTAATTCTAGGATTATAGATGTTACTAAACCATGGTTGGACCTCCCCTTGCCCTAGTTAGTACACAACAAGATAGCCCTCCCTCCTTTTTTATCATACCATTCAACTTCTCCTAATGTTATGAACCCCAAAATTTGTTCCCAATGCCCCTACAACTACACCCTTGGGCCCCCTTGGCTAAGGGCTTAAATGCATTAGGGTTTATAGGTTATGATAAGGGATCCCGTAATCCCCTTATCACAACTATTAGGGGTTCTACAATCAACTTCAATTGCATGATACATAAGAGAAATTGAGAGAAAAATGCAACGAACTTGGAAAATTGAAAGAAGTTTTTCAAGAATTAATAGAATGGAAAGCTACCATGGAAGTGGGGAAATAAAATGGAGTTAATCTAAAACCATCCAACAATGTAAGAATTACATGTGTACATTATTTATTTTTATATATATGTTTGACCTAGGTTTGACGATAAGGTTGAGTTTCATGTAGATGTTCTCTCCTCTTAATGTGTTTTCTATCCCTTTCCAGATGAAAAAGGGAGATCCAATTGTAAGAGGACCTTGGTCAAATTTGTATTGCAGGAATTAAAAAGGGGGTCAAAAGGGGATGAACCTAGATATGGATAGCTTGAAGATTGCACCATTTATGTAGTTGAGGACTGCTTGTGTCAGTTCGAATAGACTTGGAGAAAACTAAGGGAATTTGAATGTTGTTTTGAGCATGTTGTGGAAAAAACCTTTGAGAATATTATAGACTTGCATGGGAATATTACGTATGTATTTGGTAAGAGAATGGACCAATGTTAAAGGATGATGATAGCTACCAGGAGTACATCCTTATATCCTCTTTTTTTCTTTTGAGTAGACAGGAATTATGTTTGGGTCATGCATGGAGATGAACCTTACTTTATTCCTATGAACTTAGATGCATTTGTGGACATTATAAGACCATATCATTTCCCTTTGAAAGCAAATATGTGGAGGATATTTGGGGGAAATATGACTGTCCATAACATGTAGATCAGATTTTGGGACCTTGTGGCTCTTTTCCTTAGACCCTAGTAGTGCTTGGAGGTTGTATTTGGAGGGCTAGTGAACAAAAACCTAATATAACCAAGAATATTAGTGTTGGAGCACCATTGGTTTGGGAGAAATTATTAGGGGTTCTAGGAGTTAAGGGTTGTATAAATTCCTTGAAATCCTATAATTTCTTGAACGAACAAATATGAAACTAATTATGTTACATAAAGACTTGAGATTCTTCTATGATAGATAAACAGTGGAATAGAAACACAGATAAAGAAACACAATAGTACAATATTTTTCTAGGGAACCCAACTGGGAAAACACATCTTTTTGTATATTTTATTGGAAGAAATTGAGAAAATAGAATTCTTTACAAGGCAAATTGCTTCAACAGAAAATAAGGATTTTCTCTCTGATAATGGGAATGCCTTCTTACAAGAGTCATACAATGATATTCCCTTTACATAATACATAGATAGATATGGTTAAATACTATTTACATGCTCCATATCATGCAAGCAATAAGTACAATATTTTATAATGTTGCATGTTATTATATTAATCCTCCCAAGTACCAACTCTAGCTAAGATCAAGCTCAAAAAAATCAATGACCAATATACATAATATACACACAACATGTTAGACTTCCTCCAAATATAATATGTGATTCATCTTTCCACATGGTCTTGGTTTTGATTCAATATAATAAAAGGTGTACCTTGTTTATCCATCTCCAACCAATCTCCATTCCTACCATAAGGAATATCATTGCCATGCTTTTGGATGAAATTCCAAAAACTCTCTATTATGTCTACAACATCATTATGTCCTCCATGTTGAAAAATCATAATTCCAACTAAGAAAAATCTACCATTAACACTGAGCATAAAAGAATATTGCTTCAATTCATCTTTCACCACTATAATAACCAACCACTAGTTTTCACCACTATAATAACTCTATCAAGTTTTTTCCATCCTCTTTGATGAGTTTCAATCGACCAAATAGGATGAGGTGGTAGGTACTGACCAAGATCGAAACATCAACATCTCAAATGGTATATCCATTGACAACTGATTGTACCATAAGGAAGGTTGTGTCTCTAGATGAGTTTCCACAACCGCTGATAGGAGAGGTTCCACTAAGCAAGCAATAGAGCTATTCAGGATTCAGGTCCCCACATGACTAGGTGTAAGGTTATTGCAAGAGCCCGTGGAGATCCCCATGGGGGACCTAATTTTCACCTATATTTTCATGGACGATATTGGGGAGGTTCAACCACATAGGTGTTCTATTTGTACTATCAGGTAGTTATGTTAGGTCAATAATTGTTAGGTCATAAGTGAGCCATTTACCCTTGGCTTTCTTTGAGGTTGAGCAAGTTGAAGCTTTTCCGTATGGTTGTTTGGATAGCCAAATTTGTTGTTCGCCATGAAGTTAGTGGGGTTCAACAAAACAAATAGGAGAGGATTTTAGTAACCACATAGTTGATGAGGTGGTTAAACTGAACTATACACCATGAAAGGGCACCGCCATGAGAGTAGTTATGGTTGAGAGCTATGCAAACACCAATTCCTTCCTGCTCACTGTTATGGTCTATTATGCGAACTCCTCCTTCCTTGTAAAGAGTTAGCATGATAGTTACTCCAACAGATCCCTCTCATTTCACATTTTTCCATAGTGTCAAAACCTAATTTTGAGTGTTTCAATTAGGAAATCCCACATTGGTGATATCAAATGGGAAAACTGACATTTCTGGGGGTTTCCATAATAGTGGCAGGATGCGTTTGATTGATAAGTTTGACAAAACTTGCATCGAGACATTGAACTTTCCCCATCCAACTATGATGGTCTGCAACCAAAATGTGAATCCATCCTTCCTTACTTCCAGCTGTATGGTTTCAACCCATCAAGTGTTATATGGATGGAGGTTGGAGGCTTGTCAGAACCATTAAGAGTGTCCTATTTATTTATGAGGGTTTTGCCCCATGTTAAGGTTTGTATCTATGCAAGAGGAGGGTCTCAAACCCGTTCAGTGTGTCTAATGTGCCATATGATATTATTGTTTTTCATTGTGTCCACATCAAAGCCAATTTACATCACTGATAAGTATCTTCTTGGCCTAGGCATAAGAAACCCATACCATATATGTTATGGATGAGTGTAATTCTCCTATGTTTGTGTGGATGATGCTCTAACCTTTTGCGATAGGCAAAGATAGAGCTTTCCTAATATATATGTTTTACTCGTCTTCCATTAAGGAACAACAATAAGCTACTATGGCATAAAAGAAGTCACAAAAGAAGCTAAGCACCAACAAGGGGTGCAAACAAGTTCATCCAAAATATAGCATTAGCCAATTGGGATGATGTTACCACTACTATTTGATTAGATTCAACGAAGAATTCCTTCCTACTAGCTAAGGTTCGCAGTGTAGACCTCTTCTTATCCCTACAACTATGATGAAAAGAATCCATGAGTGGGATTAGATAATATTATATTAAATCAAAACCCTTATCATTTAGAATTAATTTGCAATAGCCAAAATATATTTTCTATGTATCCGATGACCATTATTTTTCTTCATCGAGGATCAAAAAAGAATATTCTTCTCATTTAGTTAGAATGGTATTTCCTACAATTGATCTCTGGGGATGTCCCATAATCAACAAGAGAAATTCCAAATATATGTTATATAGACGACCTATTTGAGGTGTCCTTGATGAGATGAGTAAGTGTCATCCCGTAGTAGAGCTGCTAATAGTGTCCCAAGATGAGCCCTACTATATTATAGCAACTTTTCTCCTCATGAGATAAAAATATGTTGTTGTTGGGCGTTACACATCCAACATGCATAAGTCCTGTGAAATCAAGAGGTAGGTGATCTCCTTAACGCACCCACATCATTCCCAAGACCTACCTCTATTTGTTTGAATACAAGGAACCAACAGTCACAGAAGAAGGCTAAACAAATGACATGTGCCCAATAAATTTGTATTTTTTGGGTTCATTTAAAAGAGTAAATTTTAGGGATTTTTTCCAATAATGATATAGAAAAATGTCATTTCAATATTAAAAAATATAAAAGTTGGAGAAAATTCTCACATATCAATTTTTTATGTGTTTAATTTGACAAGATTAATGGTGAAAGCTGAAAAAATAGTGTCTGTCGTAGCCAGGGACTAAAAATAGATCTAATAAATGGGTATAAAACATTTTATAGATAAGAAAAAAAGGAATCTCTCTTCATAACTGTTACACTAAAAAATGTCACCTTGACTACTTACAGTTAGTATGGCTCAAATCCACAGTCATGCTACCCTCTTAGGCAAGTCTCATGCCTCTGTTATCCATCTCAAACTCAAGAAGAGAGAAAGTCTTGTAAAAATCATGTTTATCTCTGGGGTCGTAGGTTCTCTCTAGTCTTACCTGCGGGGACGCGTACCTTGTTCACAAAAGCTGCGTCCATGGACGCTCTGTATGTAAAGGGACAGGTGCGTCCCTCTGTAAAAGGCAAAATGCGCGAGTTTTATCTTGAAAAAGTTACTTGTGGTTACTTCTAGAACATTCTAGAGGTCGGTTTGATGAAATGGATGCGCCTCCAGTTGGTTCATGTATCTCTATTAAGAGGGAACTTATCCCATCAATAAGGGAGCTATCCCACCCATAGAGGGGGATGATCCCATTGATAGTGGACCTGAATAACCTCTTTACAGCACTATAAATAAAGGCATTGAGCCACAAGGAGGAGAGGTTGGAGCTATACATTTTCTTTGGGTAAATGCTGCAGGATTTAGGTCTTCCATTAGAGCCTTTGTGAGGAGAGATTGTCTTCACTTGATTCTACTTGGGAGAGGGTGAGCTTTGTCAAAGTAGAGGAAAACCCTTGATGGACCCTGGGAGGAACTTGCACAACACCAAGGCCAGGTTGTAAGAGTTTCTTTGTTTCGTTATTAATACAAACTGGTTTATTTTTCTCAATAGCTTATGTTAATGAGTTATTTCATGTGTTCCTTGGTCTGCATGTTGAATATATGTTTTATTATATGAAATACAAGTGCTTGGTAATTGTTTGATTGTTTGTGGTTGCAGGAATTGACTTGAAGGAGGAGCTCATCCGGATCGTCAAGAACGGACTTCAACAACAGCGTTTTGGAATAAGGTAAGCCTAAACACTTGTAGTTTTCATGTTGTAAAAGGTGTATTTAGAGAAAGATCACTCCATTTTGTCTTGTTTGTCATTAGAATGTCTTAGACTTCTAGGAAGGTCAGTCGTGTCCGCACCCTTGACAGATTCCGTGTGACAAATTGGCGACTCCGCTGGGGAATCCATTAATGAGAGAGTCTTTTCCTTTATATGAACTTTGCTTTGAGAAAATCATTTTTATTTTCTGGTTTTTGACTGTGAGAATTAGTATTTGGGTGGCTTAGCTTTAGATTTATTTGGCTTTAGTTTTTCTTCCTTTTTCCAGAAGGACGCAGTCTCTGTGTTCTGCACAGTGCGTCCTTGGACGCGCTGTTGTCGACTGCACAGTGCGGGGCCGCACCTGTGACAACGGGTGGCCTGCGTCTTCCTGTAAAAGTTAAGAAAATTCCATTTTTGCTTTAAATTACTTTTAGATTTTGTTTTTCCTTAGTATTTTCTGCCCAGATCCTTTAGTACCCTGTCAAGAATTCTCACCTGAACTAGTTTTGTGAGCTTTGAGTGTTTTAGTGGTTTTCAACGAAGTTTAGACCTAGGGTTTGATTTTTTGAATAGGTTCTGTAGTAACTTTGAGCTTAGAAAGTTGTCCAGCCTTAGATATCTCTGGTTAGTCAACCTTCTTAGAAGTTGAGCCTGTCGTAAAGTCTCCTTGTTTGAGCAACTTGTCATTTGAGTTGTTTTGGGTCAAATTTCGCTTTGCTTGTTTTTAAAGTATTGATTTCCATTTTCAAAAAGGACAAAAAGATTAGAATTTTGTTTTGACTAGTTTTTGGTTCTGCAATAAGCTAGTCCTTGATTTGATTGTGATCAAGTAAAACACCTTAGAAATAATCATTGTTAGTTTTGGCCTCGTTAAGATTGCTTAGAGTAAATTTGCTTTTAGTTTGCTTATGAGTGCATTTTCATAGATTTTAAGAGTTGTTAAGATTGATTTTTTGGTTACTTTAGATTTACTTGCTTTATTAAAATAAAAATACAAAAACATCTTCTTAAAAAGTCTTGTTTCAAGTAGCTTTTTGTTTTCAAAAGAAGAAAGAGTTTTTTCGTGTATGTAAAGAGAAGTTATGTTTTTATGCTTGGAAAAGAAAAACGAATTGTTTCTTTGATTGTCTTCAATTAAGAAGTTGCTTTTATAAAGATTGCATTCTCTCAACTTTTTAGTTAAGCAATTCATCGAAAAAGTAAAGTAGTGGATAAATCATTTTAGGTGCATTTTGTAGTGGTTTCGAGTCGAGTCAACACACCACTAGTTTCACTTCCATCACCTTTTGACTTAAGAAACAACCTTAAAAGTAACGCTTAAATTAAAATCAATCTAGTAATCTTTATTTTTCTAGGGCTCTGAAGCACCAACATAGCTTAGGCTAGGGTCTTGGAGTAGGTGAGTACTTAACTCTCCAAGACTACAAAACCAAACAGATAGTCTATCTTGAGTAGAACAAATCCAATTGTTTCAGTTACATTCTGGGAAAGCTCCTCTTAAAGGAGAAACACGAGCTCGTGTCCGAACCAGTGAGGGGATCATTCCTCCCTCGTTGGGAACGACGCCAGGCAGTACGTATTACAAACGGTAAACCTCGGATTAACCATTGTCGAGGAGCCAGGGGTCACTTATCGGTAAACCTTGGATTGTTGTCAAGGAGCCGGTAAGGGGATTGGAGCTTGCTACTCTGCCCTTGCGTGCTGTCGGAGTTTAGACTGTTCCCCCAGGTGTAATTGTTGTGATTGGTAACCTTAGTGGCCATAATATCTAGGATTCTACCCAAGGTGACGGTGGAGGGAAGGTCCCACTGTACCTGGAGCAGACGTCGGTTATACTCACTTGGATTTTCTGGGGGGTTCGCTTCACTTCGAGACGGTTAAAGTGGAGGAACTTGGTCCAGTCTATTCATTAAGCAGGTTGCCGGGGTAACTGTTCCACCCACTATTTCTGTACTGAATCCTGCGAGGTTGGGCCTAATCACCAACTAGCGCTTTTGGTCCGGAAGACTACTGTTTGTGTGTGGTTTGACGCTCTAGATTATTTAGGCGTGTGCTTCAAATTTGATTGGTTCTTTAGAAGACTTTAGGTGGTTTGATTTGAAATTTTTTACTTTGTTTTCGTGTGTTGTAGTTAAAATCTTTAATTGTGGCGGAATTACCGAGAAGGTCCCGTCGTATTGCGGGCCAGTCTCCTGAAGTTGTATCTGTGGCCGAATTGTTGAGAAGATCCCGTGAACTTCGGGGTTCACCTCCTCGAGACGACCCAGTTATTTAGAAGGTTTAAAGGTCCTTGTAACTCCTAGTGGCAGTAGAGTAGGTTCACCTGAAGAAGGAGAATCTTCTTGGTAGTCCATCCAGATTACCAAAGATTAGAAACAGGTTACAATCCCGAAGCTGTTACAGTTTCCGAGCTTGCTGGTAGTTTTTCATCTGCCAGTGAAACAGGCGAAGAACCTGAAATTTCAGAACCTGTTACTCCAACTCCTAGTGTTCCTGATTCACCAAGAATAGAAAGAATTATCACCGAAAATCTTCCTGTTGGATTAATTGCTATAGAAGAACTTGTTCCAGAGGAAGAAATAGGCGTTTCTGATTCTGAAGATCTAATTACCCTTGATCTAAGGGAGCGTGAATCCATCTTTTACAGTCCTCCTAGAAGTGAATCTTGGTACCTTGCATTAACCAATTTTTTAGACAACTCAGTAGGTTTTTCTACACCTCGTACTCCGGTTCCACCTAGAGGAATTCATTCTCCTGTAAATATGTCTGGTCAGTCATCTGTGTTTTCACAAAGTCCTGAATCATTTTTACATGGCGGTCCTTCTGTTCCTACTGGGTATCAATCACTTTCTGGTACCTTTGCGGGAGCATCTCCTCAACCTGTTGATCATGGGTTATTAGTTGGAAACAGTGGTAATGTACCATTGAGTATAGGTGAAGTTTATATGATGTCAGGTTCAACTCCCATTAACCAACCTCAAGGTGGCCAATTACCGCCTGGGGGGCAACCTTCGTTAATGCCTGGGGGGCAACCTCAAGGTACTTCATTCGTGACTGGGGGGCAACCTCAAGGGTATCAACCCCAAGGGTATCAACCCCAGCCTCAATATGTACCCCAAAGTCAACCTCAGTATCAGTATCAACCTCAAGGATGGCAACCTCAAGGATGGCAACCCCAAGGGTATCAACCCCAAGGGTATCAACCTCAAGGATACCAACCTCAAGGTCAAGGTCAACCCCAGTATTCGTATTTACCTCAAGGTTATCAACCTACGGGTCAATACCCTGGTCAAGGTTATCAACCACCTCAAGGGCAATCATATGGGACTGCACCTTACAGTTATCAACCCTATCCTCAATACGGCTATGGATCTCAGTATCCTCAACCTGTTACGAGTCAATACCCTGGAATGTTAACATGGGATCCGTCACAGGGTCAACAGATGTCGCAACCAAGTATACAGTCGGTACCTCAAGCAGGACAACCTGCAGTTCCTGGTCCACCCCAGCAACCGCAACCTGTCCAGTCAAGTGTTCAGACCCCTGTAACTTCCGTAGTTACTCAGCCGCCAATTGCACCTAGTACTCCACCTCACACGGCTGCAGCAACTACCGCTTCATCTACCATGCTTACTTCTGGAGTATCGGCAGCTCCGGTTTCTACTGTCCCTGTAACCGCTCCTCAGACATCTGTACCGTTGTCTGGACCCACGGTTCAAACCACAGTCCAGATGCCTGCAGGCCAACCTGGTACAAGTACGGTTGTTACTACTCAACCTCAATTTGTTCAACCTCCGTACCAGGGACAGTATCAACCTGGGCAAGCTGCCCAACAACCGGTTTACCAGTATCAACCGTATCCTGGGTACAATTATCAACCACCTCAGCAACCCCAGTACGGTCCGGTTAATCCTGGTTTTCCAGGAGGATATAATATCCCAAATGCGACTCCTGTTCCTAGTTATCCTGGATATCCTCCTCCTGGGGCTGGTATTGTGACTCAGAGTTTTAGAGATCCTAACCGGCAGTTACCGTTTATTGCGACTTTAGATTTACCCGACTTGACGCGCCTAACGAACGATCCAATTCAATATCTTCCGTTCTGGCCGCCAATGCCAAATAAGTTGCCCAGCGATATACCCAAGTTCGAAGGTAAGTCTGGAGAGGATCCGTCTAATCACGTGATGACTTACCACCTCTGGTGTGCATCAAATTCCATCTCAGATGATTCTATCCGCTTACGTCTTTTCCAGCGTACACTCATTGGTCTCGCAGCCAAGTGGTACATTGAGTTACCACGGGCTTCTTTTTACAACTTTAGCCAGTTAGCTACTTCATTCTTAACTCATTTTCAGTTACCAGTCAGATACGATAATGGTACAGAATTATTAACTTCGCTAAAACAATCGACATCCACGTACATTTCTGATCACATCCATGAGTGGAGACGTCGAAGGAGATTAGTGAAAGTTTTTATCCCGGACCAAATCTTAGCTGAATGGTTTGTCAAATCATTATTACCAAGAATTACTGAAGATGTAGCTAAGGCCGGAGTAGTTACTGAGGAGCAAGTCATTGCTCAGGCACAATACCTTGACTTAGTTTACACTCAGTCGGGTACGTTACACGAGAAAATTCCGGATCTTCCAAAGTCAAACCAAATCGCTGCTGCTCCTTCGGGATCTCATGCCGCTGATGGTATGATCGGTATCGTGACTACGAAGAGTAAGAAGAAGTCTTCCAAGACCTCCAATACTCCAATTATCACTTTGCCTGATTCTCCGACAGGAGAGTCTTCTCCTCCTGAACTTACCGCCGACATTCACGCTGTAGAGTCATCTACGGCCAAATCCAAAAACGGTGGAAAGAAGAAAGGAAAGAAGAAGGCTAAAGCAGACAAGGCTCCAAAGGAGAAAACGGAAAAGTCGGAAACCAATGACGAAAAGCGCAAACCTCGTTATCCTTGTCTTATTTGTGAAGAAGATCATTTTACGAGAGACTGCCCTCATCGGGCCGAGGTAGTGAAAATAGTCAAAGGTTCTCCGACTCCTGCTGTGTTAAAGAATCCATTTCCCGAGCAGGAAAATAAGATGATAGGTTCTTCTTCGAATGCCAGTGAAGAACCCATTTTGATGATGTCTCATGTCAGGATTGCGACTCGATCGCAAGATTATGGTAGTAAGGCTCCTGTTGATGGTAAAGAAGCAGAATCTTCTCACTCTAACCCATCAACCTCAGCTCCTGGTTCCGATCCACTACAGATCGAAAAACCTAACCCAGACTTAGTGATTAAGCCGCCCGCCAAGGGTGTACTTCGAAGGTCTGCTTTCAATCCACATGCGAGAGCAGCCCAGAATTACAACATTGTTGAAGACTTAGCTGTTTCACCTTCAGCAATGTCGGCACTCGAAGTGCTGCAATCATGTCCAGCGCAACGAAAATTGCTTTTGTCGGCTATTGGAGCTGTCGATGTTCAGGACCCGAACCTAATGATCTTTGATCTAGAAAGTAGTACACCGCGTCTCCCCCATCAAATGGCTTTCCAAATTCCAGTGATAGTCAAAAACAGGCCTATTCATCGGACTGTGATTGATGAGGGAGCTTCTACGTGTATTATGTCGATTCAATGTTGGAGATCGCTTGGTTCTCCTTCGTTGAACCAATCCCCCACCATCCTTAAGGCCTTTGATGGCCGTGGGTTCCGTCCGTTTGGTATTCTACAAGAATTGCCTATAGGGGTCGAAGGTAAAACCGTTAGTCTGGATGTGGAAGTGGTTGATGCCCCTCTAGACTACAACCTTCTTTTGGGTCGAAGTTGGTCATATGCTATGACAGCGGTCGTTTCATCGGTCTTCAGAGTCATTAAGTTTCCACATAACGGTAAGATCGTGACTATTGATCAGCTGACATACTTTTCATCCGACCCAACCTCTTTAGAAACTATCCAGCATGTTGGTAAAACGACAATCCCTTATAGGGACATTGGTGTAGGTTTAGTTAAGGATTCCGGTTTACTGGGAACTTTTCCTCTCCCTCCACTCAATGCAGACCCTTCGTTGCAACAATTCATATGATCACGTCAGAAAACATTATTTATGATGATCCTTGGTATGTTCCCTCTGACTCTGAGCTAGACTCACTCGGTGATGTTATGCCGTTGAGTCCGTATGAGATTGCTTATGAAGCTCTTATGTCTTTTACCGACTTTCATTCAACCGACCAAATGAATGTGGTCAGTGAAGAGTCACTTTTCACCTCACCCTTAGAACGGATAACGTTTCCCGAAGAAGTGTCATCTGACGAACAACTTCGCGAAATCCTAAGTGTAGATGATCTACCATGGGAAGATCTCCATCACAGATCTTCGTTTTTACCTAAGGATGATGCATTTGAAAATGATTTTTCATCTATCTTTACCGCTGAATATGTCAAAGACGCTCAGGATCCAACGAAACATTCTGATTCAGAGCTGAATTTAGGGAATATTTCTCGTACTATTCCCATTGATATTTCAGTGAAGCCCGGAATCGAGGAGAACATTCATATAGGTGCCGCATGTACTGAAGAAGAAATCCAAACTTACAAGGCCCTATTCCAAGAATTCCGCGACGTGTTTGCCTGGTCCTACGAAGAAATGCCAGGAATCGATCCTGCCATTGTTGTTCATGAAATCAAAACCTACCCGGATGCTAAACCCATTCGGCAACGGTTGCGTCAGATTCACCCTCGAAAAGCAGCTGCAATCAAAGCCGAAGTCGAAAAGCTGTTGAAAGCAGGTTTCATTTATCCGATCCCGTTAACGGATTGGGTATCGAATATTGTTCCCGTCAATAAAAAACAAGGAACAATAAGAATCTGTATCGATTATAGGGATATCAATCGAGCTTGTCCAAAAGACAACTATCCTACGCCTTATATCGATCAAATTATTGATGATTGTGCCGGAAGTGAGATGTTTTCCTTCATGGATGGTTTCTCAGGTTATAATCAAATCAATATTCTACCTGCCGATCAACCAAAAACGGCATTCATTTGTCCATGGGGGACATTTGCTTATTGCAAATTACCTTTTGGCCTTAAGAATGCCGGTGCTACTTTTCAACGGGCCATGTCTTATGCATTTCATGACATCAAGCACATTGTGCAACCCTATCTCGATGATTTGCCTGCTCATTCTTTACAACGAGCTGATCACCTTGTCCACCTACGAGCAATCTTTATGAGGTGTAGGCATTATCGAATTCGGTTGAATCCCCACAAGTGTGTTTTCTGTATAGAAACAGGTCGATTGCTGGGATTTGTTGTTTCCAAAACCGGCATTCGCGTCGATCCCTCGAAAGTCGAGGCTATCATCCAATTGCCTCCTCCTTCGAGTTTGCGCCAACTCCAAAGTTTGCAAGGGAAAGCGAACTTTTTACGCCGATTCATCCCTAACTACGCCGAGGTCACTAAAGGTTTTACACGGTTGTTGAAACAGAACGTACAATTCTTTTGGGACGAGATTGCTCAACAATCTTTTGATGCATTAAAACACGCGTTGACCCATGCACCGTTATTGCATCCTCCCAACTACAACCAGGACTACTTCTTATACCTCGCAGCTTCGCATTCCACCATTGGAATGGTGTTAGTTCAAGAAGATGAATTCAAAGCAGAGCATGTGATATATTACCTTAGCAGAACCTTAAATCCAACTGAGTTAAAATATTCACATGTGGAGAAATTGGCCCTGGCAGCCGTTCAAGCTGTCCAGCGTTTTCGTCACTACATTCTTCTCCGCAAAACTACTGTTATTTCGGATTGCAACCCTATGATTTATATCTTGACAAAACAACTGCTAGGGGGCAAGTACTCTAAATGGATCGTCATCCTGCAAGAGTTCGACTTGGAGTTTGAGAAGTCCAAGTCTAAGAAATCTTTAGTCTTCGCGGAATTGATGTGTGATTTCCCGAGTGCTGACACAGAGACTGTGGCAGAGGAGTCCATTGCGGACGAATCTTTGTTTCTTATTAGCACTGTAGATCCGTGGTATGGGGATATAATCATCTATCTCCAAACCCAAACCTTTCGGCCTGAAGCTTCCAAGGAAAACCGTCGAAAAATTCGGTTTCAATCCCAGCAATACAGAATTATTGGAGATACACTTTATCGCCTGGGGGCAGACTTAGTTTTTCGACGTTGTTTAACTCACGATGAGGCTGAGAGAGTTTTGAATGATTGTCACTCTGGAGCATGTGGCGGTCATATGTCTGGGTATGCCACAGCTCAGAAGGTGTTGCGCGCTGGCTATTTCTGGCCGTCTATGTTTAAAGATTGTATCCTTGCCGTCAGAAAATGCCACAACTGTCAAGTGTTTGATCGCAAGATGCGCGCTCCACCTGCTCCTCTCCACCCTATAATTGCCGCTGGTCCATTCGCCAAATGGGGCATTGACTTTATTACTTGTAACCCTCACTCGGCCGGGGGGCATGCGTATATCATCCTTGCGGTTGATTATTTTACTAAGTGGGCCGAGGCGATGCCTACATTCGACGCAAGCGGCAAGACAGCTGCACTTTTCGTATTCAATCATATCATAACTAGGTTTGGTGTCCCACAAGCAATCATTACGGACCATGGAAGCCATTTTCGAAATGTCATGATGACTGAGCTTACAAGCCAGCTTGGTTTGCGCCACGATAGCTCTACACCTTATTATCCGCAAGCCAACGGTTTGGTTGAGTCAATCAACAAAGTTCTAGTCGTCATGATTCGACGGATCATTGGTATCCATCGAACGAATTGGCATAACATGTTATTTTCGGCGCTATGGGCATATCGAACTTCAGTGAAAAATTCAACAGGTTTCACCCCTTTTCAGCTAGTTTATGGCTTAGAAGCTGTGTTACCTATTGAGTGCGAAATCCCATCACTTCAAATGGCTGTCGAATTACTTCCAGCTACTTCCGAAGAGGAGAAACGGTTGTTATACTTGGCTAAATTAGATGAGACTCGACGTGACGCTACTTTAGCTATCGAGACTCACGCGAAACGAATGAAAGCTCAGTACGATAAAAATGTAACCCCTCGAAGTTTTTCAGAAGGAGACCTAGTACTATTATATGATCAAGCGAACGATAAGCTAGGTGCTGGAAAATTCGTTCCCATGTGGCATGGGCCCTACATTGTAAAGCGAAAGCTAGCAAAAGGGGCTTATGAGTTAGTTGATTTTGATGGGGACTCTTTGGGCAAACCCAGAAATGGACTTTACCTAAAGAGGTATTATGCTTAAAATGATGGATGGAGAAATTTTTAGATAGGTTAGATTTCCTTTCTAGCTAGCAAGTGTGTTAGTTTAGTCAGTATGCTTAGTTTAGCGAGTGTGGTTTTTCGTCATTATTTTGGCTCATCTTGGTTTTACTCTTGATATTGTAGATGTCGACGCCTCTCCAAACATACATTGGATTTGCTGATGGTGCTTGTCGTAGTACACGGAATATCTCTTCCGCAGCTTGGGTTATCTATTCGCCCTCTGACGAGTTAGTTTCTATGCATGGGGTAAGCCTCGGTCAAACAACGAATAACATTGCAGAATACAGTGCAGTGGTTGAATTATTATCCGAATCTATTTCATTTGGAATTCGACGTTTGATAGTGAGGTTAGATTCTGAACTTGTTGTATTACAGCTTAATAGAGTTTATGCCATTAGAAATCCTGTGTTATTAAGGTTGTTTTTGAGAGTGCGTCTCTTGGAACGTGAATTTGATTACATTGAATATCAACATATTCCAAGGTCTTTGAATACATTAGCAGATGCAATTGCTTCTCGAATGTTGGACAGACATTTATAATAATCATGCAAGTAAATTTAAAAGACATTTCATCATACATGTTAAACAAGATAAGCCGGTAATAGTGATATATAGATATAGATAGAAGTGTGTCCAAAAATATATACATCGTCTTCGATCATAGGTTTAACACACCTTATGATCGGCAAAATGATAGTACAAAAAGTCAAAAATGTCACATGTGACTACAAAAGTGACTAGTCAATCACTGGTGGTGCTCTCTGTACGACACCACTGCGCGGGCTACCTTACGCAAAAATCTCCTAAACGGTCCAGGGACCGCAACTACGAAGCGCTGAAGCCTCATAGGAATATCGTCCATAGTAGTCTCAGGTATATCTGCCGTGAGACGCTCTAGATCATGCTCCAAATCAGCTAGTACTTCTGCAGCCGCGTCCTGTGGAGCCGGTGCCGGTGCAGCTGGATGTCGTCTGTCGTAAGGCCGGAGATTGGCTGGACGCTGTGGTCCAACATCTGCATTTTTAAAATTTTACTGTTACTTTGAGACGATATATATGAAAAATAAAAAAATACATAATTAGAAAACTTGTGAAAATGAAAGTACCTCTGTCATCCCATTGTTCTCCCTGTGGAAGAACCATGTCCGGATCACCTCTGAAATCCATTCCGGCATATGGAAAGTCTTGTATCACAAAAAGCTGGCCCTCTAGCCAGTCGAAGTAACTGTCTGAGAATCGAACCACTGCAGCACCCTCGTCAGGATGCCGGGCCATCACCGCAACCCATCGAACAAGCTTTGGCTCCCGAGGACCCAAGTCATCAACAGTGAGTTGCTGAGGGATCAGCATAGGAACTCTCTCCAAGGCAAAGCTCACGACTATAGGCCCATATCCAAAAGTCTTTAGTCGTCCGTTCTTTGCCTTGGTCAGTTGGCTCTTCATATGAGCCGACACAGCTTCGCACCAGTTGAAGATGGTGCCTTGGTAACAGTCAACTGCCATCCGCATTTGGGATCCGGAGGCAATGTGCAAGGCGGCCGCGCCACAAATCCTGGTGACCGTAAATGCAATAACTCTAAGTTCCGCCAGAGCGATGTGCTTTATCTCCACGCCTTTTTTATGGCGAGTCCCTGGTCTGCACCACTCCTCGCGGAGATCATCAAGGGATTGGCCACCCGGCCTGGTCCCCGCAAGGTTGAGTTGCTCACCTCTGTTTGGCAAGCCAGTGAGAAAGTATACATCCGAGGGCTCTATCTCGAGCTGGTGCCCTCCAATGTAAAAACATTGATCTTGAACGTTCCATCGCTCAACCAGCCATTCCAAAAATCTTACCTGGCCCCTCATGCCCGGTATGGTCCAATATTTGTACAATCCACATGTTCTTAAGGCATCCAGAGAGGGTTGGTGGTTAATCGCAGCTTCATCGTCCTCTACATGCTCTCTCTCTCTCCAGTCTAACATGTTTAAGGTCCTGCACATCAAAAAGTCAATTAGAAATTAATTTGAGCAAATTTGGTGGTTTTTTGAGAGAGTTAGGGTTTTGAAATGCGCCCTTTGCGGAAGACGCACCCCGGCTTTGTAGCACAGGGCGTCCGGACGCAGCTCGCCTGAAGGTGGACTGCGTCCCCCGACCTTTTTCCCGTGTGAGAAAAAGTCGGGGGACGCAGGTCACCCGAAGGGCACCTGCGTCCGCCGAGGGGCGCATTTTGAACCCAAAACCCCCCCAAAAAATGAAACAGAGACCAAAAACAAAAAACTAAACGGATAAAAATGAAGAGTGGGATGTGTAAAATACCTCGGTGAAGCGGCGTTCGATTCCGACGGTCAGATTTTCCGCAGCAACCACGGGAAGTTTCTTGTCAAAAGCTCCTTTTTCAACCTCAACAGTGAAACGGTAAAAATGACATGGTAAAAGGTCTTTTTATAGGTTTTTTGGATGAATTAGTTCATTTTTTACCATGAAAAGATGTTTTCGAATGTATTTTTGCCTATTTTAAACAGGTATGAGTAATGTGTCGCTTTTGTGCAGGACAACGGGATTTCGAGGGAAATTGTAATTTTTTCACAAACAAAATTTCAGAGTCATCTTTTAAGCCCTTTTCTGACTCCTAAAACATGAAAAGATCGCCGAGTGTTTCTTTTTCACTCGTTAAAACGGAATTAAAAGACGGTCCCCTTTTAGCTCTTTTCTGACCGCAAAATCAGGAAAAGATTGCCGGGTTTTTGTCGTTTCAAACTCGATAAGGAAATAAAACGACGTGTCTTTGATCGCTTTTTACTTTTCAGGTTAACGACACTATTATGAAAGTACTCCTTGGTCGCAAGATCAAGCGGTTCCCCCAGGTATTATTTTATACTTTTTCGGGCTTGAGGGACACAAATATACGAAAAAGTTCAACGTGGAGTCTTCTTAAGTTTTTCAGACTCTCTAAAATTGAAAAACGCCGAGTTTCTCCTATACTGGGCTCGTTAAACTTTTACAGTAGAGGACCTGTTCAATTACAAACAGGAACGAACCACTCCTTCCTAGGGTTCGAATTTAAACTAGGTTGGACTCGTCCGAAGGATGAGCTTACAATCAAGCATATGTTATCCTCCTCAAGCTTGTTAAAAATAAAGAGGTACTTGCCAGAAATGGTGGGGGAAAAAGAGAAGAATGAACCTATTTGTCACCTTTTGTCTCAGAAGAAACTTTATTACCGCTCTTGAACACGACACTTTTCATTCACCTGGGTTGGGAAATCTTTTACCTCACAGTTGACCAAATCACTTTGAAAATCTTTAACCGGGTTTAGGGATCAACTTTGAGTTATTCGTCACCAAACCATCTGTTGTGTCGTTATGTGTTCAAGAGGTCTGCAAGCAAAACTTTCATCTGCAAAATACTTGTCATCCATTTGACCATCCCTGAGTCAGTCCTTACAGCAACATTTCTTCAACTTGAACAATGATTTCGTGTTGCGGGCTTGCCTGCAACGGGTCGCTTTCTATCGACATCGACACATTATCTAGAAAGATGACTTAGGAATCGACAGTACCTTGAAGTCTGCATGCATCAATGGCAGGTTTCTCGCCTTTGACGTCAGTTTACATCATTGACTTTCGATCAGAGGATTCCGTGAAGTGTTCGACATCAAAACATCTATTCACATTTCACGGGTTGTGCTTGGTACTTTGAGGACCATTGACATTACTGGTGGTTTCTCTCACGCTTGTTAACAGTTTACATCATTGACTGGTAATCAAGTGGTTTCTACCATGTTCGACATCGAATCATTTAATCACATGGCTAGAATCGTACCAATTCGGGAAGTAGAAGTGAAGACCCTGGATCTAGTTTCTACCATCCAGGCTGCGAGGAGTTTTGTATTCATTATCTATGTAGACTAATCATAAACAGATGGCTGCGTCCATACTGTGTCTACAAAAGTCTATAAAATGATGTACTGCAAGATCATTCCTGTATCAGAATAGTTAGTCCATTAGTTAAAGTTTTGAATCTGAGTATGGGAATGCCTACCTCAGTGATGATATAATCTTATCCATGTATTTTGTGTTGAAAATTGCAGGTTCCAATCAGGCTATCCACAAGGCAATCCTTGAAATGATAAAGCGCTTCACCCTTCCTAGAATTACAAAACCCTATTCTATTTCAGGCTTCGCACTTTAGGGGGCAATCTGTTACACTAAAAAATGTCACCTTGACTACTTACAGTTAGTATGGCTCAAATCCACAGTCATGCTACCCTCTTAGGCAAGTCTCATGCCTCTGTTATCCATCTCAAACTCAAGAAGAGAGAAAGTCTTGTAAAAATCATGTTTATCTCTGGGGTCGCAGGTTCTCTCTAGTCTTACCTGCGGGGACGCGTACCTTGTTCACAAAAGTTGCGTCCATGGACGCTCTGTATGTAAAGGGACAGGTGCGTCCCTCTGTAAAAGGCAAAATGCGCGAGTTTTATCTTGAAAAAGTTACTTGTGGTTACTTCTAGAACATTCTAGAGGTCGGTTTGATGAAATGGATGCGCCTCCAGTTGGTTCATGTATCTCTATTAAGAGGGAACTTATCCCATCAATAAGGGAGCTATCCCACCCATAGAGGGGGATGATCCCATTGATAGTGGACCTGAATAACCTCTTTACAGCACTATAAATAAAGGCATTGAGCCACAAGGAGGAGAGGTTGGAGCTATACATTTTCTTTGGGTAAATGCTGTAGGATTTAGGTCTTCCATTAGAGCCTTTGTGAGGAGAGATTGTCTTCACTTGATTCTACTTGGGAGAGGGTGAGCTTTGTCAAAGTAGAGGAAAACCCTTGATGGACCCTGGGAGGAACTTGCACAACGCCAAGGCCAGGTTGTAAGAGTTTCTTTGTTTCGTTATTAATACAAACTGGTTTATTTTTCTCAATAGCTTATGTTAATGAGTTATCTCATGTGTTCCTTGGTCTGCATGTTGAATATATGTTTTATTATATGAAATACAAGTGCTTGGTAATTGTTTGATTGTTTGTGGTTGCAGGAATTGACTTGAAGGAGGAGCTCATCCGGATCGTCAAGAACGGACTTCAACAACAGCGTTTTGGAATAAGGTAAGCCTAAACACTTGTAGTTTTCATGTTGTAAAAGGTGTATTTAGAGAAAGATCACTCCATTTTGTCTTGTTTGTCATTAGAATGTCTTAGACTTCTAGGAAGGTCAGTCGTGTCCGCACCCCTGACAGATTCCGTGTGACAATAACCAAATATCAATTTTGGAGTTCTCAAAGAAAAATCGATATCTTTTATTTCTTAATATTCAACCATATTCCTTCACAATCTAAATGGAAATAATCCACGTTCTTGTCAACGTTGACATCAACATCATCGATATGTTCTTCACTTAAACATTTTGTTTCTTGAAAGTATACAACCTGTGAAAAATCTGCATACTCAGGTTCATATTATGTATTATTTCTCAATCCTTTTGGAGGACATGTTAACATTACATACGAGTCAATCTCAATTGGATATTGTACATAGAATACTTGTTTAGCTTGGGATGCTAGAATAAATGGATCATCTTGCCAATGATTTTGACTTAAGCATTTCTTCATACTAACCATTGTAAAACACAAATCATTAGTTTTGATCCCTCTGTTATTTTATACATCAATCCAATTACATTCGAACAATGTGTACTCCATACAAAAATAGTCCAATGTAATTATTTCTTCTACCAGTCCATAAAATTTTGTGTTTTGAAGTACAGAGTTTGCATATTTGGAACTTGACCTCATCATTGTTTGAGCTTCCATACACACACCACTATTTTGGTTGGTTATGTCATTCTCTATGATTTTTGTATGCAATCTATAACCATTGATTAGGAATCCCTTGTACTTATTCACGAATTTCCTAAGGCCACGTGCTAGTTAGAATTCATACATTCAACCTCTGAAAAAATAGTTAATTTCCTACATGACAATATTCCAATATATATACTACTTTTTAGGTACACTTATAATATAAATAATATCATTACCTATTGTTTTAACCAACTAGTAAAATTATGGGTGTGGAGTTTCTGCAATAGAGCTTCGTATTTTTTTGTTTGGGTAATTGAGTTGGCAATCTCCATTCTGTGCATCCTAATTCAACAATTATGGACAATAGATATGATGGTTAATGTGTTTTGATGAAATATGAATAAATATTTTTAAAGGTAAAATATGATAATCTATCCATGGATCTATGTTTTGTTAAACCATAAAAAAAACAAACAAAAAATTAGAGGCCAAATATGTTACTTACTATATCCATGGATCAACTTCATTTGTGTGAAATAGAACCCACCTATGGGCTTGTTCCCAACTAATGTCATCTACTTCTGAAGGAATTGGAGCAGATAATGTCTTTCCATCAAGGATAAATTCTTCAAATTCCTCATTCCACACTTCATTTCGACCATGTGTGGATCCAATAGCTTCCATACATTTCAGGTATCCTCCATAAAACTTTATTTATTCCTCCATAGTATAGCTTTCAGCAATGCATCATTTGGATTCTCAACAAATGGGAAAGTAGTTTTGAAAATAGGAGGAGGCTTTTGTTAATAACATACCCAAAAAAAAAAAATCCTCTCTCATTGTTTACACAAAAGTTACTGCCTTGGAGTTACAGGTTGCACTTTGAGACCCATTTTTCACAATTTTGCTAGGCCAGAATTGCTAACAGGGTTCTAGAACTTTTTGAAGTTGGACTTGGTGGACCTCCAACTTGGCATGGCTGACCTCAAATCGATTTGGATAATGAATTTTGAGGATTTTTTTATCATATCCCATGATTAGATCTTCAATTATCACATTTTTAGTTAGTCAAAAACGAAACCCAACTAGATAGTAGGAAATGGGAAAATTTTGCAAATATTTTATCCATGCATGCTAGGGAGTGTGAGGGCCAAGTGCCAAGGAAACACAAGGGAGAACTCATTTAAATTCCATGGAAATCAATTGTCAGTGAGTTCCAGGTGTGCTAAGGAGGGAGTGAAAAGGTATACTAGCCAGTGCCAAGGCATCATAAGGGAGAACTAGGTCAAAATGCTTGGAAATGAAAAAATAAGGGTGTAGTGTGCGAAGGAGTGTCAACAAATTCTAGGTGTCCCAAGGACAAAGTGTGTTAGGATAAGTTCATGATATTACTTGAAGGAGGCAAGCCTATGGTTGTGATAAGGTGTGTACAAAGTAGTTTCAGACAAAGGGAGAATTTGGGTTGGGCACACCATTGTTTTGTCAATGACTTGGTTGGGTTCACAAGTCACATAAAAAGTAAGGCTATCTATGAGGGCATGACAACTAGGGAGTGCCAAGGTGTTCTAGGGAATGCTAGGAAGTACTAACACATGCTAGACAGTTCCAAGGAATTTTAGGCATGCCAAGACATGCCAAGTGCTAAGGCATGCCAAGAAGTTCCAGGCATTAGGGTGTGGCGCCAACACATGCTAGGGAGTGTTAGGGCCAATTTCCAGGGAAACACAAGGGATAAGTAGTTTCAAATGCATGGAAATTAATGAATAAGAGTGTGACAGAGAGTGTTAGCTAGCGAGTACAAGGTGTGTTAAGTTTTAGGGAGTGCTAGGGAGTGCCAAAGCATGCCAAGAAATGCAGGGGATGATAACATGTGCTACATAGTGCCAAGGGATTATTAGGCATGCCAAATGTTATGGCATGTCAAGATGTAAAATTTGTTGCTTAGTTGTTTAATTTTATGACCATGGTTGGATGTGAGCCTTGTCTTCATAACTTGTTAAGTTGGATAAGTTTAAATTATACATGCATAGCCTAAGATGAGGTATAGGAAGTTCTTATGTGAACAAGGCATAGTCTAGTTGTAGTAATTGTAAACTTGGTCAAGTTGTTGTTATAGTTGAGGCAGGATTTTGCTGGGTTTCCATGTTGCAAAAAATGTAAGGGTAGTTGTGAGGGCATGAAAGCTAAGGATTTTCAGGGTGTGCTAAGGAATGAAAAGGCATGCTAACACATGCTAGATAGTTTTGTGGTCTGATTGTTTGACTTAATTTTATGGTGTTATTTTTATTGTCCTCTTTGCATAGCACTATTTTTCCTAGTTTGGAACATTACAATCAGCGATTTCTAGGTGTGATAAGGAGGGAGTGACAAGGTATGCTATGCATTATTGACAAGGCATGTTAGAGTGCTAGGGAAGCATACCAAGATGTGCCAAGTGCCAAGGTGTGTCAATGCATGCTAAGGAGTGTTAGGGAGTTCCAGAGAAACATAAGGGAGCACTAGGTCGAAATGCATGGAAATGAATGAATAAGAGTGTGTGATAGGGAGTGTTAGCAAGTTCCAAGTGCACTAAGGAGAGAGTGACATGGTATTCCAGGTGCCATGGTGTGTTAACATGTGCTAGGATGTGTTAGGAAGTGCTAGGGAAACACAAGGGAGCACTAGGTCAAATTAGTGCATGAAAATGAACAAATAAGAGTTTGTGATAGGAAGTATCAATGAGATATAAGTGTGCTGAGGGAGTAACAAGGTATGGTAGCCAGTGCTAAGGCATCCTAGAGGCTAGGGAAACATGCCAAGATTTTCCAGGTTCTAGGGTGTGCCAATGCATGTCAAGGAGTGTTATGGAGTGCCAAGGAAATGAAAGGGATCACTAGTTTCAAAAACATGGAAATGAATGAATAAGTGTGTGTGACAGGGAGTGTTGGTGAGTTCTAGGTGTGGTAAGGAGGGAGCAACAATATATTTTAGGTAGTGCCAGGTAATGCTAGAGTTCCAAGGAAACATACCAAAATGTGCCATGTGCCAGGGTGTGTCAATGCGTGCCAGCGAATGTTAGGTAGTTCTACAAAAAAAGAAGGGAGAACTAGTTCAAAATGCATGGAAATGAAGAGATAAGAGTGTGTGATAGGGAGTGTCAATGAGTTCCATGTGTTCTAAGGAGGGAGTGACAAGGTTATATGCTAGTTAGTGCCAAGGCATGCTAGAGTGCCAAGGCATGTCAAAGAGTGCTAAGGTGTGCTAGGGAGTGAAAAGCATGCCAAGAAATGTAGCGGATGCTAACAAATGCCACATAGGGCTAAGGGATTGTTAGATGTGCCATGTGTTATGTCATGTCAAGATGTAAACTCTGTTTCTTAGTTCTTTTATGGCCATGTTTGGACGTGAACCTTGAATTGGTAACTTGTTAAGTGGGATGAGTTGATATTGGACATGACTAGCCTAAGATGTGTTATAGGTAGTTCTTAGGTGAACAAGGCATATTCCAGTTGTAGTAAATATAACTTGGTTAAGTCGTCAATGAAGTCATGGCAGGACTTGGTTGGGTTTTAGCCAAGTCTAAAAAAAAGTAACGGTGGCTGTGAGGCCATGATAACTAAGGAGTGCTAGGGAATGCCAAGGAATAAAAAGGTTTGCTAACACATGGAGGAAAACTTCAATGGATGGTGAGCAGTGTTAGGGAGAGTCAAGGGAACACAAAGGAGAACTAGGTCAAAATTCTTGGAAATGAACAAATAAGAGTGTGTGTCAAGTAGCGTGAATGAATTCCAGGGGTCCCAAAGATGAAGTTTTTTAGGAGAATTTCAAAATAGGACTTGCACGAGGCAAGCCTATCGTTGTGATAAGGTGTGGACAAAGAAATTTCAGAGAAAGGGAGACTTTGGGTTGGGCACAATATTGTTTTTCTAATGAATTGGTTGGGTTCCCAAGTTGCAAAACAATTAAGGTTATCTATGAGGGTGTTAGTGTGAGTCAGTTCAGTCTATCACCAGTGATCAAATATGATCTTACAAGGTGTTTTTAGGGTGTCAAGTCAATTTTTTGTCATTTCGATGAGTCTTCAAATAAAAATTTGGTCATTGGCTAGTGTGTCTAGGGTTATTTCCACTCTCTCAAGAATTTCATATTATGGTCACTTTCATCACTCAGTTGAGTCTACCATCATGAAAACATCATTAATATCACTTCAGTCACATCATCATGGTCTCAATTCAGCACAGTGTGACAATTAGGTCATTAGGGTTAAGGTCACAAAATCAGTCATTTCATGTATAATTCCAACAAATGAGGAGTAGCAATAGGTAAATTTGTTCAAGAACACTTGATTTCAAATATTTTTTTTTATATGTAATAATGTTCCTAAGGTTCTAAAGTTACATGAATAGGTCATAAGGCTACAAAACTAAAAAAGAAAGTGAATTTGTGAGGTGGGCCATCCTACCTCATTAATCACTTAGACACCAAAATTTTTTTATAAAAGAACATGGAGGAGGTCATTCACATTCATTTGCACTTGTCTACCATCCTAGCATCGAGCTCCCCCCTCTCCTTTGCAAAAAATTGTGATTCCATAGCCCTCACTAGAAAAAATTGACTCTCGTTGCGCGAAGAGAGCCTTCGTCGTGCACCTAGACAACACGTTGTGCACAAGAAGGATTTGCTACGCACGAGGTAGAGTTGTCCAAAATTGTTGTTTGACCACAAAAATTCATTTTTCAAAGCTCCTCTTCAGTCATTTCATCCTCCAGGCTCTATAGAAAGTATGATTAATCATTTTCATGCCCTCTTTTGCCTCATATGTCAAGAAAATGATCAAATACATCTTATTCTAGGGTTTACATGATTTTCATGGTTTTGACCCTCAAATGATGAGTTGTTGCCCTAAAACCTAAATTCCTTGTCCCTACACCTTTTTTTGCAGCTAATACACCATTTCCATCCATCACAAAGCCTTATCCCCTCATTTTATATAATTTTCCTCTAAACCCTAATCTACCCTATCTCTTTCTAGGATAGGCCTGTGTTTTGGCCTTTTCTACCCCCTCCCCTCACTGGTTTCCCAAAATTCCTTTTTCTCCTACTCACAGACATCATCCCCTACCCTCCTAAATTTCCTTAAAAATTTAGGCAACTCCTAAGTCCATCATACCACCTCATTCCCTCACAATAGAAAATTTCACTATTTTTTCTTGCCTTTCACCTAGGGTTTGAAGTATGGAGCTGGCTCATCACCATCAGAGAAGAGGAGGTACAAAAAAGGGGGAAAGATGTTGTAGTTTTAGCCCTATAATTGCAATGAAATCACCTCCTCCCCATTTGTCATGAAATTCTTTGAAGATGTCAACTGTTTAGGGTTTTGTCAAAGAGTGCAGGAAGTAGGTTACCATGAGCATCTCACAGGTATATTTTTCATCACCTTGAAGGAAGACAAGATCTCCGTTGTAGGGACTGATTTCATGTTTTCAGTGGATGCCATCTCTCAAACTATAGGCATACCAAACCATGGTGAAAATTGGTTCAAAGGCATGAACCAAGACCTAGAAGAGTACAAACCCTACTTGAAATCACAATGAAAAGGAGCTCACTCACATGTTTTCCCATTCAGATACTTGTTGGAGAGATATTCACCATTGATGAAGGTTGTCATGAAGTTCTTCACATGTGAGGGCAGATTTTCCAGGCTATATCAATACCCCATAAGACTGCTCATGCAATTTACAGATGCCAAGTCTCTAAATCTCTCCAGCTACTTGTATAGGAGCCTGACCAAAATGTCTGAAAGTGTGAAATTGAAAGGAAAGGTGCATTATCCTAGCCTCTTTCACCATAGCTTGATAAGGGTTATAGTACTCCATCAGTTGATAGAGAACATGACATGGGACACCTTCATTGAGGCATCTTTGAAAACTCATATAACCACTTCACCAAGCCAACACCAAACCATGTCAGTACATCCCATGGAGTTGGGGTAATCAAGCAAACATGATGAGGTTTCCAAGGCACCTAGGCCCGAGGTGACCAAGACATATAAGAGAGGTCGAAGGCTTGTGTTTTCTCCTCAAATTAACAAAGGGTCCAAGCCTACTACATCAGCAGAACAAGGATCACCATCATATCACGAGGCTTCTTTGTATGATGAGGAGCCCATTAAGCATGAATTTCACCTAGTTGACTTGGAGGCACATGATGAGCATCAAAACCTACAAAAAGTCATCAAAGATAAGGATTCTCATATCATGGAACTCAAGGACAATTTGGAAAGGGACAAATTCATCATTTCATTCCTTCAGCAAGAAAAAAATAAACTTAAGGCAAAACAACTAGTCATGGATAAAGAGAAATTCAAAGCCAAGAAAGAAGAGAGGGAAAGTAGTGGACCATGAGGAAACTGAGCAGCATGAAGGACATGTGGCAAGGAAGAGACCAAGGACAATGGGTCTTAGGAAGGCACTTTAGAGGGAAAGAGAGCAAAGCCACCAATGGAAGAATTGGCCTTTGAAGATAGGATTGCAATGGAAATAAATTAGGACGGGGATTTTTGGCTTGAAAAAGTAAATTTCCACCTTGAGAAGCTCATTGAAAAGGCCAACATGGATAAAAAGTTGCAAAAGAAAATGGCCATCCATTATTGCACAAGGAATCGGGTTGCCAAGGTCAAAATCAAGAAGTTGAAGGAAAAACTCAAGGAAACCCTAATTAGCCAAGAGGAGAAGGGTAAGTTATATTTTCTTGTTGATGCATCCATTATTTATAACATACCCCATCAGGCATATCTAGCCAAATTTTGGGAGGATTTGGAGAAAATTTTGTGTTTTGGTGCAGACCGGTGTAGACTTGCAATGTTTTGGCAATTTTCTGTCTAGGAGCGCAACGAGCTCACGCTGCACTTCTTCCTCAGCACTCCAAATGATGGAAAATCATAATTTTTGGAAATATTTTGACCCCTATCAAAACCAATTTTCCCACTTTCCTAGTATGGGGCTAATTTTTTGAGAAATTTACAAACAAGAGGCCAAAAATCACCTTTCTGCCCCTCCTTTTCCATTTCGTAGTGCACCTAGAGACACCTTGGGATAATGGCCATATCTCAGCCAAAAATGGGTCCTTTTGAGTGCACAAATATTCTAAAGACATCAAAACTCTCCCATATCTTCATAACATGCCTTAGATATGGATTTGGACTTCATAAAGGCACTCCAAAATGGCCTCCAATAGCTCGATGCACACCTCAAAATTTATGATATTTTTGTAAAATTTTCATTATGTAATTTTTTGTAATTCTTAGTTTGACTTTGGTAAAAGTCAAAAGGGTGAAGTAGATGAATGTGAGTGGTAAAATTAAATTTAAATAATGGGCAGTTAGTCTTTGTAAGTTGTTTTTAGGTAAATTTGACCTCATTTATGAGAGATGTTAGAGTGAAAGTTAATTGTAGAAGTTGTTTTTAACTTCCCTCGACATTAGGGTTTGGTTAGAACACCTCATGGACCAATTCCTAGAGTCATGGATCCGACCCCTAAGAGTGGGGAGATGTCGTTTTGGTATTCATGTATCAGTTTCTCAATGATAGAACATGTGGGATTTTAGAGGAGAGAACTATTGTAGCTTGTACTTGGATATTTTCTGGAAATCAAAGGACACAGTTTGTAGCGATTATCTAGGAATTTATGTGCAGTAAGTGTGTGATGTTGTTTTTTCTTTGTTAGAGCTTTATATGCAATATACTCATCTTATATTTCCATTCATCAATTCTTCAATGGTTTTCCTTATGGTTTATAAACATAATTCTTTGCATAAAGCTTTGTTTTGATGGAAAAATCATTATGTGTTACTTTGTTTCTTGCTTAATGAATTCATGTTTCATGCTCATTAAGACCTTTTGCTTCTTCTAAACACTACACTACACCGAAAAACCATAAGATCCATCACAAAAGTAATGTTACCTTTCTCCTTTATATTTGTTCTATTGTAACCCTTTGATCCTCTGATCTAGCTACCTCGTTTTTCTCCCTTATCCAGCAACAAAACCCTAAATTTTCCAAAACCCTCTAAGCCTAGCTATCTATCCTAAAATACTTTACATTCTAGTCATCTCTTGGCTGTGATGTCATAGATATAGCCCTCTCTCACTTGGTAGGGCTAGCTACCAAACTAAAATCTTGGTCTGTGGTTACCTCCATCGATCTCCTCATCAGCCTAGGAAATTGTGGAGGATAATAGATAGGATAAAAATTAGGGACTGCCAAGGTGTTCTAGTAAATGTAAGGTTCCCAAGTCATGGAAAAATTTAATGCTAGCTGTGAGGTCATGAATGCCAAGGTGTGTTAGGGAATGTTAGGGCATGCTAACATGTGCCAGATAGTATGAAGACATGTCAAACAAGTTAAGATGTGCCAAGTACCAAGGCATGCCAAGATGTACAAGGGTGTGACAATGCATGCCAGGGACTGTCAAGGCAACAAAAGGGAGGAAAAAGTTAAACTATAAGGAAATTAACACATAATAGGGTTAATAAGTCATCAATTTACCTTTTCCATGAGTGGCATGCTAGGCACACCAACACTAGGTGCCAATAGGTGGAAAGGGCCAAGTGTGAATGCATTCTAAGTGCCAAATATTCCTTCGTTTCTTCTCATCTAGTTTCCAATAATTGATCTCAACTAACTTTAATATTAAACCACACCAAAGAATACCAAGTCATCTCAGTGCATGCCAAACATGCTAAGACTTGCCAAGTGCCAACACGTCTCAAGTGTGAATGTGTATCAGGGAGTGTGATGCATGCTATGAAGTGGTAGAGCATATTGAAGAGTGCTAAGGTGTGCTAGAGAGTGCCAATGCATGATGAGGAGTGTTAGGGAGTACTAGGAAAACACAAGGGAGAACTAGGTCAAAATGCATGGAAGTGAATGAATATGAGGGTGTGTCGGGGAGTGTCAATGAGTGCTAGCTTTCATGCCATGGAGGGAGTTACAAGGTATGGTAAGCACGAGTAAGGCATGCTAGGGAATATTAGGGCATGTCAAGAAGTGTTAGAGTGTGCTAGGTAGTTCTAGGGTGTGCTAACACGTGCCAAATAGTGCCAAGGCATGCCAGGTACTAAGATATGCTAGGATGTGTAGGGTGCCAAAGTATGCCAATATGCATCAAGGAGTTTCAAGGCAAAAAAAGGAATAACAAAGCTAAAATGTAAGGAAATGAACACATAAGAGGGTTAACAAGTCGAGACTTTTGTTGGGCGCGGGATCCCCCAAGGGTAGTTTTGGGGCTAAAAGCCCATATTTTGGTAAAAATTTGTAATCCAAGTGTAAAGACTCCGCATCTTGTGGTCGCAGAGTGCGTAGGTGTTACAAAGTCATAGGGTTTTCCACCCTTATTTTGGAAATGTAATGTCGGGTGTAAAAGATCTACCCATGGTCAGTGAACCATGGGATTGTATAAATAGAGCTAAGCTCTAAGTAGTCAGAAAAAAATAATTAATCAATTAAGGAATGAATCAAGAAATGAAGATATGATGTATGAGAGATAGCTCTGAAGTAGAAGTATAAGTTTGGGTTGTAGCATAGGTATATCCTCTACAGTTGAGTGTGTAGAGGCCTAGAAGTCTATAGCTAAGTGCGCGGATCCTTGTAGCTAAGTGCATAGGGCAGGTCGAGTCTGTAATTGTCTGAATTAGCAATAAAGAGAAGTATTCTACAATTTCTGTTTCTTTCTTTCCTGTTTATGCATCTTGTTATGTTGGGTATGAATTTCACTTATAATTCTTATATGATGCGCGAACGTATGTAAATGTGTTGGCTCAATAAACTCAAATAAGAACAATTGTTTACACGAAGCTAACTAAGATCGGTTAATAAGATAAGTAAGACACTTAGCCTAGTTTGGAAATATTGTAGTTCACCGCCCTAGTAGTGCAAAAGTCCCTGAGCCGTAGGTTAGGACTGTGCGAAAGCCAATTGTACCCTTTCACGAAGGTACTAAAGGGTGGAACAAAGGGCTAATAAACCTGCGCGAAGGTAGGTATAGCTGGAATAAACCGACATCACAACCATCTCAAGGGTGTGGAAACTTGGTTCCAGCATCCCCCCATACTGCTTCGAGTGAGACTTTAGTCCATGCTCCACAGGCTGATAATGAAAGGGCGAATAGTGTAGGGATTTGTTTAGCTAACTAACGCTGAACCTGGGTCAAGCCCCCTCAAGCCAACAAATAATTTTTTTGCCGAGACCAGAATCTACATAAGAGATGTGTGATGTCGTATCACTGGAATCCAAATAAGAAATAAATCAAAGGCTGGTTGGATAGAAGGATTCATGAGTTCACGGCACAAGAAAATAGAAACCCACGACTGTTAAAAGAACAATGGTTGGATCAATACCTGTATACAAAGATCCATGAAATCTTTTTCACCTCCTTTCCTACTGATCTATAGGAGTGGATCGCGAAGTTAGCAGATAGCCAAGGAAGGTGGAAACTTGACGGTCCTATTGTGTGGACCCTAGAGCTAGTGCGAAGGTTGGAAGCATGAGAGGATAAGATTTCCCATGCTGTCGATCATTGGCTTGATCGCATTGTAGGAGGATTTGTTATTGAATTCACAGTTGACACCTTAGTCAGATTTAGCGAGGCAGAGCGACACTTTTTCAAAGTACCGCGAGGTAATTACGTAAAATCTTTGAATACTTGGGATTAAAATGTTGTTGTGTGAAAAATGGGTTATGTAGATACCTTGATGTTTAGGACTACGCGAAGCGGAAAATTTTACAGAAATGAAGGAAATAAGGGTCCAGAGTGTAGCCCTTGATTTCACCTCTGCAAAGGGGCAAAGAAGGGATAGCGAAGGTCTCTCCACGAATTTCTATTTAGTTAATATGACAAGGATTCTTGCGAATACCACCCCCATCCATGCCACCTCTGAGTTCACAGCCATCACCTCCAATTTCACCCATACCGCCTACACCTCCACCACAATTCAGTATGGCGAATACAGTGAACATTCCTTTGTTCAAAGGCTTGGGAAATGAGGACCCAGACCAATTCTGGTTCATTGTGAGGGCTATATGGGAAGTTCAAGGTGTTACAAATGACCACATAAAGAATGCGACACTGGTTCATGCTCTGCAAGATCACGCACTAACTTGGTACATTAAGTACTCTAATGATAACCCGAATGCTAGAATAGCCGACATCCAAGCATCACTAAATAGGGAATTTAGCAGGCATAAATATGAGGTGCAGTTGATTGTGGGATTCAAAGAGATCGCGATGCAACCAGGTGACTTGGGAATTATATCAGAGGCTGAAATGTACGATCTGTGAAACCAACATGAATTTGACAGATGGATAGCATCGCAAGTGGTTTGTGGCTTCGCTACTACCACACTTAAGGATTGCGTTGACGAAGCAAAAGATAACAACTCAGGCACATGCCTTAGATATTGCCATGAGACTACATGAGACTCTGATGTAGGATCCTAATATAGGATTCCAATAGATCCATGCACAGCTGAAGAATCTATGCCTTGAGATGAAAAGTATAAAGCAGGACAGGACGGTTGGGCTTGAGGTACGCGAGGAAGTATGGTGCTTGAAATGCAACAGTCAGGGTCATGACAAAGACCATTTCTCGGTCTTTGCGAATTACCTTGAAAGAGTAGGATTGGTTCCTTTAAGGCTGGAAGCTCAGGCAGGACCTAGCGTGGTGCCTGCTTTATGATGCGCTATCTGTCAGGTACCCATAAAACATGCCACAAATAACTGCCACTTGTTACAGTATGTGCAAGCATCGCAACATTTGTTCTGCAACTTTTGTAGGTTGGTAGGACATGATGAGTGTTTAGTCAATTTAGTGTCCTAAATTTCTTTACATAAATTATCAATCCGGATATCGTAAACTGATGAAGTGTAGTGCACTATATGTGTTAGATGACCCTTCTTACCTCACTATTTTTGAGTTTTTTTTTGTTTTGGGGGCTTGATCCTTTAATTCCTAATGTTCTGCAATGTACTTAACAAAATATTGAATCTACTGCTGCTAAGAATCTAAAGAAATGAAATGAGAGCTAAAAGTGTTTTAAGCCAGATTTGGAAGTAAATTTTTAACCAAGAAAATGAAAACAGAGTTCTCTTCCTGCTCTTATTATTTGTTCCAAAAAAGGACTTAAAAGTGAAATTGCAACTATCTATTATAAAAACAGAACTGAAATGAAACACTGAAAGTAAGATTACAACTACTGATTAGTCTATGGCAAAATCAAAACTTAATGAAAAACTGAAAATGAAATTGTAGCAAAGCTAAATAAAATGCTAAGACTGAAAATGGAAACTAAATGAAATGCTTTGTCACTCTGATACACAATTTTGGGAGAACAACCTCCCTGTGATAACATTTTAAGGAACCACATACTTCATTGTTCTAAGAAAGCATGACTGAAAATGAATTTGCAATTAATCTATTATGGAAACTAAATGAAATGCTTTGTCACTCTGCTACACAATTTTGGGAGAACAACCTCCTTGTGATAACATTTTGAGGAACTCAATACTTCATTGTTATAAGAAAGCATGACTGAAAATGAATTTGCAATTAATCTATTATGGAAACTAAATGAAATTCTTTTTCACTCTGCTACACAATTGTGGGAGAACAACCTCCTTGTGATAACGTTTTGAGGAACTCAATACTTCATTGTTCTAAGAGAAAGTAAACATAAAAATGCAGAGAAAACTCATTCATAAATGAAATATTTCACCACTTACTTTTAAGATGAACCATCAACTGAAAGGGCTTTCAAAAACATTCACTTATAATATGAGTCACTAAACAAGTAATGAAATGACAAGACAGAAATGGCACTGATCAACTTTAACTAAGAACTTAAAGACTAATGAACAGCAATTGAAATAATTACTCTACACTATTGAACTCAGCTTCAAACCAATGATGAAGAACTAAAAAGAAATTAAACCAAAAGACTATTCTGAACTGAAATAGAACTATTCTACGTTAGTAAGAAGAAGACAAAAACTGCATGATCAACAAAGTTAGAAAATGGTTATAAACATCATGGAAAAACATAGTAAATTTACAATTCGACAATGAAAGACAAAACAAAAATAAAACGTAACCTTAGCCAGTGTAGGGGCCCTCTGCAATTGCTGAGGTTAAATGAACTTTATCAACACTCCAACAAACACTTTCAGGTATCCATGAAAAACAGAGTCTTCATAATCAAAACAGAGAATGAGTTCTCAAAATTACAAAGCGGTAACTTGAACTTAACACATGAGAAAAATCAAACTTGTTCTATGTTCTTCACACACGTATTTATAGAGAAATTATACAACTGTTTTAAGGAGAAAAATAAGCTACAGCAAAACACGTAGGCAGGCAAGTATGCAGAATTCTTGTCCTTGGTTGCTTGGAAACATAAATCTATGGTAATGGTTGTTGGATTCTGTTTACACAGATGGTAGATGAAGTCTGTGGCCTCGGGAAACTGCTTCGGATTCCATCACTAAGAAATGTGTATAGAACAGAGTCCTATTTGCCTTAGGTTTCTATGTTTGACTTCCCTTTGACTGGAGTCTTCCTTGTTGATCTAGGTCAGATGAATAGGATATGATCCATGCCCTGATATTTTCCAAGCTACCCATGTAGTAATTTTCCCCTCTGGACACCTGGAACCTGCAAAAGCATGAAAGTAGCTGCGGAACAACCGATTAGCTGCAAAATGTGGCTGCGTTCCATGGCTAAAAGACAAAAATTTATTCAAATAGCAAACATAAAATTATAACGTGTAAATCACCGAAATATACTCCTTGAGGCAATGTATAATTGTTTTTGATGATAAGGATGCATTTTTCATGGAAAAACAAAGAAGGAAGGATGAGAAAAGTTGTTAAGGGAAAGGCAGTTTTAGAGCTCAAGAATGAGCATACTTGTAGGAGCTAGAAATTGATGATGGATAGAACTCCCACCTACAGGGTTCAGGCTGAAATGTGGCCCCTTGTCCAGAATGCAGGGATGGCGTGGACAGGATTTCAGGGGTGCGAATGAGGTCGAGGTGGAGGAGGACCTGGTAGAGGTTGAGGACAGTTGATTTGCTACAATTTCGGAGGACCAGGACACTATGCTTGCGATTGCACTAATCCAACGCATCCGTCATGCAAGTATTTCACGTTGTTTGATCATGAAACAAAATATTGTCCTATGCTGATAGCTACGATATGTGACAAGGGAGCGTTATCGCCTCCCCTGACTCAGAAGCTGTAGATGATGAGGTCTGAGCCACGCGAGGAAGATCCGAACATAAATATAGTGCTCCGGAGTGGAATCGTGAACGGAGATGACAAGGCTAAACAACCAGATGATAGTAAGGGGGTTCACAAGGCCCCAGAGAAGGAGGCTGAGTTTGATTTGGAGCACACCCAAGAAGCCTTCATGGAAGCTAAGAAGAGCTTCACTGAGGCTTCCACTTCAGGAACCAAGGATAAACCTGAGCTGGAGATGGACCCTTCTATGCTCACAACATTCCTAGAAACCTGTATCAACTTACTGCGCGACACTAAGGTTGTGAAAGGGTTATAGGAACTCATCAATAGATGTCTTGGGACCATGCCAGGTGAACTGCACGTAGTATGAAGATTGGCAAGCATAAGACAAGGACGGGGCGTGAAATGAGACTCACCATGCAGATCAAAGAATACAAAATGGATCAAGTCATTCTAGATTTGGGGTCAAATGTGAATGTTCTACGGAAGCAGAATTGGGAGAGAATGGGGAGACCTGTGCTCCAATGGTCTCCGATTCAGCTAAGGATGGCGAATCAACAAAAAATTATCCCCATGGGGTGGCTACAGGGGGTGACTGTGAATATTGAGGGAGGAAGCACGCTGGCAGATTTTGAAGTAATAGAGATTGTGGATGATAGCAATCCCTACCCTACGTTCTTGGGAATTGAATGGGCTACTGATATGAGTGGGGTAATCATTTTGAAGAAGTGAAATATGGTATTTGAGAATAAATAACTACGCGTAATAATACCCTTGGATCCTGCTGAAGGATCACGCTATACAGAACTAGTCCATGATTATGAGAGTGATGATGATGTGGACTGCATCTATAAGATAACAGTGCGAGACCAAGACTAAGTGAATCCCACCACAGATGGACAGATTACATGGGATCATGAGATTTCTTGCACTTCGGACTCCGACGAAGAAATAGAACGCTGCCAGAATTGGTTACATGAAGTAACTATGCTAAATTGCAACATGATGACCCGGTTGTTGTTCTGTGTGTCGTCAGAGGAAATAAATCTACCTACTTATGACAGTCTAAATGAGGTAGATATCTTTTTCGATGCATTTGAAAGGGAGGTACCATAAAAGCAACGCTTCCAGGCCTTGGACTGGGCACTGCGCACTACACCCGCAAAATGGTGGGGTATGCACAAGGGAAGCTTTGATGATTGGCGTGAATGTAGGAGGATGATGAGGGTATGATTTGGGAAGCCTAAGATGTGACCAAAAGACAAGTATGATGGACATAATGATTTGCATGCATAGTTGGCCCAAGCGAACAAGAACTATTCCACCACTGAGTGCGAGGGACTAGCTATGGTGTATGTGCTCCAGAAGTATCAACACTACTTGCTAGGAGGCCACTTTAATATGTACACAAATCACTCTGCGCTGAAGTACCTGGTCAATAAGCCTATGTTGGGGGGGGTGAATCTGCAAATGGCTCTTATTGTTCCAAGAGTATGATTTTGAAGTTGTTGTGAAGCCTGGATGATTGAACATGGGAGTAGACGATTTGTCGCACATCGAAACAGGGGAGGAATCTACTAACTTGGAGGAAGGATTTCCTAACGTGCAACTATTTGCAGTGCATGTCACAGATGGTCATTTCGAGGATATAATATACTTCCTAACAACAAGAATTGCATCGGAAGGATACTCTGTCCAGCAAAAGAAGGAATTAGTTGTGCGCACGACAAATTTCTCTGTCATTGTCGGGCATCTATACAAGATGGGGACTGATGAGATATTGCAAAGGTATGTACTTGATTTTGAACGAAGCAACATCCTTGGGGATGTTCATGGGGGCACTATGAGAGGACATTATGTAGGGAGAGCAACCACGCAGAAGATTCTACACGCCAGGTTGTGGTGCCCAACCCTTCATCAGGATTCAAAAGCATATTGCAAGGCTTGTGATGTATGTCAAAGAATAGGTAGGCCATCGTGGAGGGATGAAATGCCTTTGAATCCATAAATGACATTGCAACCCTTCAAAAAGTGGGCAATAGATTTTGTAGGATCCATTCATCCACAAGCAAAGACAGGTGCGAGGTACATTATCACTGCGATCGAGTACTTGACTCATTAGGAAAAATCCTAGCTGGTAAAGGATTGCAAGGGCATGACAGTTGCGAAGTTTCTATTTGAGCATGTACTGATGCAATTTGGTTGTCCAAAGATCTTGATGAGTGATCGTGGTACACACTTCCTAAATGAGATAATCAACACACTAACGGAGGAATTTCAGGTGTATCACCAAAGGAGCACACCTTATCACCCACAGGCTAATGGGACAATGGAGGCGTTCAACAAAGTGCTTGAAAACATGCTAACCAAGGTTTGAAATTCTCAGTGAAGTGATTGGGACCTATGCATACCTACAGTGCTATGGGCTTATCGGACGACATGCAAGAAGTTAACGGGACAGACACCCTTTAAGTTCATATATGGTGTTGATGCCATAATGCCTATGGAATACATCATGCCTAGTCTGCGCATAGTAGTGCTCACAAGTATGACAAATTGTCGAGCCCTGGAAGAGAGGCTCACATAGTTGGAAGAGCTTGAAGAAGAGACATTTTTGGCTGGATTTCATCAACAGCTCCAAAAGCAACATGAAAAAGCGTGGCATGACCAACATATTAAGTTTTGAACTTTTAAGGTGAATGACTTAGTGTTGGTGTATGAAAGTAAGTTTGATAAATTTCCAGGGAAATTTTGAATGCATTGGCTAGGGCCCTATGTTATTAAGGAGATTGGTGGTGCAGTCTAGTTGGTTAAGTTGAATGGAGATACCTTCCCAGGAAAGGTGAATGGCAGTTGATTGAAGCCATACACATGTAGCCCGCCCATCTGACTATGCGACAAAAGCACAGTCTTAGCACTCCAGGCAGCTAAAAGGAGGTGTGAGACTATAAACAACACTACCCGGGTTGGGGAGCTGCACAATTTCAGGACTACGTGAAGCAGGGAAGTGTCACAAGGTCTGCAACAGCATGAAGGAAGTTGCACTACTCGTGGAAATAATGTGCAAGTCTACCGGAAAGTGACTGTTAAAGTCATTGTTTATGATTTTATGGTCGTATTATGGACAAATGGAGTGGAGGACAGGAATTTAAGGTGAACTTTATGGATTAGATTCTTGAAAATCTACTGCCAATCTAGCATTAATGGACCGAATGTCGGGGGAATAGTCAGATTTTAATTCAAAAGGCCCTATAAATTACAGGTGGTTATCTAGCAATAAATACTTGGCATTTTGAAAATTAAGTTGTTTCATTATTAGGTGCGTATGGACCTTATGAATTTTGAGGCTTTGAGAGAAAGTTCAACATTTGAGAGATTTCTGAAAGAAACACAAGACCTCCTGAATAGAATGATGTCGACACCTGAGGAAGCCACGCAAGAAATTGTGGTAGTAGAAGCCCTAGAGAGTGTCAGAGTGATAGTTGAAGTCCCTAAATCACCCAAAATAGCGAGACCAAAGAAGGATAAGCACACTATGATCCCGGTGCGCATCTCACCAAGAAACCCATATAGGACCAAGCTCACTTTGCAGGAAAAGGAGAAGGCCATTAATCTAGAGGCCAACGAGGAAGAATCTAAAGAAATCATGGTGGATGAGGAGGACGTGGAAATGGAAGTTGAAACCCAGGGTGCAGACCCTATTACCAGGTTACCAGAATATCCTCCTCCATGCAAGGGTAAAGGCAAGGTGCAGAAGGACATAAACGAGAGTAAGAGCTCCCTACAAACTTTGTTGCTCCCAGATGACATTGTTTTTGAGGGGCCACACTTAGGGTGGGTTCCTATACTAAAGTTTGAAGATTGGGACCTCACAGATCACGAGAAATTCCCACATTTAGTGACTAAGTAGCTAATGCACCGACGAATTGATGCGACTCCTGGAATGATTGAGTTGGAGCCATGGACATGGCTCAAGGGTGTAGAGAAAGCCGAGTTGCTCAACTGACTATGGGTGCCGCATTACCACCATGCCCAAGTGATCGTCTTCATTATAAGGAAACTGCTCTACTTGGTGCATGATGGGTTTTTGTGGCTAGAGGAGCCCATTCCCATCACAAACCACTTGATCCATCAGATCACATAGCTACCTTACTCAGGGGAGGATCCAACCAATATATGAGAAGGAAAAGGTGGTGAGTTGGCCCTCGCGGAAGCAATGAAGAAGAAATTTAAGTTGGAGAAGAAGAAGTGGGGATATGCCATCTCTTGCATTAAAAACCTTGTAGTTAGGGTAGCAACACAAATATTGGTAGGGAAGGTGATGTAGAAGTGTTGTGCAGATGAGGTTCTTGTGCCTGTGATTGCACTAGCAGCCCAATGCGCTGAAGGAGTCCAGTTCAATTGGGCGAATTATCTATACGGTGAGTTCCTTGCGAACTGTCATGAGGCACAGGAGCAGGGAAAGTCATTTCACTAGGCGTGGCTCCTGCTGTCGATAGTATTGGTGGCATGGGAGCTACCAGAAGACAGCTAATTCCCTTTGGTCACACCAGACCTTCCAGAGGCAGCGAAGTACACTTCGCTGTGGGCGACCAAGGATGCACAACACATAAAAGAAAGAAAGATCTTTTGGATCTTGATGGGGATCAATTACATGCCATGGTTGTCACCTACAATATATGTTAGTTTACAGAGCTTTACAAAGTTCAAAGTGGATTTCCACCATGTCTTTATTAGGGCGCGGAAGGACCCCACGAAGAGATGGCATAACTTACCATATCTAACGACTGATGATGTTATTTTTGCAGTCCTCGAGTCTTGGCTGCCAGAGTGGCACACTCCAACAGAGTCTACAGTGGAAATGGACAAGTCCGCCGTGCAATGTAAGAAGGAAGAAACAAAGCTCAGAATGGTGCAGCTGGTTGAGAGGCGCAGAAATAAGGAAGGAGAGGCTAAGGCCCAGGCAGTGCGTGACGCCATGAACTTAGCCGAACAGTAGAAGACATGAGGAGAAGAGCACAAAGGACATAAGTCACCTTCACCCAAGACTAAAGTAGAAACAAAGGAGCTAACAAAACAAGGTGGTGCGGACCGTAGACAATGTCCACCCAACTCAAGCATCAGCGACCGCAAGAGAAGGTAGTGCCATGGAAGAAAACCAAGGCTTCAAAGACATCCTTCGACCCAATGACCCTCACTAAGGGGTATTTTCACGATATTAGAGAAATAGTGAGGGATGTCAACGCTAAGGCCCTCCAACAATTTGAAGAGTAGCAAAGTTAGTATTGGGGGCTCTCCAGACAGAGTTGCAGGAGTTGCAGGTTCACACTCCACAAGCTGGCACAGTGTCCACCAGCCGCGTGATAGCACTTCAGCTGCTGAGGAGATGTTCCGCACAAGGGTGACCAATGGGATACCGCTACCATATGGGGCAATTACTACAGACAAGGAGGCCGACAGGCCGACAATTAGTAGTCTGAAAGGGGTGGGATTGAATATGGCCATGTTCCCTCGAGATACGCTCTACCTCTTGCAGGATGGAGTCATCCCAGGACTTAGGGCATGGGAGAGTCACGCTCTGTAGGTGATGAGCAAGCAATGCATCAATATCGAGAAGTTGGGCTTGCAGCATAATGAGGAAGTAGAACATAACAAGAAAATCATGCAGGTAGTGGAAGAAGCCTGCCGGATGGTCCCAGAGTTGGACATTCGGGCATAAGAACCAGTTGAGGCACGCGTCTGCAAGTTAGCCATAGGGGTGCATGACACTCAGATAGAGATAGCCAAGATTCAGCTGGAGCTGAACCTGCAGATCGCAGAATTGCAGTTGAGGGCTCGGCCTTCAACTCCGTCAAAAGTCAGGGAACAATGTACCATCGTTGTTACAACATCAATAGGAGCGGTCGACAGTGTAGTAGCAGAATGCATGTGACCTTTTGAACAATCATTTGAGGTCCTGACCACCCTATAGGAGGACCCGAATGTAGAGCACCTGGAGACAGAGGTGCACGAGATACAACAAAGATATGACAAGGTCAAAGGGACCGCATAGACGGTCACCCTTACAGAGAGGCTCACACGGATGTAGAAGGCAAAGGCGCTTAAGGAATAGGTGGATGATGCTCGGTACAAAGAACTAGTCCTAAAAGCACGCCTACTACCATAAATAGGTGAGGCACATATGATCACAACTTCCATTGAAGGAAAGCTCACGACACTGCAGGCAACTCAGTAGTAGTTCAGCAGAAGTCACTAAATAAAGAGTGGAAGAAGTCTAGTAGGTGGCACTCAGTGTGTTGTTGAGGTTGCGGTCATCTAGACAGAGCTGGGAGGTCTTCGTGCTAAGATCTCCACTTCTACAAAGTGACTCGAGGGTGAGTCACGATGTTTATGTTGGGGGCCTGTTGGGCACGAGATCCCCCAAGGGCAGTTTTGGGGCTAAAAGCCCATATTTTGGTCAAAATTTGTCAACTAGGTGTAAAGACTCCGCATCTTGTGGTCGCGGAGTGCGTAGGTGTTAAAGAGTCATAGGGTTGTCCACCCTTATTTTGGAAATATAATGTCGGCTATAAAATATCTACCCATGCTCCGTGGACCATGGGATTGTATAAATAGAGCTAAGCTCTAAGTGGTTAGAAAAAAATCAATAATTAATCAAGGAATGAACCAAGCAATGAAGATATGATTTATGAGAGATAGTTATTGGGCATGGAATCCCCCCAGAGCATGTTTTGGGGCTCAAAGCCAAAGTTTTGAGTATTATTGTTGTAAAGACTCCGTGAATTGTGGGCACGGAGCACAGATTGTATGTTAGAGTCATAGGGTTGTCTGCCCTAAGTTTCTGAATGTAGTGTCAGCTACCCATGGTCTGCAGACCATGGGATTGTATAAATAGAGCGAGGCTCTAAGTTGTAAAGATAATTAGAGATACATGGAGAAATGAATGGAGTCTAGAAGATAGCAAGCATAGAGTAAAGGTCTAAGTGCTTTGGGTCATAGTAGTAGGAAGAGGCTCTGCAGCTGAGTGCATAGGGTGGAGTCGAGTTTGTAACCAAGGAAGAAGAATAATAAAGATAAGTTTGATTCTAAATCTTGTGTATCTATTCTTGTGCTATTTCCTGTTTAATTATATTGTTTTCTTTATCGCGCACACATATATGAATGTTGAACACTATTAAATATAACTAGACACATACTGATAAGCTAAGTGATCGACTAATATTGGGTTAATAGCAAGGAATTGGGTAGTAACACGGATTGGGCCCCAAGTAGGGCTACGCAAAGAAAACATCGCAGGCTATGAAGTACTGATAGGTGTGCATAACAACGTTCACGCAGGGTCAAACCGCGGACCACCGAAAATCATCAGACATCTATAGGGTGCGAAAACCTGGTTCTAGAACCCTCCCATACTACTTTGGGTGAGAACTCAGTCTGCGCTCCGTAGATTGTTGCCGAAAGGGCCAGTAGTATCATGATTTGTTTGGATCAATCACCTCTAAACCTGGGTCAGGTCCCTACAAGCCAACAATAGCTCTGAAGTAGAAGTCTAACTTTGGGTTGTAGCATATGTGGAGGCTCTACAGATGAGTGCTCAGAGGCCTATAAGTCCGTAGCTAAGTTCCTGGACCCCTGCAATTGAGTGCGCAGGGTAGGTCAAGTCTGTAATTGTCTGAAATTATCAATAAAGAAAAGTATTCTACAGTTTTTGTGTCTTTATTTCCTATTTATGCATCTTGTTATGTTGGGTATGAATTTCACTTATAATGCTTATATGATGCATGAACGTATGTAAATGTGTTGGTTAAGTAAACGCAAATAAGAACTGCTATTTATGTGATGCTAACTAAGATCGGTTAATAAGATAAGTAAGACACTTAGCCTAGTTTGGAAATATCACAATTCACTGCCCTAGCAGTGGGAAATTCCTTGAGCGCAGGTTAGGGTTGCACGAAAGTCAATTGTACCCTTTCACTGAGGTACTAAAGGGTGGAATAGAGGGCTAAGAAACCTGCGGGAAGGCAAGTATAGCCGAAATAAACCGACATCACAACCATCTCAGGTGTGTGGAAACTTGGTTCCAGCATCCCCCTATACTGCTTCAGGTGAGACTTAAGTCCATGCTCTGCGGGCTAATGCCGAAAGGGCCAGTAGTGTAGGGATTTGTTTGGCTAACTAACGCTAAACCTGGGTCAGGCCCCCTCAATCCAACAACTTTATCCTTTTCAAAAGTGGGATGCTAGGCATACTAATAATATGTTCCAATACATGCCAAGTGTTAATGTGTGCCAAGTGTTAATTTTTGTCAATACAATATTATGCCAAGGTGTTCTAGGGCATGGTAGGGACTACAGGGCATACAAACACATGATAGGGGAGTGCTATGCTATGCTAGGGCATGCCAACATGTGCTTGGGCATCCTACTCATGACAAGATGTTCTAGGTACAAAGATGTTTAAGGTACAAAGATGTTCAAGGTACAAAGATGTTCCAAGACGTGCAAGGTGCCAAGGAATGTTAGTGTACTATTCCAAAGCATGTTAAGGTGTGCCATGAGTGTTGAGGAGTGCTAGGTCTCTCTCCTTAATAGAATTGACAGATCTTGATTATGTATTAAATAATATAGTTCCTACACACACTAGTGGAACTTTATTTAAAGGAAATTTTCTAGATAATAAACCTAATAGAGATGAATCATGTGTTGAATCATAGGAAAACTATATTCTTCTGACTTGAGGGAAATGATACACACTAATTACTTCTTAACAAATTGACTGACTATAACCACTATGACCTTGGACACATAATGCAAAGACTCCACCAAAATTGTCTTAAATCGTTATTTTTTGACAAAAAATATAATAACAGGTACATAGCATCATAAAAAATGCATTGGAATGATCAATGATGATGAAATTTTTTTGACCATCACCAAAAGTAACCAAAAAGAGCATTGGTGAGGGTCAATAAAATATCATCACTAGAAACGTCACGAAAGAGAGAATTAGTGACGGGCCTTTAACGACCTTCACCAAAAGTGTCACAAAAGAGAGAATTAGTGACAGGCCTTTAACAACCGTCACCAAAAGTGTCATTGAAAATGGCTTTGGTGACAAACCTTAAAGGACTATCACTATATACACTTACAACAACATTTTTTTAAATACCGTCACCATATGTGACATTGGTGATAAACCTTAAAGGTCCATCATAGGCATGAAGCATCATCAAAAATTCATTGGAATGATCGAAGATGATGAACATTTTCTTAGAGTCACCAAAAGTAACCAAAAAAGAGAATTGGTGAGGGTCAATAAAATATCATCACTAGAAGTGTCACCAAAGAGAGAATTAGTGATGGGCCTTTAGTGACCCTCACCAAAAGTGTAACCAAAGAGAGAATTAGTGACGGGTCTTTAACGAACCTCACCAAAAGTGTCATTGAAAATGACTTTGGTGACAAACGTTAAAGGACCATCACTGTATACACTTACAACAATGCCTTTTTAAAGACCGTTAGCATATGCGACAGTGGTGATGAACCTTAAAGTTCTATCATAGGCATGACCCTCACTAATGACCTTTTTTCTTATAGTGTTGGTTCCTAGATTTTGCTATGGTGAGTAAACCAACTAATGGGATGTGGTGTGTTCTCACCAAGACATCCAAACTACTAAACAACTGTACATATGAGGCTTGAATTCTACCCATAAATGAGGTGAGTTGCTTGTTGTTATGAATCAACATTAGAACTTTCGATTTCTCCATCTCTATTTGTGGCTTCATTTTCTTCACTAAGTCAACCAATTCCCCTTTGTATCGTATTGTCTACTCTTGCACATAGGTAATGGAAACTTTTATGTTTTTTAGAGTTTTAAAAAACTCTTTAATCTGTTACTATAAGCCATGCAAACAAACAACTAATTTATGTACGGTGACAAACCCCTCATAGATCCTCTGCATGGTTTCTTCGAGTGCTGGTACTTTAGCAAGTATCACTGCTCTCATCTCCTCTAATTAAAATTGTGTAGAAACTACATTTTGTGCTACTGCATGGAGTTCTTTTGCCTCTTTCTTGGAAGCCTACAAGTTCGGTGCAAATTTCTCATTCTGAGCTGTCAAATACTAAATGTTTGATCTTGTTTCTCCTGCATAGACCCAGTTTTCTCTAGCAATGGCATTTGGATGCTTCCTGGTGTCTAAAATTATCACCCTTTCTCTGAAAAATGCAAGTGATGCCTGATTGTCGAGAAAATTATTTCTCCATGCTTGTACAATTTTATTTTGGAACCCATCGAATGATAGATTGTACACATCCATTACTGGATCATCATTAAGGGGAACAACAACCCCTTCATTGCTCGGGGATGGATTTATTTCTTGAGGTGGTGGAGACTGAGTGATGACCTGTGGTGTGCTTGAAATTAGATCAATATCTTCATTATGGATCTCTTGTTCCATATCCATGTATATCACTTCAATCAAGTGCTCAATTTTCTAAGAAAGCTCCTGATCCTCCACCTGTTCACCTTCCTCCTCAGCTGCAGGCTGGTTCTATTCCTACTCTTCAACATGTATCGACATTGTTTCCTCTATCATTATGCCTTTCCTTTGTTCTTCTTCCTTCTTCCACTTCACTTCTTGTTCTCTCCTCCTCAAATCCTATTCTTCCTTCAATTTCTACTTTGTCTCCTGCAACTTCAGTTCAACTTCCTACAACTTCTTCTTTTCTCTCTTACTTCACTCTACTTTCTATATCCTTTGCTTCCTCTTTTATTCTATTTATAAAGTTTCTTTCATGATAACAAGATCTCCTTTCATCTTGCAACTTTGTTCTTCCTCTGGAATATCGACAATATTCCTCTTTCCCTTGTCCTACATGGGATTGTTTCCTTCTACTACTATCTCTTCCATCATTTCTTTTGTGTATGGAGAAACCTGTGAAGTCCTTACTAAACTGATAGTTGATGGAGTCAAGAGGAATTGTAGCAATATCTCCATGTATCCTCATCTAGCCAATGGAATGCCCTATCAATCTGCAAAAAGTAAACTCTCGAATAGTGGTCTTTACAAATACCACAGGGATCAACATATCAAGTCCCGTGTACCGAATGAAAACTTCATTATCTCCTTTCCCTCAGCATCCATGACTTTCAAGTTGTATATTGAGCTATCTATTTTCACTATTGAGTTGCTTAGTAGAGTCACTTGTTGTTTTGAAAGAGTTCTTCAAGCGAAGATCTCACCCTTTCATCTGGGGACTTCAAGTGCCACCATAGAGATGTTTATCTTCATTCTTCTGTAGGAGGATTTCAATTTGGTTTCCAATAGTTGCATCCATCTCTAGTTGGTGTGTATTTCTAGAGGACCTAGTGAAGGGAGGCTGAGTTTGTTTGTCACATCTTGTGGAGGATTTTTGGTCGGGAGAATTTCCAGAGAGGAAGCATAGGAGTTTTGCTGCCATTTTGGAGAGTTTTGGAGCTGGAGGAGAGTGTTCCCATTTAGTGTGACTTTTACACTTCTTGGACCAGTGCAGAGGCAACATTTTGTGCACATGTGGGAGGTGGAGACTCAACCATTGAGGTTGATCCTTTTCAGGAGAGATAAGGAAGGAATTAGTGGAGGTGATTTCTACTTTTCTAGAGTCTTTGAGGAAGATTTTGCTGGTGTATTGGAAAACAATGTGCTTCAGTAGTTCTGGAGGGCGTAGGACCTTTGGGGTTCGATATCTGAAGGTAAATATGGGCATACCATTTCTGGGTTTTTTGGGCTGTCTGAGAGTTGTTTGTGGTTAAAATTCCAAAAATTTCTAGGTGATATGCGAGTATGAAATCCTCATTCTTATAATAGGACGAATTGTGAGTAGCTGGGGAATTTGCACCATTTTATAGGTTTGATCTTGGCTTGGAGATAGGCTAAACCATTTCTGGTTTTTTCTATGTTTCTTTCAAGGAGCTCATAAATAAATTTGCAGAATTTTCTGAGCACTGGCGGTGTCATTTTTAACCATACCTTTGCAGCAGATATTGCAGATTTGTTGGGGAAACGTGGAGCAACAGTTGGACAATTTCTGGGTTATCATTGCTTCACCTAGCCATTGCTCTTCTTAACAAAAAAAGCAAACCCAAGTGTATTTCTTCCATATTTTGTACTTTTTCACCAGTTTATAATAAAATGGCTCAATTGCTTCCACATTTCTGATTGTTCTAGGTGTTTATTAAATTGTTTTAAAATTTTCTGTGGTGTAAATTTCCTATTTGTTTGCATATCAATTTTTTTCCTATTTTGAAAAATTACAATGGTATCAGAGCATGATATTGGCCCATCTGTGGTTAACCATTAATATCATGCAAGATTTGCGCATGTACGCACAGTGATGTGTTACACCGTACACCACCCATGGCTCAAGGAAGATTCAATATGTAGGAATTATAGGGTGGAATCCACTGGAATGATGAGAGGTTGGCTTAGTTGAGGAATGTGTTAGACCAAATTCATCCTTGTCCTTACATCAGAAACACTAGAGCACCACAAGTCGTGGGAGTAAATCCATCTACACCATGTGGGGAAAGCCGACAGAATCAAACCAAATCTCCTGAAAAGGAGCAGGTAGGCTAGGGACAATTAGAGGGTGAGTCAAGGAGACGATTTTTCTGGTGGAGACCTGGTTCTAGACATCGGGGGCCTGAGGGAAAGGCTGAGGGTATGCAAGGTCATGAGGAGCACATCTATATACCCAAAGTATCACAAGATTCATAATTGTTGGAGACCTCTTTGATAGCACTAGTTGACACCTTGACGAAGAAGTTGGAGCATACACCCATAGAGCCATCTAATGATGTGGTTTCTGTCATTTATGAGGTGCCATTTTTTGTTGAGGTATCCATTGATGAGGTGTCTAGGACCATGTTCAAATTTTTAGGTGATGGAAACCCACAATAGATTAGGGAGGAGGATGGAGACACATCCATTAGTGAGGTGTTGATGGGCATAGAGGCACCGAGATCTGTGATAGAGTTCTCAGATAACAACTACCTACAACAATATGGAGAGCACCTTGAGGAGCGTGAGCTAGATGAGGATGTTATGCTCAATGAGATACTTGTGGAGGGACAACTCATGACTCTTGTTGTGCCCATGGTAGAGGGGTGTGAGTAATCATTTGTTGGACCACCCATCGATGGGGAGAAGATAGATGCACTGGAAGCTAGTAGAGTTGTAGCCTTTCTACATAGTAACTCTCTTTATTCTTATGTAGATGGGGTCTACAGTGTTTTTATGTTACCTCTGCACGTTGGAGGGAGATTGGTTGGGTTACCTTGACAGGTTTTATATGATGACCAGACGAGTGAGACGAGGCAAGATGATTCTCATAAGGCACAACACACACATGATGGACTTCCTATGTACTTGGGGACTATTACATTTGATCCCTCTCATAGGGTTGGGTGGCAAGAGATATTGACTTGGTACCTGATACGGCTGACTAGGTTTTTGGATACATCCATGTTCAGGAGAATAGTTGAGCAGGGGTCATGGTTTGCTAGAGGGGCCCGAGGGTTGGATCATTGTTGGGACCCAGGTGGGACTCCCCACCACTAAATGGATTGTTTCGATCATGGTATTAGCAGGATGGTAGATCCAGTGATTGGACCGACCCCCATTCTCATATTACTAATAGAGTTTTAGACAACACCCATGACAGGCCAAGTAGACAGAGAAGCAGGCAGACTCCATGAGTTGTCTCGGCATGTTGGCCATATGTGGGGGCATAGGATGATCAATGTACCTTACTAGGAGTTTATCAGAGGAGGTGGCATTGGTAGGCCACCAAACAGTGCCTTGTATGGAGTTGGGGATTCCTCACACTTGTGTAGGGCATGAAGGATACTGAGGAGCAGAGCAGTAGTGGCATCACTACTAGTGCCTAGAGAGATTCACTTCTTGGGCCCTTCAGGGAGGATTTGGAGGGGAGATCCCCTCATCAGAGAGCATGGTGATGTGATGGTGAAGGTGATGATATAGGTCGGGTGTAGGCTGACACATATGGACACAACTTTAGGTTGTCAAATCCAAGGACGGGTAGTAGCATCTATTGTGTAGTAGTGGTGTGCAAATGGGCATGGAGGCACATGATGGTGTGTCATAGTATGTTGGACTATGTTGTGGAGTGGGAGTGCCTCATGTTGCATTGAAAACATGTACAGAGTGACAAGTGCAATGACACATGTGGGACACAAGATGGTACAAGATGGTATAGTCGTAACTAGAAGTATCCAATGGTGTACCAGGACAAGTTGTGGCATATAGTGGCATGTTGAGGAGTGCGACGATACTGGGTGGTATGCAGTGGCAGAATATGAAACACAATAGGTGCTTGGAGCATTTCCTCCTGGAAGACTTATGGGCAGGGTCACTACGTGTACCATTGGATGTAGCCCACCTAGGATCAATGAGGAAATTGTTGAGCATCTAGAGATGCCATGTTTAGTGGATACAAGGCTTCAAGGGGGTTATTAGCAGATCCGAGGCAGAGAGGGGTCATCTGTAGGTTTACTCTTGAGCATTCCGGTGGACACTTGATCATACCCATCCTCCTCTGGTGTTGGATATAGTTGCAGAGTGTTTGTTTGTTGCCCCTTGACACTCTCCATTCGGGCAACAAGGTTTAGGTGGCTCACCCTAGGGAATTGGATGAGACACCTCATTTCATGAGCTAGGAAGAGACTCTCCAGTTCAGACACTTTTTAGGTGCATGATTTGATGAATACAGGCTTAGGGATGGCAAGGTTGATTGTCGAGGTAGCATATGTTCCACCCCTGGGCTCACACTTGGGGAGGTGAATGAGAGGGAGTCGCGTATTGCTTTTTTAGATAGACAACTTGAGGCATTGGGGGAGCATTAGGTGTTGGGGATGGTAGTATTTATCAGTAATATGATGTCGAAGCTTCCGCGTGTACCTGAGCACATCATTAGGAGCTAGGATAGTAGATCTCATTGTGTGATTTGACAGGCACAAAGCAGCTAGATATTCATGGCATAGGTTCTTGATGCTCAGTTCCTACCTATTGGATACCTACAAGAGGAAGAGACGAGGCACCTAGGGTCCCAACAACTAGCAACATATCATAGCACCAGACAGAGAGGATTGGGAGTTGTGGACCTCTAGTATGGTTATGGGATCCAATGGATTATTGGGATACTCCACTCCTCACTGAGCATGGTAAAGATAATAGGCGGACTTATTCATTCACAGGTAGACACAAGGGGGATCACCGAAGCCCTCACCATAGGACTACGTAGATTATTTCTCAGGATTGGGGCTAGCCATGGAGTGATAAGCATTGGCATTGTTGAGTCACTTTGGAAAGATTGGCATAGCCTCGATCATCGCATATATTATGGCCGAGATTTATTGGAGAGGAGGCTCTGGTATGAGCATGCTAGGCATTCTGTCATGACCAGAGTGTCACAATGTCAGCAAGATAGGTTCCTTTTGTGATGGGCAGGGGATTTTGTCATAACATGGTTGAGCAGTTCAACTACCCACATAGGTGAGTTGATTTCTACAGGGGAGGGTCATCAAGATCTTCCATTTGGTTTTAGTGATTCGTTGATGGTGTGGGTAAGTTCACTAGTGTGGGAGGGTGATCGATAGGAGGAGATCAAGGGAGGCTAGGGTAGATGAGGGTTCAATCTCTCCAGGATTGGACTACATCTTCAATAGTTTACTCTTGTAGTGCATGAGATGGACTATTCGATAGGGCAACTTCATGAGGATTTTGACAGAGTTTTACATCGTCAGGATGCTCTACTTATTGGTAGTAGAAAGAGGGGCTCTAACACCCCTATCTATAAGGATAATGAGTGGAGGAAGGGGTGCTTCACGCTTATGAGGTTGGCTTGGGATCCTGGTATCAAGGGACTCCTTCGTGATAGGATAATACCACGATCATTGAAGATCCAATGGAATATTTGGGATGCTGGTGAAGTTTGTAGAGACAGTGGGGATCCATAATTAGAGAGGGTGCTTGTTCAAGCACTGCTTGAGGACAAGCAATTTTTGCTACATTAGAGGAGCTTGTTAGATGAGGATGCTACTTGGGAAGGTGAGTACATAATTGAGCATCCAACACTGAAGTTTCTTAGGGACAAGAAACTTGGGAGGGGAGGATTGTAATGTCCCTTCTTAAATTATTTTGGAACATGATTAATTTCTACATTTTGGGGCCAATTTTGGAGATGATGGGGCCCATTCAATTTTATTAGGAGGTTAGACTTAATAGAGTTATTTTGATGTGGTTAACTTATACGTGGGTGCCACCCACACTAGAATAATACACATTCCCTAGTTCAATTTTCATGGATGGGAAGTCGATGGTTAAGTGAGGGACCCACGATGGAGGGACAAGTGTTCCATGAAATCTATATAAGGAAGGAAACTCTCCTCATTGCATCATATTTTGGAATATTGATTTTCTCTCTGGTTTCTCGATCTGCTTAGCCGAGTCACTTGATGTTTACCAAGAGTAATTCAAGCGAAGAGCTCACCCTTTCTTCAGGGGACTTCCAGTTCCACCCTAGAGAGGTTTGTCTTCATTCTTTCATAGGAGGATTTCATTGTGGTTTCCAGTAGTTGCATCCATCTCTAGATGGTGTGTATTTCTGGATGAAGTAGTGAAGGGAGGCCAAGTTTGTTTGTGGAATATTGTGGAGGAGTTTTGGTCACGAGAATTTCTGGAGAGGAAGCATAGGAGTTTTTCTACCCTTTTGGAGATTTTTGAGTTGGAGGAGAGTGCCCCTATTTAGTGTGACTTTCGCACTTCCTAGGCCAACACAAAGGCAACATTTTATGCACACGTGGGAGGTGGAGACTCAACCATTGAAGTTGATACATGTCAGGAGAGATAAGGAAAGAATTAGTGGAGGTGATTGCTATTTTTATAGAGTGTTTAAGGAGGATTTTTCTGGTGTATTAGCAGACAATGTGCTTCAACAATTTTGGAGAGCTTAGGGCCTTTGGGGGTCGATTTTCTAAGGTCAAAATCTGGCCAAACCATTTCTGGGTTTTTCTGGGTTTTGTGAGAGTTGTTTGAGGTTAGAATTTAATAATTTTCCAAGTGATATTTTGGTATGAAATTCTCATTTTTATAACATAATGAATTTCTAGTAGCTCGGGAATTTGCACCAGTTAATGGGTTCCAATTTGGCTTGGAGATAGGTCGAACCATTTCTGAGTTTTTCTAGTTTTTTGTCGAGGACGTTAGAAATACATTTGTAGAATTTTCCGAGAAATGGTGGTGGGGTTTTCAGCCATATCTTTGCAGTAAACAGCGTGATTTGCTAGGGCAGGGCAGAGCAGCAGTTGGACACTTTCTGGGTTATCATTGCTTCACCTGGGCATTGCTCTACTTACCAAAAAATGCAAGCCCAGGTGTATTCCTTTCATATTTTGTACTCTTGCACCATCTTATAATAAAATGGATAAGTTGCTTCCACATTTCTAATTGTTTTGGGTGTTTATTAAATTGTTTTAAAATTTTATATGGTTTAAATTTGCTATTTATTTTCATATCAATAATTTCCTATTTTGGAACATTACACCTCGATAAATGCAATATGAAAGCAACTTGCAATAGATATGTATGACTGGTTCCCATGGTGTCAATTTCCAGTTCATGCTAGGGAATTTATGTTGTGCAAAAATTCCATCCAATAAATATGCAGACATATAAAAACTTTCTCGCTCACTATTGGGAGGACTACGAGCCTGTGCAACATGGGCACTCAACTATCAAGCCAATAGATCTATCCCGTTGATCGACTTCCCCTCATTCACCACCAAGTATAATAAGACTTCCCCTCATTGACTACCTAGTCCAATAAGACTTCCGACCCTTCATGAAAGGTTTTTGTGCTCTACTGACCATGGATCCTGCATGCTAAAACAACCAAGAGCTGGTAGACCTTAGTGAGGGACTTTGTCTTGTATACATGGGTGGGTGTATGTAAAAAATTTTATGCCTCTTTCACCCAACCTTTGATAATGTCTCTTGAGTTCACATAGTTGTGGGTGACATAGAAAAGTGAGTCCATGTGCTCTACTGGCTCAGGTAAGTGATACATGCACTGATAGTCTTCATGGAAGGTGGAAAGCTTCTCTCTACTAGAACTTCTTAATTTCATCGTCTTCTCATCAATTTGTTGACAATCCAGCTTATGAAATCTGCACACAGGAAGGTTGGATACCTACATGCAACCTTGTATAGTCCCTAATACCTAATGCTTAGATACACCTGTTGTTATAGCTCCAAATCTCACTCTTGATGTGTGATGCTGCACTCATGGCTTATGGAAACCCCTCCTTCCGTACCTGGTCCCAATACTTAAAAAACAGTGTTTTATTCCCTATATGCGACATTTCCCTGAGCTAAATGCGTGTGTATGTGGGTCTGTGTATACCCAACCCACCTATATGTCCTAAAACACATAAAAAAAATTAAATATCCTTAATTTCAGGCGGAGATAATGGGTTTTACCTGTTGATTACCTATTAGTGCCCGTGGCCCAACTGTTCCCAATGAATTCCCAACTAAAAAACTACTTTGGGAGAAGTATAAAAAGGCTTCAATGGGAAGGCCTAAGGAGGAGAGAATAGAGAGAAAAATCACTCTGCTGAGATTATCCCTGATCAGGTCTAAAGATCCTTGTGCTTCCAACACTTCCCTCCATTATAGGAAACTCTTGTTTCCTTGAGCTTTGATGTTATTTCACTAGTTGAGATACTTTGGTATGAGTCATGGAAGTAGATTGTTGAAGGCTTGAGATTGGACAGACTCGGAGGACGGTTCTGCTTGGAGCCAGTGAGAGGAAGACTCAGGTGAAATCATTCCTTACTGTATTTTAGTTATCTGCAATAAAGAAACACTTGTCCCATTCCTGAAATAAATCTTCTTCATGCTTATGATGTTAATGTTATGATTTGCATATGAATAGTTGTTTCAATTGTATAACTAACTACCTTTCAATATGCTATGAAGTTGATTTCTTTATGATGTTTGGTCCATATACTACTATGCTTCTTTGAATTGGTTGTTTTGCAAGTTAAAGGATCGAAAGTAACTCCAAGAGGGTTTGGACCCTGGCTGGATCTACATAAACAAAGGACCCCTAGGTGCACCTCTCTTCGCTTAGTTTGCTTATATTAGCATCATGGCTGTGTGGAATGCTTGTTTTTCATTGTAGTTAACCCCCGCTCTGCTAGGGTATTGACCCAAGAACCTAGGGGACTTTGTCCCTCAACACCTGTTGGTCTTCTAAGTTTGCCTTAAAGTCCTTTGCAAAATCATCTTTTACCTGCTGCCATGTTACTGATGATCCCTCTTTTATAAACAGTTGAGTGTTTGCATACACTGGCAAGTCTATTGGCGCATTCTCAATGGCTTCCTAAGTACTAATTTCAGTGGTTTCTTTTGAAGAAGCTCTCTTAGGTTCCATGGTGACAGTGACTACTGGAGAGGTGCTCAACAACTATTGTACTTGTGGGACAAAAAAGACAATAATGGAAAGAAAACATCAGTCTTTAGAAAATCTACTATCAAGGCATGTTCAATAAAAAAATCAGGTATCAGATGGGGAGGATTACACAATTATCATTGAAAAGAGGAATTATCTTCCTGTGTGAACTGCACATTGTGCAGTCCTAGTAGCCAAGTTTGAAGCTTATGGCTTGAAACTATGCAATGCACAGTTAGCCTAGGTAGTGGTCTTGGAGAGACTACGCATTATGCAATCTCTATGACTAAGGTGAAAAGATGAATCCTGGAACTACATAGTGTGCAGTTGGATCCAACCTGTACTTTTTACTACCTAATTCCAGAGGCCAAGCTTGTGGCTTGATCCTTAGGATCGCGTAGTGCCCTGATGGGAAATATTAAAACCGACAAAGGAAAGTGCAGATCTTCCCAAGGGAAGTGTGGAAAATGAGCATATCTAAGACATAGTGTGAGATTGAGTGCAGATTTGACTAAGTATGAGTAAACCAATGTAGATCAAGCGTAGTAATTAATCAAATAAAAGGAAAATCATGTATGTGAGGGGAGTCGTTGCAACAACAACCATTAGTGCAAAATAGGAAAACCAATGTGACACTTGTGAAAGGAAAAATAATATTTAAAACAACACTTCTACAATTTAAACAAATTTTAAATGCCAGTAACTATGAAGAGAAATAAGTAAAACATCACTCGCACAAGTGAAATGACAAAAAGCGACAAAAAAATGGAAAAATACGACAAAAAAAAACTCACCCAGAAAAGCAATGAGGATCACACTGAAGGTTCCTTGATCTCCTCAGGAATGCTATAGCTCCAAGATAAAATCTGCAATTCATATCAAGAATCATTGATTAAATAGATCTGAGTGAATTAGGGTTTATGACACATATGCCTAAGATCAAGGAAAGAGCAACACTTGGTGAAAGTTTCTAAAAATAGTGAAAGTGCCTCCATTGGGATACTAAAAATGATCCCTATTTTTTAGGGATTTATTTTTTATTTTTTAGATTTTTTCTTTTTATGGGGAAAATTCCCATGCACACTGCAAAGAAAGACTGGAAAGTTTGAAGGAACTGGGCAACATTTTGCTCAGTGAACTGTGCGTTTCTCAGCTTAGTGAGGGATTGCACAATTTTTGGGATCAATGTCGAGATTCCTTCCATGACTGTGCAATTTCTGAGGTCAAGGCTGACTATTAGTCAATATTGCACAATTCCCATATTCAAGGTTTTTTTCCCTCAAGGATTGCACAATTTCTGGAGGCAAGCTCAGAACTACAGTGAGACCAAGTTCAGATATCAACTCGTGACTTAAAAGGATCAACTAAGTTTGAAAGAAAGAAACAACAAGCACAAATGAAAAGATAAGTCTCAGTCAAAGCATGAATACCTATATCATTGCAAGATGATCTCCTGTGGATATGAATGAAGGCTCCAAAATTAAAGCATAGGAAAAGTTTTGGAGGGTGGTTGTAGCCGCTAGAACAAAAATATAGGATAATTAGTACTCGCTACTAATCTTGTGACAATAACTTTAAATGGAATCTCAGAGGACTACCATATTTTTATTAAAGGTCTTGCAGCAAGGGATAAAACACCGAACTTTGAGGAATTGAGAGGCATACTGTTGCAGGAAGAAGAGAGGCACAAGGATTTGAAGCCTCATAATCCAGATTTAGCACTTTTGGGGAAGAAGAAATTATTCAAAGGGAAATAAGGAGGACAAAACAAAGTTGGAAGCTCATATCAGAAAAGGCCATTTCCGAAACAAAATTAAGGTATGTCATCTGGAATAAAATTCTTCTACAGTGGTATAAGTGGGCATCTGGTGAGTAATTTTTATAATAAGAAAAATGATGAATCTCAACATAAACATAGAAGATAGTCAGGACATTTTGCAGGAGAAGCCCATATTTCTGATCCCAAAACTCTCAAGCTATTTATGTCTAATTTTGTGCTGTCTGCTGAAATGGATGATGCCAATACAAGGTTTTTCGACTCTGGAGCTTCGATTCATGTGACATGCAATAAGAGTTGGTACGATAATTTTAAGGAGGTATGCAATGGTGCTAATATTTATCTTGGAGACGATCGCCCATATCAGATTAAGGGATGTGGGGATATTCCTGTAACATTTCCAAATGGAAATATCAAGCACATTCATAATGTTATGTACGTGTTTGGGATTAGGAAAACCTTGGTGTCTGTGTCTACAATTAAAGATCATAACCTGAAGGTTGAATTATTTAAAACACATTGCATAGTGAAAGATTTGTTGGATCACTGAAAACATGTTGCTTTAGGAGTCAGAGTTTGAGGTCTGTACAATCTTGATGTTACCAGCAAAAGTCATCAAGCATTGAATTCTACAACTATGTCAACATAAATTCTTTGGCATCATAGGTATGATCACATCAATTTTCATGATTTCTTGTTGGTACATAAACAAGGTATGTAGTGGTTATAATATTTGTCTCGGAGATGATCGCCCATATCAGATTAAGGGATGTGGGGATATTCCTATAATGTTGCCAAATGGAAATATCGGGCACATTTGTAATGTTATGTATGTGCCTGGGATTAAGAAAAAATTGGTCTCAATGTCTAAAATTACATATCAAAACCTAAAGGTTTAATTATTCAAAACACATTGCATAGTGAAAGATTTTTTGGATCATTGCAAACATGTTGCTCCAGGAGTCAGAGTTAGAGGCTTGTACAATCTTGATGTTACCAGAAAAAGTCATGAAGCACTGACTTCTACAACTATGTCAACATATTCTTTGGCATCATAGGTATGATCAAATCAATTATCATGATTTATTGTTGTTTCAGAAACAAAGTATGGTTGAAGGTATCCTAATGTTAATGAATGAATATGCTACTTGTGAAGGTTGTGCATTAGGTAAAATTAATAGAGATGAATTCCCCTCTAATTCTGATAGGAGAAGAAAATATGTATTAGAACTTGTGCATTCTGATGTTTTTGGACCCATGCAGACCATATCCCTAGGAGGAGCCTATTATTTTCTATTGTTTATTAATGATTGCATAAGGTACACCTGGGTGTACTTCCTCAGGATAAAGAGTGACATTTTTGAGTATTTCAAAGAATTCAAAAACATGGCAGAGAAGTAGACAAAGAATTTTATAAAGACACTGTGTCTAGATCAAGCGGGAGAATACAAATTGGGAAACTTCGTCAAGCATTGCAAGGATCATGTAATAGTGGAACAATTCACAATACCCTACACTCCATGGTAGAATGATTTTTCAAAAATGAAAAACAAGACATTGGTGGAGTGCGAATGGAGTATGATCAAAGGTAAGAACCTCTCAAATGCTTTTTGGGAAGAATCCATTAGTAATGTTGTTTATTTAAAGAATAGAAGTCCAAAAATGTATCTTGATTTAAATACTCCATTCGAAGACTTCTATGATTTTAAACAAACAGTTCATCATTTGAGGATAATTGGGTGTAAGGCATTTGCACTTATTCTGAATGAGAATAGAAATAAACTTGATGCTAAAGGTATCAAATGTATTTTTTAAGGATACTATTCAGTATTTAAAACATATAAAATGATTGATCCATCTCTCATAGAGTATTTGCGAGCAAAGATGTAATTTTCCAGTAGTAGGTAGATGAAGGCAACAAGAATAACAAATATGAAAGTTGACACATTCTTCATGAATTGGAAGACAATAAAGTATAAACAAAAGAAGAAGAGAGTGAGAAGAAAAATCTTGGGAAAGAATCTAGCGATGTGGACATCACTAGTAGTTGATGAGCCTCATAAATGGGTAATTATATGGGTTCATTTTACCTCCTAACCTAGTCAAATCAACCATTCTCTTAGCTTATTGTATGATTTTATGATTATATTTATGCTTATAGGGTGAGTTGAGTTAGTTATTATGCCATGTGGTCTAACATGTGTTTAATCCAGATTATTGATGGATTTCAAGATCAAAGTCAATGATCTAGTGGTCAAACTACAACAATAACTCGAATTAGATAGAGGAGAGGACTTATAGGAGGGAATCCCACTCATTTATTTCTCCTCAATTCAAATTCCCCTTCATTTAGCTCAAAGTACAAGCAACTGAATCATGCACTAGAAGGTAGCCAAGCAAGTCGAAGCTGATTGATAGTTATCTCGAGTTTTGGGAGCCAAGCCTCCCTGATTTTAAGGAATTTGTTGGCGGCTTTAGATGTATAAGTAGAGAGGCCTAGGGCCTCACTAGAGTCGACCTTTTTTCCTTGTGTAAACTTTGCTCAAATTTTGAGCTTACTATTTTATGACAGTTTTATGTAATCTTGCTATTTTTTGATAATGAAGATGGAATCCTTTTTGAGCTAGCACTGAGTTACCTTATAGGGCTGAAGCCCTTGGGTTAGAGCCCAATCCAAGAATCCAAGCTTCTATTTACTTGTATTTCTATTCTTTACTTTAGTTTGTAGATTCGTTTGTTGTTAGATGTATTTCTCTTATGGTTAAGAATAGGTTGTTTTTCACGATTTAGTAGCTTGCTTCCATTTTTTCTTTCTGTAGCAGGTTAAGCAGTGATCAGAGAAGATTCAAAAGGCTAGCATTAGTGCCTTGGCCTCTCTTCCTCCCTCTGGGACCATGATTTGAGGCAAAGACTCTCTTGCTGCCCCAAAAACACAGATTTTCCTCATTCCTAGGACTTCTACTGTTTGCAGCTCTCTAGTAGGTTGATAGTCCAATTTTTCTTTGCTTTAGATCTTCTTTATCATGTTCACTTCCTGATTTTCATTAGTCCTTTTGCATGCTTTCCTTTCTTACAACATTACCCAACATTTCCTTCTATACATCATGGTTTAGGCCATTTTAATGCAAAACTCTATTTTTCCTAAGATGCACTCATTTCATTGGTTGAATGTCATTTTCTATGCAGCAGATCTCTTCCAGTAGTAGGCTAGATTACTAGTGATTACACCCTCCATCTAATCGATGCCCTATAGGTCTCCCAAACCTCGCCTCAATTTTGCCCTAGTTTCCTTCATTTTTCATAGAACTTCTTCCTCTCTCCTTGAGCAAACCCAATCATCTTTCTCCTTCCTAGTGATTCATGGTAGACCTTATGCACCCTAACACCTCATTCCAACCTTCATCCAACTTTTCCACCCACTCTCACACCCTCAAAACATCGAAAATTGCTCTCAGCCTCCTCTTGTAGTTTCCTTGTTTTTCTCCTGTAGTTTTCTTGTGTCCTCTTGTAGTTTTTCCTGTAGGCTTTATTTTGAAGGCTGAGTGTGGGAAAAGCCTCCAAAAGACCACCTAAGACCTCCTAGGACCCATCCACACCATCCTACATCCTCCCAAGCTCCAAAAGTGCCCTCTAATGCCAACTGTTTTCTGCCACACTCACACACAATAAATTAGATGCATGTTAAATTCACATAAAAATAAAAAAATATGTTTTTTCCTTATTTACTTCCAGAAATAGCATGGTTAGATGTTTTTTACTTCCTTGAGTAGGTAATGGAAATTCTTTCATGGTTTTCATAGTGTTTTTGGCAAAATTAGAATTACCTTGTTAATTAGGGTTTACTAGGTTTTGTTTTACATTCCAGTCTTTCTCCTTTCTACAGCTAGAATAGCATCTGTAGAGTAATCTTTCTTTCCTTTCATCACACATAGAGCTTCTTCTAAAATCTATAGAATTTGGCTTGAGCTCCTAGCGATCTTGCGTCGGCTGACCAAGTGACAACCTGCAGTGAGAACTAGTACTTGTGCATAGAGCACTGACGCTTCCAAGTTTGTTACGAACTACCGGGTTGATAAAAGTAAAGTTGGTAGCCCAGGAGTTGCAGCGTTCTTGCTGCAATACTGGTGCTCACCACTTTTTGCCACCATTTTCGAGGAAGCGTCATAGTATTCTGTGACTACTACTTTCTTCTATTTCCTATTGCAACATTTTACTAATAGTTTATTTCAGCAAAAGTAGACTAGTCATTTCTTTTCTTTCAGTTCTGCATTTCCTTGCTTTCCTTTTCAATTCTGCAAATTTCCATTCAACAAGTTCATTTTAGCTAGTTACAATTTGTCTTTTTCAATCACAATTTCAGTTTTTATGGGTACTTTCAGTGTGGGGAAAAAGAAACAAAAAACCAACCAAAAATATTTCCTTTCATGCCTCGTAGGAGTAGATATAACTTAGGAAAATATTTTCCCAACACCCCCACTACTTCACATAGCCAACCTTCTCTCTTCTTCGGTGGCTACAATCAAGAAGAACCATTAGGCAAACATCCAGATATATTTGAAGAACCTATAGGGGAAGAAGAAGAAGAAGGGGAAGAAGAAGAAGAAAACATTCCTCTGGAGCCAATGGCTGAAAGCAGAAATGCTAGGGGAAATGGAGAGAGAATAGGGGGTACCTTCCCCATTCAGGAGACCAATGGGGACACCAAAATGAAGAATATAATTCCTTCAGCCCTACCTCACTTACATGGTCTAACTATAGAAGATCCTGACAGCTTCTTGTTCGAGTTTGCTATCATCTATTTAATTTATGACTATGCAGAAGATGAGAAAAAGTTGAAACTGTTCCCTTCTACTCTCAAGGATGCAGCACTACGCTGGTTCATGGGATTACCCGGAAATAGCATGACAACTTGGGTTCAAATGCAGCAGGCCTTTAACGACAAGTATCGAGACTATTGTAGGTCAAAAGATACTAAAGAAGAAATCTTCCGAATGACCATAGGAAGTGATGAGTCCGTAGAAGACTATGAAGAGAGGTTCCAGCTCAATTACAAAAGGGCTAGGTGTACACTTGACCCTGAGTCTCTGAAGTTGGTCCCGCTCAAGGGAATTTGGGAAGAAATTTTAGACACCCTCCATCTACTGGCTGGGGGAGACATCTACCAACTATCCTATGAGGACATAAAGACTATTTTTAGAAACCATTCTAGAGTAGCCAGAAAGAAAGGTAGGGGGGAGTCAACCCATGGCCAGTACATGTTTTTCCAATTCATCCATTAAAGGTGAAATTGAAAACATGCTGGAAGACTTTAAGAGTGAGATGCTACAGACTCTTGCCATGCAAATGGATACCTTACATATCAAAAGAAAACAAGAGGAAGTAGAGAGGGCTTTGGCCATTTTTTGCCCTAGATGCACCAGGAGGCATCCTAGGAATGAATACCCATTGAACTCTATAAGGGTTTGTTCAGTCTGTGAAGAATATAATTCTACAGATAAGTGCCCTTCCTTGCCTGGACTTAAAGATGTATACCAAGGGGCCGAAGGAGTCATTGAACAGATTTATTACATAAACCAAAGGAGGCCACATGGACCTAGACCATAAAAGCATGGGATGCAAGAGACATCTCAGGCATAGTACAACCCCAACCAAGTCACCTCCATACCTTCTTGGTGCCCCCCTCCTCATCCTTCCTTCACCTACTCATCCTTTCTAGTCCACGCCTCCTCCTTGGTCCTTCACATCTCAATATCATGCCCAACCAGCCACCCATTAATTTCAATCCTATGCTCAGCCACAACCTCAGTGGAATGCATCTCATCAGGGGTGGAGGCCCCAATACAACTCTCTTCCCGCTCTTCTACCTCCACCACCTACCCAACCACAACCGTTACCTTCTGCTCCACCAAGCAACCCCAAATGCCTACCCAGCCAAATCCAAACTCGAACAACAGACAGGCTCAACAAGTGTATAGTGGGGAACCATCATGCCCACTTTATGTTGTGTAGATTCAAGAAATTAACTTGCGATCCGGGAAAGTTCTCCCAAATAGCCAGCCTCCACCCAGGGAGGTTGAGGAAGATAAAGAGGAATGTGAACCTAAAGCAAATCCACCCTTTCCTAAGAGACTATCCATGATAATCCAGCCTACCCCAGAAGAGACTAACTCCTGGGAGAATTGAAACATTTATGTGTGAAGATACCAATTCTCCAAGTCATAAAATATGTGCCTATCTACAATAGGTTGATCAAAGAGAAATGCTTTACGCATCCAGGAAGGCGCAAGATAGATGCCCCAACCATCAATGCCATAGAACAATTGTCTAACTTGATGTTGGGGTAGATAATTTGTCCAAAATATCTGGACCCTAGAAGCCTAGGAGTTGATGTCCACATCAATGGTACAATGGTCCCACATACCTTGATTGATCTGAGAGCTTCCATTAGTGTGATGACAAAGGAAACAATGCTCAAACTTAACCTCCAAGACTTCTTGAGGAAGACCACGAATGTGTTGCAGCTAGCAAATCGCTCCACAGTGACCCCTGAGGGGATTGTGGACAATGTGATGGTCTCCATTGATTTTGGGAGTACCCTACTGATTTCTTAGTTCTCCAACCAAAGGAAAAGCTCATTGGGTATCCTCTCATTCTGGGAAGACCCTGGTTGGCTACAACCGATGCCTACATCAGCTACCAAGCTGGGAACATGACCATAAAGAATGGGCACATGTCCAAGCAGTTAATCCTATATCCTCCTGCCCACCCTTGCTAGAACATGATCTACCTCTCTGGTTGGAGGAGGAGGATGAGGATGAAGTCTATTCTGCACCACTTTGTACATTAGAAATCACAGAGGGGGGGAACCACAAGATGAGGATGTTATGATTGAAAATTTGATTCAGAATCGACCTCCCAATGTATCACCATTAGAAGACATAGTAAGAGAAACCCAAAGAAACCCCTCAACTAATCTCTGTGTGGCTGACCACACTTCTCTCTGTGTTAAAAATGTAGAGTTCGGCCCAGAAAGAACATTGAAAATCAATCCATCCCTATCTACTTCCCAAGAGGAGTTATGCAACATACTGAGAAAACATCTAGATTCCTTCCCCTGGAGTTATAAGGAGATGAAGGGAGTGCACCCTTCCGTATGTACTCATCATATATACATTAAGGAAGATTCCCAACTAGTTAGGCAGCCTCAAAGGAGGATGAACCCAACACTTAAATTTATTGTTAAGGAAGAATTACAGAAATTGCTTGATGCAGGATTCATCTATCCCATCTCCAACAGTGAATGGGTCTCTCCTTTAGTGCTAGTGCCAAAGAAAAATGGTAAGTGGAGAATCTGTGTCGACTATCAGGAATTGAACAAAGCCACTAAAAAGGAACATTTTCCTTGACCTTTCATAGATCAAGTGTTAGACGGTCTGGCAGGGAAAAAGTTTTTCTCCTTCCTAGATGGGTTTAGCGGGTACAATCAGATTCAAATCAGCATAGAAGACCAAGATAAGGCCACTTTCACTTGTCCTTGGGGTACCTTTGCATACCGAGTCCTTACTTTTTGTTTGTGCAATGCTCCAGCCACTTTCCAAAGAGCGGTATTGAGTATATTTTTTGAACCGGTTCATGATGCAATGGAAATATACATGGATGATTTTACTCCTTATGGCTCTGACTTTCAGAAAGATTTATCTAACCTAGGAAAAGTTCTAGATAAGTGTATTGAGATGAACCTCTCCCTCAGTCCAAAAAAATGTGAATTTTTTATGACTGAAGGGACTGTGCTAGGTCATGCAATATCTCAACAAGGATTGCAGGTGGACCCCAAAAAAATTGCCATCATCCAAAGGTTCCCACCTCCTCAAAAGGTGAGAGATGTCAAAGGCTTCCTAGGCTTAGCTGGATATTATATGAGATTCATTAAAGACTTCAGCAAGTTAACCTCTCCTTTGTTTAGCCTCCTAGGCAAAGATGTTGAGTTCATATGGTCGGAAAACAGTCAAGAAGCCCTAGATACCTTGAACAGCAAGCTAGTGACTGCCCCAATTCTTAGAGGCCCAAACTGGGCACTACCCTTTCACATTCACATAGATGCCTCGAACAAAGAAATAGGAGCAGCCTTATGACAAATTGATGAAAGGTTACCTTATGCCTTATACTTTATAAGAAAAAACCTGTCAAAGGCAGAGTTAAACTATACAGTGACCGAGAAGGAACTCCTAGCTGTTGTGCATTCCTTAAACAAATTCAGAAATTATATCATAGGCTAGCAAACCTTTGTGCACACTGATCATGCTGCAATTAGATATTTAATGAACAAACCAGATGTAAATTCCCACATTATTAGATGGTTTCTTTTACTGCAGCAGTTTGATCTAACCATTATTGATAAGCCTGGTAAAGAGAATGTTGTTGCTGACTTTTTGTCTAGAGTAAATTTTCCTGTACGTGAAGAAGGAATGGTGGATGACCAAATGCCAGATGAACACCTATTTGCTATATCAGTACTCTCTCCATGGTTTGTTGATATAGAAAACTACTTGGTTTCAACACAGTTCCCACCACACCTATCCTCAAAAGAGAAGAGCAAGATAGTAAGGAAAAGCACCCGTTTCACCTGGATTGGAGGCAATCTCTTCAAACTTGGCCCACATCAGATCTTGAGAAGATGTGTCAGGGAGGAGGAAGCCTTTAACATCCTCCTGACCTGTCATGACGGGCCTTGTGGAGGTCATTTTGCAGCAAAAGGAACCGCCTTCAAGATATTGCAAGTAGACTACTATTGGCCCACTCTTCATCAGGATGTGAGGAGATACACGAGCCAGTGTGATCGATGTCAGAGGATGGGGAAACCCACTCCAAAGGATGAAATTCCCATGCAACCTCAAGTGACCTTTGAGCCATTTGAGAAGTGGGGCACAGACTTTGTGGAGCTTATCAACCCTCCTTCAAAGTAGAAGTAGTAAATCATTGTGTGCACCGACAACCTGAAAAAGTGGGCGGAGACAAAAGTAATCAAAGTAGTGACAGAGGAAAAAGTAGCTTAGTTTTTGAGGGAAAACATATTCTACAAGTTCGGGTATCCGAGAGAGTTGGTCACAGACCAAGGCAGTCAGTTCACTTCCAACCTAATTGAAGACCTGCTCACACATCATAAGATCAAGCACAGGACTTCCACCCCTTACCATCCACAAGCCAATGGGAAAGTGGAGGTCACTAATAGAGCATTGGAAGGGATCCTAACCAAGGTAGTGAGAAGCAGCAGAAAAGACTGGGCAGACAGATTAGTTGAGGCCACTTGGGCCTACAACACAACATGGAAGACCACCACTGGGTTCACACCCTATGAACTGGTCTATGGGAAGAAGGCTTTCCTGTCAATAGAGTTTTAATTCAATACCCTAAGGATGGTAGCTCAGATAGACCTAGACCTCAACCATGCATAGAAGAAGAGATTACTTCAGCTCAATGGATTGGATGAATACAAATTGCAAGCCCTTCTCCATACAGAGGTAGTTCAACTTCAGAGAAAGATATGGCATGACAAAAATATCAAGGAGAAGAAATTCCAAGAGCGAGATTGGGCACTACTCTATGATTCAAGATACAAGGATTTCAAAGGCAAGCTGAGGACAATATGGCTGGGACCCTACACTGTGGAGAAATGCAATAAAAATGGTTTAGTTCTGATCAGAACCATTGATGATGAAGCCATCCCCATGCTTTTCAATGGACATCGATTGAAATTCTACAAGAAACCCCTCTCCAAGAAAGATTTTATTGAAGATTTGAATAAAATAGTGATGGTAGTGGAGCGTGTCTTAGCTTCCACTTCACCCACTCACTAAAGAAAAAAGAGAAAAGATAAGGACTCAAGTGAAAACCTCCATGAGTTGCTTGATTCCCATCAATGGGTTGAAAACCTCTTTTGAGGCGACCCAGTGATGTCAAAAAAGAGGGAAAAGAATAAGATCCTTGGGTGAAAACCTCCCTTGGAGGCACCCAGGGCAGGAATAGGTGAAAACCTCTCTGACGCACCAAAGTTGTTTTCAAAAAAAAAAAAAAAGAGAAAGAAAAAGTGAATTTTTATTACATTGCAGGTTTGCGGGAAGACTACAGGGAGCAGAAGAAGGTGCCAAGGGGACCTTGACATTCATACTAGCATCCATCTCATCTTCTCGACACCTTCCTCCATCATTTTTGGCATTTATTTTACCCCACTGTACCTATTCTTCCAAAATTGTGTTTTCTACAGGAGGCTCTGTTTTTTCTACAAGAGGCTCTTGTGGGAATTACAGAGAGCGAAAAGTATCTACAGGAGGCAGTTTGAGGGACAAGAAAAGCTTCATGAGGAACCTATAATCCCTCTTACCATAATCAAACCTCCTAGCCATCATTTCCAAGCCTGCATCGCACTCCAAGCATCATTACTATTTTTTTCCTTTCCAAGAAAAAACACAGAAAAACAATTTTTTAGTTTTGAAAAAAAAACAAAAACAAGAGGATGAAAAGGCACCATCAACTTTACCTGAAGCTTACCTACTATCCCTCCATCATTCATCTCCACCTCTGGCATCATTCTTGAGCTCTAAGCATAGGGAAATAGCTGAAGTTTTAAGGGGAGAAGCAACTACAAGAGCTCCTATAGGAATCCCTGTAGTAGCTGATCCCATAGAAGTCCAGCACCAGCAGCAAGGGAAAGAACATCTGAAGGTTGAAAAGGCACATGCAGCTCAGCTCCAAAAAAAGAAGAACCTACAAAAACACACAACAACACATCAGCAAGCAGAGACAACATGCATGAGGGAAAATGAAGGCATGCAGCAGAGAAAGCCACAACACCTCACAGTCGATGGCAACAAATACACTTGGATTATAGGTAAGTAGCTAAGTCACTCCTCTATCTTCATTTGTGTAATTAGGAATCATATGAAGGCAACGAGATGGTTGAAATCAAAAGAGGGAAAGGTGGCTAGTTAACTTGGCCACCTTCATTTAGTTGACTCCACTTAACCGAGATATCACCCACACGTGCGCATAGTCAACTCAAGCAAAATATGCGAAGGATAAGTAGTGGGAGGAAGAGTTAACTCCGATGCAGTAATGAGGGGATGATTACAAGGGGGGTCATGATGACCAAGTAGGTGGGGACCAACGATCCTAATCTGGGCAACGTACACCTTGCCAGCTCAACACTCATAACCGAAAACAACCATAAAAGGTAATGAGCACTCCTCCTCGAGCATTCTCACCACCTTTTCTTCAATTTATCCTCATAAATCAACCACACAGCAGTCTTCTTATGCCCCCATAGCCTCGTATCCACCATCCTCCATCGATTTCCTCCATATTTTTTCTCTCAGCATCTTCTACAGGAGTCCTACAGGTTTTCTACAGCAGCACCTACAGGAAATCTACAGGAGGGACAGTGGGTTTCTACAGGAGGGGCAGTGAGTCATTTTGAAGGGAGGAAATGTGATTTTTGGCATGAATTTCAGTCTAAGGAGGTAGGATTCATGAATTCCCTCTGTTGAATATCAAAGTGTGAAAGAGTTGGTCTGAAATTGAAGATAAAATGAGTCTTTAAGAGGGTAGAAATACATAAAAAAAATTATGTTTAAAAAAAAAATACAATCCCCTCCGTTTTTCTATTTCACTCAAAATTCTTTGTCTCCACCTCCATATCTAGTTTTTCAAAAGAAGTACAGGCAGTATGACAAGGGGGTTTATGAGAAAAGAGCCCACTAACTCCACTAGACTTCATGCACATCCTCAAGTGGTGAAAATATTTACAAGGGAAAATTGGATGAATTTCTTTGAGAAGTTTAGAGGGTTTGATGATGAAATTGCCCATGAATTTGCTCTCTCTCTAGTCCCTCACACAGAAACTCATGCTACTATAACCATTACAGGCCTCTCCATTGAAATAACCCCTGAATTCATCAGTAGGGTCACTACCCTTCCTCTTGGGCTCCCTTGGAGTAAAGATGAGAAAATAATTGGCGAGGCTGCCAAGAGGAAATTTTTCCAAGATAATGAAATCCCTGTTGAAGACAAAAGTGGAATTAGGAGGGCTAGTGTACCATATCCCTAGGATGAGGTTAGCTACCAAGTGATCAAATATATTTCTTGTGAGGGGAGGCACAACATTGTTTATGGATATCATTTCAGAATCCTCCAAGAATTGAGATATGGCATGGATACCCCAGCACATCAAAAGCTCATTATCCTTTACTTTCTCCTTCACTCCCTTATTGACTCTAGCACCAAGGTACAAGAAGGAAATTCATAGCAGCTAGCTCACCATGGCCTAATGAAGATCCTAGTAGAAGAAGCCTTCCATACCCTTACAATCCCTATAGCATGGGAAGTTTTCATAAATATGACAGCTCAAGATGACATCAAGGCATTAACCTATGATGTCAGTGCCGCTATCAGTGAGGAAGGAGAACAGCAAGGAGGAGGAGATGAAGCCAGTGGTGACATAGCAGAGCAAGAGAGGAAGGAGGAAAGAAAAGAAATATAGGAGGGGAGAGTTGAAGAGACAGAACAGGAGGCTGAAGGTCAACTCGATTGGCCTCAAACTGAGTCCTCCACTCATATTAGGCATGCTGGAAGGCAGAAGAGAAGAAGAAGAGAAGGAGCAGTGGAAGGACATAGATAGATATGCAGAACATGAGCAGATCAAATCAGAAGCCTGGAATGCTAGGGAGGCCACCAGGGCCATGAAAGACCAAGAGATTGACTAGGTTGCTTAGAGGATGAGCAACACCTTCAGTAGGGGGCTGATGATGAGCCTCATAAATGGGTAATTGTATGGGCTCATTTTACCTCCTAACCTAGTCAAATCAACCATTCTCTTAGCTTATTTTATGATTTTTTTATTATATTTATGTTTATAGGGTGAGTTGAGTTAGTTATTATGCCATGTGGTCTAACATGTGTTTAATGTAGATTATTGATGGATTTCGAGGTCAAATTCAAGGATCTAGTGCTCAAACTATAGCAATAACTCAAATTAGATGGATGAGGGGACTTATAGGAGGGAATCCCCCTCATTTATTGCTCCTCACTTCTAATTCCCCTTCATTCAGCTCGGAGTACAAGCAGTTGAATCATGCACTAGAAGGCAGCCGAGAAAGTGGAAGATGATTGATAGTTATCTCGAGTTTTCAGAGCCAAGCCTCCCTGATTTTAAGGAAGCTATTGGTAGCTTCAGATGTACAAGTAGAGAGGCCTAGGGCCTCACTAGGCTTGACTTTTTTTGGTTGTGTAAACTCTGCTCAAATTTCGAGCTTACTATTTTATGACAGTTTTATGTAATCTTGCTATTTTTTGATAATGAAGATGGAATCCTTTTTGAGATAGCATTGAGTTACCTCAGAGGGCTGAAGCTCTTAGGTTAGGGCCCAATCCAAGTAGCCAAGCTTCTCTTTACTTATATTTCTATGCTTTACTTCAGTTTGTAGATTAGTTTACTGTTAGATGTATTTCTCTTATGGTTAAGAATAGGTTCCTTTTGATGATTTAGTAGCTTGCTTCCATTTGTGCTTTATGTAGTAGGTTAAGCAGTGATCAAAGAAGATTCAAAAGGATAGAAATAGTGCCTTTTCTTCTCTTCCTCCCTCTGGGACCATGATTTGAGGCAAAGACTCTATTGCTGCCCGAAAAACACAGAGTTTCCTCATTCCTAGGACTTCTAGTGTTTGCAGCTCTCTAGTAGGTTGCCAGTCCAGTTTTGCTTTGCTTTAGATATTTTTTATCATGTTCAATTCCTTATTTTCAATAGTCCTTTCATGATTTCCTTTCTTACAGCATTTCCCAGTATTTCCTTCTATACATCATATTTTAGGCCATTTTAATGCAAAACTCTGTTTTTCCTAGGATGCACTCATTTCATTGGTTGCTTGATTTTCTTGGTTGATTGTCAGTTTCTATGCAGCATATCTCTTCCAGTAGTAGGCCAACTTACCATCAATCACACCCTCCATCTTATCCATGCCCTATAGGTCTCCTAAACCTCACCTCAATTCTGCCCTAGTTTCCTTCATTTTTCATAGAACTTCTTCCTCTCTCCTTGAGAAAACCCAATCATCTTTCTCTCTCCTGGTGATTCATGGTAGACCTTAGGTGCCCTAACACCTCATTCCAACCTTTATCCAAATTTTCCACCCACTCTCACACCCTCCAAAAAGCGAAAATTGAAATCGGCCTCCTCTTGTAGGCCTCCTATAGTTTCCCTATTTTCCTCTTGTAGTTTTCCTGTGTCCTCCTGTAGTTTTTCCTGTAGGATTTCTTTTGAAGGACGAGTGTGAGAAAAGCCTCTAGAAGGCCACTTAAGACCTCCTAGGACCCATCCGCACCATCCTACATCCTCCCAAGCTCAAGAACCGCCCTCTAACACCACTTGTTTGCTGCCACACTCACACACAATAAATTAGATGCATGTTAAATTCACATAAAAACACATAAAAATCCAAAAATATGTTTTTCGCTTATTTACATCCAGAAATAGCTTGGTTACATCTTGTTTACTTCCTTGAGTAGGTAATGGCATTTCTTTCATGGTTTTCATAGTGTTTTTGGCAAAAGTAGATTTAGCTTGTTAATTAGGGTTTACTAGGTTTTGCTTTACATTCCAGTCTTTCTCCTTTTTGCAGTTAGAATAGCATCTGTAGAGTAATATTTCTTTCCTTTCATCACACATAGAGCTTCTTCTAAAATCTATAGAAGTTGGCTTGAGCTCCTAGTGATCTCGTGCCGACTGACCAAGTGGAAACCTACAATGAGAACTAGTACTTATGCATATAGTACCGATGCTTCCAAGTTTGTTACGAACTACCGGGTTGATAAAAGTAAAGTTGGTAGCCCAAGAGTTGCAGCATTATTGTTGTAATACTAATGCTCACTAGTGGTCAGAGCCCAATCAGAAGTGGAGAAGTACTTTCATAGAACAGAATTGAAAATAGTGAAGCAAGAAGGAGATCCAATTGATATATTTGACTACTTGAAAGGTAAAAGGACTATGCTCTATGACTAGTGTTCTGAATGTCATAGAACCCATGAGTTTTAATGAAGGTAACTGACATGAAGAGTGGAGAAAAGGTATGGAGGAAGAATATGAATCCATAATTAAAAATAAAACCAGGGAATTGACTAAATTTCCTAAAGAAAAGGAGCCAAAGGATGCAAATGGTTATACAAACCCAATTTTAAAGTAGATGGAAACATAGATAAATATAAAGCTAGATTGGTGGCAAAAGGGTACTCACAAAAGGAGGGAATTTATTATGCAGAAACATTTGCACATGTAGGTAAATTGAATACTATTGGACTATTAATTTCCTTAGCTACAAAGTAAAAGTAGAATTTACACCAATTAAATGTAAAATATTATTTTATGAATGTTGATTTAAAGGAGGAGGTGTATTTGACACAACCCGAAGAGTTTGCGAAAAAAGGGCAAGAAATTTAGTTTGTAGATTAAAAAAAGTTGTGTATGGGCTAAAGCAAGCACCTAAGTCAAGGTATGAAAAGATAGATTCTTTATTTCTCCAACATGGTTTTATGAGGAGTCAAAGCGATCCAAATTTCTATACCAAGTTTGATGCAAAGGGGCATGTAATACTGATTTATTTGTATGTTGATGACTTAATTATTACAAGAAATTAAGTCAAACTAATTGATTAAATTAAGGTGAAAATGCCACAATTATTAGAGATGAAAGATCTTGGTGAGTTACATTACTGTCTAGGTCTTGAAGTGTGGAGAGATGTAGGCCAAAATTTTGTTACTCAGGGTAAGTATGTCACTTTAATGGTTTAATATGGATTAGGGCAAAGCTTATTTTGTTCCAATGTAGCAGAATGTGAAACTATAGTTTGATGATGGATCAAAGGAGGTAGATGGTACATTTCATATACAACTGGTGGGAAGATTGAATTATCTTACTATAACTAGACCTGATTTAACATACACTCTTAGTGTGTTAATTAAATTTATGGCAATACCTATAGAAATCCATTGGAGAGAAACAAAAGGAGTGCTCAGGTATCTTAAAGGAACAATTGATTTTGGTCTTAAATATAATGATTCATTTGATTTTGAGTTGATAGGTTACTCAGATTCAGATTGGGCTGGTAATGCTACTGATAGAAGATCTACAATAGCTTATGAATTCAGTGTTGGATCTGGGATTGTTTCATGGAGCAGCAACAAGCAACTTATTGTTTCTTTTTCATCTATAGAGGCAGGGTATAAAGCTTGGTATGTAGCGACTTGTGAAGTTGTTTGGTTGACATGAGTTCTTCGAGATGTTGGAGAAGAATAAAAGCAGGCTACAGTGATCAAGTGTGACAACCATAGCTCAATCAAGTTGGCAAATAATCCAATCTTTCATGAAAGGACAAAGCATGTTGATGCCCAGTTTCATTTTATTAGAGAGAAGATATAGTATAAGTAATTGTTTATTGAATTTTTTAATACTTTTGAAAATGTTGCTGACATTTTCACAAATCCCCTTGGGAAGGTGAAATTTGAATAGTTTAGGGAGACGTTAGGTTTGGAAGTTAATCCTTTCTCCATTAAGGGAGGAACTTAGAAAATATTGGAGAAACCATAATGGTTATGATTTTGTTTGTAATTAGGAAATAGTTCCTATTTTCTAGTAGGTTGTTTCATCTCCCTAACTAAATGTCATTGTATAAGACTTGTATTGATTTATTTGTGAATTCAATGAATTGAGCCAACATTGTGGGAAGCCTCAGGGTCTCCTCACCTAGGGACTACTAGTTTCACTCATTTGGATTTTGTCTTCCTATTTTTCTGGTGGAAGAAGATATGAAAATGTTTTTCCTTAACCATTTCTCATCTACCTCCACTATGTCTTTTGTGTCATCTGTAGCTATGACATAATTTCCTCAAACTTTATGTTTTTTCTTCACACAAAATGTTTGTTTCTCTACCTCATTGTTATTCACAACCCACTATATGTTGTTCACTTTACTCCCAAACACTCTTCCAAAACACCACACTTGCACTATAGGTTCTATTCGTTAACTGATACAATCTGCAAACTCATTTTTGTCATTGAGTAGATAAATCTCGTGTATGTTAGGGAACAAATATTTAACTTGATTATCTGGTTGGGCTAAGAAGAAATATTTGGTTATGTAAAATATATTTTTGGATGTTTCGTTGTCTCTTCTCTGTGCATTGCAGGTTTCTTCTCTTCGATTTGTTTACCTCTTCTCGTGGGTAGTAATATTTCTTCCTTCAATGGAAACACACACAAAAACAGAGGGAATTTCAGGCTGCCCAATTTCTTCCTTGATTTTTCATCGCTGCTCATAAATATGGCGAAAGAGGATGAGGTCATTCAACTAGTCAGTGCAACTTTCCTAGAATGTACATTGTCGAATTTTTAAAAATATACCAATGTCGACTGTGGAAGATCGAACCTACTACCCTAGAATCTGAAAATCAATATAGACACACATCATATCTCTATGTGCTCTGGAAATACTATGAAATTACCCAAAGAAACATCCCCTTAAAAACACCTACCTTCATGACACTCAGATTGAACTAGAGTTCAACTATGGATTCTTATTTCTTTTTCTTTTATCTCTATTTTCTTGATTCAAATGACGAGACCTTTTCGTCACCTTATGCATGGAACTAATTGATCCAAACAATTTTGTATAGTTGATATTTTTCCTTATGCATCATTATTCGATAACAATAAGGTGATAATTGAAATATATTGATTCGTAAATTTCATGGATATCTCATTAAAATAGTTTATCACGAAAAATTTGATAAAGTTACTAGCATATTTATTGTTAATTCTTTTTTTCAAAATCTAGATTATTTTGTTAATTAATATTTCATTTAATTAATTTGATTAACTTAAATCTGAGAAATAAAAAACAGTGAAAAAAATATACACACAATTCACAATAAATAGGAAAAAAATACACACACCATTTACAATAGACACAAATGTTTTCCCTCCTAAACTCTAATGCAAGAAAACCTAGCTAGAAGGTGAAGCCATTGTGCATGGGATGGAAAATGTGCAAGTACACATAAATAGGTACTCTTTATGGAGTTACATGTGAATTGTAGGTTGCATGGTTGCTACATAGTCTTAAACCTCTATATTCTCTCTCTTTCTTTCCACTCTTAGTTTCTCTCCTCAACTATGGAATAAAAAACAATAATATAGAAATAAAAACCCTACTATTCCTAGTGTCTTGGTATTTAACATAGTCTAATAACCAACTAAAAATATGGTTTTATTTCCTTAACCCTCAATTAGGGTTACAATTTTTTATCTTTTAGGGTCTTTTCCAATCTCCACATGTGTATAAAATAATGTAGATTCACAAGATAATGCAATTTGCTAAATCAAGAGACAAGAATGTAGTTGTACTCTTTACAATGGAAGCCCATAAACATCGAGCAAAAAACAATCAATAGAGGAAGAGAATCAAAGGCACATAACACAATAAATAGCCAAGGAAAGCCACAGCTCAAAACCCCACTATATGTTTTGTATTAATGCAATTTTCTAAAGCAAGAGACAAGAATATACTTCTACTCTTTACAGTGGAAGCCCATAAACATTGATCGAATAATAATCAATAGAGGAAGAGAATCAAAGGCACATAACACAATAAATATCTAGGGAAAGCCACAGCTCAAAACTCCACTATATGTTTTGTATTAATCCAAAAACTCAAGATGAAATTACAATACTTGTTCTCTCTAGAACAATCCCAACACTCAACAAATTCAATATCCAACTCATAAGCAAGCTCAAGGCCAAAGATTAGCCTCTTCACAATATCTCCAAGTATCTATTCCAATGAAGGATATATTGTATTTAAAGGGAAATAAATCCTCTAAAATAGCGCAATTCCTCAAGGATCAGTTCCTGATTACATGCACTATCAGTGCAACTCAGAAAAATATAAAAAAATAGTACACAGTCCCTTCACTCTAGTCCCAACTAGGTATTTCTGAGAATCGACATGCATGAGTATCTGATGAGTAAATATTCAGTTAACTAGAGTAGCACTGGTGGAGTTCATTAATGCACCACTAACTGTTAACTCACCATTAGTTCTCTTAATCAGTTTGAGAACTAATTTAACCGAACTGACTCATGAAACCGAGTCTTCTATTTTACAACTCGCAATTAACTCACATTGGACTCCTACAAAGTAGGGAGAACATATAAATGACTTCCAAAAGACTTCCAACTCGAATTTCCTAAGTTAAGTAAGTTTAATAAACTTAATTTAACTATTTTAAGTTGCTATGAGAATAGAATTCGAATTTAATTCACAGTTTAATTCAAGGACAAATTAAACTGGAATTTCTTGTTTCCATTTCTCAACACTCCCTCTCAACAAGAAAGGGATTATCAACTACCCCGATCCTGTCTCTGTGAAACTCAAATTTACATCTTGATAATGCCTTTGTGAAGATGTCAAAATCTTGGTCCTGCATGGGAATGTAATCTAACAAAATGATTTGCCTTAATACACAATCTTTGACATGATGATATCAGATATCAATATGCTTGGACCGATAATGAAAGACTTGATTTTCAGAGAGTTTGATACCACTCTGATTATCAAAATAAATCACTATCGAATCCATATTCTAACCAAACCAACCAACCATTATCTTGCTCATCTAGATAGCCTCACATGTTGCTTGACTTGCAGCCATGTACTCTTCCTCTGCTGAAATGAGTGAAACTGATCTTTGTTTCCTACTGTACCAAGAAACTGCCACTGACCCAATACTAAAGATCCCTCCTTATGTGTTCTTCCTGTCAGATGGCCTCCATGCCCAATCTAAATCGATGAAGCCTTGAAGCTTCACTCCCTATGTTTGTTTGTACCATAACCCAAACTGAGCAGTGCCTCTAAGGTATCTCAATACATGCTTTGTCACCTTCCAATATAGCTTGGGAGGCCTAACCATCACTTGACTAAGTTGGTTAATTGCATAGCACATATCCGGTCATGTGTTCACCAACTACATGAGTGAACCCACAAGCTGACTGCAAACACTAGCTTCCACTACTTTCCCTGAAGTAGCATCCTCCTTCCTCTAGTTACTCGCTAGAGGAGTCTCCATTGGTTTACTGCTCTCCACATAGAATCACTTGAGTATCTTGTTGGCATACTTTCCTTGAGATATAAAAAACTCCCCATCTCCCTACCATACCTCCATGCCAAGAAAGTAATGCATAAGCCCCATGTGCTTCATTTCAAACTCTCTTGCAAGGTCCTCCTTGCCAGATTTGTTGAGCTTCTCATCACCTGTCAGTATAAGATCATCTACATAAAGTACAATGATCAACATCTTACCTTCCACCACTATGTGATACAGCCGCATCCGCTTCACTCTTCGTGAAGCCCAACACTATGAAGTAGCTATCTATCTTGGTGTACCAAGCACGAGTTCCTTGCTTCATCCCATACAACACTCTCTTAAGTCGGAACACATGCGACTCACGGTCCAATGTTTCAAAACCTTCAAGATGCTCTATGTATAGCTCTTCCTCAATCATGCCATTGAGGAAGGCAATCTTCACATCCATCTAATGGATCTTCCAACCCATCTGTGTTGATACTTCCAAAATAGATCCGATTGACAAGTACCTTGCAACATGAGCAAAGGTCTCATCATAGTCAATCCCCTCTACCTATGAAAAGCCACGGGCCACAAATCTGACCTTATGCTTCTCTAGGCTACCATCTATAGCTTTCTTTACCTTGTAAAGCCAACGTGATTTCACAACTGACTTGTCCTCCAGTCTCGAGACCACATCCCAAACATTGTTTTGAACTATGGAGTCATACCTCTCCACCATCGCATCAAACCAACCCGACTGTTGCACTGCTTCTTGGAAGGAAGATGCGTGCGTCACAACACATGCAGCCATAAGTGCCATGTATCCAGTGTACCACTTTGGTGACCTCCTCTATCTGTGTTGAGAAGAGGGTGCTCTCACATTCTCTCGTGCATCACCCAACAATCTTTCAGCCTCTCTAATGCACTTTCTTCCCTCTTTGGAAGACTCTGCCTGAGTGGATGTCTCCACTCTCCGAACCTCTACATGTGGTTGTTAAACATCAATCTGAGGCCCCTAAACCTTAGGAGCTAAAATATGCTCATCCACATGTAGCTCAAGCTCCCTCTCAAGAGATACTCGCATGGCCTTCTCCTCATCGAACCTGATATCTCCGTGAACCACTGTCATCCGACTGGTTCGCATGTATACCTAATAGTTGTGGGGTGTATCAGTGTACCCCAAAAATATCCCCAGCTCTATTATTGGCTCAATATTCTTCTATGCATCTTTGGTCACATGGCGATAAAATGATGACCCAAAAATCCTGAAGTGACCAACATCTGGCCTCCTACCGAAATAAGCCTCCTCTGGTATCTTCATCTCAAGAATCTGATGTTGGCTACGGTTCTGAAAATAAACTAGTGTGTTTCATGCCTCAACCGACAAGTGTAGTGGTAGGCCATGATCATGAAAAATCACCCTTGCTACCCCTACTATGCTCCTGTTCTTCCTATCGGCCACCCCATTATGTTGATGGTTATGGGGGGCCGTCAACTCTCATTTAATCCCTTATGCTGCACAGAATTTATTAAACTCATTGGAGACATACTCACCACCATTATCACTCAGTAGAGATTTAACCTTCTTTCCAAACTCTTTCGCTACCAATGCTTTGAACTCACAAAACTTTGCGAAAGTTTGATCCTTTTTCTGCATAAAAAATACCCAACATTTACAAGAATAGTAAATTACCTCAAGGATCCTACCCCTCCTCCTTGGGACGATCACTCCACATCGCCCCACCTCCTACCTGGAGGTATGACTGCATGTGATCCCTCTGCCCACCTGGCTCGAAGTTTCCCCCTACTGGAGGTCTCTACATGAGTAGATGTATCTACTCGATCTCCTCTCAACTTCCCCTATTGTGGCTTCTCCACAACCTCCTGAAGCTGCTGCACCAAGCGTGGCTCCTCCAAAATCGTCTGAGACTTCTTCTGGTGATGCATGTTGAGAGGTAATTTACTCTCCCTCTCAACCACCAAGTATCTAGCCTTTGTCTTGCTCCTCAAGGCTTTGCATGCATCTTGTACCTCAAGTGCATACAAGTTCATGGCTAGCACCCAATCTGTTTCCACTTTCCTGCCGTCACGAAATTTTCTGGAAAAAACATTGATTTTAAATCAGTGATATCTCCCTCATCCGAACTCTGATTCAACTAATTTTTTTTTGAGTTTTGGTATTTTTCCACAAGGAATCCAAATCTGCTATTTGTTTCTGAAAACTTTGTACAAAAATTTCCAGATATTCTCTGCAAACTCTTGGCCCAAAACTCAAAACTTTGAAATCTCCTCTGAGTATACTATTCTCTCCTTTGATCACCTTTGCTCTGATACCATGTAGATTTTTTCTACAAATCAGGTAGCTCTAATACCATGTAGAAATTCCCACCTATAGATCCTGTTCCTCACATTAATCTCTAAGGCACAGTTCTCTTCATCGTCAGTCTCTGATGAAGATTCATCCCTAATATTCCTCCTGATTTCATCTTGCATCAAAGCTGACCATAGTCGTTCCCAATATAGCAGCTTGTCCCGACCATTGACAAAGTCCTAATAACTATGCCAACTCTTTGGGAGTCCAAGAAGAGCAAGTTTCACCATATCCTCCTAGGAAACCATGATTCTAACACTTCTAAGTTCATCTCGACATTGAGTGAACCTGGTCAAGTACTTTGGAATCATATAGCCTTTCTCCATCTTGATTTAAGAAAGTTTATCCTTTTATGCCAACTTCCTTTGATCACTACTATTCTGATACAAGTCTGTCAATATTTTCCACATAGCAAGCGGGGTTTCCTTTCCATGGAGACTCAAGACAATATGAACTCAAACTCCCTCAAGGATTATCCACCTTGCCTTCACCACACACTTCTTCCAATCAGCCAAGTTCTATGCATCAGTAGCTGCTGGCTTACGAATTTCTTGTTTAACAAATTCCTTCAAGCCATTGTCCTCTAGCACAACCTCCATCCTGTCCCTCCAGACTATGAAATTTGAGCTTCCTTCCAAGGCATACTCAAGCCTCAACCCATGGAATTCCATCTGTTGATCCTGAAGTATGTATTGCAAATTCGAATTTCACCTATAACTCAGAAACTCAAAACCTTGAAATCTCCTCTAGAGAGTTGATTTTAAATCAGCGATATCTCCCTCATCCGAACTTCAATTCGTCTGGATCTGTTTTTGTGAATTTGGGCATATTTTCCCAAGGAATCTAGATCTGCAATTTGTTTATGAAAAAATTGCACAGAAATTCTCAGATCTTCTCTGCAAACTCTTGGCCAAAAAAACAATCTTGCTCTGATACCATGTAGAAAATCATGTAGGTTCACAAGCTAATGCAATTTGCTAAAAAGAAAGAGACAGGAATCTACTGCTACTCTTTACAGCTAAAGCCTATAAACATCAAGTAAAAAATAATCAATAGAGGAAGAAAATCAAAGGTGCATAACACAATAAATATCCGAGGAAAGCCACAACTCAAAACCCCACTATATGTTTTCTATTAATCTAGAAAATCAAGATGAAATTACAATGTTTTTTCTCTCTAGAACAATCCAAGCACTCATCAAATTCAATCTCCAACTCATAAGCAAGCTCAAGGCCAAAAATTAGCCTTTTCACAAGCTCTCCAAGTCTCTATTCCAGTGTGTAATTCCTATGAAGGATAGCTTGTATTTAAAGGGAAATAAAGCCTCTAAAAGTAGCGCAATCCCTCAAGGATCAATTCCTGATTGCATGCACTATTAGTGAAACTCAGAAAAATCTAAAACAAATAGTACACTCTCCCTGCACTCTAGTCTCAATTGGGTCTTTCTCATAATCGATATGCATGAGTTTCTGATGAGTAAATATTCAGTTAACTAGAGTAGCTCTGGTGGAGTTCATTAGTGTCACCATTGACTGTTAACTCACTATTAGTTCTCTCAATCAGTTTGAGAACTAATTTAACTGAACTGACTCATGAAACTGATTCTTCTATTTTACAACTCACATTGGACTCTTATAAAGTATGGAGAACATATACATGACTTCCAAAAGACTTCCAACTCAAATTTCCTTAGTTAAGTAAATTTAATAAATTTAATTTAACTATTTTAAGTTGCTATGAGAATATAATTCGAATTTAATTCACAGTTTAATTCAAGGACAAATTAAAATGGAATTTCTTGTTTCCATTTCTCAACAAAATGTGGCTAGCCCCACATACATGAGAAATAAGGTTTTATGTGGCATCCTCTCATACCATAGTGGTCAACATGGTAGGTCAACTTGTGGAAGGCATAACTTTTGAATACAAACTCCATTTGATGTAATTCTTAGATTGTTGGAAAGATTTCTTAGACTATAATAATTTCCTTGGGTCCTACACTATATCATAAAAAAAATTATCTCAAAATACATCAAAATTATTCCATGTGGTTTCAACCCCAATTCTCCAAATTGGGACCCACCAACAAAAATGAATTTGCAAATTAATTCCTTGAATTTTCGAAGTCTAAAAGAATCAAGATAGATGAAAAATAATATAATGATCCAAAGCTAATTATTCCAATTATTCTAGTCAATAGATAGAAGAAAAATAGAAAGTAAAATATTAGAATTATACAACAATTAAAGAAAGAACTAAATAAATCCTAGTCACCTTCCTGATGTTTCAGGTTTTAGAGGGCCTTTCCCTCTAGCTCCTCCACCTAATATTGATATTGATGAAAGAAGTTTCTTTTAGTGGTATGAGGTTCTAACACTTTAATAAAGCTTTATTTGTGAAGAAATTAGATGATATCCTAAAAATTGCAATTCATGTCAATTAATCCCACACAATGACTCTTAGACTAGCAGAGAGAGGCATGATTTGATAGCTTATGGTCTTATGGTCTTTGAATCTCTAGTTGGATGAAAACTAAAAATCCATGATTGAAGGTTATCTTTTTGTTCCCTTCTGTGTGAGGGCATTTTTCTCTTTCCTCTTTGAAAATAAAGAATGTTTGGATCTAATTTTTCAAAATGGGTCATATTTTATTCGGGCTCATGGTTTCTATCTAAGACGATGGAGTCCAAATTTCAACCTAGAAAAATATGTTCCATTAGCTATTGTTGTTTGGGTTAAAATTCCATATCTTCCCCATCATTATTGGAATGAGGACACCTTTAGGAACATTTTAAATGTAATAGGATGCTATTGGGAAAAACCATGAGAGTGTATGCAAACTTGTGGTAGGATTTGTGTAGAAGTGGATTTTTATAAGGGACTTCAACGACAATAAATCTATAGCTAGATAATTGGACTCATTATGTGGAAGTGCATTATCATCAACTACCATTTAGATATAAGAATTGTCATGAATATGGAATTTTACCCGAAAATGTCCAAAAGTGGAAGAAATCCAGAAAAATAAAGAGGAAGAAGAGAAATGGAAACAATCAAAAATAAGGAAGGGTGTGCACTGGAAAAATACAACCACAACGAAATAGAAAGGAAATGGATTGGGACCTAAAAGCCCTTTGTCTCTATAAAGAAACCAATGGAGAAACTTAAATAATTATACTCTAGCGAGAACAAAGGTTTTGCAGGGAACATATTTGATGCCCTCAATCAGGTACATAATGAAGGGGAAATCCCTAATCGATTGCACCAAGAGATTTAGTTGTTCAAGTCCTATTATGCTAGTTCTAAGGGTTAAAGTGACATGCCTCCACTCGAATATGTTCCAACTCAAGAAAATTTATTCACAGAAGAAGAGGCTACATCAGATGAGTAACATGTATTTCATTCTCTTAGAAACACTAGGAACTATCACAGATCTTTTGTTTATGGATTTGTAGATGAAGATTGAGAGGGTGAAAAGGTAATATGTGAAAACCCACATAATAAAGTACATTTATGCACTAATAGAGATGTTATAAGTGTACATGTAGAAAATTATTTATAGCTAGGCTCTCGAAGATCATTGGAAGAGGCATTTCATATATCCCCTAAAGAAACCCAAGAAAGGACTTGGGAGCAGAAAAAAGCTACACCTTTGAAAAAGGAGAAAAAGAAGGAAGATGATATTGCAACTAGAAAAAAGGTTGAAGATGATACTACTTCATCCTCTCCATGGTTTTTAGATTTGTTAAAAAAAACTCAAGTCACTCCCCTCCTTCGATAAGAGCGGGGAATGATTGCAAAGAAAAAAACTCCAACTCCCAAAAATCTCTAAGATTCTTCGATTTAATGGGAGTGTCTTTTAATTATTCTTGATGAAGCTCTATTTTTGTATCAGTTTGCATAAATGGTTGGGAGATGTAATTGAGACATTATGGGTGTGATAAAAATTTATGTATATATCATGAAAAATTTAAGTTTTTATGGTTAAAATGTTTATTTGATCCTATATATATTATATTTAGCATTCAAAAATACAATTTAATATATTCACATGTACATGTACATCGAGACATTTTATCTTGAAAATTAAAATGGTTTTTTATTATCAATATATTTTTAAGTATATGTCAATATTAATTCTTATTAAAATATTTTATTGATAACCCACATTGAATATTTTTTTATATACAACATTAAAATGTTTTATTTTAACATTTTTTCTATATATAGATATATATGAAGATAATATCCACATAAATTAATTAACATAGATCTTCAAATAGTTTATTTAAATCTCTTCTTGAAATATTTTTGAAAAGTATAATATTTAAACGTCTTAGTCATACATGTTTTTACTTCTATTCATTTTTTATTATAGCCGACATTATTTTTCTATTTAGATAATAATTTTTATTTTTCATTTTTATTTTAAAGGGGGGCCAATGGACAGATAGACTTACACCCTGCCTCATATCGAGTTGTAGAATGAGCCTTTGGGCTCAATGAGCCCTGTTATCACTCCCAGAAACTCTCCTAGGTTACAGCTCAGAGATGCCCAGTAACATATAATCTACAATATTGTTCTCAAAACTATTGGAATGGATGATGGTTCAGATCAAGTCAGATAACCATTTCAGCTCTATTCTCACACAAGACATGCATGAACACTCTCACCAATACAAGGCTTTAGACCACTAATGCTCAATAATTTATAGATTCAATTGATAGATGGAGAATACTAACTGTACCGGCAGATCGCATACATAAACATAAATAAATGGCTAGTTACAAGCAGTAAAAGAGAATATTGATTGTACTGGTAGATGCATATATGACCACATACGAATGGCTAGCTACAGGAAGTAAATGAGACTTGCAAATCTAATTTATCAATGCAGAGATAAGATGACAGTTATCTGGCATTAGATATAGAAGAAACATGAATAAACTATCCAAGTGCAAGCTTAGAACAGCAAAGGGAATGGACATTGAACATATAATAGCAAAAGAAGCTTATATTGCTAGAATGAAGATGAAAAGCTTGAAGGAACAGAGGAAGAACAATTTCCATAAGTTGAACATGTATTAAATCTTACTTTCAGCTATTTATAGCCTATTTACAATGCTCTCAAGCCTTCTGAGGCTCGAGAGGTCTCAATCTATCTGATCTATCTTGTTAACAACTTTGATGCCCTCTAGGCAAGCATGGGCTAGGAGGTTTCTTCTTCTAACAGAAGAATAACTGCATTCAAATATTTTGGGTAGCATGTTGCACTGTCTGGGAGCTCTCTCGTGCCAGAGATGCCCCACAATGTTTGTTGTTGTGGCTGTGTCGTGTTGTGTTCCTCTATGGCCCCTTTTATTCCCTTTCTGGTCTCTACTTTCTAGCAGCCTGCCTCCTGGACTCTACGATGTAGTGGAATGTGTCTTTGGGCCTCTATAATCCCTTTAAATGTTTCCTCTGACTATTTTATTTTTTTATACAGAAAACGCTGCAATCAATGATAAATCATGCCTTCTCTGTGTATGTTGGACTTTAAAAGTCCTCAAAAATGGTTATTCACCTATCGGGTCTGCCCTTATGGTTATCGCAAGTTGCATTCGGCCTGTTCCCTTTGTATTTCATTAAACAATGAAAATACATGAAAATGCATTAAAATATGGCCTTGGTGGACTTGAAAATATATATATTTTCATTCCGAATCCCATCGAGTCCGGGTCTTATCGCTATCGTAATGCCCCAAGGTTCCCTTTGTATTTCATTTAATAATGAAAATACATGAAATACATTAAAAATGTCCAATCCACGGACTTCAAATATTATAAAACATCATATATAATGTCGTCAGGTCCAACTATAGGGTTGCTATTGCCCAAGCCAGAGGTCCATGGTTAGCGCTCACAGTAATCCCCAATACCGATATTCGCAGTGCAATGTGGGCCATCGATTTGCGCGCGCGATCGATGGTCCATGTTGAATCGCTGATCATCATTGCCATTTTCATATTGTCTACGCCGATTGCCACTATCTATGACCGCCAATTGCGACCGCCGATCCGATCATCGGAGATCGCTGATCGGTGATGCCTTCCGCCCAACCCGAAGTCCTTTCTACTTGCCAATTTGCAATTTGTTGCTTAGATCTGGGCTGTTGATCAGTTAAATCTAACGACTATTGTGCATTCTTGAGTTTAAGCCTCCAATGCATGGTTTTTCTTGATTTTGAAGTGTTTTAGCCTCCCGATAGTGCATTTCTGCCCTTCCAAGGGCTCTCCTCCTTCACTTGTTTGGATCTTTAGATGATATTAAGAACTTTTGAAGACTTAGGGAGTGCTTTGGATCATATTTGGATCCATTTGCATGATTTTAAGAAAACTTTGGAGATTTTGGGAGTGCTTTGCATCTATTTTTGGGCCAACAAAGCTAACATTGGCTCCTTCTAGGGATGAAAGCCTCCCTGTGAGGTTCCAAGAACTACAGAATAATGCCTTTCCTGTAAAAAACAAGATCAAATCTTCATCCTAGTGTTACATTGGGCATGGAGTCTATTTAGCATGAAATAAAACTTGAAAACAACATATTTACAATACTAAAGCTTGAAAGCCTTAACTGAAATAAATTTTGAAGAACAGCCCATTGACTGGGCCATCAAAAACATATCCTTCCTTTGATGCATTCCTTTTGAGAAAACAGTCACAAAACTGAAAATTGACTCTTTTTACCTTTCTATCAAAGGTTTCTTTCTCTTGGTCAATGTGAGTATCACCAAAATCATCAAAGACTTGCAAAAGCCTATTGATTTAATCACCTACTTCAAAAAATTTCTAGCATTTGACATTATCAGGCAGCGATGGTGTATATTTCACCTCATCTCTGTATGCTTTCATCCTTGAATATTTTGCTTGGAAGGTTTTGTACACCTGCTGAATAATAAGGTCTACTTTATACTCTGTTATGTCATTTGTGACCTAAAAAGTTAATATAAAAGATGAATCAATGTATTCCTCTGTGGGGGACACAAGGACTTCGCCTGTTCCTGCAACTTCCTTAGAGAAAGCCCCATCAAAGAACATGTACCATATGGGTCTTCTTCCTCTGTGATCTGGAAAACTGGTTTTTTAAGCTATGTAGAGGCCAACTGATAAGGCTTGGTAATGTCAAGACCGAGCTTATCCATGACAGCCTTGGGCATTGGATTATGGCTAGCTCCAGTGTCCAGAAGGAAATTATGAAGGATTTTATCATGAATAGTCAGAGAGACATAGAATGATGGGGAGGTGTCTTCACAATTTTTAATCATTGGGCTGAGAATAACAGCTGGTTGGTCATCCTACAGATTTACATAGTTAGTGGAAGCTTGGATGGCAGTAGGCTCAAGAGCCTAAAGGATAGATTTCTTGAAGGACTCATTCTTCACTGGTTCAATCAGAGGCATAAGTATTCTTAGCTTATAGATTTCTGGTTGAAAGCTGAAAGGAGAACGAGACTTGTCAAAGGCCTCTTACCTCTATGGTTAGAGGATGGGATCAATTGTAGGCTACTTCTACTTATTAGCTTGTTTTTCTGTAGGGAAAATAGCTTTATGAATAGGAGTCTCCCTGGCATTATTCATTTTTGACCTCAGATTATATTTTTGCTGATCTTCAGTTTGTAGAACAGCTACACCATCCCATTCTTGGCTGATCTGGTCATTGAATAATGACTTCTCATAGGCAGCTTTGGTTAAAAAAGTGGCACTGCCTTTGTCTTCCATACAATGAATCTCATCATCTTCTTTGAACTGCTCTTCTTCCATGACTGCATTTTGAAAAGGGGTCTTCACCCTTTGATCTTCATTGGCATCTTCGTTTCTTTGAAAAATCTACAACTGCTCATTTTCTCTTCTATATGGATTTGGATTTGGAGGAGCAAAGGTATTAGGAACCTTTCCTTTCCCAGAATGATGGTCAACCTTTAATTTGGAAACTTTAGCGGCTAATGACTCTATCATCTTGGCCATTTTATTGATCTTGGGATCTGAAGATGATGAAGGCTCCCCCTCTATCTCCTTCTATCAGCATTACCTTTAAGCTTTTTTGCAGCCATGATCTTTGATTCTACTTCCAAGGCTGCATCTTGCATATTAGCCAAAGAAGAACATCACCTCTCCATCAACATTAAACAGAAGTTAGATTCAAAGGCACTGGCATAGATGAGTCTATCAGAGGTAGTGGTGGGTTTCACTTCAGCTGGTATCTTGTTGTAAATGCGGTTAAATCTCTTATTAAAATCAGATAGTAACTCACCATTTTCCCTCTTTAAGTCCCCAAACTCAGGGTGGTAGTAAAGGAGATCCTTCTTATCCCCCCAACACTTTAGGAATGCATCATCTAAGGACTCAATATCTGCTATAGATCTTGCGGTCAGTTCCCTAAACCATTTTCTAGCCTCTCCATCTAGGCTTTGGACAAAGAATCTCATCTAGACATCATCTTCACTAATGTCCAAGTTATCAGCATAGCTATAGAATGACTCAAGATGTTCTTTAGCTGAAACACCTTTAGTGTCAGTGAACTTAGGCATATACTTTTGATATTCTCCAGTAGGCATGGCATTCAAAGGAGTGGGCAGTATTAGAGGTCCATACCTAGCAGCTATGATTCTTTCCATTTTGGTAGGTGCTTGTGGATCTGCCATAGTTGTGGTGGCTAAAATGTACTGGCAGTCTAAATGATAGAGGGTTGAGGAGTGACTGATAAGGCTAAAGGAGTATGATGGATAGGAGGTTAGGTTTCCTTTGGGCATAAAAAGAAAGGGAAACCTAAAGAAGAAGCAACTTTATGAATCTCTAAGAGTTTTTCTTCGCCGCTAGTATTAGAAGCTATACTCTCAACATATATTTGTTCTATTATAGGCCTTTCTTGAAGAGATAAAGGAGATTTTTTAGGTTTACCTGAACCTAATGCTCCTTTCTGCAATACAATTCTCTCTTTGATGATTTTTTCAAGGTCAGGTACTAGGTCAGCTTGTAGCTTCTGAGGATTTCTTCAAGTACGCCTCAAAAACTAAGCCAGAACTATGAAGTGGAGTCGCCAAGAGGTTCAACTTCCAGTAGAGTCGCCAGATAGATGATTACAACCAAAAAAGTGTCCAGACTTTGTCTATCATCAAAGCTAGATCTATGTCATTTCCTAGGGAAGCTGAGCTTTAGTTTCCTCTCCCCGACAACGACGCCAATTATGTTATCACTCCAGGAAGCTCTCCTAGGTTGCAGCTTGGAGATTCTTGGAAACATATAATCTTCAATATTGTTATCAGAACTATTGGAATGGATGATGGTTTGGATTAAGTTAGATAACCATTTCAGCTCTATTATCACACAAGACATGCATGAACACTCTCACCAATACAAGGCTTTAAACCACTAATGCTCAATAATTTATAGATTCAATTGATATATGAAGGATACTGACTGTACCAGTAGATTGCATACATAAACATAAATGAATGGCTAGCTACATGCAGCAAAAGAGAATACTGACTATATTGTTAGATACATATATGACCACATATGAATGGATAGCTACAGGAAGTAAATGAGACTTGCAAATCTAATTTATCAATGCAGAGATAAGATGACAGTTATCTGGCATTAGATACAGAAGAAACATGAATAAACTATCCAAGTGCAAGCTTAGAACAACAAAGAGAATGGACATTGAACATATAATAGCAAAGGAATCTTATATTGCTAGAACAAAGATGAGAAGCTTCAAGGAACAAAGGAGGAACAATCTGCAGAAGTTGAACCTGTATTACATCTTACTTTTAGCTATTTATAGCTTGTTTACAATGCTCTCAGGCCTTTTGAGGTTTGAGAGGTCTCAATCTATCTGATCTATCTTGTTAACAACTTTGATGCCCTCTAGGCAAGCATGGGCTAGGAGGTTTCTTCTTCTGACAGAAGAATAACTGCATTCAGATATTTTGGGTAGCTTGTTGTGCTGTCTGGGAGCTCTCTCATGCCAGATATGCCCCATAATGTTTGTTTCTATGGCTATGTCATGCTGTGTTTCTCTATGGCTCCTTTTATTCCCTTTCCGGTCTCTGTTTTTCGACAGCCTACCTCCCGGACTCTGCCATGTAGTGGAATGGGTCTTTGGGCCTCTATAATCCCTTTAAACGTTTCCTTTGATTGTTTTCTATTTTTACATAGAAAACACTACAATCAGTAATAAATCCCACCTTCTTTGTCTATGTTGGACTTCAAAATTCCTCAAAAATGGTTTGTTCACCCATCGGGTCTGCCCTTAGGGTTATCACAAGTCACATTTGGCCTGTTCCCTTTGTATTTCGTTAAACAACGAAAATACGCAAAAATGCATTAAAAAACGGCCTTGGCGGACTTGAATATATATATATATTCATTCCAAATCCCATCAGGTCCTGGTCTTATCGCTATCGTAATGCCCCAAGGTTCCCTTTGTATTTAGTTTAATAACGAAAATACATGAAATAAATTAAAGATGGTCAATCCGCAGACTTCAAATATTATAAAACATCATATATAATGCCGTCGAGTCTCGCTATCGGGTCACTATCGCCCAAGCCAGAGGTCCACAGTTAGCGCTCATAGTGATCCCCGATAGTGATATTCGCGATGTGACATGGCCTGTTGATTTGCGCACATGATCGACGGTTCACGTTGAATCGTCGATCATTGTCTCCATTTTCATATTGTATGTGCCGATTGCCACTATCTGTGACCGACGATCCGATCATCAGAGATCGCTGATCGGCGGTGCTTTCCACCCAACCTGAAGTCCTTTCTGCTTGCCGATTTGCGATTTTCCGCTTAGATCTAGGCCATTGATCGGCCAGATCTAATGGCTGTTGTGCATTCTTGAGTTTAAGCCTCTAATACATGGTTTTTCATGATTTTGAAGTGTTTTAGCCTCCTGATAGTGCATTTATACCCTTCCAAGGGCTCTCCTCCCTCGCTTGTTTGGATCTTTAGATGATCTTAAGCACTTTTGAAGACTTAGGGAGTGCTTTGGAGCATATTTGGATCCATTTGCATGATTTTAAGAAAAATTTGGAGACTTTGGGAGTGTTTTGGATCCATTTTTGGGCCAAACGCCAACAAAGCTAACAAGCCCCTCGACTCAATATTTAATAATAATTATTAATTTATAGTGGTAGTTATTTAATATTTAATTTAACTTAATATTATTTAACTTTTTATTATTTAATATAATTTAATTATTGAATAATAATATTAAACCCAATAATAGTAGTAATATTTAGTAATAAAAATAAGTATTTTAGTAAATTATATATACGCCCAAGGCTTCATTTACATCTATCACACAAGGCATTGATAAATTTATAATAGTAATATTAAAAAATTATAAAAATATTTTACTAATAATAATTAATAAATAAACCCTAAGGGACTAATATTATAAACCCTAATAAAAATATTAGAAACACTAAAATAAACATGGTTGAATATGAACCCTTAGATTAATAAACCCAAGGGATTGATATTATAAACCCAAGGGATAAAAAATATAAACCCAATGTATATAAACCCAAGATAAATATTATTAAACCTAAAAGGAACATGGTTGTCCATGGTTGATTTCCATATTGAGAAAATCCTTGTCACAATGTGATATTGGACCATGGTAGACCATTCTTGACCATGATTTATTTTCATATCGAGACAATCTTTGTCACAATGTGATATTAGACCATGGTTGACCATGGTTGATTTTCATATTAAGATAATTTTCGTCACAATGCGACATCTTGCTATGGTTGGCTATGATTGACCATGGTTGACTATGATTGATATTATATACCCAAGGGACTGATATTATAAACCCAAGGGATTAATACTAAAACCCCAAGGGATTATCAATCAAAGGTAATGATATTAAACCCAAGGGACTAATATTTTAAACCCAACGTATATAAACCCTAAGATAAATATTATAAACACTAAAATAAACATGGTTGACCATGGTTGATTTTCATACCGAGACAATCCTCGTCATAATGTGATGTTGCACCATGGTTGACCATGCTTAACTATTGTTGATTTCCATATCAAGACAATCTTTGCCACAATGAGACGTTTGACCATGGTTGACCATGATTGACCATGGATAACCATGTTTGATTTTATAAAACATGGTTAACCAAAGTTGGCCATGTTTGACCATGGTGGACCATGATTATCATATTGATACAATCTTTGTCATAATGCGACGTTGGACCATAGTTGAGACAATGATTCATTTTAATATTGAGACAATCTTTGTCACCATGTGACATTCAACCATGATTGACCATGAACCAAAGGGAATAATATTAAACCCTAGGAATATGAGCCCTTAGGTTAATAAACCCAAGGGATTGATATTATAAACCCAAGGGAACAATAAAATCAAGGGATAAAAATTATAAACCCAAGGTATATAAACCCTAAGATAAATATTGTAAACCCTAAAATAAGCATGGTTGACCATGATCTATTTCCATATTGAGACAATCCTTGTCACAATGCGACAATGGACTACGGTTGACCACGATCGATATTTATATGGAGACAATATTTGTCACAATGCAATGTTGGACCATGGTTGATTTTCATATTGAGACCATCTTTGTCACAATGTGACATATGACCATGATTTACCATGATTTATATTATAAACCGAAGGGAAGAATAAACCCAAGAGATTAATACTAAAACACCAAGGAATTATGAACCTAAGGGAATGCTATTAAACCCAATGGACTCATATAATAAAACCAAGGTATATAAACCCTAAGATAAATATTATAAACACTAAAATAAACATTATGTACCATGGTTGACCATGGTTTATTTTCATATTGATAAAATCCTTGTTAGAATGTGACATTGGACCATGGTTGATTTTCATATCAAGACAATTTCACAATGCGACTTTTAACCATGGTTGACCATGATTGACCATGGATGAACATGTTTAATTCTATCAAACATGGTTGACAAAGTTTGACCATGAGTGACCATGGTTGACCATGATTATCATACTGAAACAATCCTTGTCACAATGCGACATTCGACCATGGTTGACCATGAACCGAAGGGGATAATATTAAACCCTAGGAGTATGAACCCTTAGATTAATAATCCCAAGGGATTGATATTATAAACCCAAGAGAATAATAAACTGAAGGGACAAAAATTATAAACCCAAAGTATATAAACCCTATGGTAAATATCATTAACCCTAAAATAAACATGGCTGACCATGGTTGACCATGATTGATTCCCATATTGAGATAATCCTTGCCATAAGGCAATGTTGGACCATCATTCACCATGCTCGACCATGATTTATTTTCATATTGACACAATCTTTGTCTAATGTGACATTGGGCCATGGTTGATGATGCTCGATTTTCATATTGAGACAATCTTTGTCACAATGTGACATTTGACCATGGTTGACCATGGTTGGATATCATTTACCATGGTTGACCATGACTGATATTATATATCCAAGGCAATAATAAACCCAATGGATTGATATTATAAACCTAAGGGAATGATAAAGCCAAGGAATTAATACTAAAACCTCAAGGGATTATGAACCCAATGGAATGATATTAAACCCAAGGGACTGATATAATAAAACCAAGGTATGTAAACCCTAAGATAAATATTATAAACACTAAAATAAACATGGTTGACCATGGTTTATTCTCATATTGAGATTTTCATATGTTATGTTGTATCATGGTTGACTATGCTTAACCATGGTTGATCTTCATATGAAGAAAATGTTTGTCACAATGTGGTGTTTGACCATGGTTGGCCATGATTGGCCATGGATGACCATGTTTAATTTTATCAAACATGGTTTCCGAAGGTGGATCAAGGTTGACCATGGTTGACCATGAACCTAAGGCAACAATATTAAATCCTAGCAATATGAACCATTAGATTAATAAGGCCAAGGGATATATATTATAAAACCAAGGGTTAAAAATTATAAACCCAAGGTATATAAACCCTAAGATAATTAAAATGGCTAACCAAGGTTGGCCATGATTGATTTCCATATTGAGAAAATCCTTGTCACAATACGACGTTAGACCATGGTTCACCATGCTTGATCATGATTGATTTTCATATCGAGACATTCTTTGTCACAGTGTGATGTTGGATCATGGTTGCTTTTCATATTGAGACAATCCTTGTCACAGTGCGACCTTTGACCTTGGTTGACCATGCTTAACCATGGTTGATTTTCATATCAGGACAATCTTTGTCACAATGTGAAGTTCGACCATGGTTGACCATGACTGACCACGAATGACCATGTTTAATTTTATAAAACATGGTTGATCGTGGTTTACCAACATTGACCAAGATTGACCGTGATTATCATATTGGCATAATCCTTTTCATAATGTGATGTTGGACTATGGTTGAGCAATGATTGATTTTCATATTGAGACAATTTTTGTCACAATGCGAAGTTGGGCCATGGTTGACCATGATTGATTTTATAAAACATGGTTGACTATGCTAGACCATGGTTGAATAATATTAAACTCAAGGGACTAATATTATAAACCCAATGTATATAAACATTAAAATAAATATTATAAACACTAAAATAAACATGGTTTACCATGGTTGATTTTCATATTGAGAAAATCCTTGTCACAGTGTGACTTTAGGCCAAGGTTAACCATGTTTGACCATGATTGATTTTTAAATCAATCATGGGACTATAAAGCCAAGGGACTATAAACCTAAGGGAATATTAATAAACCCTAGGAATATGAGCCCTTATATTAATAAACCCAAGGGATTGATATTATAAACCCAAGGGATAAAAATTATAAAACCAAGGTATATAAACCCTTAGATAAATATTATAAATCCTAAAATAAATATGATTGACCATGGTCCATCATGGTTGGTTTCCATATTGATACAATCCTTGTCACAACACGATGTTGGGCCATGATTGACCATGCTTAACCATGATTGATTTTGATATTGAGGCAATATTTGTCACAATGCGATGTTGCACCATGGTTGAGCATGGTTGATCTACATATTGAGACAATTTTTGTCATAATGTGACATTTGACCATGGTTGACCATGATTGATATTATAAACCCAAGGGAATAACAAACCCAGCAAATAAATACTAATCTTCCAAGCGATTATGAACCCAAGGGATTAATATTATAATTCCAAGATATATAAACCCAAAGATAAATATAATAAACACTAGAATAAACATGTTTACCATGGTTGGTTTTCATATTGAGACAATCCTTGTTACAATGCAATGTTGGACCATGGTTTATTTTCACATCGAGACAATATTTGTCACAATGCAACATTGGATTATGATTGACCATGGTGTATTTTCATATTGAGATAATCTTTGTCACAACGTGAGGTTCAACCATGGTTGGCCATGTTTGATTCGATGAAACATGGTTGACCATGGTTATCCATGATTGTCCATGATTTTCATATTCAAACATTTTTTGTTATTCAACCATGCTTGACCATGGTTGACCATGGTTGTCTATGATTGAGCATGATTGGTATTATAATCCAAAGTGAATAATAAACCCAATGGATTGATATTATAAACCCAAGGTATTAATACTAAAACCCCAAGGGATTATGAACCAAAGGGAATAATATTAAACCGAAGGGACTAACATTATAAACCCAAGGTATGTAAACCCTAAGAAATTAACTTTTTCATTTATTTGTTATGTTTCTTGATCAAGAAATCGTCCACTAATGAAATTTATTGGTTTTGAATTGTTAGGGATATGTAAGTTTTTGTCATGTTTTTCATATCCTAAAGAATAATTGATTTTTGTTACACTAAATTTCTCCCCATGGTTTGATGATTGGATTGGAAAAATAAAGTTGAACTTGACCATGTACAACTTTGTCATCTTCTACATTTTTAGGTGTATTCTTAATTGGTTTGGCATCATCATCTTCTACACTTGAATTTGGATTGTTGAATACCTTTTAGATTATTGCAATGAACGAGCAATGCGGAGGAGAGATCCTTTACATTGAGAGCTCCACATAATTGCAATATAGAATTTTAAAATTTCATTTTAGATATTAATTTGATTAGTATATTTACAATTATACCAGAGAAAGGAAAAGACATATTTAGAAAATATAAGTGAAAGTAACTATTGTCTTATTGGATTGATAAAAGTGCATTCAAATGGGAATGGATAAAACAAAACACACTGACAAAATACAAATGAAATTGTAGTGGGTAGGACCAGTAGGACCATGGCGATAACATAGAAGCTTTCCAAACAATTCTAAGCTGCATGCCCTGTTGTATGTATTGTACTTTCCATTAGGGGAAATGTTGCATTTGGTCATGCTACAACAGGCATGTAAAACAGTCATGGCTAGAACAAAAAAACAAATCAATAGAGCTATGGACTTCCATGGACTGGACAAATGATCCAAGTAGAATTCATGGAGAACCATTTTGATTTAGCTCTTGTAATACTCTTAGATGACTAATTCTTCTAGTGCCAATTTGAGTTCCTCTCGAGATTCCAGCTACCCTATAAAAAATGGCTAACACATGTTGTTCCACATATCTACTAAGCCTCCATAGTTGAAATCTTCAACTAGTCATTCTGATATAGGCCTCCTGCTGAAGCAGAGATATTACTATCTTTCTCAAGGCTCCAATAGTAGTAAGGTCCCAACGAGAGAAACTACAAAATGTAAGCCTTGGGGTTTGTGTTTAGCATAGTCGCTGCCATGCACGAAATCGCACCAGTGTTTGCTAGAGGTTTCTTATGATAAAACATATCTTCAACTTGGTCAACCCACTCCTTTCAAAACACTAGCACTTTTTCAAATTTCACTGTGGCCATTAATCTTGTGACCACTATTTACTAAACAACAAAGAGATCAAGGACACAAAAGAAATTACCTAATGGTAATTGTTAGCACCTACATCCACATACATATATGAAACCCATAACTCAAAGAAAATAACTAAAACCCTTCCATATTTTGTTGTGGATTCAATAAGGAATATGTTCTCTAACTTTCAAAGGGACTTGACCCAACTCGAGCTCTCTAACACTTTGGTGCATTGATAAGTACTCCAGCTTTGATAGAGAATTGACCTGATCTAAGATATATAATGGTTCACTGCATTGTTTAACGTAACATAGTGTATGAAAATGAAGTAATAGAAATAGAATAGTTGTTTAATGCAAAAGAAAGGAATGAATTTTCGCATTTTACTAGATATCATTGACCACATCATTTACACAACCTGTTTTTCTTTAAATCCCACACAACGCCATTCAAGCTTGTGTTCCTTTAAAAAATATTTTATGCAACATCATCCTCATTGCTGAGATTCACGTCGAGACACTGGTAGAAATGTGGAGCACAGAAAATTCAGTTAGGGTTGTTTCAACTATGCAATAGCATGGTGAATGGCGTTGTATGCTATGTGCCCAAGCCATAGGGCCACAGACACATAATCCATTGGATATTTCCGAGCCTAGAGCCTTTGAAGTCATATTCATATCTAACATGGAATTTTCGAATTACACCATGCATGAAAATGGGCCTGCTGAATTTTTCATGTGAACACTCCACACAATGAAACATAATAATATTAATTCAACATTTTTTCAGCACCCCCTTCCTATGTAAAGGACCTGCAATTGTGTTATTTATGGCTTCATTGGGTAGAGAAGTAACATAACAATATCAGTGTCAAAGAACTCACTTACAGAACAACCACTTACAAAATTAGGTTTTTTTTTTTCCAAATGAATTTTCAGGCACTAACAAATACAAAAAATAAAATGCCCTACACCAAGGGAATTATGTCCCATCAGAGATCAATTAGCCAATTAAAAATAAGAAATAATATTTCAATAAAATTAGAAATTTGATTTTGAATTTACGAAAAATAGAAATACTAAGCATTTTCCCGAAACTTTGGTTAAAATTTCAAAAAAAATAGTAAATATTCAACGCACTATGACTATGTGTTATAGACAATTTTGTGCCTTGTAGCATCAGGCATGAATTGTCAATAATCCAAGGGATCCAAAGTCCCTAAACATGATGTTCCTACCCCTAGAGGAACAAGGTCAGCAAACCAACAGCTCTCAGATCAGTTCTCCACCTGAAAACACTCAAAAACAAGCAATCCTGAAATCAAAGCAGGTGCTCCACTAGGCTTCTGCGCTGAAACTCAACTCCTCCATGGTGTACCTGCGTTGCAAAGCAGGTAGAACAAAGGCCACCTGCGCTGAGCGAGATGGGACAAGTGGCACACTGAGTCATTGCTCTGGAATCTTCCAAAAATGACACTTGGATCAGGGATTTCGCCTTGTAATGAGTCAGAGGCTCTGTTTCTCCAAGTGGAAGCAAGGTTCTCCAAGTGGATTCAAGAACTGAAGATCAACTGAAGAGAGAGAGGACACAAGGCAGCTACACATCAGTTGCAAGCTGACTCATCCTTTCTCAATTCATCTATATATTGAGCTCTCTCCTATGAGCTCAGGGGGCTGGAATTTTGTGCAAAGTAATGATATGCTGTTGGTTTCACTATAGAACTATTGGGTGATTGCTTGAAGGAGGTGAAGAGGAGAAATTCTTTCTGCTGGGAGGTGTTGCTGGATTGGGGCCTTCAATGGTTGTAACACTCTCAGAACTTTACTTCTTCCATTAATAAAAGCTATTGAGGTTCTTCTATATGCACTTGTTTCAATGATGTGTTGTGATAATTGTATATTTTATTTATGCTAATCCTTGAATCAGTTATGATTGCATGCTTCTTGTAGTTTCCTTCTTAGTTATTTTGCAGGATCTCATTGTAGCTGGGCCAGCAAAAGAGCAAGGAGCTGGGAGCAAGCAGCAAAGAGAAGAGTTTGGATTCGACATTAAGCGCAAGGCAACGGTTAGTGCATTTCTTCATTCTCTCTTGCTTTCATAAAGAAGTAAACCTTAAGTAGTTTTCTTTACAGTTGTTGCTGAGGTACTATCACCCTTAGAGTGGGATAGGGTCATCCGAGTCGGATACTTTTCCCTACAACAAACTGGCGACTCCGCTGGGGATCGTATCTGTTTGATTGTTTGTAGTATTTTTCTATTCATTTCCTGAACAAAAGAGTACCAAATCGAAAAGCTTTTGACTATATCAAAAGCGAAGTAGAGGGCAGCTACTCTAGCTCATTTCTGAGCATGTTCATGATTTGAAGAGCTGATCTACAAGGATCCTTGTAAGCTCTTAGTGATAGCTTTTCATCTTCCTTGTCATCCCTTAGTGTGTGCTTGACTGATAGTTTCTGATTTGAGCAAAAACTGTGAATTTTTGAGAAAATTGTGACCCGGAAACTGAGAAAACGCAACTTTCGTTTTCCAAAGCAGGTAGTACACAGGCTACCTGCTTTGCAACGCAGGTCCCGAAGGGGCTACCTGTGCTGAGAGCCAGACTGGCTGTGCAGCACCTGCGTTGGCCCAATTTTGCCTTGTGCATTTGGGGTTTCCTCCCTTTTTCTTGCCTGTTTTCACTATAGATTTTGCAGCCAGTTACCAGTCTTGTACCTGTTCTGAAACCAACCTTACTTGCCATCATTCCACCTCTGTTATTTAACGAAATTGTACTTGTTCTTTTGTATTTCTTACATCATTTACAATTTCCCATAACGAAAGTGAACTAGTCTTGCTTTGGCCTCTTAGATCTGAACCTGTGTTAGGCATTTTGCTGGTCTAAAGAGTTAGCTTGTTTGCTGTCCATAGCTGGTTAGTCTTTTTACTTTCGTCATTATGGTTTGATTTCATGTGTTTCCAGTGATTAAACAAGTAAATCTTAAGGTGTCTTTTGATTTTGGACTAGCTTGTTTACTTTCGCTTGAAATCGAAATCAAAGTTATATAACTACTTTCTTTTTGTAATACATCAACATTAAGAAAGGGAAAAGAAATACTTGCATTGTGCATTTTGCATTTGAAATGTTTGCATGATGATTTAGGAAATTTTGCATTAGTGTGTGCTCTATGATCTGTGTGAAAAGATTTGCCTTTCTTCTCCTCAGTAGTTAAGATTTTCAAAGTTGAAAGATTGAAAAGTTTGCTTCTCATCTTAGACTGCATTCAGGAATTTGTTACATACATCTCGTGGTGATCCTTAAAGGCAAACTGCTAAACAAGATCAACATTAAAATAAATTCAATTTACATAACAACGCTTTGTAACATAACGCAAACACATAGAGGTCTAGGTAGAGACGTGTTCCAGCGTCGTTAAACATAGTGACTGTCGATCTCTACGAAGGTGGGTGATTCCTCCTGAGAGTCGGTGGCACTAATACGGACTTGTGCTCCCATGTACCATCGCGTATATATTGGGAGACCCCTATAGGAACAAAGCCTTTATCCATAGGAAGCCATGTCGGCCGCCCTACTGATCGCGATGCAGTGAACACAGCATTCACAAAGATCGACCACCCGTACCGTAAAACGTATTCTGTGGTTTCGCGAAAAGTTTGGCACACCCTCTGCCTAGAACTCCAGAGTAGTTTCTTTTGGCCTTTTTCAAACTCTATAACTGAAAAAGTCCATCCGAGCATTTGTCACTTTGGGCTCGTTAAAACATCGAAGGAGACTAGAGTCATCTTTAGCTTTTTCTCGACTCTTAAAACATGAAAAAGCAAAGTTGTGTCTAAAGCGTCGTTAATAAAATTTATTTTAATCGGAACATAATCACCTGTTATTCCCACGTTGATCTTTCAGTTGAAAAGTATGGAGCCCACCAACCAAGGAAGTCATCTTGGTGGAAGTCCCAATCCCTTCTCCTCTTGGGGAGATGTTGGTGCACCTCATATGGCCACATTGTCACTTCCAGGATTGACAATTGGCCTACTTGTATGGCTCTTTTCAACTAATGTAGTTCAGATCACCACTAATCCTGAGCAGTCGAATCAACAGTCAGACCAGTCTAGAGCTACCCACCAGCCTTCCACTTCTTACAATTCTTCCTCTGATCCTTCATCTTCGCAAGGTAGAGCCGGCAAAAGTTGGCCTCCCATAGAGAAGAAGGAGAAGAAGAAGAAAGAAAAGAAGCAGAAGGAGCCTAAGGCGAAGGCGACTGGGGGCAAGCAAAAGACATCTGACAAAAATCCACACACTGCACCGACCGGGCCTAAATCGCCATGTGTCATTTGCAAAGGGACCCACTTCCACCGTGACTGTCCTTGTATTCCCCGGATACTAAGGGACTGGTCCCCCAGGTTGCACAATCCGGTAGCATCAACCTCTGATAGACATGTTGATTGCATTCCGTCAACTAGCGAGAGTGAAGGACAAAGAGGGAGACCAAGATCACCCTGCAGACTGTGTGAAGGCGATCACACCATCCACCGTTGTCCATTCTTAGATGAGGCGAAGAGAGTTTTGGAAGATCGTCCGGTTTCACCATTACGACTTCCTCCTGGATACCAAAAACTCGTGCCAAGTCCTTCGATAGTTGAAAATCCAGCTGGCCCGATCAAGTGGTCAGCTGAAGTGTCGGTCATTGAGAATGAACCTACTGAATCCAGACCAGAAGAAAGTCTAAAGGTCGAAACGGCAGTTGACCCGGTTCTTCCTTCAGAGGTTTCATCCTCAAATGACACCGTCGTTGAAGATTCATCTTCAAATGACACCTTCACTGAAGAGAACAAGGATGACACCATCCAGATTCTTTTCATCAACACAGACTCTGATGAGCATCAGGGCAACGCGCCCATTCCTTTATCGCAGGAAGGAACATCGTCAGGGTCGTATCCGGCCGTGTATTCGGTCCCACCACCAAGCAACCTGGTTGTGTCCTTTGATTGGAATCAACTAGGCAGACCCCGGTTACCAGCCAGTATCCCATTCAGAATCATCGTCCAAATCTACAGAATGGTGATGGCTGGAACTATCATTGATGAAGGGGCATCTGTGAGTATCCTTTCCTCTATTGCTTGGAAAGCACTGGGTTCCCCGACGCTTTTACCTGAGATGAGAAATCTGTCAGGTTTTGATAAAGGAACCAGTCGCCCGTTAGGGATTCTCCCCAATGTTCCCGTTACATTGAAGGGGAAGACAGTTCATATGAACGTCATGGTCGTCCAGGGACCCTTGGTGTATAACTTACTCCTTGGACGAGACTATATATATTGCATGGAGGCGATAGTGTCCTCACTCTTCAGAGTTATGTGTTTTCCGCACGAAGGAAGAATGGTCAAGCTCGTAGACCAACTTTCATTTCCAGGATCACGCATCGCAAATAGTCAAATACCATCCCTTAACGGTTTATTCACTCAAGGAATGCCTCCACCCCCGGTTCTACTTCCCGATGAATGCGAGTGATTCGGAAGAAAGAACTGGGACCCAGGGGGCATGCACCCTGGCCTGCCTTGGGCAGAGGAAACCTTGGGTATAAAGTTAATTTCCGCAGAAGAATGGGACTAGTCCGTACCCCGTCCGAAAGAAGGAAGAGAGGGTTGTTCTAGGATAAAGTTCTTTTGTCAAAGTTATGTGAGTGAGATAATCAGCTTCTCTCTCCCTTTGTCTAAAAAGTAGGCTCTCCTGAGGGAGGAGATCCATTTGTGGCGGCAAGTAGCCACCATCTTTGAAGGCAAGCCTCACCCATTAAAACATATGTTTTGAAGGATAAGTAGGGGCAGCCTCCAAAGAAAGAGATGAAATTGCTGCAACAAGTAGTCACCATCCTTAGCAACCTAATGATAGGCATCGCCGAAAAGAGAGTTTAGTTTGCGGCAGCGAACAGAACCATTTTTCGGATAATAAGTAAGAGGCAAGCCTCCCTCCATAACGCCAGTGTTTTATCTGTTGCGATCTTGCAAAAGTCTAAAAGTGAACTGGTGGGAAGACAAGTACCGTCGGCACCGGAAAATAGCAAGACGACAAGTAGAAAAACAGAGGTGGGACAGAGGAGGGGTAGCCTTGAAATTATACTTTATACCTGGGGGCATGCAAACCTTTTGGAGTGCAAGCATGGGACGACTATTTATTTTTTAAATTTTTAGGTCCTCCCTTTAAACCTGTAGGTCTAACCCGTTAAACTCGTAGGATTAGCCGTTTCCAGCTTGCATAAAGAAAGGATGTGGGGCAAAAGTTAAAACTTGCCAAATAGGAGCATAGCTTCGTGAGATAAAGCTCCTTAAAAAATAGCTATCTCACCTGAGGCGTTTCTTGTATTAAGACTGGTATAATTGAGCAAAGTTTGATCGCTTTCAAGCTCGTTAAAAAATGAAGCCATCATTGAGCAAGGTTTGATCGCTTTCAAGCTCGTTAAAAAATGAAGCCATCACCGAGCAGTTTTAGCACATAGTTCATGCTCGTTTAAAAATAAACATAAGTTGTGAGCAATCTTCCCCTAGAGTTCAAGCTTACTCAGAAAAATGAACCGGTAAATAACCTTGGTAGATGTAACCTTTGACAGCCATATTAAAGCCCTTGGTCGTGTTCTTGCAGTCTCACCTCCATCCGTTCATTTGGCCAATCGTTCATCTCCATATGTTTGTTTACCCATTTTGAGGAACAGCTGCGAAGAGTGATTTCACTTAGCCATCCTTGTGACACTGCCGTGATTGGAAAATTCCAACTTGTACCTGGAATCTGCTGCTATCCCTGTTCATCACTCGTTCCTCAAAAGACGAGTCTTCTTTGAGCTCTTTTCTCCTGACTCGTAAAATATGAAAAGTTTGCCGAGTTTTGGCCTTCCAGCTTGTTAAACGACCGGAAGAGCTATCCCTCCTCTAGATTTTAATCTTTTTGGACCTGAGGGATTATTGCACAAAAAGATCGAGCGCTTGTTTTGTTCGGCTCGTTAAAGCAATCGAAAATTCATCCCTTCTGTATTGTTTTATACTTTTTCGGACTTAAGGGATTAGATGACGAAAAAGGAATTCTGGAGTTGACTTTATGTACCTTTTCAGACTCTCTAAAAATGAAAAGGACCGAGTTATCCTTGTCGTTAGACTCGTTAAATTCATTAAATAGCGACAAACTTGTCTTTAGACGAGAACGAGTTTCCCTATCGCTAGGCTCAGTAAAACATAGCAATGGGCTTGCCCGAAGGGCAGGTTATAGAACAAGCATATGTTATCCTCCTCAAGCTTGACAAAAATAAAGAGGTACTGGTCAGCAATGACTGGGGAAAAATTGGGAGAACCTCACAAGCTTTAATGGTAGCAAGTCACTCTTGAACATGACACTTTGTCCTCCGTATCACATCGGGTTGGGTTGTTTCATTCACCGGTCTCATCACCATGGTCCTCGCCACACCATCCACATTTGGGGTAATGCTACCAATCCATCACATCAGTGTCGTTATATGTTCAAGAGATGTTGTTCTGCAAAGAGTCAACTGTGTCCCATCCACTACCATACATTGTCCTTTATCCATTTCATGACCGCCACCCTGAATCATACATCACAGTTTGTTTTCACCTCATCACAATCACTAGCTCCGTTCCGTGTCACTGATGTGGGATTCATTAAGGCCCTCCTTTGACGGATCGCTCCTTGTCGACATCAGCTCATTATCCAAGGAGTTGATCTAGGAACAACCCCTTCAGTACTTTGAAGCTTACATGCCTCAATGGCAAGTTTCTCACTTCCGGTGACAGGTATACATCAATGACCTTCGACCAGAAGATTTTGCATGGTGGTCGATGCCAAGTCCTTTATTCCCACCATGTGAATTGTACTGCTGTACCTTGAGGGTCATCATCCTTATCGGTGATTCCTCTCGCGCTTGTTAACGGTTTACATCATTGACCGGTAATCAAGCGATGTCTTTCCATGTTCGACTTCAAGAAATTCTCACATGGATCGACTTGTACATCGAGTGAAGATTGGAAGAGATTGAAGACCCCGGATCTAGTTTCATCCATCCAGGCTGCGATATATATTCAGGATATAAAGACATTTGATGTGTACATCATTGCGGCAGATGATCATCCTTCTCAAAGGATGATAATTTCAGCAGAGAATTATCAGTCTACCATCAGACGATCGTCTGTTCTATGTACCAAAATGAATTTATAAAGCTGAGCATGGGAATGCCCGCCTCAGCTAGATCATGAAAAAGTATGAAAAATAATGTATTGTATTGTATCTTATTACAGGACACTTCTCAGCAGATTGAATGAACTTTGGATCCTCCTAATAAAGCATTTCACCCATTAAACGACCTCATACTTTAGGGGGCATTTGTTATAGACAATTTTGTGCCTTGCAGCATCAGGCATGAATTGTCAATAATCCAAGGGATCCAAAGTCCCTAAACATGATGTTCCTACCCCTAGAGGAACAAGGTCAGCAAACCAACAGCTCTCAGATCAGTTCTCCACCTGAAAACACTCAAAAACAAGCAATCCTGAAATCAAAGCAGGTGCTCCACTAGGCTTCTGCACTGAAACTCAACTCCTCCATGGTGTACCTGCGTTGCAAAGTAGGTAGAACAAAGGCCACCTGCGCTGAGCGAGATGGCACAAGTGGCACACTGAGTCATTGCTCTGGAATCTTCCAAAAATGACACTTGGATCAGGGATTTCGCCTTGTGATGAGTCAGAGGCTCTGTTTCTCCAAGTGGAAGCAAGGTTCTCCAAGTGGATTCAAGAACTGAAGATCAACTGAAGAGAGAGAGGACACAAGGCAGCTACACATCAGTTGCAAGCTGACTCATCCTTTCTCAATTCATCTATATATTGAGCTCTCTCCTATGAGCTCAGGGGGCTGGAATTTTGTGCAAAGTAATGATATGCTGTTGGTTTCACTATAGAACTATTGGGTGATTGCTTGAAGGAGGTGAAGAGGAGAAATTCTTTCTGCTGGGAGGTGTTGCTGGATTGGGGCCTTCAATGGTTGTAACACTCTCAGAACTTTACTTCTTCCATTAATAAAAGCTATTGAGGTTCTTCTATATGCACTTGTTTCAATGATGTGTTGTGATAATTGTATATTTTATTTATGCTAATCCTTGAATCAGTTATGATTGCATGCTTCTTGTAGTTTCCTTCTTTGTTATTTTGCAGGATCTCATTGTAGCTGGGCCAGCAAAAGAGCAAGGAGCTGGGAGCAAGCAGCAAAGAGAAGAGTTTGGATTCGACATTAAGCGCAAGGCAACGGTTAGTGCATTTCTTCATTCTCTCTTGCTTTCATAAAGAAGTAAACCTTAAGTAGTTTTCTTTACAGTTGTTGCTGAGGTACTATCACCCTTAGAGTGGGATAGGGTCATCCGAGTCGGATACTTTTCCCTACAACACTATGAGGTGAATTTTATAGCCCTGGTGAGGCAGGGACTCATAAAAAGGCTTTAGGTGTTGAATGTGAAACTACAAGCCTTACTTCGGAATATAAAGCAAACTTTCTAATCTTTCAAATCAATCTCTTTCTACTATATTTTCTAAAATTAAATGGCAAAGCCTATGATTTATCTAAATAATCTTTATCTCCTTCCACTGGGGTTGGATTATTATAAGCTCATAGATAATAAGGGAGTGAAATGCATGGAATATCGATTTTAGAATGTTTTGTTAAGATGTATAATATAGAAAGTGGGAGTTATATAGTGCATTCTAGTAGAATGGAAGAATGACTATGAATGGTATGTAATTTTAATAGTTTTTTAATTTAAGTATTTAAAAATTAGATTTCATGGGTTGGCAAGAGCGAGAGGGGTTATTCTTAACCCTGATGGAAAATTTCAAAATGAGTACAGTTGGGGGTTAGATAATTGTGCAAATAATGTGGCAGATGCATATGGATTCCTACAAGGGATTCTTCTAGCCAAGGAAGGAAACATCAAAGATTTGGTTGCATTCAGAGGTTCATAGCTAATTATCCATCACTTTTTTTTATGGATCGTTGCCTAATGATTGCAAGCTGCGAAGCATTGTTAACCAAATCAAGAATACGAAACTAGACTTCTCTACTATTAAATTTTTCATGTGTTGAGAATGAACAATTTTGTTGGAGGTGATCTAGCCAATAAAGGTGTAAACTTGGATGTAAGAGTCCTAATGTGAAATGGTATTCCTTCCCTCACAACTATTCCTTAACACTGGGTCCAATATACAGTGTAAATTTTGTTTGTATATATAGGTATTTTAGAGAATCTACACCTCCAAATACCTTATGTCATTTAGGATAGTAAAATGACTCATATATATTGAAAATAAAGACCATTTTGAGGTTAAAGGTATAGCTGGTCTCAAAGGACTTTCATTGTACTCACCTATCATAGAAATTGGGATCCATGCATATATTTTAATTTAATACAATATTCTCATCACAATTAAAAAAATATCATAAAAAGGAAATGTTTTTTGATATGGATTGTTATATATTATAAATAAATTATTTTTTATTCATATTAAATTTTTTCATTTCATTATTTAAAAATCGAATATGAATAAAATTTTACAAGTAAATGTAATCTAATTAATAATTTAATTAGAGTTTTTAAGGGTAAATGCATATTACTCCAAATTTATTGTGCCAAGAGGTGCATTCTATAGCTCAATATGAGGGAATGTGTGATTATGTTCATGCTCAACATGGATTTGACACATGTCCTTTTAAGATTAAAAAAATAAAAAAAGATTTTTTAATCAAATTAAATCATATTTCTAGAAATAAAATTATTTAATATAATTTTTTATTTTTTTATTTTTTTTTGTAAGCTTGGTAGGACTACATCTTCATCATGTGCAACTTCTCACCCCAATCAGGGGGATAGCACAATATTTGAACCCAATACTTCCGGTTTGGTGAGACTTCATTTCCATGGCGATTGCCAATTGAGCTACCCCAAGCAGACATAAATAAATTAAAAAAATTTAAATTAATTAAATAGAATTAAATCAAATAAAATTATTATTAAATTTCTTAATTCAATCTATCATGGGAAGTGAAGGAAATCATCCGCGGTGCAAAATTTCTTTTTGGAGTTTAGGACTTGAGGAATGTTTTGCACCTCAGAGATTTCATCCCTCTTAGTACATGATAAATCCAGATTTAGATGGATGTAGAAGAAGTATTCTTAAAACCATTAACATGTACTCTTAACCTTTGAAGGATTTAGAGTTAATATGGATTTATAATTTTATAGAATGTATATTGGTTTTGTTATAATTATTATATTATAAAATGCATTTTTTAAATATAATAATACTAATTTGGTTTTAAGGTTATGGATAAGATGCACATCAAATTGATATATACGATTCCTTTATTTGTGGGACAAGGTAAAGTCTATTGGTATATACACTCTATTGTACACAGGGCGGAATAAACTCCATGATGGGAAACCTTGTATTATTGATGAGAGAATCAACTATTTATACATTTGAAATATCAGTATGAGACAATTATATCTAGACAAGTTATTAATTGAAAAATAAAAACTAATTTCACTAATAATGTACAATAATAATCCCAAAGGATTATTTCACATGCCCCCCTTAATCCAAAGGGACATTTGGCATGCCAAGTAACATTCTAAACTTTTCAAAAAAATTCACGTCCTAATGCTTTCGTAAATATGTCCGTGATTTTCTCTGAAGTGGAACAATGTGTGAGATGAATAACTTTTGCCTCTACATAATGTCAAATCAAGTGATATTTTGTGTTAATATGCTTGCTTCGATCATGAAATTTAGGATTCTTGGCCAACTGAATTGTAGAAGAATTGTCAACAAATAGAAGAGTTGAAGCTTTTTGTTTCTCCTGCAAATATTCAAGTATTTTGCGAAGCCAAATGACTTCATTTGTAGCTTGAGATACTACAACATAATTGGCTTCAGTGGTAGAATCAACAAGAATATATTTCTTGTGTGATGTCCATGTGATCCATCGATCCAAGATTCATCAAATAACAAGAAGTAGAGATCCCATTCTCCTTATCTCCATTAAAGTCAAAATATTAATAGCCAATGAGATGGAAATATAAAACTTTGGAATATTTGATTCCACATGTTTGAGTGCCTTTTAAATACTTGAGCACTCATTTTTTTTTTAGTCCAATGACCATCACAAGGTTGATGCATGAACTTGAAAAGCATTCCTATAGAAAAATCTATGTCAGGATGAGTAGTAGTCAGAAAATTCAAACTTTCAACAAGTTGTCTTTACTTCTTTTGATCTTCAAATGCACTTCCTTCAGTGGAAGTAAGCTTCAATTTTTTCTCCATGGAGTAGAAACAAGGTTACAATCAAGCATTCCAAATTGGTTCAATAACTATCCAATATACTTATTCTAAGAAATAAGAATGCATTTGGGTTTATGATCAACTTCAATTCCTAAATTATAATGCAATAAATCTAAATTTGTCATGCCAAAATTTTTTTGTAACTCTCTTTTAATAGATGCTATATAATCACCATTGTACCTTGTAATGAACAAATCATCAACACAGAAAACCAAATATACAACTAATTTTCCAATCTTCTTGAGAAAAATATTTGCATCATCTGGATCAAATATCTTATAATTCAGCTTGAGAAGGTGTTCAGTTAATTTTCATGCCATACATGGGATGCTTGTATCATTCCATATAAAGATTTCACCAATTTTCATACCTTGTGTTCTTTTTGTTGGGAATCTCGATTGTCAACCGAAACCTACAGGTGTTAGTCAACGATTGCATCACCAGAGATAAGGATGCATGAGAGGTGGCTATTCCATGGCGCAAAACACATGGGGATGGTTATTTTATCCAATGTCCAACAATCACCCCCCAATGTGAGCGGGTGTGTATCAAACTCATGAACTATGCTCTAATTCCAATTGTTGGAAATACTGAGGGGGAGTGAATCGATATTTCTTTTCAATTTTTATTTTTACCAGTTAAGATAACTTATAATTAGAACAAAAGATGAAAAATGATGATAAATACTTTTATTGATTAGGAATAATGAGGACTTCAATCCCATTATTTATAATAAATAAAGTACAATAATAATTAGGGCTCCAACCCTAGATGAAGACACCAATCTGCAATCCACTAGGCTCCAACCTATAGTTTTCCAAGCACTGACTTGGACTTCATGAGGCTCCAACATCTAGGGATCCAACCTCCAAGGCTCCAACCTTGTCACTATGAGGCATCAACCTCTATGGATCCAACGCTATCATTCCCAAGGCTCCAACCTTGTCACTATGAGGCAAGAACCTCTAGGGATCCAACCCTATCTCTGGTACAGGCTCCAACCTTGTCTTATTGAGTATTCCTATCATCTAAGGCTCCAACCAATGGCTTCAGTTCTTCAATATAAGTACAGTACTTTTTCAAGGATCCTAATATCTTTTGCAATGATCATTTTCAATATCTTCACCTTTAACAATGCCCTCAATTGATCTACAAAGGAATTAGCTCATCAATGAAAAATTTATCTTCTTAGAAGTTATCACCACAACTCTTCATCTCACCCAAACAAACTTGTTTAAGGTCACCTTATGATGACTTCAATAATGCATCATGATCTCCAATAATTCCTCCAATGTCAACTTCTACAAGTCTTCCAAATATCTTTAAGAATCCCTCATGGTGTCTTCAATAGGTTTCTCCAAGAGTACTTCAAAAGGTGCTCCAAATGATGTCAATGGCATGCTCCTTCAACTCAAGTATGCTACTCCAAGGTTGTCTTTAAAAGTTAGTCATAAGGATTCTTTCAATAGTTCTTCAAAGAAGTGTTCGTATCTGCTTCTCTAGTTATGTTGAAGACTGCTCCATATATTAAGGCTTCTTGTTCTTTACTGTTGGCTAAGTCTAAGGTGTAGTTTCTCTTCACAAGTTACCGCTACCATAGGTTTATCAAAATTTCGAATCACAGGTTTGTAATGACTCACTTCAAGAATGTTGATCCAAGATTTTTTAGTCCGAGATAACAAAACACAGTCCAATTTCCTTTCACTGGTCAACAATCTGGTGATTGTTCTCTCTAGTTTCCGAGTTATGATGACAATCCAATAATTTCATAGAGTCGAGCTTATAAACCATAGTTAAATATTCAGAAATAGTTGTCCAAAAATGAGATGAAACAGGTCATAGTCCTTCAACAGGTCTGATATATTGTAACCTAGAACCGATCCTTTAAGGTGTTACAAGGTTATGAGATTGTTCCTTATATGTGGTTGTTTCATTAATCCAAAATATATGCCAAGTCTAGGTTCAGGTCTGTAGTAATATATGATCCCTTATAATGACTATTCAAGCTACTTTAGAATACTATTAACAAACTTATCTACAAATATGAGATTACTAAACTAGTGATCACAAGTTTGAATCCTAGAACCGAGCCTTCAATCACAAATTCGAGCTCCAATATTCTCATTGGTCCAAGGTGTTAGTAGCTACAACTCTGGGCACTGAGTTTTGTTTACCATAGGATGCCTCAGGTCTGATAAGGTGACTATACCTATCATAGGAGACAATCTTAGTTTCTCCACAAGTGGTTGCCATAGATCATTATTCTTGTAGTATGAGCTAGAAGAATAACCCAAAACTTTGCCCACAATTATTCTTCAATGTCCTTCTCTACCTCCTTGCTGCGTTTTTTATCTCCTCTCTAAATTCTTCACCAAGTTCATGGATAAAATGCTGAGTTTAAACTCATATTTATACACATTTTAACCTATAATGAAGAGACATGTTGTTTGGACATGAAACTGACTTGTTCATGTAGGCTCATGTCAGCCCACCATTAAAAAATACTTATATTTTAACTTGAGAAAACATTTTCTCTCACTCTCAGAGGAGTTAGAAGGTGAGTAATCTCTCATTGGAAAGGGGAAAGTGTCCTCTACAACTTGGTTCCATTTTCATCCTTAACTTAGGTCATTTTTCCATCAATAAGATTATGTTTTGTGATATGTCATTATTATTTTATCTATGGAAACCTTTACGATTTTATCATTAAGTTTTGGACAATGTTTAGGGCTCCCATATATTTTGTCTTTTAAGCCTTCAAGTTTATGATATGCAATATGAGGGTTTCTTCACTTGTGTTCTTTATTTATTAGGGCATCTTCAAAGGCATCATGGGATTGTAGATTAAAGCTCCTTTTTTATTCATGTAATGAACCTATTAGGATTAAGGCTTCCTTATTTCATAGAGACTAGGGCACCATGAGCATCAATTAAGAAGGCTATGACTTCATCTTATTTTCCAATCCATGCATCATTATTTCATAAGGTCAAAGGCTAGGGTTTCATCAACCTGTATGGATAATGATTTGATATACAAGGTAAATGGTAGAGTTTAATCAATGTGTATGGATAATGCTATGGTATACAATGTAAAGGCTCCTTCATTCATCATAAACAATCTAGGGTTTCATGCGAATTTTAGCTAGGCTAGGGCATCATGAAACTAGGTGTTTAGGGTTTTATTATGTAGCTAGGGGATGTGAATCATTTTCATGCTTAGGGTTTTCTCCTAGGGTTTTCATGAGGTTAGGGTTATCACAAGAATATTTTACATCTCCAACAATACAATATTGACATTAATGACAACATTGAAAAACAGTCTCCCACTTTGTCATTGATGGAAATATTCTTTCCCTTTCAACAATTTCTCCCATAAAATATATGGAAAATTGGGTACCCAAGTACTTCCTATATCAATCTGCTTCTTGACATATTTCTCCATTGTATTTTATTCATCAATGATAGTTCTACATGATATATGTTTTTCTCCCCCTATCATGGTTCTATTTTGAATGAACTTCTGCCTCCTAAGCCTTTGCATGCAATTATGGAAATGGATGTGGTAGATGATCAACCAACTCCCCTTTCCTACATAGATTCCTCTACCTCTTATTTTTTCTCAAGATAAGAAATATTGTTTCCTTGTGATCAAGTGGAAGACATCTTCACAATATCATTATTTTCTTCAATGGAGTTACTCTCGCAAGATGATCTATTAAGAGATAATTGTCATGCGTGACTCATCAAGTGTTTCATAGGGCTCTTTACGGATAGCTTCTGCAAGAATAGTCAAGCATCACAAGCTTCCCCTAACAATATGCATGGTCTCCTTTTTGGAATAATTTCACGATCAAAACTTGGAATATATACACAAAAGATGTAGTTATCAGATCAAAAACATGGGTTGATGCGTTGACTATTCAAGACAATTTCTCATCCAATTTTCTTCCTTCTCCATACTTGTGTAAATTTCCTTTCATGCTTGTGATTCATGGTTTTATCTTGTTTAGGGACCCAATTGAAGTTACATTCACGAGCCATATGTCCAATGTTATGGCACTTGAAGCTTTTCATCTTGTTCATGAATGAGGAATCATGACTTTGTCTTGCAAAGTTTCTTCTAGGGAGCTGATGTGAACCATTATATTTGTTCTTGTGGTATGCCCTACAATTCTTTTCCATGTGCCCAAAATTTGTACAAGAATACCAAAACAAAAAAATATGCTTTGGTACTTGTGAGATGGAGATTGTCTTTATGTACTTCTAAAGTCATTCTACCTTGGTATCCTTTGTTGATATCCATTACCTCTTGCATTCTTAGCAACATATGCATATATTCTTGGAGTAGAGTTTCTTCCAATGTCATATTGACTCTTCTCCTTGCTCTTGATAGAATTGAGGGCATCAATATTTATTCCAAGCTCCTCCAAATCCTTTTTTTTTATGCATTAAGGTTTGCATCACTTTTGTTTGAGGGTTCACCTACATAACCAAGACCTGATTTATCAAGAGGAGATATTTGATGACTTAGTATGTCATCTAGCATTTGGGAGCTATTTAGAATATTATTCAGATGATCAACATATTTTATTAAGAGATTAATTTCTTCTTTAAAAATATTTCATTCCTCATCCTTCTTTGTTAGATGGTTCTCCATTTCTTCCTTTACTCTGGTTGCTTCACATGATTGGGCCTTAAGCGAGGTGATTTCTGATCGTAATTTGGTGATGTCATCATCCTTTTCTTCTAGTTGGCATGTCATGGTATTTCTTTCCTTTTCTGCTTCATCAACTTTTCCTTCGAGGAGAGTCAAAACTTCTATCACCCTTTTAGCTCCTTGTGTCTATTTCTTTACATCTTATAGTTGGGATTTAAGGGAGGAAACCCCTTCCTTGTATTGACCAATTTTTCTTTCAAGTTTGTTCAAGTCTTCAAGTCTTTCTTAAAGATGGATTGACAAAGTTTCTTCCCTTTTCTTTGCTTTATCTAACTAATTTTTCATGAATATGACTTCTTCATGATGATTTTTCTTATTTTGATGAAATTTATCCTTAATCTTGGCAATCTCCTTATCTCTTTCTTGTACTTGAAGCTTGAATAAGTCAAATTCCTTCGTTGTATTTTCAAGGTCATGGTCACCATCTTGTGATTTCTTCTTGAGCTCCTCATTTTCCTTTTTCAAACTGCTTATCTCTTCTATGGCAACTATAAGTTTTTCCTTGATATCTGCTTCATTTTCTTCATCTTCTTGGTCCTCCTTGGTCTTGATGTCTCCACTCTTGTTTTTAGCTTCTTTTACGGGCTCTATATTTCCCTCTTGCTTTCCATCATCTTCTTGACTATAGGTCATGGTCAATTCTCCTTTTGAGTCAAGATATTGAATTTTGTCTCACATACCTTTTGTCGATGAACATATTTCCAATTTTGCCTTTATAGGATGTAGTAGCCCACTCAAGATTGCTTTTATCGCTCTTGCATTATATTCATTCGATTCTTCTTCCATCATGATTTCAGTAATCATTGATTCATAGACTTCAAAACCTTGACCCATTAAGAAATTCTTCATTCTTACCTTCCATATATCAAAGTTTCCATTGAATAATGGAGCTTTCCTAATTTGATTATCTTGTGTTTTCATGGTTGAAGAAGAGACATATTTAGAAGGATTAGAAGCTTTCTTCCTTGGCTTTTCCATTTGTGTTAGGATCTACCTTCAAGCTCTTAGGATTTGAGTGAAGGCATTGGCTCTGATACCGATTGTTGGGAATCATGATTATCATTAGACCAAAACTCGCAAGTGTTAGTTAATGATTGCATCACCACACATAAGGATCCATGAGAGGTGGTTAGTCCATGTTGTGAAATAAATGAGGAATGTTAGTTTATCCAATGTCCAACACTTTTCCTTTGACAACAAAATCCTTTGGATAAAACATATAAACATCTTTATTCAAATCACCATTTAAAAATATTATCTTTACATCGATATGATGTATCATCCACCCTTTTTGAGCTGCAAGGGAAAACAAAGTTATAATTGTGCCCCATTTTGTTGTAGGAGAAAATGTCTCTGTGTAATCAACCCCTTCCTTATGAGAATAACATTTTTCTACAAGCCTTGACTTTTAATTATCAAGCGAACCATCTCTCTAGTATTTTATTTTAAACACACGTTCACAACCAATAGGTTTGATGCCCGTAGGAGGATCCACTAACCTCCACATTCCATTTTTAATGAGCAACTCATACTCATTTTTCATTGCATCCTTCCATTCATCACAATTAGCAGCTTCTTCAAAAGAACTAGGTTCCCTAATTGTAGAATAATTAAACTCATAGTCATGAGAAATGTTACCTGAATTTGAAGTAACATCGCTTTTAGAAAAACTTCATGTTTCAAAATCATCATACTTTCTTGGAATATTTTAACACATGTACTTATTCTTGAATAATCATCAATAAATGTCAGCATATATTTATTACCACTAGCAGTTGGAAGAGGCACAGGTGCACATAAATATGAATGTATGAGGCCTAATTCTCTTGATGCTCTAGAATAAGAACTATGACAAGGCTGCTTATAATGTTTCCCAAAAATACAAGCATCACATGGCATACTATTTCTTGCTATTGTAAGCAATCCTTTTATACCATGTTTTCTCATAATTCTAATTTTTCCATATTTAATGTGACCAAAACGAGCATGCCATGCAATAAATTGGAAGAAAGAGTATCACTTTGTTGTGCTAAAAGAGCAGAATTATCACAAGAATTTATAGTAGATGATGTGTCATTCGTTTTTAAAAGCATACCTTCTTTAACACCTATCATAATAATTGCATAATCATATGCTCTATGTCTCTCATTAATTACATCAAAGATATCTATCAGATTCCCTTGTTGTCAGATATCTATAAGAGATTAAATTTCTTTGAAACTGTGGAATATAAAGAACATCATCTAGAACATAATATGCACGTTTTGGTATCTTCAAACGAATGTATCCAATTCCTAAAACCTTAATTTGAGAATTTTCAGCAAAATATACTACCCCATCAACTTGGTCACTGAATGTTTCAAATAAATCTCTCATAAAAGTCATATGACATGTAGCTCCTGAATCCAAAATTCAATTGTCTTTCCATGAAGAAAATGCAGTACTAAGAACATCATTAATGTTGAAATTGCAATGAGCAACAATATCATGGGCAATTTCAGATGATTTTTATTTATTTGGTGGTGGTTGTTCTTTCTTCTCACTAATTTTTTCTCTCCTTTCACTGACCTTATACCAATGATCTCTACAATTAATGGAAGTATGACCTACTCTTCCACATCTATAATATTTCATATTTTGTTTATTATTCTGAAGATTTTTTTGTAGTTTGTCACCTTGATGCTCATTACCTTAATTAGTATTGCTCCCCTTGCCTCTAAAATTTATCCTATCATGGGCTCTAATATTCATACCACCTCTTTAAGACTGACCTTGAAACTTTTGGTATTTTGGTGCAAGGAACAATTTCCTACGTTAGAATTGGTTAGAGGCTCCTTCTTCCCAAAGGCCTTTTGTCTTTGAACAATTTTTCTCACTAGTTTATCAAATATAATATATTTCAATTATCCACTCACTTGGAGAGATTCCAAGTAGTGTGAATAGACAGGGTGGAGAAATTTTATAAAAGTAGTAAGTTACAAATCTACTTCAACAACAATGGATTTTATATCATGAAAAACAAATTTTATTATAGAGTCCATCTTCATGGGATCATTATATTTCATCTCCAAATTAAACAATCTCAACAATAGAATAATTTCAAGTTTTGAATGAGAATCATAATGTTCCTTTAACTTTTATAATGCTTCAAATGTTGTATCACAAGAAATAATATAACTTTTTACAAACTCTTGCACTGATGCAGTAATTAAAACGTCTTCCTTCCTATCTTTAGTTTCCCAAATTGCACGTTGTTTTTCCTCATTAGGTGGTTAAGGTGAAATTTCTTTATTATCTTTGTCTTTATTTCCCTAACATATTCCTTCCCACAAATAATTAAAATTAAATGTGCTTTTGATATTTCAAATCCATTCTTGATAGTTCTCTTTTCCATAGAACACAAGTCCCACTATTGATATCAATGAAGTCATATTTTCAAACCAGAGAAAAAATGGTTTTCAAACTTATTTTATACAAAATACAATGCAAGTGTCTTTCACATAAAATCCAATCAACTCAAAATCAATAAACTTAATAAAGTCAAAATTTATAGCAACAAGAGCCATAGTCACTCTTTCTTTCTTGCTCTACTCTATTTTAATTAATAGACAACAACATGGGCAACACTTCTAAAAAAAAAAATCTGAACTAGAAGGAGCTTTGAGCATTTCGCGTATCCACCACTCGGAAATATGAACAATGCATGGGGTTTGTCGCTCTTCCACGAATAAAAATCGTACGTGGTGCGGGTCTTTATCATCGAGCCACTATACGCAAAACGTTTAGTTTTACAAGGATTTAGAAAAAGAAAATTGATTTCTGCACTCTTCAAGCAATGATGTGTGGACTCAGAATCTCCTCTATGGGATTTCGCTGGCTCATTAACCTTTGTGCAGGTTCTGTTGCGCAACGATCTCTTCCATCTGATTGCACTGATCTCGTTTGTCGGATCTCCTTTCTCCTACAACAAATTTTGTTTCGTCAAATGTCTTCGTACTTCTAAACATTTTGTTTGAACATGTGACTTACGTTAATTTTGTCCGCATTGGTCTACACATATCACCAATTATACCTTCAACACTATCCATAGCCACATGCTCATTGGGTGATTAGATCCTCCATACAAACTTTTCACATGCACAAACAACAAAACATGGAGTTGCTAAATTACATTGATGCTCTGATAACACTATACACAAGGTAGAATAAACTTCACGATGGGAAAACTTGTATTATTGATGAGAGAATCAACTATATACATCTGAAATATTGGTACCAAAAAGTTATATTTTGACAAGTTATTAACTGAAAAATTAAAACTCATTCACTCATAATGTAGAATAATAATCTTGAAGTATTAGTTAACATATACTCACTTTAAATTTGAATATGTGACCTCTTGTTAGAAAATACATGTTCTTAACCATTATGCTTACTCAATTACTCAAGTGGTAGAACTGTGGATGTCCCTACACATGAATGTGTTTTCTCTCTGAGTCAATAGAAAGCTTCCTTAGTGACAAGAAGCAAGTCTTCCCAATATTCTCATAATACTAATAATTAAATCTATTTCAAATATACATATTAATTTATGTTATTTTACCTTTCCAATGGGAATACATAATTTTTTTGAGGAGAATATACTTGAGCATTAAAATGACAAGTTTCATATGTGAATACCTTACAAATTTTCCTCAACAAAACACAAAATTTACAACACATAATGTTAGCAGGAAATTTTTTTAATAGAGTTTATCTAATTTGGTCATTCATCTTTAATTCACCTATCTTCAATTTACACTCATTAGGATAATTGTCTACTAAAGTCTCCTAGGACATGGAAATATGCTTTGTATGGGATATTTTCCCCGATTTTCTTGAGTCATTTCATGAATTTTTCCTTATCATTCTCAAGGGAGGCTTTCACCAAATGATGCAATATTAGGAGAGAATCTCCCATAACCCTAAGTGTGTCCACCTGATTTTATTTGGCTAACAAGAGTATTAGTAGAGACCATATATGATGTTCTTTGGCTTACAAAAGTATCACTAGAGATCATATATCTCTGCTTGATTATTTTTCATGTAATTAAGAGCCCATGAGTACTTAACAACCTTTCCCTCAAATGCATAGAGTACCCTTCCTCTCCTACCACCTCTATTAATTTTATGTAAAACAAATTGTGTTAATTTTTTTATTAAAAAAACTATTATAATTTGACTAAATTTGACTTCTTCATTGACCCAGTGTGAATGCTATGTGTAAGTATGTCCATCCCTCTTAAAATAAAAATAAAATATTCTCTAAATAGAAAAGCAATGTCCACTATAATAAAAAAGAAAAGAAAATATTCAATGCATATTCAATTAGTTGTCCATATGACATAATATAATTTCATGTAAGGTAATTAGAAGTAAAAAAAAATATGTGGGTAGGATGTTTACACTTTATACTTTTCAAAAAATATTTTAACACACTTTATATATATATATATATATATATATATATATATATATATATATATATATATATATATAATATTTTACTATGAATTCATATTGATGTATGCTGAAAATATATTAAATAACAAAAAAATCTAATTTAATGTACACTCATAAAATAATATGTACATCATTCAAAAATAAAATTTAAACAACAAAAAAATCACTTGGTTTTTTGCACTCTAAAATAAGTTTGTACCTAAAAAAGTTTGATCTCTCTAAGCTCATGTTAAATCTATGTTTAAAATAGATCTATACTGATTTATAAATAATATATATATATATATATATATATATATATATATATATATATATATATATATATATATATATATTAAAATTATAATTTATATATCTTAAATACAATTGTCTCTTCTTCCCATTAAATAAAATGATATTTTAATAAACCTATGTGATTCGTTCTCCACATTTCACTAGTTTCAATCCCACTTCTTCACCCCTGTGAGCATCACCCGATGCAATGAGTGCTAAGTGAACTATTCAAAAATCATGAGAAATTAGTCAGTTAGGACTACCTCTCATGGAAAAAATTTTATTATTAAAAAAATTTAAATTAGGTCATACGTTTGAATGACTTACTTAACGCAGTTGAATCCCAAAAATGATATCTAATATAATGCACTGCGTAAATCCCCCATACTTAAATTAGGGATCTCTACTTGAATGGTTCATGAGGCACAATACTTGCTAAGGTTTTGCAAATGGGGTAGCAAGCTAAGTGGGCTTGATTGTGGGAAAAACTCCACAGTTAAGTGTGCTTGAGCCAGAGGAGTTCTGGGATGGGTGACCTCCTGGGAAGTCCTGGTTACCGGGTGCAAGCCCCGGAAGTGATGATTGATGCTATGTGATTCGTTCTCTACATTTCACTAGTTTCAATCCCACTTCTTCACCCCTGTGAGCATCACCCGATGCAATGAGTGCTAAGTGAACTATTCAAAAATCATGAGAAATTAGTCAGTTACGACTACCTCTCATGGAAATGGTCATACGTTTGAATGACTTACTTAACGCAGTTGAATCCCAAAAATGATATCTAATATAATGCACTGCGTAAATCCCCCATACTTAAATAGGGATCTCTACTTGAATGGTTCATGAGGCACAATACTTGCTAAGGTTTTGCAAATGGGGTAGCAAGCTAAGTGGGCTTGATTGTGGGAAAAACTCCACAGTGAAGCGCGCTTGAGCCAGAGGAGTTCTGGGATGGGTGACCTCCTGGGAAGTCCTGGTTACCTGGTGCAAGCCCCGGAAGTGATGATTGATGCTATGTGATTCGTTCTCCACATTTCACTAGTTTCAATCCCACTTCTTCACCCCTGTGAGCATCACCCGATGCAATGAGTGCTAAGTGAACTATTCAAAAATCATGAGAAATTAGTCAATTACGACTACCTCTCATGAAAATGGTCATACGTTTGAATGACTTACTTAACGCAGTTGAATCCCAAAAATGATATCTAATATAATGCACTGCGTAAATCCCCCATACTAAAATATAATATATTTTAGATAAATATTAATAATTTCAATTTTAGAATAAATAATATAATTTTAACTTAACCATTAAATGTAAAATAACATATATATATATATATAAAATTATAATTTACCTTATTTTTTAAAATAATTATTTTTTAAAAATTATCTATATTTTTTTAAGAATCACATGAACTTGTATTCTAGAATGACTTACCCTCTCCAAGTTATCATTTTTAAAAGATGCCTAAGTGCTCAAAAAACTTTTCAAAACCCTTGCATTGCCATTTCTTAATCAATTAAAATATAGTTTAATGGGCTACTCCAAAATTAATTGAACGTTCTACTTATACTTCGATTTCTCTTTAAAGAAATCATACTTTAAAAATTAAATCATATTCAATAACTTAATACCATTCTTAATAACATCACCCTAAAACACTAATATTGAATTTTTTATTACAGTTTCACCTTCTCTAATCCCAAAAATTATATATTATCCCAACTTCAATGCGTTTTGATAAAATTTTCAAAAATAATTAAACCTCCCGAAACTACCCGACCAATTCTAAGAGACAGGACGCAAAATCGAAGTGACTATTTCCTTTAGTCCGCATGTGGTATCTTTCTAGAAGTTTCATGAACCTACAGTTTGACCAAAGATTAAATTTCATATTTAATTTCATATTTTACGATTCAATAAAAATTTCATATTTTACGGTTCAATAAAGACAAATTATTATGGGAGTTTTGAAGTCTAAAATGAACCTATTAAAGAAATTATAAAATAGTAGTGGAAATAATAAAATAAAATTATATTACAACATCAAATTTTAGAAGGAAAAAATAAATTTTATTTTTCAACTCATATTTTCAACTTATCTCCCTATGGGTTTACTCAAATTTCAAGCAGAAACACTCGTTGGATGCAGAATTTGATTTCCATCCAATGAGTACTGATGTTACATACTTTTGATGGATCATATTACAGGAAAAATGAGAAATACATGAAAAACGTGATTGCCATCATGGTTTTTCATGTATTTCTCATTTTTCGTGCAGCAGAGTCCATCAAAAGCATGCAACATGGGTACTCCTTAGATTAATTACTCCCATTCGAAATTTGAGTAAAACCTTAGAGAGATAAGTTAAAAAGATGAGTTGAAAAAATAGTTTTATTATTTTATTAATTTTTAATATTTTTACTTTTTTACTCCAAAAATGGTAAATCATCCCCATGATTGACAATATCATCTTGAATCCTATTGGTTGTTATAAAGTTTATTTTGGTTGACTTATAAAATTTATCTTGGTATTGATATTATCATCTTGAATCTTATTGGTTCTTATAAAGTTTATTTTGATTGACTTATAAAGTTTATTTTGGTTGTACATTTTTCTTAGAAGGCCTATTTTAGACCTCAAAATTCTCGTAATGATAATTGCAATTAGATTTAGAATAAATTCAAATAAATGAAGAATGTAATTTATATTTTTTAAGAGAAATAATTAAATTACACTTTCTATGTATATGTTTACAAGACTAATTAAGAATGGAATGAAACAAACGATATAGAGTATTGTTAAGATATCAAAATTTGTTTTTTACATTTAATCTGTGTTATAGTTATTAAGTTTCAAAATTTTGTGTGGGTTTTTATGGTGTAAATCTATTGCTAAAATATCAAAATTTGTTTTTTACATTTAATTTGTATTATAGTTATTAAGTTTCAAAATTTTGGATGGGTTTTTATGGTGTTAATCTATTTTCGCTATCAAAAACAAGATTAAAGTACTAACCAGATTCTAACAATTTTTACTATGCAAACAAATTTACATACCGTTAAGTTTATGGTGTATATTCATTTTATTTTTATAAACTAAAGCAAAGAAACTTAATACAGAATGGACCTTTAAAAGTGTATTTATTTTTTAATAAAGCATTGGATATGGCAGTGACCATTAATGAACCTACAGTTTGACCAAAGATTAAATGTCTATATATAATGTAAACATGATGAAACAAAAATATTTAATTTTAATATATTAATTTTGTTGATTTAAAATTAGATTGGTATTCTTCTTATTCTGCAATGATTATGGGTTTACAACGGTGTTCAGTTCTGCAGGGGAATATATGGTAGTAAATTTACAAATGTCTTACCTCTTTGAATTCACCCATTAAATTTGAAAGACACCTCACAACATTCCAGCTTTAGAATATGTATTTATTTATTTATTTTATTTATCGAGGGGAATATATGGTAGTAAATTTACAAATGTCTTACCTCTTTGAATTCACCCATTAAGTTTGAAAAACACCTCACACCATTCCAACTTTAGAATATGTAATTATTTATTCATTTTTTATTTTCCTATTTGTTGCGAATACATAAGGTAGAAGGACTCACTTGTCATGGGTGGCGCTACGTGCTGCTCCAACGAATTAAAACCTTCCTCCTATCACATCAAATTGTTGAGTGTTTTTCTTAAAAATAAAATAAAATTAATAAAATGTTAATTCTCACTCTTACTACGAAATGCTAATTTTCACTCCTAGTATGAATTTCTATTTTTTACTCATCCAACAAATTTTGTTTTATTCATATCTAAAAAATAAAATAGAATAATATCTAATATGTCCATGAACAAAATATTAATTTTCACTCCCAAACACATCAATTTTGTTTGATTTGTAAATAAAATAAAATCAAGTCTAATCTGCCCAGCAAAGAAATATTACATTACTTTTCTCAATCAAACACATCAATTTTGTTTGATTTGAATTAGTATGCATTCTCCACATATAGAAACAAAAAAGTATATTTTTATTTAGCTTACATATTTTGTCTTGCCATACATTTCATGTTCACCGCTTTTATTTATGTAAGAAAAAAATTTCCCATTTTAATAATATAACTTATTATTTTTAAATTTAATGATTTTAATTAATTCAAATTAAATTTAAATATAAAATAATATTTTTCTAAATTTAATAATATAAATTATTATTTTTAAATTTAATAATTTTAATTAATGCAAATTAAATTAACAAATAAAATAATTATAATTTAAATGTATATTAATTATATAATATATCTTATAGAATTTTAAAAATTATTTATTTAAAAATTCATTATCTATCCATAATTGTGATATTACTATATTTAAACTAAATGATAAATGATAAATACTAACTATTATATAACAATCGTTAATAAATCAAATATAAAATATATTCTAAATTTTAATAAGTATTTGTGTTTTATTTTAATATAATCACTTCTCCACTTCTCAACACTACTACTTTACTTATTTAATGAATAATAAAAAATTGGTTAATATAATCAGGGTTATTTATTTTAGCATAGAACTAAGTAATTAGATTGATATTTAAAATTTTAAAAATAAATTGACATTCGGTCATTTCAAAAAAAACTACAGCTCGAGTTTGTTTGTTTGTTTTTTTTTCTTCTGTGTATTATGAACGAAACAACTCAAACAGTAATGTCCGTTATACAAGCAGAGTTATTTATTTTCGCATATAACTAAGTAATTAGAGTGATTTTAAAGATTTTAAAAATAAATTAAAAATCTTGTTTAGATTTGAAAAGATACAGAGCAATATCTTTTTATGGAAATTCGGGACATTTCCACGAGCAACTACAGCCTGAGTTATGAACCATTCAAAATTAGTACATGCACACTGTACTCCTGTATTAGGAATGAAACAACTCATACAGCAAATCTTTACCATTCAAAATTCAGTACATGCACACTGTATTCCTGTATTAGGAATGAAACAGCTCACTCAGCAAATCCCCACCGACATGCCAACTCGGAAGTTATCTGTTTAGTATATTTAGTCAGGCCGGCGCCTTGCCGTCGTTAATAATTTCAAACACCAAATGACGGCTACCTATCGTTAATAATTTCAAACACCAAATGACGGCTACCTATCGATAGGGTCGTCGATTCACGATGCCTTTTATCTTTGGTATGTAAATTACAATTTCAACATAAAAATCAAGAGTTTAATCAATTAATGAAATTGGATAATAAATTTGGTAATTTGTTATTAATGGTTTTTTTTCGAGAGAAAAAAGCGAACCATCCATTAATAAAAATAGATTGTTACAGAGCATATGCAAAGCATTCCGAAAGACTCGTTTTTTTGCCTTAAAAAGGTAGAAGAAAAGAGTCTCCGCTGATTAACAAAGACCAGCTCAACATCTTCAACTGGTTGACAAAGAACCACCACAACAACCTCAGCTGGAGGACAAGAAAAAATATATAAGACAGAAAGGAGAAAGAGACCGAAAGAAATAATATACAAAGAGGGAGGGAAATTATGATTTCCTCCCCTTTTTCTTCTCAACCTTTCGCCACTCCACATGAGGAGGAGAGAATGAAATAAGGACAAGAGAAGAGTCCTCCACAATGCAAGGAGCGTCCTTATCTGAATCGGAGTGTTTTGGGGAATGATGTCTTTTAGCCCCGCTAGTGTCCTCAAGAACTGGATTTTTCTTCGACAAAGAGGCCAACATTCCTTGAGCTGCCAAATTCTCGGATTCTGGAGACATGTGAACTTGATTGATTGCTGTGGGGTAAGAAGCCGTGGCTTCGCCCCCATTTGGATCATCATTATGATCAGGTGGAGGGTTATCTGCCTCCTCGTCTTCTGTTTCTTCTTCTGGGATCTCTGTGTGTTGCCAGCCTCTTGATTTTTTTGCTTGTTTCTTGTTCCTTCTGCTTTCTCTTTTGACTTGAGGACAGTTATTACGGAGATGACCTGTCTGTTGACAGCCTTGGCACTTGAAGGCTGTGTTTTTGTAATCTAGTGGTTGTTTCCACTGGGAGTTGTTATGGATCAGAATGATGCTGTCAGGTAACCCTTGACTGAGGTCAACTTCGACACAAATTCTGGCAAAAGTATGTATGCCTCTAGCAATTCTTTCCAGATCTTGCTTGATGTATTTGCCTATTGCATTCCCCATTGCTTCAAAAACTTTGGGAAGCCAAAAATGAAGCGGGAGGTTATGTAACCTGACCCAGACCGGCATTTTGGAAACCAACATAGAGGAGGGGTCAAAACCCGAAAACCACGGGGTTGTGAAGAGTCCTGCATTGCCCCAGAACCATGGCCCCTCATGGAGGACATGGTCTTTTGCCACAACTGAGTCGAATTTTACAATAAAAAATCCTTTGGAGCATAAATGGATGTCACAGTTTGGTGACCATGTGGAAAAGATCCAATGCTGTAAAGCATCTGTTTTAGGCCAAAAACCATTGAATCTACAAATGACTGCCAAGGAAGAGAAATCAGCGTGAAAGTTGCTTACCTCAGGCAGATCGATTGTCAAAACTGGTGTTTGCTTACTTTGCTCCACTATAGAAGGACCAGGCAGATCTTGAAGAGGTGTTGGCTTGTTTGTGGCTTCCCCTTTTCCTTTGACAGCATCCTTGAACGAACCTGTGCCCTTTGAGCTAGATCCGAAACTTCCACCTCTCAGCCTCATGCTCAGAAAAATAGTTGAATCTCTCACTTTTCCATAGTGCTGCACTGTAAATTTTTCCTGTAAAATGTGTCCTGCATAAACCAAGCTCAGCAGCCTTGCTGAAATGCCTAGTAATTCTTGTATTTCGTCCTTTAAGTTTTTTATCAACATCCCTGTTCTTGTTTGCTTGCAGATCGTATTCCCTGACAAAGTTCTGATGAAGATTTGTAACACTTCAAGATCGGAATCCTTTATTTCTAATTTTGTTTTTTGCCTGGATCCTTCTGCAAGTTGATTCTCCAGTACAGGAAGGGGAACTGGCTTGCCATGGTCCATTCTTCGGCATTCATTTAAAATATCTGGAGGACCTGCAAGAATAAGGGAGACCCGGTCCTCACGGCGAAAGGAGAACTTGGAGAGGGGAGTCCAAAACATAAATTTCTTCGCTGCCAAGATGGCAGCCACCCATAACTGCTCGAAGGTGAACAAGGGATCCTCAAACCGCAGGGAACCCAGAGCCAAGCTCCCACCCCGGACTTGGTCTCCAACCATATCTTTAAAAGACTGCCAGATAGCGGCAGATCGGGCCCACGGCATACCGAAGGGGGGCAGAGGAATAGTCAGCGGCATCTTATTCCTATAGACGCAGACAAAGCTGCCTAGCCAGGGCGAAACATCCGTGGAGGAGAACACAACAGCCCTAAACTGGGAAGGGTTCGGTTGATATGAACCAAAACGCCTAGAGAAATGAGGAAAGTAGCCCAGAACCGCCTTGAGAAAAATGACCTGAGCCAAGGAGGGAGAGAAAACCTCCAGACTCTGTTTACTTTGATTCGAACCATGATATTCCTTTCCGGCAAATGGTCCGACCCAAAACCAAAGTGGAGAATCAAGCTCAGTGAACCCAGCGGCGAGGCACCAAGCAGTTCCATAACAAAGTTGTTCTTTGGGAGCAGCAGTGGCACAGAACGGACCTTCTGAAACCCTAATCACGCGAACACCCGCCATCGCTCAAAAAAAAATTGTTTTTAATGGTTAGGATAAGTAAAAAAAATTATGTTAGGTTATCTGTAATTTTTTAGCTTAAGGTTTATGAGAACTCATGGCATTCATGTAAAATATAGCCTATTGCGAATTTTATTTTATTTTTAAATTTATCTCTCTTTACACTATCACTTTTCTCGGTTTCATGATCTTTACAACTCGCATTAGATCTATGGTCAAAGTTGTTATGTGTTGATAAGAACCTAGTGAAGAGCAACGACTTAAATTTCAAAACGAATGCAACAAATTACAGGTATAACCATAAATACAAAGATGCAGTAGAAATAACACTTCATTTCATTAATATCAAATACCGAAATATGCTTACAGACAAAATGAAAATAAGACTAGCTTGGGCGATGGTTGCTTATCTCTGAGAAGAGATGTGGCGGCTACATGCCTCTGAACTATGTTACAATGAGGCTCAAAGGCCTATTTATTGTTGAGAAACAATGGAAAACCCTCAACATCCAAAAACGTAGCCCTAGGAGATGAAGCGCCAAACTAGGGGCCCCATTTGGGTAAATTGGTACATCAACTTCCTAGGGTCGTAACTTTGGCATATGATTTCCATTTAATGCACACAATACCTCGTTAGAAAGATCTATCCGAGGACTACAACTTTCACATGTTCAACATTAGCCAAACGCCCATGTTGCTCTTGGTTTTTACAAAAATCTTTTTTAGGGCTTCAAAACGGCTTCAGAAGTTTAAGACCCAAAAAAACTGCCAAAAATAGTAAATTGTGCTACAAATAAGGAAACTGAAAAACTAAAAGAAACAATGGTGAGGGTCCAAGTGGAATAGGCAGGTGGCTTCCAATATCCACCTAAATCAATCAAAGCTTTGGGAATGAATTTCTCAGCAAAATATGTGTGCAAAATGTTAATCTTCCCTAGTCAAGTTTAATGGAGGCATTACGGTAGTTTAGGTAAAGTTTACTAGGTCAAGTAACCAACAATTATAGGTGGAATTTTCCTTGTGACATTGGAGTCCCAAATAACACTTTCATTATTTTAATGATTATTTAGATTCTATTTTAAATATATACATAAATTTCCAACCTAGATAATTTGCAAAAAAAAAATCAAGGGCACGCCTAGTTGGTGCTTCTTATACAAAGTTTCAACCGTACCTAGAAATCTTGGTGGGATCCATCAAATGATAAGCAGCCAAAGAATATTTAAACACTGATGTTCTATCTTTCAAGATCAACCATCCTCACCTAATAGAGTGGTTACCCAAGTTCTCCAAGCCTCATGGAACATGACAATTGGAGTTATAAATTAGTCGGCAACATGGGCATACTTTCATAGGATTGCAAATGTTGTAATGCGGGGGACAGGTAGTTTTATATTTATATGAACATTATTTTTACAAACTATAAATGGGTTTGGGCACAAGATCAAATAATTATTAGAATTACTTGCTTTAAAATTGTTATTATGTTTTTCCATTGAAAATGATTGTCACTCTCGATATTTTTTGGGGAGATTCAATGAATGTTGTAAATTGGTTCAATCATACAAAGTGATGTCACTATTACACCCTACTTCCTATTTTGGAAGATATTTTATATTAAAACAATCTTTTGACAAAATTTCTTGCTACCATATTTACAAGGAACGGAACACAATAGCTTATACTTTATCTAAAACAAGAACTAAATAAACTATTGGAATTTGGAAAATCATTATATAATTGGGAGATCATTGATAGCAACCCCTCGAGGAGCCTGCTCTAGCTTTGCCCAGGACTCTCCCTTTGGATGACGGTGGCCCTCCCTTTTGTTCCACTCTTTTTTTTATTCTCCAAGGTTGTTAGAGAATGCCAACAATTAATGATTATCTGAGTACATTTAGGTTTACTGTTCATGTAGTTGTGTAACTATAGGGAGTTACGTAACAAAATATTTGTATTAAAATGGTGATTGCCCGAGAGGCTTGATGTAACTTGGAGAGTCATATTTTGACCTAGAGCAATAAGAATTCCAATCCCTTACCACATGGAGGCTTCCTTGACACTCTGCCAGGGTTTTACCACGTAAATTTCTTGTGCTTCTTGTTGTGTGATTCAGTTTCTGTTATTTATCCATTTCTTTCTCAATTAAGTGTAAATGGCATAAAATACAAACAAGTGGTATCAGAGCTTGGTTGTGAGGGTCATGAGGTCAATTTTTTTTTTAAATGTGTGCACCCACAGAGTCATTGTTTTCACCGTTGAGACTCTATCTTGAGCCCACGAAGTCTCTCTAAAGATTAAGCCACATTCTGGAGTCTAGCAGGACCACATGTTGAAGGAGGGAAGGACATTTGAATAATTCTACACGAGTAAGTGTAGCCTCCGGTCGAATAGCAAAGTCGGGTGAGTTGTTTTTTCTTGCTAACTAGAATAAATTTTTTTGCCTCTTGCCCACCGAGAATAGAGCTGTCATTTTTTGCTGAAGCCACCAATGAAAGAATAAAGCCATCAATCAAACAAAAGAGCCATCAATCGATGAGAGTCGAGAGTAGTTGAGAAACCATCATTTTTGTCAATGAAAAAAATCAAAGTAATTATGTGTATCGACATCAAGGCGTTGTGAGGAGGATTTTTTTTTATTTAGTTGTTGAAGGTTTACACTCAAGAAAGAGACGAAGTAGCCTCTGATAGAAAAGACAACCAAAAGTTTTACGTAAGAAGTCGAGTCACTGCGAGGATCAATTAAAAGACAAAAAGAGACAACCCCAATCAGATCCATTGGTCGATTGAAAGGTAGAAAGAAACCCAAGCCCAACCACTTCAGAAATCCATGTATCTATAGAAGAGTTTTGGAAATAAAAAAACTAGGTATTTTTCTTTGGTAGCAGAAAAAAATTGCTTGTTTATTTTTTTTCAATTCTGAAGAGTTAAGTTGGATTTCCAAAAATAAAGTTGGATTCTGGAAAATTATCTTAGAAAATTCTCTTTTTGGTTTCTTGAAAAATAATTAAGGGGTTTGAAGTTAAAAAAAAGAAGAGAAACCCTAGTTAAATAAACCAGAAAAACTCTAATTGAAGGAAAATTTAAAAATGGGAAAACCCTAGTTGGAAGACTCAACAGAATTTTATTATTAATAAAGTCATTTGCAAAAGCTTGTGTAGGAAGAAATGGAAAAAATGACTAATGATAAGTTTGAGGTGGATAAATTCACTGGCACGAATAATTTTGCAATGTGGAAACTGAAGGTAATGGATTTGTGGGTGCAACAACAGTTGTATAAAGCTTTAGATGGGGTTAGGAAGAAACTTATTGGCATGAGAAATTTTTATTGATAGGATTTGGATTCTTGAGCTCTCAGTACCATTAGGCTATGCCTCGAAGATGAACTTCTCTTCCACATTGTTGAAGAAATCTCAGCAACAGGTTTGTGAGGGAAGTTGGGAAGACTGTATATGACCAAATCTTTAGGTAATAGAATTTATTTGAAGAGGAAACTATATAGCTTTCGGATGATGGAAGGTACTAAAATTGCAAAACAATTAAATGTTTTTAATACACTTATTTTCGAATTCTCAGATATGGATGTGAAATTTAAAGTAGAAGATAAAGTTATTACCTTGTTAAAAACTCCAGTAACATGACCATTGAGAAATATAAAAGACCATGATAAAACATTTATAACTCTGTAAAAGGTTGATGTAGATAAGACTGAACAAACCCCTTTAAATGCTCACTAATCTGCCATACTCCAAAATTTCGTCGAACAATGTCTTCAAATACGATGTCGCTTTTGAGTTGCATTCCCTGTCTATATGGAAAGAAGAAATAAAGTCAAAATCTTATTTTAAGGGATAAATCTCTTCAGTGTGTGGTTGTGACATCGCTACATAACATTTTTCAAAAAAATTGAATCAATTGATGACATTTAATAAGTCTCGAAAGATTTTAAGAGAGCGGAAATGTTTTTCCAATGCCTAACATAAAAGAAGTTTTAAGGAGAGAAGCTTTGCGTATTATTTTCCCTTTTTCCTAGGACAACTTTTGATTTTAAAAAATGTTGACTACTGAGATACATAATTAAGCCTCCACCAAAAACTTTGTTTTGATCGGACACCCCATCAAAGTAAGACCAAGGGAGTTGATGGTTTATTTCTTCATCAATAATAGCTCGAGGAATATAATTTGTAACTTTCATAGGCAAAAGGGCATATATAAAAACAACTTCAAAAGGGATGACGACTAGAGAAGAAGACAAATCTTTAAAAATGGCTTTATTCCTGGCTAGCTAGGCTCCCCAAAAAATTAGAGGAGGGAGATTCTTATGGTTTTCTTCATTCATTGAATCCCACCATGATTTCCAAGCCTCCCCGAAATCAATTCCTCTCTATTCTAAATTACAACCCAAAAGATATTTTGTTTCTCCAAAATACCCACAGTAAAAGGGAAGGTGAGAAATTTTTGTTTTGAAGATTATCCCATGTTGGAATTTTATTTATGATTAGACACCATAGAAACGGTCTAGATTTGGTTGGGAAAGCAATCTTCCATATCTTCTTCCACCACCAAACTGGTTCGATTCTCATATGGCATGTAATCTGGCAATTGTACTCAAATTTAGGAGTGTAGATACCCAAGGGCAGGTAAACCCAGTAGTGAGAGTCTTCTCTATCTCTAATTCTAATATGTGATCTTTCGATTGCTGAAATATAATCTTTGCCACATGAGAACAAACTCACCAAACAAGTTGAGTTGGTCTGCATTCTTCTAACCTTGAGACTAGAAAGCAGTCCTCCCCTCATCCATGATATGATTGAAGAATGGTATCCCCTTCTCATTCAGGGAAGCCACTAGCGTTGGAGGAAGTCTAAAGTTTTCAAGACATCATACCGAAGGGTTTATACCAATCCTTAATTTTGCCACATTTCTAACATGCCATGCAAGTCTCTCACCTACTAACTTAAAATAATCGAGAATGACTTTCCAAATAGCATATGAAATCAAGACCCTCTTATTTGGCTTCTTGATCCATTCATCCAGAGTAAAGGGGAATATGTATTTTCTTGATACTACTGTAGTCCATAGATTATTAGTAGAGAGGAGCTGCCATCTAGATTCTACTAACAAGGCTTTAGAAATAGAAAAAAAAATCCTTTAGACCTCAGCCCTCCTAAGACATTGGAAGAGCAATCTTGTTCCAATTGACTTAGGGGAGGACAACTTCTTCCTTAGCTCATGCCCAAATAAACCTTCCACAAAGCTTTCTGATGGATTGAATAATTTCTTTTGGAACCCATGTAAGAGTGATCCAATCCACAAGGATTTCCTTGAGCACCGATTTGAATAGAACCAATCTATCATCTCTCGAAATCCATTTCAAACTCGAATGCTTGATTCGTTTTCCACCTTTTCTAGAAGCCCACAAAGATTTATGATGGACTGGATAATTTCTTTTAGAGCCCATGTAAGAGTGATCCAATCCACAAGGATTTCGTTGAGCACCGATTTGATGAGAACCAATCTATCATCTCTCGAAATCCATTTCAAACTTGAATGCCTGATTCATTTTCCACCTTTGTTAGAAGCCATATCCAATTGATCTTATTATAAGAGTTAGGTTCTAAATGAGAACCCAAGTATTTAAAACCCTCCTTGAGTGGTTTTGCTTCAAATGGAAATAAAGTTTTCTCTCTACAAATCTCCCTTAGTGACATACCTTCATGTTCCAGCATCAATTTCTGAGCTTTAAGGAACATGATTGTTGCTTTCTAAAAGAGAGTGAGAGTTTCTTTAATGGTCTCCAAGTCCTGCCTAGATCCATTGCTAAAGATCAAGATATCATCTACAAAAAGTAGGTGTATGATAAACAAATTTATAGCAACTTCAATGCCCTATAGATCCCTCCACTGCTTAGCTACCAAAAGTCGTGGTCTAAACCCTAAAGCTGCAATAAGAAGAGGAGAGGAGACATAGAGCAGCGTTACCTCAAACCCTTCTAAGAATGAAAAAATGGGAAGTGGTTCCATTGATTAAGTCTGCAAAGGATACATTAGCAATATAGCCCATGATCCAATTGACAAAAGGAACTTCAAACCCGAGTGAGTAAGAATCATACGAATATAAACCCAATTAACTATGTCATAGGCTTTGGACAAGTCAATTTTAGCAATGATACTCTTCATTTTTTTTGTTTTAATGCTATACATACCTTTTTGGACTACCCCATAGCTTCATGGGTCAAACTCTCTCTAGAAACATTCTAGAATGTAAAATAAATAATATTAATTACCTTATTATTTCAAATTTAATTTGATTAAATTTAACTTATTGAGTTTAGGCTTTCGTGATCCATATCTACATTATAAGAAAAAATTTCGATAATAATTTTGTCAGCGTGTTTCGAACCAACCAATGTGGTTCATCTTGTCCTGACAATGAACTTACTAACTAATTCAAAATGAGTAGACAAAATTTTCCATAAGGTGATTATTACCGAAAAAAGTTATAAATTTAATTTTTTCATATATAAATTAAAAAAATGTCCCATCACTAAAATTATACAATCATATCAAGATGTCTTTCTCCCCTTCGACAAAATAATGTCTTAATATATTAACAAAATAGACTATAATATTGTTTTTAAATAAATATTAATAATTCTAATTCAATTTTAAAATAAAAAAAAATTAATATATTAACAAAAAAATCTAATTTTAGATAAATATTAATAATTTTAATTTTAGTTTTAAAATAAATAATATAAAATGTAGTAATTTATTATTATTATTGTTGTTAACTTTTTAGAAAAACAAAAACATTTTAAATCACATTAAAAATAAGTATTAAATTATTTTAAAAAATTAAAGTTAAAAGAATATTTAATTATCGTTTTTTATTTATTGTCAAGTTCATTGAATTCTAGAAATTACATTAGGCTTGAGTTGTTACTTGACAAACCACTATTTATCAGCTTTTAAATCGTCAAAATCGCTCAAGGATCACACTCAGCATAGGCCACACCGCCCTTAACATGGTTGGATTTTTTCCCACATAGTTTCAAATCTGTGATCTTCACATCACTAAATGACTTAACAATACACCCATCACTCTATATTCTATGAACCATGGAATTATCAAATTAAAATTTTAGTAAACTTCAATATTTTTAGAAAATTTAAATTTTATTATTTAAATGATTATTTTTAAAATATTTTTAATTATAAAAAATAATAATTTATTTTATTTCCATATTATTACATTTAAAATAATCAATATTTCTTCGAAATGTCATTATTTTTAATTATAAGATAATTTTCTTTTTAATTGAATTTAATTTAAATAGTGGGATGAAATTAGATAAATCTATAATGTGAACCGGCGCAGACAACTTCTCTCTCACTTTTTAATTGAGAAAAAGTTTAATCTCTTCCCAAAATAGTCCTCGAAACCCAAAAATTTACATGTGAAAAAGAAATGAATTACCCTCCTAGTGAGCTAAAAGATGCTGAAGTACTCGACCAACTTTAAACAGTTCATACTTTAAAAATTAGATCACATTCAATTCAACATCATCTAACTGTAATATCATTCATAATAATAATGTTACATTGAAATCCTTTCAAGGAATTTTTAATTACAGTTTTGGCTCTCTTATCCATAAAACATAATTAAAAAATATATATTATAAATATAATCCCAAAAATTATATATTATCTTAACTACAATGCATTTTGATAAAAATTTGACGAGGAATTAAATTTTTCAAAACAATTCTAACAAATTTAGAGAAATGCATAAAATCAAATTTACAATGGTTTTAAACTGGTATCAAATTGAGAATAGTATTAAATAGATTTGGAAATAATGTTTACATTATTAAATTGATAGATTAAATTGGTTGGTTGTTAGAATTTGTTAAAATATTTTTTTAATAAATAATGTCGGGCATGGTTAGAGTTTATGATCACTATTTTTGTAACTTGTAATTTGTAATTTGGTTGTGTGGTGTAAAATGCAAATTATTTTGTGAATAAATTTGTGCACAATATCTACTCCATTATTTTAGTTGGTATGGGAACTTATATGGTCTTGAGTCCCTCAAAAGAAAGCCGAGGGAGATGAAAGTGATTTGAGATTTTGTTTTTTTTTTTTACATAAATTAGTATAAATGTGTGTGAGTTGATTTCTGCTGTGGATTTTGTTTTTACCCTGCGTAGATCTCTGTGTTATTTTTTTTTATAACCTTGTATCCAACGAACAGCCAGTGTCTGAGGCATCATCTATTCGCGTCTCTTCAAGAATCCATTCTGTCAGAATGGAAGCTCTGATGTTTGGAGTGGCGTCCCACCATATCGATGTTCTGCAAGGTGAACGAGAATAAATCCCTGTCTCAGACCGCATGAAGGAAAGCCATGTTGTGTCGTTGTAAAGTCAAATAGGCAACCAACCTCACCATTTGAAATCGTACCATGAAATTTGTGGCGAATCTCTCATAAAGGATACGACAAAGCTATAAAATTATCGGTTTTGATAATAATTACGGGATGCCTATCAATGTCCTCAAACAGGCTCTTAGCCGTCACATATACTTCCCGTTGGTGATGTTGGTTCAAAGAAAGATTCATTGTAAGAGCGTTCACGAAGGACAAATTGCCGCCACCTGCAGCCACTCGTCAATGAAGGGTGTGATGGGGTGAGTACGTCTTAATTAAGGCCGTCGGTTAAGAGGAGAGTCTAAAAACACATTTAGATGCTTACAATGTGGTCTCAAGTCAATTGTGACTCGTGTATGCCAAATAGGAAGGGACGGTTATATTTGGATATGATAGGTTATTATTCGTTGAATATAATATTGTAATTTGGGTGTTAGTGATTACTATTAATGTGTTAAAAAAAACAAAAACAAAAAGGAACGGAGGAGGAGGTTGTCCGTGGTGATTTCTTTTATAATTTTGCAGTTTATTAAGTCATAGAGTGCAAGTGATAACTAATTAATGAAGAGTGAAATATAATTATATTAGTTATTTTTGACGTTTTTTTGGTGCCGAGAGAACTTATCATTAATTTGATTGTGTGAATATGTTATTTGTTGATGGATCTTTTGGTGCTTCAGGCTTCAAGAGCATTAATTATAGGTTTTGTTATGAGATCTATGTGTATAGAAAGGTTAGTGACATAAGTGACTGTTGGATACAATCTAGTATAGAGATTGTCCTTCGGGAGATCAGGAAGCGTCAATTATACAAAGTTCATCAAAGATGGTTAGAGGTGATTATGTCTTAAATGAGTTGAAGGGGAAGCTTGAATATTGTGGTGGTGAAAAGAGCGTTATCCAGAGACTTTAGAGTGGGGATAAGTGTCGAGGAATACCATTGTAATTTCTCCATTTTGTAATTTTGTGGAATGATGTAAATGTAAGCATTAAAGGGGGCACTTGGAAATAATGTTTTGTAGGAATTTACAAGGTAAGTTCCTCAGACAGAACACCAAAGGACACAACTCACAAACAGATCACATATCAATACACTAGTATTCTTGACATGGTTGAAACCCTCAAAGAGGGAAACAGTCTACGGCCTGAGCCAACGCGGCCACTTCAAACAATTTATTAATAAAAGAATGAAAATTTACAGAAGCTTTTTTCATGAACGATTACCCTACAAATGACCCTCCATGCTCTTTAAATAGAAATCATGGACCAATTGGGTATTAAGCCACGGATCAAGTGTCGGTAATACCGAGGAGAGAATGAACCATTGGATCACTACATATCGTGACTGTCAGAGTGTAAGTTACAAAAGTACATAGTAAAGAAACACACTTTACCTAACTCTACACTAGACCAAGTTATACTTAACTATTTCCTATGTGTCGGAATATCCTAACATCCCCCCTTAGGAACAACTTGGGATAGGATTGAAAGATGTACAAATATGACACAATAGGAGAAGGAAGGAGGCATTAGAGCCTATCCCCCATTAGTGACAACTTCCTAAACTCCAACCATAAATCGAAGTTTAGTAAACTTTGTCTCTGTGAGAGCCTTTGTAAAGATGTCTGCAACTTGATTATCTGTTGAACAATATTGCACTTCAAGAACATGGTCGTGAATGAGATTTTTGATGAAGTGCATGTGCAATTCAATGTGTTTATTGCGCTGATGTTGGACCGAATCTTTGCATAGTTGAATGGCACTTTGATTATCACACCAAGGTGTAGTCGGATGTCACTACTGAAAGCCAAACTATGATAGGATCTGACGAAGCCACAGGGCTTCTTTACTAGCTTCTACGGCATCACGATACTCTGCTTCTGCTAAAGAAAGAGAAATGACACTTTGTTTCTTGCAAGCCCATGTACTAGGTCTTGAACCAAGAGTGAACACATAACTTGCAGTAGGCTTCTGATCATAAAGGTCACCAGCCCAATCAGAATCAGTGAAACCAACCAATAGAGGAGATGCTTCTACACTGTAATGAATCCCAAACTAAATTGTACCTCGAACAGAACGAAGTATTATTTTAGCTGCTTTCCAATGACTTTCATGTGGGTTTTGCATAAACCGAGCAATAAGGCCAACAACAAAGGAAAGGCTAGGACGAGTATGGGCCAGATACAAAAGTTTTCCTACAAGTTGATGGTATAAGGTAGCATCCACTTCAAGGGATGTACAAGTGACTGAAAGTTTGGCTCCAGACTGAAAGGGAGAAGGGGTTGGCTTACAATCTTCCATGTGAAAATGGTGTAGAACATCACATGCATACTTGGACTGGGAAAGGGAAATATCTTCCTTGGATTGCAAGAATTGAAGACCAAGAAAATAATGCAAGTGTCCTAAGTTTGTCATTTCAAACTTCTTTTTAAGGCTGGACTTCACATGGTTTATAAGGTTGGGATCTCTACCAGTAAGGATAAGATCATCAACATAAAGAACAACAATGATAACAGACTTGCCCACTTTCTTGGTGTAGACAGTATTGTCAGAATGACACCTAGAAAATCTAGTTTCTAAAAGAAAGCTATCCATTTTGGCGTACCAAGCCCGAGGGGCTTGCTTGAGACCATAAAGGGATTTCTTAAGCCGACATACAAGGCTGGAGTCTGTTTTTATAAAGCCAGCAGGTTGTTCCATATAGATTTCTTCATGCAAGTCCCCATGCAAGAAGGCAGATTTAACATCTATCTGATGGACTTCCCATTTGAAAGAGGCAGCAAGGGAAAGAACAAGGCGGATAGAGTTCATTTTGGCAACAGGGGAGAAGGTTTCAGTATAGTCAATGCCTTCAACTTGTGAAAAACCCTTAGCAACAAGATGAGCTTTATGTTTATCAACCTTTTAATTTGGTCCATACCTGGTTTTGTAAAACCATTTGCATCTAACAAGTTTTCCTCTCCTTGGAAGGGGAATAAGATCCCATGTATCATTTTCCAATAATGAACAATATTCTTCATTCATAGCTGCGTCCCAATATGGATGGCCTGAAGCTTCTGCAAAGGTGTAAGGACCATAATTAGCTGAAGCTTGAGCCAGTAAATAAGAGGCTCTATCGAACTGAGAATGTGTACGTCGTTGATCTGTAGGGTCACCGGCAAGAGCACCTGCTGCATCCTGAGTAGCACGGACCCATTTTGGAAGCCGAGAAGCCGAAGGAGGATCCTGAGAAGTTGGGGGAGGATTTTCCTCCTCACTGTCATCATCTAAAGAAGAAATATTTTCATAAGTAGAAGGGATAGAGAGAGGTGGCACATCCGCCAAACTAGGCTCATAGGTCAATATATTTTCAACAAACTTTACATCTCTTCTAATGATAACATTTTTGGACTTAAGTGGAATAAGTCTATATCCTTTGACATCTTCAGAATATCCAACAAAAATACATTTTATGACTCTTAGGTTCTAAAGATTTATGTTTCTCATCTGGAATATGGGCCCATGCTTCACTTCAAAAAACACGAAAGTGACTTACATCTGGTTTAATTGAGCTCCATGCTTCTTCTGGAGTGATATTATTTAAAACCTTAGTAGGAGTGCGATTTATTATGTAATTTGCACAGTTAATTGCTTCTGCCCAAAAATTAAGACTAAGTCCTTTAGATTGAAGTATACAATTAGTCATTTCCTTTAAGGTGCAATTCTTCCTTTCAGCTACACCATTTTGTTGTGGAGTATATGGAACAATATGTTGTATTTGAATTCCATTCTCAGTGCAAAAGTTGATGAATTTGTTGTTAACATATTCTCCGCCATTAGCAGATCTTAGCTTAAGAATTTGATGTCCAGAATGTTTTTCAACAAAGGCCTTAAAGGCTAAGAACATGTTAAATACTTCAATCTTGAGCTTTAAGAAGTATACCCAAGTGTGTTTAGAGAAATCATCAATGAAAGTTAAGAAACACTTGTAGCCAGAGAATGAAACAATTGGAAGTGGACCACATAAATCGCTATGCACAAGCTATAAAGGGGTTGAGGCGTGCCAAGTGGCATGTTTTTCAAAACTATCCCAATGATTTTTTCCGAGTACACATCCGAAACAAACACCATCTCTGTAAGATACCATTGGAAGACCTGTCACCATATTTTCTTTACATAGATTTTGAAGGGAGCAATAGTTTAAGTGACCAAATCGCTCATGCCAAAGTTTGCTCACTTCATCATTATTAACAGCAAATAATGAGGGAAGATTTGATGACCCAAAGTTGTTAAACTTATACAATCTTGTAGAATCATCAATGATGCCAGTAGCTAAAATTCGTCTAGGATCTCTTAGGTCCTTAATTACAACATCGTGAGGTGAAAATTCAACGATTTTACCTTCACCTGAATGAGTTATCTAATATACAAATAGAAGGTTGCAGGATAAGGTTGGAACACATAGTACATCATTAAATTGACCATTGTCTATATGAACAGTTCCAGTCCCTACAACACTAAGAGATCTATCATCACCAACATATATATTTTTGGTGTTACAATCATTTAAAGAAGGAAACATGGCTTTGTTTTTGGCCATGTGATAAGAAGCTCCAGAATCAATGAGCCACTCATGAGAATTAGAAGAAGAAGATGCATTTAGTGCATATCCAGAACAAGATGTTTGACAACCACATGCAGAAAGTGCTATTCCTGAAGATGAAGCTGAAGAGTGCTCCAAATGGATGTTATGTTTCTTCATTGTTGCTTCCAAGGCTTCCATCTTCTTAAAGCATTTGGATTCTAAGTAGCCATCTCAATTACAAAAGTGGCAATGTCTATCAGTGTTCTTCCCTTTGTTTTTATTTGCCTTATCATTTTGTTGAAATGATTTTTCATTTTAAGGCTAAAATTGCTTAGGACCCTTGTTTTGTATAGGACCATTATTTTTAGGATACGGCTTCTTAGGATTCTTTGAATTTGATTGTTGTTGGGTGGCTAAGGCTTTCCTAGAAGAGTTTCCAAGATTAAGAAGACCAAGGTGTAAGAGTTTTTCTTGTTCTCTTATTAGAGAATCACAAAAGGCATCAAAGGAAGGGGACTTGTAGTCGTGTCCTTGAGAAATGAAGGCTTCTCTTGTAGAATGGAAGGTGGAAACAAACACTGAGTAGGCTGGTCCCAACTTAGTAAGAATGGAATAGATAAGGTTACCATCTTCTTTCTTAACTTTAACCCTTCCAAGAGAAGTCTAAGGGTCTTGAACTTGAACAAAAATCTTCAATGGAAGAAAAATTTCTAGGGTCCAATGTAAGCAACTCATTTTCGAGTTGATGGGCTCTAAGTTCAATTTTTAATTCCAAAAACTTTAGTGATCTATTTCATTACTTCATTACGAGTATCAAGTTCTGCGATATGGAATCTAAGGTCTGGAGAGATAGACATCCCTATCAACCCATGTGTTTGATCTTGCGCATTTTCCCATTTGGATGCCTTATCTTCATCTTTCGGTTTGGTTTCTTGCCCTGAGTCTATTCTTTAAATACCTTTACTTCTAAGTAAATCCACAATGTAGGACCACCATTAGAAGTAGTTGGTGCTGTCAAGAATAACTTGGCATGGACTTTCCATTTGAACAAAAAATGAAGCTGTAGATGTTGAAACTAAGTATTCCGATGGAAAGATCTCGAAAAGTTAGGTTGATCTAAAAAAAATGGCTCTGAAAACGGCTTTCGGATGAAAAAGTTATGGCTTTTTGAAGAAAAGTTGTTGAAGATGCTGACAAAGTGTGGGAATATGCGGAAATGAACGATAATGTTATATTTAAAAAAATCGCCCCCTTTCCAAACTTAATCTAATTAGCTCAACAAAAAGAAAGACTTGAACTCAAGACCTCTATTCTCATAAAGTAACTTTGGACCAAGTGTGCTAGTTTAAAAGGTTAGTAATTTTTGGAAAAGAGGAAGGGTTTTTTTTTTTTAAGTCACCGAAGCTTTGGGGTGCGTGTTTACTTGAAAACACTCTTTTTTGCCTACAAAACAAAAACCACAAAACCAAACGGACATACAAAGAAAAAACAAACCTTATGGTTTGAAGTTAGCTTTACCCGGAAACTAACAATTTTCCTCAATGTTTCTGATTTTCCAAGATCACACTAAGGCACAGCAAGAAAGGGCATACGCATAAGAAAAATATTTCCTTTCTATCTTTGATTTGCCCATATCGCACAGAGTCACGGGGCAAAAAGCATATGCAGAAATGAAAAGTATAGATCCGGTAATAAAAAGCAGAGAGCTAAATAAACCGAAATAAACAGAGAGAAAATAACTAAAAACTACAAATAAAAAATGTATACCTCCAGATCTTAAAAATGATGTAGCTAGGGCTACCAGAAACCTTTTTGCGTCAAAAGAAAGGGGTTCCTCACTGGAACAGATGCTCCTAACACAATAGAGTAGCCCTCTCGGCCCGAAAGCAGTCAGTAAAAATAGATCTAGGAAATGACAGTCGGATGCAATTCTACCAGCTTCAAATTTAGATCACCAACGAATGTGGCCCTCAAATAACTCTGATGCCATGTAGGAATTTACAAGGTAAGTTCCTAAGACATAACACCAAAGGACACCGCTCACAAATAGATCACATATTAATACACCAGTATTCTTGACGTGGTTAAAACCCTCAAAGACGGAAACTGTCCACGGCCTGAGCCAATGTGGCCACTTCAGACAATTTATTAATAAAAGAATGCAAATTTACATAAGTTTCTCTTATGAATGGCTACACTACAAATGACCCTCCATACTCTTTAAATAGAGATCATGGACCAATTGGTTGCTAAGCCATGGATCAAGTGTCGGTAATACCGAGGAGAGAATAAATTGTCGAATCACTACAAATCGTGACTGTCGAATTGTAAGTTACAAAAGTACATAGTAAAGAAACACACTTTACCTAACTCTACACTAGACCAAGTTATACTTAATTGTTTCATATGTGTCGGAATATCCTAACATGCTTACATTAGTAAACTGATAGATTAGGTTGGTTGATTGTTGGAATTTGTTGAGAGATTTTCTCAAAAAGAAATTCCTTGTTTGGAATCTGATGTAAACGTAAGCATTAAAGGGGGCACTTGGAAATAATGCTTACATTAGTAAATTGATAGATTAGATTGGTTAGTTGTTGGAATTTGTTAAGAGATTTTCTCAACAAGAAATTCCTAACAAGGAATTTGATGTAAATGTTAGCATTAAATGGGGTACTTGGAAATAATGCTTACATTTGTAAATTGATAGATTAGGTTGGTTCGTTGCTGGAGTTTGTTGGGAGATTTTCTCAACAAGCAATTCCTTGTTTGGAATCTGATGGGTCTCATTACCGCTACTTATGTGGCTTGTAATTTGGCTTTGTGGTGCAGAATATGAATTGACTTGTGAGTGAATTTGTGCACAATATCTGCTTGTCCATTTTTCTTGTAATGGTTATGTGGTTTCTTTAGAGTTGTGTTTTTGTGTGCGTCTAGGTTGAGCTTAGGCTAAGGCAAGCCCATGTATTAAATGTAAGAAGTACCAATTATTTATAGAAAAATGTTTATCACCAAAATTATAGAAAACTCATCTCCTTAAAAAAAATTTAATCCTCCCAAAAATATCTTCCATCCTCAACTCTTTTAACCTATAACTTAACCAAAACTAAATTATTATTTTACATTTTAGATACCTTAAAAATACCTATTAGCTTTACATCTTGCAATTCAATAAACACCATTATAATCACAATGACAATAAATATAGATATAATTACATCAAATATGAAGAATGTAATTTTATAATTTTTCAAAGGAATACATAAACTACGATTTATTAAAAATTAATAATCAACCATTCAGATTTTAAATATTGATATTAATGAAAGAAATACAATAACCGAAATGAATAAATTGATAACGGGTAGCTGTGATTGGAAAATTTGCACAATCTTGTCACGATTCAAGCCCCAAATACAACCAGAACGAAACTTAAAAAATTAGTAAAGAAACTTTGGCTTTGTCTTGCATTATTTAATCCACCGACGTAACCTTCTTCCACTGGTCAACAATATACCCTATGCGGTATGCGGCATTGCAGTCGATATGTTTTTTAGTTTTAAATAATTCAATTTAATCTTTAACAAGTTATGAATTTGTCTTTAATAATACACCCCTTTATTATTTATTCAAAATTTCATAAACATTTAAAATATAAATTTATTAACGAAAACACTTTTAAATTAAAAAATAAATTTTCTTCAAAATTTCATAAACATTTAAAAATTTATTAAGGAAAATACTTTTAAATTTAAAAACAAATTTTCTCAATTATTAAAAATTATTAGATGGTTTAAGGATAATCTCGACAGCTACCATCATCAAAGTTGGGAGAATAGCTTTGAATAGCATCAAGGATAATTTTAGGGGCGAATGTTCGCCCTTTGGCGAAATTAAGGGGTTTTAAATTTTTAGTGGGCGAATATTTTGTATCATAGTACATTTTTACAAATCACCTCAAATAGCCCACCTTATTTTAAGGGAGAGGGTAAGAAAGGTAAATTTAGCCCTTGAAATTAGGACTTACAACCTTCCATTCGCCCATTTTCAAGAATAGGTTTTATTTAAGTGATTCCATTCGCTCATTTTCAAGAATAGGTTTTATTTAAGTGAATCCTATGGGCCAAATACCATATTTGTAAAAGAGGTATGGTAAATTAATAAAAATATAAATAAACGAGAGGTATGGTAAACAAATAAAACATTTTTTTATATTTACTCCATAAGTCACCTTCTATTTACGAACACTCAAAAAATGGGTTATATTTAGGTGAAACCTATGGCCAAAATACTATGGGACAAATACCATGGACTAGATTGTTATTAATACCATGCAAAAAACCATTATTAACACTAATATTGAGAATTAATAAAAATAAAAATGGCACATGGTATTGACCCATGGTATTCACCAAAATGGCACATGGTATTGACCCATGGTATTCACCTGGAATGTAGCCTATTTAAATGGGGGAATTAAACCAGAATGTAGCCTATGCTAAGATTCACTAGGACTTTACAAAGTTTTATTATTTAGTGAAAGACTCGCCAAGATCTTACAAGATTTTATAATTGAGTAAAATATTCGCCATGCCTGGTGAGAGATTCGCCAAAAAATTATATATACATATTATATTATTGATAAAATCGCCTTCCATTTTTCCTATATACCATGGAGATTCGCCCATTTATTATATTTATAAATTTAGGGGGTTCTTAAAATTTTCCCTGAATAGCATATTTGAATCTGAACTTTGATGATATCTTTGGCCTATTCATTCTTTTATATATAATTTATTTATTTACTTTTGTTTTTATTTTACTGAAGTGAAAAAATAGCTTTAAATAGCATGTTTGAATCTGAACTATGATGATATCTTTAGCCTATTCATCTTTTTATATATAATTCATTTATTTACTTTTAGTTTTATTTTATTGGAATAAAAAAAAATAATAATTTCAAAACATGTATGGTCACTCAATACAATACAACTATATCATATTAAAAAAAAAAAAAACGTAATTACAATATGTTTATGAAAACACACTATTTTTAAATTCCAAACTATTCAATGCATATATATATATACTGATCTTCTTTATTAGGAAAAGAGTAAAAAAACGTATTGATTTATTTGCTAAATATTATTATTATTATTTTTTTCTTAATTTGTATGGTTGGAAATTTATAATAATTTTAAATTTAAATAATAAAAGATATTTATTATATTTGTCACAGATATGGTATTAGGTATTTAATTTTTTTATTGTGTATTAATTTGTTTTTGACCAAAGAAATTTACCACTTATTCATAATTTAACATTGAGAACTTAATTTTTGTGAATTTTTATTATTATTTAAATTTATTTATTTGTAAAGCAATTAGTTGAGGTTTTATTATCAACTATTTAGTATATTAGTTACTATCCTTTTATTTTTATTTTTAATATTTTTTATTTAACTCTTTGTTTTTTATTTTTTCAATTTTCCTGAATTATAATTTTTTATCTATATATTCAATTTAAGATGAATTATTATTATATTAAAAACATTTTTTAATAAATTTAATTATAAAAAAATGTATTTACTAATAAAAAACAGAAACATATATATATATATATATAAAATAAACATTTATAATAAAGTGTATATATATGTGAATAGAAACAATATTAGTTAATCATATTTTTTAATTTTTAGTGACCATATTCAACAATATAGTATAATATTTTATTGATTGTTTTATTTTTATGATGAATTTCGAACTTTATTATTTTTTAGTTTAATTAAACTGTAATTAAATGACAAATATTAATTACTATGTAACTCTTATTTTAACATATAATTATTAAAATAATTTAAAATATATATTAAAATGATTTTAACCTATATCTGCCATATATGTGAGAATAGGAACATGGAAGATGAAAACCACTTCCTCTTAGAGTGCCCCGCGTACAACCACATTAGATCTCAGTTTCACAATCTTTGTTACAATACTGACCTTCCTAGCCTTTTACAATGTCAAAATTATAGTGAGCTCGGGAGGCTTCTCTCCAAGCTTTTAGAGCATAAGAATAAAATCTTAAATCAAAATAAATAATTCGTTTCTTCAGGTCACATATTGTAATTAAAAATGGTGGTGGGATTGATTCTTCTGTTGTACATCCACCTTATCTTAAATGATCCTGGAAAAAATAGATTTGGTGTGTTGATACACATCAATTGCTCGCAGACATTGGTTTTGTCGTTATCAAGTAAAACCAGTGACGGTGACCCAATCCATGGCCTGGTTTATTAGATCAACATCAATGATGTAATGTTTCGGTGTCTAGACGCATCTTCAACTACTTTAATTTCACTTTGAATGTTGGCAAGATTACATGCATGATATTTTCTTGTTGCTAATATGGTGCCTTATGAGCTCAATTGACTTGGGGGGCTTAGTTTGGTGTTAGACCCTTTTGTCCACCTCTTCTACTAATGGTCACACTGTGGCTTTTGCTACACCTACCTTTAGCCATGGAGAAAAAACCTTCATTGAATAGGCCCCCGCTATTAGTTTGGAGAGAGAGAGGATGATTAAGGAATGTGAAGAGCACTCATGGGGTGAAGAAACCCGAAGAAAGCACAATGGTTGTAAGAGTGCAATTGTGGAAAGAATTAAGAGAACCTGAAGTCTAGTCAATCCTCAAAGCAAACCTATGAAAATGAGACCGGCTCCTAGTTGGTGAAAGATAAAAGACTAGAGGTTGGAAAGCGAGATGAGAAAACACCAACATGAAGAGTCCAATGAAAACTAGAGAGGAGAGAGACTCACAAAAATCCTAAGGGCTCGAATCCTACTACATTGGTTAGAAGGTGATGAAGATATAGTGATAAAATAAATGATAAAAAAGAGATATCAGATGAGAACCAAGTAGATCCTTGGAATTTAAAACTAAACCTTTATACCATAATCCAAACCCTACAAAAATTGAGATAAGAATGAATGGAATCTCACCGCTATGTTGCCCACTATCATAGGGAAAGTTATTAAGCAAATGCACCTTGTCAAATTCCAAGGATTTTACAGGCCAGGCAGAGAAAAACTCGACCTTACCTCTTTTATCCTCAAAAATGTAATTGTTTCCAGCCTCGACACCATACTTATCATAATTCACCATTATAAAAGAATTCCTTCTCACAATGGCATCAGATCCTTTATCCTCTTTGAGTCATGATCATCGCCTTTGGAGGCCATACCATTCTCGTTCCATACCAAGCCTCCCACAATTTGCACAACGCTAATATGGCTTTGTTTATGCTATGGATATGGGTGAACCACCTGTTGACATACGTCAAAAACTCAAAAGTTCTACAAGACATTGTGGGTGTCTTCCCATCCTTGACTCCATTTGTATAATAATTCTCTGAATTGTAATATCACTTTTCTATGTGATCTTTAAAAAAAAAAAATGGCACTACTCTCCATTGCTCCATTGTCAGAAGTAATAAGTCTCCATTTTTTCCATCTTTAAAGAGTGTTAACTTTAACTTAAAATGACACCCCTCTCCATTGTCAAAAGGAATAAACAATGTTCAATCTCCATTTATTGCATCTTTAAAGGGTGTTCACTTTAACTCTTAAGTTTTTTTGGCCCTTGGTGATTATCATTATATTCCATCTTTAAAGATTGTTCACTTTAACTTAAAATGGAACCCCTCTCCATTGTGAAAAGGAATAAAAAATGTTCAATCTCCATTTGTTGCATCTTTAAAGGGTGTTCACTTTAACTCTTAAGTTTTTTGGCCCTTGGTGATTATCATTATAAAATCCAATATATATGTTAATCCAAGGAATAAACAATGTTCAATCTCCATTTGTTGGATCTTTAAAGGGTGTTCACTTTAACTCTTAAGTTTTTTGGCCCTTCGTGATTATCATTATATTATCCAATGTATATGTTAATCCACAATCGCGGACCAAACATTATTACATTTTATTACATTTGGTCCAAGACTTGTTTTATGGTGATTATCATTATAAAGTCCCAAGTCTTGTTTTATGGCGATTATCATTATCAAATCCAATATATATGTCAATACACAATCGCAGCCCTAGCCCTTCGTTTGTCTTTTTCATGATGAAAGTCTCATGCATGCGTACAACTAAGGGTGGTTTGTGCCACAAGTTCTAAGGCCCTCCAAGACCAAAACCCTCCTCCACTATTGAGTTATGGTTGCAATGGGATTAGTATATACACTATTTATTCCATTAGACCACACAGAATGTGGGATAAAATTATAAATGCCTTCGAAAGCTGACAACATCGTGTCATTTCCTTTAGGAAAACTTCCAAGTCAAAGCCTCCAAGTCAACCTAGTGTACTCAACATTATTCCATAACAATAACACCAACAACAAATATCTATGTTCTATTACAGCATGTGCACGACCCATGTGGCATACTAGCGAATAGTGCGATAAACTTTTTTGTTTACATAAGAGGCCAAAATACAAAGATTAGTGCAAACGAGCTGAGTGATCGACTGGTATTGTGGTTATAGTTTATGAGATTTGGTCTAGCAAGATCTCATCTTTGATCCAATACTTTCTTCTCCAACTCGTTCGCCCCGTGTCATAACATCAAATACAGAGTCATATCTTTTTTAATATTTGATAACAAAATCAATCAGAAAGACGTCGTGTGTTATAGATAAGTGATACAATTTGAGTGGGCTTAATGATTAAGAGCATGCGTTCACTCATAAGAAGTCACAAGTTCAAAACAGGAGGGGTAGAGTATGTATGCCTTCATAGACTTAGCAGTCAAATCACTGCTAAGAGGTAGGTCCCTTGTCCCATAAAAAAAAGGTCTCATACACCAATTTGGTGTCTCACTTGACTGTAACCTTAAAATTGGATTATATATATATGATCAGGATCCGTTTTTTGAATCTGATTACTACAATCTATGGACTGAGACCCTCCAAAATGTTTGTCTATTAGGAGGTACTGACATTATTTGTTTGGGGTCTTTTCGATTCGATCCAATGCAGTCACATCCTTTAGAAGTTTAAAACATTGATAGTCGTTGTACTTTGATGCCATGTGATGGACTTATTACTTGGCAACTTATGCAAGCTTATTGATGGCTTTTGCTGCAAATTTGGTAGATCCTTTGACATTCCTAATGATGTAGATTTTGATGGGTTTCAAAAGGCAACAATGAAAGTGGTGCAATGACAAGGGGACTGTCAATGTTATATTTTTGATGGATCGAAATAATAGGATATAAAGCATCTGTAGCAAATCCCGAAAGGATGCTAAACAATATCTCCACATTACATGACAGAATCCAAATGGAGAAATAATTTTGATAACAAATGGTAGAGAGATTTGAAAGCTATATTTGATCCCTATGCCATTCTAGTTCTTAGACTTATAACTAAAACCATGACATTTGACGTGGAGAACCTCAAGCAAATATGATATACCAAGCTACTCTTGAATTTGACCAAAGTTTTCTGGACTTGCACAACTTATCAAAAGGATCGAGAATGAGGATGCAATACAAGGGGTGAATAAGTGTAAAATTTAATTAACTGCAAGCTTTCGATAGATCATATGCTTAAAGTATTAAATGGAAAATATTAACTTTATGAGACCCACCCAATATAATTTAAAAATAGAAAATAAAAGGATTTGAATAGTTTCCAAATGCACCAAATGAATGCAACCACCCAGTTCTCATCCTATAGCCATTCAAGCATGATCAGAGCCATCCATTAGCCTCAGGATATCTATAAAAAGAAAACAAGTAATCTACACAAAGAATTCACATATTTTCACACCCAAACACTACTCAACTTGTGAGTGAGGACATGACCAGTTAGTGACATTTTTCCCATTTTATTTCTAGTTCTTTCTCAATGCACCAAATATCTGCTTTTATGATGTCATTACTCGTTTACAGGTGGCCCTTCTGAGTGTTTCCTAGAATATGAATGTAGAGTTCTATTTCTCAATAACAGAGCAAAGGTATAGATTCTTATTTTTCATTTCTTCCACTATTATTATCAAGAAAGTTGGTATTAACTATGTGACGGTCTTGCAGGATATGGTCTTCTCGTCCTCTGTTGACTATAACTATGTATCACCTTCTAGTTTACATGCATATTCCATCCTATCAAAGATGTACCTAGATGTTGAAAGCATAATAAAATAATTTCCTTTACTAATTATATCTTACCTCAATGATTATTCTGACATTTGGGTGTATTTCAATTTAAAAATGTTTAAATTTACTTCTACTTTTCTTTGTATCAATGTGTTAATTTCTTTTATAGCAATGAATCACAAGAAAACTAAAGGAGTAGACATTATACACATAATCACTCAAAACAATTTGTATATTTCATCACAAAGCCAAATTACAAGCCACATAAATAGCGGGCATGAGATCCAACAGTTTCTAAGATAAGAGAATATTGTTGAGAAAATATCTCAACAAACTCTAACCACTAACAAACAAAATATGCCGACATTCTAATGTAAGGATTATTCTAAGTGTCCCCTTTAATGCCTACATTTACATCATTACAAAGATTAATACAAAAATGACAAATCACAATTCACATGTCACATTTGTCTCACCGGTCTTCCTCGACACTTATCCCCACTCTGAAGTCTCCTGGACAATTCTCTTTTCACCACCATGATTTTCAAGCTTCCCATTCAACGCATTTAAGACATAATTGCCTCTGATGATCTTTGATGAACTTCATATAATTGACACTTCTCGATCTTCCGAAGGAAAACCTCGATATTGGACCACGTTATGGACAAAGTCCCATTTATCAAAATGTAGCGAACTACACTTTTGATAGTTATATAGGTGAGTTGTATGATTATTGGGCATATTCAGTAGTCAATTATGCAACTAACATTTCTACACACATGGATCTCATAACATAACCTATAATTAATGTTGTTGAAGCTCTAAGCACATCAAGATCCATCAGTATATAAAAGATTCACACAATTAATTTAGTGATACATTCTCTTGCACTGAAGAATGAAGAGAACCACTAATTTAAATTATGCTCATCTATTCAATAATTGGTTCTGCACTTTTTATTACAAACATAATGGAAAACTACAGAAATCTCATGACAACAAAAATCATGAAATAATATTTCTATACAACGCAAAAAAATCTATAACTAAAATTATACCGCCCACAAATTCTCACATAATATCCTCCATAGGTAGGCAATACAGTTGCATGATACTATTGAAAAGTGTAACTAAGTTCAATCTTCATAATGACGTGTAATTATGATTTTATGTAATGTGATGTAAAGAGGAAAAATAAATTTATTGTATTGCTTTCTTCATGGGTTTCATGAGCATGATATTTTATTTTTGAGTCAAGACTCCGATTGTGAGCCTTTAGGAATGATTTGTCATATAGTCATAAAATGATAGAGTCATTGTCATGCAATAAAGTCATGTTACACTTTGTAAAAGGTCAATCTTATCTATATAAAATATCCTCTAAGACCTTGTCACTTATTCTCTTCAAGTCGGCCTACAACGATGGAAGAAGATGCTAGAAGAAGTCGGCATCACTACCTATCATCATGTTAGCCTAAGGGTCATGAGTTGATGTGTATAAGTAGCCTCACTCAGCATCACTTCAAGGCAAGCAACTCGATAAGAATTCAGTGAAGAAGTGCGAAGAAGAAGGCAACAAAGAGAGATGCGAAGAAGTGACAAGGACAGTTTCTTCTGGGCAAGCAAAGGAGGATTCTTCTAGGCATAACAAAGAAGAGATTCTTCTTGGTATAGAAAAGGGGAATTTCTTCTGGGTATAGTGAAGAAGACTTTATTTTGGGGCAGTGAAGAAGGTTTCTTCTGGGGTAGCGAAGAAGGTTTCTTCTACGTCGGCGAAGGGGAGTTTTCGTCTAGGGTCAGTGAAGGAAGGATTCTTCTGGGATGCTTGTTCTGGGTAACCGAGTTAGAGATCTAGAGACCGATATTCTCTAGAGGAAGCTAATGAAGATCATAGACACTGAGTTTCTCTAGCAGAAGTTGAGAAGAAGCAGTGTGAAGTATAGAGACCGAGTTTCTCTATAAGAAGACAAGGAGAGCAATTTGAGATCAAGAAGAAAGTTGAGAAAGGGAAGAGGTAGAGCATCGAGGTTAGTGACAAGGTTCTTGGGATGTTTTGTAGAGAAAACCCAACAACCGGCCATTATTTGAAATAATGGGGACTCTTTCCATTAATTTTTGGCTAAGCATCTCTTGTGATTTTCATTTTAAATTAATTGACTTACAATTTTTCATTTTTGCATTTTTCATCAGATTTCTATTTTTATTCTGTCATTGAATCTGGGTTTTCACAAGATTTCCATCGATACTTGTTTCGATTCATTTGGTCAACTGATTTGTAAATGACATTCCTTTAAAGTTTGATCATTTTCTCCCCTGGACTAAAAGTGTAAATAAATGTATAAAATTTCAATTTTTCGTAGCTAATTAAGTTTAATAGTAATTCATTGTAAATATTAACTCTTATTTAGTTCTTACTAATATTCTTTCATTTTTCACTAACTGTCCTACAAAATGATCCAGCTAAGTTGTACAATGGATGAAAATGCATTTTAGGATCTTAGTAATTTACTCCAATTTATTATTATAAAACAAATTGTCAAGCTTGGAACCCCAAAATTGTAAAATGGCTGAAGTCCAATTTGTAGAATCGTTAATTAAAGTGACACACATCATGTTCCCTTCCAAAATCACCGAAGTAAAATTTACGATACGCTATTACGATGCGATATATCACACATCGCATATCTAAAAAAACAAAAGCACTCATTCTAAAATTTTGTTTTGAATTGCGACTTGCGATTTGTTTTAGTTTTTATATAACACATTAAATTTTTTAACTCTAAATTTTTCACACTCCTTATACCTCCCGATCCTACGTCACCTACCTCCACCTCATCCTTTATCCCTCCAAACTCTTCCACCCTCATTAACATTCTCCACCTTCACTTATACGTAACTTGTAAAAAACAAAAGACTTTGTATTTTTAAAAATTAAATTAATATTACAATAATTATATATTTACTATGATTCTTATATATTTTAATTATAATATTAATATAATATTATTTTAATTAAACATTAAATTAAATTTTGTATTAATTAATTGCTATTAATAACTAATTTATAATTAATTAAGTCTAATAATTTAAATATATTTAATTATAATTACTCAATTAATAACTGTAGTGTAATTTAGGAATAAAAATTAATTAAAAATTTGGATTTTAAGCCCACGCAACAAAATTTCCAGAATTGTGGCGATTTTAATATGCTAACTTTAGAAGCTCATAAATGGACTTTTACTTGGCGAAATGAGGCCCATGACGGCTCATGAGAAAGACAAAACTATGGAGAATATTTCAGAAGTGGTTTCATTTGCAGATTTGATCATTTATTGGGTCTAAAATATAGTAGAAGATAAAGCTCCGAATTTTTAACAAAAACACTTTTCTGAGTTTCATTTTCTGCATTCTCATTTGCGCACAACTTCTTCTGAGTGTAGACTCATTCGTCAATAATCTCCTTGGAGAATTAAATCATCACAGACACCAATAGAAAGCTCATATTTCCTTTTCAATTATTTACTTAATTGAATTTGATTGGATTTGTTTTAATTATAGATTTGACATTTTGATTTTATTTTTTTTTCATTTTAATTTTGTTTAGATTTGTTTTTACTGAAAAACAATTGAAGAGATGAAGAGAAAAGAATCCCAATCAATGAGAAGATTCGATTAATAGAAGAATGGAATTTTGAGCCAATGAAAATTGATTAAACATATTTCTTCTTCAACAAACTTTCTTGTTAAGAATTATTTTGAAACTATTATAAATAGAAGACAATAGAATTTAAGAAATGGCTCCTCTCTTCTGCAATTCTGGAATTCTAAAAGCACTTCTGTAATAGGGATTTAGAGTTGTAGGTGGGAAGAGAGAAAATCTCAGATCTGGGGATTATTGAGGATTTTTCTTTTGCATTCTGAATTATGTATGATGGGCAGAGTTTTCACTTCTACAGCTCTTGTTGTAACAACAAAAGTTTAAGCAATGTAAAGGATTGTTTGAGACGAGAGCTAAAGAAATGGATTCAATAAATTGGTATTTCTAATACTATTATTTTAAATACTAGTTTCAATTTATGATGGCAGGAATGTGTCATTTTATTCATATTTGTGCACTATTGTTGGTATGAGTAATTTGTCTCAATCATATGTTATTATTTATCTATGCTCTTATGGGTTGAATTCTGATTTCTGAGTAACTATTTACTCAGAAATCTATCTTTTAATACTGGTTTAACAAATAGTGATATGGTGTGAACTACTTCCTCATATTATTGTTTAATTATTTGAATTACTGATTAAACAATCAATATCATTTTGTGAACTTCTTCCTAAATGTTGTTGGTTTATTATTTTAGTTAAAAGGTCTCTGAATAGAATATGTTTTGGTATATATAATATCAGTTAATTGAACTACTACGTTAGCTTGATATTCATTATAAGCTAGACATATTTAAATCCCAACCACTTAAATATCTTACTCTCAGTTAGGTTAGATCTATATCTACCTAATTGATATAGGGTCAGGATTTAGTTCCTTTTTCTTGCATTATAAAATAAGTTTGCATTTAGATTTAATTTTACATTATTATAAGTCCTCTTCCCAAAGAGGAAAACATTAGTTGTGGTTTAGCTGAGCCCTAGATTAGCTTAAGGACCACTTTCTTACCTTATCAACACTAGAGTTGATCTAATGTCTCTTCTCCATTGGTGGATGAAAGTCATATTTTAAACCATTTGAAATTAAGAGAAGGTAACCAAACCTAGTTGAACCAGTCAAAACCACCATTCCAAGGGGAAAAGAAGCTTCTTTAAGGCCCGGACCGAGTATTCATCCCCCATGTTGTTACAATGAATTTCAAGGCTTCAACATGAGGATACTAGAGTCAAGAGTCTTTTTCATGGCCTTGGTACTCATCAATTGAAGATCTAGAAGAAGAATTTTTTATCGGGTTTTCCTCTCAAGAGGTGAGAGGTTTTGGCCCTGATTGACAAGCCTACATACCATGCCACACATCTTCTATTGTGCATATTAGTAATTGTCTTGATGAAAAGAACAATTAAAATTATATCACAAGAAATTATCAAGCAGAGAAATCTTTTTACTATTCATGCACAAGATTTCTCAACATGGTATCTGAACTAAGGTGCTAAAGTCAAGAAGGGGAACTCAGTCAAGAACACATCAACCCTTGAAGAAGGATCATAGAAAGTCCAAGGGCTACCAAAGGCAAGATCTTCTAAAACCCTACATTGAAGAAATATACTCTAATAAGAGTCTTGAAATTATTTTCAAGAAGGTAGTAGGAAGAAATATCGAAACCCTAGAAGCACTTTAGAGATCATCACTCATACATCACCAAAGATGTGGAAGCTCTTCAAATCCAAGGAAGGTTACATCGAAAGGAAATATTTTCTCTATTGAAGAAAGGATCTCATTTGGAAAAATATCATCCCAAAAAAGGAAGTCTTCTATTATGCTTTTGACCTACGAGAAGATACCAGAATACCAAATATGCGAAGAAATATACCTAGAACACAGAACAATAAGAAATAACAACAGTATTTTATCATTTAGAAAGGAAAGTAATGTTTACTCGCCTATTCGAAGGGGAAACCTCCAATACAGTTGGGCTCAATTACAAAATAAGACACGACACTCCTCAAGGGGAATCTCTATCCTCTATATAGGATTCATACATGCAATACCATGGGTCAGTACCATGGTTCTTATTAATACAATCTATCTAATACCATGTCCCATTTGCAACTAACCATGGTCCCTTCTTTAAATGTGGGTCAACCATTTACAATTATTAATATGGGCTTTATTGACTCTTTAACTAACTATAACTATGACTCGACCCTATTACATAAATAAGGGGGTTAGGGTTGGACCCTAACATACCCTCTCCCATAAAAATAGCCTTGTCCTCAAGGTTGAAGCTATGAAAATTGCTGAAGAACAGTGGCTGGTTCCCAGGTCGCATCTTCTGCAGAGGTGTCTTTCCACTTGACGAGGACTTCCTTGATCGTGTGGCCGCGTAGGTGTCGTTCTTGCATGTCAAGAACCTGTTTAGGTTAGAGCCAGATTGAACCTTCTTCATCCAATTTTGGTAGACTGGTTTGAATTCTGCAATGGTTCCCAACCACTTTCTTGAGGCATGAGACATGGAAGACGGGATGGATTTTTGCAGTGGGTGGCAAGGCTAGCTTGTAAGCTACTTCTCCGATGCGCTGGAGTATTTGATACGATGCGTAGAATTTTGGAGATAATTTCTAACAACCCTTGTCTTTGAGTGATGTTTGCTTATATGGTTGCAACCTCAAGAATACCTGATCCCCTTCTTGAAATTGGTGCTCTGAACGATTTTTGTCTGCCTGTTGCTTCATGCGATTTGGAGCTTGATGGAGATTCTCTTTGAGGTGGGCCAGCATGGTTGCACAGTTCTGTAAGAGTTGATCCACTGCTTGTACCTTCGAGCATCCATGGATATAAGAAGTAGGTGAAGGAGGGAGTTGACCATAAACTGCTTCATATGGAGTCATCTTGGTGGTGGCATGATAGTTAGTATTATACCACCATTCGGCTAGAGGTAACCACTATACCCATAGATGTTGCTTTTCTGAAGTGAAACACCTGAGGTAGGTCTCCAGACATTTGTTTACTACTTCAATTTGATAATCCGTTTGGGGATGATAGGAAGTACTGAGTTGTAGTTGGGTACCTTGTAGCTTGAAGAGTTCTTGCCAAAAGTTACTGGTGAAGATCGGGTCACGATCAGACATAATGCAAGTAGGCTTTCCATGTAACTTGAAGATCTGGTCCATGAAAGATTGAGCCACCAAAGAGGGTGTAAAAGGGTGGGGTAGGGCGCAAAAATGAGCATACTTAGAAAGTCTGTCCACAACCACCATGATGACTGACTTGTTTCCTGACTTTGGAAGACTAGTAAGGAAATCCATAGAAACCTTCGTCCAGATTGAGGCAGGGATGGGCAATGGCTATAAGGTGCCTGGGGATTTGACTGTTTCTCCTTTGTGGCACTGACACACATCACACTCAGCTACAAAAGTAAGAATTTCCTTTTTCATGCTTGTCCAGAAGAATGAACGTCAAGTGCGAGCATAGGTCTTCTGAAAGCTTGAATGGCCTGTAGTGGGAGATGAGTGCAACTCTACCAAAATGTGACTTTTGAGGGTGGATGTTGGTGATATCACTACTTTTTCCTTGTAGCAAAGAATCTCATCCTGCCAAGAGTAGCCTACTATGGAATTTGGATCTGCCTACAATTTATTAATGAGTTGGGAGAGTGAAGGATGTGAAAATCATTCCTGGCAAGCCTCTTCAATCCACTCTGGAATGGGAAGAGAGATTGCTAGTAGGGTGCTTTCCTCCTCAAATTGGTGTGATAAAGCATTTTCTACGACATTTTCGTACCCTTTCTTGTAAATTATCTCATAATCATATCCCAACATTTTGGCTAGCCATTTCTTTTGTTGTGGTGAGGATAAGCATTGCTCCAAAAAATATTTAAGGCTTTGATGGTCTGTGCAGATTTGGAAACGCCGCCCCAATAAGTAAGGTCGCTAGGTATCCACTGCATGTAAGATGGCCATCATCTCCTTCTCATAGGTAGATTGTCCTAGATTTTTCCCCCTTAGTTGTTGTCTAGTGAAGGCCAAAGGTCAACCTTCCTGCATTAAGACAACCCCAATACTCGTACCTGAAGCACCACATTCAATCACAAAAGATTTGGTGAAGTTGGGTAGTGCTAATACGGGAGTGGAACACATGGCATGTTTGAGAGCTATAAATGCCTATTGCGCTTCATCATTCCAAAGGAGTGAATTTTTCTTGAGGAGGTGAGTGAGAGGTCTAGAAATGCGACCATAATGGCGGAAAAATTTGATATAGTAGCCAGTGAGACCCAAAAATCTTCTCAAACTCTTCAAGGTCTTTGGTTGAGGCCAATTCTGCATTGCCTAGATCTTTTTGGGATCCACCCTGACACCTTCACGCCCCACAATGTGGCCCAAATAATCAACTCCTTCCATGCCAAAAGAGCACTTGGATAGTTTGACAAATAATTTATGCTTCCGCAGCAGTTGCAAGAGCAGATCTACATGCTGAAGATGTTTTTCCTAGGTGAGGCTCTAGATGAGGATGTCATCAAGGAAAACAAGGACAAATTTTCTGGGATATGGTTTGAGCAGGTGATTCATGAGGCTCTGAAAAGTGGATGGGGCATTACAGAGACCAAATGGCATGACCAGAAATTCATAATTTCCTTCATGAGTTTGGAAAGCAGTTCTTGGAATGTATACTTCTTTCATGCGAATTTGGTGATAGCCCAAGCGAAGGTTGAGCTTAGTAAAGAATTGAGCCCCATTTAGTTCATCCAACAAATCATCAACAACTAGGATGGGGGATTTATCTTTGACTGTCAGCTTGCTAAGGGCCCTGAATTTTGGACACATACGCCATTCCCCATCTTTCTTGAGTACCATGACCATAGGCAATGAATATGGACTAATGCAAGGACGAATGACACTGGCTTCCAGGAGTTCCTTGATGATTTTCTCAATTTCATTCTATTGGGTGAAAGGATATCTATATGGGCGTACATTTGGTGGTTGTGCCCTTGGGACCAAAGTAATGCTATAATCATGTTCCCCTCTCGAGGGTGGAAGCTCATGAGGCTTGTCAAAGACCTGCAGATGGTTGTTTAAGACCTATTGCTTCTTAGGATGAATATGAAGAGAAGTGGATTCAAAGATCTAGATGGCATTAAATTGGGCTATAACTCCATGGTGGCCCCTTTTTAACAATTTTTCCATCATATGCGAGCTAATGATAGAACGAGCACCTGCCTGGAGTCCGCGGAGGGCATGTGTGTGGTCATTCTGGTTAAAGCTCATATATAACTCTTGGAAATCCTATGTGATTGGGCCGAGTGTGCAGAGCCATTCAACACCCAAGACAATGTCACACCCACCCATGTTGATGGAAAACATGTGGGTCTTTAGGTGATAAGCCCCCATTTGAAGTTTGACATTTTCACAGCGGCCTTCACATTTCATTGTCCCTCCATCAGCAATCTGGACCTGGAAATTAGAGACTGCTCTGACAAAAAAATACACTACTTCGGCGACTCTTTGATGGATAAAGTTATGCGTACTGCCACTATCAGTCAAGACTACTACAGGGTGATGCTTAATAAAACCTCTGATTTTGAGAGTTTGGGGAGAAGAAATTCCTGCCAAAGCATGAATTGAGATAACTGGTTCTTTAGGTGTCGATGGGAGCTCATTGTCTAGTTGGTTGTCCTCATCTTCCTCCTCTGGTCCCTCAAATGGTGGGGCTTCCTCAAATGAACTCTAATCAATATCATCAATTTAAAAGAATTTGGGTTCCTTGCATTTATGTCCCGGGGAGTATTTCTCATCATCGTAGTAACACAATCCTTGCTTTCTTCTTTTCAACATTTCCACTGGTGACACCTTTTGAACCTTAAGTGTTTGGGTAGTGCTCGGAGCCTGGGTGGGGCGTCCCTTGGCTATGAAATTTGGACGAGTCGACTGGGCCGCTAACCCGCATTCTACTTCCCGAGCTGTCTTGCAATCTGCCAGCCATGAGACTGGGTGGTGCATTCAGATGTGGGCCGGTATGGCGTCTTTGAGACCACTAATAAAACATTCCAAGTAGAATTCATCTGCTAGACCTCTTGTGCAGAAGGCTAATGTTTCAAAAGGCTTTAATATATTCTTACACTGTGCTTGTTTGTCAGAGCTTAGTAAGACGACCCAAAAAGTTAGATTCATGGTCAAAGTGATTAGAAAGGGCTTTTGATAATATCTACCAAGTCATTGGTCTTGCATAGCACCATTTCCATCTTTCTTGGTCCAAGTACAGGCTTCCCACACTTAGCTTAGTCACATCATCTTTGATGTGATTCAATGTGAAATATTGCTCCATTTTTGCTAGCCATATGGCCGGATGAGAGCCATCAAATTTATACATGTCCAACTTGGTTGGTCGAGGTTGGGACTATTAGTGGTTTCCATAGAAGTGAAGAGAATGGCTAGACTCACCCTCAAGGTTTTCATTAAAATCATATGCCTCCAATTGTTCCCCGGACTTTCCCTTAGTGATTGTGTCATTTAAGGACTGGATCTACTTCATTAATGCCTCCAAATTTTGTTCAAGGGTGTCTATCTTATCATTGGTCATAGCTTGAGCTCTGGTTTGTACCATGCACAGATCCGGTGCACTTGTTGTTACTGTGAAAAAAAGAATTGGGACCACCTGAAATTTTGACGCTGACAAGTGAATGGTACCACCTTGCTCAACCCATCGATCTGATTCTTATGGTCTAAGTCTCCTATAAGCATCCTGGGAGTGTTTCAGATTTTATTTTTTTTTACTCCAAAAGGAGTTTTACTCCCCACTTAGGAATACTGTAGTAGTTGATTCCTAGGAAAGTTAATTTTGCCCAATGTCCTACGAGAATCATGCCCAGGTATAGGATCCACACAAATTGTCAGATCTGTTGGCAAAACCCTCAACTGCAGAGTATGAGTAGGAATGTGCTAGTGATCGAACCCCTTCTGCTAGATCTGAATGGTGGATCTGATTGTTGTGACTACTACAGAACCCAACATGTTAGATCTGAATGGCGGATCTGATTGTTGCGGTAGCGACAGAACCCAACCTGCTAGATCTGATCTAGCAAAGATGATGTGTGATCTAGAGAAAGATAAGGGAACTATGGTCTCAATGAGTGTCAGGTGCTATAGATCACAATATACATAAGGGTCCAATAGTAGTACTCAGCCCAATCTTTCAGGGCACTAACAAAGGAGGATCAACCGTACCCTTAGTTGTACAACCCGACTACCCTATCGTATGCATGAGTAATCTCCTCGAGTGCTATTCTCGGTGTACTGTAGTAGCCAGACAGTTGATGGTTTATTTATGGCGAGGTTTTAAGAGAGCCTAGTGGACTTTCGATATACCCAGAGGGTACTTGGAAGACAGTCCATGCGTAGTTCTATCTAATGCACTACTACTTGAAGGGGTACCCACAGGGGTTACAAGGGAGTCCAACAAGCATGACCACCTCTTGTATTTCCTGCGTGCATGCCTCCCCAAATCTGTAGGTTTATGCACTCAACGATAGATCTCGTGGTTTAAAGATGCCGAAACACGTCTCTAGCCAATTATTTTTTGCTAAAAATGGAGATCCCACTAGTCCTGGAAAGTGCTCTGATACCACTTGTTATGCTCTTGACCTGCGAGAAGATACCAGAATACCAAATATGCGAAGAAATATATCTAGAAAATAGAAAAATAAGAAATAACAGCATGTATTTTCTTATTTAGAAAGGAAAGCAATGTTCACTTGCCTCTTCGAGGGGGCAATCTCCAATAGAGCTGGGCTCAATTACAAAATAAAACATGACACTCCTCAAGGGGAGTCTCTATCCTTTATATAGGATTTATACATGCAATACCATGGGTCAGTACCATGGTTCTTATTAATACCATCTATCTAATACCATGGCCCATTTGCAACTAACTGTGGTCCCTTCTTTAAATGTGAGTCAACCACTTATAATTATTAATATGGGCTTTATTGATTCTTTAACTAACTATAACTATGACTCGACCCTATTACATAAATAAGGGGGTTAGGGTTGGACCCTAACATCTTCCCTCACTGAAGTGAGAACCTTCTTAAAAGGATCATACGAAGCAACAAGTTCATTATCAAGTTGAAGATCCTATTTTCACATGTAAGTACTTTCTTATTATAATCTAATTTAGTAAAAATTACTTCATGTTTCAAGGAGAACCATAAGCTGGTTGGGATATCAAACTTCCTTGTATGGAAAGGAAGGATAAACATAGTCCTCGAATTAAATGCAGTCATTTACCATGTCCATGGAAAGGTATCAAATCCATCTGAAGAAAAAACATTATTTGAATAGATGGAAAGGGATATTAAGGCTCAAAAGATTCCTAAAGGATCTATTATAGATCCTCTCATTCCCTATGTAGCTGTGTTGGGGACATATAAAGAAATATATGATAAACTAGTAGAATGTTTCTCTGAAAGCATGATAGAAAAGATAATATCAATTAGATATGATCTATATAAATTAAAGCGGTCAAAGGATGAAGGGATATCGTCATGTCTTTCAAAATCATCTCAAATAAAAGGGAAGTTGAAATCTCTAGGAGAGATGGTATCTAATAAAGAAATGATCTCTATTATTCTAAATGCATTGATTGATGAAAAAGGTAACCTCATATCTACTAAGGAGGAGGAAGATATCCCATTCATCAAATTATAGTCTCTTTGCAAGGCAAAAAAAGACAGATTGAAGAAATAAAGTAACAAAAGATCAGATAGAAGGGATCAATTAGTGAAAAGAAGAAAAGGGAAATTTGGAAAGTTTGGTCCTCCAAAGAAAAAGAAGAACATGACTATGATAAGGTGCCATGGATGTTAGGTACTTGAGTAGTATAAAAGAGGTTGTACTAAACATAAGAAGGACAAGAGGGATAGGGAAGAATCCCATATTACCGTGGAAGTGAAAGAACCCGAGACAAAGAATTTGAAGAAGTAGGAAGCAAAAGATCTCTACTATGAATGAGATGATCTTCCTCACTAGAAGCTAATTTTCGCTTGTAATTTATAGATAGGAAAAAATGTAAATAAGATAGGGTGCATCATATTAGAAAATAGCATCATAATAGAAGCATTATAAGTAAGATTTCTTGACATGGAAAACAAAAACAATTTCTCGAATAAATTCTAATGATTATAAAGAATAAGGGCTCTTGGAAACCTCACTGAAATATCAAATGAAATAAGTAGAGGTCATCATCGACTGGGATCATCATACAATAATCAAGGAAACATTTGTTGGGTGAGGATATGTAAGATCTTCTAGTTTCCCTGATGGAATTCTTATAAGAGGATTCACCGATCTAAAAGGAAAGCAAGAGTTGCATTAGGAATTCCAACTCATGGGATTCAAGTGATGATGGTATGATGACAAAATAGGAAAGTAGGTCTAGAAGGATAAAGTTCTTTCATTCAAATGAAGCTGCTATAGGAAGTCTAGATGACTAAAAAAAAAGATGAGGTATGTATGCTTACATAGGTTATTATGAAATTTATGTCATATGGTTGCAAATAATATGGATCACTATTTCCATCTTGGGAAATATGATCAAAAGAAGAAAGGATATCCTCCTCTGAAAGTTTGCTGAAAATCACAAGTCACACTAGATGAAATCAACATAATATGTTCTCATATGAACATTAGGAAGTTGACTACAATTAAGGAACTATGATTAGAAGCTCCTGGAAATGAAGTGCAAAAAGAAAGGAAGAGATAGAGAAAATATGCAACAATGGTAGAAGGCATTCAACATCCAAGAATACATTCTCGGCACACATTCTAGCGTAATGGTATCTCCTTGAAAAGATATGAAGGCTTTGATAACTATCAGAAAAAGATGGAGACCCTTGACAATGAATATCTTTAGGAGATGTGTCAGCATGTATGCATGATGTTGATACCTACAAGAAGATGTCATGATAAAAGACCATCACAAAGGTAATGTATGATTTAAGTGTTCATTTATTATTTTTTAACTAATATCTGGATGGGCTTATGTAGGACTACCAACGAGAGGATCTGTGGATGACTTCCAAGAATACCGTATAGAAGGATGTAATATTCTTCCAAAAAATATGGCATGAAAGAAAGAGGAATGACGTGAAGCAAATCCATATGGAAAACTTATGGATCACTTTTTGATGAAATGAGGACATGACTAACTCATGGGTGAAAGTGATGGATGGTTTGTGCCTTATGAAGAAGTCACCAAAAGATGAAGACTCTATGATGAGGAATAAATGACATCGAAGAAAGGAGCTCTTCAAGCAACTCATTATTCCATGATCTCCACATGAGGAGCTATTATACATCCCTAGTTAAGAGGGAGCTTAAAAATAAGTTTTTTACTTAAAAAAAAATTGGAAACTCCTAAGCTAAGAGGGAGCTTAGGTGAATTCCTTTTGTACGACTGAGTACATTCCTTTATTGGAATATGTCCTCCCTATTTGAGAAGGAGAGATAGACATGTCATTTTGGTCTTCACCTGGGAAGACAGAATGAAGGATTGGGTAATCATTTGACATCCTACACTCTTTGAGGATGACATAGGGCATCCAATAACAGAGTAGTCGTGGAGGACCGATATTGTTTGAGGGCTGGGGAGTCCAAGATAAGAATAGTCCTCATGGAACACACCTTGAGTACCCAGGTAGGGGATGTTCTGAGAGAGACAATGATGAGACTTTCTATAAATCATTGGTCTCACCAGCATTGAGCTTAGATCTTTTTGAGATATGGAGTTGTTAGTCAAGGCATTTTTATGTAACAATGTTGGGTTATATTATGCTATACAAATGAGTTACCAATCCAAATTTTTCTTATGAGAAATTATTCAAATTAGGAAATTCCAAGTACCATTATGAATACCTCGCTAGTTAAGAGGGAGTGTTGAAAGATGTGATTAGTTTTTGTCTTCATAATGATATGTAATTGTGATTTTATGTAATGTGATGTAAAGAAGATAAATAAATTTATTGTATTTCGTGCTTCATGGGTTTCATGAGAAAGAGATTTATTTTTAAGTCAAGACTCCCATTGAGATTCTTTAGGAATAATTTATCATGTAGTCATAAAATGATAGAGTCATTATCATGTAATGAAGTCATGTTCCACTTTGTAAATTGTTAATATTGTCTATGTAAAGTATCCTCCAAGACCTTGTCACTTATCCTCTTCAAGTCGGCCTACAACGATGAAAGAACATGCCAGACGAAGTCGACCTCACTACTTGTCATCATGTCAACCTAAGGGTCATGAGTTGATGTTTATAAGTAGCCTCACTCGACCTCACTTGAAGGTAAGAAAATCGACAAGCATTCGGTGAAGGAGTGCAAAGAAGAAGGAAAAAAAGAGAAGTGTGAAGAAGTGATAAGGAGAGTTTCTTTTTGGCAAGTGAAGGAGGATTCTTCTTAGCATATCGAAGAAGATATTCTTTTGGGTATAGTGAAGGAGACTTTCTTTTGGGTATAGTGAAGAAGACTTTCTTCTGGGGTAGCGAAGAAGGCTTCTTATGGGGCACCGAAGGAGAGTTTTCTTCTGGGGTTAGCGAAGGAAGGATTCTTATGGGATGCTTGTTCTGGGTAACCGAGATAGAGATCTAGAAACTGATACTTTCTAGAGGAAGCCAGTGAATATCATAGAGACCGAGTTCCAATAGGAGAAATCGAGAATAAGGAGTGTGAAGTATAGAGACTGAGTTTGTCTAAAAGGAGCTGAGGAGAGAAATTCGAGATCAAGAAGAAAGTTGAGAAAGGGAAGAGGTAGATCATCAAGGTCAGTGACAAGGTTCTTGAGAGGATACTAGAGTCAAGGGTCTTTATCATGGTCTTGGTACTCATTAATTGAAGATCTAGAAGAATAATCTTTTATTGGGTTTTCCTCTTAAGAGGTGAGAGGTTTTGGCCTTGGATGACAAGCCTACATACTGTGTCACTTGTCTTTTATTGGGCATATTGGTAATTGTCTTTATGGAAAGAACAAAATAATAACATAATGAAAAAAATATTATAAGATAAGAACTAAAATTATATCACAAACAATTATCATTAGAGAAATATTTTAACTATTCATGACCTAGGTTTCTCAATAGATACCTCATTTGCTGCATTTTTTTCTGCAACATTAGTCTGGGGGAAATTTTCACCTTTCGTTAATTTCCAGTTGTCTTTTTAAAAAGGTTTTGATATGAGTGCACCTCCAATGGATTATTCAAAAAATAAAAACTCTTTTTAATTGTGTTGATGCCCACAACAGGTATCATTCCATGCTGGAAAATGAGAGAATGAAGTGGACCTAGCAATACAGTATCTGTGCTTGATCACCCCCAACAAATTCATCATGTTCCTTCCCTAAGAAAATGGTGCAACATTTCTTTGTGAGTTTATCATTAAATTTAATTTTTTTTTCTACAGTACAACATCAGTTATATCGCGTCTGCAATAGACTGCTCGACATGATTCCTTGGTCGTTAGACATATGCTAGGAACATTGTCTCGCTTCTTTAGATTCTTGTAGAAACATGAATAACAATAAGCACAACTTGTAAAATATAGTAGTAAATCATACAGAGCTCCACTAACACTACAAGAGAGAGAACCACTACCATCGATTTCGACAATTTTAAAAACTGGTAGGGTTTGTTAAATGTCTTCTTGCTTTTTGGTTCGGTATCTCCACTTGGTGGCTATTGTCTACTTCACAGATGTGGTTTTCATGATCACGGTAAGAAAAAACCAAGATTGCATCTACCTATTTCTGAGAAGAGGTGAATTCCTCGTTTGGACTTTCCATGCGTCGTAAGATCCCTACATAAACTCCTCTATGTAATCTTCCTATAGCAGCTTGTCTTTCCTCGCAGCATCGTGTTTCTTGTTGACTAATTAAACCATTGAAACCTCTACCTTTTCCAGATCTGCCTCTAATCACGATATTTTCTCAATCGGCAGCCTCCAATCACACATAATAGGTTTCACACATAGGTTTGTCGAAATCTCTCCACAGAACATTGGCATCTTTTATCTTCAGCACTTACAGTGAAAGACATAAAACAAAGAACCTTCATCGACTATCTCTCTCATAATTGGCACAACGATTTGATGCACAAGTACAACTAAACAATAGACACACACTAATCTAATCTAATTTTAATGATGTACAAAGCATCAACCCTCATCTATTTTCCATCTTTCTGACCAGCTGGAAGGGCTTTAAACCAGAGTTGGATTTGACACCAACAAGAAAAATAGAGGAGCAGACATTGTACACAGATTCACTCAAAACAATCTTATATTTCACCGCAAAGCCAAATTACAAGCCACATAAATAATGGTCATGAGATCCAACAGTTTCTAACATAGGAGAATATTGTTGAGAAAATCTCTCAACCGACTCCAACTACTGACAAACAAAATCTTCCTACATTCTAATGTAAGCATTACTCCAAGTTCTTTGTATTTATATTTATTTAAGTTATGGTGTGTTGTAATTTTTTCATTTTACTTTGTTTTATTTTTGTTTTATTTTCCTTTATGCCAACTCTAGTTCTTGTAAATAAGTTGTTAATTATTACACTAACTTTTGGATTGTTTTATATTTTCTTTATTTAACTATTTTTCTTTTAATTTTGTTTTACTTTCATTCATATTATTGAATGTTTTAATTTAAGATTGTATATTGACTATGATACTCCTTAACATTTAATTTGTTTAATACAATTTAATTATTTATTTCCTATAATTGATTAAGGTTTCAATTTTATAATATAAACATAAATGCATGAGAAAAAATTAAACCATACAAGAAACAATTAACCTTTAAAATATGCCTTCACTAATTTGAACAATCATTTATATATTTGAATATTTAGTTCATAAATAAGAAGAGGTATAATGCTTTTAATTGATCTTGTATATATGATATTGGATTCATTTATTTTCTCTAATTTGTAAGCTAAATGAAATAGAGGCTTTGCATTACTTTAGGGTCAAAATCTTAGAGCATTGATTAGTTTTCTACTTCTATAATAATTTTGGCTTTTAGGGTTAGCATAGTTAGTTAGTGTTTTCTTTCTCATCTCACCGTTGTGAGTTACAAGACTCTTCTTAGTCAACTACAATTCCTTTGAGATGCGAGAGGTTTGAGCCATGCCACTCTTGGCATGGATTCAACCTCTACTCACGTGAGAATAAACCCTGAGATAATGTTCTCGTTACTTCTCATTAGCTGCCAACAAGTTCGAGATGTTGATGTTGTGCCAGAGCAACATTTTCATTTTGAAACCATTAACATATTCTAACAACCATACTGGGGAGTGAATTACTTTCCCTTTCCTTAGTTTTTCATTTCATCTCGTAAAGCATGCACAACATTTTCCAAGTCTTGGTTGATTGCTTGTATTGGCATTTTTTCCCCACCATTGCTCGTCTTCCTTCACAGTCCTCCTATAACCATGTGAACAAATTCATTGGTTTCTTCCAATCATCAGGAGTTTTTGACATCCATACTACCTCTCACTTGTTTTGTCTTTCACTTTTCAGAGAGGCAAAAGACTACTATCCTAATCTTGATGGGTTTTCTCTCTTTGAGAGATTTATCAGTGACTTTGCTCACTGTCCACATTTTCAACTCTGGTGTGGTTTCTGTGAAATTCCTCATTACCCATCAACTTTCCAAGTTCTCTTTGAGGTAAAGCGGTATTACAATCTAGAGAAGGAAAATATCCTATCACTTCTTATGGATGAGAGTTTATATGTTTTGAACTTGTGACTCCTAGTTCATGTGAAGAGATCATTTTCAATCCCTCCCTAATTGAACAAGAAACCCTATTTCATGTTTATCCATTCAATGACCTAATCTTTCAAGAAGATTCTAAACCTCACATATGCCATGATGATCTTGATCCTAAAGTTAGCTTCGACTTTCTTTATCCTAATAACAATGTTATCAATGATGAGTATGATGAATATGGGTCAAACTTTGGTTTTCAAGAATGTTTTTGCGATATGGAAGATAATACCTCCATTAATGGACTCCCTGAACAAGTCCTTGCTTGTGGAGGGTCGAGTCTTAATTTCGAAAACCCATGTCATGACATGGAGGACAATGAATTTCTCTTTGACAAAATTGAAAGAAAAGTCTCCTCTCCAAATATTGGAAAAGATTCCTGCTCTCACAATATGGACGATAAGACATTGTTTGAAGAAAACATAGTTACCAATCAAACAAGAACTATTACCTCAAAACTGGTACTCTAACCCAAAAGCCCCTAAAAAACATGAAAAAACAACTGAAAAATGAAAATTGTGTATGCCAAATTGATTTTTTTTTAGGGTAAAATTTCAACAATTTTTTTAAATGGAAGTAAAAACCATTTTGTTTTGCAAAATGGATGAAAAAAACACCCTTAAAAAAATAAGTGTTGATTATAGAATAACAAAAAAAAAATTGAGTTACAATTTTAGCATTTTCTAGCAATGGAATTAAAGATAAAATATCCGGACTTTGAAAAACTGTAAAAATCCAACAATTCTCAGACATGAAGTTAAAGATAAAATATCATATCTCAAATCCTGATAATTCCAACAATTTCCATCCATGATGTTAATGAGAAAATATTTTGACTCTAAAAAACCCTGAAATTGTAATTGTTTTCAACCATAACATTAAAGATAAAATATCATGACTTAGAAAAACATTAAAATCTTGGCAATTTTTCAACCACGCAATTAAAACCAAAGATTATGACTACAAAAATGTCTCAAGTTTTTAAAATATTTCAAGCATGACATTATGGAAAAATTTTAAGACAAAAAGATTTAAAAATGAACACCCAAGAGTAATTTATTCTTTCAATGATAAATACATAGCAATTTTAAAATCTTAGCCTAAGAAAAATCGATACATTGCAACAAAAATTTAAAAATCAAACATCAAATTGACACGCAGTGTAGGTGAACTCAACCTGTTGTAATGAAAACTTAAAGACCAACCATGAAATTGATACATTGTGCGACAGACTCGATTCATTATAACGAAAATTTTAAAATCAACCATGAAATTGCACATAATGGGATAGGGTTGCTAGACAAGCATTGACACAGACCGTGTAGAAGAAAAATAAAATAAAAACTCAAGTAAAAAATAAATGTATAAAGAAATAAAAATGAAAAATACAAAAGAAAACAAAAATTTTAATATTGGTAAAAAAAACAATGAACAAATAACAAAAAAATTAATAAAAAGAAAACAAAATTTAAATATTGAAAAAAATAAAAACAATAAAAAACAAAACACAAAATAATACAAAAGAAAACAAAAATTCAGATATTGAAAAAATAAAATAAAAGAAACACACAAAATAATACAAAAGAAAATAAAAATTCAAATATAGAAAAAAAAATTAAAAACAATAAAAAAAACATATATATATATATATATATATATATATATATATTTAAATAATAACAAGAAATAAAGCATAAAAAAATTAAAAACATGACAAAAAAATAAACTATAAAAAAAGACAAAAAAACTATAAAAATGTAAAAGATAAAATAAAATTAACTTGTAAATATAAAAAATTAGACAAAAAATAAAAAATAAAAAATATCATAAAACAATTAAAACAAAAATAGACATAATTTAACAAAAAATAATTAAATTAACAAAATAAAAATAAAAAACATTTTTTTTAAATAAAAAAAATGTATAACTAAAGGAAAAAAAGAAAAAGAAAAAGAATAAACAAAAAAATAATTAAAAATAATCAAAGCCAAAAAATTAAAAATTAATATAGAAAAACAAATTAAAAAAATCAAAACAAAACATTTGGAAAAAAATTAATAAGAGATTATATCTATATATATATATATATATATATATATATATATATAATCGACCACCCTTGGGCGGGGTTGGTTGCAAGCACGGGCAGGGAGGCGGCCCACATGCAGTCGCCTACCCCACCTGCACCCCACATATGTCGCCTCGCCACTCGTGCCCACGACCAACACCACCCAGGGGTGGCAGATTTTTTTTTTTTTTTTTAACTATTTGGTTTTGAATTGATTTGATTTTTTTAATTTAAATATTTTAAATTTTAAATTTTTTGTAATTTTTAATTTGTTTAGGTTATTATTATTATTATGATTATGTGGTTGTATTTTTCTTTAGCTTAAAAAAATCGTGATAAATGTGTTTTTTTGTTTAATTTTCAAAAAAATTCTTTAAATTGTATGTATTTTTTGAAATATATATATTTTTTTTAATTTTTTTTTTGATATTTTTATTTATTTTTTATTTTTTATTTTTAAAATTTAATTTTGTTTTTTTTTTTTACATTTTAATGGGTGTTTTTTTGGTTTTTTTTTTTAAATATATTTTTTTATTATTTGATTTTTTTTGGTCATGTTTTTTTAATTAATTAATTAATTTATTTTTTACCAACATGAAAATGACAAACATTTAAAAAAATATCCACACTTAATACATTAGAAAATTTACAGTGCAAAAAATAAGCCCTCTAAACAAAAGGGGCTGATGCTGCATCAACACTTTTCAAAATCAAGATGAAAATCACTAACATTTAAAAAAAATGATCGTACTTGATACATAAAAAAATTTAAGTGTCGAAACTAAACTCTTTAAAAAATGCGTTGATGTTGCATCAACACTTTTCAAAATCAAGATGAAAATCACTAACGTTTTTTTAAAAAGTGTTCATACTTGATACATAAGAAAATTTAAAGTGCCAAAAATATGCTTACAAAAAGGTGTATTCTGAATCACCAATTTTCAAAATCAGGTGATTTTTCGCAAACTCAAAAAAATGGGTACTAAGTAATTTTCTCATTTGATTAGTAATTATATTAGAGGTGGAGAAGAAAAATTTTGTTTTTGGTTCCAGGGATGCTTCCGTTGTTTGATTAGCTGTATGTGAAATGTTTCAAGTCTAAAACATGTCATGTGTTAACACTCCCTTTTGCTTGTGATGCAAAGTATGACCAAGATCGCATTAATACATCTCTTGATATAAGCCTCAAGGTTGTTTCACATGAGTCTTTTGGTTTTCCTAGTATGGTGTGTGAATGTAAATTCACCCTTGTTAGTTGACACGTCATACATTGCGGCCAACAATAATTTTGGTTTCTTGGTAAGCCATTGTGCTTGCCACACATGCTAGTTGGCTTGCATGGTGGTAACCCTTGCCTCATCACCACCAAACAAGTCACACTTATCGTATGTAAGATTCAAGACCCATTCCTCTATGCACAACTTCATCCTATATGATTACAAGAAAGTATTGAAATCTTAACTCTGTAGATAAATAAAACCTCGTTAAAATAAATAAATAAATAAATAAATAAAATTACTTATTTTCTTTGCTTTTAACATCATTTTGAGCTTAACTTTCCTTGGATGTTTTGCTTACTGCTTTTGAGATTTACTGCTTGCTAGTTTTGTTGTGCTTTCGTTGCATGGTTTTGTTTTTTTTGTTTACCTCTTATGGTTAGTGTTGCTTTTATTTTCTTTTAGTTCACTTTTTCCTTATGCCAGTAGTCATTGATTAACATTCCTTTCCATCATCCTCATTACTTGTTGTTAGGAGGAAAGGGGAATTTTAGTTTAATTTTAATTAGTCAAAAGGTGTGAAGCAATATATATTTGTGCATTACTTATCACTAACATACAAATTTTTTGATGAGAATTGGAAAAAGAACAAAACTTTAAATACGTCCCATTCTCATCCATGTAGAGCTCGCTAGGATTGACTTTGATTCACTTATGTGAAGGCTCCCACTTGAAAGCAATGTCAATCACAATAATGGATTTTCTCTGCCTCCCCCTTCTTTCTTTTGAGGGCTTTGGCTTGTTCTGTATGACTCCCTAAAGACTTGTCTTCCACCACACTTATAACTTCATGTTCTCATCCCTGATGTTTGACACTTTGTCCCACTTCCTTCATCCCGTCTACATTATTGGCTCCCTCCCCCGGAGTTTCTTGGTATTATCATAGTCTTTTTGAGTTCTGGTTTACAGTGTGCAAACCACCTTTTGGAGTTGCCAATGTTGACACATGTTAGTTATTTGAAAGTTTTGCAATCCATGATGTGTGTCTTCTCATCCTTAACGGTGTTTATATAATAATATAATAATTCCCTGCTTTTTCCTATTATTTTCTACGTGATCTTTTAAAAAAAATGGAACCCCTCTTCATTTTTAGAAGGAACAAATAATGATTGATCTCCATTTGTTTATCATTACAAAATCCAATCCAATATATATGTTAGGACCAAACAGTATTACATTTTATTACATTTCATCCAAGTCCTATTTTCTTGAAAATATTTGTCTTCAAAGGGTGTTCTCTTAACTCTTATGTTATCAAGCCCTTCCTGATTATCATTATAAAATCCAATATATATGTTAATCCATGATCATGAACCAAAATATTACATTTAGTCCAACTATGATAGTCTCGTGAGTGGCCCTTGGTGATTATCATTATACTAGCAATTTTCCCAAAATGTACAAAAAGATGTTGATAGGTTCTTTAAGTTGGAAAAATGGTATGAGAAACGCATTTGTAGATATATATGCCATATACCATATGTATTGGAAAAATTAAATTTTATATAGGTATTGTAAAAGATGATATTTTAGTTTTATGGATCTTTATATATATATATATATATATATATATATATATATATATATATATATAATTTCTGGTGCTCAAACTAAAAACACTAATTTGAAACACTAAAATAAAGAATAACAGTTGTTGGAAACCACCATTTAAAATCAATAAAAATGATTGGATTATAACATCTATAGTCTAAATTAAATTATTATTTAATACTTTTTTTCTAAAAATTAATTAAAATTTACTTACAAAGTATTTTAATTTACATATGAATGATAAGTGGTGCTATTTTAATTTCATATATAATCCAAACTGAAATACAAAATAATGAAATTTTGTAATGAAGATTAAGCCTTCGATGAACAAAGGCATACAAAGGCCATAAAAAGGTTTTTCAAAAGGTAATTATGTGTACATTTCGTCCAATGAAAACACAAATGGCAAAAATAGAGTTTGTCAAAAACAGTAACCTGGAAAAGTTGAAAACTAAGCCTGTGAATAGTCTGCAAAAGGAATATCTAACCAATCCACAAAACTAAACAAGGCAAGTAAAAATGTAGCAAAACTTTTCCACCAGTGCTTAGTTTAAAGAGCCCACAATTAGCCTAGAAAATTATTGAAAATATGGAAGATTATGACAAAAACCGGTAGAAAATTTTGAAAATTTGGGTTACAGCTATCAAATTTCAAGGTTTTGGGTTTTGTGATGATGCATGAGTACCATGAGGGGATTACCAAGTCTTATTGATATAGGTATTTTTAGCCAAATTATTGGATCAAGGAATTTGGCAAAGTACCCATGTCATTTGTTGAAATTTTACCCATGGAGTTAGGTCATAGATGCACAACTACGATGGGGGCATCAAACTCAAGGCCAACTCCATCTAGGCATGAGTCCTTAACCAATATATTAGACACATACCATTCATAAAAATGAACCCACAAACAACAATACTTTTTATCAACTCACTAAATAGTTATACATATGATCCCTAAAACAAAATATGAAAACCAACATTCAACAAGGAATCCTCATCATTCTTAAAAAATCAACCCATAAAATTGTAGGAATTGTAGCAGTGAAAGAGCACAAAAAAATCAAACTCCATGTAAATATAAATTCTTAACAAAAATATATAATCTTTATATTTAAAGAAATACTCATGTCATTCATAAAATTTAAAATTTAGTAATGCATAACTTCATAAATAACTTAACTATTTATAATAAAAAAAATTCAAATCGAAAGATACTCTCTCCATATATCTAGATATAAATATAAACATTAATTGAACATGTGTATGATTCTATTATTCGAGAAGATCAAAACCGAGAAACATATAAGAAACCTTAACCTTTGTAGGGGCTGTTAGCCTCCTATACCAATAGGTTTTCATTTCTCATGATTGACAGTGGAAGTGCCAAAAAATGTTCATCTTCCGTGGTACTAAGGTTCCATTTTTGTGAAAGAAACAGATAGTTAAAAAATGTAAAGAGGGTATGCCTTAAAAGAATAATCAAAAGGCAAGAAAATGAACTGGTCAAAAGAAAAAATAAATGAAATGAACCCCAAACAAAGACCATGAAAGTGGCTAAGCCAAAATGCCACTGCTACATTGATGGGTGGTCCAACAGCTCAAGCTGGGCCATGCCATGTTTTAAATTGCATGTTTTAGACTAGAGAGGAAGTACCTGCTCAAACAGATCAAGCTTGACAGATGACTAGGTGGATAGAGAAAGGAAGGAGCCCAATTGCTTAATCTGGGCCCTTGGAAGTCATAAGGGTAGGCTTAGATAGGAGGACAGTAAAAAGAAAAGAGAATTATCAGGGTTTGCAAGGCTAAGTGCACCCATCCAAAGGAAGAAAGAATGTTAGGCATATTAGGCAGGGTAGGCAGTTGAAGGTTGCAGAAAACAAGATCTAAGCATATGACATGGGAAAAATCACATCTGATCTCACCAATAGGAGAAAGGCAAGAGCAATGGCCTATTTGGCAAACTACCAAACCATCACTAACTTCCCTCATCCCCTTCAAAAGTTTCTTACTAACATCCCCTTGAGCACTGTAGGATCTGCCTAAACAGTCCTCCTTACATTTCTCATTTGTAAATTTCATGTCAAGTTGTGACCTCTCTCTCCGAAAAGAAGCCACATTTCTTGTGTAAAATCATTCTTCACTCCCATCTGCTTCTAGAAACTAAGTTTACTCATTAAACTTAGCTCTTTTTTCCTCTCTCACATCCCCAATTCATATTAATTTCTAATTTTACTATATAAATCCCTAAGTGCTACCCCTCCCCCTACTATTATAGCATTCTATGCAAAAAACCCAGAAATTATATAAATATCGCCCCCCCCCCCCTTTAGCATTATAGCTAACTAGCATTTTTATGGGAGACATTAGTCCATCAGGGACTATAGTCAACCCTTACATTGAAATTACTCTAACCCCTGGTTAGATTAATAGCCTACACTAAACCCTCACCTACCATTTTCCTGAATAAACCTATGAAACCCCCCCCCCCGTGCTCAAACCTAATGTTTAAATGTTGTTGGACCCCGTCGCATTAACCTTTATGCGTTGAAAACCCAATAAAACCCCCATAACCAAAGTTTTGAACCCGCCATATTAAATATTATTTTATTGTTTGGCGGGTCCCCACCCAAACTTGCACGCTGGGTCGGGGCGCCCGCCAGCCGCTGATCTTCCGCTGCCCCCAATCCAAAGGTGGGCGGTCAATCCCAGTTCTGAACCTGCCGTGGTTTAGCGTCCGGGGAGCGGGTGGTTTTGCTCCCGTACGCTGGACGCGTGGCGGCCAATGGGGTTGTTCGGAGCCCCTCTCCCCATTACCACCTTTCCCCAATGACGGTGCGGGGAAACCAGAAACTGCCCTTCCGCAATCTGCCTCCCCTGTCGCGTCACTCCCGCGTCATGATGACGTCAGGCCCAAGGCCCCCGCCACGGCGCCACATCGCCCTCCATGCCATCTTGCCGCCTCCACGTCCCTCCACTGTGTCTCACCACGCTGGCATCCAACTAAGAACCCACGTCATCATCTGTACCCGGGCCCGTCAATGATGTCATGCTGACGTCATCGCGAAAAAAGCGCCAAAACCCATATGTGCCGAATTTGTCGTTATAAACACGCAATCGAACCGTTTTTTGTCATTTTCACTGGAAAGAAAGGGAGCCGTTTTGTTCATTTACTCCAAAAATTGCCTCCACACTACGAATTCAAAGCTTGGGACGCCGCCACTCACCAATTCAGCTACATTCTTCATCCATTGCTCAACCCGGCAGCTCTCGGCGCTAATTATCCAGGTATTTGCCAAAATTTACCCATTTGCCGGTGTTCTTGCCGTTTCTCTGAAAAGTTCTCCACTATTTACCTGGTAATTCCTAAATTAAATGCTGTCATTCAGTAGATGCTGGCCCAAAATGATCTACATTGCTCCCTTGTTCAAAATTCACAGTTGAACAACCATTCTCGGCCTTAATTTGCAATTTACCCTCCAACTGCCCGGCATTGTTCCCTTTTTCCGAGCACATAATTCAAGAGCCTCATTTCACCAAGTTATAGTCCTACCCCCCCTCTGCAATTTATCCTCATTATCCATAATCCTTGTGAATTTACTAGAGCAAATCAGAAGCAAGTCTGCTTATTCTACTTACTCCTCTTTTGAAAATATATCTGGCATCATCTACATTCAGTCTGCCACCTGACTTCTAAAAAGCCTTACAAGCTATTACATTCACACTGTTACATTCAGAAACTGCATTCTAAAGATAACACCTAAAGGCTATACAATGGCTACACCCACAACTCTCAGTGTTGCTCCCATGAATCCACCTAACAAAGAGCTTGAGGCCATGCCTCTTGCTGACAGAGATTACATTATCCAAGACCTTGTCGGTGACAGGAACCATTTACAGACCTTCCGGGAATTGAGGGACAACTATTTGAGCAACAATGACACATATGGGATATGGGAATCCAATCTACCTCACTATTTTCTCCCATCTGTTAACATTTTTCCAGAAATCATCCTCTTATGTGCTGAGAATTATGATCTAAATCACAGAGCTGTCAAGTCTCCATCTGGGAGCATACTCTTCCACATCAATCCTGAATCCATCAACCAGATGCTCAACTTCAAGCAAACTCAGCTGTTGTTTCCCTTCTCCATGAACTATCTACTAGATACAGGTGGCAAGCTTTCCACTGCTGACATTGAGAAGATCACCAAGACATTTATGAGAGCTGACCGCCAGCCCACAGGGCCACCTCCTTTCTTGCATGTCCATTTTACTGAGGTAGGCCAACTTCTGGTTGACATGATTTCCTATGTGTTGGGCTATAAAACCAGTGAGCACGTTGATGAGACAATGCTGGTGTTATTAGCTGCTTACAGCCCAGGCCAACCTCCTGCCTACAAATATAACTTTGCTAAATTCATAGCCAACAAAATACATGACCAACTCTTTAAAGTGGACAGGGAGGGTATATTCAAATATTCATCATACATCTACCACTTGTTCATGTATTATCAATCCAAGGCCTTTCAATGCCCTATCGAGAAGCTGGATTCTAGGGGAGAAAGAAGGTCTGTCATATTCTGGTCGTCAGTTTTTCACCAAGTCCAAGATTCACCATATTCATATTGTGAATTTATTGACCAATTTCTGTACCCGGTCTCTTGCCTATTGATGAGATCCCCTCCTCCCAGATTGTCATTTGAAATCCAGAAAACTCTGCAGCTGTCCAAAAATTATAAAATAGGTGATTGGTACCTATACCAAAATCATACAGTCATCAGAATTTACGGTTGTGAGATCTGTCCATATAGGCTCCCAAGATATGTACCAATGAGACTGTTTGCCTTGGAGTACTATTGGCAGCTTATCAACTCTGACCTCACCCACTTTCATAGTGCCAAGAAGAAAGCCCACCTCAAGTTCAAAGACCACCTGGGCCCCTTTATCATGAACAAGAAAGAGGGATGGCAAGAGGCTGAGCAAATTCTCAAAGATAAATACAAGCTATCAAGAAGCTTCTGGTGGGTCCCTTATGACCCTGAAGGCTTCATCAGTGCTAGAAGAGTCAAGTACAGGCTGCTAGGCTATAAGCACTGTAAAATTCCACAAATTGAGCAGTATGCCAACCAACAAGAATGGTTGCAAGACACATTAATTGAGGAACTAACTCAAGAAGAAATAATGCAAAGAAATGTCAAGGATTTGGAAAAAACTCTTGACTTAGATTCTGTGCAGCAGGTAATTTTCAAACAGCCGCATCCAATTGGAGAAGGAACCTCGACCACTACAACTGCACCAGCCACCCAGGCGCCATCTACAGCAGCATCAGGCACAGATAAGGGCAAGGGAATAATGGGTGCTGAAGAAGAAATAGTAAAAGAAAAGCCTGCCTCCTCAATTGGGCAGCAATAAGAGCAAACCCCTCCACCACAAACAGAGCCACCAACAGTGTCTGCATTGCAGACCCCTGCACATGAGGAAAGGGGCAAGAAACGGGACCGAGAAGAGTCCACACTTGCTAGTGGATCCTCCCAGCTACCTGAAGCCAAGAGGCAAAAGTTTGACTCCCCTGTCATAGAGGAAATAAGTGAGGAAATCCTTGAGAGTCCAAGGAATGAAGGAGGAGACAGTCAGCAAACAGCTACAAGATCTTTTCAACAAGAGCAAGTAGTAGAACTTGGCATGGAGGTGTCCTCCTCCACTCAGCAGAGCAAGAAGCCTTCAAGCACCAAGGCTTACTTCAAAGAGATAAAAGCACAAAATGAGATGTTGAAAGTAGAGGCATACAAGCAATTCCTCAAAGCAACACCAACTAAACAAGAGAGGTTGATGTCAGTGTATGATATACAAGAGGAAACGATAATCCTCAGCCACTTCAAACCCAATGTACCGCAGCCTCACTCAGCTGTAGATTTTGTAAAAACAAAGATGGAAGTCATGGCAAAGGACATCCACCCCATGGACCAGATAGAGCTGCACAAGCAAACGGGGGAAATAGTCTATGCCACACTGGTAGACAGGGCCACAATGGCCCATGAATTGAAAGAATCGCTGAAGAACACCAATATTCAGCTAGATTTCGAGAGAATGTCCTCCACGGCCAAGGAAAACAGGATTAAAACACTGGAGGACATCATTGTGGACCTAGGACATGATCCTAAGGATCCAAAGGGTGTGAGGGCCCTCATGAAAAAGAAAGAAGATGATATTGCTGCATTAAAGAAAAGACTGAAATTGCTTCCCACTGAGCACCCACAAACAGCAGAATTGCAAAAGGAAAAGGAGTCTGAAGATCAACTTGATCTAATAATGCAGCTGAATCAAAGAGTTATTGATCTGGAGAAGGAGCTAGAAGGGGCACTGCAAGACAAACAGGGAGAATCAATCTCCCAACCTCCTCAGACTACTTCAACCACTGCCCCCACTACAGAGGCAGCAGTAGCCCCTGCAACAACTACAGCAGCAACGGATGCAGCAACAGCAACAACAACAGTTCCTGAGTCCAGCTTAAACATGGATGAATTGACAAAGGCAATCAAAGAGCTGGAACTTCAGGCGACCGAGATCAAGCAAGCCAAGGAAAAATTGGCAGAACTAGAGGCTAAATATGACAAATCAAAGATGACTGTAGCAGAGCAAACTAGAGAAATTAAGGCCCTCAAAGACAAAATAAAGGCCTTAGAGAAAGAGCTCAAACTTGAAAATACTCTGGCAGAAATAAAAAGGATTTTGTGGGCTCGGATTGACCACTCCCTTACTAGACAATGGAAGTCAATCAAGACAGTGCATGAACAAATGGAATTGATTGGCCAAGCACAAATTGAGAGCCAAAAAGCCAGAACAGCACTAGGGAACAGGCCTGAGCAGGCCAACAGGATGATAAATTTTCTCAACAATCAGACCAAGGAGGAGCTAGTAGCCCTGATCATCATCAACAGAACAAATACTGTCCTTACAGCTAAAAAGGTGCTGACCCTCAGAAATTTTGTACAAACTGTAGAAAGAAAATGTCATGAAATGCAGGCTGAGGTGGATGAATACAAGCTCAAAATGGGAGCACTGCAAGAAAAGGGATTGCCCAGCCTATTAACCATCACAGGAAGACTGCTCCCCCGTGAGAAATATGCTACCAGGATGACAAATTTTATTGAAAATCAGATCACTGCATCCGCCAGTACCTCTGAAGAAACACGGCCTCCAACAGGGCAGGACCTCTACGACAAGCTTGAAAATCTATTTTTTATTGAACATGAGATCAATCACTTATTTGCGGTTCCACCAAATTTTTATAGGTATACAGAGGCAGATGAAACCTTGGTAAAAATACGAAGACACCAACTGCCCAAAAAGGATTGGTGGCAGGAAATGCTGCAAATTTTGCCTCAGTAATCTCAGTTGGTCGGTCCTTGTCAGCTTCAAGTCAACTAAAGTCAAAGAACAGAATCTGGACAGCATACAAGGCGGCCAAAAAAGGTGACTCAGCATGAAGACAGCGACAGCAAGCCAAAACATAGGAAATGCACAAATTTTGGGCAATGCGGCTTCAGCCGACTCCATCGGTCACAAAGTCAACATTCTCTGACCATTTTGGACAGCTAATACACTAAGCAGTGACTACAACATTTATTTTCTCAGCTGTAATTCTCCAGGAGTTGGCACCATATTGATGAGCCATTAACTCACCAGCTAGATATTTTCTGATCTAAATTTTGTATATATACCTCCCCTTGCAACGTATTTGGGGTTGTTGATTTTCACTCTAAGGCAATATATTGTATATTTTCAGATGATCTAATGAAAAAAGTTGGAAAAGCTCGTTACCTCCTGAATGCTTGATGTCTCAATGATGCTCTGCGTGCTGTTGCAGAATTCCTGTGCTGTCTAATGGAACAATAAGTTTTCTTAATCTATGTATTATCTTCTTATGTTTGTTTGAATCATATGCATGTTTTACCAATCTAACAGTAGAGAAAAGGAATAGTACAGGATATGTTTGATTACACCCTGTATTCAATCTCTGTTGTTGAAAATGTTTTCTTCAGAATTAATCATGAACATGAATTCTTAATTGCTCATGTTTGTATCAATTCTATAAATATGAATGTTATACAGGAATTCTTCAGTGCTCCTAAGTAATATTCCCACTGTTCTCCATAGCAGGTTACCGAAAGATCCTTAGTTGCCTTTCACGCCCTGACTCCATAACACCCAATTACAGACTTAAAGAATTGTTCCTTAGACACTTATCTGGCTCTGTAGCATCACTGTTGTATCAACGCAGACATGTCAAGCAATTAAACATCACTGACTCCATGCCCAATGGCCTAGATCACCCTGCAAACCTATATCTGTTCTGACTGAAATCATCATCCAGCAAAATTCAAAACACAACCTTGAGCATCATAACTAGCCTAAAATATTATACAAACAAAGTTAAATCACAAAGAGAGAACCCTCTCTGGTTACAGGTAGGCTAGAACCTGTGACCCAAAGATTGGTTAGTGGTTACCTGGGTTGTATTCCCTTGGGAGTCAAAGGGAACAACCTGAGTGATAACATAATTGGCGACTCCACTGGGGAACAGAGCGTATTTTTCAACTGCCGTCTGTTTTAGGCAGTGGTTCCAAAAATTTGAGCGGTTCCATAACAATTCTAAAAATATTCTCAAAAATACCAAAAAATAAGTGCAGAAGCTGGCTCCTAAAAAGAGAACTAGGCACACCAGGTCAAATCATGACCCGAATCCTCCACCTGTTTTCGACAATCCAAATTTGATCCATAAGACTCTTAGGAACCAAAAGGAACCGAAACAATCTCCTGAATCCAGCCCTGAGGCAGTTCAACAAAGTTTTATCCCAACCCCTGCTAAACCATCAATCCACCTTCATATAACTCATTCTTCTCCCTCTTCCTCATCCACTTCACAAAACATATTTTCTACACCCAATACACAAACTGCTACTGTTGTCCCAGTTGTTCCCTTTCTACCTGTTATCCCATTTATCCCTGCAAATATGGCTAATCGTTATGCTCCCCTTCAGTTACCTGGTAATCCGAGGGCTATGCCTCAGGACTACCAAAGCAAGATTACTTATTTTGATGGAACCAGTACATACACTGCCTTACAGCATACCAAGAAAATGCAAGATTACTTTGAAAACTATGAGATAGATGATGATGATGTGAGAATGAAGATTTTTGTGCAAAGTCTGACAGGTGAAGTAAGAACTTGGTTTAGGGCACTGGCTGTAAATTCCATAGCTGATTCGGGTGCCCTTAATCAGTCCTTCCTGAACCGATGGGAAAAGAAAAAGGATCCTCTACATATTCTATCTGAGTATGACACCATAAAGAGAGGCCCACAAGAAACTGTCTTGGACTATTGCACTAGATTCAACACTATCTATAATGCCATTCCTCAAAATCTTAGGCCTCCACCTGATTTAGCATTGATTAAATTCCCTGATGGGTTTGATGCTGATATGGCATATCAACTAAGAGAAAGAGCCCCAGCAACCTTGGCAGACATGCAAAACATAGCTGTAAGTGTAGAGGAAAATCTGATTGCTAAGAGAAACCGGACAAGAACTGAAAGAAGAACTACTTTTAAAGAAGAACCCACATCATTTGAGCAAAAGCTAGATGCAATCATTAAAGTTATGGACAGACTTGGAGACAGGGTTGAAACCATAGAAAGAAAGTCATCATGGGAAGGGCAAACAAGCAATATTAGAAACCCAAACTTTAGAAAGAATCAAAATCCCAATGTTGGAAGGATTGATCCTGACCAGCATGTCAGATCTCCTTTCCAAGAAAACTATGCTGAGGCTTCCACATCTAGTGAACCTAATGAGGACCCTCACATCAACCTAATGGGTTTGGACAGTGAACATCAAGTCTTTTTAGCACAAGAAGATCAAGAGGTTTTTAATGACAATCAATACCACACTAAGTCAGGAGAATCATTCGATTTTAAAGAAGGGTATGATGCAGCTGTGTATGAGGTAAATAAACAGTACAAACTAAGGACTAGAACGATAGATGTACTTGCACCTCTTAAACCAAAGGACAATAAGCAGTCAAAAAAGATCAATGATAAGACCACTCTCCCACAATCAGCTGGCAGCTCAAACCCACCTACCACAGAAGTCACTGTGGAGGACATCTCAGAACAACAGCCCCCTGAAAACCAGCCAGCTCCACCCCATCCTTCAAAGACAAGGGCAGATACCCCCCCAGGAAACAAACATGGCACCAGTTTTATTCAAAATCAAGCCAACTATGAGTAAAAGGCCACTGACAACCCAGCTGAAAGGGAAAAATCTGTTGCACTGAATGCCAAGATTCAAATGGAAAAACCTTTTAACTTGGAAACAGAAATAAGTAAGCTCAAGATATCAGTTCCTCTTTCTGAATTGGCCAAACATGAAATATACAGGCAACAGATTAACAAGTCACTCCAGATATCAGATAATAAAGATGTTGTGAATGTCCTAGATGACCAACCAGAGTTGTTGTTCGGACCTGAGGTTAATGGAAAAACAGAAAATGGAGGGGTTCCACCCTTATATGTCAGTTTAATCATTCATGATAAGGTTCTACACAATGCTATGTTTGATTCCGGGGCCTCACATAACTTAATGCCCAAATCCGTAATGGAAAAACTCAACTTAGACATCACAAGACCTTATAAGGATCTATTCCCATTTGATTCAAACCAAGTCAGATGCTTGGGCTTGATTAAAGATTTATGTGTCTCCCTGGTGCAATACCCAACCAAAACAATCTTGATGGATGTAGTGGTAGCTGATATACCTCCGAAGTATGGCATGCTCTTGTCCAGATCCTGGGGGGCCAAACTCCAAGGCTCTTTGCAATTAGATATGTCTTATGCAACCATTTCAGTCTTTGGACAGCCAAAGAGATTATATCGCGAAACATTAATGAAATATGTGGTAAGTAGTCAAGAGAAGCCCCAAAACTTCCCAATCTATTCAATACACTCTGACATGGATTCATTTATTCTCTACAATACCGACATCTGCAACAAAGCTTATTCTGAACTATTAATGACAGTAGAGACAGAGGAGTTAGATGAGCAATGCGCTTTCAAAGACCAAGGGACTGTGGGTATAGCTGATAAGACAAAGGAACATGATGTATCAAGTGACTTGCAAGAAACCAACCTACCCATGATCCAACTTTCTAATGATCCCAATCCAAATCTTGATCATGAAACCTTATGGTATTTAGAATTTGATGGTTCTGTAAATAGGTTAGGAGCTGGGGCAGGAGTCTGGATCCATAATATGCACAATGACCAAGCTGAGGGTCATGCATACAGACTAAACTTTCGATGCACAAACAACATGGCTGAATATGAAGCCCTTCTGTTAGGTCTGAAACTCATAAAAAATCTAGGTGCAACCAAAGTCTCAATCTTAGGAGATTCAGATCTGATCATACAACAGATGAAAGGAAATTTTACCACAACTGATCTAAGGTTGAGAGCATATAAGGGAGCAACTATATAGATACTTGATACCTTTTCACAATCACAATTGACTAAAATTTCTAGAGAACTCAATCTACATGCGCATAGCTTAGCAACCTTTGCCAGCACTTGCAAACTACCTTTCAAACCCAATCATACGTTTACTGCTGAAATCAAACACAGACCTTCAGTTCTGGATAACATCAAGAATTGGCAAGTCTTCGAGAGTAATACACAGATAAATAACTTCCTCACTTTAAAGGAAGAATTTTTCGGCATGAACATTGACACTAGCACTAGAGATGATCAACCACATGCATGCACAATTACACAGAAAATATCAGCTGAAACAGCTGATCTAGTTTTACATCCTACCACCTTTGACAAGGAAACTATACGGGAGTTGAAACAGCCAGATGGAGAGGAAATGGCTGAAATAGAAGCCGAGTTAATTGAGCTAAAGGATAATTTTCTGCCCACATGTTTAACCCCTTTGGAGGATCTGTTTGATTCAAATGATATCTCAAGAAAACCAAAAATGCAACCACTAAATGCTGAAATTGAAGATTGCAACATTGGGACCCCAGAAGATCCAAAAATGATAAAGTTATCCAAAGCACTACCACCGAGCAGAAACTGAAATACATTGAGTTATTTAAAGAGTTTCAAGATGTCTTTGCTTGGAGTTATGAGGACCTCAAATCATATGATACCTCAGTCATCCAGCACACTATACCTTTAAAGGAAAACCAAAAGCCTTTCAAACAGAAGCTTAGGAGAGTCAATCCGGTCCTCCTCCCCCTCATTGAAAAAGATGTTAAACGGATGTATGAAGCAGGGATCATTGCCCCAATCAGATTCTCAGAGTGGATTTCAAACCTAGTGCCTACTAGGAAAAAGATAGGGGAAATCAGATTGTGTGTTGACCTAAGAAATTTGAACAAAGTCTCTCTCAAAGACCACTACCCCCTGCCAAAAATGGATCATATCTTGCAAACGGTAGTGGGAGCCTCTAGGATCTCATTGTTAGATGGTTTTTCAGGATTCAATCAGATTCTAGTACACCCAAATGACCAAGACAAAACCGCCTTCACAACACCTTGGGGAACATTCAAATATGTCAAAATGCCTTTTGGGCTTAAAAATGCAGGGGCCACATTCCAAAGAGCAATGGATATTGCCTTCGCCAAGGAAATTCATGATTTCCTAGTTGTCTATCTCGATGATCTTACCGCCTTTTCAAAATCAGATCAAGAACATTTAGAACACTTGACGCTAGTTTTTACAATCTGTAGAAAATATGGCATATCTTTGAACCCAAAGAAATCACTGTTTGGACTAGAGGAAGGTAAACTCTTGGGACATATAATCTCAAAAGATGGTATTAGGATCGATCCAGACACAATTCAAGCCATCCTACAAGTACCACATCCAAGAAACATCAAAGAACTACAAAGCTTTCTAGGAAAAATAAACTTCTTAAGAAGGTTCATTCCAAATTTGGCTGAGCTCACAAGACTGTTAAATAACATGCTGAAAAAGGACTCCAAGGTCAAATGGACCTTGGAAGCTAGACAAGCCTTTGAGGATATTAAAAGAGCATTGACAAATACACCAGTCCTCACAAGCCCTAGGTTTGATAGGGATTTCATCGTTTTTTCTTTTGCTTTTGAGCATACAATTGCTGCTGTTCTGTTACAAAAAGATGACCAAGGCTGTGAAAAACCTATTGCATTCTTTAGCAGAGCTCTTAGGGATGCTCCCTTGAAATACCAGATCATGGAAAAACAAGCCTATGCACTAGTGAAAGCAATCAAAGACTTTAGAATCTATATCTTGTACTCCCATATAATTGCCTATGTCCCAAATGTAGTAGTGAAGGACATTTTGACCCAAGAAGGAATTGAAGGCAGGAGAGGCAAATGGATTTCCAAAATCTTAGAATATGACATGGAAATCAAGCCTACCAAACTGATAAAAGGACAGGGTCTAGCCAAGTTGATGGCTGAAACCAATTTTCAAGTTCTTGACATTAATGAACTGGATAACGAATAGGAGATGGCGACTCCACACATCAACCAAGCCTTTATGCAATCCCCCCGGTATACTGATATATGTTTTGTATTGTTAAACCTACAAGCTCCTCCAGGGTTGTCCACAACTAAGAAAAGGTTCTTGAAAATGAAAGCATCAAAGTTTTGTATTATTGACAGTGTGTTGTTTTGGAGAAATCATGAAGGGATCTTACTCAATTGCTTAACATTAGATGAAACTGACAATGTCCTCAGAGAATTTCATGCAGGTGACTGTGGAGGACACTTATACTGGAAGTCCACAGCTGATAAAATCCTAAGGGCTGGATTTTATTGGCCCTCTTTATTTGCTGATGTAAAGAAATACGTAATGTCTTGTCACAAATGCCAAATTTTCGAGGGCAAGAGAAAGCTGCTGCCTTTACCACTCAAGCCAGTTTCAACTGAGAGACCATTCCAGCAATGGGGTTTAGACTTTATTGGCGAAATCCACCCTACATCCTCCGGCCAACATAGGTGGATTTTCACTGCCATAGACTATTTTACCAAATGGATAGAAGCCATCCCTTGTAGGCAAGCCAATGACTCCATTATTATACAATTCCTAGAAACCAACATCTTGTCCAGGTTTGGCTGTCCAGATAAAATTGTTACAGACAATGCTGCTGCTTTCAAATCCAAAAAAATGATCAACTTTTGTCACAAGTATCATATGACCCTAGGTCATTCCACTGCCTACTATGCTCAAGGTAATGGCCTAGCCGAGTACTCCAATAAAAGTCTCATCAACATCATTAAGAAAGTTTTGGAAGAAAACAAAAAGAATTGGCATAAGAAGTTGGTGAATGCATTGTGGGCAGATAGACTAACCACCAAGAGATCAATTGGCATAAGTCCATATGAACTAGTTTATGGGATGGAAGCAAAGTTTCCTTCATCTTTAGGAATTCCTGTAATCAAGTTGTTGCAAGAAATACAAGCTGAGCCTAATGACATTCAAAGAAGAATCAATCAGACAATTCACCTACAGCAAACGAGAGAGGAAGTCTATCAAAGAACCCAAGTACTGCAAGAAAAGCTCAAAAGAATATTTGACAAAAGAACCAAAGCTGAAGATTTCTTTATAGGAAAAAAAGTGTTAAGATGGGATTCCAGGAGGGAGGACAAAGGGAAACATGGTAAGTTTGATTTCTTGTGGAAGGGACCTTATGTCATTTATGCTATACAAGGTAACAACACCTATTTTCTAAGGAGGTTGGATGGCTCAAACACTAAGGAAGGCCCAGTCAATGGGAGAATGCTCAAGCATTATTTTGACCCCCTTTGATCAAACACTAAACAGTCATATATTGTACATAAATATTTGTATTTTCCAGTATTTTCATTTACAACAGAGAAATAAGGCACCAAGTGGAGCAGATTTTGAGAAAGACCAGGGTACTACACTATTTTCTTTTTGGAATATGTTTTGATCCTAGCATTGGAAAGCAAGGAATAGCACTGGGGAACTATCAAGGTGATGAGGAGAAACTCTGAGAAATAGGTAAAAAACAGAGCTGTAATTTCACAGCAAATCAGCTCAGGGGGTACTGCTTGCAAGTATCTAAGATCCAGGTCAATATTCTGCAACAACAGAAAAATTCAGATTACAGCAAGAATGGAGAAATTAGGCAATCTGACCGGCTGTTCTTGGCTTTTCATCTGGAAAAGCCATCCACAAGTGGAGCCACTGTTAGCCTCCTATACCAATAGGTTTTCATTTCTCATGATTGACAGTGGAAGTGCCAAAAAATGTTCATCTTCCGTGGTACTAAGGTTCCATTTTTGTGAAAGAAACAGTTAGTTAAAAAATGTAAAGAGGGTATGCCTTAAAAGAATAATCAAAAGGCAAGAAAAGGAATTGGTCAAAAGAAAAAATAAATGAAATGAACCCCAAACAAAGACCATGAAAGTGGCTAAGCCAAAATGCCACTGCTACATTGATGGGTGGTCCAACAGCTCAAGCTGGGCCATGCCATGTTTTAAATTGCATGTTTTAGACTAGAGAGGAAGTACCTGCTCAAACAGCTCAAGCTTGACAGATGACTAGGTGGATAGAGAAAGGAAGGAGCCCAACTGCTTAATCTGGGCCCTTGGAAGTCATAAGGGTAGGCTTAGATAGGAGGACAGTAAAAAGAAAATAGAATTATCAGGGTTTGCAAGGCTAAGTGCACCCATCCAAAGGAAGAAAGAATGTTAGGCATATTAGGCAGGGTAGGCAGTTGAAGGTTGAAAAAAACAAGATCTAAGCATATGACATGGGAAAAAACACATCTGATCTCACCAATAGGAGAAAGGTAAGAGCAATGGCCTATTTGGCAAACTACCAAACCATCACTAACTTCCCTCATCCCCTTCAAAAGTTTCTTACTAACATCCCCTTGAGAACTGTAGGATCTGCCTAAACAGTCCTCCTTACATTTCTCATTTGTAAATTTCATGTCAAGTTGTGACCTCTCTCTCCAAAAAGAAGCCACATTTCTTGTGTAAAATCATTCTTCACTCCCATCTGCTTCTAGAAACTAAGTTTACTCATTAAACTTAGCTCTTTTTTCCTCTCTCACATCCCCAATTCATATTAATTTCTAATTTTACTATATAAATCCCTAAGTGCTACCCCTCCCCCTACTATTATAGAATTCTATGCAAAAAACCCAGAAATTATATAAATATCCCCCCCCTTTAGCATTATAGCTAACTAGCATTTTTATGGGAGACATTAGTCCATCAGGGACTATAGTCAACCCTTACTTTGGAATTACTCTAACCCCTGGTTAGATTAATAGCCTACACTAAACCCTCACCTACCATTTTCCCAAATAAACCTATGAAACCCACCCCCCCATGCTCAAACCTAATGTTTAAATGTTGTTGGACCCCGTCGCATTAACCTTTATGCGTTGAAAACCCATTAAAACCCCCATAACCAAAGTTTTGAACCCGCCATATTAAATATTATTTTATTGTTTGGCAAGTCCCCACCCAAACTTGCACGCTGGGTCGGGGCGCTCGCCAGCCGCTGATCTTCCGCTGCCCCCAATCCAAAGGTGGGCGGTCAATCCCAATTATGAACCTGTCGTGGTTTAGCGTCCGGGGAGCGGGTGGTTTTGCTCCTGTACGCTGGACGCGTGGCGGCCAATGGGGTTGTTCGGAGCCCCTCTCCCCATTACCACCTTTCCCCAATGGCGGTGCGGGGAAACCAGAAACCACCCTCCCGCAATCCACCTCCCCTGTCGCGTCACTCCTGCGTCATGATGACGTCAGGCCCAAGGCCCCCGCCACCTCGCCACGTCGCCCTCCACGCCATCTTGCCACCTCCACGTCCCTCCACCGTGTCTCGCCACGCTGGCATCCAACTCATCACCCACGTCATCATTTGTACCCGGGCCCACCGATGACGTCATCGCGAAAAAGCGCCAAAACCCATATGTGCCGAATTTGTCGTTATAAACGCGCAATTGAACCGTTTTTTGTCATTTTCGCTGGAAAGAAAGGGAGTTGTTTTGCTCATTTACTCCAAAAATTGCCTCCACACTACGAATTCAAAGCTTGGGACACCGCCACTCACCAATTCAGCTACATTCTTCATCCATTTCTCAACCCGGCAGCTCTCGGTGCTAATTATCCAGGTATTTGCCAAAATTTACCCATTTGCCCGTGTTCTTGCCGTTTCTCTGCAAATTTCTCCACTATTTACCTGGTAATTACTAAATTAAATGCTGTCATTCAGTAGATGCTGGCCCAAAATGATCTACATTGCTCCCTTGTTCAAAATTCATTGTTGAACAACCATTCTCGTCCTTAATTTGCAATTTACCCTCCAACCTCCCGACATTGTTCCCTTTTGCTGAGCACATAATTCAAGAGCCTCATTTCACCAAGTTATAGTCCTACCCCCCCTCTGCAATTTATCCTCATTATCCATAATCCTTGTGAATTTACTAGAGCAAATCAGAAGCAAGTCTGCTTATTCTACTTACTCCTCTTTTGAAAATATATCTGGCATCATCTGCATTTAGTCTTCCACCTGACTTCTAAAAAGCCTTACAAGCTATTACATTCACACTGTTACATTCAGAAACTGCATTCTAAAGATAACACCTAAAGGCTATACAATGGCTGCACCGACAGCTCTTAGTGTTGCTCCCATGAATCCACCTAACAAAGAGCTTGAGGCCATGCCTCTTGCTGACAGAGATTACCTTATCCAAGACCTTGTCAGTGACAGGAACCATTTACAGACCTTACGGGAATTGAGGGACAACTATTTGAGCAACAATGACACATATGGGATATGGGAATCCAATCTGCCTCACTATTTTCTCCCATCTGTTAACATTTTTCCAGAAATCATCCGCTTATGTGCTGAGAATTATGATACAAATCACAGAGCTGTCAAGTCTCCATCTGGGAGCATACTCTTCCACATCAATCCTGAATCCATCAACCAGATACTCAACTTCAAGCAAACTCAGCTGTTGTTTCCCTTCTCCATGAACTATCTACTGGATACAGGTGCCAAGCTTTCCACTGCTGACATTGAGAAGATCACCAAGACATTTATGAGAGCTGACCGCCAGCCCACAGGGCCACCTCCTTTCTTGCATGTCCATTTTACTGAGGTAGGCCAACTTCTGGTTGACATGATTTCCTATGTGTTGGGCTATAAAACCAGTGAGCACGTTGATGAGACAGTGCTGGTGTTATAGCTGCTTACAACCCAGGCCAACCTCCTGCCTACAAATATAACTTTGCTAAATTCATAGCCAACAAAATACATGACCAACTCTTTAAAGTGGACAGGGAGGGTATATTCAAATATTCATCATACATCTACCACTTGTTCATGTATTATCAATCCGAGGCCTTTCAATGCCCTATCAAGAAGCTTGATTCTAGGGGAGAAAGAAGGTCTGTCATATTCTGGTCGTCAGTTTTTCACCAAGTCCAAGATTCACCATATTCATATTGTGAATTTATTGACCAATTTCTGTACCCGGTCTCTTGCCTATTGATGAGATCCCCTCCTCCCAGATTGTCATTTGAAATCCAGAAAACTCTGCAGCTGTCCAAAAATTATAAAATAGGTGATTGGTACCTATACCAAAATCATACAGTCATCAGAATTTATGGCTGTGAGCTCTCTCCATATAGGCTCCCAAGATATGTACCAATGAGACTGTTTGCCTTGGAGTACTATAGGCAGCTTATCAACTCTGACCTCACCCACTTTCATAGTGCCAAGAAGAAAGCCCACCTCAAGTTCAAAGACCACCTCGGCCCCTTTATCATGAACAAGAAAGAGGATGGCAAGAGGTTGAGAAAATTCTCAAAGATAAATACGAGCTATCAAGAAGCTTCTGGTGGGTCCCTTATGACCCTGAAGGCTTCATCAGTGCTAGAAGAGTCAAGTACAGGCTGCTAGGCTATAAGCACTGTAAAATTCCACAAATTGAGCAGTATGCCAATCAGCAAGAATGGTTGCAAGACACATTAATTGAGGAACTAACTCAAGAAGAAATAATGCAAAGAAATGTCAAGGATTTGGAAAAAACTCTTGACTTAGATTCTGTGCAGCAGGTAATTTTCAAACAGCTGCATCCAATTGGAGAAGGAACCTCAACTACTACAACTGCACTAGCCACCCAGGCGCCATCTACAGCAGCATCAGGCACAGATAAGGGCAAGGGAATAATGGGTGCTGAAGAAGAAATAGTAAAAGAAAAGCCTGCCTCCTCAATTGGGCAGCAACAAGAGAAAACCCCTCCACCACAAACAGAACCACCAACAGTTCCTGCATTGCAGACCCCTGCACATGACGAAAGGGGCAAGATTCAGGACCGAGAAGAGTCCACACCTGCTAGTGGATCCTCCCAGCTACCTGAAGCCAAGAGGCAAAAGGTTGACTCCCCGGTCATAGAGGAAATAAGCGAGGAAATCCTTGAGAGTCCAAGGAAAGAAGGAGGAGACAGTCATCAAACAACTACAAGCTCTTTTCAACAAGAGCAAGTAGTACAGCTTGGCATGGAGGTGTCCTCCTCCACTCAGCAGAGCAAGAAGCCTTCAAGAACCAAGGCTTCCTTCAAAGAGATAAAAGCACAAAATGAGCTGTTGAAAGTAGAGGTATACAAGCAATTCCTCAAAGCAACACCAACTAAACAAGAGAGGTTGATGTCAGTGTATGATATAGAAGAGGAAAAGATAATCCTCAGCCACTTCAAACCCAAGGTACCGCAGCCTCACTCAGCTGCGGATTTTGTAAAAACAAAGATGGAAGTCATGGCAAAGTACATTCACCCCATGGACCAGATAGAGCTGCACAAGCAAACGAGGGAAATGGTCTATGCCACACTGGTAGACAGGGCCACAATGGCCCATGAATTGAAAGAATCGTTGAAGAACACCAATATTCAGCTAGATTTTGAGAGAATGTCCTCCAAGGCCAAGGACAACAGGATTAAAACACTGGAGGACATCATTGTGTACCTAGGACATGATCCTAAGGATCCAAAGGGTGTGAGGGCCCTCATGAAAAAGAAAGAAGATGATATTGCTGCATTAAAGAAAAGACTGAAATTGCTTCCCACTGAGCACCCCCAAACAGCAGAATTGCAAAAGGAAAAGGAGTCTGAAGATCAACTTGATCTAATAATGCAACTGAATCAAAGAGTTATTGATCTGGAGAAGGAGCTAGAAGGGGTATTGCAATACAAACAGGGAGAATCAATCTCCCAACCTCCTCAGACTACTTCAACCACTGCCACCACTACAGAGGCAGCAGTAGCCCCTGCAACAACTACAGCAGCAATGGATGTAGCAGCAGCAACAACAACAGCTCCTGAGTCCAGCTTAAACATGGATGAATTGACAAAGGCAATCAAAGAGCTGGAACTTCAGGCGACCGAGATCAAGCAAGCCAAGGAAAAATTGGCAGAACTAGAGGCTAAATATGACAAATCAAAGATGACTGTAGCAGAGAAAACTAGAGAAATTAAGGCCCTCAAAGACAAAATAAAGGCCTTAGAGAAAGAGCTCAAACTTGAAAATACTCTGGCAGAAATAAAAAGGATTTTGTGGGCTCGGATTGACCACTCCCTTACTAGAAAATGGAAGTCAATCAAGACAGTGCATGAACAAATGGAATTGATTGGCCAAGCACAAATTGAGAGCCAGAAAGCCAGAACAACACTAGGGAACAGGCCTGAGCAGGCCAACAGGATGATAAATTTTCTCAACAATCAGACCAAGGAGGAGCTAGCAGCCCTGAACATCATCAACAGAACAGATGTTGTCCTTACAGCTAAAAAGGTGCTGACCCTCAGAAATTTTGTACAAACTGTAGAAAGAAAATGTCATGAAATGCAGGATGAGGTGGATGAATACAAGCTCAAAATGGGAGAACTGCAAGAAAAGGGATTGCCTAGCCTACTAACCAGCACAGGAAGATTGCTCCCCCGTGAGCAATATGCTACCAGGATGACAAATTTTATTGAAAATCAGATCACTGCATCCGCCAGTACCTCTGAAGAAACAGGGCCTCCAATAGGGTAGGACCTCTACGACAAGATTGAAAATCTATCTTTTATTGAACATGAGATCAATCACTTATTTGAGGTTCCACCAAATTTTTATAGGTATACAGAGGCAGATGAAACCTTGGTAAAAATACGAAGACACCAACTGCCCAAAGAGGATTGGTGGCAGGCAATGCTGCAAATTTTGCCTCAGTAATCTCAGTTGGTCGGTCCTAGTCAGCTTCAAGTCAGCCAAAGTCAAAGAACAGAATCTGGACAGCATACAAGGCGGCCAAAAAAGGTGACTCAGCATGAAGACAGCGACAGCAAGCCAAAACATAGGAAATGCACAAATTTTGGGCAATGCGGCTTCAGCCGACTCCATCGGTCACAAAGTCAACATTCTCTGACCATTTTGGACAGCTAATACACTAAGCAGTTACTACAGCATTTATTTTCTCAGCTGCAATTCTCCAGGAGTTGGCACCATATTGATGAGCCATTAACTCACCAGCTAGATATTTTCTGATCTAAATTTTGTATATATACCTCCCCTTGCAACGTATTTGGTGTTGGGGATTTTCACTCTAAGGCAATATATTGTATATTTTCAGATGATCTAATGAAAAAAGCTGGAAAAGCTCGTTACCTCCTGAATGCTTGATGTCTTAATGATGCTCTGCGTGCTGTTGCAGAATTCCTGTGCTGTCTAATGGAATAATAAGTTTTCTTAATCTATGTATTATCTTCTTATGTTTGTTTGAATCATATGCATGTTTCACCAATCTAACAGTAGAGAAAAGGAATAGTACAGGATATGTTTGATTACACCCTGTATTCAATCTCTGTTCTTGAAAATGTTTTCTTCAGAATTAATCATGGACATGAATTCTTAATTGCTCATGTTTGTATCAATTCTATAAATATGAATGTTATACAGGAATTCTTCAGTGCTCCTAAGTAATATTCCCACTGTTCTCCATAGCAGGTTACCGAAAGATCCTTAGTTGCCTTTCACGCCCTGACTCCATAACACCCAATTACAGACTTAAAGAATTGTTCCTTAGACACTTATCTGGCTCTGTAGCATCACTGTTGTATCAACGCAGACATGTCAAGCAATTAAACATCACTGACTCCATGCCCAATGGCCTAGATCACCCTGCAAACCTATATCTGTTCTGACTGAAATCATCATCCAGCAAAATTCAAAACACAACCTTGAGCATCATAACTAGCCTAAAATATTATACAAACAAAGTTAAATCACAAAGAGAGATCCCTCTCTGGTTACAGGTAGGCTAGAACCTGTGACCCAAAGATTGGTTAGTGGTTACCTCGGCCGTATTCCCTTGGGAGTCAAAGGGAACAACCTGAGTGATAACAGGGGTGATGTGGGATTGTTTTAATTTTAATTACTTTATGAGTAGTGAGCCAATGTTTATTCCAAATGGTTTTAGTTTGAACAAATGAGTTTTTATCTCTCTCTGATTTCATACACATTGTATTTGTCATTCACTTAATGACTATTCACATTTGTTTTACAGTTTCTGAAATTGTGATTAGAAGTATAGCATTGAACTTTGAAGAACTACACTTCTAATTCACAAAGGTGTCAACAAAAGTAATTGTCACATGCATGTGAATTAGAATAGTAGAAAAAATAGCATGGTCAAATTTGACATAGTGCTTCAGAAGTCAACTGTTATCATTACAAAAAAACAATAATTTCTTTCTCTTTGGTTCCATGAAGTTCCCAATAACATTAGCTAAAACGACAAATAATTGACATGCTACCCAAAACTCGAATATGAAGTTAACTTTTACCAAACACAACTCGAAGCTCACTTGATACCTTAATGTGTCACTCTTATAATAAAAAAAATTGCATTTCAATCACTGCTATCTATATAATGGCTTTCTGAGTATTAATTGAAAAGTGTATTTTCAGCATAATGCCCAAGCAACTACAATAGAGCCCAACACTAAAATATATTCTATTTATGAGAAAAGCACATCATGCTAACTCTGACAATTTTCATATAATTAATAACTATGTACGCATCGACATATTTTATTTCTGAATATTAGTTCAAAGAACTTGCCCTCTGCATAATGCCCCTCATGACTATGATAAAGCCCAACTAGAGACCAATACTAACAAGTATTTTATTTCTCGAAAAAACATATTGTCATAGCTTTGGCAGTTTAAATATAACTAATAAATACAATGCACATATTTCCATGAAATTCTTGGAAAGGGCATGCCCTCTTTGAAAAGTTGCCAAATCACCCATTGAAAATTTGATCAGGAAAAAGTAAAAACATAATCAAACAATATAAACAGCTTGAAAAGTTAAAAATGTTGATAATTGCAATAAAATATATTACCTAGGTATAGCCACCAAGTTAGTAAAAGGAATATATCTGAACTATTACCGTTCATGTTAATAGTAATTTACTGCCAACTATTATTGCTCATATTAATGGTAATTACTTGCCAACTATGTACTGATGCAAGATGTATCTTTCAAATAAAATAATGCTAATGAAAAATATTATCATATAGCATGACATCAGGAATATTATTTTGCCACAACACCATAATGAATTGAAGAACTTTACAAGTTTCATGCTACAATGATTATGACAAATAAAAGTGGGTATAGAAATAATATAAATTGTACATACAAATTGTATTATCCTAAACTTTAGGTTTTATATTTAGATAGACGTAATCAAGAAACTTAACATCTTCAACATAAGAAAATTTTAACTTTATCTCCTAATAAAATGAAACAATAGCAACAATAATGATTAGTGTATAAAGATCTAATTTCAATTATTACTAACCATGTAGTAACAATCATCAACAAATTGTAAAAGGATAAAGAAACTAGACCACAATAACAAAGGGATCAGGATGTCCTTTAAGAAAAAAAATTCTTTAAAACTCATGCATCTGAGATACAAAGGTCATAAATAGAAGACACATGTTGTTTTTCACATAAGACCATAACTTCTCACAGAATTCCATCAAAACATAATTGGGAGAAAAGTGGATAAAGAAAGAATCAAACATAACTATAACAACATCAAATACATTGTCAAATGCTATATTTTTCGAAATTATCCTGAAACACACAAGACCATTAGGATCCCAACAAAAACCATCAAGGAGAATTACATAAGTACCAATAGATCATGATAAGTTTGCAGTGAATTAGGATTCTATATCATAGACCTTCTATAATGACTATCCAACTACACATTTACAACAGTTTAACCTGACTGCTGCTACTCTAGCACAAGAACCTGCTAATCTAATTGAAACTTAGTCTCTGCCTCCAATATCTGGCTTAGCCCACACATAGTAGATGGATACCACTTTAATATACTATAAATATGCTTGCTTTTGCGATCATATTCCTAATTCCAACCATAATCTTCAATATGAAAGCATTTGCAATCCAGTTAACCTGTTACAACTACATGTTGAAGACTATCAACTATCCAAATTCATTGAATTTGCTCCAATTTACACTGTCTTGATACAATGACTGTCTTCAAGACCATATACTATAGTAAAGATGAAATTCGAAATCCCAAGGAAGATGAAAAATTTGTGTGACACCAGGCATATTATTCCAGTGGCAAGATCCAAGACCACAACCATGATTTGATGTAGAAGGACCTGAAGCCAGCTGTTGAATATCTACACATAAATCATCATTGAATGGAGTGGCAAGATCATCATTAACAACAAATTTATCTTCATCAACAAGCTCAGCATGGGAATCATACCAATCTGAGATAGGCGAAACATCTGGCCTTGCAAGGTTCAATAACGTGGAAATTCTTCATCTCCATAGTTAGTGCTAGACATACATTCATTTCAGTCTTCGGCCTTTATGTCCACCCATGACAAAAATGAAATTAAAAAATGAGCATGCTCAAAGAGGGGTGAGATTGTAATAGATTCAGTACCTTTAGTTGCAATAACAGGTTTATGTAGTTTCCAAAATAGAATTATGTTAAGAGATGAAAATCCATGTGTTTGCCATGTTCTTTTCATGAAAGTAACTCACAGAATGGAAACACTTACCAATTGCTGACTGAGTGGATGATGACTCATCCCATGGACTAGTGCTTAAGAGTCAAGGGGTGAGGTGTTTTCACTCAATACTGAAGCAACATGACCACCTAGAGGGGTGATTGGATAACTGTATTCACTACATTCTATTTATGACTGGCTTGCTCCAACACAATTGGTCAAGTTACCTATTGATGAGATTGGTGGCAATTGTGTCATAATTTTTGAATGTCGCTTATTCTCACCACCACCCATTGTTTGAGATTCATGCAGCGAAGCATCTAACAACCTACTATTCTGTGGGGAGAAGCCATCAACATGGGTGGATGGAACAGGAGGTGGTAGTGTGTATGAGTTATTTTCTATAGGAGTAGTCACTATCTCCAGATGTGTGCTAGTGGTATGCATAGAATCTATAAGTTTCCTTGAAGGGAGCTCTAACTTCGCACTTGTTAAGGGTTTAGGAGGAGAGAGATTTCCATTGAAAAGGACATGGCTATCAATCATCAAAACCCTAAGGGGTGTTGATAGATTATGATTGGAATTCTTGCTGCTCAGATTATGATCATAAGGAAAACCATTCACCCCAAATGCATCCACTCTGTGAGGTTGAGCATATGATGACCCATCCAATCTGGGAGGATGAGCATATTACAATCGTCAAGCAGTCTTGAATCATGTCTCCCCTAATCTCCTTAATGGGGTGTCACAAAAAATAACCAAAAGCGTAAATCCCTCCTCCTCTTACACTAAAGGGCATCATGCTCTCGATATCCCGAATAATCTTTGCACGCTAAATTGGATTTACCATACGGTAACACTGTGACAAACCCATTGCTCGATTTAGAATCGAACTCATGGAAACCTCTGTCAATTCCTGGAATGAAGCATATGTCAATGCATGTTAGCTAGGTTTTAGACTATCAAAGGTGACATTAGAAATCTCTAGTTTTGCAAAGCCAGACAACAACTAATGATAATTATGACTATGATTATGTTGGGATGTTGAAGCATATGCACCATTGGTGGGCTACTAATGTTTTTCATTTTCACTATTGGATTGCTATAGAGGCAGATCGGGTTGTTAAAGAGGCAATCCCTGTCTCTACCTTCTCTTGATCCATGTGTTCCAGTAATTCCTAATCTCGTTATTTGTCTGCCAAGGTAGCTGAAACCAAAATTAAAAGCATAAGAATACATGACCCTAAATTTATTGATTTGATTTATTTTCTACATTCAAAGGGAACCAAACATAGGTCGTCCTAACATATTTACCACTAGTAAAATGAGTCACAAAGCCATATATGGGCTCAACTAACAAATGGGTTTTCATCAAAGATATTTTCTTTTAATCAGAAATAAATGTAAAATCAAACCAACAAAGAAAAAAGCAACAATGGGTACCACCTGAGCATCCATGCGAGCTCATTTGTTTTTGAGCTTCGTGACCTCAGGCAGTTTCTACTACCACATTGTAGCATTGTTCCTACGTCAAACATCCTATGTCACTGCCATTGTTGCCACCACCCTGATCAAGATTCAAGTATAACCATTCATCCAGAGAGCCATTGTCCATGAGCTCGTAAACTAGGAGCCTGTGGTAGCCATTGTTCCTCCCCTTCCTTGAATAGTTGCAGAGTGAGCTCTTATACAGAGAGACCTATTTAGAATGCTTGAAATTGGAGTAAACTCATAGGAAGAAAGAGGTGGTGAAGGTGTGAGGCTACAAAATTTTTGTTGAATGTTTATATGAGATTTCTAATCTCTTCTAGTAACAATTATCTCATTATGGTGTCCTCCATTTCTAGTTCCATAAATTCCACTAAAAATTCAAACAGACTCTCCTAAAAATCCAGAAAATGGTGTGCAAAGATGTCAAGTGAAGAGTACAAGGGTGGCCTAAAAGTTTGTGCATAGATGTCAGATGGACATGAAAAGTGTAGATGTAAATTGATTCAAAAGAAGGTCTATTGGCCTAAAAATCCAATATATATGTTAATCCACAATCATGGACAAAACAATATTACATTTAGTACAACTATGATAGTCTCATGCATGCTCACAACAAAGGTGTAGGAAATAATACTGAGAGGCGGGGGGGGGGGGGTGAATCAGTATTATCAAATCAATATAACATTTTCATTTCCATATAAAGATTTAGTTAGTTGATCCTTAATGAGTTATTAACCATATGACTAGTAAACAAGAACAGTAGAACAGATCACCACACACAAGAAGCACACATAAACACCATGATTTAAGGTGGAAACCCAATTTGGGAGAAAACCACCTACTGCAATATGTCTCTATATTATTTTGAATTAGAAACTTCTTTTTACAATGATTTTTTACTGGTGCAGTCTTATACCAGTACACAGGCTACTACCTGCAGAAGGCTACAACCTTCTCTTTTCTTTCAGGGACCACGTTTCATAAATGTTCAGACTGGATCCATCAATCAATTAAACATCAAGTAGATCTGCAATCAACCAACTTCCTTGTACAAATACTGAATCACCCAACAAATTCTCAGAAACACAGTACCCAGAACATAGTACCAGTATTCAGTCACCAATTCAGAACCCAGAACACTACAGTTATAAACAGAAGCAGCTAAATATATTTTAAGAAAGGTTCGCTACATCACTAAATGAAACCTGAGCACATCCGCACCTCGGCTGTGTGAAAATTGCGGGTATCCACACCTCTGCTGAAGCGTACCTGCGGTAACCGCACCTGTTGGTGTGTCGGACCTGCGAAATGTCCACGCCTGCGCTTCAAGCGCACCTATGGTATCCGCGCTTCCACTGTATAGAGCCTGCGCACCTCCGCACCTATGCTGTCTCTAGCCTGCGCACCTCTGCACCTGCGCTGTGTCTAGCCTGCGCACCTCCGGGTATAGATAATTTATCAGTCTTCAATTATACCCCAGACTATCAGATTTATAGATCTGATCATGCACCAAAGAGATCTCGACCCATCAGTAGATCCGGCTTGTAATACTCAGGTTTCTCCTTGATTTAAGTCCAGTTATATCTCATCAACCAATCACCAATATTTCAGATCTTATGCTTCTTAAGATATTCAACAACAGTCACCCAGCCAAATGATCTCCTTTCCTTTTTATAGGCTAGGCCTTACTCAAACCATGCTCCAAAACCATAGGTATCGAATACTAGGAACCCAATACCTGAGATCAATACTTTAGATGCAAAACCACGGACCAAAACCATATGATCAATAATGTCGGACTAAATACCATGGACCAACCATAAGATTTCCCAGGTGCACACATTTTTCTTTGCATGAAAGTCCGTGAACTTTAGGTTTTCACTTTTTGTGAAGAACACATGCAAACATGTCCGCACCTTTTGAATGGTGCACCTGCGGAACCAGTCGAGGTCGGTAGCTTTGTGAACAGGAACCTGCGGAGATCTCATTTTCTTCATTTTGAGGGCTTGAACTGAGATCTGTCATTTGAGTGAGTTGCCATTAAGGATAACACCTACGCCATAGTGCAGAACCTATGTCACAATGCCAACAATCTCCCCCTTTGTACTTGATGGCAACCCCAAGTCACTCAAACTCATTCTCCCCCTTTGACATCAAAGGCAAAGCGTTATGCTCCCCCTGAGTGCATGCTGAATTCTCTACTCTGTTGTGTTGTCCAAGCTCCCCCTGACAGTAGGCAAGGTCTGCAAGAAGATGTTCTACAAAAGAAACATGACTTTATACATCAGGATCAGCTTCCTATCACGAAAACTCAAACATACATCCATCTTCCAACCAAGTGGGAATATACCAGAGTTTACACAAAATAAACAAGAACATTACATCATCCATCCTAGGCATAGTGGGGAAACAAAGATAGGTCATTACATGACCTTGATAAGAATGAAATATCTACAGAAAGAGTAAGACAGTTATCAACAACCAACATTAGCAGCACCAGTCAATCATCATTCAGATCAGCAACCACACTCTGCACCTGCTTCTCTTGAAACCAAAACAACTGTGAAATTGAACCAAGATCTTCTAAGATAATGCCAATAATGCATTATTAGAAGACTATATGCACCCCCTGAACCTGAAACTTGTGTACAGACAAGTTTCAACATCAAGATGATGCATAAAATACCCCAGCTTATTTCTGAGATATTCAAATGTCTCCCTAGGCAGTGGTTTGGTGATTATATCAGCAACTTGTTCCTTAGATGGAACATACTCCAACTTGACATTTTTTTCAAGCACTTGTTCCCGAAGAAAATGATACTTGATAGTTATGTGCTTAGTCTTTGAATGCATGACAGGATTCTTTGAAATACTGATTGCACTTGTATTATGACAAAAAATGGAAATAGGTGGAGTACACGTGATTTGAAGATCTTGCAAAGTTTGCATCATCCAAAGGAGTTGTGTGTAGCAAGATGCACCAGCTACATATTTTGCTTCAGCTATAGCTAATGCAATGGAACTTTGGTTCTTGCTGAACCAAGATACTAATCTGGACCCCATAAAGAAATGCACCACCACTAGTACTTTTTCTATCATCGACACTTCCTGCCCAATCTGCATCTGTATATGCATGAAGTGTGAGATCTGCATCTCTAGGATACCATAAGCCATAGTTTTGTGTTCCTTGAAGATACTTGAAAATTCTCTTAACTGAGTGAAGATGAGTTTCCTTTGGATTTTCCTGAAACCTTCCAACTATTCCCACTACATGCATAATGTCTGGTTGGGTACCTATTAGATAGAGTAGACTACCAACCATCGATCTGTAAGTTGGTTGATGTACAACTGCTGATTCATCATTTTCTCTGAGGTTGCATCCTGTTATCATAGGAGTACATACTGGTTTTGAATACTCCATTCCATATCTCTTCAAGATCTGCTTGAGATACTTGGTTTGTGATAGAAATATACCGTCTTTGTTTTGTTGAACTTGTAAACCAAGAAAATATGTGAGTTCACCAAGCAGGGACATTTCAAATTCTTTATGCATCACCAAAGAAAATTTTTGACTCATGGCTTCTTCATTGCTGCCAAAGATGATATCATCAACATATACAACAAGTATTAGCAACTTATCATTGTCAATTTTTATATATAGATTGTTGTCTGTTAATCCTTTTGCAAAACCTTGTTGATGAAGGTACTCATCCAACTGAAAATACCAAGCCCTTGGAGCCTGTTTAAGGCCGTAGAGAGCCTTTTTGAGTCTGCGTACAATATTTGGATCATTTCCAAGGATGAACCCATCTGGTTGCTCAATGTACACTTCTTCATTCAAGTCTCCATTCAGAAAGGCAGATTTTACGTCCATTTGAAATACTTTGAATTTTTGAAAGCTAGAGAGAGTAAGGAACATTCTTATAGCCTCAAGCCTAGCAACTGGTGCAAAGGTCTCTTCAAAGTCTATGCCTTCTTGTTGCGCATATCCTTTACAATCAATTCTTGCCTTGTTTCTAACCACCTCTCTGTTTTCGTTCAGCTTATTTTTGAAAATCCACTTTGTCCCTATGACATTCTTATCTTTTGGTCTAGGAATGAGCTCCCAAGTGTTATTCATTTCAATCTATTCAAGTTCTTCCTCCATGGCATTGACCCAGCATTCATCTTTGCATGCCTCTTTTACATTTTGTGATTCAGTAGAGGAGAGTAATGCTAGATAGCTTGAAGCTTCTGAAATGGTTCTCCTTGTTTGTACACCTACTTCTTTCTGCCCCAAAATTTGAGACTCTGGATGATTCTTCTGAACATACCTAGATGGAGTCTTTTCTTCTATCCTTATCTATTCTTCTGGTTCCTCATGGGTCTCATCTTCATCGTGAATCTGATTTGATGTTGATGGATAGTCCTCATTCTCTTCGAAATCTTCAGATTTTACCTGTCTAGGAATGTTTCCCTCTTCATCAACCACTATATCAATACTTTCAACAATTTTTCCAAGTCTTTTATTGTAACACTTGTATGCTTTGCTATGGGGAGAGTAACCAAGGAGAATGCCTTCATCTGCTTTAGGTTCAAAGTTGCAAAGATTCTCATCAGTATTCTTGATGTAGCATTTGCTTCCAAAAATTTTGAAGTATTTTACTGTGGGAGTCTTACCATACCAAAGTTCATGAGGAGTTTGAGTGTTGTTTACCCGGATGTTTGTCTTATTAAGAATAGTAACTACAAAAAATGTGGCTTCACCCCAGAAGGTTGCGGGAGTTCCAGAATCATCAAGCATAGCACGAGCCATTTGTTGAACTGTTCTATTCATCCTTTCCACTACTCCATTTTGCTGGGGAGACCTTGTAGTAGAGAATTCTCTTCTTATTCCATGTTCTTCACAAAAATAAAAAAAATCATTTGAGGTAAATTCCCCACCTCTATCAGACCTAAGACATTTGATTCTGCGATCTGATTCATTTTCAACCAGGGCTTTGAATGATTTGAATTTTTCGATAGCTTCATCTTTATGCTTCATAAGCCCTATCCAACAAATCTTGGAAAAGTCGTCAATGAACAATATAAAGTATTCTTCTCCTCGATGTGACATTTTCCTAGATGGGCCACATACATTAGTATGAACAAGTTCCAGAGGCCTGCTAACTAATCCTTCCCTCTCAGGGAAATTAGTTCTGGTTTGTTTACCAAACTGACATGATTTGCATATTGTATTGTCTGGAATTCTAATGTCAGGAAGATCACGAAGTGCCTGATATCTACATGCTTTCCTTATCTGAGAGAAACTAAGATGCCCCAATCTCCTGTGCCATAACCAATGTTCATCATTCTTACTTAGATAGCATTGATGTTGTCCTTCTTTGAATATGTATAAATTATTTGGAGTTCTTATGCCTTTGATTACTGTTTTTCCTGTATCAAGATCACGAACACTACATCCATTTGATCAGAATATTACCTCAATTACTTGATCGCACATCTGACTGACACTTAATAGATTATGTTTTAAGCCATCTACATGCATAACATTTCCAGCTTTGACCTTTTCTTTCAACTGAACAGAACCTTTACCTTTTATGAATGAAGGGGTGTCATTTCCAAATGAGACCTTCTTTTTCTTTTCTAAGGCACTATATGATTGAAGTTTTTCTTTATCACCTGTTATATGTTTCGAACATTCACTATCGATGTACCACTGATTTTCCTATCCTTCTGCATATAAGGCTATCCCACAACTTTCTGGTTGTGGTTCTTTCTTTCTCTATGTTTTGGGGTTTAATGAAGCTTGCTCGTTCTGAGTTGTTCACCGGAACCTACTCCTGCATTCAGATTCTTCATGACCAAAGTTGTTACAAATAGAACATTCTACTTCATTCTCAAGAGAAGAAAAATTATTGTAGGTCCTTTTCATTATACCAGTCATACTCTGTTTTTGAGCTTCTCTAGTCATGACTGTCTTGTAGCCAACACATTGAGCTGCTTTGTGACCAAAGTTATGACAAGAGAAACATTGGCCATTGAAGAAACTCCTGCGATTATCAAATCTACCAAAATGATTGTAGTTTCTGTTGATATCCATTCTTGGGGCAGAATGATTTACTTGTGGTTGGTTATAGCTTCTGTTCATCCTTGAAGTAGATTTCCCCCGATTTCCCTAGTAGTCTTTGTTCATTCTTGAGGTAAATTGTCCCTGATTAACCTGATGATCTACATTATGCTTTTGCTGTGGGTTGTCAACCTGTTTACTTCTCCTTGCAGCGTCAACATAACTTTTGGAGGTGGATGGCTTCTGTGCTTGCTTCTGTGTTTGAGATGCTTCTTCGGTATATCCAAGACCTGTCTTTATTAGAGGAGAACGCTGCACTTTGATAATCTCATCTAAAGTTTTAGATCCTTTAGAAAATTTAAGATTAAGAGCTTTTGTCTTTTCAATATCTTTTCTAAGTCCCACAATTTCACATTCTAACTTTTCATTATGTTTTTCTCTTTCTGCAAGTTGGAATGTTAGAGTATCTATAATCATATTCTTTTCCTCTAAACAAATTTTGAGCTTAGAAATTTCTTCATAGAGACCTTTGTCATCTACAGCATCCAAGAAATCATCATCTTCAAAAGCCATCAAAAGTCTATAATCATTACATTGTTCATCTTCATTACTATTTGAATATCCATCACTATCTTCATGAGTATAATAACTCTTCTTACTTACATTCTGTTTTCTGTTCCATCTAACTGGTTCCTTACCTTTGTCAAGTTTATCTTTATGAGGACACTTGGCAGCATAATGGCCGACTCTCCCACAAGAAAAGTATTTGAAAGGAAACTTACCTCTAAATATTCCAGTTCCACGTTGAAGGTTCTTGACGAAATTAGATTCTTCCTCTTATTCTGACATATGTTCTGACTCATTGTACTCTCCTCTTGCTGAGGCTTTGAATGCAGCTTCTCTCCTATCTGATGGTCCCCCTTTTCTCATCTCGTAAGCAGATAGGATTCCATGCAGTTGTGACATGGTAAGGCTTTGTAAATTCTGCTTTTCTTCTATGACAGAAACTTTTAAATCAAACATAGGAGACAAAGATCTGAGAACTTTTTCAACCAAAACAACTTCTTTTATTTCTTCACCAAATTTTTCATGCAATTATCAATCTCATCTATACAAAGGAAATAGTTAGCCATGCTTTCATCATTATACATTCTAAGATTTTCATACTGAATTCTGAGAGTTTGAAGTTTTTCTCGTTTTACCTGATCATCTCCTTCATAGCTCAGAACAATCTTGTCCCATATTTGTTTTGTTGTTTTGAGTTGCATAACCTTGACAAATTCTGATTGAGATAGACTCCCTAATAGAGTATTGACAGCCTTTGCATTTGTTTCATACTGCCTTTTACCAGCCGTATCTGTAGGAGTTGCTGAAGGAAATGTGTATCCTGTTTCCACAATATGCCAAACTTCTGTACCAAGAGATTGAAGGTAGGCAGTGATTCTTACCTTCCAGTAGACAAAGTTGCTCCCATCAAAAATTGGTGGCTTGATTGATGCTTCCTTTTCGTAGTAGCTCATCATGATAGATCTTCCTTCAAGCGATCAAGCTTCTTCTGAAGGACCTTCTCTGATACCAATTGTAGGAAATAAGACTGAGAGGGGGGGGGGTGAATCAGTATTATCAAATCAATATGACTTTTTCATTTCCATATAAAGATTCAGTTAGTTGATCCGAATGAGTTATTAACCATATGAATAGTAAACAAGAACAGTAGAACATGACACCACACATAAGAAGCACACATGAACACCATGATTTAAGGTGGAAACCCAATTTGGGAGAAAACCACCTACTGCAATATGTCTCTATCTTCTTTTCAATTAGAAACTTATTTTTAGAATGATTTTGTACTAGTGCAGCCTTATACCAGTACAAAGGCTACTACCTGCAGAAGGCTACAACCTTCTCTTTTCTTTCAGGCACCATGTTTCATAAATTTTCAGACTGGATCCATCAATCAATCAAACATCAAGTAGATCTACAATCAACCAACTTCCTTGTACAAATACTGAATCACCAAATAAATTCTCAGAAACATAATACCCAGAACATAGTACCAGTAATCAGTCACCAATTCAGAACCCAGAACACTGCAGTTATAAACAGAAGTAGCTAAATATATTTTAAGAAAGGTTCGCTACTTCACAAAATGAAACCTGCGCACATCCGTACCTCGGCTGTGTGAAAACTGCGGGTATCTCCACCTCTGTTGAAGCGTACCTGCAGTAACCGCACCTGTTGGTGTGTCGGACTTGAGAAATGTCCGCACCTGCTCTTCAGGCGCACCTGTGGTATCTGCGCTTCCGCTGTGTCGAGACTTGCGCTGTCTCTAGCCTGCGCACCTTCAAGTATAGATAATTTATTAGCCTTAAATTATACCCCAGACTATCAGATTTACAGATCTGATCATGCGCCAAAGAGATCTCGACCCATCAGTAGATTCGGCTTGTAATACTCAGGTTTCTCCTTGATTTAAGTCCAGCTATATCTCATCAACCAATCACCAGTATTTCAGATCTTATTCTTCTTAAGATATTCAACAACAGTCACCCAGCTAAATGATCTCCTTTCCTTTTTATAGGCTAGGCCTTACTCAAACCATGGTCCAAAACCATAGGTATCCAATACTAGGAACTCAATACCTGAGATCAATACTTTAGATGCAAAACCACGGACCAAAACCATAGGAGCAATAATATCAAACTAAATACCATGGACCAACCATAAGATTTCCCACGTGCGCGCATTTTTCTCTTCATGAAAGTATGTGAACTTTAGGTTCGCACTTTTTGTGCGGAACACCTACGAACATGTCCAAACCTTTTGAATGGTGCACCTGCGGAACCAGCCGAGGTCCGCAGCTTTGTGAACAGGAACCTACGAAGATCTCATTTTTTTCATTCTGAGGGCTTGAACTGAGATCTGTCATTTGAGTGAGTTGCCATCAAGGACAACACCTGTGCCATAGTGGAAAACCTATGTCATAATTCCAACAATATCCCTATTTGGACTTGATGGCAACCCCAAGTCACTCAAACTCATTCTCCCCCTTTGACGTCAAGGGCAAAGGGTTATGCTCCCCATCCAAGCTCCCCCTGACTGTAGGCAAGGTCTGCAAGAAGATGTTCTACAAAAGAAACATGACTTTATACATCAGAATGACCTTCCTATCACCAAAACTCAAACATACATCCATCTTCCAACCAAGTGGGAATATACTAGAGTTTACAAAAAATAAACAAGAACATTACATCATCCATCCCAGGCATAGTTGGGAAACCAAGATAGGTCGTTACATGACCTTGATAAGAATGAAATATCTAAAGAAAGACTAAGACAGTTATCAACAACCAACATTAGCAGCACCAGTCAATCATCATTCAGATCAGCAACCACGCTCTGCACCTGCTTCTCCTGAAACCAAAACAACTGTGAAATTGAACCAAGATCTTCTAAGATAATGCCAACAATGCATTATTAGAAGACTATATGCACCCCCTGAACCTGAAACTTGTGTACAGACAAGTTTCAATAGCAAGATGATGCATCAACTACCCCCAGCTTCGTTATGAGATATTCAAATGTCTCCCTGGGTAGTGGTTTGGTGAGTATATTAGAAACTTTTTCCTTAGATGGAAATTACTCCAACTTGACATTTTGTTCAAGCACTTGTTCCCGAAGAAAATGATACTTGATAGGTATGTGCTTAGTCTTTGAATGCATGATAGGATTCTTTTAAATACTGATTGCACTTGTATTATCAAAAAAAATGGAAATAGGTGGAGTACATGTGATTTGAAGATCTTGCAAAGTTTGCATCATCCAAAGGAGTCGTGTTCAGCAAGATGCAGCAGCTACATATTCTGCTTCGGTTGTAGATAATGCAATGGAACTTTGTTTCTTGCTGAACCAAGATACTAATCTGGACCCTATAAAAAATTCACCACCACTAGTGCTTTTTCTATCATCCACACTTCCTGCCCAATCTGCATCTGTGTATGCATGAAGTGTGAGATCTGCATCTCTAGGATACCATAAGCCATAGTTTTGTGTTCCTTGAAGATACTTGAAAATTCTCTTAACCATGTGAAGATGAGTTTCCTTTGGATTTGCATGAAACCTTCCAACTATTACCACTACATGCATAATGTCTGGTCGGGTACCAGTTAGATAGAGTAGACTACCAACCATGGATCTGTAGGTTGGTTGATGTACAGCTGTTGATTCATCATTTTCACTGAGGTTGCATCCTATTACCATAGGAGTACATATTGGTTTGGAAACCTCCATTCCATATCTCTTCAAGATCTGCTTGAGATACTTGGTTTGTGATAGAAAGATACCGTCTTTATTTTGTTGAACTTGTAAACCAAGAAAATATGTGAGTTCACCAAGAAGGGACATTTCAAATTCTTTCTGCATCATCAAAGCAAAGTTTTCACTCATGGATTCTTCATTGCTGCCAAAGATGATATCATCAACACATACAACAAGTATTAGCAACTTATCATTGTCAATTTTTATGTATAGATTGTTGTCTGTTGATCCTTTTGTAAAACCTTGTTGATGAAGGTACTCATCCAACCGAAAATACCAAGCCCTTGAGCCTGTTTAAGGCCGTAGAGAGCCTTTTTGAGTCTGCATACAAGATTTGGATCATTTCCAAGGGTGAACCCATCCGGTTGCTCAATGTACACTTCTTCATTCAAGTCTCCATTCAGAAAGGCAGATTTTACGTCCATTTGAAATACTTTGAATTTCTGAAAGCTAGAGAGAGCAAGGAACATTCTTATAGCCTCAAGTCTAGCAACTGGTGCAAAGGTTTCTTCAAAGTCTATGCCTTCTTGTTGCACATATCCTTTACAAACAAGTCTTGCCTTGTTTCTAACCACCTCTCCATTTTCATTCAGCTTATTTTTGAAAATCCACTTTGTCCCTATGACATTCTTATCTTTTGGTCTAGGAACCAACTCCCAAGTGTTATTCCTTTCAATCTGTTCAAGTTCTTCCTCCATGGCCTTGACCCAACATTCATCTTTGCATGCCTCTTTTACATTTTTTGGTTCAGTAGAGGAGAGTAATGCTAGATAGCTTGAAGCTTCTGAAATGGTTCTCCTTGTTTGTACACCTGCCTCTTTCTGCCCCAAAATTTGAGACTCTGGATGATTCTTCTGAACATACCATGATGGAGTCTTTTCTTCTATCCTTATCTGTTCTTTTGGTGCCTCATGGGTCTCTTCTTCATCATGAATCTGATTTGATGTTGATGGATAGTCCTCATTCTCTTCGAAATCTTCAGATTTTACCTGTCTAGGAATGTTTCCCTCTTCATCAACCACTATATCAATACTTTCAACAATTTTTCCAAGTCTTTTATTGTAACACTTGTATGCCTTGCTATGGGGAGAGTAACCAAGGAGAATGCCTTCATCTGCTCTAGGTTCAAACTTGCCAAGATTCTCATCAGTATTCTTGATGTAGCATTTGCTTCCAAAAATTTTGAAGTATTTTACTGTGGGAGTCTTACCATACCAAAGTTCATGAGGAGTCTGAGTGTTGTTTACCCGGATGTTTGTCTTGTTAAGAATAGTAACTGCAGCAAATGAGGCTTCACCCTAGAAGGTTGCGGGAGTTCCAGACTCATCAAACATAGCACGAGCCATTTGTTGAACTGTTCTGTTCATCCTTTCCACTACTCCATTTTGCTGGGGAGTCCTTGCAGTAGAGAATTCTCTTCTTATTCCATGTTCTCCACAAAAATTGAAAAATTCATTTGAGGTAAATTCCCCACCTCTATCAGACCTGAGACATTTGATTCTACGATCTGATTCGTTTTCAACCAGGGCTTTGAATGATTTGAATTTTTCGAAAGCTTCGTCTTTATGCTTCATAATCCCTATCCAACACATCCTGGAAAAGTTGTCAATGAACAATATAAAGTATTCTTCTCCTCGAGGTTACCTCTTCCTAGATGGGCCACATACATCAGTATGAACAAGTTCCAGAGGCCTGCTAGCTGATCCTTCCTTCTCAGGAAAATTAGTTCTAGTTTGTTTACCAAACTGACATGATTTGCATATTGTATTGTCTAGAATTCTAATGTCAGGGAGATCACGAACTGCCTGATATCTGCATGCTTTCCTTATCTGAGAGAAACTAAGATGCCCCAATCTCCTGTGCCATAGTCAGTGTTCATCATTCTTGCTTAGATATCATTGATGTTGTCCTTCTTTGAATATGTATAAATTATATGGAGTTCTTATGCCTTTGATTACTATTTTTCCTATATCAAGTTCACGAACACTACATCCATTTGATCGGAATATTACCTCAGTTGCTCGATCGCACATCTGACTGACACTTAATAGATTATGTTTTAAGCCATCTACATACATAACATTTCCAGCTTTGACCTTTTCTTTCAACTGAACAGAACCTTTACCTTTTATGAATGCAGGGGTGTCATTTCCAAATGAGACCTTCTTTTCCTTTTCTAAGGCACTATATGATTGAAGTTTGTCTTTATCACCTGTCATATGTTTCAAATATCCACTATCGATGTACCACTGATTTTGCATTCCTTCTGCACATAAGGCTATCCCACAACTTTCTAGTTGTGGTTCTTTCTTTCTCCATGTTTTGGGGTTTAATGAAGCTTGCTCATTCTGAGTTGTTCGCCGGAACCTACTCCTGCATTCAGATTCTTCATGACCAAAGTTGTTACAAATAGAACATTCTACTTCATTCTCAAGAGCAGAAAACTTATTTTAGGTCCTTTTCATGATACCAGTCATACTCCTTTTTTTTTTGAGCTCCTCTAGTCATGATTGTCTTGTAGGCAACACATTGAGCTACTTTGTGACCAATGTTATGACAAGAGAAACATTGGCCATTGAAGAAACTCCTGCGATTATCAAGTCTACCAAACAAATAATTGTAATTTCTATTGATATCCATTATTGAGGCAAATTGCAAATGATTTACCTGTGGTTGGTTATAGATTCTGTTCATCCTTGAAGTAGTTTGCCCCCGATTTACTTGGTAGTCTTCGTTCATTCTTGAGGTAAATTGCCCCTGATATACCTGATGATCTGCATTATGCTTTTGCTGCGGATTGTCAACCTGCAGCGTCAACATAACTTTTGGAGGTGGATGGCTTCTGTGCTTGCTTCTGTGTTTGAGATGCTTCTTCGGTATATCCAAGACCTATCTTGATTAGAGGAGAACGCTGCACTTTGATAATCTCATCTAAAGTTTCAAATCCTTTAGCATATTTAAGATTAAGAGCTTTTGTCTATTCAATATCTTTTCTAAGTCCCACAATTTCACATTCTAACTTTTCATTATGTTTTCCTCTTTCTGCAAGTTGGGATGTTAGAGTATCTATAATCATATTCTTTTCCTCTAAACAAATTTTGAGTTCAGAAATTTCTTCATAGAGACCTTCTTCATCTACAGCATCCAAGAAATCATCATCTTCAAAAGCCATCAAAAGTCTATAATCATTACGTTGTTCATCTTCATCACTATTTGAATATCCATCACTATCTTCATGAGTATAATAGCTCTTCTTACTTACATTCTGTTTTCTGTTCCATCTAACTGGTTCCTTACCTTTGTCAAGTTTATCTTTATGAGGACACTTGGTAGCATAATGACCGACTCTCCCACAAGCAAAGAATTTGAAAGGCAACTTACCTCTAAATCTTCCAGTTCCCCGTTGAAGGTTCTTGATGAAATTAGATTCTTCCTCTTCTTTTGACATGTGTTCTGACTCATTGTACTCTCCTTTTCTTGAGGCTTTGAATGCTGCTTCTCTCCTGTCTGATGGTCCCCCTTTTCTCATCTCGTAAGTAGTTAGGATTCCATGCAGTTGTGACATGGTAAGGCTTCGTAAATTATTCTTTTCTTCTATGGCAGAAACTTTTGAATCAAACTTAGGAGACAAAGATCTTAGAACTTTTTCAACCAAAACAACTTCTTTTATTTCTTCACCCAAATTTTTCATGGAATTAACAATCTCATCTATATGAAGGAAATAGTTAGCCACGCTTTCATCATTATACATTCTGAGATTTTCATACTGAATTCTAAGAGTTTTAAGTTTTGCGCGTTTTACCTGATCATATCCTTCATAGCTCAGAACAATCTTGTCCCATATTTCTTTTGTTGTTTTGAGCTGCATAACCTTGACAAATTTTGATTGAGATAGACTCCCTAATAGAGTATTGACAACCTTTTCATTTGTTTCATGCTGCTTTTTACCAGCCGTATTTGTAGGAGTTGCTGAAGGAAATGTGTATCCTTTTTCCACAGTATCCCAAACTTTTGTACTAAGAGATTGAAGGTAGGCAGTGATTCTTACCTTCCAGTAGACAAAGTTGCTCCCATAAAAAATTGGTGGCCTGATTGATGCTTCCTTTTTGTAGTATCTCATCATGATAGATCTTCCTTCAAGCGATCAAGCTTCTTCTGAAGGACCTGCTCTGATACCAATTGTAGGAAATAATATTGAGAGGGGGGGGGGGGTGAATCAGTATTATCAAATCAATATAACTTTTTCATTTCCATATAAAGATTCAGTTAGTTGATCCTTAATGAGTTATTAACCATATGAATAGTAAACAAGAACAATAGAACAGATCACCACATACAAGAAGCACACATGAACACCATGATTTAACGTGGAAACCCAATTTGGGAGAAAACCTCCTTTTGCAATATGTCTCTATCTTCTTTTCAATTAGAAACTTCTTTTTACAGTGATTTTGTACTGGTGTAGTCTTATACCAGTACACAGGCTACTACCTGCAGAAGGCTACAACCTTCTCTTTTCTTTCAGGGACCATGTTTCTTAAATTTTTAGACTGGATCCATCAATCAATCAGACATCAAATAGATCTGCAATCAACCAACTTCCTTGTACAAATACTGAATCACCCAATAACTTCTCAGAAACATAGTACCTAGAACATAGTACCAGTAATCAGTCACCAATTCAGAACCCAGAACACTGCATTTATAAACAGAAGCAGCTAAATATATTTTAGGAAAGGTTCACTACTTCACAAAATGAAACCTACGCACATCCACACCTTGGCTATGTGAAAACTGTGGGTATCCGCACCTCTGCTGAAGCGTACCTGCGGTAACCACACCTGTTGGCATGTTGGACCTGCAAAATGTCCGCGCCTGCACTTCAGGTGCACCTGCAGTATCCACGCTTCCGTTGTGTCGAGCCTAAGCACCTTTGCACCTGCGCTATCTCTAGCCTGTGCATCTCCGCACTTGTGCTGTGTCTAGCCTGTGCACCTAAGGGGTATAGATAACTTATCAGTCTTCAATTATACCCCAGACTATCAGATTTTCAGATCTGATCATGCGCCAAAGAGATCTCGAACCATCAGTAGATCCGGCTTGTAATACTCAGGTTTCTCCTTGATTTAAGTCTAGCTATATCTCATCAACCAATCACCATTATTTCAGATCTTATGCTTCTTAAGATATTCAACAACAGTAACCCAACCAAATGATCTCCTTTCCTTTTTATAGGCTAGGCCTTACTCAAACCATGGTCCAAAACCATAGGTATCCAATACTAGGAACCCAATACCTGAGATCAATACTTTAGATGCAAAACCACGAACCAAAACCATAGGATCAATAATGTCGGACTAAATACCATGGACCAACCATAAGATTTCCCATGTGCGCGCATTTTTCTCTACATGAAAGTCTGTGAACTTTAGGTTCGCACTTTTTGTGTGGAACACCTACGAACCTGTCTGCACCTTTTGAATGGTGCACCTGTGGAACCAACCGAGGTCCGGAGCTTTATGAACAGGAACCTACGGAGATCTCATTTTCTTCATTCTGAGGGCTTGAATTGAGATCTGTCATTTGAGTGAGTTGCCATCAAGGACAACACCTGTGCCATAGTGCAAAACCTGTGTCATAATGCCAACAATCTCCCCCTTTGGACTTGATGGCAACCCCAAGTCACTCAAACTTATTCTCCCCCTTTGACATCAAGGGAAAAGGGTTATGCTACCCCCGAGTGCATGCTGAATTTTCTGCTCTGCTGTGCTGTCCAAGCTCCCCCTGACAGTAGGCAAGGTCTGCAAGAAGATGTTCTACAAAAGAAACATGACTTTATACATCAGGATGACCTTCCTATCACCGAAACTCAAACATACATCCATCTTCCAACCAAGTGGGCATATACCAGAGTTTACACAAAATAAACAAGAACATCACATCATCCATCCCAGGCATAGTGGGGAAACCAAGATAGGTCATTACATGACCTTGATAAGAATGAAATATCTACAGCAAGACTAAGATAGTTATCAACAACCAACATTAGCAGCACCAGTCAATCATCACTCAGATCAGCAACCACGCTCTGCACCTGCTTCTCCTGAAACCAAAACAACTGTGAAATTGAACCAAGATCTTCTAAGATAATGCCAACAGTGCATTATTAGAAGACTATATGCGCCCCCTGAACTTGAAACTTGTGTACAGACAAGTTTCAACAGCAAGATGATGCATCAACTACCCCCATCTTCTTTCTGAGATATTCAAACGTCTCCCTGGGCAGTGGTTTGGTGAGTATATCAATAACTTGTTCCTTAGATGGAACATACTCCAACTTGACATTTTGTTCAAGCACTTGTTCCCAAAGAAAATGATACTTGATAGGTATGTGCTTAGTCTTTGAATGCATGACAGGATTCTTTGAAATACTGATTGCACTTGTATTATCACAAAAAATGGAAATAGGTGGAGTACATGTGATTTGAAGATCTTGCAAAGTTTGCATCATCCAAAGGAGTTGTGTGTAGCAAGATGCAGTAGCTACATATTCTGCTTCAGCTGTAGATAATGCAATGGAACTTTGTTTCTTGCTGAACCAACATACTAATCTGGACCCCATAAAAAATGAACCACCACTAGTGCCTTTTCTATCATCCACACTTCCTACCCAATTTGCATCTGTATATGCATGAAGTGTGAGATCTGCATCTCTAGGATACCATAAGCCATAGTTTTGTGTTCCTTGAAGATACATGAAAATTCTCTTAACTGCGTGAAGATGAGCTTCCTTTGGATTTGCCTGAAACCTTCCAACTATTCCCACTGCATGCATAATGTCTGGTCGGGTACCTGTCAGATAGAGTAGACTACCAACCATGGATCTGTAGGTTGGTTGATGTACAGCTGTTGATTCATCATTTGCGCTGAGGTTGTATCCTGTTACCATAGGAGTACATATTGGTTTGGAATGCTCCATCCCATATCTCTTCAAGATCTGCTTGAGATACTTGGTTTGTGATAGAAAGATACCGTCTTTGTTTTGTTGAACTTGTAAACCAAGAAAATATGTGAGTTCACCAAGCAGGGACATTTCAAATTCTTTTTGCATCATCAAAGCAAAGTTTTGACTAATGGATTCTTCATTGCTGCCAAAGATGATATCATCAACACATACAATAAGTATTAGCAACTTATCATTGTCAATTTTTATGTATAGATTGTTGTCTGTTGATCCTTTTGTAAAACCTTGTTGATGAAGGTACTCATCCAACCGAAAATACCAAGCCCTTGGAGCCTGGTTAAGGCCGTAGAGAGCCTTTTTGAGTTTGCATACAAGATTTGGATCATTTCCAAGGATGAACCCATCTGGTTGCTCAATGTACACTTCTTCATTCAAGTCTCCATTCAGAAAGGCAGATTTTACGTCCATTTGAAATACTTTGAATTTCTGAAAGCTAGAGAGAGCAAGGAACATTCTTATAGCCTCAAGTCTAGCAACTAGTGCAAAGGTTTCTTCAAAGTCTATGCCTTCTTGTTGCACATATCCTTTACAAACAAGTCTTGCCTTGTTTCTAACCACCTCTCCATTTTCATTCAGCTTATTTTTGAAAATCCACTTTTTCCCTATGACATTCTTATCATTTGGTCTAGGAACCAGCTCCCAAGTGTTATTCCCTTCAATCTATTCAAGTTATTCCTCCATGGCCTTGACCCAGCATTCATCTTTGCATGCCTCTTTTACATTTTGTGGTTCAGTAGAGGAGAGTAATGCTAGATAGCTTGAAGCTTCTGAAATGGTTCTCCTTGTTTGTACACCTGCTTCTTTCTGCCCCAAAATTTGAGACTCTGGATGATTCTTCTAAACATACATGGATGGAGTCTTTTCTTCTATCCTTATCTGTTCTTCTGGTGCCTCATGGGTCTATTCTTTATCATGAATCTGATTTGATGTTGATGGATAGTCCTCATTCTCTTCGAAATCTTCAGATTTTACCTGTCTAGGAATGTTTCCCTCTTCATCAACCACTATATCAATACTTTCAACAATTTTTCCAAGTCTTTTATTGTAACACTTGTATGCTTTGCTATGGGGAGAGTAACCAAGGAGAATGCCTTCATGTGCTCTAGGTTCAAACTTGCCAAGATTCGCATTAGTATTCTTGATGTAGCATTTGCTTCCAAAATTTTTGAAATATTTTACAGTGGGAGTCTTACCATCCCAAAGTTCATGAGGAGTCTGAGTGTTGTTTACCTGGATGTGTGTCTTGTTAATAATAGTAACTGCAGCAAATGTGGCTTCACCCCAGAAGGTTGCGGGAGTTCCAGACTCATCAACCATAGCACGAGCCCTTTGTTGAACTATTCTGTTCATCCTTTCCACTACTCCATTTTGCTAGGGAGTCCTTGTAGTAGAGAATTCTCTTATTATTCCATGTTCTTCACAAAAATCGAAAAATTCATTTGAGGTAAATTCCCCACCCCTATCAAACCTGAGTCATTTGATTCTGCGATCTGATTCATTTTCAACTAGGGTTTTGAATGATTTGAATTTTTCGAAAGCTTCATCTTTATGCTTCATAAGCCCTATCCAACACATCCTGGAAAAGTCGTCAATGAACAATATAAAGTATTTGTCAGGCCAGGGTAACTCCAGAATGAGCGGAAGAAAAACGGATGTGTTATTTCATTAGAGAACTATTGTTTATATACAAAAAAGAGACGAAACAATTCATCTTCTTGATGACTATTCACATTCCAGTTCACCCATCCGTTGAGGATTAGGTGTCAACATTCCCCCCCTTAATCTGAAGGGATGTTCGTGAGTCCAAGCATCGTTCTGAATCTTTCAAGCTTTTCTCTTCCAAGCGCTTTGGTGAAGATGTCTGCAATTTTCTCGTTTGTGGAACAATGATGGAGATGGATTGTTTTGGCCTCAACATGATGTCGGATCATATGATATTTAGTATTGATGTGCTTAGTACGATCATGGAACTTTGGGTTCTTGGCCAACTTTATTGCAGAGGTGTTATCAATCATGAGTGGAGTTGATTGTATTTGTTTTACCTGCAAATCTTCAAGAATTTTCTTGAGCCACACAATTTCTTTCATTGCTTCAGCTGCTGCCACGTATTCTGCTTCTGTTGTGGAATCTGCTGGTACTAATTGTTTGCGTGATCTCCAGGAGACAGCTCCTGATCCAAGACTCATAGCATATCCTGAAGTAGATATCCCAGTTTCTTTGTCTCCATCGAAGTCTGAATCAGAGTATCCAATCAAGTTGAAGTCGTCCACCTGTGTATACTTGATTCCAAGGTCTTGAGTTCCCTTCAAGTACCTTAGAACTCTTTTTGCAGCAGACCAATGTCCCTCACAAGGCTTTTGCATAAACCTAGAGAGGATTCCAACAACAAATGAAATGTCTGGTCTGGTAGTAGTGAGGTAGATGAGACTTCCTACAAGTTGTCTATACTTTGTTGCATCCTCAAATTCCTTTCCTTCAATAGATGTGAGCTTCAAGTTTTGTTCCATTGGAGTAGAAAGAGGATTGCACTCTGTCATGCCAAATCTGTTTAACAAATCTCCAATGTATTTCTTTTGAGAAAGAAATATGGATTTTGGATGTTGGGTTACTTCAATGCCAAGATAGTAATGAACATAGCCCAAATCAGTCATTTCAAAACTTTTTCCTAATTCTTTCTTTATGGATGCAATATAGCTTTCATTGCTCCCTGTCATTAAAAGGTCATCTACATATACCACAAGATATACAACTGTTTTGCCAACTTTCTTGACAAATAAAGTTGCATCGTCAAGATCAAAATGTTTGAAGTTGAGTTTCAGAAGATGCTCAATTAGTTTTTCATACCAGGCTCGTGGTGCTTGTTTGAGGCCATACAAGGACTTCACAAGTTTGCATACTTTGTGTTCATGTCCTTTCACAGCAAATCCTTCAGGCTGGGACATAAAAACATTCTCTTTTAGATCTCCATTCAAGAATGCAGTTTTTACATCCATTTGATGGACTTTCCAGCCGTTCTGAGCAGCTAGTGCAAAGATTGTCCGGATGGTGGCCCATTTTGCTGTGGGGGAAAAATTTTCCTCATAATCGACCCCTTCCTTCTGTGCAAAACCTTTTGCCACAAGCCTAGCTTTGTGCTTGTCAAGTGAGCCATCAGCTTTGTACTTGTTCTTGTAGACCCACTTGCAGCCAATTGGTTTGGTTCCAAATGGAGGATCAACCAGCTTCCAAGTGCCATTCTTTATGAGGGCATCATACTCCTTCTGCATCGCTTCTTTCCATTCATCATGAGAAGCAACTTCTTTGAAGGAAGTTGGTTCAAAATCTGTAGACAAGTTCAATTCACAATCATAAGTAACATCCATATCAACAGGTGAATTAGAGTTATCTACATCACCTCCATCTTGTCGGTTTGTATTTCTGGTTCCTGTTTTTCCAATTTCGTCGGGATGAACACTTTCAAGTGTCTTTGTCAGCCACTTTGGGGGACCTTTCTGAGATGGTCCAGGCTGCTCTGTTGATTGAGTTGGGTCTGAATCAATATTGAGTCTCCCAATTCTATCAATTACATCACTTAAAGCATCATCCGTTGTTGGAGTGTCATGCAAGGGAGATTGTTCTTTAGAAGAAGATTCCACATGTTGATCTAGTATAGGAATCCCCCCTTCAAGATGTGGAATCTGATTATCAAACTCTTGAAATGATTTCGGTTTTGTGAATCTATCCAAGCGATCAAGTTGCCGCTCAACAACACTGTCAGATTTGGATGATTCAAGAAAAATGACATCTCTAGATACAACAAACTTTTTATTTACTTCATCATAGAGACGGTATGCTTTAGAGGTGTTTGAATACCCCAGGAAGATACACTTACGACTTCTAGCACCAAGTTTGTTTCTATGTACCTTTGGTATTAAAGCATAACAGGTGGAACCAAAGATCCTGAGATGTTTTACCGAAGGAACATGTCCATACCACAATTCATAAGGAGTCTTGTTTCTTATAGCACTAGATGGACATCTATTCTTTATATATGCAGCACATAGAACAACATCAGCCCAAAACATTATCTTTACATTTTTGAAGAAAAGCATGGATTGTACCATATTCAAGATTGTTCTGTTCATTCTTTCAGCTACACCATTCTGTTGAGGATTATAAGGCACAGTTGTTTGATGTTTAATCCCATGTTGGCGAAGATAATTTTCAAATTCATTTGATGTATATTCTTTTCCATTATCAGTGCGAATAGACCCAATATGAGATTGTGCATCATTTTCAATCCACTTATGAAAATTCTTGAATGTTTGAAAAGCATCAGATTTGTTCTTCAACAAGTAAACCCAACACATTCTGGTGTAATCATCAATAAATGTCATGATATATTTATTTCCATTTGCAGAAGGAACAGGCATTGGAACACATAAATCTGAATGAATAAGTTCAAGCTTCCTATGTGCTCTTGAATGTGAATCATGAAAAGACTGTTTTCTATGCTTTCCTAGAATGCAAGCATCACATTGCTTATGTTTTCTAGGAATTGTAGGCAAACCATCAACACCATTTTTCTTTAATAAGCGAAGACTGTCATAGTTTAAATGTCCAAATCTAGCATGCCATAATAAACTTGATGGAAGTGTACTTTCTTCATGATGAGAAATATATGAGAAATGTTGTGCATGAGCAGAGGTTCCTTGCAGTTTAAGAAGTCTTTCTTCTTCTATTCCCCTCATGACAAGTGAGTGGTCAGATGCCTTTCTTACCTCAAGCTTTCCATCAAACATATGAATGGAGTGACCTTGCTGGCGGATGTGGACCAAGGACAACAAGTTTCTCTTGAGCTGTGGGAGATATAGATCATGATCCAGAAGAAAGTCTGGAAGACCAGACAGTTTAAGCCTGATTGTGCCAAGCCCTAATGGCTTGATTTTTGACTGATCTGCAAAGTATACTGCTCCATCAACATTGTTAGTGAAATCTTCAAAAAAATCTTTCCTATGAGTCATATGACAGGTTGCTCCTGTGTCAAGCAACCAATCATTTTTCGAAGAAGCAAGTGAAGCATTAAACAAATCTTCATTTACTCCAATGTTACATTGTGCCTCAATATAGTGAGCGGATTTAGGTGCTTTACCTTTGTCTGTGTCATCAGTTTTACCTTTCTGCTGGTTTCTTCTTTGCTCTATTTTGTCCCATGGTAGCTTGCATGTAGAAGCATCATGTGATCCATTTTGTTTGCAGCGAATGCAATGCAGATCTGCCTTTTCTGCTTGAGAATGTCTGCCCCCCCTGCCTCTGAAGTATCTTCTTCTTTCTCTTGAATGCATACTGTAACAAAAATTATTTCTGCTGATAGAAAATCCTTACGTTACAGCCTTCAAATCTCTCTAATATTTGCTAAAAGCATCAGCATTTCATTGTACACATCATTGCAATACTACTATGTTTTGAAAAATGCGCAATGGATTACTTCAATATATCACTTCATTCTATTAATATATCACTTCAATATATCAATATATTATGCAATTGAAAAAATGTGCAAGGGATCACTTTACTTCATTGTATTAATATATCACTTCAATAATCCCTGCAATCTCAAAGGCGACGCACAAATCAACCCTGTAATTCGAATCAACCTTTTTTTTTTTTAACACTCCAAAGACAAACAAAGCACAAAACATTTGAAAGGAGTACCTATCACTGTAATTCGAAGCCAACATCTAAAACCGAATACACAATGACATTACAGGGCAAGGCTTTAACGATGACTTCAACAATCCCCGCAGCTTCATGTCCAAACGAATGCATGGTAAAAAACCATCTTGATTATTTCCGCTTCAAGTAAAGAGCCACATACAATATCTTATGTGGACCTCCCCAGCCTGAGGTGTGGCGACTTGGACTATTTCAATATACATGCGTTGGTTGTATCCATTCTCTATTTCTGTTTATATAACTCTCGGTGATGTCGACACAGGGTCAGGTCATCACATGCAAAGCTGTTTGGTGATGGTTTGAGGAGGCAGAGGAGCGACGCTGCAAGTGGAGGTTGCGTGTGAGATTATCTCGATAGATTACAGTGCGAGGCTTTAGGATAACTAAATCCTGCCACAATGGGGAAGACAGAATTGCAAAACGATTTGAATTGAAATGGCCAGAGTGGACTTGCAAAACGATTTGAATTGAAATGGCCAGAGCCAGGTCGGACTTGCGAAAACAGGATTATCAAAGCTTGAACAGACAGCTGGTTTTTCTGCTGCTTCAAACTTGAAGATAAAGTAAACAATACCTTGCATTACTAGGTATGAAACCACAGTAGCACAGCAGGAAACGGTAGACGAATCGGTTGAAAAACATGAGTATCAAGCAGAGGTTAGTCGTCTTTTGGATTTGATAATACACAGCTTGTACAGTCATAAGGAAGTATTCCTCCATGAGTTAGTCAGTAATTCCAGTGATGCACTGGATAAATTGTGCTTCTTAAGCGTGACAGATTCAAGTCTTCTTGGTAATGGAGGTGAATTAGAGATTCGCATCAAGGCAGACAAGGAAAATGGAACAATTACCTTGATTGATACCACAATGGCTCTGATCTGAATGTTCTTGAGAACAACGAGCTGCAAGTCGGCATCAGTTTCCTTTGAAATCTTCTCAACGGAAGGATCTACAACGTTCTCAATGATCTGTTGCAGAGCCAGTGCATCTGGTGTGGAGAGGCAGCGAATCGCAACACAATTTTCTTTAACTGATGCGCAGAGAATTAATGACACTCAGGGCAGAGCAGCGCTCAGGAGAGAGTAGCGCTCAGGACTGAGCAGCGCTCAGGACAGAGGAGCGCTCAGGATAGAGATGGGAGTTACAAGGAATCTGGGACTTGCGCTCTGATACCATGTCAGGCCAGGGTAACTCCAGAATGAGCGGAAGAAAAACTGATGTGTTATTTCATTAGAGAACTATTGTTTATATACAAAAAGGAGACGGAACAATTCATCTTCTTGATGACTGTTCACGTTCCAGTTCACCCATCTGTTGAGGATTAGGTGTCAACAATATTCTTCTCCTTGAGGTGACCTTTTCCTAGATGGGCCACATACATCAGTATGAACAAGTTCCAGAGGCCTGCTAGTTGATCCTTCCTTCTCAGGAAAATTAGTTCTGGTTTGTTTACCAAACTGACATGATTTGCATATTGTATTGTCTGGAATTCTAATGTCAGGAAGATCACGAACTGCCTGATATCTACATGCTTTCCTTATCTGAGAGAAACCAAGATGCCCCAATCTCCTGTGCCATAGCCATTGTTTATCATTCTTTCTTAGATAGCATCGACGTTGTCCTTATTTGAATATGTATAAATTATTTGGAGTTCTTATGCCTTTGATTAGTTTTTTTCCTATATCAAGATCACGAACACTACATCCATTTGATCGGAATATTACCTCAGTTCCTTGATCATACATCTGACTGACACTTAATAGATTATGTTTTAAGCCATCTACATACATAAAATTTCTAGCTTTGACCTTTTCTTTCAACTGAATAGAACCTTTACCTTTTATGAATGCAGGGGTGTCATTTCCAAATGAGACCTTCTTTTCCTTTTCTAAGGCACTATATGATTGAAGTTTTTCTTTATCACCTATCATATGTTTCGAACATCCACTATCGATGTACCACTGATTTTCATATCCTTCTGCATATAAGGCTATCCCACAACTTTCTGGTTGTTGTTCTTTCTTTCTCCATGTTTTGGGGTTTAATGAAGCTTGTTCGTTCTGAGTTGTTTGCCGGAACCTACTCCTGTATTCAGATTCTTCATGACAAAAGTTGTTACAAATAGAACATTCTACTTCATCCTCAAGAGAAGAAAAATTATTTTAGGTCCTTTTCATGATACCAGTCATACTCCTTTTTTTTTTAGCTTCTCTAGTCATGATTGTCTTGTAGGCAACACATTGAGCTGCTTTGTGACCAAAGTTATGACAAGAGAAACATTGGCCATTGAAGAAACTCCTGCGATTATCAAATCTACCAACCAAATGATTGTAGTTTCTATTGATATCCATTGTTGAGGAAAATTGAGAATGATTTACCTGTGGTTGGTTATAGCTTCTGTTCATCCTTGAAGTAGATTGCCCCTGATTTACCTTGTAGTCTTTGTTCATTCTTGAGGTAAATTGTCCCTGATTTACATAATGATCTACATTATGCTTTTGCTGCGGATTATCAACCTGTTTACTTCTCCTTGCAGCGTCAAAATAACTTTTGGAGGTGGATGGCTTTTGTGCTTGCTTCTGTGTTTGAGATGATTCTTCGGTATATCCAAGACCTATCTTGATTAGAGGAGAATGTTGCACTTTGATAATCTCATCTAAAGTTTCATATCCTTTAGCAAATTTAAGATTAAGAGCTTTTGTCTTTTCAATATCTTTTCTAAGTCCCACAATTTCACATTCTAACTTTTCATTATGTTTTTATCTTTCTGCAAGTTGGAATGTTAGAGTATCTATAATCATATTCTTTTCCTCTAAACAAATTTTGAGTTCAGAAATTTCTTCATAGAGACCTTCTTCATCTACAGCATCCAAGAAATCATCATCTTCAAAAGCCATCAAAAGTCTATAATCATTACGTTGTTCATCTTCATCACTATTTGAATATCCATCACTATCTTCATGAGTATAATAGCTCTTCTTACTTACATTTTGTTTTCTATTCCATCTAACTGGTTCCTTACCTTTGTCAAGTTTATCTTTATGAGGACACTTGGCAGCATAATGACCGACTCTCCCACAAGCAAAGCATTTGAAAGGAAACTTACCTCTAAATCTTCCAGTTCCCCGTTGAAGGTTCTTGACAAAATTAGATTCTTCCTCTTCTTCTGACATATGTTCTGACTTATTGTACTCTCCTTTTCCTAAAGCTTTGAATGTGGCTTCTCTCTTGTCTGATGGTCCCCCTTTTCTCATCTCATAAGCAGTTAGGATTCCATGCAGTTGTGACATGGTAAGGCTTTGTAAATTCTGCTTTTCTTCTATGGCGAAAACTTTTGAATCAAACTTAGGAGACAAAGATCTTAGAACTTTTTCAACCAAAACGACTTCTTTTATTTCTTCAACCAAATTTTTCATGCAATTAACAATCTCATCTATACGAAGGAAATAGTTAGCCACACTTTCATCATTATACATTATGAGATTTTCATACTGAATTCTTAGAGTTTGAGGTTTTGCTCGTTTTACCTGATCATCTCCTTCATAGCTCAGAACAATCTTGTCCCATATTTCTTTTGCTGTTTTGAGCTCCATAACCTTGACAAATTCTGATTGAGATAGACTCCCTTATAGAGTATTGACAGCCTTTGCATTTGTTTCATACTGCTTTTTACCAGTCTTATATGTAGGAGTTGCTGAAGGAAATATGTATCCTGTTTCCATAGTATCCCAAACTTCTGTACCAAGAGATTGAAGGTAGGCAGTGATTCTTACCTTCCAGTAGACAAAGTTGCTCCCATCAAAAATTGGTGGCCTGATTGATGCTTCCTTTTCATAGTAGCTCATGATGATAGATCTTCCTTCAAGCGATCAAGCTTCTTCTGAAGGACCTGCTCTGATACCAATTGTTGGAAATAATACTGAGAGGGGGGGGGGGGGTGAATCAGTATTATCAAATCAATATACATTTTTCATTTCCATATAAAGATTCAGTTAGTTGATCTTTAATGAGTTATTAACCATATAAACAAGAATAGTAGAATAGATCACCACACACAAGAAGCACACATGAACACCATGATTTAAGGTGGAAACTCAATTTGGGAGAAAACCACCTGCTGCAATATGTCTCTATCTTCTTTTGAATTAGAAACTTCTTTTTACAATGATTTTGTACTGGTGCAGTCTTATACCAGTACACAGGCTACTACCTACAGAAGGCTACAACCTTCTCTTTTCTTTCAAGGACCACGTTTCATAAATTTTCAGACTGGATCCATTAATCAATCAAACATCAAGTAGATCTGCAATCAACCAACTTCCTTGTACAAATACTGAATCACCCAATAACTTCTCAGAAACACAATACCCAGAACATAGTACCAGTAATCAGTCACCAATTCGGAACCCAGAACACTACAGTTATAAACAAAAGTAGCTAAATATATTTTAAGAAAGGTTCACTACTTCACCAAATGAAATCTGTGCACATTCGCACCTCGGATGTGTGAAAACTGTGGGTATCCGCACCTCTGCTGAAGCGTACCTACAGTAACTGCACCTGTTGGTGTGTCAGACCTGCGAAATGTCTGCGCCTGCGCTTTAGGCGCACCTACGGTATCTGCGCTTTCGCTGTGTCGAGCTTGCACACCTTCGCACCTGCACTGTCTCTATCCTGCCCACCTACGCACCTGCGCTGTGTCTAGCCCGCACACCTCCAGGTATAGATAATTTAACGGTCTTTAATTATACCCCAGACTATCATATTTACAGATCTGATCATGCGCCAAAGAGATCTCAACCCATCAGTAGATCTGGCTTGTAATACTCAGGTTTCTCCTTGATTTAAGTCTAGCTATATCTCATCAACCAATCACCAGTATTTCAGATCTTATGCTTCTTAAGATATTCAACAACAGTCACCCAACCAAATGATCTCCTTTCCTTTTTATAGGCTAGGCCTTACTCAAACCATGGTCCAAAACCATAGGTATCCAATACTAGGAACCCAATACCTGAGATCAATACTTTAGATGAAAAAACACAGACCAAAACCATAGGATCAATAATGTCAGACTAAATACCATTGACCAACCATAAGATTTCCCATGTGCGCGCATTTTTCTCTGCATGAAAGTCCATGAACTTTAGGTTCACACTTTTTGTGCGGAACACCCGCGAACATGTCCGCACCTTTTGAATGGTGCACCTGCGGAACGAGTCGAGGTCCGCAACTTTGTGAACAGGAACCTGCGGAGATATCATTTTCTTCATTCTGAGGGCTTGAACTGAGATCTATCATTTGAGTGAGTTGCCATCAAGGACAACACCTGTGCCATAGTGCAAAACCTGTGTCATAATGCCAACAAAAGGGTGGTCTGTGCCACCAAAACCCTTCTTCATTATTAATTTATGATGGCAATGAGATTAATATATAAACTATTTATGCCAATCTCCCAAGAAGAATGTGGGATAAGTGCCTTCGAAATAAAGAAGTTAAAGCATAAATAGAATCAAGTCTTTTCCCTTACGCAAAATTCCAAGTTAAAGCATCAAAGTGAGCATAATGTAAACACAATTATGGAGTAACTTTGGCACCACCAACAAACATCTATGCTATATTATGACAGGCCCCCAACCCATGTGGGATACTGGTGAATAGTGCAATAAAAAATTAATTTACGTAAGAGGCCAAAATACAAAGATTTGTGTAGAAGAGCCAAGTGGTAGGCTCACACTGTAGTTATAGTTTATGAGATTTGGTCTGGCAACATCTCATCTCTAATCCAATACTTTCATCTCCAACTTGTTCTCCCCTTGTCATAATGTCAAAAAGACATCTTGTTATATGATGCACTACCGTCTATTGACATAGCTATTGTAAACATTGGACTTTGTAAACATTGGACTATTGTAAATATTGATTCTGGGGTTAATATAATGCTTCTTTAGAGGGATTTACACCCCCTCATTTCTAATTATATATATGATCATGTTTCATTTTTTTAACCTAATTATTGTAATCTACTGAATGATACCCTCGAAAATGTCTATTTATCTGGAGGAACTAACAGTACTTTATTTGTTCGAGGTCTTTTGGATTCGATCTAAGGTAGTCGCATCCTTACGAAGTTTAGAAAAATGATAGGTGCTATACTTGGACAACTTGTGATGTACTTAGTACTTAGCAACTTATACAAGCTTATTGATGCGTTTTCCTATGGATTTGGTCCATCATTCAAGATTCTTGATGATGTTGATTTTCTTGGCTTTCAAAAGAGAAAAATGCAAGTGTTGCAAAGGCAAGGGGACTAATAGTGTTAACATTTTGATGGATTGAAATAATAGGATATAAAGTATATGTAACAAAGCCTAAATGGATGCTAAACAATATTTCCACATTGCATGATAGAGATCATTTTGATAAGAAATGGTACATAGATATGAAAGCTACGTTTAGTTGTTATGCCATTTTAGTTTCTGATGCTATTACATATTGGTAGAAATTCTGACAGTGAAATCTGATGGAACGGATATATATATATATATATATATAGGTCGGGAATCATATAACTTTGACATAGTTGGTATATATATTAGTTGCGACTGTTTTGAAAGGTTGTAGACTTATTTTGAGGTTAATTTTTGAACAAAGTCATCACTAAAAGTTTGATGACAAAAAACGCCACATAACATTCCTAAAGGAGACCAAGGATACGTGAGATCCACATTAGGGGCTTTTGAGGATCGAAGATGTTATTTCCCTTGTAGAAATTGCAAGGGCTTGAGGCCAAGGAGAATTCTAAGAAAATCAGCTAAAAGTCTTTGTAGAGACTCTGGACACACTAAAGGTGGACATGAATATCATCCATTTGTAATTTATTCATTATATTTCTTTGTATTGTATATTGTTTTTGTAAATGTTTCTATTTATATTGTCTTTTAGATTATATGTTTTTGTATTCATGTAAATTATATTGTCTTTCTATTATAAATGCATCTTATAATATTATTTTAGGAGATGTCTGACCTATGTTGCCATCTTGATGTGGAATAGAAATATTATTTGATTATTTTTGTTAGGGTCAATTAAGAGGTTAGGTCGAGTAAGAGGTTAATTACTTTATGGGCTTAGGGATAAAGAGTTATTGTTTAAGGATTTAGGGAATGGGTTTAAGGTGTTAGGGGGTTAATGTATGTTTAGGGAGGTTAATTAGGACCTAGAGGATTTAGAGGTCAATCATGGATTTTTATGGAGTATTATTAATAAGTTTTTAAAGTATATTATGCACACAATTTAAAAGATCGGCATATTGAATACATTTTTATAAGAAAGAATAAAATAATTATATAGTATACTTTAATTAAATTTTATAAGACAAAATAATAAAATATAAATATCATTAAAAAATTAATTAAATAAATTTTTTGTTAAAAATAAAATTATTATAGAGAATGATGATTGGTTAAAGATAAAAGGAGTCATTTTATTAATTTAGGTAAGATGAAAATTAATAAAAAACCATTTTTTATAAAAAATGATTATAAAAAAAAATTACATTATTTATTCAGAAGTTCAAAATTTATAAACAACAATTTATTAAAATGTTATGTTCCTAATCACAATTTATTTCGCTCATAAAAGAGACTCTTTCTCTTTTTTTAAGGAAAAAAGTATGGGACACAAGCCTTTCACTTCGTGTTTCAAAATGTTTTGGGTGACAATGAAATTTTTAAGCTGAAGTGATATAGAGTGGAGAATTCTCTATATAACGCCTCATTTTGTGATAAGTAAAGGGTATCGTTTGTTGTAAATTGTGAGAAAACTAATTGAAGTAATATCAAAGTTATAATAGTTTTAGAAAAAGGGTAGATTAATGAAATGTTTGATAAATCATCAATGGTTATTTTTTCTAAATTTATCTTACTTGCTATCACTCATGCAAAATAGAAAATTCCATTTTGAATGTCCTTTGAAGTAGGTGCAATGTTTTTATTCTATAACATTCACTTACCACTAAGTATGAAGGAGTGAGTTTTTAACATATTGGTCAAATCAAGTAAATAGACAAAAGAGAGAATACCCCATTTTGTGTTGAATGAGAGATATTTGACGTTGTGCCTTAATAAAAAAAGGTTTCCTATAAGAAAAATGTTTTCAGTTGGTTCCCTACGACTCACCTAAAGAAAAAAACACACTTCCTTTATGCAAGCGTAAACAAGCATAGTACCATCCATCAACATAATGCCTTTGTAATTTTCAACTCATTTCGATAGTGAGTGAGCACTTTTGCTAACAACCTCCTTCAATTTGGTTGCATTTTTACTTCTATTTTCATGGGTTTTCTCAACTATCGGCTTTTGCACACTTTCGCTTTTGCAACTATCATGTTCACATTCGTGGTTGTCGTTTTGGATTTCTTTAAGTTTAATAAGCGATGTTTTCATGTTATCTTCACTCTAACATGTGTCACATTCAAGGTCGTTTGCATGTGCAAGTGTTGTTTTCATGTCTTCTTACATTCACAGGTGTCATTTTTAAGTATGTTCACCCCTATATGTATCATACCTTTGCACATCACTAGAGTTAGTTCTAGTGCACTTCTCTAAAATTAAACACTCATACATATCATTAGAATATGTGTCAGACAAATTCATACATGTCACACATGTTGATTTTTCCTAAAAAAAATCAACATAATCTTAAACATCTTGTTAAACTGCACAAGCTTCATGATTGCATTGATTTGTTGTATTTGTTTCTTGCTCTCACTGAAGCTCATGGTTGCTAACCCATCCTCTCAAGACTTCTAGATTCTGAGTGAACTTAAGAAAGAATATGACATTATAATGATGAATGAAAAATAATATGAATATGTGTAAGAGACCTGCCCTAAGGTCTACTAACAGATCTAATTTCTTCTGAAATTAAATGCGATAAGAGGTGATAACTTACTTACTTACATGGCTTTTAAACACATAAAATTTTATCATTTACATTCTAATCAGCATAAATTAAGGTGAATATTTCATTCTAATAAACTTTACAAGAGTATTTTATGGAGGAATACCTGTACCAGTGGCTGATGGAGATACCTTTGTCCTATTGCTCCTGCTGAATGCTCCTCTTGATGGACCTAACTGGATTTACCTCCCAACCAACTAGGAAATAATCCCTAGCCTAGGAAACCTCCATAGGTTCCATAGCCCTCTGAGCCCAAGTCCAACCAGATGTAGTGTGTGTGTCCAAGATGAAAGATCTAGACCAAGATAACAATACTTCCCTCCTCTCAACAACCCAAGAAACCTCCACAGGTTCCTAAGGTCTCCAGAAAAACAACAATTCCAAACAATCACAACTAACCCCACAATCATAAGCAAGACCCAACCTCCTTTTTCTCCCTTTCCCCTTCCCTTTTTATACCCTCCTTTCCTTCTCCACCTCAACCACCTCTCATTAATGTCATTAACTTCTCATCCATCCTTATAGTTGACTTCTCTTCTCCCAAGTAAAGCTGGGAGTACATCTGGAAATGTGACATGAATATAAAATTGGGAATTTAATGGGAAAGGACCATGTCTTCTCCCAAGTAAATATGAAAAGTACATTTGGGAATGTGAGATGAATATATATATTGATAATTAAATGGAGAGGACTATGTCTTCTCCCAAGTAAATGTGAGGGTACATTGGGGAATGTGAGATGTAATTACATGGAAAGGACCATGTCTTCTCCCTAATAAATGTGAGGGTACATTAGGGAATGTGAGATGAATACATATATTATTTGAAATAATGTAAGGAGACCATATCCTACCTAATAAGTGGGGAATTTGAATAATGGAAATCATGAATTTTATATTAGACCAATATTTCTCAATATTCTCAAATAATGTAAACATTAACAAAATTTGTAGGATAAGATTTAAGTGGGGCATTACATACACCCGTCCTTCAGAAAACTTCGTCCCGAAGTTAAAATGAAAATATGCAAGGAGTTTGAAAGCATAGCAAACCAGAGAGAGTTATAGCAATAAAATTTGATAAGTCAGACAATGACATTACTTCCCATCAAGAGTTTCCAACTGATCTATATCACCCTATCCATCCTGACCTACTTCCATTCCCACCCTATCTGTCCTCTACTGCTTTATCAGTGGCAACGACCATACTAACCACTGATAAAACTAACATGGTGGAAACATTGAATACATCGACCTAACTTCCCCAGCAGGCAACTGGCAATCATCATCACACGTCTAGGGGAGTGTGTCCACCAGTTCCCTCGCACGATTCCAGGTTTCAGAGGATACACGGTGGGAAATGCCTCCACCCCTCCTATAGGACTAGGGTCAATACCCTAATATGGACCACACCACAGAGCTGGTTGGACTTGTCATCGAATAATCCTGTCAGGTTGTCTTGCCACCTCATGAGATATCTCGTCCTTCCCTCTTGGCTATCATATAGTTCTTTTCCCCCTGCGGGTTAGCTCTCATTCATGCATTTATATAACAAAAAGACATATAATCATCACATTATTAAGTCTAGTATCCATGTGTCAATCTAGGAATTCTCACTAAGTCATTCATTTAAATAAATCATATCCACTTGAGCTATATATGAAGCAAAATAATTCTGATAAGTTACGCACTAGATAATCCATCACTAAGTGAGTCATACATGTAGTCCATACATCAACCATTTCTATCATCAATATCAAATCTATCAATTGATTCATATAAGTAGTTTTATGTATCAAACCAAATGTGTCAATATTACATAATGTTCATAAATAAGTAACATGGAACTGCAAAATAGAACCTTAACATAGGTATCTATCTAAGTCAAAATAGGCATCACAGATGCTCAAAAAAGTGAGGGGTTGTCACGATGCATAGTCTCTGCATCCTCCCAGGTAGCAGATCCTAGGCTATACCTGTCCCATTGGACCTTAACTTGGTCCACCGTGTGACGTCTGAGCTGTCGAACCCTACGGTCCAATATACGTAATGGTTCTACCATTACAGTTCCCATGTCCAAGACCTACAAGTCTTGCCAATCTAGTTTATGAGATTCATCAGAAACATAATGTCGTAAAACAAATACATGAAAAACATCATGAGTTTTATGCAAATGGGGCGGACGTACAAGACAATAGGCAACTGGTCCAATCTTCTCTTTGATCCTAAAAGGTCCTACGAACCGAGGTGACAATTTCGTCCCCTTTCCAAACTAGATGGTGCTTTTGTTGGGCCAGATATGAATGAAAACTTGGTAGCCTACTTCATAACTGTGATCAATCCTATGTGAATCAACATAGCTCTTCTATATATCTTGTGCTTCCTTTAACCTTTGCCGAACCTGCTTTACCTGTTCCTCCATTTATTGAACTAATTCCAGGCCAACTATCACTCGGTCCTCCAACTTTTCCCAACTCAACGATGTCTTGCAAGGCCTTCCATATAGAGCTTGATAAGGAGGCATCCCAATCGAACTGTGATAACTGTTATTATAGGCAAACTCTACCAATGGTAAGTACCTTTTCCATTGAGTCTGATTATCCATGACATACATCCTAAGCATGTCCTCCAAAACCTGATTTACTCTTTCAGTTTGCCCATCTGTTTCTAAATGATATGCAATGCTCAGGTTTAACTGAGTTCCTAGAATTGACTACAAACTTATCCAAAACCTAGACATAAATTTGGAGTCTCTATCAGAAATGATCTTTGTGGGCAATTCATGCAGTTGGATTACTTCATTGATAAACACTCGCGCCACATCCGTAACATTGTAAGTGTCCCTTACTGGGATGAAATGGGCACTTTTGGTCAATTTATCAACTATAACCAACATAGCATTGTGACTCTGGGAAGTGAGTGGCAAACCCACCACAAAATCCATGGAAATTACTTCCCATTTAGATGTAGGGATGTCGTGAGGTTGTAGGAGTCTTGTTGGATGGTGATGATCAGCCTTAACTTGCTGACATTCAAGACATTTGGCAACAAACTGGACTATGTCATGCTTCATGCCTGCCCAAAAGAAGAGTTTCCTTATGTCTGCGTACATCTTCTTTACCCTAGGATGTGCACAATAAAGTGCTCTATGAGACTCTCCGAGGATGGTTTCTCTTATACCCCCTTCCTTAGGTACATACATTCTCCCTTGGAATCTCAATAGCCCATCTTGTTCAAGGACATATCCTTCAAACTTTGGTTCTATCTGTTTCCCATTCTGGATAGCTGAGATGACTTTTAGATACCAACTATCTTCAAATAGTTGGTATCCGCTTCCTTAAATTTACCTTTAAGGCTACTAGGGAGAAGGTTCGTGGGCTCCTGCTTAGTGCATCCACCACTACATTCTCCTTTCCCTTGATGTATGAGATTTCAAAATCATACTCACTCATGAATTTGCTACATCGCCTTTGTCTGCCATTCAAATCCCTTTGAGTGAATAGATGCTTCAGGCTTTGATGATCTGTTCTTAACTCAAATCTTCTCCCAATGAGGTAGTGTCTCCATAGCTTCAAGGCAAGGCTAACATTACTACTACCAATTCAAAGTCATGGGGAGCATATAACTCTTCATGATTCTTCAATTTTCTAGAAGCATAAGCTATTACCCCGCCTTCTTGCATCAATACTGCACCCAATCCTTGTACCGAAGTATTGGTGCAGACAGTGAAGTATTTTCTCATGTCTGGTACTTGAAGGATTGGTGCACTAGTTAGTAACCTCTTCAGCTCTGTGAATGCAATGTCACATTCATTTGTCCATTCATACCTAACCCCCTTTCGCTGTAATGTGGTGATGGGTTTTGAAATCCTTGAGAACCCTTCCACAAACCTACGATAATACCCAGCTAGCCCCATAAAACTACGTACCTCATGGGAATTTTTTGGTACTGGCCAATCCATTATGGCCTTCACCTTTTTCGGGTCAACTGAAATCCCTTCTCCTGAAATGATGTGCCCAAGGTAATGGACTTTCTTCTTCAAGAAGGAACACTATGAAAATTTCCCATACAATTAATTTTCCCTTAAACAAGTCAATACTACCCTTAGGTGCTTTTCATGCTTCTTTTCATTCTTGGAACATATAAGAATGTCATCAAGGAAGACTTGCACTAATTGGTCCAAATACTTCCTGAACACACCATTCATGAGGCTCATGAATACTGCTGGTGCATTGGTTAAACCGAATGGTACAACTATGAACTCATAGTGCCCAAACCGAGTTCGAAATGCAGTTTTTAAGATGTCCTCCTCCTTTATCCTCAATTGGTGGGACCCAGATCGTAGATCGATTTTTGAGAAGACCGCTACCCCCTTCATTTGATCAAATAAGTCATCTATTCGAGGTATTGGGTACCTATTATTTATCGTGGCTTTTTTTAAGTCTCTATAATCTATGCACAGCCACAAGGAACCATCCTTCTTATTGACAAAAATTACTAGTGCACCCTAACGGGAAATACTAGGTCTGATCAATCCCAAGTCTAAGAGCTCCTTTAACTGCATCTGCAACTCACAAAGCTCTGGAGTTGTCATCCTATAGGGTGTCTTAGATATTGGTTCTACACCTGGTTTCAGATCGATGGTGAAATCAATCTCTCTTACAGGATGTAATCGAGGCAATTCCTCTGGAAAAACATCCTTGAATTCTGCCAAAACTAGATGTTGATCCAAGGAAGGTCCTTTCTGGTCACTTATAGTCTTGACCAAATATAGTTTTCAACCTTGTCTGAGACAATTTTTTACCTTCATCATGGATATGAATGGTAGGGACACTCCCCTCTTGATTCCACAAATATCAATTGGCCTACCTTCATCATCTAAACAGATCACCTTCTTCTTGAAACAGTCTACCAAAGCTCAATGAGCTTCTAGCCAATCCATTCCAATAATTACATCATACGTCCCCAATGCTGTGATGTATGCCTTCAAGTTAGTCATACATACCCCGAGGTTTACCTGACATTGGTCAACACTAGGCCCTATTGCTTGTTTTATTCCAGAAGCCATCTCAACTTGTTTAAAGTCATCGTGCTCATAGGCTACCAACCCACATTTTTCTAATGCAACTGGTGAAATGAATCTATCTATAGCACCAGAGTCAAACAAAATTTTAACTTTACTTTGTTTATCATACCTGAGGTTTCTACCACAGTAGATTGGTGTTCAACTTGCTGATTGTCAACTACTGCATAGATTCGGTGGTGGCTACCTGCTCTCCCCATTGGTCCTTTTCCCTCTCTTCGATTGTTATCGGTTAGAAACTTAGGGCAGTCCTGCTGGTAATGAGGTGCTCCACATCCCCAACAAGTGATGTGTGGTGGACCTTGAACCAAATGTTGTGGATTTATTTGGAAAGAGTTTATTCCCCTGGAACCCCTACACCTACTTGCTGCTCCTTTCATATGACTTTGATTTGTACGCACCCTTGAAGCTGTGGGTGATGCTACACTAGAAACCATTGAAATCCCTAATGCCAGTGTTCTAGGTATAACCCTATTTCCATATGGTGGTGGCCTCCGACTTCCTCCCCTTAGGAAGGTACGAGGGACCTTCCCCATAAACCCTGTTTGACATGGAAAGATGGCTCTGCCTTCACCCTTTAAGTCTAGGTGTTCTTCGACATAACGAGCCTATTCTACAACTTCTGCAACGGAGGATGGTTTCCACATTCGCACCATTGCCATAATCTTAGGTCTCAATCCATACATAAAACGATCCGCTTGGCACTGGTCAGTATCCAAGTAGGAGACATACTTGAACAATTCCATAAATTAAATTTCATATTCTTCTACAGTACGACCTCCCTATATCAGGGCATGGAAGGCTCCTACCTACTGTTCTTCATAATACGTCGAACCTTTCCTCAAATAATTCCCAAGTAACTATGTCTGGAGTGAGGTGTGGTTGATGCTCCAAGTTACCCCACCAATTCAGAGCACTATCTATGAGTCGGAATATTTCTATTTTGGCTTTGGAATTGGAGTTGTAATCCCTTAGTGCGAAAAACCTTCCCATCCCCTCTAACTAGGCTTCTGCACACTCATTGGCATGACCTCCTGCAAATTCTGGGAGCTTAATTTTTTGGAGCTTCCTATTAATGTCCTCAACTGGAGGTCTTCTATCATAGTCTCTATATCCCTCGCGGTTCCCTAACCCTGATGAAGGGTGTTCCCCTTCCATTTCATTTGTTTGGTGACCTCTTAAGGTTTCATTAATTGCTTCCAGGGAACACAAGATGAGAGTCAATTCTGGTGAAGGTAATGGGTTATTTGAAGGAGGTCCCTGTGAAGACTCTCCAGGGCCTTGGTTCCTTCGTGTCCTCACCATTTTTATTTGTTCAAAATCTGCACAATATCTAAGACTTATTAACACTATTCCTAGCATTTTCTTCCACACTCTAGATAGTCCATAGAGAACCCTAAGAAATAGATCAATTCAAGTTATGCCACTATGTAAGTGATCATTGTAGCTCACCTATGACTCACTATTCACCTATGACTCACTATGTTTGTGCCAAATCTTTTGATAAGAACAATGAACAATTTATACCGCAATGTGACTTTTTGCCATGTATAGCTTTGTTTTCCATCTTTTAGAAATCCAGCTAGCTAATGCTTACTGTGATATTTTATATGAAGCATACAAAGGCAAAAAAATTTCAATCACATTATCAAAATGCGAGAAGAGTATGTTTCTTCCAAACAACAGAAACCTCTTTTAGGTAATTGGTAGAATATCCTTAACAATATAAAACTATCAGCTGAGGAAGTTTGACACATAATTAAAACATTTAATAGCTTTGGTGTCCTCATATAATTTGTGTAAAAACATGGCCATTTTTTTTTATTAGCCATTCAAGCTTCACTTCAGCTCATCGGATTGTCTTTATAAAAGATTATAAAAACCTAAATGTAAAAGCTAGATTCCTTGTACTTGCTTTAATTGCATGCACACTCTATAACAGGATGACCACTGTATCCTTTTAAGAAATAAAAGTGTCAGGTTTCTTTAAGAAACATCAAAACATTACAGCAAATTGACAAATATCAGCCACTAAATCTTTTCCTAAAGCCATTCCCTGTTAAGCTATTGAGTTACACAGCTCAAAATGCAGTTGGTGAACCCAAAATATCATCATTCATTCATGCAATATATGAACCAGGAAAAGATTAAATGTCAATGCCATAAAAATACTCAAAACAGAAATATATAAAAAGCTTTAGCTCATCCAATTATGCTTGCGCCAGGAGCAACAAATCGTACAACCATCATGGACTAGAAACACACGTGAATATGTAGAATAAAATAGAGAGTAACACTTGTGGTTTTCATTATGAAAGATAATTTGATTCACCAGTTTGAATTTTTCCCAAATAACCTCTGTGTACTGTCAATAAATATCATTCCTGAACCCTTATCACCCTGTTGATCTCTTGATGAAGAGGAAGATGGCTTGGATCATCCAAGGAATAATTGAATGGTAGTAGAAGAGTATTATGTCTTAGGTTATTGAATTAATCTAAGAGGAATGTAATTTAATTCACTTCTAAAAAGACTATTGAGGAGCATCTTTTAAAAAAGAAATAAATGATCATGAGAAGAGCAGAAGAGACATTATGTAAACCAAGCATCAAACCTTCAAAATAGTGTCACTATCTCAAAGTATACATAGTAGGAAAATTAAGTTTCAATCGCATTCGAAGTCAATAGCTTAGATGCTCTGTCTATGTTATAGGAAATGCATATGGGTGGGTCATACCCTGTACATTTCCCATATTGAAATGTGGAAAGTTGGAAACATGTGTGGTATAGTTCGGAAATGCATTTCAATCCATATGCACACATCCCATGTCTGGGAAACACATTTGAAATGGCCTGAAACACATTTCCCAACTGTACCACTGTCCATACAGCACATTTCCAGAACAGTTTAGGTGATCTTTTGCTCTCCTTTTTTTTTTATACAGTGATGGCAGGAATCGATTTTGGATACCACTGGATCAAACACAGAATGCTGAAATTGCTAGACAAGAAGCAAGGTTTGAAAATAGAAAGGGAAAACCTAGAAAAGAGAAAAGTGTTCTTATGGGTACTACATCAAGTCAAGATAATCAGGATGGTGCCATAAGACGGGCAGATTAGCACTTAATAAAAATGGAGGTGAAATACATTGAATTGAATGGTCATAGAAATCAACTATCAACCTAGCAGAAAATAATAAAAATTAGTTCTGCATGAGTCGCTGTGTGTGGGTGTGCTTTTGATGAAATAACCTAGTTTGTTGCAATAGCTTAGCAAATCTAACTTTCCAAACTTAAGGAGAAGATGACTACGTTGATCTTGTAATAGAGTCATACTTGGGATTACATTGTGGTAGCAGGCCTTGTAGTCCAGTGCCTTAAATGAAGGCCCTCTCCAACTATGAAACTTAGACCATTGTCAAATATTTGTACCTTGTTATCCTATGAGATCAATACTACAATGGAAAAAAAAACCTTTACCTATGGCTGTCTTTTAAATATTACCTGAGAGTTTGGATCTCCAGTTGGTTCACTTGCTCCTAATGACCTCTAGGATTCGAAAAAAAACCATAATTTTGTTATCAAGGACAATAGAGTCATTTTTAAGATATACTATTCAATTTGTTTCAGTTCAATGGTGCATTGAGGGAGTTTGCTTCATTTCTTCACTAATTCTCGTTCAAGCATAAAATCCGTGTTTAAATTGCTTGGTATTTTTAGCAAATCAACAAGGGATCTCTCCTTTGCAACAAAACTGTTTGATGCATCCTTAATGTACACATCTGTATATTCCTGTGGCTGACTCCTATTGCTCACAATGTTGCTGAGAATAGAAAGACAACCTTTTCAAATATTGGTGCCACTTACAATTGCACAATTGATCATTTTGCAAAGAAGCCATAGCTCAGATATTAATGCAAGGTCCCCACAACTTTTCACTTGCACTCCTATGTTCTTCCAAAGGTTTTATCCCGTGAGACTAACCCAGATTCTAAAAGATGCTAGAGATATGGTGTAACCCTATTTTCTTATAAATGTTATTGTTTGAACATCTTTTGCTAAACTGGTTTGATGTTAAGTATTTCCATTGTATAAAGGTACTGGCAATTTATTAGTTCTATAAGACGGGAAATAAGTTTGGCAGAATTGAATTTTTTTATTTTTGTATTGTGCATGTTATAGATAAATGTTATATTTGTGAATTGAAATTTGTCATTTCCTGAAGTGGTTTTCTGCATGAATTTCTACCAGGATGACAAGATGCAATCATTATATTCCTATCCAGTACCTGCCAATTCTATGAAGTATTTCTCTTCATCTCTATTTTGGAAAGAGTAAGGCCAGTATCCCATGCTATTTCTAAACTAGGCTGGAGGTCATTGGCAACTTCTGCTGCAAAGTCTATCACAGAATTATCTGTGGAAAATGCAACTGTATCAGATATGCTTATTGATTCATTTGGAAGGATGCATACCTACCTGAGAATTTCCCTGACTGAGCGATGCAACCTAAGGTGTCAATATTGCATGCCTGATGAAGGTGTGGAGCTTACTCCCAAACCAGAGCTTTTGTCTCAAAATGAAATTATCCGCTTGGCAAACCTTTTTGTGTCTTCAGGTGTGGATAAGATCAGGTTGATTGGTGGGGAACCAACTATTCGACCAGACATCAAAGATATATGTGTTCGCTTGTCCAGAATAAAAGGACTCAAAACTCTGGCAATGACTACAAATGGTCTTACCCTAGCAAAGAAGCTTCCAAATTTCAAAGAAGCTGGATTGAATTCATTAAATATTAGTTTAGATACATTGGTTCCTGCAAAATTTGAGTTCTTGACTAGACGCAAAGGGCATGCAAAAGTTCTGGAATCAATAGAAACTGCTATCAGTCTTGGTTACAATCCTGTGAAGGTAAATTGTGTTGTGATGCATGGGCTAAATGATGATGAGATTTGTGACTTTGTAGAAATGACAAGGGAAAAGCCGATTATTGTGCGATTCATCGAGTTCATGCCTTATGATGGCAATGTGTGGAATGTCAAGAAGCTTGTTCCTTATGCTGAGATGCTTGACACAATTGTAAAACACTACAATGGTCTCCAATGGCTTCAAGATCATTCATCTGACACAGCAAAGAACTTTAAGATAGATGGATTTGTGGGAACTGTTTCTTTCATTACATCAATGACACAACATTTTTGTGGTGGATGCAACAGATTGTGTCTTTTGGCAGATACAAACTGAAAACGTGGAGGGGTGTTACTGATCCAATCTAGCAAATCATAGACAAATTGATGATACTGGGATAGACCATACCAGGCCTATCTGTTATCAGAAGAAATAAAATCAATTATGTTGAACTCTCTTATCTGACACAACTAAAATCTGCTCAAAATTTGAATAGACTGACCATATAAGAGACTATGCATCATGTGATGCTAACACAACCTCATATAGCAGCAGAAAACAAGGCAGAGCTCATCCAAAATAAGAGATGCCTTAAACTGATTCAAAGCCAGCCAGAGTTCAAGCTCAACAAGGTAAATTTGCTTCAGGGATACACAAAGGTGAACCTTCTATATCCCTAGTGGCCAAGGAAGACCTACCAAACCAGGCCAGATCACATAACATAATCCAACAAAAGCCTACCATTAACTTTTAAAGATGACAAGTACCCCAGTTTCCATCTTCCCAAAAGAATATATTCATCAAATATATCTGAGCCTGTGTTTGTGTAAAACATAAAATGACTAAATGGGAATGGAGAGGTGACAGGGAGAAAACTACGCAGCCAGCACAGAGAGCAAGTTGTTTTTTTTTTGGTTGGAAGAGCATTGAGAAATAGGCTCCAAGGGGATTCATGACTTCGAGCAGACTTCCTTCAGCTTAGGCAAGAGGTTTGAGGGGCTACTCTGTCAAACATGCACAAAAGGTTTTCAACTTGTACCACCGCACCACACACCTGGAAGGAAGGAAGAAACAAACCAAGGCTCAACGAGGAAATGAGCGTTACTCATCCAATCTGATGAATTGTGGAGAAATTGAACATTCTGGGATGGTACATACTAGACCCTCCATTTTTCTTCTAATGGACAAATGAAAATCAACAGGTTAAAGTCTCTTTTCTACAACAAGATATTTTATTTTGGCTGACACTTGGCTAGATTAACCAAATGGGAGACACTACATCATGCGATGCCAACAACAGATAGCAAAGCCAAGCTCATGGGTAGCAAGTTCACTTAGATGGGTTTTGAGCCAACCAGGGTTCATGCTCAACGAGGGCAATTGCATCAGTAACACACAAGAGGGACAAATCACATAATACAATCCTGCCAAAACATGCAGTTACCTACCAAAGAGAACCCATACCCAGTTTTCCTCTTACCAAGAAACTTCATTTTTGTTTTAACTCTTTTTGGATGGGAGGTACAAGTTCAAACTCTTTTGTTGGTGGTAGTCTTTTGCCGATATTGCCAACAGGCTTAGCAGCTATGCAACGAAATATAGACAATAATAGAAAACTGAGCACCTCAAGTGTGAAAAATGATGCCCACAGTCACGGAGATAAAATCTGTTAGAACAGAGAGAAACTGAGATCTCCCACCAATGCTATCTTTATTAAATGCTCTCTCAACATTTCTATGCCTCCCACAATAGGTTTCAAGGTCTATATTTTGAACCAAAGCTCTGATACCATGTGTAAGAGACCTGCCCTAAGGTCTGCTAACAGACCTTAGGTCTAATTTCTTATGAAATTAAATGCGATAAGAGGTGATAACTTACTTACTTACACGGCTTTTAAACAAATAAAATTTTATCATTTACATTCTAATCAGCATAAATTAAGGTGAATATTTCATTCTAATAAACTTTACAAGAGTAGTCTATGGAGGAATACCTATACCAGTGGCTAATGGAGATACCTTTGTCCTGTTGCTCCTAATGAATGCTCCTCTTAATGGACCTAACTAATTTACCTCCCAGCCAACTAGGAAATAATCCCTAGCCCAGGAAACCTCCACAGGTTCCCTAGCCCTCTGATCCCAAGTCCAACCAGATGTAGTGTGTGTGTCCAAGATGAAAGATCCAGACTAAGATAACAATACTTCCCTCCTCTCAACAACCCAAGAAACCTCCATAGTTTCCTAAGGTCTCCAAAAACACAACAAGTCCAAACAATCACAACCAACCCCACAATCATAAGCAAGACCCAACCACCCTTTTCTCCCTTCCCCTTCCCTTTTTATACCCTCCTTTCCTTCTCCACCTCAACCACCTCTCATTAATGTAATTAACTTCTCATCCATCCTTATAGTTGACTTCTCTTCTCCCAAGTAAAGCTGGGAGTACATTTGGAAATGTGACATGAATATAAAATTGGGAATTTAATGGGAAAGGACCATGTCTTCTCCCAAGTAAATTTGAAAAGTACATTTGGGAATGTGAGATGAATATATATATATTGATAATTAAATGGAGAGGACTATGTCTTCTCCCATGTAAATGTGTGGGTACATTGGGGAATGTGAGATGTAATTACATGGAAAGGACCATGTCTTCTCCCTAGTAAATGTGAGGGTACATTGGGGAATGTGAGATGAATACATATATTATTTAAAATAATGGAAGGAGACCATATCCTACCTAATATTCAATTTTAGAAGGTAAATGGGGAATTTGAATAATAGAAATCATGAATTTTATATTAGACCAATATTTCTCAATATTTTCAGATAATGTAAACATTAACAAAATTTGTAGGATAATATTTAAGTGGGGCATTACAATATGTTTTTTATTATGGTTGTAACTATATATCTCAAAAAGTGTCTCACTTCCTACATGTCAAGAAAAGTAAAATCTTTCTTATATTTTTTTCAACATATTCTTAAATATCTGTATAAATTCCACAAGCATCATCATTGATTTGATGTCTTTGTTTTTGGGTCTCACCTAAGTTGTCGTTCTCTTTCTCTTTGTTCTCTTTTTTTCCTTATATATTATATTTGTAAATGGTTGTTATATTGATGTTTCAATATTTGATATATATACTAATATTAGTTTATTAATTGTAATTGTATATTATGGCCCCCCTAGGGAATTACTTGACGAGGAAGAGGTGGTTATAGTACAAGCACTTATTCAAGAACATGGAGCGATTAATATTGAGGATCAAGCTAATGATCCTATGGAAGAAGATAATGATCCTGATAACATAGTTGAAGAAGATGGGATAAATAGATTGATCCATGAGACATTTAATAATATTGGAATGGATGATGATGGAAACAAGTATGATGACCGTGCTTTTGATATACCTATACTTGAGAGGGAAACCAAACCTCTTTATGAAGGATCACAAACATGTTTTCTCTCTATTGTATTGTTGTTGGTCAACTTAAAGGAGGTGAATGGTTTGTCAAACACATGTGTGAAACAAGTTCTAAGGCCCATGTAATATATATTGTAACATTTCGTACTATATACATGATAAATAAATTATCTTTTCTGTCCTTTTTAATGTTATTACGTTGATCATGATTTAACTAATTTGTAACATTTGGATGCAATTTGTACAATTAATATTGTTTATTACATTAACCAGTACTATTTTTTTGTTGTTGTTGTATATTATTAGGTGCATTTCTATTACCACTGTCAAATGTTTTACCTCGTACATACCGAGATTTACATGCCATTATGAAATATATTGGAATGGAGTATCAAGTTATTCATCCATACCCTAATGATGATATTCTTATTATAAATAACATGCGTTGCAAGAAAATTGCCCAAAATGTGATTAGAGTATATATCAAACTAATAAAGTAACAAAAAAGGTTCCTCACAAGGTTCTTCGTTATATTCCCATAATTCCATGTGTGCGACAATTGTTCAAGTGGAAAAGTGTAGAATCACTTATGGATTTCCATGCAACGAATAGAAGCGAAGATGGTGTTCTTCGAATGCCGGAAGAGGGATTTTCATTTAGGAATATAGACGAAAAGTGGCTAGAGTTTAGAAGGGAACCTCATAATATCAGGCTTTCATTAGCAGTTGTTGATGTCAATCCATTTGGAGAGCCCAAATCTACTTACTTGGTGTGGCCCGTTTTTGTTATCAACAATAACATTCCTTCGTGGATGTCAATAAAGAGAGAGCACATAATGTTGACAATGATTGTTCTAGGTATTAATTTGTTTAGAATAATTTTTTTGAACACAATAGCATCTCATTTTTCTTGTTTGTTTCATAATTATGTCGTATATTTTTTTGTTTACCCATATATGATCACTTATGCCTTATAATTATAATTATACCTAAATTTCATGTTTGCAAAATAATTTGAAACATTGGAGAAAATTATTAATGACCATTGTTCTTCGTTAGTAAAGATAATTCTTGGATAGAGTGCATCTCAGAGTTAAAACAACAAAGACTCAAACCCTAAGATGTTAATAGACACATGCCCAAAAGTTTATGATAATGTCATAAAGGGAATCAATGGTCAAAGAAAAAAGATTCAACAAAAGAAGGATGAATCAAGCCACACAAACTTAAAACAAAGGAGGCAACCAAGATCAGAAAGGAAATATTTATACAATCAAGAGCCAAGTCATCCAAGGAAATTCTTTACTCCCAGGTAATCATATTTATTCTATGGTCACTAATTTGCTTGTCATAATTTTGGTAATAAATCCATTCATTGTGTAACATACAAAACTATCAAGACTAGAGAAGTAAGAGTCAAGTATAATATAAATAAGTCAATAGAGGCTAAGAAGTCTCTTAATAATTCCTTCTCTCCTCTTATGGATGAAATTGAATGCTCTATATGAAATAATTTTGGACATGAGGAAGTGAATGTAGAAGCATATTGATACCTTCTTATCAACATGAACAAAATACTGATTCTCCTAAAGTTTGGAAAAATAAGACTTCCTGTTCAAAAAAGTGTGGTTCAGCTTTGCATGCCAGGGATCAAGAGAACCTATGTCACATTGACATTGGTTTCTAGAGACACATGATAGGTGATCGAAATAATTTTGTTTCCTTTAATGAAGTTAATAAAGGAAATGTTTATTTTGGTAATAATTCTCCTGATACTACAAAAGGTAAATGATATGTGGTCGTAAGAGGTAAAACCAAGGCCTAAACTGCCTTTTTTGTAGATGGCTTAAAATCTAATATGTTTAGTTTCAACTAGATGTGTAACCATGGACATGAAGTTATCTTCAGGTCCAAAGGATGTGTGGTAAAATAATTGGATAGAAGGAAAAGTATAACCAAAGCAACCAAAACTTTGGATAATGTATATGTCTTAGAAGGTAACAATGATCATTGTTATTTGAGAAAGACTAAATAAAGTTAGCTGTGACACAAGAGGTTAGGACATCTCAATTTTAGTCATCCAGTTAAACTATGAAAGAAGGGATTTGTTCATGACATGCCAAATATCGTACCACCTGAAGATAGTATCTGCAAATCCTTCAATTTGGTAAGAAATTAATGGTTCAATTCAAAGAAAAATAATGTTATTCAGAAAGACCCCTTGCTTTGATCCATACAAAATTATGTAGACTAATGAAGAAGAAATCTCCTCAAGGTGAGCAATATTTTATGTTGTTAGTTGACGACTGCACTAGAGCATGTTGAGTTAGCTTGCTAAAATTTAAAGATGTGGTCAGTAAGAAATTTTAGATATTCAAGGCTTTGGTTGAAAATCAAATGATGATTTAAAAATTGTGCCTCAGGTCTGATAGAGGGGTTGAATTCATATCAATGAATTCTATGATTTTTGTGATTAGAATGGAATCAAAAAACAATTCTCTATAGCAAAAAATCCTCAGCGAAAAAAAGTTGTTGAAAGAATTAAAATAACGATTCAACAAATCGCTCGTCCAATGCTTGATGAATATAAAGTTCCTCATACATTTTTGGGAGACACAGTGCAAACAATAGTCAACATACTCAATAAATCCCAAGTAAGGGTTAAAAGTGACAAAACAACATATGAATTATGGTATGGTCGACCTGCATCAGTGAAGTATTTTAAGATCTATGGATGAAAATGTTATATCAAAAGAAATGATGATAAAATTAGAAAATTTGAACCAGGGGAAGATGAAGGAATCCTTCCTGGATACTCTTCTAGAAGAAAGGCGTACAAATTTTACAATAAAATACTTCATAAGATTATTGAATTCATATATGTAATGATAGATGAAGGATATGTATGTCCCAAAAGACAAACACATTTTGATGATGAACCTTTGGTCAATGAAATCAAAGAAATTGTACAGAAAGAATAATATGGAGCATCAAAAGAAGAGGAGGGAGAAGAAAATGATCTAGAAAGGACTCCATCTAGGTATGTATAAAAAAATAATCTTGAAAGTAAAATACTTGGTGATAAAGATTCTAGAATGAAAAATGGAAGGAAATTCATTGGTTCATCTATTCATCTATATTTTCTATCTATAATTGAATCTCAAAATGTGAATTAACCAATTCAATATGAATGTTGGATTAATTACATGCATGAATAACTTAACTGAATCGAGAAAAACCCTAGTAGGGATCTAGTTCCAAGGCCACATAATAAAAATGTAATAGGTACAAATGAATATTTAAGAACAAGCTAAATGAAGATGCAAAAATAATCAGGAATAGGGCACGTCTTATCTGCAAATAGTATGCACAATAGGAAGGAATAGATTTTGAAGAAACCTTTGCACCAGTGTCCCATCTCGAAACCATCAAAATCTTCATAGCTTTCTACTAGCTTGCTTTTGTTGGTACTAGACCCACCAAAATTTAGGGGATCACCTCGGTATGAAGTCCCAACTAGACGTCACACTATTTGGTGTGGGAGTCCCATCTAGTATGATGGCCCAGTTGCCATTGTCTTAAGGATTTTTGTCAACTCTTGCTTGTCAGTATAGGAGAGTGGTTCACTTTGTCTTCGAGAAGTGAGGTTCGCATGCCTAGTGAGTGTAAGTGTACTTGTGTAAATGGTTCTTTCACTATGAGGGGAAGAAGGTGAAGGTGAGTTACAGGTTGGAAGGGATCCGTCCCAACTCGGCTAGGAACACACAACACAAAAGGACATACACATCTTTCGGTGGAGTAGTCCACTCGAATGCGGCAGTCACAACATACAAGGTAAGATAACACGTACAACACTAATAGCACAGTCTGAACGAGTGCAATGGTTGTTACAACAAGGTTCATGTGAAAGGTTTATTTGATGTCCGGTAGAGCAGTCGACATAGACGGGACAACATTAACAGCATATACAACACATTTCCATAATAGATTATGTAATACAACAAATGAATCAGTTCAGATGTAGAACACAAGTTAAAGCAACATGCATTACAAGTGTTAAAGATCATTCTTACAACAAATACAATACATGTGTGAAAATGTGTCGTCCTGTTAACATGATTCTGAATTAAGCGAAAGTTCCAAGACACATCGTTACACCATACATCACTAACCCCGTCAGCGAGGCATTAGATCCACTACTTACTCCTCAAAGAAAAGATTATAGACTCTCTTGGCTATGTGGGAGGAGCTGAGGTGAAAAGTCATTTCATAAACAAATGAGGGGGGTGTTTATAGCCAAGGGTGAAACTGAACCTTTGTGGCTATTCGACTACCCTCATAACCATTCGACTTCTGTGACTTTCTGACTTACATGACTCTATGTTTCAACAAGTGGGTCTCTTGGACTTCCACATTACATCACATTGATTGACAACAAGCCCATAGTGGAAATGCGGGAAACATGACTCTTGACTTGACTCAACATGACTTGACAAGATAATGTTCGTACATTCATGTTGTTACTGGAGTTCATATCGAGCTACAGTGCTGGTGAGTGATGGATGTCTTCATGGTGTATCATAGCTTCACCTCTGCATGATGAAGTACGTGGAGTCTTCAATGGTCCTTGGTTCACTTGATGAAGCTTTAGCATGTTGTTCCTTACTTTCATGTTGGAAGGCTTAACAGGCTCACTTGTTCATGAAGGTGCATGTTCGTCGAGTTCATCCACTCTGCATGCCTCGTTTGTTCGTCCATTGGTGAACCTGTCTATCTGTACATGCTCCCTTCATTCATCCTGTTCATCGTCTAGACATTTTTGCTGGTGTACCTATACCTACAGTCGCTCATGACGAGACGACGTCAAATCCAAAACCTTCTAGTCTACCATGACACATGATCATTCGGATACAGGTGACCAGGAGAGGCAGTAGGGATGTGATGCGGGATGATGGCTCTGAGCAACTATTGATGAAAACTACGCAAGAGTCACTAGAAGATGAGGACAAACAATCTGAGTCGACAGTGACTGTTTACAAGGTCTGGCTCGGTTGGGAGGGAAAATTGCACGAATTTTGGGAAGGATAGTCTGGGCTATAGGAAGGTAAGGCAGGCATGCTATGCACATTTCCCAGAGTGAACAGTCAGCGGGGGCTAGACAACCATATTTGTGCAATTTCCCAGAGGAATGGGCTGGGCTACATGAAGGGTCAGCAGGCAAGGATTGTGAAATTTTTCTGGGGAAATTTCGAGGAGACTGGCAGCCAGAATTGCGCATTTCCCAGAGGGAACTGCCAGTTGGCTGCTAGGGTCACTAGTAGCCAAAACTGTGCAATTCCTAGAGGGAACTTCCTATTTGCTTCTGGGTTCACTCACAACCAAAACTACGTAATTCCTAGAGGGAACTGGCAGTTGACTGCTCAATCATTGGCAGTAGAAACTGCGTAATTACTAGAGGGAACAGGGAGTCTGTTGCTAGGAGCTACTGGCTGGGAAAACTACACTAAGGCCAGGAGGCCAGCTTGCGAATCATCTCTATGCAATTTTTGAGCTGAGTTGATTGATGGGCAGTGGAAGGCCTGCTCATGAGCATTGCAAAATTTATGAGATGAACAGTTGGTCGATTGTGCACATGACTAACTGGGAAAACTGTGCAATTTTTTGAATGAGATAACGATGGACACTTGGTGCCTATCCAGCCTATCGATGCAATTTCGTTAGTCAATTGAGTAGGTAATTTCAACAACCTCTATGTAATTTTTGAGGGGAGTTAGTCATGAGGTGACTCCCAGGTTCGACTATCTGGGTTGCTAGCATGAGTGTTGATTTAGTTTCTTGCGGGCATCGCAGCCTGAAAGAACTAGCTTGGTGCTTCTGCACTTTTCTGGTTGGCAGTCAATCGATTCGAAAGTAGGGTGATGGTCCATGTGTCAGTGAGGAGTTTGGTTGTGAGAGCTTCAACAAAAATGACTAAGTGTGTGAACAGTTGAAAGATGCATAGGTGATCATATGAACACACGCTCGTATGACTTGACGAAAAAATGCACAAACCGTATAGAGACACATGTTTAACATGACTGATTGGCAATGCAAGCGGAAATCGCAACACTTGTGATTGATCACTCATGATCGAGATAGTGCTTGCGCAACAATGAATGTGAATTCGTGTGTGAGTGTGAGATGCTTTCATGGCGGACACAAGAAACACATACAAAGCAAAGAATTTGAGCATAACCAGAACATGGTTGCAAGCATGACTTAGACATCAACATGCAGAGACTTGAATGCAATAAGCAAGGTGAATGTAAAGACTCACATGAGCTTACAGAGTGAACCCGAGTGTGTGCATTCATAAAGTGAAACTCTTCAAGGGAGGCTTTGAAATTGTTGCAGCCCAAAATTTTGGAGGGTGGTTGTAGTCGCTACAACACTTGGCGACACACTCGTAGAACTCCAGCTTCTCTGTTTCAGTTCATTGATAGCATAGGGCCTTGGTATTTCGGGACGTACTGAATCGCTATGTAGGTTTCCTCAGTTTCCCCACTTACCCCATGGACATACATGGTTTTCCCTTTGCCAACTCAGTCAAACACAATCAAAAGTTTAGCTTAGATCTCAGTGTTTCGAATTTGGGATGGGTAGTTTGGTTTGCAAGTTGAAGATTTTCAGAGTATAAGTTTTCATCTCTAGTGTTGTTCTGATGCTAGAAAGCCTGAACAGTACCCCAATGGAGTCACGTAGGAACACACACATTTCTCCACTACCAGCGAGCCTGGTCAGTACCCCAGTGGAGTTGCATGCTTAACCTCTCTACGCAAGAAGGTTTCCTCTTCTTTTTCCATTGTATTTTTTTAAGAGAACTCTGCATAGGAACTTATTTATTTTTGTAGCGGAAGAGGCATCTTGACTTATTGAGAGCAGAAGAGGTTGTTCCTTCAGAGAAGCATGTAAGACCTCTAGCATAGGTATGGTCGTTTAGACTTTTCCCTCTCTCCATTTCTACTAGTTGGATTAGCTAAAAAACACCGAGCAGAAGGCTGAGTATAGGCATGGGGCTTCCTAGTGTGGATAAAGGTTCATGGTTGGAGCAAAGCTTCCCTTATAGATGGTTCATATTTTCCATTAGGACTTCATCAGCCGAAGGTAGTAACCAAGCAGAAAGAAAATGGACATAATACTGGCCAAGTGCTGCAGCATCACAAGTCTCTTCAAATTTCAGCCACATACTATATTCAAAATCCAGAACGTAGTAGTTCGAAACACTTATTTCCGGAAATAAAAATAGTAATATATAAAACAAATAAAATGAATGTGAACAAAAATAGTAAGAAAAATCAAACAAAGTGAAAGCAAAGATAATAAGCAAAACAAACCAAATGAAACAAAAGGCAGCAAGCAGACTATGTACATGACATAGGTGTGACTCGACCTACTAAAACTAATGTTTAAGGACTTGGATGTTGACAGGAAGATTATCAATCCTCCCATCAAGTGATTGCAAATGATACGTGTGTGAGCCAAGTTTCTCATGGACCAGTGCCGATCCAACGAGCTCCACTACTAGAAACTGGTGGCATTCCAAAAGACCTTCAAGTGAAGACAACACCACTATTTCAGGTACTGTGTGCAACATGGGATTGGATGATGGCATAAGGTGGTTGTTTTTATTCCGGGAAGGGTTTAAGTTTCTGAAGTCAATGCGTAAGTGGATCTTTCCAGATTTATTACGTGCAGGATTTAAATTAGAAAACCAAGTATGATGATGAACTTTGAAAGTCATCCAAACACTTAAAATGTTAGTCAATATTTTTGGTGAAAGCAGTACAAACAACATGTATGTGTTACCTGTTCTTTGCTGTAATGGCTTGTCTCTCCTTTATCTAGAATCTCATGTTGGATTGTTAACATGTAGTGGGTACTCAGGTCATCATCTACTCATGGAGACCCATCCCAGTATTATTCGATCAGGTGGCAATGATTGGTTGCTGCTGCAGTACATAACTTGTACTGAGATTGGCCATCTTTGGATCATCGTAGATTCCTAGGTTTCTTTGTTCGTTCATAGTGTTGGTCCTTCATGTGTTCATCCTAAGTGCTTTAGCATCATTGTTTGTGACTTTGAACTTCAAAAATCTTGAAGTCATGCATTTTCCGTTGTTTTGGATGACTAAGATACACTCGGTCCTTGAGCTATCGTATGTTCCTGATTTGTCAAGACTCATGGCCCACAAATTGTCTGTACATGGACCGTTCGGCGTGTTGGTACTCCTGCTACTATCGTTGTTGCTACTACTGCTACTATCAGAAAAACAAACTGTACAAGTTTCATTATCATCAGTTGGGTGAGGAAGGAGTCCCAACTGCTTGTTTGATGAGGTTTTAGTAGGCCATGTAGGATAACACTCCAATTTCGTTTCTAGGGGGAAGTTACAAGATATGAGTTCTACGAAGGCCAATGGTTCGTTCTTGGCATTAAGGGGAGTGACATTGTCTTTCATATACCTCTTGGATAACACTAGGATTTGGTTGCATATGCCCTTGTACGGAAGCCACATGTGAGACTACTATGTAGCAAAGTATCCATCTAGCTTACTAGACCAGTCTCTGCTGAGCAGCAGACCATATGCTTCCGGTATGTCCACAACAACTATGTTGATTCACTAGTGGACTCGACTATCATGGGATAGTCAGATGATCACATCTCGTAGTTCACCAATGGTTGGTATTAATGTTCTATTAAGTTGGATGATTCTCATGGATGTTTCACTCCATCGTGCATTGATCTTCTTAGCAATGGAGAGCGCATGACATTGGCTGTCACGCCAGAATCAACCAAGTAGTTGTGGACATTGTAGTTGAAAACTTCGAATGAAAGTAGGAATGGGGGGTAACCTGAGTTTTCTTCTTCCATCTGGAGTATATTGAGCACAGTGGATAGCGATCTGGGAGGTGTGCATGCTCCCTTGTTAGTAGAGGTCGCATTGTCTATTGTTGCTTGTCCCAATGCATGCAACAAGATATCTTGTTGACTCTGGACTTTGGATAACTCGAAAAACTGATGTTTGCTTGAGTTTTCTTCATGTCATCGACTATGTTGTAATCCAGAGGCGGTAGAATCACCGAGGTGTTTGGGGTGTAACGAATGTTCATGTTGTCTGGCGGAGTGCTTCGAAACCTACTTCCTATGGACATACTCTTATCTGCCGCTATCTTCCCAGACTTGCTTTGTGCTTGTTGCTTTGAGGTAGCGAGTGGATCGAACTTCTTTATTAGTTGCCTCACTTTATCTTGCATCTCCTCAAGTGCAGGTGGAGCCCCTTTACTCCTAACATTATAATGATCATTTTTCTTTTGGGGCTGCTTCTCAGTCTTCGACTTTGAGATTACTTGCGAGCACTAATATGCATTTAGCACATGCCTAGAACTTGGTGCTCCATTAGGTGAAACCTCTTCATTATCATCAATGTCTTCTAGCTACTCTTGTATGTCGTCATCTGCATCGAGTGTATGAGTACAGATAGAGGTAACAACTCACTTCCAATCAGAACAAGGGTTCTCGAGATGAAATTATTCATGGAAGGAACATAACTTAGGATTAGCACATTGATCGAGTTGGAACATAGGCTTCTGCACAAATTTGGAACGGAACTGGTTGTTGCTTGATGAGTTAGTTGATGAACTGCTTTCTTGTCTCTATCTGGGCAGATGGCTGCCTGCGAATGTGTCCATATTTCATCACTTGAGTTTGGACATTTTGGTGGTCAATTTCTTGACAAGGCGAGTGAGGTTCTCAATATCAGTTGCTTCCTTGTCACTTCCATTGCTCGTTGTTGCTTGGGGATTCTTGCTCACATCCTTGGAGTTTTTCATTGATTCATCATCCTTGATGACTCCAATGGCACACAAGTCTTTTTCAATAGCAATAACCTCTGCGCAACTTTCTAAAAGTGTTGGCTGTTGAGTGATAAAAGGTGTCTTTTTTAACTCCTAATTATCTTCACATTAGTTATCAATCCAAGTAAGACTTTCCATTTCAAGAGTGTACATAGTATGTGGCGGCTATTTAACTCAAAGAGTAATGCTTTTAGATTGCAGAACAGTTCTTTCGAATATAGGAGTAAATGGATGCAGATAGTAAAATCTAATTACAATTAAAAGAAAGCTTAATTCGCTAATGAAACCAAATCAGAAATTCAGTCAAGGATGCAGTAACAATAACTCATCTCTCTTTTAACTGAATGATTTTCCAAACATAATTTCTAATCTAAATAGTAAGTATCTTAGTCTGAGATTGTAGACAACATTAGTCAATATTCCTTATAGTAGAGAATCTCAAGATAGCACACTGAGCTAAATAACTGGATTGGAAATAACAATAATAGAATGCTGAAGTAGATAACTAGATCGGAGATAGTAACAACTTAAATCAATATTATCACAAAATGTAAAACAGAGTAATTTCGTTAAGACTATAAATATGAAATAGCAAAGCGATGCGATTACAGTAAGTGGAAATCAAACCAAACCATCACACGGCAAAAATCATAAAATAATGGTACAGGAACAGCAAGTGAATCCACCAGGGTCGGGCCCTTAGCTGCCAGTGAACACCGCCAGATTACTTCAGTAGATGAGAAGGAATAAGAACTGTTTTATATATTAATAATTGTAAAGTGGTTACAACCAGTTCGTACTCTGCTTTAATTGCAAGAGTTGATGATCAAAGTTACAAATACAATAATAATTCTCGAATAATGTCTCTTCCTTTTTCTTTTTTCTGCTTACAATCACTACCTTTTATAATGGCAAAGAGGTAAAAGGAATAAACAGTAACAGCAATCCCTCAAGATCAAGAGATCCTGAGGGATTCACGCAATCTTCTAACTTTAGTCATCTTTCCCTCCTTGCACTGGTCCTGTGATTCGCTTTGCTTTTGTCCATAACTGCACACTCCATCCTTGGCTTGCTTGTCTCTTCGTTGTTCCTTGGCTGAGGGACAACAGTTGTTCCATTTCGTCTTTTTCCTGCATAAAGAGGGATAACAGTTAGCTAAATCGTGATGATAGATAATTTCCTCATTTTTACCATAATCCTTTGATATATTAACATTTTAGGATATAAAAGGGAATATAACTAAAGAAAAGGATGATGAAATAAATACATATGCATACCTTTTCCATAACTCAACATACTCCCCTGCTTACCCTTTTTCATGCCCTCATGAAAACCATGTAGTTTGTGTGCAGAGCAGTCAAGGAATAGGCTAGAGAAGGAATGTCATGAAGTGGTCTGAAACCATGATTTTTGGCCAAGGTTTCGAAAATGTGTCCTGTCTGTCCTTCAGGTAATTCATATATAGCTTTATAGCCTTCTGCAGGATACCAAAAAATAGGGCTACGGAACTAACAGCCTAGCCAATATGGGCCTTCCCTCAAGATGAGGTTGCTATAAGTGACAAAGTGATATGCAGGCAATTTAAAGTTTTTATAGTTAAATGGTTCTTTGTCCTGTACATTACGATTGGAAATTTTCCATCTAAATTTAGCTATAGCCAAGGAGTTGTCTTTAATATAGAGAAAATACTCTACCCCCTGCTGGAAAATCTCTTTGTGAATGGGCCCCAAGATCTGGATTACTCCTTCCTTTTGCATCAAACTTTTGTGTTTGGCTAGCATTTGCAGTGGGTTCTTTGGTTCACCTCTGACCTAAAGGTCCAATCCATTTTCCTACCTGTGGAATGCATTATGGGATTTAAACCATTTCAATTCATTAGCAGTAAATGAAATGAAGGCTTGAAATTGTACATTCCCCACAAAAGGGCTAGGATTCTTCTCCAATTCTTCTATCAATACAAAATTATGCAGGTAAAACTCACAGAGTAATCATTGAACTTTCACCCCATGGTGTTTCCAGTAGTTTATGAAATCTTCAACAGTTTTCAATTCTATGGGTTTCCCTGCGCTGACAACCTTGATTTTTAGCTATAAATACCTTTCTAACAAAAATAGATTGTAGTTATTGGCAGGGGAATTGCATGTCAAAACATCCATGTATAGTGAACAAAGAGTATCCATTTGATGCGTGACTGTCTCCAGTCTGATCTTTATTTTCTCAGTTCTTTCTTCTGCCCTTCGATATTTATCGAAGGCCTCACTTTCCGATGCATTGATATTTGGAAATTGCCTTTGTAATTCCTGGTATCTCTGTTGGGGAACAGTTTATTCCTCAAGCCTTTCTATGGTCAGCCAAGCCTGTGCCAGATTTTCTTGAAGATTTGTTATACAAGGGTCACTGCACATCAAAATATCTTTGGCTTGGATATCTGTTTGGGTGTCCATGCTGTTGGAAGGTATCACCTCCATTTGAACAACTACATTACAAAAATGTACATTCTCTGTTTGGGCAGCTGCTTCTAGCACAGTTTCATGATGTTCCTTATCAGTTTGAATGAATATGGGCACAATTTGTGTCCCAGTAACTGATGTATCATGAAATTCAGTTTGAATGGTTGCATTCACCATTTTCATGGTTCTGCTTAAAAATTTCCCCCTTTTTAATGTCCTTATCTTTTGCCTAAATCTTTTAAATAATTTTTGTAGCCTCTGCTACTCCTTTCTAAACCTTTCAATTTTTCTTTTCTTCTTTTTGGGAGGAACAATTGTTTCACTAATGGTTTTTGTTCTTAGCGAGCTCCGTTGCTCACCTGGGCCTTTCTCTCCAAGGGCTATGTCTTTGCCCTGACTGGTTTTTGTTTCTCCTATTTGGCCCCCATCCTCTGTGTTTAAATTGACCCAACTAAGTTCTTCTGGATGTGTACTCTTGGTCTGGTCTGCCTCCTCTTGAGTAACTTCTGCCCCTGTTTCTTCCTCACCAATTACGTTTTTCGTCATGCTCTTATTATGGGCATAGTTTTCTTCCGATTTCTCTACTTCAACATTAAGGTTGAGTGGGCTTTCGGGTTGTATAAATTCACTCATATTGGCCAAAATCTGGGCCAATTCAACATCATGTAATAAGTCTTGTGGTGGACTTGTGCTGGGAGTTAAGGGAAGTTCTGTTTCATCCCTCTCCTCTTCACTAGTATGCTCTGTTTCCTCCTCAAGTTCTGACTCTTGGTTATCTCTTCCTTCTAGCTGTAAGGGTTGCTCATTTTCAGGGCTAGATAGTTCTAAGGGTTGGCTACTGCTACCCTGGAGGTTTTCAGCTGTTCCCAAGCTTGTCTTGGCAGAGAATCTGTGTTTTTGTGGTCTATTTGCTGTGCTGGTAGTCCTTTTCCTTTTTGGAGTAGGTAAGGCTAACCCCCCCTCTATAGTAAACACTAATTCTTCCCAACTGGTTTGCTGCTGGGTAAGGTTGTAGCTTACTATCAGCCTAATTAAATAATGATGACTGACAACAGTCTCTATATGCCGGGATTTCATTATGATTTGAGCAGCGTCATGCAACAAGAAATTCAAATATGCAAGCAAGTTTACAGAACATTTCTGTTTTAGAACTGCTAATAATTTTGTTGGCATTATGAGACAAGTGTTGTCCTTGATGGCAAACCACACTGATGAGAAATCTTAGTGCAGAAGGACAGAAGCAAGGAATTGATGATCAGACTATAAGAAGAAGAGAAAGTTCATACACGCAGGTTCGTTAAGCCCAAGTCGCGTGTACACGCAGGTTGGCTTCAGTAAAAGTGCGTGTATGAGAAAACGTACCTTTGGTTCATGGCGGTTAGTCCTTGGAAGTTGTGCCTATGGTTTTGGACCTTGGTGTCTCGACGGACGTGTTGATCCCTAGTTTTGAAGTTGATGGTATTGGATCTCTATGGTTTTGGCCCTTGGTATTGAACAAGGTCTAAAGCTATATAAGGAGAAGGAAATCATTAGGCAAGTGTATCTGAAATGTCTTGAATATCTGATGAAGCATTAGATCCAGTATGCAGGGTTATGGGTTGATGATGCATTGCTTGATCTGAGCTAAGGAGAGATCTCACCAGTTGATGGAGAACAAGATCTAAGGAGAGATCGGGATCAAATGGTTTGAAATGAACTATCTCTATGATGCTTATTCTAGATCTACATACTGACGCATGTATTGTTCTATAAGTGTTATGAGTATGACTGATGTCTGGTACAGCTGCAAGTTATGAGAAATTATTTTAGATCTGTACGCGGGTTGTCTTTGGCAAAAGCGCGTATACACGCGGGTTTGATTCATCTAAGTAGCGTATACATTGTAAAGCTTGATATTTGAAGTTGCATATGGATCTGATGGTTATTACAGAGTTCTGTGTCTGCTCTGTGTTCTGGTGACTGTTGTTAACAGGGTTTCAGTGATTCAGAGTTTGATGATTGTTTTGAGCTTCAATGATAGTTATGGGTCCAGTATGAAAATTGGATGAAAAGTGGCCTTACAGATTATGTGTTGTGCTTCAGTGTATCCAGTCTGAAAATTGATGAAACGTGGTACCTGAAGGTGAGAAGATTGTAGGCAAGCACCTACGTACTAGTATCTAAGCTAGTACAAAAGCTAAAGGAGATCTTTGGAGCATTGTAGCAGGTAGCAGCCTGCGTACTAGTAAATGGATCGGCTAGTACAAGAGCAAAGGGGGTTGTAGCTCCCGTACTGGTATAAGACTGCACCAGTACAAATATTGTAAAAGGATTTTCTTATTAAGAAGAAGATTGAGATGACTTGCAGCAGGTGGTTTTCACCCACATTGGGTTTCCACCTTATATCTTTGTGTTCATGTGTGTGGCTCTTGTGTGATGTTCTGTTCTGTTATTCTGCACCTGTTTACTGTTAATATGCTTAATAATGATTTGATGCATTTACTGAAGATTAAGCTAACTGAATTATAAGATCTCTGGATATACGCGAGTTTCATTAGACACAGTAGCGTGTACACGCGGGTTCACTTAATTGAAGTAGCGTATATGTTTCTGAGTATGAAATTGAAAAGTTTGATTGATCTGATAATACTGATTCAGCCCCCCCCCCCCTCTCAGTATTATTTCCAACAATTGGTATCGGAGCCAAGTTCTTTAATAGAAGCTTGATCGCTTGAAGGAGATCCGTGGAACAATGGGAAAGAAACTTAAGAAGAAAGCTCATAAGAAGAAGAAGACATCTCAGAAGATCTATGACAGTGGGAGAGTCGATTGGGGATTAGGTATAAGAAGCTCTTCAGATTCAGAATCAGATTCAGAATCATTATCAGGTATGAATGTGTTATCCCCTGATGTTCCAGCTATATTTCCTTGTGAAAGAGATGGAAGTGATAGTGAAACTACTGAACATGCTTGTATGGGTGAGCAAGAAAAGTGTCAAATAGAGGCAGTATTTAGATGGCTTGCAGACAAAGTTAAAGATCAACAAGATCTATTGAACAAAAGGGAATGTGCTTTCAAAGAAGAAGTTACCAAACTAAAGGCCCAACTAGAAGAAGGAAACAAGGTAAGAAAGCTACTCAAGGACAAGGAAGACCAATGTCAAAAATTGCAGCATGAAGTGACATCATTAAGAAAAGAAGTCAACGAAAGAAGCACAACCATCAAGAAACTCAAAGATAGATCCAGCTACTATGAAAATCTTGAAGCTACAATCCTCTCACTAAAAGGAGATCTTGAAGAATCAAAGAAGCAGAATACAGATCTACTCCAAGCTGTTGCAAAATAAGAAAACGAAGTCACCAGCTTAAAATCTCAACTGGAATGTGCCTTCCGAGTTCGTCAAATGCAGCAGGATCTGTATGAAGAACAAGAAAAAGAAATTCTCAAACTAAGGGAACAAATGGAAGAAGGAAGGAAAGCTGAAGAAGTTTTGAAAAAGAAATCTCTTGAAAAGGAAGAACAGCTTCAGGTTGAGGTAAATATCTTGAAAGATAAACTAGAAGAAAAGGATAAGCTTTTACGATTTCAAGATAGCTCTAAAGTATTGGATGATATTCTTAGTAGTCAAAGGTCCCCTGCTATAAAGACTGGTCTTGGTTTCCATGAATCTGTTGAAGGTGAATCTAGTTCACAAGGTGAGGCAAGAAACTCTAAAAGGAAATCTAAAGTGATCAACGAAGAAGTGAAAGATCAATCTCATCAACAAACAAGGAAAGAGACTCCTCAAAGAAAATCCTTTACTCCTCCTATGAATAATATTGAATGTTATGTATGTCATAATCTTGGACATGTTGCAGCTAGATGTAGAAGAAGAAGAGTTCAAGACTATTATGCGGACAGGTCATCTCAATCAAGGTACTTTAATGGATATTGCTTTGCTTGCAATATGTATGGTCACAAAGCTGTTGATTGCTACAGAAGGAACATGAAACATGTTAGATGTTATGCATGTAACAAGCTTGGACATATAGCAAAGGAATGCAGGAACAAAGGATGGACATCACACCGAAAGGAGAAAACCTCATCACACTTGAAGATATGGAGGAAGAAGGAAGTACAGTCAGCACAATGTACTGAGACACAGCACAGCACAGACATATCAGACTCAGGGGGAGCTGAAAGTGTAAACCTTCAGTGTCCTGAATCTCATACGCAAGTTCCTTAAAGGGAAATCGCGTATATACGCGAGTTCGACACTGCAAAGTCGCGTATATGTCAGTCTGAGGAAAAGCAGTGGGGACAGGCTCAGAAAAGGGATCTGATATGATTCAGTCCATTATTTGCTCTATTGGTTAATAGCTACAGTCTGCTGAGGATGTGTGGAAATGTTTTGTTACTTGTATGATGTCTAGAAGTGTTTTGATCCTAACTTGAGGATGAAGATGTTTTGATGCTTACTGCTGATATATGCATGATCAGATCTAACAAATGGCACTGGTTGAGGGGGAGCATATGCCTTTAGTAATTCATTGTTGGCATTATGGTTAATAATCCTTGGTGATGATTCTTATATGGATAAATGATATATCTTGCTATGATGTGGTTGTGAGTTGTCTATGATAAACTCTCATATGATTCTTGAAGTTACATAGAAGATGTTCAGATCAGATTTATGATTGATTCTTTGATGATGCATATATAGTGCTTACATGGTAATCTTCATAAGGACAAGGAGAAGTACAAAGCTTGAATACACATCTTCCTCTCTTGATGATGAGTCACTTATATACTGCTGTTGTCATATGCATAAAGATCATACAGTTATGATGCAGGCACTCTTGTGAATAAGGATTGTTGCTGTTGATGATATCAAGAAGTTTTGTCAAATGAGCTTAAGCTCAAGATACATAGTGTTGATACATGGATGACTACTCAAGGTTGCTTTGTTGGAGACATGGTGATGAGTTCTTATCTATATAATGATAGGTTGATACTTGCATGTGTTGATTGATGCAGATGTTCCCAAGTAATGATACTTGGATCATGTAGAGCTTGATGAAATGGCTATGGTGGTTTCACACATGTGAATGACTCTGAATTCTGTTCAAAGGGATGAATTGATGCAGTCATACCTTGTTAAAGGTTGATGACTTATTCTCTACAGGACATTTACAGGTTGCTGATATGGAAATTGGTATACGCAAGTTGGATAAGGCGTATCCGCGTATATACGCTTGTTTATGTGGATGCAGACGCGTATATGGAGTTTTGAAGGAAATCAGCAGGAATAGATGTTGATTGCAGAAAGTCTGATATGGGTCTGACAGAGATCATCTGGCACAGGTTCAGGGGGAGCAGATAATCTTCCAATGATGCATTGTTGGCATTATCTTAAAGCCTTTGGTTCTAGTTCACATTGTTGTTGATTCAGGTGGAACAAAGGCGAAAGGAGAACAGAAGGATCTCTTGGTTGATCTGAATGGTGATTATCAGATGCTATTGGTGACATTCATAAGTCTTACTTTAGATATTTTGTCTCTATGTCATATATCTCTTTTATGGTATCTCTTTCATGGTGTCAAGGTCATGTAATGGCCTATTTTGGTTTCCCCACTATGCCTGGGATGATTGATGCAATATGATTGGTTGTCATATGTAAACTTTTGATGTATCCCCACTTGGTTGGGTGGATGAGTCAATTTTTGTATATCCTCACTTAGTTGAGAGATGGATGTATGTATGAGTCTTTGATGATAGGAAGGTCTTTTATGATGTATAGAGTCATGTTCTTCTTGAAGAACATCTTTTGCAGATCTTGCCTACAGTCAGGAAGAGCATGAACAGCACACTTCAGCGGTACAGAGATTCAGCATGTACTTAGAGGGAGCATGGACAGATTGGTACACCTTGGCATATACAAAGGGGGAGATTATTCAGAGATTTCAGCAGGTACTCAGGGGGAGTATGGACAGTGGAATGATTCAGCAAAGGAAGAGAATATCTTGGTCCACCCTTTGCCCTTGATGTCAAAGGGGGAGAGTGATTTGGTGTTGTTGCCATCAAGTCCAAAGGGGGAGATTGTTGGCATTATGAGACAAGTGTTGTCCTTGATGGCAAACCACACTGATGAGAAATCTTAGTGCAGAAGGACAACAGCAAGGAATTGATGATCAGACTATAAGAAGAAGAGAAAGTTCATACACGCAGGTTCGTTAAGCCCAAGTCGCGTGTACACGCAGGTTGGCTTCAGTAAAAGTGCGTGTATGAGAAAACGTACCTTTGGTTCATGGTGGTTAGTCCTTGGAAGTTGTGCCTATGGTTTTGGACCTTGGTGTCTCGACGGACGTGTTGATCCCTAGTTTTGAAGTTGATGGTATTGGATCTCTATGGTTTTGGCCCTTGGTATTGAACAAGGCCTAAAGCTATATAAGGAGAAGGAAATCATTAGGCAAGTGTATCTGAAATGTCTTGAATATCTGATGAAGCATTAGATACAGTATGCAGGGTTATGGGTTGATGATGCATTGCTTGATCTGAGCTAAGGAGAGATCTCACCGGTTGATGGAGAACAAGATCTAAGGAGAGATCGGGATCAAATGGTTTGAAATGAACTATCTCTATGATGCTTATTCTAGATCTACATACTGACGCATGTATTGTTCTATAAGTGTTATGAGTATGACTGATGTCTGGTACAGCTGCAAGTTATGAGAAATTATTTTAGATCTGTACGCGGGTTGTCTTTGGCAAAAGCGCGTATGCACGCGGGTTTGATTCATCTAAGTAGCGTATACATTGTAAAGCTTGATATTTGAAGTTGCAGATGGATCTGATGGTTATTACAGAGTTTTGTGTCTGCTCTGTGTTCTGGTGACTGTTGTTAACAGGGTTTCAGTGATTCAGAGTTTGATGATTGTTTTGAGCTTCAATGATAGTTATGGGTCCAGTATGAAAATTGGATGAAAAGTGGCCTTACAGATTATGTGTTGTGCTTCAGTGTATCCAGTCTGAAAATTGATGAAACGTGGTACCTGAAGGTGAGAAGATTGTAGGCAAGCACCTACGTACTAGTATCTAAGCTAGTACAAAAGCTAAAGGAGATCTTTGGAGCATTGTAGCAGGTAGCAGCCTGCGTACTAGTAAATGGATCGGCTAGTACAAGAGCAAAGGGGGTTGTAGCTCCCGTACTGGTATAAGACTGCACCAGTACAAATATTGTAAAAGGATTTTCTTATTAAGAAGAAGATTGAGATGACTTGCAGCAGGTGGTTTTCACCCACATTGGGTTTCCACCTTATATCTTTGTGTTCATGTGTGTGGCTCTTGTGTGATGTTCTGTTCTGTTATTCTGCACCTGTTTACTGTTAATATGCTTAATAATGATCTGATGCATTTACTGAAGATTAAGCTAACTGAATTATAAGATCTCTGGATATACGCGAGTTTCATTAGACATAGTAGCGTGTACACGCGGGTTCACTTAATTGAAGTAGCGTATATGTTTCTGAGTATGAAATTGAAAAGTTTGATTGATCTGATAATACTGATTCACCCCCCCCTCTCAGTATTATTTCCAACAAATTTAAGATGGCGTGGCCTTACCACATCTTTTCTTCCGTCACAAGTGATATAGCTCTGAACGACTCTAGCTAGCTCTGTCCATGGTTCTCCTAGAGATGAAGGTTGAACCCCTTTGCCTTTGATAGTCAGGTTCTGTGCCTCATCCCAAAAGGCGGAAATGGCATCTTGTAGCCTCAATTTTTTATGCGTCCATATGGGTCTGACTGCTGGTAATCCGGACGGCTCAACTACTACCGCATCCATTACTGTCATTTGCCTTCCTCTTATTATAGAATGATAATACTATAAATTCTATAAAAATTTGATAGCAATGGTTTCATTGGGTTGCTACAGTTGTGTAAAATATTCGATCCATCCGGCCTGTACTAGAATTTCTCAGGCGACATCAAAAATAGCTAGTATTAGTTGCTCCCTGCGCACTGATCATCCTCCCATTTTGTTTGAATTCTGCACACTCTTAGCTTAACACAAGTAACACAACAATACACAGAGCTAGCAATGGAACAACAAGTTGTTAATATCGGATCATATTTTTTCAACATAGATACCGTTAAAAACTTGCTATTATGGGATATCATGTAGCCCAGTACAACCAAGTAAAGGATTGACACGTCTGCAAAAGTTCTTTGGAAGTTACCCCCGCCCTCCTTTAAAATGATAGGTCACCTTCGACTAATTAAATGAAGGAACGACGTACTGGCAACAACATAAAATAGTGGTAAAAATGGCAAGGTACACATATTTATGATAAGATCACAAAATATCGAGTTGCTGAAATTGATGCATAGAATAAAAATTATGAATAAATGTGGAGATTCCATGAGTGATTCGAAAAGGGAGAAGGGACATCCGACGTGGTTGAGATGCTATGCGGTCATTATTCCACTTGAACCATTATGATTGACCTTTTAAATGGTATCTCATGCATAAAGGTTCAAAAAAAATGAATTAGGAACATAATCTCTCTATAATAAAGATAAAGAAATAAGGAAAGGGAGTTATAATCACCATTGATGTTGAAAATATGACTCCGATACCATCAGTAGAGCTTCTGTTGCCCACAGGTGTTTATAACCTTGACATAGTTGCTTTCTCACCCTTTGGAACCATGATCCTTTATGTATAATTAGGAAAGTGCCTTGTGATGTCAGAATGGAGGCCATTGTGCTGGCTTGGTGACCAGATGGATCGCAATGCCATTCACTGGGAAGGAGTGAAAGGTGGGTAGGCCGGCTCATGATGAGACCTCATGTTCCAAAGAATTTTATTTTTCTGATGTATTCATTGGATCATATCCCTAGTGTGGTGGCCATAGTGGGAACGCCACTTCACTGCTTCCTTTTGATCATGGTAGGATGGCTCATGATGAGACCCCCTATCCTCTATCTGAAAAATCATAGAATTGTTAGTAAACATATATATATTTTTTCTTTCCTTCTTTTTTCCTTTTCTTTTAGATAGCACTTCCTATTTATATATAGAGGGTGGCTCAAAATTCCTTAAGAGTAGGGATGATGGAAGAAGTCTAAACATACCAATAGAAGAAAGTATGCCCTTACTCTTATTCAATGATAATAAGTAGAGAGAATTATGGGGATTAACGAAGAACCAACACGGTACAAATAATCAATCAATTTGAGTTATAGTGAAGATAAGGACAGCAAAGTGATATAGGTGGTTGTGTCCTCCCCATTTCTAATCAAAACAAAGCAATCTCATTAAGGATGATAATTTTTTTTTTTTATTTTCTTGTTCCAGTAACCTTCAAATTTTGTATCTTTATATATACATTTGTATTCTTGCCCTATAGAGGATGATAGAGAGTAAAATAATTTTGACAAGATGCTTATTTAAAAAAAAAATCTCAAAAAGAGTGCTTGTTCTTTAGGAGGAACAACAAAAATAAAATACACAAAAAAAGGTGTTGTTCCTTAAAAGGAACCGCAACTGTTCCTTAGAAGGAACAACAAAAAGATAAAAAAAATACACATGAAACTATTGTTCCTTAGGAGGAACGAAAATTGTTCCCTAGGAGGAACAACAAAAAGAACGAAAAATAATATGACGCGAACTTGTTGTTCCTTAGGAGGAACAACAAAAAAATAGACGTAGGCGAAACTATTGTTCCTTTAGAGGGAACAACATTAAAACAAACCTAAATGAAACTATTGTTCCTTAGAAGGAATAGAAAAAAGCAAATACTCGATGAAGCTATTTTGTCTTAGAAGGAACGGTAGTTGTTCCTTAGAAGGAACAACCACTGTTCCTTAAATGGAACAACGCAAAGCAATCGCACACGAAACTATTGTTCCTTAGATGGAACAGCTTCTGTTCCATTAAAGGGAACAACAACTGTTCCTTAAATGGAACAATGAAAATAAAATGTAAATGGAATTGTCGTTCCTTAGAGGGAACAACTGCTATTCCTCAGAGGGAACAACAATTTTTCCTTAGATGGAATAGCAAAAAGAAACACGCAAATCTGTTGTGCCTCTAAATGGAATGGTTGTTGTTCCTTAGAGGGAACAGTAGTTGTTCCTTAAATGGAATAGCAAAAAGAAGAGATGTGAAACTGTTGTTCCTTAAATGGAACGGTTGATGTTCCTCAGAGGGAACAACATCTGTACCTTAAATGGAATAGAAAAAAGAATACACATACCAAACTACGGTTCCTTAAAGGGAACGACTATTGTTCCTTAGAGGGAACAACAGTTGTTCCTTCAATAGAACAGCATGAAAATCGTATATACAGGGAATTGATGTTCCAAAAATGGAATGACAGTTGTTTGTTAGAGGGTACAACAGCTGTTCCTTAGAGGGAACAGTAGTTGTTCCTTAAATGGAACAGCACGAAAATCAAATAAACAGAAAACTGTTGTTCCTTAAATGGAACGACTGTTGTTCCTTAGAGGGAACAACAGTTGTTCCTTAAATGGAACAACACGAAAATCAAATAAACAGAAATTTGTTGTTCCTTAAATGGAACGACTGCTATTCCTTAGAGGTAACAACAGCTATTCCTTAAATGGAACAACATGAAAATCAAATAAATAGAAAATTGTTGTTCCTTAAATGGAATGATTGCTGTTCCTTAGAGGGAACAACAATTGTTCCTTAAATGGAACAACACAAAAATCTATACACAAAATTGTTGTTCCTTTAGAGGAATGACAACTGTTCTTTAGGAGGGAATAACAACTGTTCTTTAAATGGAACAACATCAGCAAAAAAAAAAAAGAGTTTATTTACAGTTTATACAAGAAAATTCAAATAGAAAGAAAAGTTTATATACAAAATTCAAGAACAAATGAATTATTCACCGGATCGATGCTGAGGATGGGTTGCCTTCCTCAGTGAGAATTTGCATGGTGGAATCTTCCTGTAACTATTGGCAAAAGGACTCCCTGGTAAGAGGTTTGCGATAAAGTCACACTCGATGACCATTTTCTTTAAAAGAATAGCCAGATCCATAGATGGTTGCTAATGTGATGGTGCCATTATCATGCACCTTTTGTATCTCATAAGGTCCTAACCATCTAGTCTGGAGTTTTCCAGGGAAATCTTGGAACCTAGAATCGTATAGGAGTTCCCAATCCCCTTCGTGGAAAATCTTCTTTTTAATAAGGGCATCATGCCATATCGTTCTTTGTTGTTGGATTAATGCAGTGTGCCGAAGAGTTGATAGCCTGATTTCATCTAATTCATTGATTTGTTGTAATCTACTGATCTGAGCTTCATTTAGGTTCAAACCTACCTCCTTAGCTATTCTTAATGTCTGAATTTCAAATTCGATTGGAAAGATAGGTTCCTTTCCAAATACTAGTTGATATGGTGAATATCCCGTGGTATTTCTCCATGTTGTACAATATGCCCACAAGGCTTCTGGCAATCAGGAGGCCCAGTCATGTCTGTGTGATGCAACTATTTTTGTGAGTATTGCCTTGATTACCTTATTAGTGCTTTCTACTTTGCCATTTTCTTGTGGGTGGTATGGAGTTGTAATTTTGGGGAGAATATGATAATTTCTCAATGTTGCAGCAATCTTGTTGCCTACAAATTGTGGTCCTCCATCTGTAATTATGTCTCTCGGCAGACCATATCATACAAATAGTTGGAAAAGAAAATGTATCATTGAATCCTCGGTTGCCCTTGGTAACGCCTCTACCTTGACCCATTTAGTAACATATTCTGTTGCAACCAGTATGTATGTTTTTTTATTAGATGATGGGTTGATACTATCAATAAAATCTGGCACCCACCGCTCAAAAATCTCGATTACTAATTGCGGGTTTAGAGGCATCTTATTAGATTGTCCACGGCATCCCGCCCTCTGGCAGCTATCACATGCTTGAACAAACTTTTTAGCATCTTTAAAAATAGGGGGCCAGTAATAACCTATTTGTAAGACTTTGTGACTAGTTATGCAGTCTGCAAAATGTCCATCGCATGGCCCATCGTGGCATGCTTGTAGAATGTCAACACTTCATCTTCCCTAACGCATCTTCTAATGTGCATATCTGCTCCCGTATGGAATAAATAGCCCTCGATCCAAGAGAATCGCGTACTGCGTTGCACTATTTGTTTTATTTCATTAGGCGTCAGGTGTTTGGGTAATTTGCCTACTACCAAATAATTTGCAACGTCTGCATGCCATGGCGTTCTAACAGTAACAACGTTCATCAGGAAACTGATCCTCAACTGCTTCTGCGTCAGCTGGCTTTGGCATGCATGAGAGAAAATCAGCTACAGGATTTTATTTTCCCGGTTGATCCTTAATTGTGATGTCAAATTCTTATAAGAGAATCAACCATCTTATCACTCTTCCATTTGTAACAGGTTTATTCGCTAGATATTTTATGGCAGAGTGATCTGTATATAAAACTACAGGATATCCATTTATATAATGTCGGAATTCATTAACAGCATATATTACAGCTAAAACTTTTCTTTTCCCGGTTGATCCTTAATTGTGATGTCAAATTCCTGCAAGAGAATCAACCATCTTGTCACTTTTCCATTTGTAACAGGTTTATTCGCTAGATATTTAATGATAGAGTGATCTGTATATAAAACTACAGTATATCCAGTTATATAATTTCGCAATTTATTAACAACATATATTACAGCTAAAAATTCTTTTTCAGTCACAGTATAATTTAATTCAGTAGGAGATAGATTTTTGCTGATATAATATATTTCATATGGCTTTTTATCTTCTTCCTAGTTGAGAACTGCCCCGATTGCTGTGTCTGAAGCATCAGTTGAAATCTGGAATGGAAAATCCCAGTTTGGGCCCCTTAACACTGGGGTTGTTGATACAAGCCTTTTTAAATCCTCAAAAGTGACGTCACATTTATTTGTTCGAATGAAACCAATATTTCCTGTTAGTGCATATAATGGTGCAACAATCTGAGAAAACTTCTTTATAAACCTTCTATAATAACCAGAAAATCACAAAAAATTGTGTACCTCTGTTTATGTGGAAGGTGTAGGGATTAAAAGAATTATCTGAATTTTAGCTATATCTACCTGTATTCTAGCTGCTGAGATATAATGTCCCAAGATGAGTCCCTCGGTCATCATCATATGACATTTTTCATGGCTTAAATAGAGTCTGGTGGTAATGTATCTTTGTAGCACTTTTTCTAATACTTGTAACGCTAGCTCGAAGTCATCTTTATAAGGTGTGAAGTCATCCATATATACTTCGAGCCCTTCATTTATTAAATATGAAAAAATGCTGAGTACAACCCTCTGAAATGTGGCAAGTGCATTGCATAGCCCAAAGGGTAAGACCCTGTAAGCAAATGTTCCCCAAGGGCAGGTAAAGGTAGTCTTATCCTGATCTTCAGGGGCAATCTGAATTTGATTGTATCCGCTGAAGCCGTCAAGGAAAGAAAATAATTTCTTTCCTGCTAGTGTGTCCAAGACTTGGTCAATGAATGGAAAGGGGAAATGGTCTTTCTGGGTTGCTTTATTGAGTTCTCTATAATCAACACATATCTGCCACTTCCCATTCTTTTTCGGCACCACTACTAATGGAGAGACCCATTTGCTATCAGATATTGGATAAATAAAGTTTACATCTAAAAGTTTTTGCAGTTCAGCTTTAACAATATCCTTAAGGTGAGGATTTAACCTCCGTTGAGATTTTCGAATGGGCCTAGCATCCTTTCCTGTATAGATATGGTGCATACAAAATTGGGGGTGAATTCCCTTCATGTCCAGGTAATCCCATGCAAAGGCCTCTTTATATTTTCTCAAGAGTTGGACAAGTTTCTGTTCTTGGTCGGTAGTCAAGTTTTTGTTAATATTCAAAGTTTTTCCTGGCTCAATTTCTATGGTTTTGTTGTTATAAACAGAGGTGGTTGGTATCGATTGATCATTAATATTTTTTAGGGGATCTTCTTCTGCTTCACTATTGAAAGTTGCTTCGATCATGTGACATTTTATATGGGATCCGAATTCTGGTTGGTTAATGTAGGTCTTAATGATGTCATCTTCTGTTTGATCTTTAAATTCGAGAGCATATTCTATGGTTAGCGGTGATCTGATGTTTTCAGTTAGATATGATACAGGTTGTTTTCTGGTTTTGATTATTGTTAAACTTGGTTGAGCTGGAGGATATTAAGCTAAATTCTTTACATTCCTTCCTCTTGCTATAGTCATGTTGTCTATTTGACAGCTAGTGTAAGCATCTGCAGTTGCTAGCCAAGGTCTACCTAGAATTAAGGGGTGTCCATCGAGTTGATTTCTAGGATTGATGATCAGAAAGTCTGTAGGGTATTCCCAAGAGTCTACAGACACCATTACATCATGTAATGTGCCTTCTGGTTTGACTACCGATCGGTTAGCCAATTCCAACAAGGTTGTGGTTGGGTCTAATGATGTAATGCCAAGCTCTTGGAAAGTTGTGGTTGTAAGAATATTGATTGTTGCTCCCAAATCAACTAAGGCATTGTGAAAGGAGCATCGATTTATTTGCACTGTGACTATAGGATTTCCTGGGTCCTCATATATTATAGGTGTTTCTCTTCCTGATAGTAAATCAGATAAGGTACCGACTATATGGACAGTTCAATTTGTTGTTATTTTCCTCTTTGTCTTTTTCATACATAATTCCTTTATATTTTTTGCATAAATTGGGATGTCTTGAATAGCCTGGAGGAGTGGTATTTTTATACAAAATTTTTTCAATTCTCCCAGAAAATCAAAATCAGGGTATTTAATAGGGCGAGGTATGATTAGTCATTCTGGGAATGGTGGATAAGAGGTGGTTGCTTGATCATCATTTTTTTGTCTAACCATGTTCTCTTCTTATGGTGCTTGTTCTACAAGTTTGCTAATGGAAGAGTCGGACGTTCAATTTCATTAATCAGCATATAAAGTACATAAAATACCTCAATTCTCACATGGTCATTGACCATGGAGAGCTCTCAACAAAACTTGAAACCGGGCTCAAAACACAAGCCCCCCTTCCTACAGAAAAACCTTATAACTTTTCAAAAGAAAAATACAAGAGTCTAGAAACAGACCTGAAAAAAAAAACAACAGTTGCAAAAATATAAAGGTTTCACATCCGCCTGAATTCTTAACCTGAGAATCAGTGGCCTGAGTGAAAAGTATCTTGGCACCAAGGACATACACTTCCTACAAATCCAAACTTGCCCCTTTAATCTCAACTGTTGAACCTCACTGTTCGATCCAATGGCTATGGACAAAATCGCTATGATAAGTAGCACGCCGTTTACCACAAGGACCCACAGACATGCACGATCAATCTCATCCGTTGATCTACTCTATGAGATCCAACAGCTGAGACCAATATCGCACCTGCCTTCATATGCAGACATTAGCGTGCGATGAGGGCGGTAATCCTCCTGACCCCATCGCCATGTGTAGCACCCTAAGTGGAATCGCTCCCGAAAAGGAAATACCACTTCCCACTTGTGAGGGTTGCGAACACTAGAAAACCATTTGGGTCACGGTAAAGTGAGAAAAATGGAAATACCTCTAGTTTCACAGCCTCCGAGTGTCCCCTGCTCCCATCCATACGCTGCGTCCATCCTCCTTGACCCGATGTGAATTGAAGCAGCCTCCATCCTTCCTATTATCCACAAAACCAAATCGTCCTCGTTGTTGCAACTAGAAGTTATAGTGAACATATTAACCTAGGATTCACTGGTTAACCATTGCAAGCCACTGTCAAAGGACCTGCTTGTGAGCATCCCTTTAAACAAACAACTGCTATTCAACTGTGTCCGCCTCCATGGCTCTTTTAAGGAACACTATCTTATCTTCATCTGCTTGGTTTTTACACTCCGTTTTTAATCTGTTTCAAGGGAGCTCTTGCTAGTTCATTGCCACCCTATTATCTGTGCAGATCACTCCTTGATTGGCAAGAAAATCTGCCAATTTACTGGCCTTTCTTCGCACATGTGCAAAACTGACTGTTCTCAGGCTCTAAAGGTGACTTTGAATCTGTTGAAAGACTTGGATCAGCCTCTAGTTTCTTAAGGCTTTTTCTGGTTTCATTCCCCAACTTATTCTCTTGGCCGAGTTAATGATTAACTCAGAATCAGCTTCAATGATCGTATTTTTTCGGTTTTCCTGAACCAGGAACTCAAGAAATTGTTCCATGGCCATTAACTCCACCATGTTGTTGGTGGATTTTCCTAAGTGGCCATGGAATATAAACATAATACTTCCATTATCATCCCTTAACACCCTTCCATGGCCGACCATGCCCAGATTACCTTTAGAAGCACCATCAATGTTGAATTTCAGAAAACCCGTGGGAAGCATACCAGAAATCTAGCTTAGGATCCAAAATTGAGACTTTGCTGACTAAGCCCTGAGGAACAAGTCCCTGCAACTCTAGCGTACAGATAATCCTCCAATCTGTTGCAGAAGGGGGATTTGTAGGGATATTTCGAACTATAGTTCCAACTGTATCCTTAATCTGTTTTAGGATCAGATCATAGAGATAATGGGATGATTTCTTAACATTCTTGAATATTCTATTGTTCCTTTCTTTCCAGATATTCCAAATGATGAAGCTTGGTGTAAGTGCCCAAGCTGAACTCAGAACTTCATTATCTGAAAAGTTCCTTCTCCAATTGGTGAGGGTATTGAGAAGACTTCCAATGTCTCTATAGTATTGTTGGAAGATAGAGGCAAAAGAATCCCATAATCTGGAAGTGAAAATGCAGTTGTTGAAAAGGTGCTCCATTGTCTCCTCTTGAGCTTCACAGAGCTAGCATCTGGAAGGCCCCAGGACACCCCTCTTCCTAATGTTATCCCAGGTTAGAATTTTCCTGTGTAGTACCAGCCACATAAAAAGTTTAATTTTCATCCAACCTTGATGCTTCCATAGGTTTTGCCAAATCCTATCTGGAGCATGGGAATCTAGTTCAAGGAGAATGAGCTTAGCTTCCTTGAGACTATAGGTCCCCTCATTATTGTTGGCCCATCTCAGCTAGTCCTACCCCCTTGAAACTAGAATTTTCCTTTGTTCTAACATTTTCATCAGTCTTTCAGCCTTAGCTTTTAGGGGACTGTCATTTCTGAGATCAAATTCCCTCCAGTTTCTCCATTTCCCTAAACTATTGTTTTGATCCCAAAAATCCTTAACTTTGGTGAGCTCCTTAGTATCTGTCTCTGCTTTGAGGTCCTCCAAATCCTCCTTTAACAGAATAGGTTCTTGTTTCCATCTATCCTCCCAGAATAAGGCTAAGTCTCCCTCTCTAATTTCCCAAAAGCTGTTATCTTGAATTAAGCCTCTATTTTCCCAGGCTTTATTCCAAATATGTGATCCTCTTATATTACCATCCATCCTTATGCGGTCATTATCTAGCCAAGAGCTTGCATATTTTTCTTTCCAAATGATAGCCCAATGTGCCTCTAGTTCTTTTATCCATCGCCACCATAATTTTGCCCCTAAAACCTTGCTTAGAATCTCAAGATCATCCAATCCAAGACCCCCATGGTTTTGGGATTGCAGATTTTTTCCCAGGCAGCTAAGGCCCATTTCTTCTTTTCTTCCCCCTTGCCCCAAAGAAAGTATCTTTGTATGATTCTCATTTTATGCAGTACTCCTTTAGGAGCAGGGATAGCTAAAAGCATAAATATTGGGATTGATTGTAGAACAACGTTTGTGAAGACTAACCTGCCAGCCAAGTTTAATGATCTCATAGTCCATTTCCTAGTTTTGTCTTGTAATTTATTAATCATCGCCTCCCAGTTGCTCTTGTGTAATGGTTTAGTAGTTAGAGGAACTCCCAGATATTTTGAGGGGAGAGAATCTCTTTGAAAGCCTAGAATTCTAGATATATTCTTCTAAATAGCAATGTTAGTATTGAAGAAAAAATCTTAGATTTGGAAAGATTAACTTCCATACCTAAAGCCATGGCAAAGCCACTAAGGATTTGTTTATATGCAAGAGCTTCTTTAACTGTGGGGATTCCTTGCAGCATGGTGTCATCCACAAATTGTTGATGAGTTAGGGCTTGTCCATTGTCAGAAAGTTGGAGACCCTTGATTTTCCCAACTTCTTTTGCATGCTTGATAGACCTACCCAGTCCTTCCATCATGAGGATGAAGAGAAAGGGAGTGACTGGGTCACCCTGCCTTCACCAAAGCTAGGTTCCATCTTACCTAATTGTGGTCAAACCCAAAAGCAATAAGAACTTTCCTGATATAGATCCAATTCAGCTTATCATAAGCTTTGGCTATGTCCAATTGCATGATCATTCCAACCTTTCTCTTGCTAGTAAGAGAGTGCACCACTTCACGTGCTTGAATGATGTTATTGAGAATTTGCCTAGCTTCCACATATCCAGATTGTTCCCCTGAAACTAGTGAAGGAAGGAGGGGTTTGAGCTTGTTTGCAACAACTTTTGATATTATCTTATAAACCACATTGCACAAAGCTATAGGTCTGAACCTATCAGGGGTTTCAGCCAACTCATGTTTAGGGATCAGGGCTAAAAACGAGGTATTCAAAGCCTTAAAAATGGTTCTGTTCATTCTGGAATCTTCCACTACCTGCAAAATGTCATATTTGACAATATTCCAGCAAGATTTGAAGAAGTCAACATTGAAACCATCCGGGCCTGGTGCCTTACCATTCTGCATTTTTTTGAGTACCCCACTAACCTCCTCTTCAGTCACTGGCCTGTAAAGGTTGACATTATCCTCTCTGGATACCATCCTGGGTATATGCTTAGTGAAGTCCCGGATGTAGTGTTCTCTATCATAACAGGTTTCCTGTGCTATGTTTCGAAAATGCTGAAATAGAACTGCTTCTATTTCTTCATGAGAATTGAGAATATCTCCTCTTTCATCCTTAATCAAAGAAATTTTGTTATGAGCTCTGTGTGCCATGGTGGATTTGTGAAAAAATCTAGTGTTACGTTCACCTTCTTTTAGCCACTAAACTCTAGACTTTTGTCTCCAAAATATTTCCTCTTGTTTGCATAAATTCTCCTAGTTTTGATGATATTTGGTGGCTTGATCATTTCTAACTTTATCATGGCCCTCCATGATAAGGGCTTGGTTGAGTTCCTGCATTTTACTTTCAATAGTTTTTTTCTCTTCAAAGATATTGCCAAATTCATTCTTGTTCTAGTGTTTAAGCCAGAGCTTGATGTGTTTTAGTATTTTTTGAAGAAGGAACATTCTGGTACCCTGAATGTTTAAATCATTTGACCACCATTTGGCTATGTTGTTGATGAAATCTGGGTGGGAAAGCTAGATGTTCTCAAATCGAAAAGGTCTGTTCCTGGAGTGCCAATTCCCTGAACCTCTAGTTGTACTAGCCAGTGACCTGAGCCTCCAAAGGGGAGCATTCTTGCTACCATTTCCTTGTCACTGAGCATAAGATCCTCTGAGATTATGAATCTGTCTAATTTTGAGGCCACCTAAGACTCTCCTCCTCTTTTATTGTTCCAAGTAAAGATTCCATTACTTGTTACAATGTCCACCAGCTTCTTCTTATTGATAAATGTTTGAAAAGCCAAAGAGTCTTTGCCTAGAACTCTAGTTCCCCATTTTTTTTTCCGTAAGTGATCTGATCATGTTGAAATCACCCCCCAAGATCTAGGGTATTCCTGCATGTCTGTCTCTAAGATTCTCCAGAGAGTTTAGAAGCCTGAGTTTTTCATCCATTCTTTGAGGGCCATAAACATTCGTTACCAGGTAGGTTTCCTTGTCTCCTACAGGTTGAATTACTACAGATAAATAATCCCTAGATGCCTCCACATCTATTAAGCCAATTTTTTGTGGGTTCCAAAGAGTGAGAATACCTCCTGTTGTATTCTCTGCTTTGACTTCCAGAAACTCAAATCTATTGAGCCATTTACTATGGATATCTCTTATCTTCTGGATGGAGCACTTAGTTTCCTAGATGAAAATCACATTTGGAGCTGCTTGTTTCATTCTATTACTTAGTAATATTTGTTTTCTTTTACTACTCAGACCCCTGATATTCCAAGAAGTGAACTTCATCATTAAAGATTAGTAAAACAGTAACTGGATAGGTCTTTCATCTTACCTGAATCTATCTTTAGCCTTCCACATTCCATCAACAACTCATTCTTCTTTTTTCTACCCCTTTTCTTACCTGGGTTTCTGGGTGCTGGTCCTATTGTGTTTTTCATCATTTTCACTCCTTCATTGCCCTACCTATCTTTATATCTTTGTCTGTCCACCCCTTTAGTCTGGGTTTTCCATAAAAACAGCTGTTGAAATCTATTGAACTCCTCTGTAGGTAACGAGTCTAACCCTTCTTTGGTTCCTTGATTCAATAAATCTTCCAAATCCAGGTTCTCTTTCTCAAGAATTAGTTCATGGTCCTCAATTTCCATCTCACTTTGGGTCATTTCTTGGTCCATCTCTTGTTTAGCATCACTCATCATAAATTCTTTATGTTTGTTATTTTCTTGTATTTGTTCACTGTCATCTGCTTTCTCCTCTTCAACTGGACTTCCTTCCTTTGCTTTATCTGCTTCTATTGTACCTTTGTCTACTTCAAGGACTTGAAACATGTTCTAGTTAGCTTGTTGCCCTACTGATTTACGTGTTTTTGGTCCTCTTTTGCCTCACTTTCCTTTATGTTCCACCTTGAGGAAGCTTTTTGAATCCTTCATTGTGTCAGTTTTGTTTTGTTCTTTGTTTTATTGAGAGGGCAGTCTCTGACCAGGTGTCCATGCTCGTGACATTTGTGACATCTGAATGGAATATGTTCATAATCTACTATTTGTATCCATTCTTCATCAAAAACTTCCAAAATAACCTCGTTCAACAGAGCTCCAGAGAGATCCATCTCCACACATATTATGGCAAAGGAAGTATACTTTCCCCTTCTAATGGCCTCAGAAAATTTGACAAAACGTCCTAACTTATTTCCTATGGCAGATAGAGATTCCATTTTCCAGTAATCAAGAGGTAGGGAATAGAGTCTTACCCAAACTGAGACCGATGTAAAAGTTTCGTGTTTCGGAACAAAATTCTTAATCCAAGGTCACATATAGAAGCCTGCTTCAGCATAAAAGCATGGACCTCCTTCAAACACTCTGTCCTTTTCTTCAATATTTGCAAATACAACAGTGAAAAAACCCTTAGACCCAAGACATAGGTCAATGCTTCCTTTTGGTTTCCAGTGGTATTTAATCCACGTTTGTAAGGCTTTTTCAACGGGCCATAAACCCATGAATTTACAAATGATTGCATGTGATCCCTATGCGCCTACAGTGCCAGATCATTTAAAATGACCGTAGGTATTACTACCGCTTTTGGTTTGCATGGTCCTATGTGTGCCTTGTCTTTTGTTCCTTGCTCCTTGTCTTCTTCCTCATTTTCCTTTGCATCATTATGCTGCTTGTCTAACTTAGTTCCCTCCTTTCCTTATTCACTATTTCTTTCCCTTCTGAAGGCTCTCTGTCATTTTCCATCGGTTTTTTTCCCATGCTAGCCATAACATACTTCTAGGAGGGAGTGGATCTCCCTCCTTTGCATCCTTCCATGGAGGGCAGCCTCTGTAACAATCTGATACCTTAGTTTTTCGTTCTGTTGCGTTCCCGTCGTTCTCTTCTGGATCTATAGTTAAATTGTGGTGCTTGTTCTACAAGTATCAGATCTTCAGTTTGAACATTTTTATCCCCCTTTGATTCTATTAAATGCCTAGATCTTAATTGAAGATCATTGCACTCCCTTAACTTGGTTTCTGCTTCTATGCCTTGAATAGTTTGCATAGATTGAATTAGTTTGTTGTTGGGGTTCGAGTTGGGTTGGGCTGGAAGCTGCAATCTTAAGTTGGTCTAGGGGTTTTGTTGCAATGTGTAAGGTGCTCGCAGTGTGGGTTGAGGTAGGGGAATTGTTCTTGCTGGCTGGTTTGTAGGTCTCTGCCAGCTTGATTGCCAGTTCTGATTATGTGAAGTTAAGGGTGGCCATTGGGATTAATATGTATTATTTTTCCAAAACGGTGGGAAGTAAGAGGAATTTGGCCAATTATTATTTTGATTTGGTTGGTTGGGCAAGGGTAGCATAGGGAATGGTTGTTGTGAGCAATTGGAAAAAGATGGTTGGTTCTACCACATGGTTCCTGGGTATTGTTGAGCACTATACTAAGGAGGCTGAAAAGAAGAGGATGGGTCAATGGGCATACTTGTTGGTCGTGCTTACCATTGGTGACGCTGATTTATCAGGTATACCAGTTTTGTTTCTTCTTCTGCTTCTTTATAAACTACTTTCAATCCTGGGAGTGATGGGCAGCTTTATGTGGCGTGATCTTTCATAAATATGGCACAGATTTGGACTGTATCTAGCAGGCACTCTTTGTGGCTATGGTTCTTTTTGCATCTAGGACAGAATATCACCAAGTTTTGTTCTGCTTCTGCTTGCTTTTGTTTGGCTTGCATAATGTCTAATTTCGTTGTCAGAGTCCCTAGAATAACAGTTTTTTTATCCCTTGTGACCATGTCATGCTTTTCTGGCTTCAATCTTATGCTGCCTCTTGAACACCTGATACACAAATTAATGAAGTCAGCAAAATTTTCCTGATATATATCACCTTTACCCATAATATTCAATGTTTCTACCCATTGTACTTTCATGCCTTTAATTAATGTAGTTTTCAGCACATTATCAGGTAAAGGCAGAGTTGCATAGGGAGACCGCTGAAGGTTATATTGAAATCATTCCACACATTCTTCTATTGTTTCACTTGGTCTTGCTACCATCTTAAATATTTCGTTTTTCAATTCCCTAGATCTACAATAGTCCTGATACTTTTTAAGGAAAGTGGTTTTCATTTTTTCCCGATCATTTATTGTGCCTCCACCTAATCCCATAAACCATTGCAAGGTTGCTCCTTTCAATGTAGAGGGAAAAAATTTTAATTTTTGGGGGTCGGTGGTATAATCATACCCCCGACACAATACATCAAACTCAAATAGGAATGTGTCTGGATCCTCTGATGTCAACGCATGACAGGTAGGAATATTTTAGAGAGGGATGGATTTCATAGGTGCGTTGATTGTTGTGTCAATGATGGGATACTGCAGGGTGGAGGTCTGAGGTGCTTGTGGGTTATTGGCCATTTGATCAAATATGTTCCAATACCCTTTTGGGATTTGTAGAGAGTTATTCTTAGGATGACTAGAAGGGGTGGGAATGAGATTAACAATGCTTCCTTGGTTAGGAATAATGAGTGTTCCTTGTTGAACTACTACCTGAGGGGATCTTGGCTCCTCTGTGTCCCCATTTTCTTCTTGGATGAACTTAATGACACTCCCTTTATTTGGGGTGCTAAGTGTTTCTTGTTGAATTATTACTTGAGGGGATCTTAGTTCCCCTATTTCCCCGGTTTCTCGTCCTCCTTCATAGAGATTACTAGAATTCCCCTCTTGTAAAGAAATTGAGCGAGAATTTTCGATTTCTTGAAAAATCTACTCAGTCTCTTTTCTTTTGCTGTGGACCTCAGTGAAGGCTACAGATGGTGAGCTTGTGGCTCGAAGGGAGCCAGTAGGTTTTCTGGAAGCAACTTTTCTAGGACTTACTGATGGCTAAGGTTCGGCTTTCTTTATAATGTCGTCTATGAAAGTTGATCATCCAAGGGTCACCGGTCCTTTAGATATGTCGGGTTTTGGTAGGGAAATTGGATTATTTTCAGGTTTCTTCTTCTTAGTCATACACACAATTCAAATATCTACCTCTAACCTAAATTCTTAACAATTTTGCTAGAAAGCAAGCAGGGGAGCAATCATTTTACGTGCTTCGTACGCAGGTTCTTACCTTCCATTTTTAATACCCAATTCTCTCCTAATAGACAAACATCAGATGTACACTACTCTGCAGAAATGGCTACACTCTCCCTGGAAACGGCGCCAAAATGTTGAGTGATAAAAGGTTTCTTTTTAACTCCTAATTATCTTCACATTTGTTATCAATTTGGGTAAGACTTTCTATTCAAGAGTGTACACAGTATGTGGTGGCTATTTAACTCAAAGAGTATTGCTTTTATATTGCAGTACAGTTCTTTCAAATACAAGAGTAAATGGATGCAGATAGTAAACTCTAATTAGAATTAAAACAAACCTTAATTCGCTAATGAAACCAAATCAGACATTCATTCAAGTATCAGTAAAGAATGTAGGAACAATAACTCATCTCTCTTTTAACTGATTGATTTTCCAAATGCAACTTCTAATCTAAACAACAAGGATCTCAGTTTGAGAGTGTACACAACATTAGTCAATACTCTTTATAGTAGAGAATCTGAAGATAGCACACTGAGATAAATAATTGGATTGAAAATAACAATAATAGAATGTTGAAGTAGATACTAGATCGGAGAGAGTAACAACTTAAATCAATATGACCGAAGAATGTAAAAAGAGTAATTCTGTTAAGAGTAGAAATATGAAATAGCAAAGCGATGCGATTACAGTAAGGGGAAATCAAACCAAACCATCACACGACAGAAATCATAAAAGAATGGTACAGGAACGACAAGTGAATCCACTAGAGCCAAGCCCTTAGCTGCCAGTGAACACCACCGGATTACTTTAGTAGATGAGAAGGAACATCAACTATTTTATATATTAATCATTGCAAAGTGGTTACAACCAGTTCATACTCTACTTTAATTGCAAGAGTCGAAGATCAAAGTTACAAATACAATAGTAATTCTCGAATAATGTCTCTTCCTTTTTCTCTTTTCTACTTATAATCGCTACCTTTTATAATGGCAAAGAGGTAAAAGGGATAAACAGTAACAACAATCCCTTAAGATCAAGAGATCGTGAGGGATTCACGCAATATTCTAACTTCAGTCATCTTTCCCTCCTTGCACTGGTCCTATGATTTGCTTTGCTTTTGTCCATAACTGCACGCTCTATCCTTGGCTTGCTTGTCTCTTTGATGTTCCTTGGTTGAGGGATAACAGTTGTTCCATTTCGTCTTTTTCCTACATAAAGAGGGATAACAGTCAGCTAAATCGTGATGATATATAATTTCCTCATTTTTACCATAATCCTTTGATATAATAACATTTTAGGATATAAAAGGGAATATAACTAAAGAAAAGGATGATGAAATAAATACATATGCATACCTTTTCCATAACTCAACATTGGCTTCGCATCTCGCTTGACAAACTATGCAATGGTGGCTGGCAGTGTAGATGTGTAATAATCGACAGTGATGGAGTCATGAGTTTTGGTGTCTACTACAAACTTATTCAAAATATGCATAAAACTCTAATTAAAATCTTTCACTTTCTCTTTTCCCTCCATCTTGAGTCTTTCCAATTCTTTGAGTGGCATGGCTAGGGTCTTGTCATCAACAAACTTTTCAAGGAACATACGTTTAAAAGAACCCTAGTTCTGTATGGATTTGGGTGGAAGGCTGTGATACCAAGCAGCTGCGTGGCCATCCAAGATACATGGAAACAATCTACATGCTACGTCATCATAATGTACCTCAAGGGTCTACAACTATAGGTAGAAGTTGTCTAAGTGGTCTTCTTCCTTCACCATGCTATCAGGGTTAAACTTGATGTTCATTCTCTCCGCTTGTTTCGGTATCTTGTGTAGAACAATCAGGAGATCCAATGGGCCCCAAGTCATCCATTCAAGATTTGGGTCAGCCACCTCTTCGTCTTCATTGTCCTCTTCCTCTTCTTCCTCTACTTCGGAATCTGATGGTTACAGATTTGAGTCTGTCGATTCATCTCTACCTCCACCCCCTCTGCTGCGTTCCCCTCCACCTCCTATACTGGAGTTCAATCCCAAGACCACAAGGGTGCCTTGTTCATCCTCAAAGAAGATTGGAGGTTCCTCTCCATCTTCAATAGCTTCTTCCAAAACTTCAAGAGTAGCAAGGACTGCTTCTTCTACTGATGATACAAAAACTCCTGTGGGAGTGGCTTTTGGCTTCGTAGATGTGTGTGGAAGATACTGTATGCCTGGTGCTATCACTCATAATTTTCATTAGAAGTTACCAGAAGAACGAAGAAACCCAGGTAACCACAAACCAATCTTTTAGGTATAGGCTCTAGCCAACCTATGACTCAGAGAGGGCTCTCTCTATATAATTTAGCTTTGTTTTATTGGGATTTTAGGCTAGTTCATAATGTTCATTAGGGTTTTGGTTTTGAATTTAAGGTTGGGTGGTGGAATTCTTGGAATAGATGGATAGAGAAAGGTATTTAAGCTGTTAGTCTATGGAGTCAACAAATGGATAGCAGAACTGGATCAATTCATGAAAGGGAATGTTCACAGGGCAAGCTAGCAAAATAAAGAGCAAATCTATAGGTCGAATGGGTGAAATGATCCTAACCATGGTGAGAGAGCACTTAAGAATCCTCAGACCAAGATTAAAATGAAGAACAGGGTATAATCATGAATAAAGGGCAATTAAGAATCCTTTTCTATAGATCACAAGGAATAACCTAAACTAGGGAGCAATCAAGAATTCCTTAACTTAGATTTGTGAAGAAAACATTCAATATGCATAACAGTAAGGATATAGTGCAGTTAAGCAATTTCTGTGATATCATTCCATGTTATAGCATTTAGCTCTTTAGAGATACAAATAAGATTGTGGAAAATTTAAAGAAAAATAACATTGAACGTGAGAGAATACTTATTTGAACTTTGCTTTACACAAGAATCCAGTGAAATACCTGATCTTTATTCCTTGATCCAGCTAGCTAATCCAGTCTTTGATACAATAGAATTTCAGACTTAAGAACAAGAAGTCTATAGAAATGTTTGAAATCCACCCTACATAGTTTGAATGGTGAACTATATATACAAAAAATTATTACAAAATATCTCAAACTGATTTGAGTTTAAATTTAGGAAATACAAATATCTTTTTACAACAAGATAGAGATAGTTAATGAATTGTTTCATGTTGTCCCTTTTTATTTGGTACTGTTGGATGTTATGGTTGGATTTGTAGCCCTTTATGTTGTCTTGTAGTTGTGGAGTTTCATGCTGGAGTCTTCTTTACTTTCATCTTTCACCTGACACTCTTTGACCCTGCTGCCCTGTTTTCATCTGTTTACCTGGCTGCCTTCATTTTTATTGTGTGGTAACTTTTAGCTGTAAATTCATCACAGTAAATCAGTCATAGTCTCCCACCATTCTGCATCTAGTAATTTTACATTCATCATCCTCCTATAGATCTCATCAGCTTCAGTATACTTGGAAAAATTGGGCTTGGTGAGGAATAAATGTTTGACCTCATGTTCTAGAAAAAACAAGTTTTCAAATGTGTCATATAACACTTTGCCTGTTGGCAATGCTTTTATGGATGAAGAGTTGGCTTGTTCCTTAGCCAACTTTCTGAGTCTATCACCATAGTCCAACTATGTCATGAGTTTTTCGTTGATAACCATAGGACCGGGCAGACCCTTTTCCCTCAAAATTGGGAATTTAGACATGAACCTATCGATGGCTATCTGCATATTGTGGCACTTTTCCTCTAAGTTAAACATAAGGTTCCTTTTGGAAAGGACCTTCCTTATTTCCAAAATGGTCTCAGTCCTATCTTCAATGTTTATCTCATGGAGCTCATATCTATTCTTGCTGTTGAGGAAGTGGAAGAGTCTGTTTGACCCTTAGGCTTATTCCCCAATTCCTCCTTTACTTTCTGGATAGCTTCTGTAGCTACCTTTGCTAACTCTGTTTGTTCAAAAATATCTTCAATTGGCCCATAGAATTTGCTTGGTTTTTCCAAGTGGTTTCTCCTATGTTAAATCCTTCTCTAGGATTTTGATTCTCTCACCTATTCTCTAGGCCTTTTGTGCTTCTTCTTTTTGCTTAAGTTGCACAAGTTTGCAGTCAGTTTCCAAAATTGCCACCTTTTCCTTTAGTCTTTTCATCTTTGTAGCCTGGATAGACATTTCTTTCGTGGCTTTAATCAATTCTACTGCTTTTTCTCCTTATGGACTTGTTGTTGTTGTGTATTCCGCTTTTACTGGCAATGCTATGGCAGGTGGAGTAGTGGGTGCTAGTGATGCTGCCAGTGTAGAAGGAGCTGTTGTAGATACTGTTGGGATGACATCCTTGGAAGTTGTGGCCAAGTCACTTTGCTTCAATTGAATTAAATCGTCCAACTCCTTTTCTATCTCCTTAAGTTGATTATTCAGCTTCAGGACCAAGTCCATCAACTCCTCATGTCTGGTTTGATTCTCTATGACTTCTAGAGTTTGAGGATGATGCAGTTGGGGTATTTTCAATTGCCTCTTAAGTGCAGCAATATCATCATTTTTCTTCTTAATAAGCTGCTTTGTAGCTTTATATCCTTTGTATCCTTGGCCTGTGAGGAGGTCTTCTCTAACTAAAATTGTGTTGAGATGTTGTTCAGAGAGTTTTGTAGCTGATGGGCAGCTATGGCTTTACCTCTCAGGGTGGAGTATATCATCTCTCCAGCCTATTTGTGTAGTTCAATCTGGTCTATGGGATGAATATCCCTTGCCAACACTTCAAAATACACCTTCTTAAAATCTGATGCTGTCTTGGGTTGCTGAGCTATGGGTTTAACAAAAGTCATATGCAGCTTTCCCTCCTTAATGTCAAAGGCTGAAATTAGCCTTGTTTGATTGGTGGGAGTCATCTTTAGGTATTGTGCATATGTTTGGGCCTTAAGCCTCACATTTTTGGCTTTGATTTCCTTGTATCTCTCCTTCATATCTTGATCTTTGTTAGTAGGCATTCTAAAGGAAGACACTTCAACACTAAGCTACCTTTCCAACATCTGAGTTTGTGATGTGGAAGGCTCTTGCATGCCTTCAGATGGAGTGGTAGGCCTACTTCTTTCTGCTTCTATATTTCTGACCTCAGCTGAGTCTTCAGTATATTCTTGCTCAAAGGCTGGATTTAGCCTTTGCCTCTTGTTTGATTCCTACTGCAAATCGGAGGTGGCCATTCCTGAAGTGGAAGCCCCTTCTCTGTTTCTTCTTCGGAAATTTTCCTCATTCTGAGGAGTCTGCATGACCGGGGTGGTACTCATTGTTCATTTTGGTTCTTCTGGTACTTGCAAAAAAGAGTTATCATCAAGCTGTTTTTCTAAATCAATTAGAGCATTCTCTACGTCTGCATTAGTGTTGTCTTGTTCTACTAGGGTACCTTCCACCCATTCTATTTGACTTTCATATGCTTCTATTTCAGGTATGGGATGATGAGTGAAAGGTCCTTTGATATTTATCGAAGGCCTCACTTTCCGATGCATTGATATCTGGAAATTTCCTCTGTAATTCCTGGTATCTTTGTTGGGGAACAGTTTCTTCCTCAAGCCTTTCTATGGTCAGTCGAGCCTGTGCCAAATTTTCTTGAAGATTTGTTATACAAGGGTCGCTGCACATCAAAATATCTTTGGCTTGGATATCTGTCTAGGTGTCCACGCTGTTGGAGGGTATCACCTCTGTTTGAACAACTACATTACAAAAATGTACATTCTTTGTTTGGGCAGCCACTTTTGCAACAGTTGCATGCTGTTCCTTATCAATTTGAATGAATATGGGCTCAGTTTGAGTCCCAGTAACCCTTGTATCATGAAATTCGGTTTGAATGGTTGCATTCACCATTTTCAGGGTTCTGCTTGAAACTTTCCCCCTTTTTAATGTCCTTATCTTTTGCCTAAGTCTTTTAATTAATTTTTGCAGCCTCTGCTATTCCTTTCTAAACCTTTCAATTTTGCTTTTCTTCTTTTTGGGAGGAACAATTGTTTCACTAACTGTTTCTGTTCTTAGCGAGCTCGGTTGCTCACCTAGGCTTTTCTCTCCAAGGGTTGTGTCTTTGCCCTGACTGGTTTCTGTTTCTCCTATTTGGCCCACATCCTCTGTGTTTAAACTGACCCAACTAGGTTCTTCTGGATGTGTACTCTTGTTCTGGTCTGCCTCCTCCTGAGTAACTTTTGCCCGTGTTTCTTCCTCACCAATTACGTTTTTCATCATGCTCTTATTGTGGGTAGAGTTTTCTTCTGATTGCTCTACTTCAACATTAAGGTTGAGTGGGCTTTTGAGTTGTATAAATTCACTCATATTGGACAAAATCTGGGTCAATTCAACATCATGTAATAAGTCTTGTGGTGGACTTGTGCTTGGATTTAAGGGAAGTTCTGTTTCATCCCTCTCCTCTTCACTAGTATGCTCTGTTTCCTCCTCAAGTTCTGACTCTTGGTTATCTCTTCCTTCCAGCTGTAAGGGTTGCTCATTTTCAGGGCTAGATAGTTCTAAGGGTTGGCTGTTGCTACCTTGGAGGTTTTCAGCTATTCCCAAGCTTGTCTTGGAAGAGCATTTGTGTTTTTGTAGTCTATTTGCTGTGTTGGTAGTCCTTTTCCTTTTTGGAGTAGGTAAGGCTAACCCTCCCTCTATAGTAAACACTAATTCTTCCCAACTGGTTTATTGCTGGGTGAGGTTGTAGCTTACTATCAGCCTAACTAAAAAATGGTGACTTACAATAGTCTCTATATGCCGGGATTTCATTATGATTTGAGCAGTGTCATGCAACAAGAAATTCAAATATGCAAACAAGTTTACATAACATTTCTGTTTTAGAACTGCTAATAATTTAAGATGGCATGGCCTTACCACATCTTTTCTTCCGTCGCATGTGATATAGCTCTGAACAACTCTAGCTAGCTCTGTCCATGGTTCTCCTAGAGATGAAGGTTGAACTCCTTTGCCTTTGATAATCAAGTTCTGTGCCTCATCCCAAAAGGCGGAAATGGCATCTTGTAGCCTCAATTTTTTTGTCCGTCCATATGGGTCTCACTGCTGGTAATCCGGATGGCTCAACTACTACTGCATCTGTTACTATCATTTTCCTTCCTCTTATTATAGAATGATCATACTGTAAATTCTATAAAAATTTGATAGCAATGGTTTCATTGGGCTGCTACAGTCGTGTAAAATATGCGAGCCATCCGGCCTGTACTAGAATTTCTTGGGCGGCATCAGAAACAGCTAGTATTAGTGGCTCCGTACGCACTGATCATCCTCCCATTTTGTTTGAAGTTTGCACACTCTTAGCTTAACACAGGTAACACAACAATACACAGAGCTAGCAATGGAACAACAAGTTGTTAATATCGGATCATATTTTTTCAACACAGATACTGTTAAAAACTTGCTATTATGGGATATCATGTATTCCAGTACAACCAAGTAAAGGATTGACACGTATGTAAAATTTCTTTGGAAGTCACCCCCGCCCCCCTTTAAAATGATAGATCACCTTCTACTGATTAAATGAAGGAACGACATACTAGCAGCAACATACAATAGTGGTAAAAATGGAAAGGTATACATATTTGTGATAAGATCACAAAATATCAGGTTGACGAAATTGATGCATAGAATAAAAATTATGAATAAATGTGGAGATGCCATGCGTGATTCAAAAAGGGAGAAGGGACATCTGAGGTGGGTGAGATGCTATGCAGTCATTATTCCACTTAAACCATTATGATTGACCTTTTAAATGGTATATCATGCATAAAGGTTAAAAAAAATGAATTAGGAACATAATCTCTCTGTAATAAAGATAAAGAAATAAGAAAAGGGAGTTATAATCACTATTGATGTTGAAAATATGACTCTGATACCATCAGAAGAGCTTCTGTTGCCCACAGGTGTTTATAACCTTGACAGAGTTGCTTTCTCACCCTTTGGAACCATGATCCTTTATGTATAATTAGGAAAGTTCCTTGTGATGTTAGAATTGAGGCCATTGTGTTGGCTTGGTGACCAGATGGATCGCAATGCCATTCACTGGGAAGGAGTGAAAGGTGGGTAGGCCGGCTCGTGATGAGACCTCATGTTCCAAGGACTTTTATTTTTCTAATGTATCGATTGGATCATATCCCTGGTGTGGTGTCCATAGTGGGAATGCCAGTTCACTGCTTCCTTATGATCATGGTAAGCTGGCTCATGATGAGACCCCCTATCCTCTATCTGACAAATCATAGAATTGTTAGTAAACATATATATATATTTTCTTTCCTTCTTTTTTCCTTTTCTTTTAGATAGCAATTCCTATTTATATATAGAGGGTGGCTCAACATTCCTTAAGAGTAGGGATGATGGAAGAAGTCTGAACATACCAATAGAAGAAAATATGCCCTTACTCTTATTCAATGATAATAAGTAGAGAGAATTATGGGGATTAAGGAAGAACCAACACGGTACAAATAATCAATCAATTTGAGTTATAGTGAAGATAAGGACAGCAAAGTGATATATAAGGTTATGTCCTCCCCATTTCTAATCAATACAAAGCAATCTCATTAAGGATGATAATTTTTTTTTTTTTTTCTTGTTCTAGTAACCTTCAAATTTTGTATCTTTATGTATACATTTGTATTCTTGCCCTATAGAGGATGATAGAAAGTAAAATAATTTTGACAAGATGCTTATTTAAAAAAAAACCTCTAAAAAAGAATGCTTGTTCCTTAGGAGGAACAACAAAAAGATGAAAAAAAATACACATGAAACTATTGTTCCTTAGGAGGAATGACAGTTGTTCCTTAGGAGGAACAACAAAAAGAACGAAAAATAATAGGACGCGAACTTGATGTTCCTTAGGAGGAACAACAGAAAAATAGACGTAGGCGAGACTATTGTTCCTTTAGAGGGAACAACATTAAAACAAACCTAAATGAAGCTACTATTCCTTAGAAGGAACAACAAAAAGCAAATACTCGATGAAACTATTTTTTCTTAGAAGGAACGGCAGCTGTTCCTTAGAAGGAACAACAATTGTTCCTTAAATGGAACAACGCAAAGCAATCGCACACGAAACTATTGTTCCTTAGATGGAACAGCTTCTGTTCCGTTAATGGGAACAACAATTGTTCCTTAAATGGAACAGTCAAAAGAAAATGTAAATGGAATTGTCGTTCCTTAGAGGGAACAACTACTATTCCTCAGAGGGAACAATAATTGTTCCTTAGATGGAATAGCAAAAAGAAACATGCAAAACTGTTGTTCCTTTAAATGGAATGGTTGTTGCTCCTTAGAGGGAACAGTAGTTGTTCCTTAAATGGAATAGCAAAAAGAAGACACATGAAACTATTGTTCCTTGAATGGAATATTTGATGTTCCTTAGAGGGAACAATAGCTGCTCCTTAAATGGAACAGAAAAAAGAAGACACATACCAAACTGCGGTTGCTTAAAGGGAACGACCACTGTTCCTTAGAGGGAACAAAATCTGTTCCTTAAATGGAACAACATGAAAATCGTATATACAGGGAACTGATGTTCCAAAAATGGAATGAAAATTGTTCGTTAGAGGGTACAACAGCTGTTCCTTGGAGGGAACAATAGTTGTTCCTTAAATGGAACAACACAAAAATCAAATAAACAGAAAACTATTGTTCCTTAAATGGAATGACTATTGTTCCTTAGAGCGAACAACAGCTGTTCCTTAAATGGAACAGCATGAAAATCAAATAAAGAGAAAATAGTTGTTCCTTAAATGGAATGATTGTTGTTCCTTAGAGGTAACATCAGTTATTGCTTAAATGGAACAGCATGAAAATCAAATAAACAGAAAATTCTTGTTCCTAAAATGGAACAGTTGTTGTTCCTTAGAGGGAACAACAGTTGTTCCTTAAATGGAACAACACGAAAATCTGAACACAAAATTGTTGTTCCTTTAGAGGAATGACAATTGTTCTTTAGGAGGGAATAACAATTGTTCTTTAAATGGAACAACAACAGCAAAAAAAAAAAATAGTTTATTTACAGTTTATGCAAGAAAATTCAAATAGAAAGAAAAGTTTATATACAAAATTCAAGAACAAATGAATTATTCACTGGATCGATGCTGAGGATGGGTTGCCTTCCTTAGCAAGAATTTGCATGGTGGAATCTTCTCGTAACTGTTGGCAAAAGGACTCCCTAGTAAGTGGTTTGCGATAAAGTCACACTCGATGACCATTTGCTTTAAAAGAATAGCCAGATCCATAGATGGTTGCTAATGTGATGGTGCCATTATCATGCACCTTTTGTATCTCATAAGGTCCTAACCATCTGGTCTGGAGTTTTCCGGGGAAATCCTAGAACCTAGAATCATATAGGAGTGCCCAATCTCCTTCGTGGAAGATCTTCTTTTTAATAAGGGCATCATGCCATTTTGCTCTTTGTTGTTGGATTAATGCAGTGTGCTGAAGAGCTGATAGCCTGATTTCATCTAATTCATTGATTTGTTATAATCTATTGATTTGAGCTTCATTTAGGTTCAAACCTACCTTCTGAGCTATTCTTAATGTCTGAATTTTGAATTTGATTGGAAAGATAGGTTCTTTTCCAAATATTATTTGATATGCTGAATATCCCGTGGCATTTCTCCATGTTGTACGATATGCCCACAAGGCTTTTGGCAATCTGGAGGCCTAGTCATGTCTGTGTGATGCAACTATTTTTGTGAGTATTGCCTCGATTACCTTATTAGTGCTTTCTACTTGGCCATTTGCCTGTGGGTGGTATGGAGTTGTAATTTTGTGGAGAATATGATAATTTCTCAATGTTGCAGCAATCTTGTTGCCTACGAATTGTGGTCCTCCATCTGTAATTATGTCTCTCGGCAGGCCATATCGCACAAATAGTTGGAAAAGAAAATGTATCACTGAATCCTCGGTTTCCCTTGGTAACGCCTCTGCCTCAACCCATTTAGTAACATATTCTGTTGCAACCAGTATGTATGTTTTTTTATTAGATGATGGGTTGATATTATCAATAAAATCTAGCGCCCATCGCTCAAAAAGCTCGATTACTAATTGCGGGTTTAGAGGCATCTTATTAGATTGTCCTGGGCGTCCCGCCCTCTGGAAGCTATCACATGCTTGAACAAACTTTTTAGCGTCTTTAAAAATAGTGGGCTAGTAATAACCTGTTTGTAAGACTTTGTGACTGGTTATGCAGTTTGCAAAATGTCTGTCGCATGGCCCATCATGGCATGCTTTTAGAATGTCCAACACTTCATCTTCCCTGACGCATCTTCTAATGTGCATATCTGCTCCTGTATTCAATAAATAGCCCTCGATCCAAGAGAATCGTGTACTGCGCTGCACTATTTGTTTTATTTCATTAGGCGTCAGGTGTTTTGGTAGTTTGCCTACTACCAAATAATTTGAAACATCTGCATGCCATGGCGTTCTAACAGTAACAACGAATAAATGTTCATCAGGAAATTGATCCTCAATTGTTGCTGCATCAGCTGGCTTTGGCATGCATGAGAGAAAATTAGCTACGGGATTTTATTTTCCCGGTTGATCCTTAATTGTGATGTCAAATTCCTGTAAGAGAATCAACCATCTTGTCACTCTTCCATTTGTAACAGGTTTATTTGCTAGATATTTAATGGCAGAGTGATCTGTATATAAAACTACAGGATATCCAGTTATATAATGTCAGAATTTATTAACAGCATATATTACAGCTAAAAATTTTCTTTTTATGATTGATCCTTAATTGTGATGTCAAATTCCTGCAAGAGAATAAACCATCTTGTCACTCTTCCATTTGTAACAGGTTTATTTGCTAGATATTTAATGGCAGAGTGATATATATATATAACTACAGGATATCCAGTTATATAATGTCGTAATTTATTAACAGCATATATTACAGCTAAAAATTCTTTTTCAGTCACAATATAATTTAATTCAATAGGAGATAGATTTTTGCTGATATAATATATTGCATATGGCTTTTTATCTTCTTCCTAGCTGAGAACTGCCCTGATTGTTGTGTCTGAAGCATCAGTTGAAATCTGGAATGGAAAATCCCAGTTTGGGCCCCTTAACACTGGGGCTATTGATACAAGCCTTTTTAAATCCTCAAAAGTGCGGTCACATTTATTTGTCCAAATGAAACCAGTATTTCCTATTAGTGCATATAATGGTGCAACAATCTGAGAAAAAATCTTTATAAACCTTCTATAATAACCAGAAAATCGCAAAAAACTATGTACCTCTGTTTGTGTGCAAGGTGTAGGAATTAAAAGAATTATCTGAATTTTAGCTAGATCTACCTGTATTCTAGTTGCTGAGATATAATGTCCCGAGATAAGTCCCTCAGTAATCATCATATGACATTTTTCATGGCTTAAACAGAGTCTAGTGGTAATGTATCTTTGCAGAACTTTTTCTAATACTTGTAATGCTAGCTCGAAGTCATCTCCATAAGGTGTGAAGTCATCCATATATACTTCAAGCCCTTCATTTATTAAATCTGAAAAAATGCTGAGTAAAGCCCTCTGAAATGTGGCAGGTGCATTGCATAGCCCAAAGGGTAAGACCCTGTAAGCAAATGTTCCCCAAGGGTAGGTAAAGATAGTCTTATCCTGATTTTCAGTGGAAATTTGATTTTGATTGTATCCACTAAAGCCATCAAGGAAAAAAAATAATTTCTTTCTTGCCAGTGTGTCCAAGACTTGGTCAATGAATGGAAAGGGGAAATGGTCTTTCTGGGTTGCTTTATTGAGTTCTCTATAATCAACACATATCTGCCACTTCCCATTCTTTTTCGGCACCACTACTAATGGAGAGATCCATTTGCTATCAGATATTGGAAAAATAAAGTTTACATCTAAAAGTTTTTGCAGTTTAGCTTTAACAATATCCTTAAGGTGAGGATTAACCCTCCGTTGAGATTGTCAAATGGGCCTGGCATCCTTTCCTGTATAGATATGGTGCATACACAATTGGGGGTGAATTCCCTTCATGTCCAAGTAATCCCTTGCAAAGGCCTCTTTATATTTTCTCAGGAGTTGGACAAGTTTCTGTTCTTGGTCAGTAGTCAAGTTTTTGTTAATATTCAAAGTTTTTCCTGGCTCAATTTCTATGGTTTTGCAGTTATAAACAGAGGTGGTTGGTATCGATTGATCATTAATATCTTTTAGGGGATCTTCTTCTGCTTCACTATTGAATGTTGCTTCGATCATGTGACATTTTACATGGGATCTGGCTTCTGGTTGGTTAATGTAGGTCTTAATGATGTCATCTTCTGTTTGATCTTTAAATTTGAGAGCATCTTCTATGGTTAGCAGTGATCTAATTTTTTCAGTTAGATATGATATAGGTTGTTTTCTGGTTTTGATTATTGTTAAACTTGGTTGAGCTGGAGGATATTAGGCTAAATTCTTTACATTGCTTCCTCTTGCTATAGTCATGTTGTTTGTTTGACAGCTAGTGTAAGCATCCGTAGTTGCTAGCCAAGGTCTACCTAGAATTAAGGGGTGTCCATTGAGTCGATTTCTAGGATTGATGATCAGAAAGTCTACAGGGTATTCCCAAGAGTCTACAGACACCATTACATCATGTAATGTGCCTTCTGGTTTGACTACCGATCGGTCAACCAATTCCAACAAGGTTGTGGTTGGGTCTAATGATGTAATGCCAAGCTTTTGGCAAGTTGTGGTTGTAAGAATATTGATTGCTGCTCCCAAATCAACTAAGGCATTAGGGAAGGAGCATCGATTTATTTGCACCGTGACTATAGGATTTCCTGGGTCCTCATATCTTACAGGTGTTTCTCTTCCTGATAGTAAATCAAATAAGGTACCAACTACATGGACAATTGGATTTGTTGTTATTTTCCTCTTTGTCTTTTTCATACATAATTCCTTGATATTTTTTGCATAAATTGGGATGTCTTGAATACCCTAGAGGAGTGGTATTTTTATACAAAAAATTTTCAATTCTCCCAGAAGATCAAAATCAGTGTGTTCAATAGGGCGAGGTATGATTAGTCTTTATGGGAATGGTGGAGAAGAGGTGGTTTCTTGATCATCATTTTTTTGTCTAACCATGTTCTCTTCTTGTGGTGCTTGTTCTACAAGTTTGTTAATGGAAGAGTCGAACCTTCAATTTCATTAATCATCATATAAAGTACATAAAATACATCAATTATCACATGGTCATTGACCATGGAGAGCTCTCAAAAAAACCTAAAACCGGGCTCAAAACACAAGCCCCCCTTCCTACAGCAAAACCTTATAACTTTTCAAAAGAAAAATACAAGAGTCTAAAAACAGACCCGAAAAAAACAACAGTTGCAAAAATATAAAGGTTTCGCATTCGCTCGAATTCTTAACCTGAGAATTAGTGGCCTTAGTGAAAAGTCTCTTGGCACCAAGGACATACACTTCCTGCAAATCTGAATTTTCCCCTTTAATCTCAACTATTTAACCTCACTGTTTGATCCAACGGCTATGGAAAAAATTTCTATGATAAGTAGCATGTCGTTTACCACAACGACCCGCAGACATGCATGGTCAATCTCATCCGTTGATCTACTCTATGAGATCCAACAGCTAAGACCAATATCGCACCCACCTTCATATGCAGACATTAGCGTATGATGAGGGCGGTAATCCTCCTAACCCCATCGCCATGTGTATCACCCTAAGTGGAATCGCTCCCGAAAAGGAAATACCACTTCCCACTTGTGAGGGTCGCGAACATCGAACAACCATTTGGGTCACGGTAAAGTGAGCCAAATGGAAAAACCTCTGGTTTCATGGCCTCCGAGTGTCCCCGACTCCCAACCATATGCTGTGTCCATCCCCCTTGACCCGATGTGAATTGAAGCAGCCTCCATCGTTCCTATTATCCATAAAACCAAATCATCCTCGCTGTTGCAACTAGAAACTATAGTGAGCATATTAACCTGGGATTCACTGGTTGACCACTGCAAGCCACTATCGAAGGACTCGATTGTAAGCATCTCTTTAAACAAACAATTGTTATTCAACTATGCCCACATCCATGGCTCTTTTAAGGAACACTGTCTTATCTTCATCTGCTTGGTTTGGACACTCTGTTTTTAATCTGTTTCGAGGGAGCTCTTGCTAGTTCATCGCCACCCTATTATCTGTACAGATCACTCCTTGATTGGCAAGCAAATCTACCAATTTATTGGCCTTTCTTCGCACATGTGCAAAACTAACTGTTCTTAGGCTCTGAAGGTGACTATGAATCCGTTGAAAGACTTGGATCAGCCTCTAGTTTCTTAAGCCTTTTTCTGATTTCATTCCCCAGCTTATTCTCTTGGCCGAGTTGATAATTAACTCAGAATCAACGTCAATGATCGTATTTTGTCGGTTTTCCTGAACTAGGAACTCAAGACATTGTTCCATGGCCATTAACTCCACCATGTTGTTGGTGGATTTTCCTAAGTGGCCATGGAAGATAAACAGAATACTTCCATTATCATCCCTTAACACCCCTCCATGGCCGACCATGCCCAAATTACCTTTAGAAGCACCATCAATGTTGAATTTCAAAAAACCCTTAAGGGGGGATACCAGAAATCTAGATTAGGATCCAAAATTGATACTTTCCTGACTAAGCCCTGAGGAACAAGTCCCTGCAACTCTGGCTTAGAGATAATCCTCCAATCTGTTGCAGAAGGGGGGTTTGTAGGGAGATTTCAAACTATAGTGCCAACCATTTCGTTAATCTATTTTAGGATCAGATCATAGAGACAATGGGATGATTTTTTAACATTCTTGAATATTCTATTGTTCCTTTCTTTCCAGATATTCCAAATGATGAAGCTTGGTGTAAGTGCCCAAGCTGAACTCAGAACTTCATTATCTGAAAATTTCCTTCTCCAGTTGGTGAGGGTATTGAGAAGACTTCCAATGTCTCTATCAGATTGTTGGAAGATAGAGGCAAAATAATTCCATAATCTAGAAGTGAAAATGTGGTTGTTGAGAAGGTGCTCCATTGTCTCCTCTTGAGCTTCATAGAGCTGGCATCTGGAAGGCCCCAGGACAACCCTCTTCCTAATCTTATCCCAGGTTAGAATTTTCCTGTGCAGTACCAGCCACATAAAAATTTTAATTTTCATCCAACCTTGATGCCTCCATAGGTTTTGCCAAATCCTGTCTGGAGCATGGGAATCTAGTTAAAGGAGAATGAGCTTATCTTCCTTGAGATTATAGGTCCCCTATTTATTGTTGGCCCATCTCAGCTTGTCCTACCCCCTTGAAACTAGAATTTTCCTCTGTTCTAACATTTTCATCAGTCTTCCAACCTTAGCTTTTAGGGGACTATCATTTCTAAGATCAAATTCCCTCCAGTTTCTCCATTTCCCTAAACTATTGTTTTGATCCCAAAAATCCTTAACTTTGGTGAGCTCCTTAGTATCTGTCTATGGTTTGAGGTCCTCCAAATCCTCCTTTAACAGAATAGGTTTTTGTTGCCATCTATCCTCCCAGAATAAGGCTAAGTCTCCCTCTCTAATTTCCCAAAAGCTGTTATCTTGAATTAAGCCTCTGTTTTCCCAGGCTTTATTTCAAATATGTGATCCTGTTATATTACCATCCATCCTTATGCAGTCATTATCTAGCTAAGAGCTTGCATATGTTTCTTTCCAAATGATAGCCTGATGTGCCTCTGGTTCTTTTGTCCATCAACACCATAATTTCGCCCCTAAAACGTTGCTTACAATCTCAAGATCATCCAATCCAAGACCCCCATGGTTTTTGGGTTTGCAGATTTTTTCCCAGGCAACTAAGGCCCATTTCTTCTTTTCTTCCCCCTTGCCCCAAAGAAGGTATCTTTGTATGCTTCGCATTTGATGCAGTACTCCTTTAGGAGGAGAGATAGCTAAAAGCATAAAGACTGGGATTGATTGTAGAACAGCGTTTGTGAAGACTAACTTGCCAGCCAAGTTTAATGATCTCATAGTCCATTTCCTAGTTTTGTCTTGTAATTTATTAATCATCAGCTCTGAGTTGCTCTTGTGTAATGTTTTAGCAATTAGAGGAACTCCCAGATATTTTGAGGGGAGAAAATCTCTTTGAAAGCCCATAATTCTAGATATATTCTTCTAAATAGCAATGTTAGTATTGAAGAAAAAAATCTTAGATTTGGAAAGATTAACTTCCATACTTGAAGCCATGGCAAAGACACTAAGGATTTGTTTATACACAAGAGCTTCTTTGACTGTGGGGATTCCTTGCAGCATGGTGTCATCCACAAATTTTTGATGAGTTAGAGCTTGTCCATTGTCAGAGAGTTGGAGACCCTTGATTTTCCCAACTTCTTTTGCATGCTTGATAGACCTACCCAGTCCTTCCATCATGAGGATGAAGAGAAAGGGAGAGAGTGGGTCACCCTACCTAAGGCCTCTGGAACGAAATAAAGTCTCCGAAGGAGAACCATTAACCAGAATTGAAAAACTAGAAGAAGTCACCAAAGCCAGGTTCCATATTACCCAATTGTGGTAAAAACCAAAAGCAATAAGAACTTTCCTGATATAGATCCAATTCAGCAAATCATAAGCTTTGCATGATCATTCCATCCTTTCTCTTTCTAGTAAGATAGTGCACCACTTCATGTTCTTGAATGATGTTATTGAGAATTTGCCTTGCTTCCACATATCCTGTTTGTTCCCTCGAAACTAGTGAAGGAAGGGGGGGTTTGAGCTTGTTTGCAACAACTTTTGATATTATCTTATAAACCACATTGCACAAAGCTATAGGTCTAAACCTATCAGGGGTTTCAGCCAACACCTGTTTAGGGATAAGGGCTAAAAACGAGGTATTCAGAGCCTTCAAAATGGTTTTGTTCATTCTGGAATCTTCCACTACCTGCAGAATGTCATGTTTGACAATATTCCAACAAGCTTTGAAGAAGTCAACATTGAAACCATCCAGACCTGGTGCCTTACCATTCTGCATTTCTTTGAGTACCCCACTAACCTCCTCTTCAGTCACTGGCCTGTAAAGCTTGACATTATCCTCTCTGGATACCATCCTGGATATATGCTTAGTGAAGTCCTGGATGTAGTGTTCTCTATCATAACAGGTTTCTTGTGCTATGTTTCAAAAGTGCTGAACTAGAACTGCTTCTATTTCTTCATGAGAATTGAGAAGATCTCCTCTTTCATCATTAATCAAAGAAATTTTGTTATGAGCTCTATTTGCCATGGTGGATTTGTGAAAAAATATAGTGTTACGTTCACCTTCTTTTAGCCACTAAACTCTAGATTTTTGTCTCCAAAATATTTCCTCTTTTTTGCATGAATTCTCCCAGTTTTGATGATATTTGGTGGCTTGATCATTTCTAACTTTATCATGGCCCTCCATGATAAGGGCTTGGTTGAGTTCCTGCATTTTATTTTCAATAGTTTTTTTCTCTTCAAAGATATTGCCAAATTCATTCTTGTTCTAGTCTTTAAGCTGGAGCTTGATTTGTTTTAGTCTTT